>CM060691.1:161717759-163126509 GCA_030686995.1 Artemisia argyi
AACCACTGATCAAAAACACCTATATGCCTTAACGAACCCGACATTACATCACCTATAATAATCAAATACACCACCAAAACACCTGCATTATTAATCACAATACAAATCTCAGAAACGATCCTAGCCGTCTTCCCTAACGCGTTTTCGACAACTTCACCGTAAGTATTAGCTTTACATTGAACAGCAAATCTAATCAAAAACTCAACACTAATCTCAGATAAAACACCCATTAAAAAGATCAAAACAACACCAACTAACAACCCTAAAACCTTCATAGTTGCAGGTAAAGCCATAATACCAGCACCAATTACAGATGTAGTTAAATTAAACACAGCCCCATATAACCCAGATCCCAAATCATGATTTGAACCAAACCCAGGAGCCAATTTGTCTAATTCATCAAATTCATCAAGATCATCAAATTCTTGGATTTTTTTAGGGTTTTCAATTGGGTCATCAATTTGGTCATGTAATTGCAATTCAACGAAGGAGTCGTTTGATATTCGGGTATAATTAGTACCCATTTGGTTAGTTTGTGAAAAGATTGGGTAAAAATGGTGTTATTTTGGATTTGGATCGAATTAGGGGGTGTTTGGATGAATGAATTATGGTTGATTTGATTTGGGTATTTTTATTGCTTTGTGTTTAAAAAGTCGGTGAGTTTGACTCTTTAAAAATTTGACTTGTACGTTACTGTTTGGGCTGTGGGATTGCTTTGTTGGCCCAATGTTAAACTAGGGTTCTTAAAAAAATAATTTGTAACTCATTAACGGGTTGTACTATACACACACCCCAAACCTCCTATATATACACTCTTTTATGCATAATCAGGTTGTACTGTGTATATATCGGTGTTATACTGTGTGCATATCGGTTTATACTGTGTCTTATAGGAGGTGTTGCTATAGCAACTCCCCTCATTAACTATGGTGTGTGATTGTGTAATAATGTTTTGGTCAACTAAATTACGACACATACTCGAATATTTGACCGAGTATCTCTTATGAAGTTTGTTTCAGTGTACTAACCAGAATACCAGATCAAACATAATTGTTAAGATTCCGATCATAATCTTAAGATCTTACGAATTTATAAAATTATAAAGCAAAAATGATTCAGATTTTACGTAAAATCTTAGCAAGTTTAAGATCTTATAAAAACTCAATCTTTATCATAAGATCTAATCCGATCTGATCTTACTTGTCTCGAACTGCAAACTAAAAAATTAATAAGTTATGAATTTTGTTTTATATAATTTAAAAACAAAATGTTAATTTTTTTAAACATTTTATATTTATAATTTAGGATAACATTTTCATGAAACATTCGTATAATTTTGTGTTTATAATATATAATAATTTGTAGATTTGAAAAATATTATAAAGACTATTAAGAAAATGACACTATAGCATGACTTTACTATCCTAATTCGGTCTTGCAGAAACAAAAACAATCTTAAGTAACAACCGATCTTGAAACCTTGAGATAACGTCTTTTTCTAACTGAGATTAACGTTGTCACTTCAATTATTTGTGTGATTCCAACTTTAGATATCTCATATTGGATAAAACTATGTCTAGCTTTTCCTTATTCATAGTTAACTCGAATCTATAGCATTGTGGTGTACGGCAGACATACAAAGTTCGACCCAAAAGAAAGTAAAAATATTGGAATAGAGAACTCGGCCATACAGGTGAAATTGTGAAAAGCATAAAACTTGTTCTATAACGCCTTAAACTTAGCTTGAATGAAATCACATAAAACTAGTTTTCATATCTTTTTTTGGGCATATTGTGCGAGTGGCCACTCTCGTATAATCGTATTAGACCTTTACAGACCAAATTTCTATTACCCGAAAAGCGATTGGACGCCGGTATATGCATACACACACACTTTAAACTCATGTTCTTAAAAAAAAAATGAACCAATTTAAGGACTACTATGGATATACGAGTCACAACTCGAATACTTTTTTATTATGAGTACTAAGCAACTCGATAAAGAATATGGGACCTACTAATAAAATTGAGATAGAAAAGAAATGCTTATAAGGTCACATACCGCACTTGTTTACATTTTTGTCATGCCTTTTTGTTTGTTTCATCTATATAAAGGTGATATAGCACATTAGCACATGGTTGTCGAATATTATATTGTGAATCCTTTTATAAAAGTTGACGTTAACCTGTTAAAGTTTGTCTTAAACTTATATTAACATTTTAGTTATGAATTGTCACTGAAAAAAAAAAACTCGAGTTTGACACGATCAACAGCATACCAAAGATGTCCAATCAAGCTAAAGTTTACCATATAACATTGTCTAGACTCTTTAGTTAGGTATATTAGATAAAGTTTTCGTCAAAGTCATACCAAAGAAATGCTTTATGTGTTGTATAATCTTTTAAAATGTGAATTGTTAAATTCACTTTGGGGCCAAAGAGATGATTCTTTACCTTTCTAAAGTTAATAATCTTTTAACTACATTACTTAACAGTACATTTTAAATCAAACATCTCACAATTAATATAATACACCAAAACATTTAGTAACTGGATATCAAAGTTCATAATTGAGACAATAACAATGTAAGAGTTTATTAGGTCGGGTATAATGGTCACGCGACCATCATCACCATCTCAGCGCCATATCAGCTTTTTAACACATCACATTACCATTGTCTTGAAATGCGTAATAGTCACGGCCTAAAACACCTCATTTTATATAAACATGTCTTATAATATACATCAAATACACCGAAAAAACAAATTAGTTATATGGTCATACACCAAAAAAAAAAAAAAAAAAAAAAAAAAAAAAAAAAACCACCTTGACGCGAGGTGATGTTCAGTCGTCATGATCTTGGCGCACGATAGAGTTCGTTACGTGGTCTCGACCCCCCTTCCCCTACCATAACGCCACATCTTATTGCACGTTAAAAGTTCCAAAAGCTCTAGTAAAAAGCATCTAAAGTTGTTTTATTTGTGAAACAAAATAGAAAAAGTTAATGGGGCCATTTTTTATCCAAAGTGACCCTTGAATAAAAAGAAAGTAAAAGATGAGTCACTTTCAAACTATGTTTCCTAGAAAGCCTCTTCCCAAGAGAGAAATTAGCAACTTACACTTTATTTGTTGATGTTACCCTTGTCTTTATCACACTCTTTCTTTTATTCCAACCATTTAACCAAAGTTTTAGAAAATTGGGTCGTGGTCCATGTCAATCAACGAGACAAAACTGTGTTTTTAAGTCACAACGACTTGATATGGAATAAAACATATTTAATGCTTTTAAATCAATGAAATTTTATTTTGGTTCACACAAGTTGATACCTTGTAATTTGTTTTAGTTAAGATAAGAAATTTAAAAAAAACGGAGCCGGTTGTCCAGTAAACATGATATCAAACTAAATGCCATTTATCCTTTTATGAATTATGATAAAATATATACAAAACAAAAATTGATAAAAAAAAATAATAAAATAACTGTCATATACGATTAAAATGTTGGCAAAGATGATTAAAAAGTGGCCAATTATCTTTTTTTTTCAGTGTATCAAATTCTATCAATTATTGTTTTAACTTCAAGTTAAGGTGGTCACTGAATATTTATGTTCCACTGGAGTGGTACCATATTTTTTTTTCTTTCACTAAAATGGAATACAAATTTATTCCAATAAACTTATATATAGTTGTGTCTCATTAAGTTTAGAAATTGACAAGTTGTGTAAAAATCTTATTTCGCAACAAAAAACAAGTAGTGTCTAATTATTGTGAGAGTAAACTTCAAAATACACCCCCGTAGTTTACCCAATTTCGCACCATACATCTCTCTCGAAAAAGTTGCAACAAATACATCACTTCGTTAGTAAAAGTGAACCAATATACATCCACAAGGACGAACGATGCAAATTTTGTGTCGTTAACTTGAACACGTGGCAGTTAAGTAAGGGTATATCTGTCATTTTATGTTTCCCTATCAACTTCACCAATCACCACTCTTTTAATACTTTTTTTCAATCAAACATCATAAACACAAATAAAAAACTCAAACCCAGATGTACACATTCAACCTAAACTAATCCTAACATAAACACAATTCAACCTATCTCAAAGATAAATAAGTTATTGCAAGTTGTAAATACCAGGTTTAATCATTTCATAGGTTTAATCATCTGTGTTTATGATTTGTGGGTTTGGTGTCTTTGATTTTGGTTTGAGTTTATGATTTGGGTTTATGATGTTTGACTGAAAAAGGTACTATTAAAAGAGTAGTGAAGTAGCTAGATAACATACAATGACACAAATACCTTTACTTAACTGCCACGTGTCCAAGTTAATGACACAAAATTTGCATCGTTCGTCCTCGTGAATGTATTTTAGTTCACTTTTACTAACAGAGTGATGTATTTGTTGCAACTTTTTCGAGAGGGATGTATGGTGCGAAATTAGGTAAACCACGGGGATGTATTTTGAAGTTTACTCTTATTGTTATTTTTTCAAGTTTGATAAATAATAATTAAAAAAAATTGTACAAAATTTCGTTACATGTTTTCTCCAAAAACACTAATGGTTAATTCTCAAGTTTTTAAAGACTAAAAAGGTTAAAAATAATAATAATAAATAAATAAAAAGTAAATATTTTTAACTCAATTTTGAAAGTAAATATTATACTTTAAAATCAATTAAATTACCTTTTTTAAGTTCTTTTCATTTTTTACCCATCTTTAAGTAATAATGGAGAACATAATTTTTTCTGTTAGAGTTGATTTTATTTCATTACTCTCGCTAAGTGGTAATCTAGAACAAGTGAAAAGCTTTTATATGAAATTGCAATGAAGGAAAATAAAAAAGGGCAATTCTACAAATGGCCCAGTCGCTCAGGTGTGCGGGCTTTTTTGTACCTAAGTCGCTTGGTTTCTTGAAATGGTCCGAGCGACTAGCGAACTTAACATAAATAGCAAGTGCCTAATTATTATGTGTAAGGCACAAATAGAGCTCCTTTTGAGCTACTTATCACTAGCGACTTTTAAAAGTTTGAGCGACTTCTAATAAAATTATTTTAATCTTTTTTCCCCTTCTCAACCCATCCAATCACCACCACCCTCTACCATCACACCACCCTCCACCACCACCACCACCAACCTCTACCACCACACAACCACAACCACCACACTCAACTTATCATCACAGATAGGGGTGGAAACGAGCCGAGCCGAGCCCGAGCCTGCCAGAGCTCGAGCTCGGCTCGTTTAAGTTTTAAAAGGCTCGAGCTCGAGCTCGGCTTGTTTCGAGCCTTTAACTTTAAGCTCGAGCTCGGCTCGTGAAATATTATATAGGCTCGGGCTCGGATCGAGCTCGGCTCGTTTATTCGATTTGGCCATGAAAAGTTAAAGCTTGGCTCGAGCTTGAGCTCGTAATATATCTTTATTGAGCTCGTTAATAAGCTCGAGCTCGGCTTGTATATAAGTTAAAATATCATATTTTTGTTTAGGCTCGCGAGCCCAAACGAGCTTTTTATGTAAAGCTCGAGCTTGAGCTCGATTAATAAATGAGCTGCAACTTAGGCTCGAGCTCGGGCTCGAGCTCGTTTAGGCTCGGCTCGTTCGAGCTTTTTACCGATCCGATCCCGAGCTTTTCACGAGCGGCTCGGCTCATTTCCACCACTAATCACAGATTCATCACCATATCCGATCAAATCAACACACAAAAAAAGATCATCAACTAAAAATGATAATCAAAGCCCAAGATCCGGATTTAACAAAATATGCATTCAAAAACGATGATTTAAAGCAAGATTATTAAAATGGTGGAAATGTTAGCTCCATTTTTAAATAGTACAGCTAACATAAAAAATAAACTCCAATCCAATCAAACCAACAAATCCCATCCGAATCCTACTCCCATTCGGTCACAACTCCAAACCAAATCCGCAACAAAGCCAAACTCCATCACAAAACTATCTAAATCCTCAACCTACGCATACCACAAGTCTCGCCGTGACTCACCTCGAGTCACGGCCCAACCCGTTGAGGGTGGTGCCTCTCGGCCGAGAATCAAACAAACTAAACGCGGCCTCAATCATCAAATCCGAGTCTAAAAAAAAGAAAATAGAAAACCCGATTCGCGGCGAGTCATGAGCAAAACGTTCCCCACGAGGGTTTTTAAGAGTTTTAAAAACATTTTATTAATAAAAACTTAACCAAAAATCGGATTAATAAAGATTTTAAAAAGGATTGCGCGTGGGTGGTTATTACCATCAGAGAGAGTCTCGGTGTGGGTGGTGGTGGTCTCGGTGGTGATTGACAGTCGAAGGGGTGGCGCGTGACGCGTGTGGGGTGCGTTTCGTGAGCTCAAAAGCTCCAGATGTGATGAGAATAAGCCAATCTATCGATTCGGCAAAGAAAACACTTCGCCGAAAAAAATTTCGACGTCGAAAACTGCTGGTGTTGGACGGATTTTAGGGAGCCGGCGGTGAGGTGATAGAGAGAAAGAAATGAGTGAGTGTGTGTGCTTATTATGGGTGAAGAGAGAGAAAATCTTGGGTTATATTATAAAGGCATGGGTTATAAAAACGGTGGCTAGTTTTTTAGTAAAACGGGGTCTACCCCCGTAGGGGCTACTTTTTTGTTTTGTTTTGTTTTTTTACAGTTTTGTCGTTTTTTTTTTTTTTTTTTTTTTTTTTTTTTTTTTTTTTTTTTTTTTTTTTAAATAGAAATATTTTTTTTGTTTTGTGTTTTGTGTTTTTGTGTTTAAATAGAAAAGATTGTGTATGTATAATAATGTATTGTATATGTATAATGTTTTGTATAATTATTTTGTTTGTATAATAGCACGTTAAATATTACCACATTAAATAACTGCAACAACAAATGTTATTATTAAATTAAACGACAACGTTATACATATTATTTAAAAACAACAACATCTACGACATATGAAGATTATTCATTTAATTTAAAATATCATGGAGCCTTGCACCCGACTGACAAGCGTGATCCTCAGGATTCCTTGCCAATTCTAACTCCATCTCCAGCGTCTTTTTTCTTGTCTTCAACAACTTGTTCTCATTATCTTTAGCAACGCAGTTTGAGCAATGCGTTGAAGAAAAGACTTGATGAGTGATTAATCACACATCCTTTTTAGGCCTTTATTCAGACCAAAAATACCAAATACTAACTAAATATGCCAAGAGAATGTGTGTTTTTGTATTTGTGTATGTGTCACAACTTGTAAATTCTGGTCTTTTCCCGAACTTTCACATTTACTATTCATCGGTTACTATTCATCGATCACTATTCATCATTTTACTATTCATCTTTTTCGGAGTCTGTTTGTGATTCTGAGAATCGTTCAAAAAATTTTACTATTCATAAAACACTATTCACCTCCGGAGAAAATTTGTCATTTATGCGTGAGTTGCGTCATTTCTATATATGTACGGTTATTTACCTAATAAACGTTATCCTATAAACTATTACTATGAATAGTTGATCCGACAATCCCAACTATGGTCCTAACACATTTTTATACTCATAATAATAATATAAAAATTATATTATTAATTTGCCCGGTGTTTTCAAATCAACGGTTACGTTTTCCGGTCGAAGCTTATAACTCCGTCGGTTTGCGATATTTCAACCCGATCATTATTTTAATTTCCGATTCTCATCAGGAATATTATTTTACAATTTTTACAACTTCATTATATTTTATTTTATCTCGTTACAATTTATTTTTAGTTAACTCGGTACCTGGTATCACCTAAAACTAATAATATCTACCTAAACTACATCAAAAGTCCAAGAAATTCTTACACTCTCATTCTTTCCTTACAAAAACCCACCCTCCTTCCCCTTTTTATGGATCTTGCCCCCTAGTCCAAATATATATATCATCTTATTACTCCATTTTCACCATTATCTTTACATAACACATCAAGAACTAGCAAAAATCTCATCTCTTCCTCTCTTGCTCTCCAACCCACGGCCACCATCAAGATCAAGGAAGAAACCATCAAACTTTTCAAGATCAAGCTCTAATCTTGTCCCTTTAGTGTTCCTTGTTTGAGTTTTGAAATAAAAACTCAAGGCTTCTTAGGTTTTACTCATCCAAGCTCTATAATCTTTCTTGTAAGTTGTCAAACTCTTGTTCATAATTTCTTCATGTTATTTTTATGGTCATATGATTTCCATTCAAGATCTACATGCATATGTTAGTTATACCACTCATTTATATATATATATATATATATATATATATATATATATATATATATATATATATATATATATATATATATATATATATATATATATATATATATATATATATAACTTTGAAACCCTAGAAATGGATTATAGTTAGATCTTTGTTAGATCCACTTGATTTATGATGTTTAGGAACCCATGACACCCTAAGAAGGTGTATGGTAAGATTAGACTAGATTTGTGGTGATTAAAAGTGGTTTGGTTGAAGTTGGAACTAGATTGGAACACTAGAAATGACTTTTGAAACAATATATATACCTACTGTCCATATTTTTAAAACGTGGGAAAATAGTAGATGATGGGTAATTTTTGACCAAAGATTTAGAAAATACTTTTAAAAACGAAACTTTTGGCGAAAGAACGGACTAAAACGAGTTAATAACGAAGGAGATATGATTTTCCAAATTAACGACGAAAACTATTTTTTGAAAAACTGCATGCTGTTTTACAGTTTTCGACGGGCAAATAGAGGCGTTTTAAACGTAACCTAGAGGAGCCGAGCTATCGAAAATATATTTAGTATATACTAAAACGAATCCGTGGATATAAAGAACGAGTAAAATGAGCTTAAAACGACCAAGTTTATACATGTTTTAAAATCGTCAAAACTATATATATATATAGTCCACTACTAGAAAATAATATAACTACGTACTAAATAATATATTTTCTAGATTTCTTATTCAAGGAGTTTATTTTTAATTAACGAAATACGTACGACTCAAGGTTTATTACGCGACTACTAGACACTATTATAAGGTTTTCAAGACGAGGAATATAACACTAACATTTTTATACGATATACTACGACAAGTTATATACTTCGATATTTGGACTTATTTTCCTAAGTATGGAAACTATTTTACTTTGACAATAACTAATATTTTCAAGTTACGAGTGGTATAGGTATCATGTGCATGCATATTCTCTTCATCATTTCATGATCTAAGTAGATCACTATCATTCATATTAGGTTGCGGTTAGAGATCGAACCTTATTTCTGTGTATCCACTTTTGTCATCGTAGCTATCGCACCAAGTGAGTCATAGCCCCTACTCTTTTTATACTTGTTTTAACTTTTTGGGGGAGAATATATGCTCGTTTTTACATGAATTACTACTTGACTCTTTGAACTCATTTGACCTTATAACTTGTTTTTTAACTCTTGAACTTTATTGCGAACTTATGACTTGTTTTGAACTTAATGAACCGTATGTGCTATGACCTAAAGTCTCGCCATTTTTGGTGGAGCGTGCAAAGTCTCACCTTATTGGTGGAGCGTTCTTGACCTAAAGTCTCACCTTATTGGTGGAGCGTGCTAAGTCTCCCATGTTTGGAGCGTTCTTAATCGTATATAATAGTTGTATGATGTACTGTTCGTACATTCGCATTGTTCGACACCTATTAGTAGTATGGATAGCGCTATTAGAGGTCGGCCAACCTCTCGTCCACTATGTTACGGGACGCATATTATTTAATTAGGGGCTTTGCATGGCATACATTATTATATATGTGGTGCTTATATTGTGACTTATTATTGACCTCATGTGCTTGACTACCAGACATAAACTATTTTAGCAGTGGGTTGTAAACACACAGGTTGCAAGTCTCTTATGGCGGGACTTGTAACTGAGTGGATTTACGATGCCTTTGCTGTGTGATCATTTTTCCATATACTTTATTTGTTAAACAAACCCTATGAAGTCACCAACCTCGTGTTGACACTTTAGCATGTATTTTCAGGTTTTAACCTATGGCACGCTACAGGAGGTTTTGGCAGGGCATGGCATGGTCATAGAAGACTCTGATTATTAATTTGGGGACCGTTTTTAACTATTTTGAGGGCCTACTTCCGCACTACTTTTAACGATGTAAATTCAATATTTTTGGTTAAACGATTTTATTTTAAATAAGTAAAGTGAAAACCATTTTTGAACTTGTGTTGTAATACCAATTGAGTTACACCCCAGCTACACGTATGCTTCCGCTGGACCCGATGTTGGGGGTGTGTGACAGTATGTGCAGGTACGGATATGAGAAAAATGAACAAAAACAAAGCTAAAACTGACAAAAAACGAGCACGAGATTGGAAAAAGGTCAAAAGCCGGAGCCGGGGAAGCAAAATAATCAAGGAAAGCTCAGAATGTCATAAGAAACCCTTAGGAATTCCCAAAGTTGCATAAATGGTCCCTGGACAAAGTTTGAGAGAAATGGCGAATTTAGTCCCTCATCTTTCAGAAAATGACAAAATTGGTCCCTCAAAGAATATTTCAAGAAAAGTCAAACATGGTCCTCCAAGAATTCAGAAAAGTCAATAAATCCCCTTGGATTAATATTTGGAGATTTACAGTTTTGGTCCCTATGATTTTACAAATTACAACTTTGAACCTTAAACCTAATTTTATAAATCTGCCAAGTCCAATCCCTTAAATTAATCCAATACCACTCCTTCTAGGCCCAAAGAAATAAAAGCCCACCACCCCTTATTAGTTTTACCCAACCCGGCCTGCACTTCTGCCCGGTCAAACCACACCCCCAAACCCAGTCAACACTCCCAAATATTAAAACCCCCAATCCCAAACAAAAAAATCCCGCGTCCCTTTTTAACCCAGAATTTACTGTGCGTAAGAACCCTAAATCCCAAACCAACAAATTACCCCAGTTACATCATAATTACCCAATGATTGGGCATTCTAGAAGGTGTCAGGGTATGGCAGAGACACGTGGACCTATCATAATACACATACAGGATCACCAATATGAGGACACACGATCCAAGGGTGTACAATTGATGGAATGACAACACTCATGATCTAATGGTGATAAGGGGCTCAGAAGAAGCACATATAGTGGTGTGGATCGATGAGCTGGCAGACTAGAAGCTTCACCAAATTCCTCACCTCAGCTATATAAACCCCTCACTCACATCAATTCAGACCTGTTAGTTTTTAGGATTAGACTAAGTTAGGTTAGGAGTAGGTTAAGTGATGTTTAGCTTATTGTAATTCTGATTTTAAAATTGTACTCTTATTTCAGTTTTAATAAAAATTTTATTTTCATATCAATTTCATTGCAATTTACTTTTTCAGTAATCAGTTATTTCAATTCTGTTTTTAGAAATTCATTTAATTCAGTTTAAAATAGTTGGTGTTTGTTTTAAATCCATTTTCAATCCTGTTTCAATATTTCTTGGTCAACTGAGGTAAACAGCTTATTGGAATAAGCATCAGCTTATTGTGGATTAAGAGACAGCCATAAGGTGACCAATGGCCTGTCTTAGAGACAGGCTAGCTTAGTAATCCCCCTCTGTTGAGCTGAGGGGGTTTTTAATGGTAAAATCTCGTTTAATTTTCACTTTTATATTGCATCTATTCATATTAGTGTTTTCTGTTTTAATCGTTGTGCGTATAATCTGTTACTTGAATGTTCTCTTAGCTTAGTTCTTGTTTATTTCTTCATTTAGATTTGAGTAGTATTGATTTGGTTCACTTATGTTTCTGTTACTATCTTATACATTAGAGCAGTATTCCCGTTTATGTTTGAGTGTTATATTCTGTGTTCCATTTGTTATTTTAGTTTGTGAACTTTGTTCCTGAGTTTTAATTATATTAAGTAATCATTATTGATTTGAGTTTGGTAGTTTGGAATTACTGTTTCATTGGATGATTTAATTTGGATTGTTCTGTGGTGACTATTAGTTGTGACAGTCAATATACTAGTGTGTTTGGTTCATAGCAGTTGCATCAATCAGTTAAGAGTGTTTGATTCCATTTAAGTTTATTATGTTATTCTGAGGTGGTTTATTGTTTAATTTCTTTTGCTGTTTGATTTCACTAGTTAACTGTTACATCTAATCAGTAGGATATAGGTTATGCATAACTAATCATCTTTGCGTTATTTTTGCTCTTATTCATTTCATATAGGTTAACTTTTTAAGATTGCATCAGTAGTCTAACTTGGTTAAACAGAAAACTTCATCGTCAAAAGACAGTTAGGATATAGAGGGTGTTTGGCACTATTGCAGTTTGAGTTTTTGAGACTTAGTTGGCCATTTGCGATTATTGATTCAAACTTCACTCGTCATCAGTAGTATTTTTAAGCAATTCTAGGCTGTCTTTAGTAGTTCCATAGCATTTGCATTTATTCTCCTAGTTTCACTTTACTTAACTGTTTTAGCAAATAAGTTAACTGCATAATCTCTTCGAGTTGCATTTTAATGTTCAGTTTAGTTTGTCGTTGGTCCAAACTGATTGGTGATTTTTATTTACAAAGTAAGTTTTCACAGATTGGATTTGTTTTAATTGATCAAAAGCTTAGCTCAATAGCCCATTTGAACCTGCTGTTTTCCCCTGCACCCAAAACTTACAGTCCAATAGGTTTTTAGCTGCTGATCTCAGGTTCTTTTAGGTTAGCATATTAGTTTGTAGTTTGATTTCTTGGTGATTTTAGAAATTCAGTAGGTCAGTAGATGTTTTGCCACCCTAAGCTTTTAATTCTGAGCTTAATCTGTCAGCTTAATTGACTCATTAGTCGTGTGGTTTGAACTTAGTATCTGCTTTCTATAGTAGGGCTACAATTGCCCATTTTTGATCATTATCTGAGATTTGTGGTTTATTTGAGCACATTAGTACCTTAGGTTTCTGTTTCAGTTGAGCTTTTACTTATTTGCTTAATCTGTTTGCTTATTGGCTTATTCACTTATAGCTTATTCCACTGTTTGTTGCCATACCTGTGTTCCTGAGCAATTTTTTGGCCTTAAATTTTGTTCCTATAAGCATTTTTGAGTCAAAAGTTTAATTGGTCAAAGTTTGGGGTCATTTCTGGTCAAAGTGCTTATTAATAAGCACTTTGATTAAGCAGTTTTCAAGCTTTTCAGCACTTTTCCAGCTTATTTTTCTTTCAAAATTATTTCTCAAGTTTATTTTATTATTTTAGATTTTCTGTAATTTTTTCAAATTTTTTCGAGTTCATTTACTATTTTTCTTATTTTATTTTCATTTTTAATCATTTTTAAATACATTTTAATTACTAAAAAATCCAAAAAAATCTGAAAAAGCCAAAAAAAATTAGTTTTTAGTTTCAAAAATACTTTTTAGTTATTTTATAATTTTCAAAATTTATTTTTCATTTTTCTCAATTTATTTACATTTTCTTTTAATTTTTAATTAGTTAAATTAGTTTTTAATTCATAATAAATAAATAAAAAGTCAAAAAAATATTTTTCTTTTTATCAAAATTTTCTTTTATCATTTTTAATTTTTGAAAATTATTTCCAAGTCCGTAGGAGTAGCGTAGCTTAAAAGTCGCATTTTATTTCGTACGTTAACGTTTATTTTGCGTATTAGCTTACGGTTTTCGATTTTACGTTACATTTTAAGTTTGTTTACTTGATTTACGTGCTTAGTTGATTATTTGTGTTTCATTTACTATTTCATTAGTATAATCTCATTCAAATCACTTTTTACCGTTTTCACGACACGTTTCACGATTCGGGAATTAATAATTCCATTCACACCTTCGTTGGGACACGACCCGGATAAATACTTTCCTAAGCATTTCTTCGGTTAAAAACTATACTTAAAACGACAACATCAAGACTTGATTAAAATACTCTTCTTCAAATTCATCTTTCCACTTGAAGAATCGACACCCATATTCTTTTGTACCTGGCTGTTACATGTTAAGAAAATAATAAGAAATGTATTTTTAACAAACAAATTATTTACATAACTAAGCAAACATATGATTATTTACCACTGAAAGAGGACATGCATAAAACGGTCGCCCACGACTACCATCTTGCCAGGATTTCCGTTCTATAATAAATCCTCTATCACATCGACACCAGAAAGGATTTCTTCGGCCCACCTGACAAAAGAATTTGCATAATCAATCAATAATGTTTTTTACTAATTTAAATAAATATTTAATCATTTACTATATAATACAAACACTTATTTACAACATAAATCAATAATTATTTACAATGTTTTACAAATACAAAAATTACAAGGAATACATTTTTACAAAAATAAATAACTATTACATATGATTCACTATGTTTTGAGTGGTATGAAAACCTGCTCTGGCCTACCCCAGTCCACAGGCTCTGTGTGGTTTCTTGGCAAACTGCTTATGTGCTTATGATAAAAAAGTGCTTATGTGCTAGTTGCACACAAACAAACCATTTGCACACAGGCTCAGATTAGACCCCGTTATTATATACTTTACGGGTTGGGTTATATTGACTGTGGCTAGTTTTTTAGTTTAACGGGGTGATGAAACTGCTTATGAATATGAAAATAACAAACTACTTATATGCTTGATAAGCAGTTTGTTATTTAAAAAAAAAAAAAAAAAAACTGAGATAAGGCAATGATGATTTAAAAAAAAAACATGATTTTGGCGTGGCATTTTCAACTGGACGGCAAAAAAAAACTTGCTTATGTGAAACAGCTTATAATCTGAGCCTAATGTTATCTCGATGTCTTATTAATGTGTAAAATGGTGATTACCTGTTGTGTGTGAAACGATGATTGAGACATATCTGCACTTGTTTCTTTGTGGTTTGTTACTTGCGACTTTCACTTGCAGCTTGTGTTTCACTTGGCTTGTGTTATAACCCAACCCTATCTGTAACTTGTTCTAAAAAACTAGCCACCGTGTTTATAACCCAACCCTATTTGTATCTTGTTGTAACTTGTGGAATCTTCACTTGTTGTAACTTGCTGAATCTGCTTATGGTAACTTGGGGGTACTTGTTTTGCTTAGTTTGTGGTGAGAGTTACTTTGCGAATCTGCTTGTGGTAACTTGGGGGTAGTATTTTTGCTTTGTTTCTGGTGATAGTTACTTTGCGAATCTGCTTGTGTGGATTTGTGAATGAGAGAGTTTCTTTGTTTATGGTAACTTGGGGGTAGTATTTTTGCTTTGTTTGTGGTGATGGTTACTTTGTGAATCTGCTTGTGTGGATTTGTGAAGAGAGTTGCTTTGTTTGTGGTAACTTGGTGGTAGTATTTTTGCTTTGTTTGTGGTGATGGTTACTTTGTGAATCTACCTTGTGGTGAGGCTCAATATATCATGAGGTTGTTTCACTACCTACCTCCCCTTGTGACTTCCTGCAGTTTGAGAATCTTACTTTTGCTTTTGGTACTTGGCTTGTGAACATTGTGAGGAATCTGTGCACTTGGGCAATCTAACTTGGTTGCAATCTGGTATTGTGCAATCTGTGCACAAGGTTTCACTACCTACCTCCCCTTGTGACTTCCTGCAGTTTGGGAATCTTGCTTTTGCTTTTGGTACTTGGCTTGTGAACATTGTGAGAATTGTAAAACATGTGTTTCACGTGTATAATGTGGAATATGTGCACTTGGGCAATCTAACTTGGTTGCAATCTGGTATTGTGCATTCTGCTTGTGTGCAATCTGCACTTGGACAAAAAAGGCGATGACGATTGGTTTTATAACCGAAAGGATGGCAAAGTGATATTTTTATCACTTTGCAACCTTCATATCCGACCTAACACTTTTTTTATCACTTGTTCAAATGGTTTTCTAAATCGGCGATGATGATTACGTGTTAATCTGAGCCTTGTGCAATCTGCTTGTGTGCTAAATGCAAGTGTGCAATCTGCTTGTGTGCTTATGCACTTGGACAAAAACTGCTTGTGTGCAATACTGCTTGTGTTCTAAATCGGCGATGATGATTGTTAATCTGAGCCTGTGTGCAATCTGCTTGTGTGCTAAATGCAAGTGTGCAATCTACTTGTGTGCTTATGCACTTGAACAAAAACTGCTTGTGTGCTTATGCACTTGGTGCACTTGGACAAAAACTGTTTGTGTGCAATACTGCTTGTGTGCTTATGCACTTGGACAAAAAATACCTTTGACTTTAACCAAAAAAATACCTCATAAAAAAAAAAAAAAAAAAGTATTGTGACACAAAAATAAAAACGGCAAACAGAAAAAAAAAAAAAGACAAAATCTGAAAAAAGTACATGAACAGTACTCTAGTGGGTAGGGAGGGTTTGGCAGCAAGGGGGTAGACCACGTTAATATAGTAGCACCCATTATAAATAGTTTTTTTTTATTATAAATGGTGGTGGTGGTGGTGATGGGAAGTGTTGAGAAAAGGAAAAAAGATTAAAATAATTTTATTAGAAGTCGCTCAAACTTTTAAAATTCGCTAGTGATGAGTAACTCTAAAGGAGCTCTACTTGTGCCTTACACACAATGATTAGGCACTTGCCATTTTTGTTAAGATCGATAGTCATTCGGACCATTTGAAGAAACCAACCAAAGTATGTATAGAAAAACCCACACATTTGAGCGACTAGGCCTCTCTCAAATTTACCCCAACAAAAAATTAAAAGTGGATTTTTTCTAGAGGTGAAAAAACAGCCAATGAGAGATAGACACATGAAAGACTCAGCTAGTTCATCGAATGAGTCGTCTAAGAATGACACATACCACGTGGAAACCCTTTTTTAAAGGTGATTATACCAAAAGTACCCCGAACAATTCATATGTTCACATATTTGTACCTCACTTACACAACTCTTTTGTCTTTTTTACATTTCCAAATTTTTTAATATGTTTATTTTTGGTCACATGTCAGGGTCACTTTAGGACACTTTCAAGATTGTTTGTAGCAAGTTAAATAAATAGGTACGAAATGACCAACAAAGTTGCATTATTTAAAGTTTTGTGCTACACAAAAAGACCAACAAAGTTGATAAAAAGAAGTTCACTTTGTCAATCTCGGTAAGTTGATAGATAACGAAAATAGACCCATTTACATTAGGCGGTGTGTTATGATAGTTGTCGAATATTGGGTGATGGCAGCCACCACGTGCCATCCCCATTACACTTGTACCCAATCGCACGCTATCATTATTTTTTCAATGGTTTGATTTGATTTGATTTGATTTTTTTATTTTTATTATTTTTTTTGTGAGTGTGTTTACAAACTATATTATAAGATATTTTTGTATAAAGTAGGGACATTTTTATTTATTTGATTTGGTGATAATCTTTACACTTGTTTTGTGGTGTGTTGAATAATAATGTAGTGCTAATATGTAAGTGATGAGTTTGATGACCACTTAGCCTTGGATAGAACATCAAAATCAAACAACGTGTATATACATGGTTTAAACATAGTAAATGCTAGGTAAAGAGTGCTATTCTGCATGTCTAGTGAAGGTTACGGAATAAGGACACTAGTTTATGGTTTAAATGTAATAATTATCTAGTGTAACAAATCGAAAAATATAATTCTTCAATCTAACATGTATATAAACTTAATAGAGATGGATTTGATGCCTCATATCTTATGATTGGCGAGACATGGCCGACAAGCTCGTCGCGATCTTAACCAGTGATATTAAGTACTTCGTAACATATTAGCCTAGTTGTGATTAATGTCTAGTGGTTTGATCCTTCGTAGTAGTTATTATTGGTGAGTTTAACTCAAAAGTCTTTGGTACGCTGAAAATGAAAGATTTCTAATCATGTGATGTGTTTTATTAAATATTGCGTATTAAAGATGTAAAGGAGGCTGGATCAAGTGCATTAGACTCTAAGTGTGATAGTTTAAGCAAAGCCCAAAAATGGCATTTACTTCATTTATACCGAGTATTTCTTATCATTCACACACAAAAAAACCTTCTCCTTCTTCACTCAAGCCAAAACATTATTTTTGAGAGCCTGTTAGATGACAAATGTTAAGGTAAAAGCCTAATTAAGGGCTTATGATTCATTAGGTTTAATGTTCATGCTATCTTATGCAATGAACAAGACATTCAATCAATAATACAACTCTTTGATATCAAAGAGCCAACAAACCCAATTAAAAGACAACCTCAATACCAAAAAAAAAAAAAAAAAAAAAAAAAAAAACTGTTGTTTAACATAGGCTAGCGGCTTCACTTACACGATTGCGCAAAGAGTATCCTGGCGCCGGCTTGACGCCCGTGCCATGTATGTTTAGCGCGGATGTTTCGTGACTGCACCTAGAACTTTTATTTTCGAATAAAAGTTTAATACTTATACTTATATATTTTTAAGAATGAAATAAATTTTTATAAGTTAAATATTCCAAACCAAACGAAAGAAACCAAAACCAAACCTAGCCGGCTCCATAAGACCCTATCCGAATATATTATAACCAAAAGTACTTATCAACGGCAACGTTTATGCTAATTAGATAAGTGCTTCTACTTATCACCCACTCAAAATGATTCTTTACTTTATTTTAAATTAAAAAAAATAAAAATGGTACCGAATTATTTCTAGGTTTTTTCCACAAGACATGTGTGTATATAAATACTCATAGAGAGAGAAAACTTTATTTATTTATTTTTTGTTCTAATCTTCTACATCTACTTTCTTAAGGTGATTATTTCTAAGCTTCATTTTTTAATATATATATATTTTTTTATAAAGTTTTTGCTATCTTTTTGTTATAAAAATGATTTTTTTTAATCTTTGGTAAAAAATATATAATGGGTTTTTGCTGTTTGGTTAGATAGAAGAGTTTTTTTTTTTTTTTTTTTTTTTTTTTTTTTTTTTATTATTATTATTATTGTTATTAATGGGTTTTTTGCAGTTTAGTAAATTAAAGAAAAAAAAAAATTTTGTTTATAAAAAAAATTACATGGGTTTTTGCTGTTGGTTAGATTGAAGAAAAAGACATAAACTTTATTTATTTATTTATTTATTTTTCTAAAAAATTAAAGGGGTATTGTAGTTTAGTTCATTTTAGGGAAAAAAAATGTAAACTTTTGACTTAAAAAAAAAAATAAAAAAATTAATGGGTTTATGCTGCTTAGTAAATTAAAGAAAAAAAATAAAGGAATTTGTAATTAAAAAAAAAAAAAAAAAAAAAAAAAAAAAAAAAAAAAACTACATGGGTATTTGATGTTTGGTTAGATTAAACTTTTTTTTTTTTTTTTTTTTTTTTTTTTTTTTTTTTAATAAAAAAAATTAGTACATGGGTTTTGTAGTTTAGTTAATTTTAAGAAAAAAAAAAAAAATATGACATGGGTTTTGATATTTAGTTAATTTGAAATTAAAAAAATGTAAACTTTATTAAAAAATTTACATGGGTTTTACAGTTTTAGTTAATTTAAGTAAGAAAATAAAATCTTTTTATAAATTTGTTCATGGGTTTTTTTTATATTAAAGATCCAATTTTAATTTTTATATTATTTGCTTTTTTACTTTTAAAAAGACAAATCTTGAAGTTTGTGTCAGAACAAAGCAATAAATGGTTTTCTTTTTTATTTATTTATTTATAAATAAGTAAGTTCTTTTAGCCGACCTTGTTTTGTTTTTTTACAGATCTGAACTGAACCCTATTTAACGGTAGTTGACTGTGGTGGTGGTAGTGGTGGTGGCAATGTCATCATTAAGTAGAGAACTTGTGTTTTTGATCTTGCAGTTTCTTGATGAAGAAAAGTTTAAGGATTCTGTTCATAAGTAAGTGTGCTTTGTGTGTTTTGGTTTCATTTTTTTATATTATATGTTGTTTTATGTAAGTGTTTGGATTTTGGTTTTGAAATAGTAAAGATTTTAAGGAAAATAAGATGAGGTTATGAGATAGGGTAATTACAATATTTTGGTCCTAAATATTAGGGTAGTAAGACCACCTCTTCGGTTATGGGTTATTCGGTTTGGCGACGAGCAAGGGACGAGGTGGTGTGGGGCCCATTTGTGTTCTGTGTGTGCGTTTTGTGGGGGTATATTTGTGTAGTGACAAAGAAAGAGACACACCGCCATTAGCAGGGGTGTGTCCGTTTGTGTGTCAGTTTGGGAAACTGACTCGTCACGGTTGAGTGTGGTCTAAGTAAGCTGCTTGATTGTGTAATATTTGATGTCAAGTATAAGGATTCTGTTCATAGGTAAGTGTTTGTGTTTTGCTTTTGGTTCTTAACTTCTTATGTTTTTATGTTTCGTTTATGTTTTTTGTTATGTTGGTCTTGTTTTGGTGTTTAGTGTTTTTTTTTATGTAAGTGTTTGGATTTTGGTTTAAGTAGGAGCAGTAAAGATTTTATAAATTGGAATTAGATATAATTAGTTGTAGATTATTAAGGAAATAGGATAAGATTATGAGATAATGTTATTACATTATTTGTTCCTAGATATTGTATTAGGGTAGTACTACGTAATTAAGTTGCTTAAATTGTGTAAGATTTGAAGTTGTAATAATCATAGGGTTTTACACTTTTTACTTGCTGTAGGTCTTTCCGGAAGTAGTCTTTATACCCTTGGGTAGGAGTATGACCATCTACGTCTTGTTTTTGTTTAATAATTTCATTGGTTCTCATATTTCGATTCTTTTTGTGACATGACATCTCAAATGTATTTTGATTTATCGCATAAAAGGTGTTGTCTGATGCAAGTGTTTGGATTTTGGAAGTAATAAGGATTTTATCTATTGGACTTATATTGTATTATTTAAGGAATTGAGATAAGATTATGAGATAGGGATATTACATTTCTTGTTCCTAGATATCAGGGTGGTAAGTAAGTTGCTTAAATTGTGTAAAATTTGAAGTTGTAATAATGTATAAAATCACTTTCGAAACGCATTGACAAAGATTTGTTATACAGGGCATGATTTATGTGTGTCTCCTCTTTTTTGTTGGGATATATTATAAGTTGGAACGAGTTTTGGAGTTCAGAAATATTGAATAATCAGAATAAGATAAACCGTTGACAATGTTTATTTGTTTTTGTATCCTATGATACTATAACGTATAGACATGTTGCAATAATTAGATAATCGTTGTAAGAAACTACATTAAAACACATCTTATATCGACCATGGTTTATGTGTGTTTTCCCCTTTTTTGTTGGATTTTATTAGGCTGGAACAAAATTTGAAAGTCATACATATTAAATAATCAAAATTTATGTGCGTTTTCCCTTATAGGTTGGAACAGGAATCAGGGTTTTTCTTTAACATGAAGTATTTCGAGGATGAGGTACAAAATGGGAATTGGGATGACGTTGAGAAATACCTTTCTGGCTTTACAAAAGTCGACGACAATCGGTATTCAATGAAGATCTTTTTTGAAATCAGAAAGCAGAAGTATCTTGAAGCATTGGATAAGTAAGTCCATTTAGCAAATCAAGTTGAATAAGATGTTGAAAGTACGAATACTTATTATTAACGATGTACTGAATGTTTTCTTAGGCATGATCGATCAAAGGGCGTGGAGATTCTTGTAAAGGATCTTAAAGTATTTGCTTCATTCAATGAAGAACTTTTCAAGGAGATTACTCAGTTATTGACATTGGAAAATTTTAGGTACTTTTACAGTTATTATTATTTTTAGTTATTTCAAATAACTCTTTTATCATATATGTATTTTTTATTTTATTTATTTATTTATTTTTTTGTTGTTGAAGGGAAAATGAGCAATTGTCAAAATACGGTGATACAAAATCTGCTCGAGCTATAATGTTGGTTGAGCTTAAGAAGCTTATTGAAGCAAATCCATTGTTCCGAGACAAGTTACAGTTTCCTAACCTTAAGAATTCAAGGTTACGGACTCTAATTAATCAAAGGTATGCAAGATAAGCATTTTAAACTCAGGATCATCATTATGTATTCTAAATTGATATCATATATTTCTTGTGCAAGTTTGAATTGGCAACATCAACTTTGTAAAAACCCGAGACCAAATCCTGATATCAAAACGTTATTCGTGGACCATTCGTGTGGACAACCAAACGGTGCACGTGCTCCGTCACCTGCAAACAATCCATTGCTTGGACCCTTACCTAAAGCTGGAGGCTTTCCTCCTATGGGCGCACATGGGGTTTGTACTTCTGTCCCTCTGTATTGTGTCCTCAGTTTTGACTATCTTTGCTGTATTTGACATGTCATACATGATTTGAGAAAATTTTGATTATATCGGTGTATTGATATGCAGCCGTTTCAACCTGCACCGGGCCCCATTCCAACCCCACTTGCCGGCTGGATGTCTAATCCCCCACAAGTATCTCATCCAAGTGTATCTGGTAGTGCAATTGGTCTTGGTGGTCCATCTATGCCAGGTTAGTTTGCTATTCTTAAATAGTCTGAATCGATAATTAGCTGTAAAAATGTGTTGTGTGTAACAGTGCTTCGATTTGATATTACAGCTGCTCTGAAGCATCCAAGGACCCCACCAACGAATCCTACTTTAGATTTCCCATCTGCAGATTCAGATCATATGAGCAAAAGAACAAGGAACATGGGCATGGGCGAGGAGGTAACTTAGTTTTAAGTATAAGTTTTCTAGTAATAATTATCTGTCTAGCTTATAAAGTGTTATACTACTGATTTTAATGGCTAAGGGTCACGTAAAACAGGTGAATCTTCCAATTAATGTGTTGCCCGTTTCATTCCCGGGGCATGGTAGTCATAGTCAAGTATTTAACGCGCCTGATGATTTGCCAAAGACTGTTGCTCGAACTCTAAACCAGGGCTCATCTCCTATGAGCATGGATTTTCATCCAATTCAACAGACCTTACTTTTAGGTAAGTTCTTTGAAAGTCAAATGGTTTTAGTAACCGTTGATATAGTCAAATGACCTGACGCAACAATTGGTCTCTTTGACCTTTGTTTTTTTTATTGGATATTGACTCTGGCTACATGAATATTATGCAACAGTTAAATTTTTTTCTTAATAACTCAATATTTAGTTAATTGGTTTTAGCAGCCGTTTTTTGAGTCAAATAACCAAAGTCAACATCTAGTCTTACTCACTTTCGCCGCCTTTGAATTGGATATTTATATGTTGTTACATGATATGTATGCAACAGTTGGAACAAATGTGGGCGACATAGGATTGTGGGAAGTTGGTTCTCGGGACAAGTTGGTTCTTAGAAATTTCAAAGTTTGGGATATCAGTGCATGTTCAATGCCTATGCAGGTTTTAATCTTTACCTATATAACATTTCATCTGTCATGATACTTTTCGACCTTTTTAAATTGCTTTTTTAAACTGCCTTAGGCTGCTCTCGTGAAAGACCCTGGCGTTTCTGTGAACCGCGTAATTTGGAGCCCAGATGGTGCATTGTTTGGTAAGTCCTATTATATTAGTATGCTATCATTGATGACGGATTCAATTTTTTTATTAATTATATCATGGTATGTGCTAAATTCTTTTCTTTCAGTGATTTGTTTTTCTTCAAATATTTGTTGCAATTTAAAACACGAAAAATCTATCTGATTTCATTGTTCGTATGAGCAGGAGTTGCATATTCGAGACACATAGTACAAATATATTCATATCACGGTGGTGATGATGTTAGGCAACATCTAGAGGTTCATTTATCTCCTTTTCTTCTGCTAACATACATTTTTTTTTTTTTTTTTTTTTTTTTTTTTTTTTTTTTTTTTTTTTTTTTGTGCCTGAAATGACTAATTTTTATTTTTTCCGGTTTTAGATTGATGCCCATGTTGGTGGAGTAAACGATCTTGCATTCTCTCATCCCAATAAACAGCTTTGCGTGATAACGTGTGGAGATGATAAGACCATCAAGGTTTGCTACATGCAGAAAGAACATTTTTATAACCAGTTATACATAATCAACGCTAAATATGATCATAATAATGCTGCTTCGTAGGTATGGGATGCTGTAACGGGTACACGACAGTACACTTTTGAAGGTCATGATGCTCCTGTGTATTCCGTATGCCCTCACTATAAAGAAAACATTCAGGTAACTTGTTATATTTTCTAATTGTTGCATTTTGTTATACATGCAATTCATATCCTAAGTGCTTTTATATTTCTTCTTGTGTGTGTCAGTTTATATTCTCAACAGCGCTTGATGGGAAGATAAAAGCTTGGTTGTATGATAACATGGGATCTCGAGTTGATTATGAGGCTCCTGGTCGCTGGTGCACAACAATGGCCTACAGTGCTGATGGAACACGGTTATTTTATTATCTCTTTACGTAAAATATTTGATGGGTTTGGGTCAAAATGAGTAATTTCTGGCACGGGTCAAAACTACTGAAACCCCATTTTGTCTAAACAAATTTTGTTTTTTGTTAGTATCCATTGTCATATATTATTTCAAAAAATATTTTTAATATGAATTGGTGGCTGTATAACCTTTGTTTCTTATAAATTTTAGGCTTTTTTCATGTGGGACTAGCAAAGAAGGGGAATCACATATTGTAGAGTGGAATGAAAGCGAAGGAGCAGTGAAAAGGACATATCTTGGGTTCCGTAAACGATCTTTAGGTGTTGTTCAGTTTGATACAACTAAAAACCGATTCTTGGCTGCTGGTGATGATTTTGCTATTAAATATTGGGATATGGATAATACTCAACTTTTGACGAGTGTTGATGCTGATGGAGGTCTTCCGGTAATATCATGTCTCATAATCTGTCCTATGATAGAAGGTGTTTGGAATTGCGTTTTGAAATGATGACCAGTTTTTGATGTTTAAATAATTAGATTTTGCTTTAATCTGCTTATATATAAGTCAAATAAACTGCTTTACACCTCTTGCAACAAACTCATGATTCAAGTGTGAAATAAAGTTGCCTATTTTTTAACGGCAAGCACGCGCAGTTTCAAACATGATCTTATAAAATATTACTTCAAATATGCAAAATGTCTTCTTTTTTAGTTTTTAGAATGTTTTCCGCATAAGATAATTACTTTCAAATGCACATCCAAACTCCCTATAAAACTTTTGACGTTTGGTAAACTCATTGGTCTGCAAATATTAATATGTTACTGATTATAATGAAGGCAAGCCCACGTATCCGATTTAACAAGGACGGTGCACTGTTGGCTGTTTCTTCAAATGAAAATGGAATCAAAATCTTGGCAAATACTGATGGCCTTCGATTGCTTCGTACTTTTGAGAATCTATCTTATGACGCCGCTTCAAGAACACCCGAAGCTCCAAAGGTAGCCTGCTTGAAATGAGTTAATACATATAAAATTCATTCTTTTTGTATTAAGAATAATCTTCTGATATTATTTCTATCAATAATTCTATTATGCAGCCTGCGGTGAATTCCATATCCGCTGCTGCGGCCGCAGCTGCTGCTACTAGTGCCGGATTAGCAGAAAGGGTTGCTTCGGTTGGATCTATGTCCGGAGCGGTCAGTTTATACTTTTATATCAGTTTACAATCAAATTTTCCTTTATAATAATAGTTAAAAAATTAGTATTGTGATCATCATGATAACTAAAATATATGGGCTTAGTAGATTATATATCCGGATGGTAATTTGCACCTTGTTTTACATAATTCTGGTTCATATGCACAATTTAATCACTTTGTGATTAACTTGTTATATGGTTTTATCAGAATGGAGATACCAGAAACTTGGTGGATGTGAAACCAAGAATCACTGAAGAATTAAATGACAAGTCGAAGGTTTGGAAGCTCACTGAGATAAGTGAATCTTCTCAGTGTCGGTCTTTGAAGCTACCCGAGAACATGAGAGTAACAAAGGTAAAGAGATTGGGAGTGAAAGTTCTCTTTTTTTGATGATCTTATACAAGAAAATTTCATAATTGTATATCTTTTTATTGTTCAGATTTCAAGATTGATATATACAAATTCCGGGAATGCTATTTTGGCTTTAGCGTCAAATGCTATTCACTTGTTGTGGAAGTGGCAGCGTAATGACCGTAACGCAAGTGGCAAGGTAAGACTATTGCTTATTTGTTTGAATAATAGACCAAACTAATTAAGGACCGTATTTGGCCATTTTTTATCTTCTAATTTGATTTAGTAGTAGATTATAATGACTAAAATCGACAAATAAAGCGCCAATAGTTTTGTAGAAATACTCAATTACGGTGAAGGAAATGTAACTTAGTAATAACTTAAAAAACGACCAAAAGGGACATTCATGTGGAATAGGCAGTGCCTTCTTGTCCATCTTGACTTGCTGCTCAGAAGACGCCGCATGGCATTTTGTTAGAGCTACCTATGCATAGAAAATGCTTAACTTTAATAAGTAAACAGTAGCAACAAGCAAGGTTCCCTATGGTTTCTTGCTATAGTCTTACTGGATTTCTTGTTGTTGATCCTCCCCGAGAAGCAATAACGGCGCAAAAACAGTGGCTTTTTAACGACCCGACATTTTTTTTATTCAAATAAAATAAATGAGATCAGGGTCGACCTTTTTCACGAAACAAAAAGCAGGAAGAAAGCAAGTTGTCCTCAGAAATGTATTGAATTTGGTTCAAAAGAAGGCATTTTGGTAAAAAAAAAATTTACCCC
Organism: Artemisia argyi; assembly: GCA_030686995.1. Classification (NCBI taxonomy): domain Eukaryota; kingdom Viridiplantae; phylum Streptophyta; class Magnoliopsida; order Asterales; family Asteraceae; genus Artemisia; species Artemisia argyi. The sequence goes on from CM060691.1 coordinate 161,744,281, forward strand.
TTCTTGTACGAAACTGATTCATGAAGATAATAACAATTGATTAATACTACTGCTAGTTGCAATTATCAGGTTTTAAGTTTGGTAGTAATCAGTCCTTTTAACCACTTCTGCAGGCTACAGCTGGTATTCAACCACTACTATGGCAACCATCAAGCGGGATCTTGATGACCAATGACGTGGCAGACATGAACCCTGAAGAATCCGTATCTTGCTTTGCTTTATCGAAAAACGATTCTTATGTAATGTCAGCATCAGGAGGAAAGATTTCGTTATTCAACATGATGACATTCAAGGTAACGTTTGTTTCATATTTTTTTTACCCTTTTGGTTTGCGCAAAAACATGAAGTTTGGTATTTTAGCTCCGCCTGAAATAACTCTTGAAATTTGGGAAATGCAGACAATGACAACTTTCATGGCCCCGCCACCAGCAGCAACGTTTCTTGCGTTTCATCCTCAAGATAACAACATTATCGCTATTGGAATGGATGATTCGACAATTCAGATTTATAACGTTCGCGTGGATGAGGTATATATCATATAGATTTCTACGTGTTCAGTTTATATTATCCCAACTTTTGGATAAATTGTATTCTTCTGATCAATCTATCTGAATCTTAATTCTAATTACTGTTTTCTGCATGCAGGTCAAAAGCAAACTTAAAGGTCACTCGAAAAAAATCACAGGCCTTGCCTTTTCTCATGTGCTCAATGTTCTTGTCTCGTCTGGTGCAGATTCTCAGGTTAGTAAGATAAAAAACACTGCAAGTGTTCACTGTATTTCTTTTTTTGTTATTTATGTGACATATTTTTTGTTTCAGATTTGTGTATGGAATTCTGATGGATGGGAAAAGCAAAAAGCAAAATACTTGCAACTCCCAGCGGGAAGGACAACAGCAGCACAATCTGACACACGGGTTCAGTTTCATCACGATCAGATCCACTTTCTTGTTGTCCACGAGACTCAACTCGCTATATATGAAGCCTCAAAACTAGAATGTGTAAAACAGGTGAGACTTATGTTCTACACCATCTTTATTTGGGTAACTGGTCAAACTGTGTAGGGTCTGTTGACCAGCCAACATTTTCTTGAACTTCCAATTTTATTATATTACGATAACTTAAGTACGTATTAGCGACTATTTTGACCCAGTAAACTTCTAATTTAATGTATTTGTTGTACACTTTAGCTTAATGATTTATTGTAAACATTAGAAAAGAGAAAGTGTTTGCGGCCAACCTGACCTGTACCTACAAATTGCCCCTACCTAAGTCCTGGTTTTATGTAAATTGGTTGAAATCGCCACTTTGTTATTTTGTTGTGTTTGTCTTGTAACTGACATGATTTTTTTCTGTATAAATTGTTATTTCTTTCAGTGGGTCCAACGTGAATCTTCTGCCCCAATATCACACGCTACATTTTCATGCGATAGTCAACTTGTGTACGCATGTTTCTTGGATGCAACTGTGTGTGTTTTCACTGCTTCTCATCTCCGCTTACGCTGTAGAATCAATCCTTCCGTTTATCTTTCTCCATCTGTTCTCAGGTAGGTTTGTAGTTTAATAAAGTTCAAATTTATAACCAGTTTTACCAACTTTCCACAGACCATTTACAAATATCTTATGTTTTTTGCAGCAATTTGAACGTACACCCAATGGTGATTGCAGCTCACCCACAAGAACCGAACCAGTTTGCATTAGGCCTTTCAGACGGCGTGGTTCATGTGTTTGAGCCACTTGAATCAGAAGGCAAATGGGGTGTTCCACCACCACCAACTGACAATGGGTCAACGAGCAATGTAGCAGCAACTTCACCTGCCCAAGGTTCAGGATCTGAACAAGGGCAAAGATGACCATGTCGTTTGTTGGGTCCTGCAACACGAGTTCTTTTAAACACTTGTTTTGCTAAGGGAAGAAAGTTTTAATGGTTTAGGAAATGTTGATGATGGTGTTATTGACATGTAGATCTAACTTGGTGTGTGTGTGTTAAGGTAAATGTTTTTAGGGTCTTAAATTATAGAGATGGGTTAAGTATGTACTTATAACTTAATTATTGATTGTTTATCGTTTTTATGTTAAATCAAATGTTAGACATGTAGTTTTTTTAGAATGAAATGTCAACTTTTTATATAGACGAGTCGTGTTTCGTTTGGCATAACATTAAGCCCGACTCCTAGTTTGAATTCAAGACCAACCAATCTATGAAATTATCGAGTGTTGGATGAAACATTGGTCTTGCATGTGCATAAACCTCGGTCCCTTAGATTGTTCAATCGTGCAGCACAAAACGCACACACCATGTTATAGTTACAAGCCCTTTGTTTTCGTTTGATTATATTCTCCCCCCAGACCAAAAGAAAATCCATGTGGCAGGTATCGTGGTCATTCGATTTGCTTTTATTGTGTTTTCGAGTAGACTTCAACATTGAGCTCTGACTTATATGTGAAATGGAGATCAACAAGCTGTGAAAGGTTGATGCTAAATGGAGCATATGTTCTAATTTCCTCTCATGAGGTCTAGAGTGTTCAAAGTTCAAACCTTACTAGCATTTGGGTAAGCCACACACATTTGAGTTAAAGATTCACACTCTTCGGATAATCCAAATATGGAAAACCAGATTTGTTTATAAGTTTAATCTCATATAAATTTACCTCGAATCCTTGATACTATATGATCATTCATTATACCTAATAATATAGTTGGGTTGTATTAGTATAAGTCTAACATATTGTCCAACCGAGCAAGCAAAGAAAATATAATCCATGTTTGCGTCCTTTGATATGCCTTAGGCTTTGCGGCCTTTGATTTGATCGTGTTGTTTCTTTTGAGTACGTTTTTCTAACCGTAGTAGACTCCTGTCTAAGCTTCAGCTTCATATGCTCTACAAAGCTAACGTTCATTATACCTATCTTGATCTTTTGCAACATCACATTTTACCCTCGTAAGTATATGTATTTACAAATTACAAGTAACCAAATAGTCAACTTAAGGCTAGTAGGCAAGTGCATGAACCAAATGGGCCCACTTTTACCAATTATCCTCTTGCCCTCTACCCCAATTCACGAGCCATGCACAAATTTTAACATCACGATTGGTGGTCTGACAACCAAATGGTAAACAAGGAAATTGGGCCCCATTTATTATTTTTTATTTTGTGTGTGAGTGTGTGTGGGTATTTAGTGGTGTATATTTTTATAAAGTGGGTATTTAATGAAAGGTGAAGTGAGAGGTCCCCTTGCCCACTAAAAGGTGAAGAGTGGTGAAGGGGAGTGAGAGGATAGAGAAAGCTGATGTGGCGCTGATGTGTATGGTGAAAAAAACATTACCTTGCCTACTAGCCTAAGCTTGAAAGTATCAGTTTAGAGAGTTAAACACCCCTTATACTTAGGCTAGTCACACTCACCATCAATACACAAACCCTCTCATGTGTTCGGGATAATTTTTGAACTTGTCCGGTCATCTTGATGGCTGAACCAATAAGGCGTGTGTTTTTAATATATTCAAATTACTGTTGGCGGGATTACAAAAGTATGAGTGAGTGATAGATCATGAAAATAATGTGACGCGCAGGTAATAATTGATGAGTAGTTTGTTCCGTGTGATGACTACGCCCGATTTATATTTGAATTCTACTCATAAGTAAAGTTTATTGAGAATCAATTTAGGGTGACTTGGGCGGAGCCAAAAATCTTTTGTCGATGGGTAAGCTTTGATAATTTTTTGAAAACTACATTACAAATCTTGTTGTTGCGGCCAAATTACAAAAAATAACTACAAATTTTAGAAAATTTATACTATAATTTTTTTTGCAAGCGGGGCGGATGTCCACCTTGCCCCCCTTCTGTCTCCGCCCTGGATGACTTAGTGACAAAAGGCTGGTGAATATCATCACTAAAATGTGAGGTCTTAAAGTTGAATTCTGCGGCTGGTCAACCTTTTGAAAAAAGTGGACTTTACCTGGTTTGAGACTATCTATAAGTTTAAACCAATTAGTGGGCTAAAAGATACCATGAAAAAAAAGTTTACAAAAAGGGAGGTGATTTGTACACTCGCATATTTGATTGGGACACTCCAAACAGTGCATTAAACAGTTGTACTGTAAATATAAACTGCTTTAACTGTTTGTACATTGAGTGTCCCAATCAATTTTTTTAATGTGCCAATCAATTCCCTTAAAAAAAACATTTTATTTTCTTAATCGTTGACCATGAACGAAATCATTTGACCATTTGACTTGTTGACTAAATCTTGAATTTTGGTCAAAATAACCCAAACGCAAACCCTAGAAACCCTAACCATCCAATCACACATCACCACCGCAGCAATGGTAACGGCGACACTCTCCAACGACGGCGCAGCCGTCGGGTCCCTCGCCGGAGCTCCGGCGACAGCTGCCGTGAGCTCAGTCGTTCAAACGGCTTTAATCGCCGAAAAATCCATCCATTGACTTCTGTTTATGGTATATTGATACTGTATTATCTTATTACTGTTATTTGATCTGTCTAAATGTGATTTTATTTGATTTTGATTCAATGATTAGAGTTAGGTTTAGTTGTATTATTCTTATGTGTTTCGTTACGGTGAAATTTGATATTGGCCCGGTAATGTAGCGTTGAACTTTAGGCGTTGGAGTTTTTGTTTCGTTAAATAAGTTTCGTGTAGCATTCGTTTTTGATTGCGTAGTGAAAGCGGAAACGTGTGACTAATATTTTGGATTTGCGTTGATACGAGCCCATCCCATACTAGGTTGCATTAAGCTACAAGCTAGGCGTAGAACTCACTCCAAAAAGCTAGCTTAAAGCAGGAGGGACACCTGGACTTTATAAGCCACCAACCAATCCCTTACTTGGCTTCTACATAAAAATAAGAGGGTGTTTGGGATTGCTTATTTTTTCTGCTTATGCTTCTACATAAAAATAAGTACTTATAAGCTGCTTAAAAATAAGTACTACTAGTACTTTTAAATTAAAAGCTGTGTTTGGATTTGCTTAATTTGTAAAAGATTCAATAATACTCGAAGAAAATAATAATTTGATAAAAGTATTCAATCATATGCATTTATTAAAAAATTTAGGTTGAAATAAGCAGCTCCTTACCTGGCTTTGTAAGATTGCTTTTTTGCTTAAAATTAAGCAGAATTGCAAAAGCATATAAACTAAAAAGCAGAAAAAAATAAGCAAGGCCAAACACCCACTAACTATTGATTGCTATATGCAAAGCTTAGATCAATCAGTTTGTTAACTGTGTCGTGTTTTGTTCTAACAATCAAATACAACATGCATTGTGTGGTGGCATTGGTCAGAATTGTTTCACTAGTGCCTTAACAATCAAATCTGGCTTTTGACTGTTATGTGCTTTAGCAATTGATTTATTATAGGTATATTATAGACTGAGAACTATCGCATGTCACATGCAGTTGTTTATAGGTATATTGTAGAATGAGAACTATCGATTTTGTCAACTGTGTTGTGATATTTGATTTAACAATCGTACGTCACACACAGTGTATAGTAGCAATGCCTAGAACAACATTGTGCCGGTGATTTTGTGTTATATAATATTCGATAAAAGTTCTTGCTAAGATTGATTCACAATGTTTATGAATTTGCTTCTTTCTAGGCGTGTATTGTCCTTTAATTGCAGCAGCCTCATAAAATTGATATAATATCTTCTCAGCGTTGCGAATTAGATCTGCTGTAGTGTAGTAAGCTCTATTCTTCTATCAGAATAGTAGGTTTGACTGAAATTTTGTAAATTGCTTTGTTGTTTTAGATTGGATCAATACTCGACAAGGTAGATCCTTTGTCTAACCTGCTGGAATCAGAGAAGAGGTGTGTTCTGGTTTTTTAGTATATTGCAATTTCGACTCGTTTACTCATACAGGGTTGATATGGATTGTTTCTAATGTCAAATGATTTAAATACTTATATTAGCTACAACTGCAATGAGTCAAATAAGTCGATCAGGTAGCCTAAAGTTTGTTAAAAAAGCATACAGCATTATGAATGCTTTTTCTTGAAAGGTTTAGATTATCATTACTATAATAATTAAAAAATAATAATAAAAAATTAAAAGCATCAGTATTTTACATACTAGTTCTAGACGATGGACGAAAAGTGTTTGGGGGTCAACCGTACTGTTTTGACCCGTTTAAAAAAAAGACCAATTTCAACGCAGACCCTTTACTCTACCAGCCTATCATGCCATCTCTTAGTTCTTTTTTTGTTTATGTGGTCTGCAACTTTTTAGTAGTGTCTAACATAGGATTTGCATTTGTGCAGGTTTCCTTTTTGTGACCTTAACAAGGTTTCAAACACTGATACTGAATGCAAAGACGACGGTGAAACAGACGATGATAGCGATGATGCTGCTGGTGATGACAGTGACGATGATGATGATGAAGATTCATCAGGTGAAGATGATGATGATGAGGAAGGTGGTCCTGACAGTAATTCTGATTCTGACGACAATGAAGATTCTGATGACGACGACGATGACGATGAAGATTCTGACGATGATGACGAAGAAGACGACGATGACGAAGAAGATGAAGACGAAGATAACCAGCCACCTTGTAAGAAAACAAAGTAGACAAAACATTATTGTTTTCAGTTTGTCCATTTGTTCTATTTATCATATATAGATCTCGAGAGTATAGAGTTAGATCAAGACATGCACTGCATTTTTTCGTCTCAAGGTTTGTAGTATATCAAATATTTAGCTATTTGTTATCCATTTGGTATTTGAAAAATATGTAGGATTTCTCTTCTTGTTTACTGAATCTTACAAGCGTTGTCAGGCTTCGAGACAATGCACAATGGGTTGATTTGTCTTATGAACTTTGCTATAGATAAAAACTGTCAACGAGTTAACCGGATTTAAAGTTTCCTAAAGTGTTATGCCAATGTATTTAACCTAACCGTTTGATCTCGCCTCCTGGAGGATCTTTTTCCTGATAAAACACCTATATTGATTTCGCATCTTTTATCAATCATTGGAAAATTTACACTATATATAGTCACTAACTCACTATAACAACACAAATAAAGTCATTGACAGGGAATCCGCGAGCTACTTGAGATTGACTCACAAATATACTTGAAGTCGAGCCGATTTAAGCCTGGTCGAGCTGGAGCTCAAGCTACTCGAGTAGACTTTTGAGTCGAGCTATATGTGTTTGTTTGCAACACTCAAAAAATATCAGAGAGTCAAATATACATATAACGCATCATCAGAATCAAAATATCTTATGTTAAACAAAATAAAAGCAACAGATTACAATGTTTTGTTCAAACAGTCGGTTTTTGCAGACAACAATACAAATCAGCAGCGGACAGGCATCAGCGAACCATCAAAATTTTTTCCCCTTGGCCAGAATCGCCTTTTCAGTACCTAGTGATAATAGGTCAAATTTGTTCCGAAGATTGAGTTGTGGTGCTTTAGGAGGAGGAGGGGGAGCAGCTTGATTCTTTCCCTTGAGATACAGTAGATCCAACTCTTTTATGCGGTCTGGAGGAGCAGCTTGATTCTTCCCCTTGAGAAACAGTAGATACAACTCTTTTTTGCGGTCTGCTTTGTCTTTGGCTAATTTCATCCTTGCAGCAGCAGCTATCTCCACTTGTTGCATAGAAGCACGAGAGATCTCGATGATTGGTGGATAGCTGAGAGTAGATGTATAGAAAAGAAGGAAAAAAAAAAAAAAAAAAAAAAAAAAAAAAGGATTAAGCGGATTAAGCGAAAACACAGAAAAAACAATAACAATATTAATAAGAGTAGGTCAAATCAAAGATACCTGGAAAGGGCTTCAGCAATTTGAGGAACGGAAGATAGAGGTTGAATGTGTTTAATGTGGCTGTTGCCGTTATTATCGGCAGCAGCAACAAATGAAACAAGCGCAGTCTTGCTAGATTTGTGCTTTTCCAGAAGAGAGAAGTTGACAACATCAATAGCTACACCCAGTCGATAAGCTTTATTTCCAGCAAACACGGCCATGTCAATAGAGAAAAAAGGTGAAGGACTGGCATATATGGCAAGAGAAATTAGCAAAACAAAAGTAGATAGATGGATGAATAGAAGTAGCAGCTAGCATGAATAAAATAAAATACCCTCCAACAAAGAAAAGCAGCCTTTTATGCTTAAAAGCACTCCATTGAAGCTGATCACCAATATGAAACATCGAAATATGGACGGCTAGGTAAAGGTCCAAGTCACCGCTATAATGGATACCTGAGAAACAAGTATGTACGTACGTATTAAACAGTGAATCGATACTCCAAATTAAAGAAGAAGAATAATAATAAAATGCAGTAAGTAAAAATTAACGTTTATGCAAGAAAGCCATGATTTTGTCAATATCACTGGTAGGTGCAAGATAACAATCATGTGATGCAGAAGGAGCGGCAGTGTATAGCCCTATAGCATTCTTCGGGTTAGACTGTGAAGAAAAAAAATACAAAGTATTATTATTATTATTATTATTATTATTATTATTATTATTATTATTATTATTATTATTATTATTATTATTATTATTATTATTATTATTATGATTTTGTTTACTAACAACTTAATTGTCAGGATATATATATATATATATATATATATATATATATATATATATATATATATATATATATATATATATATATATATATATGAGGGAGGGAGGGAAAGTAATTAAATAAATGATCGACCTCAAGTTTAGCATGGCAATACAATTCAATAGCATCAATTTGACTAACATAGGCTCCTGAAGATGCTGCGCTCCTCAAAAACCAAGAATTGTCGATTACGATCAAAGTACCCTCCTCCTCCTCCAGACATACACCATCAATCAATATCATATTTAAAAACACAGTTAGTTAGTTTAAAAAAATTAATCGATACATATATTATAGCATGCAGAAAGAACACATGCATGCATATACCTGATCGGCCATAATGGTTTTGACAATGAAATTATCACCAAACGATGATGTAGATTTTATAAACCCTAGCTACCTAGACAATTTTGTGTCTTAACGATTAAACTTATGGACCCAAATTTATTAAGTATATATATACTAGGTTTTGAGTCGAGTCAATTCTTTTTACTTCTCTTTTTCTATTTATAATTTAGTTAAGTTTTTGTATAACTAAAACGTTGTCTAATTTACAATAATATAATGTTTATTTATTGGGGAAAATTTGCCTGCTACAACAAGCAGGCTTTTTGCCTGCTTTTCCTTTGAAAAAAATTAAATTTTTTTACAATTAAGCCCCTAAATTCAAGTCACTGATACGCTTTCCCCCCTAAGCCCTCTCTTTTTTACATAAGAAAGCAGGCTTCTTGCCTGCTGTGGAAAGCAAATACTTATTATGGACATTCTCAAATCAAATACTTAATAGGAAAAGTAACATAAAAAAAAATATATTCACTAATAGTTCTTGTTGTTATAAAGCCTATTACAATCTCGACATATCTAACGTAACTATGTAACGTTTATAATATTACTAAGGGTGTGTTTGTTTCATTAAGATGCTCGTATTTAACTACTATATCTTACTAGTTTTAGAGGATGAACTAAAAGTCTTTGGGGTTTGGGGGTCAACCGTGCTGTTTTGACCCGTTTAAAAAAAAATAAAACCAATTTCTACGCAGACCCTTTACTCTACCTGTGTATCATGCCATCTCTTAGTTCTTTTTTTGTTTATGTGGTCCGCAACTTTTTAGTAATGTCTAAACATAGTATTTGCATTTGTGCAGGTTTTCTTTTGATACCATGTCATGCCACATCAGCGTTTCTCCTGAAATGTAACCCATTCACTCACACTCTCAAATAAGGGTGAGCAAACGGACCGGATGGACCGGCAAAACCGACCGGTAAAACCGACCGGACCGGACCGACCACATTCGGTCCGGTCTCGGTATAGGGATTTTCATAATTTAGGTCTCGGTCCGGATCGGTTCGGTCCGGTCCGACTTAAAAACCGGACATTTAGCCTATTTGGACCGACACCGGACCGGACCGAACCGGACCGACCACATTCGGTCCGCTCTCGGTGTAGGTTTTTTGCCGGATTCTGTCTCGGTCCGGTCCGTTTTTGTCGGTCTGGTCCGGTTTTTGGACCGTGAGCACCCCTACTCTCAAAATCACCTTCCTCATAAGTCAAGTCAAAACACCCATTTTCACAAAATTTGAAATGTTTAACCCGTTTCTATAATTATTCCCAACTATCTCTTATGATGTAAAGACCGACTGGACCAAAAAACGACCGGACCAAAAATCGACTTGGCACAAAACAATGGACTGAGGACCGGAACGAAATGTGTTTGGTCCGACCCGGTCCAACAAAGTATATTGACGGGTTTTGCACAAAACCAAACCAGATCCAGGACCAAAATTGATGAAAAAGGTGGAGCGAGAACCGGACTGAAATATGTTCGATCCGATCTGTTTTGTCGGTTCGATCCGGTTCGCGATCTATTATGCTCAACCCTACTTATGCCCTTACATTTTTTTGTTTTTAAAAAAATAAGGAAATTATTTTCATGTATTGATGACTTTATTAATTCCTAAAATTATGTTGAAATGTTTAACCGATTTTCATATTTATTTCCCGGTTATCTCTTATCTCTGTTTGATGCAACTCATTTCACACACGAAGCACTTAACAATAATTTTACAACTACAATTATTTGCCACTTTAAATTCATGTCGCTGAGCGCGACTACTCGCGATTTATTCAAGAAAAAAAAAAAAAAAAAAAAAAAAGTCCGGTTCAAACCCGGTTCACAATCCCACCCAAACAAGCTTTCGATAAACAAAAGTTATAGGTCGGTGATAAAAAGCATATATATACACAGAATTGCTACTACTTGATTCAAATTTAGGGGTTTTCGAAACCTTAAACATTCAACCAAATTAAATCGTCAAGAATCTTTGTCTTCCTTAATCACAACACCAAACGAATCAATCATGGTACGTTTACTCTCAAATCTCTTTAAATTCCATTTTTTTTTCTTTAAAAAATAGGTCTAATTCACAAAATCACATAAAATTAGTTACTTTTTTCGCAAACTGTTAATAGTTTTCATCTGGGTATTTCACTAGTAGGGATTTAGTTCGTTTTAGGGGATAAAAAAGGCGGGCTTTTGAGTTTGATTTGGGGTTTTATGGATTGTGCACTCTAAGTGTTTGATGAAATGCCTCAATGATTTTTTTTGTATTTAAAGGTTTAATAATTTGATGGGTATTACTTGAATTTGTTATATTAGTTGTTTGTGTAGTAGTACCTTGAAGATAATAGTTTTCGAGTACTTACTAGTTGTATATTAGTAACTCAATTTTTGCGGCAGGGGTGAAACTAGGGTGGGTCCCGGGACACTCATGGATTTTTGCTGGGTAGTGCTAAGTTTTATGAAGATAATAGTTTGCGAGTTAGTTTCTCGCTGTTATGTGGATCGATTGTTCTGGTTGGAATCTGGTGTTTTGATGATTAGGATATATTAAGGGGTGTTTGTTTTAGCGTATAGTATGTGTTTATGAGCTGATTGAAAATTTGAAAGCTCATTTTTAGTGGCTTATGGGCTTATCAACTTGAGCTTATATCTCATAATTTCAAGTTAATATGTCTACAAGTCACTAAAAATTGAGCTTATGTGAGTTTTGATTTTCCAATAAGCTCGTAAGCGAACCAAATAAGCTTAGAAAAACATCCCCTTAGTTGTTGGTTTAGCTGTAACTTTAGGATGAAGTTTTGTTGCTGTTTTGAATACGTTACTTAGACTAACATCCGCTTAGTTATTGTGGTTTGAAGCTTATTTGTTGATTTTGACTACCTTACAGACGATAGTTTTTAGTATCTGCTAGTTATATATTAGTATTTCAAGTTGGTGTAATTGTAAAACTTGTAGTGATAAGTGTAGGCAGGGGAGGGAACGAGGGCGGGTCCCGGGACACTCTCTGATTTTTTGCAGCGTAGTGCTAATTTTTATGAGTTTGTTATATTAGTTGGTGTAATAATTAGTGTTGTTTGAAGCTTTATTGGTCATATTGAGTAGTTTGAAAATGATAACTTTTGAGCCTTGTATGTATTAGCTAGGGCGTGTTTGGGATTGCTTATTTTTAAGCAGAAGCAGTTTAGTGTTATTGGGACTGCTGCTTATCCGTTATTCTTTGGTAAAATGAGCAGATTCTGTTAAGTAGATACTTCCTTTCTTATTTTTGAAGTGTTTTTTCAAGTCGAAATCGAAATTACCTTTCTAATTTATAGTTAACCCAAAACCTTATATAATTGGATTGGATTGGATTATAATTTTCCAACAAGTAATTATTTTTTTTTGAGTATTATTGTATTATTTACAAAATAAGCAATTCCGATTTCCAAACACTATTTACTGAAGGGGTTATTCGTTAAGCAGCTTATAAGTACCTATTTATAAGCAGGAAAAATAAGCAATTCAAACACCCAAGTTTTGTATATTGTTGCTTACGTTCCCGGGTTATTATATTAGTTGGTGGTGTAATTATAACTGTAGGTTGAATTTTGGTTTTGAATACATTGCTTATATGTTTAGAGCTTCTTCCTACAGGATATGGAAAACGACGATGATTATGAGGAATATATCCCTGTTGCGAAGCGGAGGGCAATAGAGGCACAAAAGATTCTTCAACGTAAGGGTCAAGCTTCAGCGATTGAAGACGAAACAGAAAAGGCGAAAGAAGTGGAAATGAAACCGAGTTTGCTTGTTAAAGCTTCACAGCTTAAGCGTGATCAGCCTGAGATTACGCCCACTGAACAAATAGTTCAGCAAGAGAAAGAAATGATGGAAAATCTATCGGATAAGAAGAAGTTGATGTCGGTTCGTGAGCTTGCGAATGGGATCACTTATTCTGAACCTTTGCCAACGGGATGGAAGCCGCCTTTGCCTATAAGACGAATGTCTCAAAAAGCTTGTGACGGTATTAGGAAACAATGGCATATCATTGTTGACGGTGATGAAATCCCGCCGCCGATTAAAAACTTTAAAGACATGAGATTTCCGGACCCTGTTTTGAAAAAGTTGAAAGAAAAAGGAATAGTACAACCGACACCTATTCAAGTTCAAGGATTGCCTGTTATTCTATCAGGAAGAGATATGATTGGGATAGCTTTCACGGGGTCAGGAAAAACATTGGTATTCGTGTTACCGTTGATCATGATGGCGCTGCAGGAAGAGATTATGATGCCCATTGCTGCAGGTGAAGGCCCGTTTGGATTAATTATTTGCCCATCTAGAGAGTTGGCTAGACAGACGTATGAAGTTGTTGAGGAGTTCTTAGTACCACTGAAGGAAGCTGGATTTCCGGAAATAAGACCTTTGCTTTGCATTGGAGGTGTTGATATGCGGTCACAGTTGGATATTGTCAAGAGAGGTGTTCATATTGTGGTAGCTACCCCTGGAAGGTTGAAAGATCTCCTTGCCAAAAAGAGAATGAATCTTGACAATTGCCGGTAAGTACTCTTAATGTGTTTAGCATAGAATACTAAACTTAAGTGGTGTATGGGATTGCTTATTAAAACTGCTAATAGCGTTTGGATGCATCAGCAGTATTGACTATTAAGAGTGTTTTGAACAAGCTGTTTGAAGCAATAAGCAATCCCAAACACCACCATATGTGTAGGTAGAGGTGGCAGATTGGTTCGGTTGGGTATGTGGATTCCGTAACATTTTAAAATGGGTTGTTTGCTTTGAATTTTATAAATATCAAATGTGTTCAAAAACTGTATTGAAAGAATAACATAATTCCTCTTGATAAAACAATTGGAAAGTTTACGAACTTTAGTACACATTGGGTGACTTTCACATGTTCGAATGCTTGAAATTTTAGTTACTATAGATATGTGGTTTCCTAAACATGTTTTCGTGCAGGTATTTGACATTAGATGAAGCAGATAGATTGGTGGATCTTGGATTTGAAGATGACATCAGAGAAGTATTCGATCACTTCAAAGCACAAAGACAAACTCTCCTATTTTCTGCAACCATGCCTGCAAAGATCCAAAATTTTGCCAGAAGTGCTTTGGTCAAGCCTGTCACGGTCAACGTGGGTCGAGCAGGAGCAGCAAATCTTGATGTCATCCAAGAAGTTGAATACGTGAAACAAGAAGTTAAACTCGTGTACCTCCTCGAATGCCTACAAAAAACATCACCTCCAGTTTTAGTGTTTTGTGAAAACAAAGCTGACGTCGATGATATTCATGAGTATCTTTTATTAAAAGGAGTGGAAGCAGTAGCCATCCATGGTGGGAAAGATCAGGAGGAACGTGAATACGCAATTTCGTCTTTTAAAGCTGGTAAAAAAGATGTCTTGGTAGCTACTGATGTCGCGTCAAAGGGTTTGGATTTCCCTGATATCCAACACGTGATTAACTATGACATGCCTGCCGAAATCGAAAACTATGTTCATAGGATTGGAAGAACCGGAAGATGTGGGAAAACAGGAATTGCCACGACTTTTATCAACAAGAATCAAAGTGAGACTACACTTCTTGATTTGAAACACTTGTTACAAGAAGCCAAACAGAGGATACCCCCTGTTTTGGCTGAATTGAATGATCCTATGGAAGATATTGAAGCGATTGCGAATGCTAGTGGTGTGAAGGGTTGTGCATATTGTGGTGGACTTGGGCATCGTATTACGGATTGTCCTAAATTAGAGCATCAGAAAAGTCAACAGATTGCTGGTTCGAGGAGGGATTACTTTGGTTCAGGAGGATATAGAGGAGAAATATGAGGGGTTTGCGATTTCATCTTTTGTTCTTGAATGTCTTCTTTAGTACGAGTACTCCGTTGTATCTTAGATTCTCATACCATGTCAATCTTAAGTTTGTTTCCAGAAAGTTGCCTATTTCTGGGTATGCAATTTGTGTAAGAATAGATTGTCAGTGGTCTTGAAATTCTTTAACCACATGGTGAAGATCTTGTGAAGTAACCAGTAGTTTTTCGATATAAAGAACCAATATTTTGCTGTAAAATGACAAATTTATTGATTAAGATTAGGTTGCGTTCATATAAACGGTTTTCACCATTCGTTGATGCGGAAAATGCACTTTGGGTTACTTTTAGTCTGTTTAGGGCTTTAGGCCGATTTGTTTTAGGTAATGTATATTTATCTCGACTCATTTAATCTGTGTACACTAAAAATAACAAGCCTCTAACCATTTATCATCTTTAGTCATGCCAATGTGTCGATGGAAAAAGCTTCGTTCAAAACAACCAAAGTGTTTTGGCTTGTATTTTATCTGCTAATGAAAAAGGCAACCGTATTCCATGTCTTCAAACGCGGTCAAAAAAATTTGCTGCTTATGTTTTCTGAGAATGCATAAAAAATTACAGGAAAAAAGGATTGTGACTGGAGTACTACTGCACTAAAAAGATGGTATATTTGGAATCGTCATGGTAAATTAAATCTGACCCGTTTTAAAGAGTATCTTTACATTCTATCTTGTGAAGAGAGACCTAGCAATGATTGCTGGTTTTCATGAAGTTTCTAAATCATTCAGTCAAGGAATACGAGTAGTATCTATAATCAGAAGAACCGCTATTTTGGGGTAACATTAGAAAAACCTATTTGCCGATCAAGTTGTGTTCGTTGAGATCGGACATTTAACCCATTCAGTTGTGTAACTCATTTCTTTCTAGCACTTTCTAGCTAAATTTGACCCTTCGTTCACAAGTAAAACTAGATTTGCCGTGTAATTGTGTCAGTCCGAAAAGAGCATTAGAAAACAATTGTATCGCAATCTAAGCTGCATACAGGGTCACCCAACTGAGTACCCATAAATAACCCAATTTTGGAGAATGAACTGAATAATTACTGTTATTCAAGTAATGAATTTGATCAATGATAACAAACTAGCGAGAAACTAGAAATGAAAACCGTTTATTATCCTTTCTTTGTAACATTTAAACAAAAAAAACAAACACGTATGAAATCCAACATACGGCACCTTCTGTAACACAAACAAAGATAGACTGAATGTACGTTAAATATTTTGCACAAATTAAAACCACGAAGGCTAATTTTAGGAATCTAGAGGGATAAATCAGCCAAATCAAAAGATTTTCCCACTGCTTTGCACCACGAAGCCACTTTCTTTTCGCGCAACTCATCACTCAATTCAGGATTGAACGTGGTATCTTTCTTCATTGTTTCCCCGTTTGAAAATATCTCTTCTTCTGTCCAAACTCCAACCGCTAAACCCGCTGCATACGCTGCACCAAGTGCTGTTGTCTCTATGTCTGCTGGTCTCACCACAGGGTTACCCAATAGGTCCGCCTGCATGTTTTAATTCGACACATAAATTACAAATCTTGATAATTAGTAAATAAGTAAACAAAGAACGTATGTTTAAAACTAGAGCTCGAAATTTAAACCCATTCACCTATTATCTCTAACAAGTATTAAATAACCTGTACCATAAATGGTCAATTTTGACGCAAACCCACATGCCTGCCCATTTAGCTACTTCTTAAGAAAACATACCTGAATCTGCATGAGTGTATTATTAACAGTAGCCCCTCCATCGACCCTAAGCAAAAACTGTCCCTTAGCATTCTTTGTTTCCCCTTTCTCACCCGCATCTTTATGCATCGAGTCCAACACATCTTTCACTTGAAAGCACATACTTTCAAGTACGGCCCGTGCTATGTGAGACTTATTAGTAAATCGTGTGATCCCAATCAATACGCCACGAGCATCATCACGCCACCATGGTGCAAACAATCCATTAAATGCCGGGACAAAGTAAACACCGCCGGTTGAGTCAACTTTAGCAGCTAATTCCTCAATTTCACTAGCTGAGCTAATAATTCCCAAACTGTCCCTAAGCCATTGAACAGCTGCACCAGCAATAGCAATCGAACCCTCAAGCGCATAATTAGTTGGTGCATCTTTTCCAAGCTTAAAAGCCAAAGTGGTCAACAAACCATGGTTTGACTTTATAACCTCTTCACCGGTATTTAGCAGTATAAAAGCACCTGTTCCATACGTGCTTTTAGCCTCACCCTTTTTACACGATTGGCCTAACATGGCAGCATGTTGATCACCCAAACACCCGGAAATCGGGACTCCAGGAATCAACCAACCCTTGGCTACATGACCAATGACTTCAGCATTGCTTACAATTTTTGGCAAAATGTTTTTAGGGATTTTTAATGTATCCAATGTTGATTGATCCCAATCAAGTTTCTTCAAGTTCATAAGCATGGTTCTTGATGCATTTGAGACATCAGTGACGTGTAAACCGTTGTTGACGCTGCCTGTTAAGTTCCAGATTAACCACGAGTCGATTGTTCCGAAAAGAGCATCGCCTTTTTTAACAGCTTCTTTGACAGCATTCACATTTTCTAAGAGCCATAAGAGCTTGAGTGCGCTAAAATATGTGCTTATTGGCAGTCCACATGATTCCAAGAAATGGGTTTTTCCTCCTGATAATTCTGTTTCTAGTCTCCTACAAGATATAGACTTTAAAGATAAGTATAATGATTATATATCTTGTGATAGCATATATAATATCATAAGAGCATGCCCATCAAAAGTTAAGACTTGTTTAGCTAAAAAGAGCTGTCTTGGCTATATTTCATCCGCAACAAAAAGGGGTCGAAAACTAAGAAGATGAATAAATATAAACAGGTTAAACGATTGAAAGATACCCAATATATACTCAATTGTTTACATTGATAAAACATACAAGGGACAACCCAATCTGTTCTGTATTGAATTTTAAAAAAAGGGTGATCAAGATGCCCATCGGCAACAAAAAACAATCATTTGAATCCTTAAGAAAGGGTGGCAATTTGTCGACAAACACAAAGTGGGTTTGGATTAAGAAATAGTTATATCCCTTATCGACTAAAGTCTGTTTTGACCTGTTGTGTTTAACCCGTCTGGCCAAGTATAACAATGCAGAATCTTGATTCAAATCCCACAACCAACAAGAAGCAATCATACAAAACCGTAAAAGGGTTGCCAACTTTTTGATAACAAACAAAATGGTTTTATATCAAGAAATTGTTACAACTTGTGTTACACATATATCCGCTTTGACTTGCTGTTAAACCAGCTGAAACAACTCATTTTTTAACCCCATTTCCTAGAAAAAGGGCGATCATACCGATCACAACACATAGAATCTTGATCAAATCATAACAAGTAGAAAACAATTAATCATAAACTCTACGGTTTCAAATTTATCGCAAAAAACATAATGCCTAAGACCAAGAAACCATTATGACCCATATTATAGAGGCGTCTTGATCAAAGCCAACGATGAATTAAAAACTCAAAGAGAAGCTAATTTTTAAATGAAAACAAAGTAAATTTTGGAAAAGATACATAAATCAAAAAATGTACCTGCAAATCGAAGTGGTTCGAACATCCATCCAAACAATGGCGTTATAAAGTGGAAGGCCAGTTGACTTGCTCCAAACAACAGTAGTCTCCCTCTGATTAGTAATTCCAATAGCTTTTAGACCATTATCAACATTATATCCATCAGCAGTAGCTTTATCGATTGCTTTCGATATGCACACCTTCACACTCTCAAGGATCTCAACCGGATCATGTTCGACCCATCTGTGATCACCACACAAGACATGAAAAAGATTATAAATTTTACATGGACACAAATCCATTTCTTGTATAAGTTGGATAATACAATGAATTTGATTGAAATTTTTTACTTCCAAGATGCTGACATGAAAAATGAAAGATTTTGTTTCAAACGGATGAATCTTTTTAGTAAAAAATACTAATCCACGAATACTATTACAGTTGTTGATTTACGATGAAAATGCTAAACATGAAAATGATCAGGTCATCTGTTTGATTCTTCAAAGAACATATTCAATTAAACAGTAATTCGGATTGAAATGATTGATTCTTACAATGCTACACATCAAAAGATCAAATACTGTTACATGGGTATCAATCTTTTTTACACAAAGCTTAAAGAAAACAAATCTCCATCAAATATTAACATTTTAACAAAGCTAAACATGAAATGATCAGATTTTTTTGCATGAGCATTAATCTTTACAACAAAAAACTTTAAAAAAACACTAATTTCCATCAATTTTTTACATTTTAACAATGCTAAACATAAAAGATCACATCTTTTTTGCATCAGTATATATGTTTTCAACAAAAAGCATCAAAAAAACACTAATTTCCATCGACATTTTACATTTTAACAATGCTAAACATAAAAGATCACATTTTTTTACATGGGTATGCATCATTTCAACAAAAAGCTTCAAAAAAACAAGAATTTCCATCAAATTTCACATTTTTACAATGCTAGACATAAAAATATTACATTTTTTTTTTACATGGGTATGAATCATTTCAACAAAAAGCAATAAACAAAATAATCTTGATCAAAATTATTGATTTTTATAATACTAAACTAAAGAGATCACATACTTTTACATGGGTATGAATCAATTCACTAACAAGCTTAAAAAGAACAAGACTTTCCATCAGAAAGATCATATTTTTTCACATGGGCATGAATCATTTCAACAAAAAGCCTAGAAAAAATTACATGAAATTTTTTACATTTCAACAATACTAAACATAAAAAGATTAATTTGTTTTTACATGGATATGACTCATTTTAACAAAAAAGCTTCCAAAAAAAAAAAAAAAAAAAAAAAAAAAAAAAAAAAATTCCCATCAAATTGGAGATTTTTAAATTTCTAAACATAATAGATCACATTTTTTGACATGGGTATCAATCATTTCAAAGAAAAGCTTCAAAAAAACAATAAAAATGATCAAAATTATTCATTTTCACAATACTAAACATAAAAAGATCATGTTTTTTTTACTTGGGCAAGAATCTTTTTACCAAAATATTCAATAAAACAGTAAAAATGATCAAAATTCTTAAAACTCACAATGCTAAACATAGAAAGATCATATTTTTTTTACATGGGCATGAATCATTTCAACAAAAACAATAAATTTAACCAAATATAATAATTTATACCCTGCTTGTGGACAAAACTGAGTGAACTCAACTTGATGAGATCCAATAGATTGAGCATTTTTATCATAAATGATAAATCTTGTGCTTGTTGTTCCTTGATCAATTGATCCAATAAAAACTTCATCTTTCACCATTTTTTTTTATAAAATTTTGTGATGAAATGAACCCTGTATGTATTTATAATTGGTTGAGAGATATGTGGAAGTGGAGGATTTTATTGTTTGTATGATTGTATCTATGTATCTTGATGCTGCTTTTTGTTGTACTTTGATTTTAAAAGTCAACCTTTGACTTTTGGATAAGACTTTTTAATAAATTTGAAGTTGATAAAAGTGGGTCATCCGTGAAGGAAAATAATGTTGGAAGTTTTGGTTTAATAAAGTGTTTACTTATTGGATAAATGTTTAATTTATTGGTAGGATAACTATGCTTATTGTTGTTTAATGAATTTTTTTTTTCTTTTTTTTTTTTTTAAGAATAGTTTAATGATTTATTATTATTATTATTATTATTATTATTATTATTATTATTATTATTATTATTAAGAATAGTTTAATGAAAATTGTTTTTTTTTATGAATAGTTTAATGAAAATTGTTGTGTTAAATATATAAAAGAAGGAAATTGCTAAACAAAACGCTAAGAGCCATGTTTAATTTATTTGGACACGCATTAACCTATCTGAACCGACTCTATATACCATCAGTTATCCATGTTAGTTACTTATGTTTTGTTTTTTTTACACCTAACCCTTAATAGCATGTTTAGCAAAATCTTAAAAGAGTAAAGGAAATGAAGATTTAAAATCAAGTTGATTTTAGTTTCAAATGAAAAAAAGTAAATTAAGATTGAAAAATAAATTAAGATTTGATGAGTGTGCATTTAGTTGTTAAAAATATTTTGTAACTTTGTATCTCAATCTTTCATGAAAAAGGATTGGTTGTTACTAATATTAGTATTAAAATATGTGTTTTGCTAACAACAACTCTATGGATGCTGTTTAACGTTTCTTTAGTTAAAAACGTTTTCAAATATAAACTAATCATTTTTATAAATACATGATTTAAACATATATAATTAAAGTAAGTAAGTTTTAATAAAATATGTATTGATATCAAGTAAGTTCATATTTGAATATGTTTTTAGTTAAAGAAAGCTTATATTCTTGTTAGCAAAATCTTTAAAATATTAAAACCTTGTTTAGATAGTGTTTTTTAAATGGATTTTTGTAAAATGCCACCTTTTAAATTTTTGAATACGTCGTCTAGTATGAATATTCTATCCAAACTTTCTTTTTTCATATATGATATGATTCTTTGAAAAATATCATACTGTTTAACTAAATACTTAAGGGTGTGTTTGTTTCATTTAGATGTTTTAGGTCTGAATCTGACTACCACATCTTACTAGTAAGATGTGGCTAGAACATCTAAATCTAAACGAAATTATGTTGTTTGTTTTTGTATAATTGTCCGAATGGTTTTAAGTGCTCGTTTCTGCAATTTATTTAAGTAACTTGTGTAAATATGAAACAAGACTTTTTATCATAAATATAACATTGTTAATAAACCATCAAATATATTATATTAACACGAGTCTTCAATCTCTCTTATCGAGTAAGAGGCAGTAAGACAAGTCCCCCACCTCTTACTGAGTAAGATGTTATATGTCTAACTGGGTCTTACTCAAAAGAAAAAAACAAACAAGCAAAACGTCTGCCCACCTCTTACTGGTAAGAGTAAAAGGAAGTAAGAGGGCTAGTAAGACGTTTTTTTAAAAAACAAACACACCCTTAAATTTTGTTAAGACATTTACTTTTAAAACTGAATTCACTTTTTCATCTCTAGTTTTACAGATATTTATTTATTTATTTGTCGAGTAGTTTACCTGCAATATGTAAAGACAATATTCTTTTGTAACTAACTACTACTTATAATTTTGGGAGTTTTCTAAATCTGAAGATGTACCAAACGAAGAAAATTGTACATGATATACTATAAATTTATGAAGAGAATCAATTATTAGCCGAAAGTAATGAGCATTTAATATTCTATCCTTTGTATCGATAAGAACTATAAAACTCATTTCGTTTTATATCTGCGATGATATCTTTAAACATAACCGATGATATACAAGGAAACCTATATAAAATAAATATGTGGTATATTACTGGTAAGAGCAAAAATGATAACGTTACCTATTAAAAAATAAACGGTGACTAATAATCCATAAAGTTCTTGTTCTACAAAAATAAAACCTACGAATATGTTTAAATAAAAACTACTCCTTCCATTCTAAAAAAATAGTTCATCTTATTATTTATGTTTATCCTAAAATAAGTGTCCAGTTTTTATATATGGACAGTAATTATTACTGGTTTTCCTACTTTACCCTTATAATTAAAACTTTCATTAATTTTCATTTTTTATTTCTATATTAACTATGAGGGTAAAAATAACTTTTCATTAATCAAAACTAGCATTAATTACACATATCATAATTTCAACATTTTTTGTTTGTGAACTCTCTTTTTGGGACGGAGGGAGTATTATATAAGACCTGGTGTTATAGTGGTGGTCGATCACCTGGTAGTAGCAACCATCAAGCCTCATTCTTGTTATCATGGACGGAGCATAAGTAGGGCAGGGTGGGGTTGTGCGCCCCCAAACCT
Source organism: Artemisia argyi (assembly GCA_030686995.1). Lineage (NCBI taxonomy): Eukaryota > Viridiplantae > Streptophyta > Magnoliopsida > Asterales > Asteraceae > Artemisia > Artemisia argyi. Next base: position 161,766,969 of record CM060691.1, read on the forward strand.
TTGACCTTAATGTAAATTTAATTATTTCAACCTACAAACAAAATAAATTAAGAACACTTTTAAGAATTGGCCCTTCCAAAATAAAACAACTCCATTTTGGCCCCTCGTGTGAACTTATCCAAGCTCCGTCACTGTCTGTTATACAAGTACCTCAATCGCTCTCCATCTTCACATTTTTGCAATGGTTTAGTGGTGCCCACCACCAAACTGTTTGCTCACTTCTTTTTTGTGTTTTGCAATGGTTTAGTGATGATTACACTTGTTTGATGTTTTAGCCTAAGTAATTGGATAACCATGCAATTTAATACTTTGGCTTGAACGTGACTTATTATGTGATAAACTAACATGCAATAAAGATTCATCCATTTTTGCTGTTGTACTTTTTGGTCACCTTTTTCATCAAAATGTGATAAGCTTTGACCATTTTCGTACCCATTTGTATGGGTTCATTTATTTGCCTTCAATCAAACATATTCCATGCTCTATGCATCCGTTTAGCAAGTAGCAACATTTTTTTTTTTTTTTTGTTGTTGTTGTTGTTGTTGTTGTAGTCCGTCCCATTTTAATACTTGTAGGTCTTTTATGCACACGATACATCATCAAGAAATTGCTTCTTTTTCTGATTTTTTAAAAAGTGAACTAAGGTGTTGTTTGTTTATTAAGAGGTTATGAATTTGAATCTGAATCTGCAACAGAATACTCTGAATCTGAATCTGCGAGGGAATACTCTGAATCTGAATCAAATAATTTTGTTTGTTCTTTTATAAACATTTGCATGATTAGAATACAAAAACTAAGTTATAGATCATTAAGAGGCAACAATATCCTTTTTCAAGTCTTGTTGGACAAGAAGTTTAAACTTGTTAGGGATTTTTTTTTTTCTTTTTTTTAATCTTATAACATCTGAATGGCCACTAGAGTGAGAATTGCATTCCTCCCCCGTAAGTGGTGCTAAAAGAAGGGGTCCACCCTTTTTATTGACCTTTATATCCAAAGAAAAAAAGAAACACTCTCTTTTTTGAGAAATACTAGGATCACAAAAATTTTACAAAAAACAATTTCACACAATGATATGAAATGGTTATTTGTAGATAAAAATTAGAGAGATAATTTAAAAGTAAGAGAGAGAATGTTACTAGTTACATGATAAATCATTATGTGAATATTTTTTTGTAAAATTTTTATGGTTCTAACATTCCCCCTTAATGTCTCTAAACAAGAGGAGAAAAATAAACACTTTTAATTGTCAAAAGCTCTTAATTATTCAAATTTATAGTTCATTAAAAGATATTAAGTGATTTTGTTAAAAAAAAACAAACACAGCCAAGTTTCCCATACTAAATACACTACAAGTTTATCACATGTATCTCACATCGGATTTGAACTCGCAACCACGTAATTAAAAAGATTCTTACATAACTTGGATACAGTTAGGCTACAACCCTCTTGTTCATCAAAAGATTACTTTGTGTTATGTTTAGTTCATTCCTAGCTAAAATATTACTTTAAGAAGGATAATTCTATAAAGTATCTATATTCTATACTTAAAAGTCTTGAAATTTATTTGCTTGTAACGACTTATGATTTTACGCAATATTTTAAAGCCGGGTTGACTTGACGGGTTCAATCGGAAGTTAGCGAGAGTGATAATGATTTTAAAATAAAAAGTCGAGTAACATAGTTATAAAACTTGATTATACGAGACCCTGACAAGGGAAAACAAAAATAATAGTACAAAACATGAACCCACCTCAAATAATCAAGATAGTTAAAAAGAATGAGACCCAAAAGAATAACCCAATACATACTGTATTTGACGTCATGTTTAGTTATTAATGGCTTTTGCAATGTTAGCTACGACCTTAATATTTGTTTAAATTATATAGATGACGGATTAGAGGAATTCATAAATTAAAATAAAGAATTTTATGTTTGGAGGGACAAGTGAGGTAAAGTAGGATTATAGGCTTAAAATTTTAAGATTAAGACGTTTTTAAATGCAAAAGTAAATTTATTTTTTCATCCTTAAATTCATTTCTGCCTCTTTTTTGTTTTAAGAAACACCTGCATTGATTAACTTGCACTAAAAAATCATTATTGGCCGAAAGATGTACCGAACGAAGAAACTTATATGGGAAGAGAGTCATTATTGGCCGAAAATGATGGATGCATTTAATATTCTATCCTTTGTATCGATGAGATCAAGTCAACAAATAAAGCTTATCTGATTTTGTAAATGCGATATTTCTATCATTTAATTGATGGATACGATCTCCAAAAGCTTATCCAAAGTATGCCCGTAAATATGATCATTCTAAAAAAGAAGTAAAAGAATTAAAGAAATATCATGACGAAAATTAAGAGGGTCAATATTTTATCAGCCAAAGTACAATTTTTCTCTTCTACTTTTGCTTTAAAAAAAATACTTATAAGCTGCTTAAAAATAAGTACTTTTAGAAACAGTTTTTGGATTTGCTTCTTTTATAAAAAGATGCAATAACACTCGAAAAAAACTATAATTTGATAAAAATATTCAATCATATGCAATTATTATAGATTTTAAGTTATATGTAAGAGCATCCACTATGGTGGTTTAAGAATAGGTTCAAGAAATTATGAAGATGTTCAAAATTTTGAATACCATAGTGGAGAACCATTTTAAGTCTAGGTGGCATGAAAAGATCTAGGATTTTGAAGAGGTTTATAAATTAATGCATTACATGAGTAGGCAATTTTATAAACCTATTAAAAGTTTTATCTATAGTGGGAATATGTTTATAGCATGAAAAGGTTTGTAAATTAATGACATTTCACGAGGTGATAATTTTATAAACCTTTTAAAATGTTTATCATACTTGATGCCCTAACGGTCAAAACTAATTTTAATTCATATCAAATAAGTAATACAAAATAAGCATCTCTTTACCTGCTTATGAAAAAAATAATTTTTTCTTTTAAAATAAACAAAAGGTGTTTAAATAATAAAACTGGTTTTCTACTTAAAAAAAACAGCTGATAAGAGAAAAGCAAAAGAATAAGCAATGTCAAAAACCCACAAAATAGCAGCATTGTCAAAGTCAATAATATGTTGGTTAAAAAGTTATATAGATAATTGGATGAAATGTATTTTCATACGTAAAAGTGACTAGTCATGTGATAAACTAACATGAACAAGATTCATGCATACTATTCTATTCCATGCCGGCGGTTTGCCGTTGGGCTTTTTGGTCACCTTTTTCATGATATCTACTTGTAATAAAAGGTTGACCACCGCGATCAAATGGTATACTATTAAGTCACGTAATCTCTTTCTATGAGTCATAGTCTTCAAATCTTACTAGGTATCTATTTAAGCTAAGGTGGTAAAAAAAGAGTTTGAAACCGTCACGAGAATATCATGGTTAAACCTTAACTGGTGTGGATCTCCTGCTTGTATTTTTCATGTTGGTGGAGGTCTTAACTATATGTTAAGACTTATTTGTTGTGAATTTGGGATTGTAGTATAGAACTAGATTGGTTGTACTAAGTGCGCGCGCCTTTCAACAATTTGATTATGCATATAAGCATACTAGCTTCATAACCCGTCCGATGGGCGGGTTAGCTTCATAATATTTAAATATTTAAGTGGACGTACACAAATAATAATACGGGCGTACATGTATTCTATGAAGATAATAATAATGAATGCATAAAAAGTTATGAGCCATTAGTAATTATGTTCAACACATTTACTTATTTCATACAAAAGCGAGTCCGCAACTTTTATTAGTTACGTTGGACCATGATCTAAATTTTAAGAATATCATAAGTTTAATATAAAAAAAGACATTTAGAACAATAAAGACAAAACAGATTTTAATCCAATCATTCCTATAAACATCATAGTAAAACTATTTTTCTGCAATTATTCAAATCAACGCCACAATCTAACCATGTTATATGGCAACTATTGACACTTCTTCAACGTCTTTGGCATACTTTTCTCCATCGGACCAAATGCTCTATAAGGGTCCAGATAAGTCCCATTATACTTTTTTCCATGTAGTCCCAAAGCTTACATAGTAACAAAATGATTATCATGCGCCTAAGGGATAGATATATAGAAGCATGGTAAGATATGATATCAATAAATGATGGAAACAGGTTATAATTTCATCCTACTCACAAGAATGTTGCTAAGAAATACATGACGAAGAACACGTAAAGCTCCAGATTCGTAAAAGAAACATATGTAACTGAAAATAAATATCCTTAATCAATTACTTCGTATAATAGAGCAAGTAGTATGATAGAAAGGAGTACCTTGTCACTTTGCCGACAAAGCTGTAAACAAAAAAAGAACAGAAAAATACATAATTAGTAGAATAAACATCTTTAAGCGAGCATTAATAAGAAACTGGCATGAAATAATAAATATATACATACGTGAAATAATGTTATTAACATATAAATGCAATGAATATCTTCACCAGGCTAATATTATATGCGCCAACACAACATTACAGTATTTGTATAAATATATACAGGGATACAACCATGTTTATAGAATGCAATAAATTCATTAAAATACTCCAAGTCTTGTAACCTTAGTTTTTAGTATAAGTTGGAGAATAAATTGACCTGTTTAAGGAATTCCAAAGCTCGATAATAAGTTCATGTCATACACTTCTTTGAGAGCTCAAATTGACCTTCTTTGTGGCTCAAATTCCTGCAAGGAGAAAGATCATGAGTGTTTAGTTGTCGGTGAAGGACTCAGGGATAATGAGACACATTAGAGGAATGAGTACATTAAAGGAAATAAGTACTCAAACAAAGATAAATCAAGCACACAACGATATTCTCCTCACAAGTTTAACTATATTAATAAAACACCTCTAATTAGGATACTACATTATCAGTTAAACTTATCAGCTTAATACATTTGAACTGTTAGAGAACCTTTAGTAGATTATGATTTTTAAGGGCCTTGGCATGCGATCATAATGAATCTCAACTTTTTATCAGCTCGTCTAAAAAAAGTGCAAAGCTATTGCTACATGTTGACTTTAACCATTGATTTACACGGTTTATCAAATATTAGAATAACTTTCAAAAATTATCTTTATGTAGTGAGTGAACAATCTTAAGACCTTGAGACATATTTACTTATAGAAAGTGTATAGCGTCTAATCTTTTTATACAAAATTGCTAACTTTGATTCCTCAAAAGGAAGACATCCAACCAATAATACAGAAAGGATGACTCCACATGACCAGATATCATCAACAACACCATCATATCCATTTTACTCAAACCCGTTTCATTGAACGGGCCACAATAATAATGAATATAGCCATTTTATCAAGTTCTAACCTGAAGGTTGCCGTTGTTAGCTACAAAATGGACAATACGAAACCAAATGTCATCACTGAAGAAGACTCCTGCCTAGTCAATTAGCTGGAAAATAACATCCATATACCTGAAATAAAAAGTGAAAAATAGATAGATAGAAAAGATGCTTAGAAATAAATTTTGGGACAACAATCACAAGTGTAGTTTTTGCTAAATAAAAACAGCATACCATTATTAATCAGGAGCAAATTTCTTTGCAAGAATAGCAGCCTTAAGTGCCAACACTTCACACATTACATTCAACTACTTACCTGACCAAGATAACGGATACTTTGTTCATAAAAATAAATAAATCTCCCCAATAATGCTACACATTGAGACATCATATCTTTTTAAGCATCAAGATGCATTACTTGTTAAATGATTCTTGAAGAGAAAGTAAGATCCAGTTTCATATAAACTTTTATTCAAACATGTAAAAGTGGAGGAAAGGATCAATAACGTATTCCAAAAAGTGACTACCTGAAGAAGCGCACGAAGGAAGTTTGCATAAAGGAAATTGTTTACAGTGGGATTGAATTGTTTGAAACATAACAATAAAACCGAATTGAAAGATTTGACATAAACATGATCTGATAGAGCAAATATGAAGAGGGTCCGATTTATGGTTTTTGCATACAAAGCAATTAGAATCAAATAATTTCAAATAGTAAAAAAGTTTAATTACAATACCCACTTTAGAAAGCTAAACATGAAAAGGTAGCCATTACAACAATATGTGCTTACTGTTTTTTTTTTATTTGCACTACATTTAACAAAATTATGTCTCTACTGTTCTTTTATTTTCACTACATAAGTAATAAGCCAGTCCAACACTATGTGCATACTGTTCTTTTATTTGCACTACCTAAGCAAATCCAAACACTATTTCCTGAAGCGGTTTTAGAGCAGTGGAAACAAAATAATTTGCAGCAACAAATTCAAGCTTTTGATTAAAATGCCCTCATTTGACACAGAAAGGGTGATAGAAGCAAACCCGTGAAATTTTAGAAATGTGCTCCATAGGTTAAGAAGCTAATCTCCAAGCAAACGAAAATCGAAACTCAATTACTCAATAAACAACTTAAAAGGCATATGAATAAAAATGCAAGAAATGTCACGAAGTACTAATAAAAATGCAGGTAAATTTTCACTTATAACTTCAAAAATCATGCCACAATAAATAGAATGTAACAGAAAGGAAATTGTAAATAAATAAAAAAAATCCTTACCTCGACTTTCATTGGCATTCAAGTTTACATGGCAAATTTTAGAAGTACATGTCAATGTCATTAATAGATCATCAGATTTTTTCTGTCACAAAAGCTCGTGAGGACACTGCAACCTTGCGAAGTCAACCAAATCATATAGTCCTGAATCCTTGTCACTAACATGCGTTTCAACCGGCCATCTATTATCACAAGAACAAAAAGCGCATGTAGCCAATCATTGTTGAAAATGAGAATAAACAATGATGTTAATACAAATATCGCCTAAAAACGTTATTTATATTTTACGATCTTTGCTTTGTTTTGTTAACGACAAAGTGGAAACTTTAGTTTTTAGTAAAACATACTTTTAGTTTAAAGACTTTCATAATTAGACATTTACTACATTTACATTTCTTATAAAACACAACACTTTTTATATTTCTTAAAATAGAAAAACATTACATTTACATATTGCTTAAAATAGTAAATGTTAACATCACATCATGCATTTATGGTAAGTTTGTGTGTTTGACTTCTCATAGCCTCTTACACATTTTTGGAAGCATTCTACTTTGATTCAATGTGTATTTGACTAGAAATAAGTTGATGTGACCTTGGTTGGTTTGGAAAGATTTATTGCAAAACCTACTATCAGCCTGGCGGAACCCTGGAGGTACACGGGCGGAACCCATCTGAGGGTTCCGCCGTATCCGCCAGAGCTGCTGAAGGTCTTGCTATAAATACCAAGCCATTTGTTTGAATTTTGCTTTATCACTTCTCATTACATTTTACACACATACATTCATATCATTCATCTAACCCTTTAACATTTCATTTTGTGTGAAGTTTCTTTTGTAGCAAAGAAGTTCACAAGTTCATATTAAGTTACAAGTATTCAACACAACGTTGCAAGACTTGTTAGCTTAGCATCGTGTAGACTTTGTGTAGTTTACACTTCATTTGATTGTGTGTTTTCAGTTGTGATCGGTTAGTATTTTAGGCCTTAAAATACATAGTGTGACGGGAGTTGTTGTACCCTTGTAAAAGAACTAACGGGAGTGGTTTTACCCTTGTAAAAGAACTCGACATCTAGCTTTGTGTCGGTAATCGTGTAAGTGACGTGTAAGGTTTTCTCCGCCGGTGAAAGGAGCTTGTTGACTAGTGAAAGAAACTCTCGAGTTGGATACTTGGGGCGTGGACGTAGGGCAATGAAAAAGAGTCCTTGTAGCCGAACCATGATAAATACTCGTGTTGTGGTTTGATCATTTCTTTCTTTATACTTGCATGTTATATATTGTCTTTGTGTTCATATCTTTGATTAAACGGAAAGTTTCAAAAGATAATTAAACGAAAAACCGGTAAAACTATTCAAGCCCCCTTCTAGTTTTCCACAATTGGTATCAGAGCTACGTTACTCAAGCTTTTAAAATATATTGTGTTTTAAAACTTGAAACGATCCATGGATTTTGAAAATTACAAAGAAGGGCAATCTATGCAAAGACCACCACTTTTTGAAGCAAATGGTTTTATATATTGGAAAAACCGATTTGAAACTTACGTGAAATCTAAAGATATAGATTTATGGTATATAATCATTGATGGTGATAATATAGTTACGAATAGTAAAGATGAAGATCAAAAGAAATTAATTGCTAAAAATAATAAAGCTAAAATGATGCTTTTCAATGCTTTGCCTAAGAAAGAATATGAAAGAGTCTTTATGTGTAAAACCGCCAAAGAAATTTGGCAATCTTTAATAGTCACTCATCAAGGAAACTCAGAAGTTAAGGATAACAAAATTGATCTTCTTGTTCAACAATATGAACAATTTGCTATTCCCGGTAATGAGATTATTGATAGTGCATTTGCTAGGTTTAACACTATTATTACTTCACTTAAAGCACTTGATGAATCTTTTTGTAGCAACAATTTTGTCAGGAAATTCCTTAGAGCACTCCATCCGAAGTGGAGAGCAAAAGTGACAGAAATTGAAGAATCCAAGGATCTTTCAAGCATGTCACTTAACGAGCTAATTGGAAATCTCAAAGTTCATGAAATGGTATTGGAAAAAGATTCGGAAATAGTTAAAGGCAAGAAAGAAAAGGTTAAGTCCATTGCCTTGAAAGCTAGAGTCCAATCAAGTGATGATGAAGAATCTAGTTCAGATAGTGATGATGAAGAATATGCCATGGCCGTTAAAGACTTCAAGAAGTTCTTTCGTAGATGAGGGAAGTTTGTAAGGCAACCTAAAGATGACAAGAAAACCTTCCGAAAAGATCGTGATGATAGGAAAGGAAAGGTTGAAAGGTTTTAGGTGTGGAGACACAAGTCATCTCATAGGAGAATGTCTAAAACCACCCAAAAACAAGTCTCAACAAGCTTTTGTGGGTGGTGCTTGGAGTGACTATGAAGAAGATGACGATGAGCCGAAGAATGATGAAATTGCTCTTATGGCTCACGACTCAAATGAGGTACTCTGATGAGTGTCTAAATACTCATCATTTTATACCAATCTGAACTGCCAAAACATACAAAAACACTCAAATATGCATCATAATACTTAAAATATCTTAGAAGTGTGTTTTATATGTTTCAAATACAAAATATGCAAAAACAAATGAAAAACGTATAAAGTTTGCATAATTGGCAGTTTCAGTCCCTCAAGTTTCAAAAATTGTCAAATCTAGTCCCTGGTAAATCAAAACATGAAAAATATCATCAAAGGTCCTTAGGGATTCATAAGTTGTCAAGAAAAGTCCTTTAAAGTTAAAAAATTACAAAATGACAACTTTAGTCCCTCAAGTTTCAAAAATGTCAAAATTAGTCCTTAAGGTTTTAAAAATGGAAAATCAAAAAATAAACCTGGAACTATTCTAAAATGACAAAATTGGTCCTTATGATAACATTTTGAGAAATTACAACCACAGTCCCTTAAAAATTCAAATTTACATAAATGGTCCCTGAAGTTTGAGAAATTGGCAGAAAAGGTCCCTAGGATTTAAAAAATAAAAAAATACATCTTTTGCCCTTGTGTTATGGTTATATTGCAGGTTTGGTCCCTTGGAAGTACTTTGGAAAAGTGGCAAACTCAGCCCTTAACTTTGCCCAAATTACATTTTTGGTCCATGTGTGAAATAAAACCAAACCGGACCCTTTTATTTAACAAATCCACAAATCCAATCCAAAACACAAACTACCCTCACCCAGCCCACCTATTCCCTAGGCCCAGTCCACCCTCAGCCCAACACCCCCGTTTAATATGTACCGGGTCAAACAAAGTCAAACCCCGCTCAAATACCAGCTCCACTGTTCATCTCCCTCACCCCAATCCAAAACCAGAAACCAGGGTGGTTTCTGCCACCTGCACCACCACCTCATCACCTTTCCACCTCACTACCTACTCACCTCTCACCTCACAGCTTATCCTACACCTCATTAATGCATTTCTCACCAATTTTCACCCCAAACCACTCCTTGCCCTCTGTTTTCTTTCATACAGCCCCAACTTGTCCTAAAAACATTCCCCTTTGTCCCCTGACACCTCCACAACACTCCAATTATCCTTAATTGTTCACCTTTGGCCCCAAGTTAACGTGTGACATTTTGGCGCCAAAAGTAGATTTGAAGGTCAGGATTGATTCAGAGAAATTGAGGGTCAAGATTGAAGTGGGAAAAGCTCAAAGTCACACCTGGAACCCTAATTTGAGCTTATAAAAGGAAGAGATGCAGAGGAGTTAGATATCTAGTTTTATTTTTATAAGTGTATGTCGTTTAATGCAATTTCAAGTTTCTAGTGTAAACCTAAGCTTCTAAGCAGTGTTCTAAGTGTTTTCAGTGTATTGTAACTCTTTCCAAGTAATAAATTTCAAGTTTCTTTGGCTGTTCAATCTTATGCAATTTTAGTTTAAATTTCTTAAATTTCAAAAGCTCAATTGTTGTTACTGTGAAGTGTATTGGATTCCTAAGCTCACTTAAGCTCCTAGATAGCTTATAAAAGCTATTAGAAACCATTAAAAGCAGTTTAGTAATATAAAAAATCAAAAACATAAAAAGTCAACGAAAGTCAAACTGATAAGCTATTGGTGAAAAGCAATGGAGCAGGGTTGATTTTGGAAGGCCTTGGGTTAGTTAATCTGTGGAGATTATTTAGGATTGGAGTTGAGATCTTTGGTTCATGGTTTGAGCAGGAAAGCAATTTTGTAAGTCCTCAAAATCTCATATCTGTCTTGTTACTGTAGTCTTGCTTATTGCTTGCTTTTTCAGCTTCTTTATGCTTATTCAGTCCTAGATAGTGATAATATAACATAAAATTGGTACCTTGTTTGTTGGAAATTCTAGTTGTTAAAATATCAAAGTTTCACAGTCAACTTAGCATAATAAGTAATCTTGTGTATTTGTGGTAATTTTTTGTTTCTTAGCACTTGTTTAGATCTATTACAACATAATAAGTCATTGTGGATCAGTAGGATAAGCTCTTAAAGCCTTTAGCTTCTTAAATCATAAAATAGTCTAGGTAAAGGTGTGTTTGGATCAGTGTGATCCTAGGAGTTCTAGTGCATAATTGTTGTTGTTCTTTGGTGTTACAAGTAACTTAGGTTCAATATAGCTCAGAACAATCACCATAACTAGGTATTATTAGTAAGAAAGTCAAAATCACACTCAATTCATCACCACAGTTAACTGTGGTAGAATTTGAGTCCAAAACTCATCAAATCCATTCATAAGTTAGTGATTTAGCTTATTTTAGTCTTAGCATAGCTTATTATAACATAATCATTCAGAAAATCAAGTTATAAAGTCATTTTAGTCAACTTAGTTTAAAATCTTAAAAAGTCAAATTGTGCTTTGACAGAAAAAACCAAAAATTCAAGGAATTTTATAGAATTTAGTGTTTAGATTCAACCTTTGAAACTTCTTGGGATTGAAGTCTACCAGCTTAAATTTAGTTTCATACATCTGTTTCATTTTTAAGATTTTTCTTGTGCAAGATAAGCTCATCCAAAAACACTTGCAGGGGAAGAAGCTCCCCTGCTACACAGACCACCATTCCACCATCACCACTTTGGTGGTTGATTGTGGCCAACTCAGTGGGCCTTAGTGGTTCATTTTTGGTTCTTACAACCCCCCTCCTACCAGTGTTTGAAATTTGACCCTTAGTTTGACCTCTAGATCAGTGGACCCCACCTAGAATCACATCAAAACTCTGTCCCATTTCTGAGTCAGAAACCAAATAAGCAATTGCTTATTTTAGCTTTCCAGCCTATCCTAGGAGCTTATCTCATCACATCTAGTTTAAATAAGTTCAAGTAACTTAGGTGAACCTTACTTAACCAGTGTGGACCCCACATAGCCCAATTTAGCTTATTTCTTGGTGTGGTCAACATTAGTCAACTGTATAAGCTAATAAGCACTCTCAGTGCTTATTCTAAGGTTCCATAGTAGTTGTATTTGTAAAAGTTTCTTATTTTAAGTATTTTAGTAGTTTTATAAAATAAAAAACCAGAAAAAGCAAACTTTAATTATAGTGATAGCTTCTATTTAATAGAAATTATCTATTTAATTTTTATTTCAGCTTATTAATAAGCACTTCTTCAATTTTATAATTTTATAAATTTCTTAGTACCTTAAAGTAGTTAAAATAATTTTCTTAGATTTTTCCTAATCTGTTTACTATTTATTAGATTTAAAATTAGTTTAAATAATTAAATAGGTAATATTAGCAATTAAATAGTTTTCTTTAATTTTAATTAACAAAAATAGAATTTTACATTTTTTCTAAGTTTTATAAAGTAGTTAAGACTTTTAAAAAATAGTTTCATAATTTCTACTGTCCATTTTCTAATTTTCATATTTAAATTAATTAAATTAATTAATAAGTAATTAATTAGTCAATTACCTTAAATATAATTTTTAGCAACTTTTTATAATTTTTTAGGATTCCTATAGTGGTTAATTAGTTTTATAAATTTTATCATAATTTTCTAAGGTAATTTAGTATTAATAGTAATTTAAAATAGTTAAAATAGTTTAATTAAGTTAAATAGTTTTTAATTAATAAAATACTCATAAAAAGACAAAAATATTTATTTTCATTTTTTTATACTTTCTTCAAGTTCTTATTAAGGTTTAGAAATTATTTTTGTAAGTTTTTAGGTTAATTTGTAATACTTGTCATTTTTAGTTAATTTAATTTAAGTTTTAAATAGATTTTAATTAGTTTTATTAATTAACTAATATTTAAATAGTAAAATAATCATTTTCATAACTTCAATTTCATTTTCCATTTTCTTTAATTTTAAGTTTTCAAAAGTTTCAATTTTACCCCCTGTAGTTTGTAACTTGTTAAAACCCACTTTTCTTTATCTGTTATCTGATTTTCCAGTTTGTGCTTTTATGCTTATATCTGTATTTCTGTTATAGTTTATATCATTTCATATTATCCAAATATCAAGCAATCAGTAGTATAATCAACCCTCAAATCATCTTTGTTACTGTCCTCAGTACCACTCACTCTCCTAATCGTTTACAAATACAATTTCAATCTCGTTGGGATGTAACGACCCGGGGATTTCCCTATATTTTCACGGTCAATATTAACTTGCACTTTCTCCCAGGTGGGCCTATCAGCTGCACTCGGTTGACTGGTTGGTTTGGGAGGAGTCAAAATTTGGCGCCGCTGCCGGGGAGGTTGTTGCGTATTTCAAAACGGTTTCAGTTAAGTGGTTTTCAAAAACCCTCCTGTACAAATATCACCACTTTGTAAATTTTTAAGAAAATCAAAATCATATCTGAAAAAGTTCATTAACATTTCTCCTGAAGTGTTAACAACACCAAACAAATCATAAACAACAAAACAAACTGTGAAGTTAAATTACTTCGTTATCTTTACGATTACAACCTATACAGTTGGTTTAAGGTAAGTTCTGACATTAAATTGCGAACTTAAGAGGGATCCATTTATTTCCTCCCGCCAGCCTGCGAGTAATCTTAAAAGGACGATTTCGGTTAACGAATCAGTTCCAAAAATATTGTCCAAGTTTTTTTCACCCATACACGAAAAGCCAAAAACATTTTACTGTGAATATAATTACATAAAAGTTTACCACCGCAAACCAAGGCAGAACACCTACCAACTGGGGGTGTGAACATAATAAGTTCCCAAATCTAAGATTAAAAACTTACTATTGTATCCTTGTGAATAGTGTACCTTTTTTAAAGGAGTTGTTCATTTGTGATTATTGGGTTTAAGTTCACTGTAGTTTTGCCTCGATCTTGTGTTGAAAATTAATTTTTGTGCATGCGCACTCGTTCACAAACAAAGAATAAAAAGAAGAAAAACGTACCCGAGTTACGTACTGTTGAAGAAGAACACACAATAAAAATGAACGACGAGCCCCCATTCCTTCCCAAGGATGAACCAGTTCCTGACACCCGAACTATGGAGGAATTGTGTCAACCTACCATGCAAGGGAGGGGTGGACCAATTGCACCACTCACTATTGGAGCCACGGATTTTGGATTAAAACACCACATGATACAACAAATCCAGAATACGTGCCAGTTCCACGGATTGCAGAGTGACGATGCCAACAGGCATCTCGATAAATTTTTAACTGTCACCCAAAGCATGAAACAACATGGCGTCACCGAAGACAGCCTGCGTTTATACTTGTTCCCCTATTCTCTCACTCATCATGCAACTTCATGGTTCGATCGACTTCCAAAGAATTCGATCCACACTTTTGATGAGATGATCACTAAATTTCTGGCCAAATACTTTCCACCATCTATGGTCACAAAGCTGAGGAATGATATCAGCAACTTCAGACAGCTTCCCGAAGAGTCCTTATTTGAGGCATGGGAACGCTACAAACTTGCTATTGATAAGTGTCCCAATCATAACATGCTTCTTGTCACCATTATTGACACCTTTTATAATGGTTTGACACTCCGTCATCGTGACACCATCAATGCTGCTGCTCAGGGCACCTTTATGAAAAGGACCCCTGAAGAGTGCTATGACTTAATCGAAAACATGACTGCCCATCATAATTTTTGGGACTCCTCTGCTGAGAGGAACGACTCATTTAAGTCAGACACTCCGGCGAGCACTGAAATATCAATCCTAGCTAAAAAGATGGATGATTTGTCTACAGCATTTTTGCGTATCCATCAGAATAATCCTAATCAGGTCAAAACTGCTAACCCAAGTTGTGAAACTTGCGGTGGTCCACATACGTACACGGATTGCCCAGCCTCCGGTGGCTTTGCTCGTGAAAACGTGTCCGCAGCTCAAGGTTCCTATAATACGGGAGGTAATTCTTACCAACCGCAAGGAGACCGCAATCTTTTGAGCTACCGTTCTAATAACTATCTTGGACCACCAGGGTTTAATCAGCCTCAAAACAGAAACCAGAACTTTAACCAGAATCAGAACCAGAACCGAATGAACCAAGGTTATAACAACCAAGGGAATTTCAACTCTGGTCAAAACCAGGTTCATCAAAATCAGAACCAAGGGAATTATAACAGAAATCAAGGTCAGAACAATTACCCACAGGGTAATTCTCAACAACAAAACCACTTCCAGGGTAATAACAACCAGCAACATGGGAATTTCCAGAACAATCGGGCTCAAAATTTTCCAAACCAAAATCAAGCCATTGTTCCAACTGGACCATCACATGATGAGTTATTAAAACAGTTTATGAAATCCCAAGAAGAACTGAACAAAATGATGGTTAGTCAAATATCTAATTTGCAGAAGTCTTTAAATGATTGACCCTCGGGCTCAGGTACTACTTTACCTAGCAACACGATCGCTAATCCGAGGGGCGATGTAAAGGCGATCACCACAAGAAGTGGAGTTTCTTACCAAGGACCTACAGCTCCCTCTACCTCTTCTCCTATCCCTGTAGAGGAATGTGAAACTGAGGATACTACGGATACGGTACTTCCTAAAAATAACGGAGGTACCAATGACATCCCTCCTCCAGTTATCCCGGTCCCGACTCCCACTAAAAGAGTCGTGTTTGAAACTACCGAAGGTCCTGTTGAAAATCCAAAAGCCAACCCAAAAACAACAATTTCATATCCCTCACGATTGCAAGACCAGAAGCTCCATGAAAAAGCTAATCATCAGATGGAAAAATTCTTTCAGATTTTCCAAGAACTACACTTCGATATTAGTTTCGCGGATGCTCTTCTTTTAATGCCCAAATTCGCATCGACAATCAAAAACCTGTTGAGCAATAAAGAAAAAATGTTTGAGATGGCACGAACTCCACTTAATGAGAACTGCTCTGCGGTTCTGTTAAAACAGCTTCCCGAAAAGCTAGGAGACCCCGGGAGATTTCTAATACCATGTATTTTCCCGGGTATGGTTGAATGTTTTGCCTTGGCCGGTCTTGGTGCAAGCATCAACTTAATGCCACACTCAGTTTGGAAAAAGCTCCTTCTTCAGGCACTTAGTCCCACATGCATGACTCTCGAGCTTGCAGACCGTTCAATTTCACGTCCCCTCGGTATTGCCGAGGACGTATTTGTGAGAGTGGGAAAGTTCCATTTTCCAGCAGACTTTGTTGTTGTTGATTTCGATGCAGATCCAAGAGTTCCTCTCATTCTTGGGAGGGGATTCTTAAGAACGGGACGTGCATTAATCGATGTTTTCGAGATGGAAATCACGTTACGAGTTGGCAATGAAGCGATTACGTTCAACCTTGATCAAACCTCGAGATACTCCTCGAATTATGATGCTGAATCGGTCAACCGAATTGATGTCATTGACATTGCATCTGAGGAGTTGATGAGGCGAAAAATGATCCGTTTTTAGGGGGTCATTTAAGCCCGAATCCGAATTTATTTGATCAAATATTGCCCTAAATCGTTCCTTTTGTGATTTTAGGTGTTTGGAGAGTGAATTCTGGAAAAGAGGCTATTTTGGACGTTTTGGAGCATAAAGTGAAGAAAACAACAAAGTACCAAATCCAAGCTGGAATTACAAGGTGACGGCGTCAAGGATTTACTCTTGACGGCGTCAGAAAGGATGAATATTTTACCGAAGGTTGTGAAGGCGTCAGATGAAGAGATGACGGCGTCAAAATGACCAAGATTAATTTACCGAGGGTGGTGACGGCGTCACATAGGCCGTCACGATTGGATCTAGGGCGTCCGAGGAAGTATATGGCGGCGAGTTGACGGCGTCAGATTTTACTCTTGACGCCGTCAGGACGATTTTCCTATATATAGTTTTCTAGTTTTTTCATTAAAGAAAAAGAGAGAAGTTTTGGTGAAACCCTAAAGACGATTTTGGTGCCTCTTTTACAGGTTTTTCAAGGGTTCCAAACCCTTGAGACCTTGCATTGTAATTGAGATAAGTATACTCTTAATTCAATCAATATGTCTATGTGTTGGTTGTCTATCTTTTGTTCTTATCTTAATTCTACTATGCTAGGCTAAATTTCCTTTGTGTTTGCTTAGATCTAATGAAACCTAGATGTTGATTATGTGTTGATTACTTGTCTATTCTTGTTTTGAATGAATGATATTATATGTTAGGCTTAAGAAAACTGGCAGATCTCCAAATGGTAACATGCTTGAACGTCTTAAGAAACATGAACCGAGGCGTACTAGGTCTTTATTGGTTGTATTTAATGCATGAGCCACTGTTTACAATCCCTATAGTTGTGCTGGGTCATGGTGTAGGAGGAGATAAGAGCTCATAGAGTTGGGGAGTTATGTATGCCACTCCACGAATGGTATTAAGGAATACAACCCGTCATTCATACAAGTGTAACAAGTAATTAACATGTAAAAGATATCTAGGGAGTAATGAAGTCTAAGTAAACACAATTTCTCCAACCACTGCTCACAACCTTAGTTTAATATTAGTTTAATTTCATTTTCATTAGTTAATTAGTTATAAAGTAGTTTTTGGGTTAGTTGATTAGCAACTAATTCCGCCCACTCCTTCAAAACCCGAGATTTTACTTGCTTTCATAAAATATAAAAACACAAAAATAATCATCTTCCATCTCTAGAACTATTAATTAGGCTTTCTAATCCTAGCGACACTATTCCTAAGCTGAACGATCAATCCCCCGGTACTTGTCACTATACTATACTACAACGATCAGGTACACTGCCTGGTGGGGGTTGTAAGCCTCGCGAGATCCCTCGAGAGGTAAAGCAAGGTGCGATTCCCACGCATCAAGTTTTTGGCGCCGTTGCCGGGGAATAGTTATTGTCTAGGTTAGGATTTCTTTTTATTAGGTCTACTTGCTAGATTCCTTTCTAGTAAGATTTTATTTTTATTTTTAGGTCTTCTTTAGTCTATCTTATTTCTTCGTGCTTTTGTTCGTAACTCTTTACCATCCGACATCATGGAAGGTGGTAACATCTTTGAACCCATCATCCCACCACAACAAAACCCACCATTAGAACCCCTTAGGCCCCGAACCTTAGGAGAGTATTCCCGACCTAGCCACCAAGGCTACCGAAACACCATTGAGCTCACCGGAGCCAATGTGACCCCCTTGCGATCCGACACCATCCGGTTGGTGCAAAGCGGATGTGCATTCCATGGACTTCGTTCCGAAGATCCAAACCAACACCTTAAGGACTTCCTCAAAATCGTAGATTCCATAGACCTAGGTGTTGAAACTAGAGAGACTACCCGTTTACGCCTATTCCAATTCTCTCTACGGGATCAAGCTAGTCAATGGCTTGAGCGTTTACCCGTGGGATCCATCACCACATGGGATGATCTCACCACTCGTTTCCTTGCTCAATTTTTCCCACCGGGGAGAACTACTAAACTTAGGAATGACATCTTGATGTTCCAACAACGTCAAAATGAATCTCTTTATGAAGCATGGACTCGTTTCAAGGACTTACTCCAAAAAGTCCCTCATCATGGCATAGATTTGTGGCTCCAAGTCCAAATTTTTTATGACCATATCGATATCCCCACGAGGCGAACCATTGACCAATCGGCCGGTGGTAAGCTACGTGATCTTAGTGCGGAACAATCATGGGAACTCGTAGAAGATCTTGCTCTCTATGACAACGAAAGTTGGAATGATCCCCGTGATTTGAACAAAACGGTCAAGGCAATATCTTTGCCTTCGAATAATTCAAGCACTCCCGACCGTAGGATCATGGAACTTGAGGACCAAGTCAAGTTTCTCATGAAATCTTACGAAGCTCCGAAGCATTCAAGCCAAGTGAACAAAATCACTTCTTCATGCGAATTATGTAGTGGTCCCCATGACACTCGTGATTGTGTGGAACTCCCCGGAACAGCTTTTGCGGACTACGCATCTACGCGTACCGACGAAGCGGGAGATAAGTGGTACACTTTCAAGCCCGAGCCAAACACATACGGTGATTCATATAACCCCTCATGGAAAAATCACCCAAACCTTAGGTGGAAACAAAATCAACCAAATTCATCCAACCCACCTAATCGTTACCAATCAAACGGTCCACCATCCAACCGTACCTTCAACAACAGTCCTTCTAACAACTATGGTAGTACCAACAATCTTGAAGGATTGATGTCAAAGTTCATGGCATCTCAAGAAGCCCGCATAGCTAAGTTTGAAGCCGATTTCAAACAAAATCAAAATGAGATGACCAAAAGAATTGACACATTGTTGAAAGTTCTCAATGACCGAGAAATGGGAGCACTCCCAAGTGACACAATCAAGAATCCGAAACTAACCGTTAATTCCATATCATCCGTTTCGTCACCCGTTTTGTGTCCACAATATTATTCGGTCAACTCAACGAGCAAGTGTTTCAAGCAAAACCAAGTTCCCCAAAAGGACCAATCAACTAAAACTCCCACTATAGAACCGGTCAAAAGTATTGTTGAAACACCTCTTACGCAAGACCTTGACGATGAATTCAAAGAACTTCACATTGAACGCCCCGTCATTGATGTCTTAGCGCGTGCTCCATACTATAGCGCCCTCCTAGAAAAATATGAGAAGTGTAAGCTAGGCAAAAATGGGACCGCTTTCGTTCAAAACAAGTTACCTAAAAAGCTTGATGACCCGGGTATATTTGTTTTGCCTTGTAAGATAGGAAGATCCGAAGCTTTCGACACATTAGCCGATTTAGGGTCAAGCCTCAACTTGATTCCCTTATCCTTATTCACCACTCTTAAGCTAGGAAAGTTAGAAGAAACAGAGGTATTGATAGGGCTAGCGGATGGGAGTATAGCTCACCCGGTTGGGATGATTAAGGATGTAGTTGTTCACGTAGGAAAGTTGACTATATTAGCGGATTTTCACGTCCTAGACATGGTTAGTGACACTACATGCCCATTATTAGTTGGAAGAGGATTTTTAGCAACCGCTAGTGCCATGATAGATTGCAAGGAATCTAAGATAGCGGTAGGTGAAGGCGATACTTGGTCGGTGTATAATGTTAAGAAGCATAGTTATGATTGTGATGATGAACCAACACCGCATTGGGTAGAGATGAATAGGAGACCATCTAGATATGGACCTTGGATAGAAAGGAACTTCATAGGACCTCAATGCCCATTTTATCTAGAAAAGGATTTCGTTGAGAGAACACATTCGGTTGAACAACTCATAGCTAGAGATGAGGAGCTAGATCCCTTTGAGGACCCCTTAGTCTTTAGAAAAATGATTGA
This sequence comes from Artemisia argyi, assembly GCA_030686995.1. Taxonomy (NCBI): domain Eukaryota; kingdom Viridiplantae; phylum Streptophyta; class Magnoliopsida; order Asterales; family Asteraceae; genus Artemisia; species Artemisia argyi. The sequence continues at coordinate 161,787,216 of CM060691.1, forward strand.
GTTCTTAAGCGTAATGCCTATTAATATAGAGTTGAATAAATGGAAAAGAGATGGAGATAAGTATGAATGGAGGTGGGACAAGCCACCTAAAGAAGGAGACGGATCATGGCACATGAGAATGACTTTATATGATCCGGATGGAGAGATGTTCGAGAGGTCGTACCATACTAAAGAAACCGATAGAGAGTTGAAACCTAAGTTCGATCCCAAAGATGTCCTCAATGAGGAACTCACCCGAATCACGTAGTAACCCATGACTTTGAGTCTAGCTACAAGACTCGTAAATAAAGAAAAGCGCTTCTTGGGAGGCAACCCATGTTTTGTGTGATTTTTATTTGTTTGATTGTTATTTGCTTCCGTATGCATGTTTTATTTTTATTGTTGGTTGATCATGTTTCTCAATTAAAATGTGGAAATACTTTATTATGTTGTTTAGCCTAGTCTTAACTTCAACCTAAAGGTACTTTTGCAAAAGATAAGTGTAAGGGGAAACCCCAAATATGTTTTTTAAGAAACAACCGATCATGATTCTCCACAATATTTAATGAACATGTATATTCGTATTGTTAGAGTCAAATGCTTGTATTGAGTCATAATGTAGTTTTGCAGGATTTTCCAGGAAGTAGGACAAAGTTTTTCCAGAAATTTTCCGGAAACTTAACATAAAGATTTCTACAGGTTCATTCTGACGGCGTCAGGCAATTGCTCTTGACGGCGTCAGGAGTCAAAAATCTGGAAATTTTACCAGTTTTGTTTTTCTAACGGAGTCTTATAAGTTTTTGTGAATTATTAAGTTTTATAATCTCCAGGAAATCTGCAAACTTCATTCCACAAGCATTATATCTTATTTTGTTTTCTAGGATTTAGTAACTTATATAGGATGCCGCCGATTTTACGCGAGGTTGCCTTGTCTACTTTTGTCAGGATTTACAGGTTATTTGAGACAAGAAGATGATTTATATTCTGGAAGGGAAGCTTTGATTGTTCGTTTTCTTGGAGGAAGATTTAACCTGGCCAACCTAAAATCCATACCGAGCGAATCAGGGGAGTATTTGAATTCATTCTCTTTACTTTTAACTTTTACATTCTTTACTTGAACATTGGGGACAATGTTCATCTTAAGTGTAAGGGGAGGGTAAAAAGATGATACCTTACATATGCACTTTCGCTTGAGTTTGTTTTGTTTGATAGTAGATGAGTAATAAAACTATGAGAAATACTTGTTAGTGCAATTTTAGCGTCAAATTTAAAATTTTTTACAACATTTAGGAGTGAAACTTTAGCCATAGCAAGCGTCTCATGGATAGGAGGTTGTATGACTAGCACATAACCGTATATTCAGAAAAATTTTCCACCCAAAAATGTGAGGTTCGCCTTTAGATTTGATAGGAAAAGCATTTATTATTGGTGCTTATGAGTGTACCGGTAGCATTTAGATTCTAGAACTTGCGTTAGTGATGCATCCCGAGACCGCTAGTGAGACTACATTCGTGTAGTAGGATTTACTACATGATAAGAGGCATTAGGATCACCATTGTGTTAAACCCGTATTACGATTACTTGACCATTTAAGTCATATTACTTGGCTAGTTAAGTCAACTAATTTTTCCCACACCCTTAGCGTTGTACTCATTTTTAGTACACGATACCCCTAGTACACCCCTCCGAGCCTATCTTTTCGTTTCTAACTTTAAGCATTTTACTTAAAGGAAGAATTTGTTACACCCCACTTAAATGTACACCCAAATCGCCTTAGCCTTCCGTGTATGCGCTCATTTTTAGTGCATTATTGTTATTTGTTAAACCCTAAGTTAACTTTCTAATTGATTACATGGTTGCTAAGTCGAGTCATATCCTTGTACATATTGTTTTGGGACGATTAGGACTCATGGGTAAGTACTTATTTTATGGAGTAATGGGGAAGAACAACACTTATTACCCCCATATGTACGTTAATCTTAAAAGTGCTCCAAGTGTTTTGATTTTCTTAATTCGAGTCATTAGAATAGTTTAATGTAAAGTATGTAAAGATTCAAGTGTAAGGGGAATGCTCAAACCCCTATGATGTATTATTTTGGATAGTTTAATGTCTAGTCTTGGCTTAGCAACGCCATCTTGTACATGTAATTAACTAAGATTGTTAACTCGCCACCAGTGAAATCCCCTTTATCCAACAAAACCGTGTAATTCATATCCCTACACCTAACGTTATAACCCTTTAAAAAGACCTCTTTGATAGTTTATCCTAGGTGCTTACGCCATGTGGTGGAGGTTTGATCCTTTCCCAAGCCTATGGTAATCTATTTTGCTATGACAGGTAGTGAGAGATATCTTCCATTTCCATAATGTTATATTACTTTATTACACCCGAGAGATGTGAGTATCTAAACACTATTTGTGAGGTGCTTGTGTATGACCTCCGTGCTTGTCTATTGGTCTTTAGTGGAACGATTATTTGTTGTAATTACTTTTATATTAGTGTTAAATGACCCCTAACTTGTCTTTTGAGTAGAATAAAAGCTCATTTGCTTGAGGACAAGCAAATCTCAAGTGTAAGGGTATATGATGAGGCGAAAAATGATCCGTTTTTAGGGGGTCATTTAAGCCCGAATCCGAATTTATTTGATCAAATATTGCCCTAAATCGTTCCTTTTGTGATTTTAGGTGTTTGGAGAGTGAATTCTGGAAAAGAGGCTATTTTGGACGTTTTTGGAGCATAAAGTGAAGAAAACAACAAAGTACCAAATCCAAGCTGGAATTACAAGGTGACGGCGTCAAGGATTTACTCTTGACGGCGTCAGAAAGGATGAATATTTTACCGAAGGTTGTGAAGGCGTCAGATGAAGAGATGACGGCGTCAAAATGACCAAGATTAATTTACCGAGGGTGGTGACGGCGTCACATAGGCCGTCACGATTGGATCTAGGGCGTCCGAGGAAGTATATGGCGGCGAGTTGACGGCGTCAGATTTTACTCTTGACGCCGTCAGGACGATTTTCCTATATATAGTTTTCTAGTTTTTTCATTAAAGAAAAAGAGAGAAGTTTTGGTGAAACCCTAAAGACGATTTTGGTGCCTCTTTTACAGGTTTTTCAAGGGTTCCAAACCCTTGAGACCTTGCATTGTAATTGAGATAAGTATACTCTTAATTCAATCAATATGTCTATGTGTTGGTTGTCTATCTTTTGTTCTTATCTTAATTCTACTATGCTAGGCTAAATTTCCTTTGTGTTTGCTTAGATCTAATGAAACCTAGATGTTGATTATGTGTTGATTACTTGTCTATTCTTGTTTTGAATGAATGATATTATATGTTAGGCTTAAGAAAACTGGCAGATCTCCAAATGGTAACATGCTTGAACGTCTTAAGAAACATGAACCGAGGCGTACTAGGTCTTTATTGGTTGTATTTAATGCATGAGCCACTGTTTACAATCCCTATAGTTGTGCTGGGTCATGGTGTAGGAGGAGATAAGAGCTCATAGAGTTGGGGAGTTATGTATGCCACTCCACGAATGGTATTAAGGAATACAACCCGTCATTCATACAAGTGTAACAAGTAATTAACATGTAAAAGATATCTAGGGAGTAATGAAGTCTAAGTAAACACAATTTCTCCAACCACTGCTCACAACCTTAGTTTAATATTAGTTTAATTTCATTTTCATTAGTTAATTAGTTATAAAGTAGTTTTTGGGTTAGTTGATTAGCAACTAATTCCGCCCACTCCTTCAAAACCCGAGATTTTACTTGCTTTCATAAAATATAAAAACACAAAAATAATCATCTTCCATCTCTAGAACTATTAATTAGGCTTTCTAATCCTAGCGACACTATTCCTAAGCTGAACGATCAATCCCCCGGTACTTGTCACTATACTATACTACAACGATCAGGTACACTGCCTGGTGGGGGTTGTAAGCCTCGCGAGATCCCTCGAGAGGTAAAGCAAGGTGCGATTCCCACGCATCAGGAGTATGCTCAGGAATTCCTTGGATTCGCTGATAATTCTACGAGTGGCAATCCCACTACTTCTTCTGATCCCATAATCGCTAATTCTTCTCCTTCCCTCACTCCGTTTGAGGGAAGTGATTTCGTCCTTGAGGAATTAGAGGCCTTTCTCAAAAGTGATTCAGTTCCCGAAGGAATTGATTACCAAGAGATTGACCCGGAGGGGGATATACTTCTCCTTGAGAAGTTATTGAACAAAGATCCTTCTCCCATTCCTGTTCTACCTCCACAACTTCATAAGGCGGAAGTCAAATATGTTGAGAAAAATGATGATTTCCCCGAGGTTGAACTTAAGGACCTACCTCCTCATCTAGAATATGCATTCTTGGAAGGTAACGATAAGTTACCGGTCATCATTGCAAAAGACTTAAAGGATGAGGAGAAAACCGCGCTGCTTAAGGTTTTAAAGTCCCACAAGCAAGCAATTGCTTGGAAGCTCTCAGACATAAAGGGTATTAACCCGGATTTTTGTACACACAAAATCCTAATGGAAGAGGACTTTAAACCTACCGTGCAGCATCAAAGAAGGGTAAATCCAAAAATCCACGAAGTTATAAAAGCAGAAGTTATCAAACTTCTTGATGCGGGATTAATTTACCCTATATCAGATAGTCCTTGGGTTAGCCCAATACATTGTGTTCCAAAGAAGGGTGGCATCACGGTTATCACAAATGAGGACAACGAGTTGATACCAACTCTTTGGTTACAGGGTGGCGAGTATGTATTGATTACAGAAAGCTTAACGAAGCCACCCGTAAAGACCACTTTCCTCTGCCCTTCATGGATCAAATGCTCGAAAGACTATCGGGGAATGAGTATTATTGCTTCCTCGACGGCTTCTCGGGTTACTTCCAAATTCCCATTGATCCACAGGATCAAGATAAGACTACCTTCACATGCCCTTACGGGACATTTGCCTATCGCCGCATGCCTTTTGGGTTATGCAATGCTCCGGGCACTTTCCAGAGGTGCATGATGGCTATTTTCCATGACATGATCGGAAAAACCATGGAGGTATTTATGGATGACTTCTCAGTCATCGGGAATTCTTTCGACTCATGCCTCTCCTATTTAGAAAAAATGCTTCAACGTTGTGAAAACACTAATCTTTGTCTAAACTGGGAGAAGAGCCATTTTATGGTTAAGGAGGGCATTGTCCTCGGCCATAAAATTTCAAAAAGTGGGATTGAGGTCGATAAGGCCAAAATTGATGTTATTGCTAAACTGCCTCATCCCACCACTGTTAAAGGAATAAGGAGTTTCCTCGGCCATGCCAGGTTCTATCGGAGATTCATTCAAGATTTCTCCAAAATAGCCCGGCCCATGACTCATCTTCTTGAAAAGGATGCTCCTTTCATCTTTTCCCCTGAGTGTATCGAAGCTTTTTCTATTTTAAAGAAAAGGCTTACCGAAGCACCAATCCTTGTTGCCCCCGACTGGGACTTACCCTTTGAACTTATGTGCGATGCTAGCGATTATGCTATTGGTGCAGTTCTGGGGCAACGCAAAACCAAACATTTTCAGCCAATACACTACGCAAGTAAGACCATGAATGAGGCTCAAACACACTATACCACCACGGAAAAAGAATTATTAGCTGTGGTATATGCCTTCGAAAAATTTCGGTCTTACTTAATCTTAAACAAAAGCGTGGTATATACGGACCATTCGGCTTTGAAATACCTGTTCACTAAACAGGACGCAAAGCCAAGACTACTCCGTTGGGTCCTGCTCCTTCAGGAATTCGATATTCTCATAAGAGATGAAAAAGGAGCAGAGAACCTTGCTGCTGATCACTTGTCCCGGTTAGAAAATCCTCATCAGGATATACTCGAGAGAAAAGAAATTAATGAAACTTTTCCTCTGGAAACTCTAAATCTAATCTCTACCCGGGATAATGCCACCACCCCATGGTTTGCCGATTTTGCAAACTACCGTGCGGGAAATTTCGTTGTGAAAGGGATGTCGTCCCAACAGAAAAGAAAATTCTTTAAAGATGTAAAACATTACTTCTGGGACGACCCCTACTTGTTCAAAATATGTGCGGATCAAGTCATCCGACGGTGTGTCCATGGCCAAGAAGTCATGGAAATTCTTAAACCTTGTCATGATGGACCCACGGGGGGACATCATAACCCAAACTACACCGCCAAAAAGGTGTTTGATTCAGGATTCTTTTGGCCCACGATCTATAAAGACGCCCATGAACTTATTAAAACCTGTGAGGCTTGCCAACGGCACGGGAATATTTCTAAAAAGAATGAGATGCCGCAAAACGCCATCCAAGTCTGTGAAATATTTGATATGTGGGGCATTGATTTTATGGGGCCATTCCCGTCTTCACGAGGGAATAAATACATACTCGTGGCTGTCGACTATCTGTCAAAATGGGTTGAGGCAAAAGCCTTACCCACCAATGATGCCCGAGTAGTTGTTAAATTTTTAAAGTCTCTCTTTGCCAGATTCGGGACTCCTCGTGCCATTATCAGTGATCGTGGCACTCACTTCTGCAATGAACAATTTGCAAGAGTAATGCTGAAATATGGTGTAACTCACCGTCTTTCTACAGCATACCACCCCCAAACAAGTGGGCAGGTGGAGGTCTCAAATCGGGGTATTAAGAGAATTTTGGAGAGGACGGTTGGTGAAAACCGTGCCTCTTGGTCGGATAAGCTGGACGATGCATTATGGGCTTTCCGCACTGCTTACAAAACACCCATCGGGTGTACTCCATATAAGCTAGTGTACGGGAAAGCATGTCATCTTCCGATCGAATTAGAACATAAGGCCTATTGGGCCTTAAAACATGCAAATTTCGACCTTCAGACAGCGGGTGATCACCGTAAAGTTCAACTAAACGAACTAAATGAATTACGTGATCAAGCTTACGAAAATTCTTTAATCTATAAAGAAAAGACTAAGAAGATACATGACTCTAAAATTAAGAACCGCGTTTTCAACGTTGGTGACAGAGTTATTCTTTTCAATTCAAGGTTAAAAATTTTCTCGGGAAAACTAAAAACCCGTTGGTCTGGACCATTTACTATAACAAAAGTATACCCATATGGAACTGTTGAGTTATTGCAACCCGACGGTCCCAATTTTAAAGTAAATGGTCATCGGTTAAAACACTATTTTGGAGGGGACATACAACCAATGGTTGTCCCGGATCTCCAAACTTACCCCATGGACCAATAAATTCGGGGTCGAGTCAAGCTAGCGACTCGGTTAACAAAAACAGTAGCTTCCCCAAGGACAATTTTAATTCGGGGTCGAGTCAAGCTAGCGACTCGGTAATCAAAAACTATAGCTACCTCATGGACAATTCAATTCGAGGTCGAGTCAAGCTAGCGACTCAGTAATCAAAAATAGTAGCAATATGGATTTTCACCCATATTTCTGTCTTCTCATCCCTTTCTACCACCCTAGTGTGGGGGAGACGAACCACATGTTGTACATATGTAAATACTTTTTTCAAAAAAAAAAAAAAAAAAAAAAAAAAAAGAAAAAAAAAAGACAAAGACAAAGAAAAAAGTGAGTTTGTATGTAAATAGAGTAAAATAAAAGGTTAATAATATTACCTTCTTACGTTCTAAGTCTTGGTGGGACACCAAGTACTTTGAATATTGAGGGCAATATTCAGTTCTAAGTGTGGGGGAGCGTTCTCACGAATGCAAAACACAACACATGTTCCATCAAGAACCCCCATTTGATCAAAATTACCAGTTTTTTCACACTTAGAAATGCAAATAATGGTATCAATCCTCCATGTCTAACCCACAATAGGATTGGCTAGTCCAGGAGCAAACGGCTCTTGGTAAAGACATCTCAAAACCGTTGATGGCTTGCAATTTGCCAAAAATTGTATGGTTCCTCAACTCCCCATATCCCATAAAGCGAATGAGTTGGCTAGCCCGCAAGATTATGGCTTGTGGTAAAGGCCGTGGAAAAACCATAATTGGTAATCAGCTCACCAAGATGTTGACTATTCCATCAAGAGTTGGCAAGTCCAGAAGCAAACGGCTTTTGGTAAAGACAAATCAAATCCGTTGACAGCTCGTGGTTTGCTAAAAATCACACGGTTATCAGGTGTACCACAGTTCTCACACCTGGCTACTCCAGAAGTGATGGCTTTTGGTAAAGAGTAAAAATCCATTAATTTTTTCTCAAATAGATTGCTAGGGACTAGCAATAGTTTAGTGTGGGGGATTAATGAGTGTCTAAATACTCATCATTTTATACCAATCTGAACTGCCAAAACATACAAAAACACTCAAATATGCATCATAATACTTAAAATATCTTAGAAGTATGTTTTATATGTTTCAAATACAAAATATGCAAAAACAAATGAAAAACATACAAAGTTTGCATAATTGGCAGTTTCAGTCCCTCAAGTTTAAAAAATTGTCAAATCTAGTCCCTGGTAAATCAAAACATGAAAAATATCATCAAAGGTCCTTAGGGATTCATAAGTTGTCAAGAAAAGTCCTTTAAAGTTAAAAAAATTACAAAATGACAACTTTAGTCTCTCAAGTTTCAAAAATGTCAAAATTAGTCCTTAAGGTTTTAAAAATGGAAAATCAATAAAATAAACCTGGAACTATTCTAAAATGACAAAATTGGTCCTTATGATAACATTTTGAGAAATTACAACCACAGTCCCTTAAAAATCCAAATTTACATAAATGGTCCCTAGAGTTTGAGAAATTGGCAGAAAAGGTCCCTGGGATTTAAAAAATAAAAAAATACATCTTTTGCCCTTGTGTTATGGTTATATTGCAGGTTTGGTCCCTTGGAAGTACTTTGAAAAAGTGGCAAACTCAGCCCTTAACTTTGCCCAAATTACATTTTTGGTCCTTGTGTGAAATAAAACCAAACCGGACCCTTTTATTTAACAAATCCACAAATCCAATCCAAAACACAAACTACCCTCACCCAGCCCACCTATTCCCTAGGCCCAGTCCACCCTCAGCCCAACACCCCCGTTTAATATATACCGGGTCAAACAAAGTTAAACCCCGCTCAAATACCAGCTCTACTGTTCATCTCCCTCACCCCAATCCAAAACCAGAAACCAGGGTGGTTTCTGCCACCTGCACCACCACCTCATCACCTTTCCACCTCACCACCTACTCACCTCTCACCTCACAGCTTATCCTACACCTCATTAATGCATTTCTCACCAATTTTCACCCCAAACCACTCCTTGCCCTCTGTTTTCTTTCATACAGCCCCAACTTGTCCTAAAAACATTCCCCTTTGTCCCCTGACACCTCCACAACACTCCAATTATCCTTAATTGTTCACCTTTGGCCCCAAGTTAACGTGTGACATTTTGGCGCCAAAAGTAGATTTGAAGGTCAGGATTGATTCAGAGAAATTGAGGGTCAAGATTGAAGTGGGAAAAGCTCAAAGTCACACCTGGAACCCTAATTTGAGCTTATAAAAGGAAGAGAAGTAGAGGAGTTAGATATCTAGTTTTATTTTTATAAGTGTATGTCGTTTAATGCAATTTCAAGTTTCTAGTGTAAACCTAAGCTTCTAAGCAGTGTTCTAAGTGTTTTCAGTGTATTGTAACTCTTTCCAAGTAATAAATTTCAAGTTTCTTTGGCTGTTCAATCTTATGCAATTTTAGTTTAAATTTCTTAAATTTCAAAAGCTCAATTGTTGTTACTGTGAAGTGTATTGGATTCCTAAGCTCACTTAAGCTCCTAGATAGCTTATAAAAGCTATTAGAAACCATTAAAAGCAGTTTAGTAATATAAAAAATCAAAAACATAAAAAGTCAACGAAAGTCAAACTGATAAGCTATTGGTGAAAAGCAATGGAGCAGGGTTGATTTTGGAAGGCCTTGGGTTAGTTAATCTGTGGAGATTATTTAGGATTGGAGTTGAGATCTTTGGTTCATGGTTTGAGCAGGAAAGCAATTTTGTAAGTCCTCAAAATCTCATATCTGTCTTGTTACTGTAGTCTTGCTTATTGCTTGCTTTTTCAGCTTCTTTATGCTTATTCAGTCCTAGATAGTGATAATATAACATAAAATTGGTACCTTGTTTGTTGGAAATTCTAGTTGTTAAAATATCAAAGTTTCACAGTCAACTTAGCATAATAAGTAATCTTGTGTATTTGTGGTAATTTTTTGTTTCTTAGCACTTGTTTAGATCTATTACAACATAATAAGTCATTGTGGATCAGTAGGATAAGCTCTTAAAGCCTTTAGCTTCTTAAATCATAAAATAGTCTAGGTAAAGGTGTGTTTGGATCAGTGTGATCCTAGGAGTTCTAGTGCATAATTGTTGTTGTTCTTTGGTGTTACAAGTAACTTAGGTTCAATATAGCTCAGAACAATCACCATAACTAGGTATTATTAGTAAGAAAGTCAAAATCACACTCAATTCATCACCACAGTTAACTGTGGTGGAATTTGAGTCCAAAACTCATCAAATCCATTCATAAGTTAGTGATTTAGCTTATTTTAGTCTTAGCATAGCTTATTATAACATAATCATTCAGAAAATCAAGTTAGAAAGTCATTTTAGTCAACTTAGTTTAAAATCTTAAAAAGTCAAATTGTGCTTTGATAGAAAAAACCAAAAATTCAAGGAATTTTATAGAATTTAGTGTTTAGATTCAGCCTTTGAAACTTCTTGGGATTGAAGTCTACCAGCTTAACTTTAGTTTCATACATCTGTTTCATTTTTAAGATTTTTCTTGTGCAAGATAAGCTCATCCAAAAACACTTGCAGGGGAAGAAGCTCCCCTGCTACACAGACCACCATTCCACCATCACCACTTTGGTGGTTGATTGTGGCCAACTCAGTGGGCCTTAGTGGTTCATTTTTGGTTCTTACAACCCCCCTCCTACCAGTGTTTGAAAGTTGACCCTTAGTTTGACCTCTAGATCAGTGGACCCCACCTAGAATCACATCAAAACTCTGTCCCATTTCTGAGTCAGAAACCAAATAAGCAATTGCTTATTTTAGCTTTCCAGCCTATCCTAGGAGCTTATCTCATCACATCTAGTTTAAATAAGTTCAAGTAACTTAGGTGAACCTTACTTAACCAGTGTGGACCCCACATAGCCCAATTTAGCTTATTTCTTGGTGTGGTCAACATTAGTCAACTGTATAAGCTAATAAGCACTCTCAGTGCTTATTCTGAGGTTCCATAGTAGTTGTCTTTGTAAAAGTTTCTTATTTTAAGTATTTTAGTAGTTTTATAAAAGAAAAAACCAGAAAAAGCAAACTTTAATTATAGTGATAGCTTCTATTTAATAGAAATTATCTATTTAATTTTCATTTCAGCTTATTAATAAGCACTTCTTCAATTTTATAATTTTATAAATTTCTTAGTACCTTAAAGTAGTTAAAATAATTTTCTTACATTTTTCCTAATCTGTTTACTATTTATTAGATTTAAAATTAGTTTAAATAATTAAATAGGTAATATTAGCAATTAAATAGTTTTCTTTAATTTTAATTAACAAAAATAGAATTTTATATTTTTCCTAAGTTTCATAAAGTAGTTAAGACTTTTAAAAAATAGTTTCATAATTTCTACTGTCCATTTTCTAATTTTCATATTTAAATTAATTAAATTAGAATTAAATTAATTAATAAGTAATTAATTAGTCAATTAGCTTAAATATAATTTTTAGCAACTTTTTATAATTTTTTAGGATTCCTATAGTGGTTAATTAGTTTTATAAATTTTATCATAATTTTCTAAGGTAATTTAGTATTAATAGTAATTTAAAATAGTTAAAATAGTTTAATTAAGTTAACTAGGTTTTAATTAATAAAATACTCATAAAAAGACAAAAATATTTATTTTCATTTTTTTATACTTTCTTCAAGTTCTTATTAAGGTTTAGAAATTATTTTTGTAAGTTTTTAGGTTAATTTGTAATACTTGTCATTTTTAGTTAATTTAATTTAAGTTTTAAATAGATTTTAATTAGTTTTATTAATTAAATAATATTTAAATAGTAAAATAATCATTTTCATAACTTCAATTTCATTTTCCATTTTCTTTAATTTTAAGTTTTCAAAAGTTTCAATTTTACCACCTGTAGTTTGTAACTTGTTAAAACCCACTTTTCTTTATCTGTTATCTGATTTTCCAGTTTGTGCTTTTATGCTTATATCTGTATTTCTGTTATAGTTTATATCATTTCATATTATCCAAATATCAAGCAATCAGTAGTATAATCAACCCTCAAATCATCTTTGTTACTGTCCTCAGTACCACTCACTCTCCTAATCGTTTACAAATACAATTTCAATCTCGTTGGGATTTAACGACCCGGGGATTTCCCTATATTTCCACGGTCAATATTAACTTGCACTTTCTCCCAGGTGGGCCTATCAGCTGCACACGGTTGACTGGTTGGTTTGGGAGGAGTCATACTCTCCGACTCATCTTACTCTTCTATTGATGATGACACCTTACAAAAAGAACATAACAAACTTTGTGAATTAAGATTAAAAATCATAAACAAAAATAAATTTTTGAAAATTAAAAAGGAGTTTTTAGAAAATGAAGTTTATGAGTTAAAAGAAAAAGTTAAGAGATTAGAAAAGAGTAAAGGTATTGACACATCGTGCAAATCATGTGAAGAGCTTAAACTCGAAATTGAGAAACTTAGAATTACTTAAGATGATCTAATAAAACAAACCACAAAGTTTAAGAAGTTCGATAAAAGTATTTCTTGTGCGGATGAAATTATGAAACTTCAAAAGTCACCATTTGATAAAACAGGACTAGGTTTCATGAAACTAGAAACTTCGAAGAGTCAAACGAAACAAGAAAAGAAAGTACAAGAAACTAACAAAACTGCTACAGCAGCCCGCGGAACAGACGAGACCCAAAATAGGGTTCCGCTCGTTGAACCCAAAGGTTCCGCCGGGTCTGCAGCAGTAGTGACAGCTTCCACGTCGGATCGTTCAAAACGAATTTAGAACTAGAACTTCTCAACCGATACCTAAGACTCCTATTCCCAAACGCCCCTTTCCAAAGAGTAACTACAACACACGACAAAACTATCAACATGTTTGGAACCAAAACACTCCTGGACATTACCAAACTCCAAAATACATGTCACGGAACCCTTATGTTCTATTTTCATACTTGGACCAAGTTAATGGTATGTTTAACCAAAATGGACCCATGAGAAATTGAGGACCAAATGTTTGAGTGTTTTTCATAAAATAGGTGTGCCTCAAAGTATGTTTGGAACCGGATGAATGGATTAAAGATAGCGATTGTTCAAGGCACATGACGGGTAACAAAAGCCTCTTCTCAACTTATCACAAATGTGATGGAGGTAACGTTACGTTTGGTAGTAAAGCTAAGAGCAAAATCATCGGAAAAGGTACAATCTCTCATGACTCTCTTTTTATAGATGATGTAGCTCATGTTGATAACTTAGGTTTTAATCTCCTTGGTATTAGTCAACTTTGCCGTAATAAGTATAACGTCTTTTTTAGTGAAAATGGAAGTAAAATACTTAAAGATGGCATAACCATAGCCAAGGGTGTTCTTAAGAACAACGTGTATGTCATGAAGATGGATCAAACATCTAGAGACAAACTTTGTCTTACTTCATTAGATGAATCTTCAATTTTATGGCATAGACGTTTAGGACACGCTAACATGAGACTTATACAAAACCTCTCCTCCAAAGACCTAGTTCAAAACCTACCTAAGTTGAAATATGACCAACACTTTCGTGACGCTTGCAAAGTCTGTAAACAAGTCCATAGTAGCCATAAGGCTAAAAACTTGGTTTCTACATCTAGGTGTCTAGAACTTTTGCATATGGATTTGTTCGGTCCATCCGCTATACAAAGTTATGGAGGTAACTTCTATACTTTGGTCATAGTAGATGATTACTCAAGATATACTTGGACAAAATTTTTGAAAAGTAAAAATGAAGCTTTTGATAAATTTGAGATTCTAAGTAAGAAAATTCAAAATCAAGTAGGGTCTAGTATTGTGTCTATTTGAATGGATCACGGTCGTGAATTTGATAATGAATTTCAATTTGGAAACTTTTGTGATAAAAATGGTATTACTCATAACTTTTCGGCTCCACGCACTCCTCAATCTAATGGTGTAGTAGAACGTAAAAACCGGACTTTGCAAGAGATGAGTAGAACAATGCTTAATGAACAAAACATTCCACAAAAGTTTTGGTGTAACGCCGTTGATACATCAACGTACATTTTAAATCGAGTCTTAATTAGACCATTTTTGAATAAGACTCCTTATGAACTATATAAAGGTAAAAAGCCTACATTAGGATACTTTAGAGTGTTTGGGAGTAAATGCTTTATTCTTAACACCAAGGACTATCTCACCAAATTTGACCCAAAGTCTTATGAAGGTGTATTTCTTGGATATTCACAAAATAGTAAAGCTTACATTGTTTTAAACAAAGAAACCTTAAGAGTCGAGGAATCATTGAACGTAACATTCGACGAGAGTCCACCTCCCTCTAAGACATCACCTTTGGTAGATGATGACTTAGTTGAAAGTCAAGCTATTGAAAATCAAGTGATCTTAGAAAATGACAAGGAAGATGAACCATTAAGCAAAGAAATTGTTAATGTTAAACAATCCAAAAGTCATCCATTAGATAATGTCATAGGAAAAATTAATGAGAGAACACTAAGATCTAAAGCCCAAAATGAAAGTAACGACTTTTGTTTCGTGTCAACCATTGAACCGAAAAACATTAACGAAGCCATAAATGATGAGTCTTGGGTAATAGCCATACAAGAAGAGTTAAATCAATTTGTTAGGAATGATGTATGGACATTAGTTCCTCAACCAAGGAGTCAAACAATAATTGGAACAAAATGGGTTTTTCGTAATAAAATGGATGAAAATGGAATTGTGTCTAGAAACAAAGCTAGGCTAGTAGCACAAGGATATAATCAACAAGAAGGAATTGTGTCTAGAAACAAGCTAAGCTAGGCTTGAGTCAATTAGAATCTTACTTGCATATGCATGTGCATACAATTTTAAACTCTTTCAAATGGAAGTCAAAAGTGCATTCTTAAACGAGGTTATAAATGAAGAAGTGTATGTTGCTCAACCACCGGGCTTCATCGATTTTGAAAAACTTAATCATGTTTACAAACTTAAAAAGGCTTTACGGACTTAAGCAAGCTCCAAAAGCATGGTATGATCGACTTCAAACCTTCCTAGTTGACCATAGGTATACCATTGGCTTAGTTGATAATACTCTCTTCACTAAGAAGAAAGGTTCACATATTATCATAGTCCAAATCTATGTTGATGACATTATATTTGGATCAACTTGTCAAGAATTATGCGACGATTTCTCAAAAATCATGCATGACGAGTTTGAAATGAGTATGATTGGAGAACTCAACTTTTTCCTAGGACTCCAAATTAAACCACTAGAAGATGGTATCTTCTTTAACCAATCCAAATACATTAAGGACATGCTTAAGAAATTTGGTCTAGAAGATTCGAAACCAATCAAAACGCCCATGTCCACGGAAACAAAACTCACCAAGGATGAGGAAAGTGAATCCGTAGATAGCACTAAATATAGAGGTATGATTGGAAGTATACTTTACCTAACGGCTAGTAGACCCAACATTATGTTTAATGTTTGTCTATGTGCTAGTTTTCAAGAAGATCCTAAGACAACTCATCTCGAAGCCGTTAAAAGGATTTTTAGATATATTAAGGGCATTACACATTTAGGCTTATGGTATCCCAAAGGAACGGGAATAGACACCATAGTGTATGCCAACTCGGATCATGCCGGTGACTATGTTAATAGAAAAAGCACAAGTGGTATTTGTACTTTTGTTGGACATTATCTCACCTCATGGTTCTCTAAGAAGCAAACGGCTCTCGCTATCTCAACAACGGAAGCCAAATACGTTTCGGCCGGAAAGGCATGTCAACAAGCTCTTTGGATGAAGCAAGCTCTTGTCGACTACGGAATTCAACTTAACAACATCACCATTCTTTGTGACAACAAAGGAGCCATTGATCTTAGCAAAAATCCAGTTCAACATGCTCATACCAAACATATTGAAATCCGTCATCATTTCCTTCGTGATAACGTTCAAAAAGGAAACATCTCAATTGAGAAAGTTTCTTCCGAAGACAACATAGCCGACATTCTCACAAAACCTCTTAAACGAAAACCTTTTAACCTTCTTAGGCTAGGCTTAGGACTCATGGAACCTACATTGTAGTTCTAGACATTAGACAAAAATCACAAAAATCAAAACAAATCAATAAGTCTTTTTCTCAGCAGAGTCGGCGGAACCCTCAGCCATAATGGGCGGAACCTTCTTTTTGGTTTCGCCGTATCCGCCGACCTGCAGAACTTTTCCCTTAGTTTATATTAAACCAAACACCTATTATCTCATACCACCACTTCCAAACTGCTACTATTCACTTTACCATTCATCCACACCTACGAATTTTTGGTCCTTCCTTCATTCACATTGCTCATCAATCATCATTGTATGTATTCTAAACATGATTACACTCCTGATCTGAGTCTAGGAATTCTATTTTTGCACAAAAAAAAAAACTTGGGGTTATGCATTAACTTGAGAAACTCATGCATGAAATTAGGTGTTTAACAAAACTAATCATGTTTCCCATAGTTAGGAATTGCATTATTATAAGCTATTAACATGTTTACTAAAACACCCCATGTCAAATTCTTGCAAAAATTTCTCACAAATAGGACAAATATTTTTTTTCGTCTCACACTGTGAATACAAAATCAAAACGTTATGTTCAAAAACATCACTTACATAATGTCTCTTGAATGCTAAAGAGAATACATAACCAATATGTATTTTCGGGTATATTCAAACGAAGCTACATTGAACTAGGAGCGCTTGGGTTATCTTTTGTTGTATAACAAAACTTGCATTCTAAAACGTTTTTGAGCATCAAAATGAGTCAAGATAACCGCACCTCTACATTGTTTTCATATAGGCACACACTAGAACATCCACATTACAATAATCGTTTACTTAGACTAAAATGTGAAATTTTGTTTTTCTAGGAATCATCATGCCTCCTCTAACCCATTACGACCACAAGGACACCATTAAGTACCTACCCAAACACCACAAAACCAAAGGTCTTACAGAAGCTCAAATCAACATTTTCAAAGCCTTAGAAAAATGATATGTCCATGAGGGTAGAACAATTGACCCATCCTTCCTAGAAGGTACAAACCTCCACACGGAACTTGCCACCATCAACTTTGAGTGTCTCTTAGAGATAAATGAGCCTATTTATCCTAGGTTTATTTTAGAGTTCTATGCATCCGTCACTCTCTCCACGGATGAGTATGGTCGCATGTCTATTAACTTCTTGGCTAGTGGTCATCAATACTCCTTCACTCTCGATGAATTTGCTCAAATCCTAGGTGTCCCAAACCGTGGTACTTGCATCTACTTTGACAAGCATTCCCTCTCAACTCTTGACACACTCATTGAACGCATCCATCCTTATGATACCCCTCTTGTGTCCAAAGATGAACTTCGTGACCACCTCTTCATTAGGACCACCAACACTAGGAGAACCCGTACGGGAAATGAGGTTAACAAGGACCCATATGGAATGGAACTCAATGAACTCAAGCCCCAATTCAAGAAATGGGAAGAACTCCTTAGAGCCAATGTCATTAGCACCATAGGAAACCGGGATCATATCAATGTTTGCCTTTGCTACATGCTCTACTCCTTGTCCGTTAGGCAACCCTTCAACCTTGCCTACTACATGGCCAAGATAATGGCCGACATTCCCGTTCAAGGCACAACGGCTATGCCGTATGGAATGCTCTTGACCCGTCTCTCTAGGTTCATGATGAGTATGTAAATACTCATCATTTTTACCTTTTTTGAGCTGCCAAAACATCTAAAAACACTCTAAATTGCATCAAAATAATGAAAATATCCCAGGAATGTGTTTTATATGTTTCAAATGTAAAATAATAAAAAACAGATGAAAAATAAGCAAAGTTTGCATAATTGGCAGTTTCAGTCCCTCATCTTTCAAAAAGTTGTCAAATCTAGTCCCTGGTTATTCTAAAAACTTGAAAATGTCACCAAAGGTCCTTTTAAATAAAAAAGTTACATAATTAGTCCCTTGGTGCAAAGTTTCACAAAATGTCAAGTTTAGTCCCTAAAGTTTAGAAAATTGACAAAAATGGTCCTTGGGATATTAAAACTTGAGAAAAACAAATTTTGTCCTTGAACTTCTCAATTATGGCAGGAATGGTCCTTGGTTGCAAAGTTTGGTGAAATTACATATTTGGTCCCTGGAGTTTGAAAGTTTGGCAGATTTGGTACCTGGGAAATTAAAAATTGAAAAAAGTCAACTTTGGTCCTTGAAATATTCAATCATGACAAGAATGGACCTTGTGAACACTTAGGGAAAATTGCAAAACCAATCCCCAACTTTTGGCAAATTACAAAAATGGTCCTTGTGATACTTTAAACCAAACCGGACCCTTAAATTATTACAAAACCAAACCAAATCCAATCCATAAACAACACAACCAAAGCCCACCCTTTTATTCTAGGCCCAAACAACACCAGCCCACCCACACCTTTGTAATATTATCAGGGTCAAAGTTTGACCCTGAGTCAAACAAGTCAAACAACCACCACCCAGCCATCCCCTTCCCTCCCACTTGACCCTGCAAGCCATCACCTCACCTCTCCCACCATCTCCACCGCCCAAACCACTCACACCCCCATTTGCACCTAACAAAACAACCACAATAAATGCTCCACCCCTCCCCTCAAGTTATCAGAGTCAAATTGCCAAAATCCATTTTGGCGCCAAAAACATGTGGAGGGCTATGATGAGGTTTCGGTGATCCAATGGTCAATATTATTGATGGGATATGCTCAGAAGATGATCACAAACCTTAATCCAGGCCTATAAATAGAAGAGAAGATCAAGTGAAGAATTATTAGTCACTTAGCTTAATTTTTAGGTCGTATCATTGTAATTTCAAATTCTAGTTGTTAGTTTTAATCAAAGAAGCTTGTAATTTGTTTCAGTATTGTAATCTTAACTCCTCTTAATCAAAATTTCAAGTTTCAGTCAACTAATCAGTTTTAGTATTTAAATTTGCAAATTTCTTTTTCAAACTTAATTATGATCTTAATTAGTGTTTACTGTTTCATAAGCTCTCTTAGATAATTTAAATCATTAACTAAACAGAAAAATAAAAAAAATATATATAAAAAAGGAAATCAGAATCAAAAAAATGAACCACAGGGTACCTTTGCATTTGAGTGGAAAGCTAATGGAAGTTGCCTGCAATGGAGGGGCAAGAAGGACTTATACCTAGCTTGTTTACAAGCTAGGAGCTTGTAGCTGCCCATTTGGGAGCCCTTGTTTAGCTAGGGTCTCAAGTGAGTTCAAGTTTCCAATTTTTCTTTGATTTTTAATTCTGTACTATAGCATAGCTTATTAACTGCTTATCTTTGTTCATTTAAGCTTATTTATTGTTAGATAGTGATAATATCAACTTAAATCAGTAGCTTGTTTGTTGGTTTTAATTGTAGGACCTTAGATATACCAACTTTATCATACACAATATAGAAGATTAGAAGAAGAAAGATGGTGACTTGGTGAGAGTATATGGATTGTATATGTGTAACTAGAGAGATGGAAAAATGAGAGCTTATATTAAGAAACACACACACTTTCACACACAAGCACACATCTCAAATGAGCCTTTGAGGTGTTTATATAGTTCATAACATGAGATGCCCTATGGGCTTTCTATGGGCTTGGGCTTGGACTTGGTTACATGTATAGATAACAAGGCTTATGAAACATAGCACATAACATATTAGCTTGCCAAGTCCAAGGCCCAATGACTAAACTATTACTAATCTTAACAAACGACACAAAGTTACAATATGAGAATGACCATCACTTCATAATACATATTTTTCAATGCTAACAATCTCCCCCTAAGGGGTGGTCATTCGAATGATGCTCCATGTGAGTGGGTCTTCCGTGTTCTTTGTCTTTAACTTTGTGTGTTGTTGTAGAGTAGTCTTTAGTCTTTGTTCCTTCATGCATTGTGATCTTTGATAACTGATTTTTCATTGTTCTTTGTTCCTTAGTGATGTGGAGTTATCTGCCTTTCGTCACTTCTGTGTCTGTGGTGGTTGTTTGCCATTCCAACATGCTCATACATCTTTGGACTTTGATATTCATATGCACGTAGTTCCCTTTCCTTCACTTTGATCTTTAGTCTTTATACTTTGTAGATTCTTCTTTTTGGCGTAGAATCTTTCTTTGAACTTTGTGTTGTATAGATCTTTGAGGGAGCTTTCTTTAACTTCCAGATGTATGTATGAGCACGTGGAATCTGTCGCCATGGAGATGAAGTGTCCCTGCATATAAACAGTTAGCAATAAAACATCCGGTACTTACAGATAAGAATTAGATATCGTCAACAGCATAGTGTGAAGACTCCTTCTAACCCTTACCAAGGCCGTTCCCATCAGATACTCTCGAGAGAGCTTACAAGACCTACTTAGTAGCTCAATGACTGGGTGAGTCGCTGGGGATCACTCCACGACTGTAGACCCTTTGAAACCACCATGAACACTAAGCGTAACCCATAAAGAATTACCGAAGTGACCTGCTGTCAGGGCTGCTTGATGTTGACCCTGGCAGGAATTTCCATTCAATCATTGAGAATCACAAATGTGAATCCTCTCATAAATGTTCTGGCAGATTGCTAAGATCTGTGTAGGACTCTAAAGTTTACATCTGGCGTCCTTAATGTTGAACAACCAGTGTAGAAATATCATGTGTTCCTATGAGATCTTTTGATGAATCTCGGGGCTCTAGACTCGATAAGTGCACATTTGGTTTCCTATGCGGAGATTAGGGAGAGGTCTCCTGCTTCAATATCAACCATCTCTAAGAGACAGGTCGATAGATTATGCCGGTTCCCCGTGAGAATGAAACAAGCTCTTTTAAGAGAACTTGAGTGGTTAAGAAGGTTTAGTGCAGTGCGTCACTGGGTCCATGACGTCTTTGTCTTCAATATCGGTGTCACCTTAGTAACAACCAGTAGCATATGAATTATACCCGGTGTCTGCCCTAAGGTTGAACATATGGAGGGCTATTTCTTTTCACCCTTTTTCATAACTTTTCTTTTTAATTCTTCAACCCCTTCTTTCTCCTTTCTCATTTTCTCCTTTTTTTTTTTCAATCATACCTAAGGACTTCTAATTCTAATCTATTGGAATTGTCCTTGGGTAGATCCCTCCGGCTCTGGCGGATCATAGGACGGTTTTTCCTAACCTTAGTCACCTTATAACTTCATGACTATCCTATTGTTGCCATTAAACCATTTGTGAAAATCTCTCAAAGTGTTTATGATAATAAAACATACTTTGTTAACACTTCGAGAGTTTTGCATTTCATTTGAAGGACTCCCCCTTCACATGTGCTCATGGATTGTTAAGAAATTTGCACATGCGTGAGGAGTTTGCACTTTTAGAATTGATCCACTTTCAGTGAACATGACCGATTCGAGACACGCTTACATCACTAGTTAGACTAGCTTGAAATTATTACCCGTCCTGGTCAAGTCCAAAGAAAGTCTCTCGATATGGTACATTCTACTCAGACAAGTCCTATTCGAGATACGCTTACATCACTAGTTAGACTAGCTTGAAATTATTACCCGTCCAGGACAAGTCTTTTCGATTAATGACATTTAAGCTTCGTCAATTCATTGGTAATATCTGAGTCGAGCTCTTTTGAGATTCTGCCACAATCTTTAAACATCTTTGTTCACATTTTAATCATGTCTTCTCCCCCTCAAAAATAGCATATCGTGATATTTTTGATATCAACAGATTAAAAAAAACTTATTGGAGAGAAAGACAGATTTGTTTTTGCATGAAATCGGAACATTTTTATTTTTATGAAATACTCCCCCTCAAAACTCGCATATGTTTTTGAGAAATGTTAAACTTTTTAAAGTTTAGAGGGAAGGAGTCTTCTTGAAGCAAAATTCTGAAAGAGAAAGAAGTTTCAGATTTGTTGAATTTTGCATCAAGGTTTTATGAAAAACAAAGACTTCTCTTTGTTTGAATAGGAATGTCGCACTGAGGCGTACAACAGTGTCCATTTTTAGGATAAGTGCACTTTTTGATGAAAATCATTTTTGTGTAGCACTTTCCTATCTTTGAAAACTTGAGTTGTGCACTGTAGGGTGTACACAAGTCATTTTGATGATGAGCACCGATTTTGATAGATTTTGAAAATCTTTTTGAAGAATCTTGAAAAGTTGGTGCGCAAAATAAAAGAGAATTATTGTTTTTAGGATAAGTGCTCGAGAAATATTTAAAACCTTGTTTTTGTTAAGCACTTTCCTTTCTTTGAAGAACGAGTCCTTAGCTGAAATACTAAGAAGTCGTTGTTGAAGTCCGGGTTTCGTACTGAAGTATACGAAAGCCATTATGAAGAGAATTTTTGAGAAACGACATGTTTTAGAAAAACATTAAAAAAAGAACTCCCGCTCAAGCATCTGTACATGTCCGTATCATTGTTGAATGACATTTCTAGAAACGTACAGAATATTGATTTATACGAGAGACATGTCGTGAGAAGAATATTTTTGGATTTTTTTTATTTTATAATGTTTTTGTTTTTTTTGAAATTTTATATTTTTGTATTTTGTTTTTGTTTTTATAAAAGAAATGGAAAATCAAAAATAGAAGATTGAAAGAATGATTTTATAGAATTTACAGAATTTGAACCCTCTGAAGAACTGGGTTCTGAGATAGTTGAAGCACCTGCAACCAAAGACGAAGAGGTTTCACAAATAACAGTGTTAGAAGTACATGAAGCATCACTCTGCGGGTGTTGACTATCAACGGTTGTTGTGGTTTCTACTTCCTTATCCTGAAGATTATCACTATTATTTGTCTTGGTGCAACTATCAAAAATCTTCCCTGTGGGAATC
This sequence comes from Artemisia argyi, assembly GCA_030686995.1. NCBI lineage: Eukaryota > Viridiplantae > Streptophyta > Magnoliopsida > Asterales > Asteraceae > Artemisia > Artemisia argyi. Next base: position 161,810,266 of record CM060691.1, read on the forward strand.
CATCTAAGACCAACTGTTTTAAAAACTTTCCCGGTAGGAATCCACCTAAGGTAAGATCTAGATGTAGTTTTCTTATCAGATGCAGCGGAAGTCTCAGTCTTGGAAAAACTACATTCTTTAGATATCCACCTATTAGGTTTCTTAACCTCTTGCTTCTTATCAACGGGTTTGTTTCGATTTGGTGTCTTAGTGGATTGGTGTCTTTGTGTTGCATTCTACGTTCCTAGCATACTCTTTTGTGTCACTACTCTTAGATGCAAGCCAATCCCTAGTATTTTGTTGAAAGTTCCTAGGTAATGGTTTACTACTACTAGTGGTGCTTTGGAATCTTGTAGAATTTATCACACTAGGTTTTGCACCTAAAATTCCGTTTTTTCGATGTTGTGCCTTTTTTCTAGCTTCTTCTAGATGATGATTGAGGACCATGTCATTAGAACCAACAGACTCATTAACAGTTTTTGTCGTCTTATTTGGTGTACTATACTTAGAAGAGCCAGGTGAAATCACATTTTTGTTTCTTTCAGCAAACAAATTTTGTTTTTCAACAATCTTATCATTTTCACATTGCTGGGGCAAGGGTGTTGGAGTGACTGGTTTTGTCAAATCCTTTTTCTCATCGACTTTTGGAGCAAACCGTGAAATTGACATTTTTGGTTTTTGAACCGTGTTTGAAACATTTGGTTTCTCCGAAGTTGATGGTTTTGCAAACTTAGTTTCCACACCCTTCCTTTTTTGACTTTCAAGCTGAGCCCTCAAAAGATCATTTTGCTCTTTCATGTTCTTGAAAGCACGCTCATACGACAGTTTGTCATACTTGCATTCTTCCTTTTTTCGATCAAGTTGTTTAAAACATGACACATTTTCTTTTTCAAGCTTTATAAGAGCATTTTCATATTTGGAAACAATTTTGGAGGTCTCAGCTCTCAGTCTTTCATCGTCATGAACCGAATATGTTTGTAAAATGATGGACATAATATCAGTGGTCATAACAGCTTCGAAGAGAGAATCATTTAGGTTTTCCAAAACAATCATGTTTTCACGAATATCATTAGCTTCGGTTACCTGGGATTTGTGGTCCTTGACAAAGTCGGCCGTTTCTTTTAAGAAAACTAGTTCAAAATTTTTTACACTCGCGCTGATGTTATTCAGTGGAATAGTAATTTCGTTTTGAAACACCTTTTTCTGTTCGATGTGAAAACTAGAATGCCAGTTGTTAATATCGATGGAAGTTTTAGATTTAACAATATTTTGAAGTTCTTGAATTCTCATTTTAACGTCATCGAGAATGTCTCTAGCCTCACTTGTTTTAAAAGTGTTGTTAGAGGACATTTGTTCTAATTTTGAAAGAGATTTGGAAACAACTTTCTTTTTAGACAAGAATTTCGCAAATGGTCGTTTAATAGAAAATACAGACGGTTCTGTTTGTGGAACAAAAGTGATTCCCGAAAGTTTGTTCAATTTGTTGTAATCAATGGGTTTCAAGTTCTTTTGTTTCATTTTAGAAATGCTCTCTTCGACATGTTCAATTGTTAGCACAGAATCCCGAACGACGGGAGGATCATGTTTGGTGTAAATCACATTGCCATTGTACAAAACATTCTGTTCTTGCTGAGCTTTCTTGAGATTACAAGGGGTGTTGTTACCAAGAGCCATTTTATGTTTCGTATGGTAAATCGGATTAATTTGATTTGAAATCATTTTCATTGTTTGACTCGACTGACCCGACTTAACCACTAATTCCTCTAAATGAGCAATCATGTGTTCTGACTCTACGATTTCTTCCAAAAGTTTGTCTTCTTTCTTTGCAAAATCCTTTTTCAACTCATCTATTTCTTTTTCAAGATTGGAATAAGCTGTTTTTTGTTTAGAAAGTTGGTTTTGTAAATCAGAAATTTCCGTGTTTAAAGATTTTATCTTTTTGAAAGAATTAACATCAAGTGTGTCAAACTTGAGTTGCAATTGTTGTTTCTCTGAAACGGAATTTTGATAACCAGTTTCTAATTCAGACAATCTTTTGTTATGAAATTCAAAAGCTTTAACGGTTGATTTGTAACTCTCAAGCTCAGCGGTCAATTTAACATTCGCGGCCTTAACATCGCGATTGACCTTTTGCACATTCTCAATTTCAACACGACAATTATTCAATAATGATTCAAACAAAGCACGTGTTTCCTCATCATTCTCAGCATGCTGTGAAATGAAGCCTCCATTATGATTCATATCTGGAGTTGCTGAAGGAGCATTGCTACTACTTGGCGTGTCCAGGAATGTATCATAAGTGGGTACTTGCTTCTCAAAATGTTGTTCCTCATGAGGAGACATATCAAATATATCATTATTGTGACATGTGTTGAAATTAGATACCTCAGATGGTGCATTGGTGTCATAAACAGGAAGTGTGTCAGAATCCGTGTCATACTTAGCTTCCTGAAGATTCGCCATGAATATGCAGTTCGCATCGATATCTTCTCTATCTTCCATGTCATCCATAAGAGCCATAAAGTCATTCTCCTCTGCATTCAACTGAAATCCTGCCTCTGCCTTTTGTGCCAACATCACTGCTTTCTGCAAGTACGCTAGATCTTTCTTGTTTGGCTTAGTAGGACAGTTCCTTGCCATATGACCTACACCCTGGCAGTTGAAACACTTTACCGGATTACCCTGATTCACATTTCCCAAATTCCCAACTACTGGAGCTGCAACATTTCTATTCTGATTACCCATTACCTGATTACCAACATTCTGACCGCTCTGATTTCCAACAAACTGACCCAACTAATTCCCTGCATTTTGACCATACTGATTCCCTGCATACTGACCTGCATTCTGCATATTCTGATTTCCCATATTAAATCCTGTAGCATATCCTTGCTGATTCCCATAAACTCCAACCATTTGGCCTCCGTTGCCCATATTGAAACTCGGCTGAGCAATCTGCTTGTTGCGAGTGCTCGATGAAATCCTTTGGTTGTTGTTAGTTGGTGTAGAATAGCGTCCTTGGAATGCCTTTGACAGAAAAGCAAACGCTTGAGTCAATGCTGCAGCAGCTTCATCATTGTCAGTGAATTCTGGTTCTTGGAATTATGGGTATGTCTGTTGTGGAATAACTTCTTGTTGTTGTGGGTAGAATTGTTGTTGGTAGACCGGTGTTTGTTGTTGAATGCATGATGGTTGCATGTAGTTGTGAATGGATGATGATGGTTGTTGAGTGTTCACTTGTAATGGTGTTGGTGTATTAGCAATTAGTGCGAGAGGATCATGATTCTTTGCCAATCTTTCTTTCCTAACTTCATTAGCCTCAGCTTGGTTTTGCTTCAGAAAGTCATAGAGTTGATCATAATTCACCTGATGTAAGTCCTTTGTCTGATTAACAATTGTAACATAACGACCCCATTCTTCTGGAAGGTTATTGACGAATTTGATGTTTGTTGCAATTGTTCGAGGTGTCAACTTGATTCTGATTAACTCATTCATCAACGTGGAAAACCTTGTGTAGTATGACTCAATCTGTTCACCTATAGTGGATGTGAAGTTCTCCCATTCAGTAAGAAGTTTGTTCTCAACGTCTTGTTGTCTAATCTCTGTTCCATGAAAAATCCTTCTAACACGTTCCCACATAGCATGAGCAGTTTCACAGCTGTCAACCGCAGCAAAGATCTCCCGAGGTAATCCAAGTTGGATTAGATGCATTGCCATATTATCAGCTTTGATCTGCGCCTTGTCTTCATCAGTGTAATCTTCTTCTGTTTGTAAACGCATGTATGGTTCAGTAGGATTTGTTGAGTTTGGATCACCGGCAACTTGAACTTGTCTTGGCTGAAATGGACCATTCTTAATGGAGTTGAGCATGAGGTTACCATCAGTCTTAGTTTTGATGTAACGAAGCATGCGGCTTGTCCATGGGAGATATCCACCTTTTTCAAGCATAGGAGGTCGGTTTTCCGCACCTGCTGCATGAATATCTTGCTGAGATGCCATTGATGAAGTGTAGATGGATAAAGTTGATTCTTGGATCGTTCCAACGAAATAGGAGTAAAGTTTAGAGTGAGTTGATGCAAGTTTTTATGGTGAAAATTTTGACTGAAAACCTTAAAACCTCAATAACTTCTTCTCAGAGCGTTTTTAGGCCTCGAAACTTCGCCTAAATCGATAAATCATTTAGCGTGTCGTTCTCCTCTGTCTGACGGTCGTTTTGACAGCTGATTCGTCGAAAACGGAGTTACGGTTCAAAAGTTATGGCCGTTTGAAGTTTGGTCGTCAAAAACCTTACTTTTGTCAAAATTCTCGAAACTTTGCTGTGTTCTCGAAAATATAAGTTCTCGAAAGTTTGTCCAAGTTCTCGAAAGTTTTCAAGTTTTCGATAAATTGTCCAAGTTTTCGAAAATTTTCAAGTTTGCGAAAATTTGTCCAAGTTCTCGAAATTTTCCAAGTTTGCGAAAAAATTTTCAAGTTCTCGAAAATTTCCAAGTTTGCGAAAATTTTTCAAGTTTCTCGAAAAATTTTCAAGATCTCGAAATTTTTTTTCAAAAGTTCTCGAAAATTTTCACTTATCGAGAATTTCAAAACTTATCTAAATTATACAATTTAGAAAGTTATCCCAAGTCGAAGTGTTTTTTCTAACTTATACAAGGAAGAAAAACACCGAGTAAACCACGGAATCGTTTGAAGATCACTTTAAGAAGGTTCTCGATAGAAGAGGGTTTGAGGTTCTCGATATATGGCAAAAACAATCGGTTGACTTAAAGCACTCCAAAAACAAGTTTGTATTCCAAGAAACTTGTACTTCTATGCATAAAAACACCAAAACTTGAAGAAAGTTCCAAACTTGATGATTTTTATAAAAACTTTTTTTTTTAGATCTCGAAAACAAGTACAAAACCAAAGTCGATTTTTTAAGCTAGAAATTTTCAAAAAGATTAAAACTTTCTTGTTAGATAGGGTTTATAACACTAGTTTGTAATCAAAAAAGTGTTAAAAGCCATGAAAAACAAGAAAAGTACGAATTTTTATGAAAATAACGTGTAGAAAGCTTAAAGAATACGAAAAACACAAACACCCAACACTCCTAAATCATTGTTAGGCGATTGATACCACTTGTTTGAGCTTAGATATACCAACTTTATCATACACAATATAGAAGATTAGAAGAAGAAAGATGGTGACTTGGTGAGAGTATATGGATTGTATATGTGTAACTAGAGAGATGGAAAAATGAGAGCTTTTATTAAGAAACACACACACTTTCACACACAAGCACACACCTCAAATGAGCCTTTGAGGTGTTTATATAGTTCATAACATGAGATGCCCTATGGGCTTTCTATGGGCTTGGGCTTGGACTTGGTTACATGTATAGATAACAAGGCTTATGAAACATAGCACATAACATATTAGCTTGCCAAGTCCAAGGCCCAATGACTAAACTATTACTAATCTTAACAAACGACACAAAGTTACAATATGAGAATGACCATCACTTCATAATACATATTTTTTAATGCTAACATTAATAGTTGTTATAAACTCTAGATTTCACAGTTAAATTAGTCCACTTAGTGATCTTGGGTATTTGTTGATTAATCTAGTGAACCTGTGTTTGATTCAGCTTAACTTAGCTTAAGTTAACTTCTGGAACCAAGTTTGTGGTCTAAAACTTTGGATCTCTTTGAAACCTACAAAATCAGTCCTTAAAAGGAGTGTTTGGATCAGTAAAATACTTGGTGTTGTAGTGTATGTGTGGTGTTGTTTTCTGATGGTACATGTCCCTTAGGATCATATTGACTCAGAACAACCATAAAAACTTGGCCTTATTTCACCAAAAGTCAAAATCACAATTCATTTGGTTTATTCTTATAACTATGTTGGTTTTTAAGTAGCATAGGTAGTAATTTGGTTCACAAGTGCAAGTTTTAGCTTAATATAGCCTCCTTATAGCCTAAGTAACTTAAATCAGTCAAATAATCCAAGTAGAATCTCATCAAAGTCAACTTTTAGCAAAAACTCAAAAAGTCAAAAATTGCCTTTTTCTCAGAAAACCAAATCTTGGAGGATTTTTTGTGAATTTTGTGTTAGGATCTAGGCTTTGATCTTTTTAGAGCTTAAAGATTGTCACCTAGTCTTCAAAGTCCCATAGTCAGCTTAATTTTTAGATTTTTCTATAAGCTTGTGGAGTAGCTTATTTCAACCTGCAGGGCAAGTGCATGCCCTGTGCACAGGTTTTGACCAATTTTCCAAATAGCTTTGTGACTTACCCAGTGGGACCCACCTTCTGCTTATTGGCTTTTTGGAAAGCCTAGTAACTCCTTTTGATAAGTCAGGGCTTGTTTCACCATTGTGAGCTTATTTGATAGGGCTACAAGCCCCATCAAGTTTGGCCATTTTTTGAGTATACACTGATCACTCAGTGTGTGACCCAACTTTCTTTGCCCCACCCAGAGCTCATTAATAAGCCATAAGCCCTGCTTATTGGCTTATTTTGAAGCCTTCCAGTCCACCTTCATAGTTCAACTTTCAATTTGGACCCCTAAGCTTTTTTGTGGACCCCACAGAGGTCCAAAGGTCCTTGATTTGGCCTGTTTGGACAGAGTAGTTGCAATAAGTTCTTATTTGAGGATTTTAGCTTTTCCAGAGTGCTTCTTTGTTCTATTTGTCTTATTTCAAGTTCATAATCATCTGTGGATGCTTATTTTGTCATTTGAATAGCTTTTTCATAATTGTTTAAGTCCTAATAAGCTATTTAGTCAATGTTTGGACATAAGGGGGGTGCACACAGCTTATTTTTAAGCTTTTGTAAAAGTTGTTTGTAAAAGTTTCTTATTTTCAACTTGTTTTCATCTGTCAAAAAGAAAAACATCAAAAAAACCAAACTTAAAATTAGTGATAGCTTCTATTTAATAGATTCTATCTTTTTCATTTTTCTTTTTAGCTTTTTAATAAGCACTTCATCATTTTTATAATTTTATTAATTTCCTGTCACCTTTAAGTATTTGTAATAATTTTCTTAGATTTTTCTTTATCAGTTTACTAATTATTAGAATTAAAAATAATTTAAATAATTAATTAGGTAATATTAGTAATTAAATAGTTTTCTTAAATTTTAATTAACAACAGTAGGTTTTTATAATTTTCCTAGGTTTTATAAATTAGTTAAGACTTTTAGAAAATAGATTTTTAAATTCTATTATTCATTTTCCAATTTTCTTATTTAATTTAGTTAAACTAGATTTAAATTAGTAATTAAGTAAATAATTAGTAAAATAGTCTAAATAGAATTTTTAGTAACTTTTTATAATTTTTAGGATTCCTGTGATGGCTAATTAGTTTTATTAATTTTTCTATAATTCTCTAAGTCATTTTAGTATTATTAGTAATTTAAAATAGTTTAAATAGTTTAATTACTATAATTAGTTTTTAATTAATAGAAAATCCATGAAAAGACAAAAATATTTCTTTTTAATTTTTATACTTTCTTCAAGTTCATTTTAAGGTTTAGAAATTAGTTTTGCAAATTTTTATGTTAATTTGTAATCTTTATCATTTTTTAGTTAATTTAAATTAGATTTAAATTACTTTTTAATAGTTTTAATTAATTAATTAGTATTTAATTATTAAAATAATCATTTTAATCATTTCATTTTCATTTTGAATTTTCTTTTTATTTCAAGTTTGAAAAGTTTCACTTGCACCCCCTGTAGTTTGTAATTGTTCAAATCCCACTTTTTCTGTTTGTAATCTGAACTCCAAGTTGTGAATTTGAGAATATATCTGTATATCTGTTATTGTTAATATCATTGTTCAAATACCAAATATCAGTAGCATAATCATTTCTCAAATCATCTTGGCTACTGTCCTCAGTGCCACTCATTCCTAAACCATTTTCTAAAACACCATTGCAATCTCGCTGAGACATAACGACCCGGGGACACACTATACTATCCACGGAGAATTGGAACTGAGCTGTCTTTGACTTGTTGACCTTGGTCAATAATATCTGACTGTTTCTAACCAATCAGTTCATCTCTCCCATTCCACCAACTCCTAGAGGTCTTCGCCTAGACTACTCTCTCATTCCACACACTTTTGCCCCACTAAGTGATAAGAGAGTCTACAAAGCCCAAGGAAAACATCCTCATCCTCCTACCTCCTCGTCATCATCCTCAATGAGTGAAGATGAGACTTTGCCCAACTCTAGGCTCCCACCTCTAGAATACCTTTCCCAACTTCCGGATATTCCAAATGAGTCGGCGGAGTTCAAGCAAACAAAGGGGATGTTCAAAAATCTCGGGAGATTCCTTGGAAAGCTCAAGAAGAAGATAGACCGTCAATGAGAGCGGGTGTGTAGGAGTGTTTGGCACTAGGTGCTATTTGAACAATTTGGTCGCTTTAAACAATATGTGTTATGTATTTGTGTGTTGGTAGGATATTTGGTACTATTTGGAACTTGTATGAACTAACAATGATGCAGGACGACAACATTTGGCATGTTGTCAAATTTTCAAGAAATGTAAAATTTCACTAAGTATAGTGAAATTCGCTAGCCCCCGATCAATGTTCAATGGTATGCGTGTTTACATGTCCAATTTTTGCATTTCCTAACTAGATATGAATTATATTTTTGTTTTTAGGAGTTTTCGAAAAATTTGAAAATCGTCTCGCGGGTCAAAAACTTGGACTGCCTTGTTTTTCAGGCCTGGCGGAACTGGCGGCACCCTAAAATGGGTTCCGCCAGTGTATTTTTCTGGAATTCCAGAAATGGCCCAACGGATCAGACGGAACCCTCAGGAGGATTCCTCCAGTGTTATCTCAGTGTTCCGCCAGTAAACCTGCAATTTTTTTTTTCTGACATTTCACCTTCCACTAAACAACAAATCATCCTTTTTAAGATATAAACCCATTTCCTACTATTTGTTAAGCACATTAGGGTCTTTCTCATCCTCTAAAACTCATAGAAAACCATTTCCCGCCAAATTTCAAACTTAGCCATAACCACCTCAAGGAACCTTCACCCATAAAGGAAGGAACCCTTCCAAAGGTTCCTTGCAATCCGTGAAACATATACCTTCAACAAATTTTCCAAAACCACTAAGCATTTAGTGCAAATCTTTGTCTTATTCCTTCACCATTTTCATTGGATTGACTTCCAATGATTTGACAACACTCATTAATCTTCCAAACCATTAGTAACCTCCATTTTTGTATGGTTAAACATCAAATCCAAACACTCCTTCCCATACTTCTTCACCTCTATAAATTTAACCATCTTAGAACACCCTCAAATCACACCATTACCATCACAATCTCTGATCTTAAACCTCTAATCAACCATTTTTACAATGACAAAGTCAACAATAACCTCTCAACCATCTCGACCCGTTCAGAAAACCGCACGTATAAGTGTCAAACCACTTTGGTCAAACCACACAATCAACTTAAGTTCTTCATCCTTGGATGAATTCTCCTCACATTTTCTAAACCTTGCATCTCCATCTCCATCATCCAAAGAACCTAATGAGCTCACTACTCCACCACCAACAAAATCACCCATTGACCCAACTCCACCAAGTGCACCAATCCAAACATCCAAAACTCCATCACCATCAACACTACCTAAACTTGAACCAATGGAGTTATTTAGGTCTCCTCCAACATCACCACATCCTTTTGTACAAGATCTCAATGATCTTCCACCAAGATCAACAAATCTACCACCTTTGACAAATGAAAACCCAAGGCCAATGCTTGACCAAAATGAGCCTTTTGTCCACAACCAACCACCACAACAAGAGTACCACCACCCAAAACCATTGTTGTTTCACCCTATATTCAAAGACATCCACGATCCTATATATGGAGAACCTACTTTGAACAAAATGATCACCCAACACCACCACATTCCCAATCCCAATTCTTTGAGTCTTTCTTTCCTTCTTATGACGAAATTCAAAGTATGGTCGAAAATCACCTCCATCACGCAATGGAATTTCAAACGACCTTACTTGACTCAATACCAAACCCATCCTCCACTCAAGAAACCAACAACAACCCACCACCACCACCATCATCAAACAACCCATTTTCACCCACTCATCACCATGTTTGCTCACAATATGAGCAAATGCTCAAAATAGGTGAAAGCATCAAGATGTTGCTTCACCAATTTCAAGATGAAACCCGCTTTGATATACAACACATCATCTAGCGTTTGGATGCTCTTTCCCACCCAAACCAATCCTAGACCAAGTTTGGAGGCCTTTTGCCCCATTTAGGAAATGTGTTAAAAGACTTCTACTTATAGAAGTAGGATTTTCTTTTTCGTTTATTTCTTGGTTATTTTTTATCTTTTCTTTTTATTTTTAGAAGTAGGAGGATATTTTTCATTTCTTGTCTTTGACTTTTATAAAGTTAAATTTTACTTGAAATGACATCTTTTACTACTTTCTTATTTGCATTGTTTGTTGATCATATATGAGTTGTGATTGTGTTTGCTTATATTCTCATATGTGTGGTGACTACAATCTTGATTTTGTATCATTATCACCAACTAACCAATTTTTTGTAGGTTCAAAATCCATGTTTTTCATCTTGGCACTCCTTTTAGGGAGAGTATCGACCAAGCGGGAGCAAGTGCATAGTTCCGCTTCACTACTCTTCTTTTTGGTTCGACAAAAAGGGGGAGAAAGATATATTAACTTATAAACTTAAAATAATTTTCATCACTTAAGTAAAACAAGTTTAATATAACATTTTTTTAAGTCTTAACACTAAAATTTGTGAGTTACTTAAAAACAAAGTTTATGTTTTGTCATCAACAAAAAGGGGGAGATTGTTAATAAAAATATCGCCTAAAAATGCTATTTATATTTTACGATATTTGCTAAGTTTTGTTAACGACAAAGTGTAAACTTTAGTTTTTAGGAAAACATACTTTTAGTTTAAAGACTTGCATAATTAGACATTTGCTACATTTACATTTCTTATAAAACACAACACTTTTTATATTTCTTAAAATAGAAAAACATTGCATTTACATATTGCTTAAAATAGTAAATGTTAACATCACATCATGCATTTATAGTAAGTTTGTGTGTTTGACTTCCCATAACCTCTTATATATTTTTGGAAGTATTCTACTTTGATTCAATGTATATTTGACTAGAAATAAGTTGATGTGACCTTGGTTGGTTTGGAAAGATTTATTGCAAAACCTACTGTCAGCCTGGCGGAACCCTGGAGGTACACGGGCGGAACCCATCTGAGGGTTCCGCCATATCCGCCAGAGCTGCTGAAGGTCTTGCTATAAATACCAAGCTATTTGTTTGAATTTTGCTTTATCACTTCTCATTACATTTTACACACATACATTCATATCATTCATCTAATCCTTTAGCATTTCATTTTGTGTGAAGTCTCTTTTGTAGCAAAGAAGTTCACAAGTTCATATTAAGTTACAAGTATTCAACACAACGTTGCAAGACTTGTTAGCTTAGCATCGTGTAGACTTTGTGTAGTTTACACTTCATTTGATTGTGTGTTTTCAGTTGTGATCGGTTAGTATTTTAGGCCTTAAAATACATAGTGTGACGGGAGTTGTTTTACCCTTGTAAAAGAACTAACGGGAGTGGTTTTACCCTTGTAAAAGAACTCGACATCTAGCTTTGTGTCGGTAATCGTGTAAGTGACGTGTAAGGTTTTCTCCGCCGGTGAAAGGAGCTTGTTGACTAGTGAAAGAAACTCTCGAGTTGGATACTCGAGGTGTGGACGTAGGGCAAGGAAAAAGAGTCCTTGTAGCCGAACCACGATAAATACTCGTGTTGTGGTTTGATCGTTTCTTTCTTTATACTTGCATGTTATATATTGTCTTTGTGTTCATATCTTTGATTAAACGAAAAGTTTCAATAGATAATTAAACGAAAAACCGGTATAACAATTCAACCCCCCTTCTAGTTTTCCACAAATGAACATAAGGATACTTACAAAACATATATTTTAATAATAAGACAATGCATTACCCAAAAAATTGTTATTTACCTTCAACGTTAACGTCAATGAATCTCGTATGCTGACTTTCTCATAAGCTACATGCGTCTCAAAAGAGTATCGTTGTTCCCACTTATGATGACCCTGTGTTACACCTATTTAACCACGCATATCTAAACCCTATCTAACCATGTTATGTTATATAGTTTTTGCTATCAGATATGTAATTACGTTTTGAGCATAATGCCAAAATGATCATACCTCAGCTGACGTGTTAGTGACCCGTGATTAATAATTCCCCTTAGACATGTAATATATCTATTAAAAAAAAAAAAAAAAAAAAAAAAAACAAACTCTAACACTCAATTCCAATTTTAGACCATATAGACACGTAAATCATCACATAGTGATCAAACAAACATTGAGAATCATATGAAAGATTGATCATAATTTATCAACATAAAAGCAGAATCATAATTTAAAGAAGAAAATGAGATTGAATAAACCCGAGTTGGTTTGATTTCAAAATTTGTTCCACTTTTCGCCACCGAACCGAGATCACAAAAGAAAATAAGAACATGAACCACCGCTAAAAGTTACCTAGTAATTTGTAAATAACCATTCTCAACTTCCAATACAGCCGACTGCAATTGGAAACAAAATGCAATTATCAACTAAAAATCATAATCAGTTGAAAACAAAATAAAGAGAGGAACATAATTACTTGAAATATAATTTTTGACATTCACTAAACCATGGAAACTAATTAGAAAACAACAATAATCTAAAGCATAACACCACATTTCAGAAACATGCCGAGAGTAGCTGTGACATACATCATTTCCATGATTGCTTGTTCCTTCTCCAAAAACAACCTTTACCCTGGATGGAAAAATCAAACTCATATTCAGGTACGATTTATACTACTGATAACCATGTATACTGATAATCACAGCAAAACATTCACTTCCACCGAAAGCAAACAAAACCCATTATAACACGAAAGCTACAAATTAAATCACCCAAAAACAACATTAAGCTCACTGAGACATTTCATCAAACCCCTCGCATGCAAAAAGAAACAATCAAACCCACGAAATCCACTATGACTGAAATTAAGATCAATTGCAAAACAAACATAAAATAGCATCCAATGAAAACACTGATTCATTTACAAAAAAGAGACACAATAATATTATATGATTAAAATTGAAAAGATATACCTGACTGACCGAAATTTTGGCAGGATTAAGAAGATCGTATGAAATGAACTGTTGATTATCTAGCGTATGATGATTTGGTGAAACCGTTGAAAATCAATAAAATGATAATAATAAATAAATAAATGAGATTGGTTTGTTGTTACTGTGTAGTTATTGATTATGTATGAACACCGGTTGATGATGATATCGATTGAGAAGATATGTTTTTTAGGGGAGGCGTTTTGTGATATGATTTTCAAATTCAAAATGGATGATTAATAGGATAATGATGGAATGTATTAAAAATAGTGAGTGAAATCAGGAAGGTGTGATTCGGTTTCAATCTGAATCAACATTGATTGATGGTGTGATTTTAGGTTTGCTTAATATTTGAATTCATATGTAAGTGTAAATAGGCATGTATATTTTGTTTTAAAGGCTTTCAACACAAACACTCAAGAGCTCTAGTGGTTGAGTGTTTGTTGTTTGTTCAATAGGTCGCAGGTTCGAATCCCCTTAGTGTCTAATTTTTTAAACTAATTTCGTGATACAGTCAAATTGCTTACGTGGATGATACTGCCTAGGTGGATGATGACTCGTATTATCCAGTCATCACTTCATGCCATGTGGCATTTGAGGGTCATGGTACAACTTTCAAAGCATCAAGTGCAACTCATATCTTGCCTCATATATATGTAAAGATTAGGTTTATGGTTGTTCATTGACATTTTCAAAAATTTACTCTTAGACTAAGTGTAGCGTTTTGTTGTGGATCGAGACGGTCAACCCTCGTAGGCGACACGTCCAGCCTATTACACCACTTTAGCCCGATGTGAATAAAACATCAAAAAAAAAAAAAAAAAAAAAAAAAGTTGTTGCCAGATATGACCGACTTGTTGGAGTATTTTGTGTGTGGATGTTTTATTTAATTAATTTTTGTGAGGTATATTTGGTGATGTCTTTAGTATCCTTTTGCAGTAAGGGAGTGTTTGTTGAAGCTAACAGTAGCAATTTAATTTATAAATATGTTTGGTAAACGTAATATTAAATATTAAATGCTAAATGCTTATTCAAATCATTGAGAAACTAACGTTTTTATAATTTTATAAATGCTAGTATATGCTTTCTTTCAAACGAACTTTGTAATAATAATGCTAAAAGCTAAATAATAATTGCTCTAAAATGCTTTCAAAAGCTGTCTCACCCTAAGTCCGGTCAAAAAATTATTAAAAAAAAATAAAAATGTAGCAGTGATGTCAACCTAATTTGACAAATTATGAATATGAATAGCTACACAAACTTCACTTATTTTTCCACACATTATTGAACGATTAAGGTAAGATTTATAACCATTTCAGGATTTTGAAACATACCTATATCTGAACATTATAAAATACAGGATTTTGAGACATATTTTTTGAAAATAAAAATCTGATATAATAAAGAAAGTCTCAAAGAAACTTCAACATTTATATATTGAGCAAATTACCGATCTAAGCAAAAAAACATGTGTGGTCCGAATATCCAAGTTTCTTTAATCTTACTCTACTTTAAATCTTATTTTTTTATGATGTGTTAATCTTACTCTACTTTTCATCGCATGTTTTGTTTATTTACGTAGCGTAACTATATGTTTTGGGACTTGGGAGCAAGCAATCCTTTAATTTTGTCAAATAAGTGGAGTTAAATTTTTTTACGTATCAAACAGATACGTAATACCTAATACTCAAATGGTGATTGTTTTTCATTCTATGGATTTGGAGATCCACATAATGCAGTTCTTAGGTTCAACTACTGTTAAAACAATCGAGGTGTTGAACAACCATTTACTACTTAACATGGGAACGATTTGCAACCTATGGATGAACGAAAAATAAATATTTCTACCGTCCCAATTTATTAGTTCACTTTCAGATTGCACGTTTAAGAAATTTCCACTAATTGCACTTTTAATTTTACCAATCAAATACAATATCTACCAACGTCTCGTTTGATTAGCCGAATATCAAAATTCAAAATGAACAAATATTTTAAAACCACTTAAAATAGAAACTAATACTAATAAATTGGGAAGAAAGGAGTTGTTTAAAGTCACAATTTTTGTTTTTCGATATTAACCGTGCAAAGTAAAAAGTTCAAAAGTTAAAGCTAACTATTTTTATTTTTATTTTTATTTATTGTTATTATTTATTATTTTTAAATTTTATGTAAATTCTATGGGTTATATTATTTGCAATTTTCATTTTGATTGTAAAAATACTTGCTATATCCACCGAGATGAGATTGTTGATTTGTTTGGAAGTGGATAAGCAGGTGGACCAAAAGTCACAAAAGATCACAGTCCAACTTTTCTTTATCTATTTCACACGTCTCTATGCCTCAAGTTTTACAACTTTTCTTTAGCTTATCTGACATATAATTAGATGAAAGTCGAATCGATCAAATATGCAAAAATTAAGTTCAATAAATTAGAAAAGTTATAGATAAAAGAAAAAAAAAAAACATACTTATCAACTAATGTGCATATTGGCAAGATGATTGCCAAAGTATTTTTGACTTTCCTTCATAGATAACCCAAAGAATATTTTGCTCTCCTTTTTCAAAAGAGGATAAGATAAATTCAAACTACTCTTTACACTTTGCTTTAAAAGGTGAAACTAGAAGAAAAGAATAACAAAACTAGTCACCTAGAGTCTTAAATAATTGTATTTTCTTATCCTAGGTAAACTATTTTCTTATCCTAGACTCCTAGAGGTTAAACAAATTTTAGAAGTTATGGATGACCAATCCCAATTCATAATTATCAAGGCTAGGCCCTAGGAATGGGCAGGTTAATTGAGTTTGATGGATTGCTTCATGAGTCCGTATACTAAGAAAAGATCGAGTCCATATATATATATATATATGTTTGGACTGTTATCGGTTCGGTTCGGTCATAGATATTTTCGGTTTGGTTCGGTTCGGTTTTCGTTTATGACCCAAAAACTCTTTTTTAACCGAACAACCCGAACCGAATAAACCGAGAACCGAACCGATAAACACCCCTAGTTATATTCCACAAATCTCAACATATATAAAAGGTTTTTGACATAAGAATTGATTTTCTCACTTACATTTTTGATTGAGTTGTATGCATTATATATTTGTAGAATGCTTACAATATGCTTTAACTGCTTGTACAATTGAGTGTCACAATAAAAAAAGAGTGTCCCAATCACATTCATTTTGATATTGGTATCCCTTAAAATACAAACAGTATAT
The DNA here is from genome assembly GCA_030686995.1 of Artemisia argyi. NCBI lineage: Eukaryota > Viridiplantae > Streptophyta > Magnoliopsida > Asterales > Asteraceae > Artemisia > Artemisia argyi. The sequence goes on from CM060691.1 coordinate 161,826,705, forward strand.
CTCTTGATATTTTTTTTTCTTTTTCTTTTAATTATTTAATTATTTTTATTTTTTATAATTATATTTTTATTATAAAATTGCAAAAATAAAAAATGAAACAGAAAATATAAAGTTTGATAAGTTAAAAAATAGTAAAACACAAAAATACGGAGCAAAAAACAATAAAAGACTTGGACTTTCTTGTCCCGTTAATAAAGTGGGTATATCCGCCAAAAAATGTGAAGCAGAAAATATAAAGTTTGACATTTTTTATAAAAAATAGTAAAGACAAAAAATACGAAAAAAAACAAACATAAAAACTATCTTGTTATATAAATAAAGTGAGTTTTGTGTAGGGCAGTAGAGGTATCAATAATACCACCCTATATAAAAGAAGGTTTTTAATAATAACAATTAATGATAACTTGTAATGTGACATGGAAAAAAATATGACACAGCATAATTCTAAAAATAATGATAATTTCCTCCATAAGTTAGTACACAAATTTTTTAATTCATAGCTATTTAACTATTAAACTTTTAATGTTAATTATATTTAAAATATAATAATCATCAACATAAATATAAATATGTACAAAACACTTTGTAATTTGTATTTTTAATATGCAAAACTATATTCACTAAGTTTGTTTTTTCCTTCACGTTTAATACAAACATAGATATATAATTTTTACTTTCATCGTATCAAATTATAAGGCAATTTTTATTTTATTATTATTATTTTTTAAAGTTATCTCAAATGTTTATTATTCTATTTCAATCAATTAAAACACATTTTAATAAAGAAAGAAGATATTTAATTAATGATTAATGTAGTTAGTGAAATTTTTTTAAACTCTATGTAAATTAAAAATAAACTTATAATTTGAGTCATAAATAATATTACATCCGTCCCTAAATAAATGTCCAGTTTGACATTTTAGAGTTAAACTGGTTCAATTTTAACTTTCACTATTTTTTTTGGGTGTTATATAATATTTGATGTTAAATATATGAATGAATTGAGTTTTAAATGTATTTTTAATGATATAAATTTTTTATCATGTATTATATAATACAAAAATTTACATTCAAAGTTAAACCAGTTTGACTCTGAACATTTATTTAAGGACGGAGATACTACTAGTAAACGTTTTTCACTATCAACAAACATTTGATAATTTGATATACAAGATTTCCTCAAAATATTTGACAAACAAAGTCTCTCTCTCCACCGTTGGATGAAAATTGCGGCTACACAGAAACAACCCTAGAACCACAAACCCAATCACATACAACACATCACACGTGTCCACCTTATCCAATTCCCATCTCCCACAACAACTATAAATACCCCACCGTTTCATTTCCACACTTATTTCACAAACCCTACAAACCCTAGCTTTACAAATCCATCTTTTCCGTCCAAACCATTTTCCGGCGAGCAATGGCACCGGCCATACTGACAACAGCAGCAACAGAGGTGGTGATTCCGGTATGTGCCGTGATCGGAATCGTGTTTTCGTTGGTGCAGTGGGTGATTGTGTCTAGGGTTAAGGTGACTGTTGAAGGTGATAGAAATAGTGGGAGTGATGGGGAGAATGGGTATGAGGAGTGTTTGATTGAGGAAGAAGAAGGGGTTAATGAGGGGAATGTGGTTGCTAAATGTGCTGAGATTCAGAATGCTATTTCTGAAGGTATGGAATATTTGGGGTGTTTGGATTTTGGTTTTAGAATGTTTATGGGTTTTTTTATTTATAAAAATGTTGGGTTTTTATATATAAAAAAGGAAATTTTTATATAAAATTGTTTTGTATAAAACTATCAAGTTTTGTGTAAAAGTACTTGCTTTTTATAAAAATGGTAAGTTTTGTATAAAAATGTGTTTTCTTAAAAATGAAAATTTTTATATAAAAATGGTAACTTTATATATAGAAGTGGTAATCCTATAAGTACAGTATACAAAAATGGTAAGTTATCGTATAAAATGTTACTCCGTAACTTTCTATATTAAAGTAACAGTTTTTGTTTAATAACTAACTCTTTTATACAAAACATTAGAATTAGTACTTTAGTAGATATAATTTTTTTACTTTTTGTATTAAAAATAAAAGATTTATATAGAAATGATAACTTTTGTAGAAGTTATTATTTTTATACAAAAATTGTTATGTTAATATAGAAAGTTTTAACATTTTTATATATAGTTGACATTCTACAGAAAGTACATTTTTTTATATAAAATTTTAAGTTTTTATAAATATAACACTTTTTTAGTATTCATGTTTGAGGACTGGTTTTATGTAAAATTTACCAATTTTATATAAGAAGTAACATTATTGTTTATATAATCTAACTTTTCTTCAAAAAATAATCTTATTAAATATCGTGTTGGTACACAAAATGTTTGTTATTCAAATGTAAAGAAGGTATAGTGACATGTGGGCTTATTAGATAATTTATTTATTGTCTCAATTTTTGTAATAGTAGGTTTTTGAAATGTGGATGAGATTCAAAATTTTGGCTGAATTTTGTAAGACAATGGATCTTTTATATAATGAAGTTAGAGTTTTATGTAAGTAGATTGATAACCGCATAAACTTTGTAGTTTGAGTTATTTGTAAGCAGTGTATGTATTATATGAAAGTATACGTGCTATAAATATTTCTATATACTAATTACAAAATGACTCAAAGCTATAGTAATTTTTTATGGGAGGTTGGTATTCTTGTATAAACCCTAACATTTTTATAAAATAAAACACTTGCATATATGAGTATAGCACATTTATATGCAAGTATAATACTCTGTAATTGTTAACTTTTTTGTTTGAAAATTAATTTTATACAAAACTTAATTTTTTTAGTGTAATGGTTGGGTTAATGATTTAATTAGGTGTGAATTTGTAGGTTTGAGCTATTTTGTAATCAATAATTTTTTAATATAAAAGCTGACATTTTTATATATAGAAATTACTGTTTTTATTTGAAAATTAAGGTTATTATATAAATTTAGCTTCAGATATATAAGTTCTGTGTTTGCTATCTTATATATTATACATTATAACCAGTGGCGGAGCCAGGAGCCAAGTTTAGGGGTAGCGAAATACGAAAATTTGTTTAGGGGTAGCGAAAATTTGTTTCAGGGGTAGCGAAATCGCCAAAAAATGGCCAAAAATCGCTAAAATTACACTACCGGGTAAAAGTTCAGGGGTAGCGACCGCTACCCCTGGCTTACACATGCCTCCGCCCCTGATTATAACACTCCTTTAAAATGTGTTTATGACCTTGTTAAACCAATGAAAGTAAGTTTGCTGACATTGTAAAAGAAAATGGTAAAATACATTGCCGAAGTCAGTAATTAAGGGGGTGTTTATTTTTTCCTTTATTGCCACTTAATGAGTGGACCCATCCCTTATTCCCTCTTATTGGGGAGGCTCACAAAAGTGGCTCTCTCTTGAATAAGTGGCTTATATATAACCGCATATGATTCTATATTATGATTTAATTTTTGTAGTGGTGGCTATCTAAGTGAATATTGGTGCTTTTTGCTAATTCAGTTTTTATTTTTGGTTTGTTTAAATTACAACAGGTGCGACTTCCTTTTTGTATACAGAGTATCAGTATGTAGGTATTTTCATGGTTGTTTTTGCAATTTTGATCTTTCTTTTCCTTGGGTCCGTTGAGGGGTTCAGCACCAAGAGCCAAAAGTGTACTTATGATGTTAGCAGGATGTGCAAACCCGCACTCGCAACTGCTCTCTTCAGTACTATCGCTTTTGTGCTTGGTGCTATTACGTCTATTGTTTCCGGTTTCCTCGGGATGAAAATTGCTACTTATGCTAATGCAAGGACAACTCTAGAAGCTAGAAAAGGTGTAGGTAAAGCTTTCGTTGTAGCGTTTAGGTCTGGTGCTGTAATGGGGTTTCTTCTTGCTGCAAATGGGCTTTTGGTTCTGTATATTGCGATCAATCTTTTTAAGTTGTACTACGGAAGTGACTGGGAAGGACTTTTTGAGGCTATTACTGGTTATGGACTTGGTGGTTCGTCAATGGCCTTGTTTGGAAGAGTTGGTGGAGGTATATATACTAAGGCTGCTGATGTCGGCGCTGATCTTGTTGGGAAAGTAGAAAGAAACATCCCAGAAGACGACCCCAGAAATCCAGCTGTAAGCAAAATTACCATTCTGAGTCATTTTTTCATGCTTTTTACATCAAAATGTGTGTTTATAGGATCTGTGTTCTTACCATAGGTGATTGCTGATAATGTTGGAGATAACGTTGGGGACATTGCTGGGATGGGATCTGACCTTTTTGGCTCGTACGCCGAATCATCTTGTGCTGCGCTTGTTGTTGCTTCCATTTCTTCTTTTGGGATTGAGCATGACTTCACTGCAATGTGTTATCCATTGCTTGTGAGCTCTGTCGGAATCCTTGTGTGCTTGATAACCACCCTGTTTGCAACTGATTTCTTTGAGATCAAGGTTGTTGATGAAATCCAAACAGCATTGAAGAAGCAGCTTATTATCTCCACTATTCTCATGACTATCGGTGTTGCAGTTGTTAGTTTCATTGCGCTGCCAACTTCCTTCACAATATTTAATTTTGGAGCTCAGAAGGTCGTGTACAATTGGTGAGTAGTAGTTTCTTGTTGGCTGACTTTATATATAAACAATCAGATGCTTACATGACAGTTACTGTAACATAATAATATTGCGGATGTATGTATGCAGGCAACTTTTCTTGTGCGTATGTGTCGGTCTTTGGGCTGGACTTATCATTGGTTTTGTGACCGAGTACTATACCAGCAACGCTTACAGGTATGTCATGTTACATTCTAGGGTTAGATGCATGGAAAGGAACCAACTTTGGTCCTATATTACTTTCGGTATCTTTTTTTTTCCCAACATGATGATGAATTCATTCCTTTTCTCTTAATGCAGCCCCGTGCAAGATGTTGCTGATTCCTGCAGAACTGGAGCTGCAACAAACGTTATCTTTGGCCTTGCATTGGGATACAAATCTGTCATCATTCCTATTTTCGCCATAGCTGTCAGCATCTTTGTGAGTTTCAGCTTTGCTGCCATGTACGGTATTGCAGTAGCTGCTCTTGGAATGCTTAGCACCATTGCCACTGGATTGGCTATAGATGCTTATGGTCCCATCAGTGACAATGCTGGTGGCATTGCTGAGATGGCGGGTATGAGTCACAGAATCCGTGAGAGGACAGATGCCCTTGACGCTGCCGGGAACACCACTGCTGCTATTGGAAAGGTGAACATCTTCTTGACTTTGCTACACGTATAAAGTTGATCATTTTATCATTTCGACTTCAAACAGCATAAGCAAATATTCCGAACACTGTCTCCCGTGCAGCAGTTCGTTTTATCGTTGGGACTGATTATATATATTCACATAAAATGTTCCAAAATGCATGTCCTACATACGGTTATGGTTCTCATGTTCTTTTTTATGATTTTGTAGGGATTTGCTATTGGATCGGCTGCACTGGTCTCGCTAGCACTATTCGGTGCCTTTGTCAGTCGTGCAGGCATTCAAACTGTTGATGTTTTGACGCCAAAAGTCTTCATAGGTCTAATTGTTGGTGCCATGCTTCCATACTGGTTCTCAGCTATGACCATGAAAAGTGTTGGTAGTGCTGCTTTGAAAATGGTTGAGGAAGTTCGTAGGCAGTTCAACACCATCCCTGGTCTCATGGAAGGTCTTGCGAAGCCAGATTACACTACATGTGTTTAGATCTCGACTGATGCATCTATTAAGGAAATGATCCCCCCTGGTGCCCTTGTTATGCTAACTCCTTTGATTGTTGGGACGTTTTTTGGAGTTGAGACTCTCTCAGGTGTCCTTGCTGGTGCTCTAGTTTCTGGTGTCCAGGTATTGTTTGTTATAAAAATACGTTGGTTGCTATAAAAAGTTAACTGTGGCCATCTTCAATCCAATTAGAATCTATATTATACGCTCAAACTTGATGGTCGTTAATAGCATGTTCAATTCCTGTGTCCAGGTAGCAATTTCTGCATCAAACACTGGTGGTGCATGGGACAATGCCAAGAAGTATATTGAGGTGACTACCTGTTTTAGATTTTGCGATCTTTTAATAACTTTGATTTCTAGAGGGTGCAAAATAGATAGGCTTGTTCAAAAGGGTTATGTTTTTATGGGTCAACATACCACCCTTTCCCCTAAGATTGGAACTTTGTATAAGTATTTGGTTTCGCAATAATGACCTTACATTATCTCGTTAATGCATTTAACTATTTGAGTAAAGCATCTCGTTAATGCTTTAAACTATTTGAGTAAAACATTTTAGAGATTTGGGCGACTTTTAATCGGTTTGACCCGTGACCCATCAATGCGAACTACCTGCTAATAGGTAATTTGGCTGAGTGTACCACCTTGAGTAGGTATGCTAACATATTGATAATTTTTTTAATCTTTTATCAGGCTGGTGCATCAGAACATGCAAGGACCCTTGGACCAAAGGGATCAGAACCACACAAGGCTGCTGTGATTGGTGACACCATTGGAGACCCACTTAAGGACACCTCAGGTCCATCACTCAACATTCTCATCAAACTTATGGCTGTGGAATCACTCGTCTTTGCACCCTTCTTTGCTGCTCATGGTGGTTTGCTCTTCAAGCTTTAGGGCTTCACTCTTTTAGCGTCGACATCTATTTAGCCCCTAAGTTAGCCGTTTAAAAAGTCAGTCAAATAGATAGTCATGATGGTGATGATAAGTTAGTTTCTTCATACCGGTTAGACCATTTAGTTTTTAGATCTTAGTTGTTTTCGCTTTAATTTATGTCATTTATTTTCTAGTAGTTACTTGTTTAGGTAAGGTTCAGAATCAGATGCAGTTTTTTGCTGGTTGGTTGGTGCATATGAAATGAAATGAAAGATACATAGGATTTTCCTTTTGTGTTATGACTGAAATAGATCTCTCTCCATCACCAACACGATCTCCAAACGTAACAAGACCACCGCATTTACCATCTAAAATATACTATAGTTAAAACATAAATATGCCACAAAATAATCACGCACACAAAAATGGATTTTTTTTTTTCCTTCACAAGACTCGGGGGTTTATGAGTTCTCACAAAATCATGACAACGTGTGTTAGGGAGTGGTGTTTTAGAACGACTTGTTGTGGGGTTTGAAATGGACACTTAACAACCTGAAGCTGGAGGGACGAGGAACTAGCGGGGGTGGGAGCCAAAATAAGGGCAAGATTGGTGTGGAGTGGGAGCCAAAATAAGGGCAAGATTGGTGTGGAGTGAAAGGTCTGTTTATAATATAGTTCAAGAAAAGAGTCGTCTCATATCTTGGGTCAATAGAATCCTCCAATTGCTAGTTGTATATTTGAAAGAGGTTGACCCCTTTGCTTCTCTCACGGTACAATCCTCTTCCCGCTGAGCCCCTTTCCTCCTGGGTTCACAGAGACAAAATGTAGGACTTCCAATTGCTAGGGAAAGAATATCGGGATTAGTCTTCTTTGCTAGGGAAAGAATATCGGGATTAGTCTCTTTGCCATTGCTACTTTCTTTGAAAGTCTAGCTATCCTCTCCTTGTCATGCTCCTTCTTCTGATCTTACTTTCTTGCCTTATAGAACTGACCTTTGTCCCCCAGTATCTATCTACTATGATGGTTTGTAAAAAGATGAAAAGGTTTAACTTTGGTGGCGTATTTTTCGTTCTGATTTATTAGTAATAACAGATAAGGCCGAGCGTTATAGTGGTGGTCGACCACCTGGTGGTGCCACCAAAAATGCGCCATCTCCATTACCAAGAAGACCAACCGCACGCGAAGGTGTGAATTGATTATTGGTTTGGTGGTCTACATCACAAAACCGATTAACATCATTTGTGTTTGTGTGTTTGATAAAAGTGTACTCTAATCTTTGATGAATTTGGACCACCTGCTTATCCACTTTCTGAGAGATGAACAATCTCTACGGTGATTTGATGGAAGTATAGTTATATTAAATAATTATCAATACGTTCTAAATACAGTACTAGTTTACCGATTCATACTTAAAATATTATCTTTCACCAATTCGGCCAAGGGAAAATGACAAAAAAATACATCGAACTTGACACTTTTTGTGATTGTGTGTAGCCAACTATTTTTTGTTTCATTGTAACACAAAACTTTTGAATTTTTGTTATTGTATGTATTCGCGTCAGCTAAACGTCGTATCGTTAGTCATTTACACTAACGACCGTTAGTAAATAATTTAAAATTCCCTTTTCATACGTTTTCACACGTTTTCGTCTGTTTTATTATGTTTTGATCACTTTTCTTGCGTTTTCGTCATTTGTCCGTTTTGTATGCGGTTTCGATCATTTTTAGGTTTTCGTCTGTTTTTTACGCTTTCATCTATATTTTTACGTTTTTGAATTTTTTTTTACGATTTCGACCTATTTTTACCTTTTCTTCTATTTTTTAACATTTTCGTCTGTTTTTTTACGTTTTCATCTGTTTTTTAATGTTTTTGACTATTTTGTTACGTTTTCGTCTGTTTTTTTTACGATTTCTTCTGTTTTTTTTTTGTAACTTTTTGACTATTTTTTTTACATTTTCGTCTATTTTTTACATTTTCGACCTTTTTTTTTATATTTTCGTATGTTTTTTTACGTTTTCGTCATTTTTTTTACGTTTTCGTCTGTTTTTTATGTTTTCGAACTATTTTTACGTTTTCTTCTGTTTTTTTTACGTTTTCGTCTGTTTTTTTACTCTTTTCGTTTGCTTTTTTACGTTTTGTCTTTTTCTTACTTTTAAACGTAAAAAAACTGACAAAAAGTAAAAATAACTAACAGAAACGTAAAAAAGTAGATGAAAACATAAAAAACAGACAAGAATGTAAAAATTCGCTCGAAAAAGTAAAAATAACATGCGAAAACATAAAAAAGGGCCGAAAACGTAAGAAAAAGTCGAAAACATAAAAAAATTGTCGAAAACATATAAAAACAGACAAAAATGTAAAAAAAATAGTCGAAAACGTAAAAAACAGACGAAAACTTAAAAAGACGGTAGAAAACGTAAAAAAAACAGACGAAAATGTAAAAAAACAGTCGAAAAAGGATAGACCCGACCCAACCCGTTTGACCCATGACCCATTCAACCCATTCTTAAAGTATGAACCGGTTGACCCATGACCTGTTTGACCCAAACCGACCCGATCCGACCCATTTGCCATCTCTAGTAAAAAAGGACGAGAACGTGTAAAAACGGACAAAAACGTGAAAAAATGACGAAAACATGTAAAAATGGACGAAAACGTAAGAAAACTGATTAAAACATAAGAAAACGGACGAAAACGTTTGAAAAATGACGAAAACGTGTAAAAATGGACGAAAACGTAAGAAAACTGATGAAAACATAAGAAAACGGACGAAAACGTAAGAAAACGGAATTTTAAGTTATTTACTAACGGCCGTTAGTGTAAAGGACTAACAATGTGACGTTAGCTGACGTGGATACGTACAATAACAAAAATTCAAAACTTTTATGTTACAAAAAAAAAAAAAAAAGTGTCAAATTCAATGTTTTTTTTTTTTTTTTTTTTTTTTTTTTTTATCATTTTCCCTTCGGCCAAAGTGGTGCGCGCATAGTGATGCTTTTAACTGTCCAGATTAATACATGCTTACACGAAAAAATTAATTTTGGTGAGCAAAAAATGGTGTTTGCACATCAAATAATAAATGCTTTGACTATAGTCCCAACCACTCATATATTTTGACTTAAAACCCCAACTACCAATTTTTGAATGCTCATTTATTTGTTTCTATAACGATATAATCCCATCCGCTCAAAATAACTTTCAATTCAATATTATATCTTCCTTATTTCTTTAAACAAAAATCATAGTTGCAATTCACAAATAATTCCTTAGCCAAAAATATCTCAAAAGAAAAAAAAAAAAAAAAAAAAAAAAAAAAAAAAAGGAAAAAAAAAAAGAAAAAAACCCCGAAAAAGACCCCATTAATTAAACCCGAAAATTAAATGTCATTTTCACGTGTGGTGTTTTGGCAAGAAAATGTTTCTTTTTTTGTCATTTTTAACCGGACATAACGAAAATTTCTCCCTTGAATAACTCATATTGAATTTTAGTATGTGTTACAAACTTTTTCAGATTTTGTTCACAAGGCGAGCACAATGGGAGGAACAATGTATATGAGACTTAAAAGTTCTATATATAACAATTCACTCCTACGTATAGTGTTGCAACTTCGTCACACAAATGATACTACCTCCGTCTCATATTAACAAGAACAATACCCGTGCGTTGCACGGGTAGACGATTATTTTTTTTATGGTTTTTGCAATAAGTTAGGAAGAGTTAGAACACCTAATAATCAACCGAAATGACACAATCTTTTGATAAACATGGTTCAAACTACTAAAGTGCTTTGTGTTTTACCGCTCATTTTTGAATATCAATTCATAATACTTTTGCCGCTTAATTTTGAATTGCAAAACTATTCTTAACATACACACAAATTAATTCATATATTGTGGTATTTATTTAAAACACCAAATATGTATTCATTTGTTTTAAAAAAAAGATAGGAACTATTCTCATACCATAGATGACAAAATCGAAATGAGTAAATGACCTAGAGTCTCAGATGAATGAAACATATGGTCAGTGTTATTTCTTTTTTCTGTTAGACCTTATGTCAACCTTTAATTGTTCATTTTTAGGAATTTGCTTTCGTGTATGCACAACGGTTTGGTGTATAAAATACCTTTTAAATTCATTAGATATAGGTTGTCTATAGTGGTGGCTAAATGGCGGATCTCGTGGTTTGAATAACGACACCTTATTATGCTTCCGGAAAAGACCAAATGTGGTCCTGTTATGTCACGGTTTATGTTCAACCAATATATGTGTAGCCATTGAATTCCAATAAAAGCATATAAAACATGTTCAACATTCACACAAATTAATCCATATATTTTAGTGTTTGCACGATTCTAATACAAAAAGTCAAAGTTATTTATATGACTCACTCTCTTAATATTGGAAGTGGATATCAAGAAGTATAAACAAAAAGTAATAGCCATCCACACTTGATTAGTCATAAGGTCTATCACTCTTTTTGTCAGTTCTACAACTTACAAACATAGACTACTAACATGTGAATATTGAATCCAATATACTTTATTATAATACATATTTATCTTAAGTAAGTTTAAATCACAATATCATATGAAATATGTACTGGTAAGACAACAACACACTTATGAGTTATGAATATAAAATAGCTTTGTGAAATAATGAAAAGAACATTCTTTAGATTAATAAGCTATTAATCCTTTATTAAAAGAGCTACAAATGAAAAGAAACTGAAAAGCAAACTCGAAGGAAACAATGAAAAACAATATTAAAAATACCATAATACTTAACGGTATTAGGATTTACATTTATAAAAACTCAAACATGTCCATAAATTTCTTATCATCTTCATCTTCGTCAATTAGTCGATACAACCTTCTTTTACCAGTTATTTTGACGCGAGGTATTCATTTGGTACATCATCAACAACAATTTCCTCATCAACAATTTCGTGCATGCAACATAAATACATTTACTAATATGTCATGTGAGAAAAGGAAATATAAATGCATGATCCAGTGAACCTACCACCTAGTTGTTGTGGTTGTTTTGCATCACAACATGATTTCAGCAAGATCCTAATCAAAATAGAAGATTACAATGCATGATTTAAGGAAAATGATACTTAAACTTGTTCGTATATGATGTTTGAACACATGACATGTACCTAATAGTTCAACATTTTGATATGTATGCAAAGTGTGAAAGTGACAATTGCTAATATTGGTTTGTGTTTTGTAGGTGTGAAAGTGACCCGCATATATATAGTACAAAACTAACACAAACCCTAGGTGATGCATAGTTAATAGGTGCCAAAATAATGAAATTTTAAAAGTTGAAACTTTAGGCATGTAGGCTAGGAAATGGTACATGTGCATTCACTTTTTTGTAGGGGAGTTTGTTATATAGCTTCTGCATATCCATAGCAGGGTTTCTTTGGAGGCAAAGAATAAATAGTTGTTTTATATGGCTGAGATTGATTAATAACATGATCCAATGAACCAAAAAGTAGTCCACGTCATCATACTTTCTCTATGCTACGGTAGCAATATATATTATAATTGTCCAGTTTGACTTTTTGTAGTTTTATTTCTTCAACTTTGATTTTAAATATTTTTGTTTGTGTTATATAATATTTGATGAAAATTATAAGAATGAAAATACATTTAAAACACAACCATTCATTATTTTGTAACAAGTATTATATAAAAAGAAAAATAAAAAATAAAAAAATAAATAAATAAGATCAAAGTTGAAGAAGAAAGACTAAAAAAAAGTCAAACTGGACAATTAATATAGGACGGAGGGATTATTATTTTAGATCGATCTTGTAATACTAGGCAAACTAGTGTATACCAATCCATAAAGAACTAAGGCTATGCACAATGGTCGGTCGAGAAAGATATATTTAAGATAACTTAGATCATAACATATGTTAATAGATGAATAAAGAATTTAGCAATCAATAGTACCTTCCCAACCGACACATTTTATTATTTATTTATTTATTTAATATTTTTTTTAATCTTCGTTTTAACTCTAAATACCACGTAGAAATACTTAAAATTGTATTATCAGTGAATAATTGAGATTACAAATGATATAAAAAACACAAACACAAAACCATAATTGCTATTGAAAGGCCTAAATAAGTGCACCGGTCCAATAGACCTTTATTATCTAACATTTGTATGATTGTATCGATCTTTAGTATCAATGTTACTTATACATACTAGCATGTGGTCTAGTGGGTAACTCTTAAAGAGTTAAGTGAGCCACTCTGAGAGTAGTACCGGTTGGGTGACCTACCGGGAAGTCCTCAAGTGGGGCAGGACCACATGCTCTGTTGATACCATCCCCCCACCGCAAATGCTCAGATTGACTGGTCAGTGAGGGGTCTTTTGAGAAAATAGCCAGGGTTCATAGCCCACCTCCTGATAAGTACAGTCACTGGGACAGGTGCTCATTGCCTGGGGCCGGGTCCTTGGGGGAGGGTCCGGTTGGCATCCTTAGGATGCATGGGACCAGGGTGATCCCACCGATCTTCACCTTTTGAGAATGTTACTTATACATACGTTACCAAATATATGGTTATAAGGCTGCATGCAATAATAAGGGTCAATCCCCATTATTTTCTCTGCCACATCAGCTTTCTTTTTCCAGCGTCTTGCAAACGATTCAGTGCCACAGTAAGGGCGACCAAGTTTAATTTTTTTTATTTTATTTTATTTATTTTTTATTTTTTTTAACTACAAACTTAATAAAACATTAATTTCATCATCTTTAAAAAAAAAACATTTTTTAACACAAACACAAATTTTATTAATAAAACGTAAACATTACATAAACGAAACGATACGGAATTAAACAACTAAAAATTAAACGTAAACATTGCATGATAAAACACGATACGGAAAACAAATAAAACACGATACAGAAATACTTAACATAAAACACCATTACTCATCGTCTCTGTCCCATGCATCTGTATTTCTCAGAATGAACCACACATGTTGGTAATATATCACTCTCCCATAGCGTTCATAATAAATTCGGTTTGCATTGCTGAGACGACAAGGGTATTCACTTGTACGCAGCAACTCTTTGTAAATAGCATTATATCGACGACATTCAAGGTTGATTCTATTCCATTGAGCCGTAATACTATTTTTATTACGGTGCTCACCATCAGTCTGATCGTTGAACCTTTGTGTAACACAAACGTAACTTTTTTATTAATAAAAACATAAACGTTACATAAACAGAAATTAAAACATAACAATACCAAATTAAAAACTGAAACTTCAATTGTAATCTGGGTGATCCCAGGTCTGCGAGTTGTCGGAGCGGAAACCGTCGTCGTACGGATCAAAGCTCGCAAAGCTCTCTTGTTCTATCTAAGCTTCCAACCTGCTCAGCTCCCGCTCATCCTCAGAGTTCCAGCCATCATCAGCAGGTTTCACATTTTTCTCAAAACTTAGCTGAAAGTTATCAAGATGTGGTTGCTGTTGTTGTGGCTCAACAACTCTTGGTGCAGATGAACTTGATGCACCTTGCACAAATTGTTGTTGCTGTTGTTGTTGTGGTGCATCAGCAACTGCCACATTTTTCTCAAAACTCCAACGTATCTTGTTTGATTTTTCGTTCTCTATCTTCTGCACACAACCCCACAATGTTTCAACAACATCAACGTCTTTGCGAAACTCATCGTACAAAAACTGGTAGATCACATACTTTCTGTCGACAGAGATATCTTTGCACTATGTGTATCGTGTTCTCAGGCGTTGTTTGCGTAACTTCGCCAGCTCAAACTTCTTAATAACTTCGATAATTGCATCTTGGTGTTCCTTGTCGTCTATTTCGACTTATTTTTGGACATAGTTTTGAACTTGTTTCACAGTGTGGGAAAGTTTACAAGCCATTTTTTGTGTTTGATTTGTTGTTTGAATTATGCTTGAAAGTGTGTATTTGAATGTGGTAATTATAGTGTGTATTTTATTTATTTATTTATTTTTTTTATGCAACGGCTATAAAAAGGTTTATTATTATTTTTTTTATTTTATTTTTATTTTTTTCTAGTCACAAACGGCTATAAACATAAATGCGTGGAAGGTTTGGATAAAAAAAAAAGTGTAAAATACTCGGTCGAGGTTGAGACCGAGTATTTATGTTTTTTGCCTATTTCTGGGTCGCGACCGACTCCCCACAACAATGAAGACCGAGTCGACCGACTACGACCGAGTCGGTCTCGGCCATTACTGCATGCAACCTAATTTTGGGCTTCTCTCTTTAGTATCAATAATATCTGTGTTGTTAAGTATGTATTATATTAATCGATCAACTTGATTTCTAAAACTGATTTGTTTTCGTTGCTTGATTTGGTTTGTGACAATTTTACTTTCCATTTGTTTTAATATCAACTCAACAAAATACATAACCATATCTCTGAACATTCATCCCCAAGTATGCTGCTGAAATTTTCAAATGACTGGCATGAGTCAAGTCAATTGGTTTGTTGTACGTGTATTGATTGGCTTCTAAAAACTTGTTTAACACTGAAGGTATAAATATTTGAGGAAGATTTTCCGTGTAGCCAACTAATCGTTTCTTATCGTGAATATAGATTATCTAACTTAACAAATTTATGGGGCTGATTCATTTTGTACTGTAGTAAAAGTCTATGTGCTTTTTAATTCAGAAGGCAAGCAAACAGAAAGTAAAAATATAAGATCTGAAAGTGTAATCAGTCCTTAGAGGGGAGGGAGTAATAATGCCTGAGTGGCGTTATAGCCTATGTGGCATGTTATTAACGGCGTTTCTGCGTTTCCACCACTCCCCAATGCCCTGCGTTGCCATAGTAACGTGCATTACTATCATGATCCGTGTATTAAAAAAAAATTTTTTTTTTCAAACACCCCCTCCAACAAACGGCTATATTTGTTTTCAAAAAAAAAAAAAAAAAAAAAAAAAAAGCAAAACATGCCGTTACCAATGGCTACGTTTTTTAAAAAACTTTTGCAATTTTTTTTTAAAAGCTTATAAATACATTGGGTATTCTAACCCATTTGCAAACACAAAATATAACCAACTTATAAAAAATATATATATATATATTTCGCCATGAATCAAAATCCAACTTATGCCGCACATGTAACCCTTGCCGATATCGAAGATGAAGCCGATGCTTTAGCAATTATGGCCGCCTATGAGTACCAACGAATACAACAAGAAGAAGCCGAATCATCTTTCCGGTTAACCCGTAACCCAATTCAACGTGAGCGTGAGGTTGCAGAAGAGCGTTTGAAGGCCCACTATTTTAATGTACATTGTAAGTATCCAGATAGTGACTTTCGTTATAGATTTCGTATGAGCCGGAAACTATTTCTAGAAATAGTTTCCGGTATTGAATCATATACTGCCGATCTTCTTCCTGCTCATTTTGCATACTTTAGCCAAGAATCCGATTGTACAGGTCGAATGGGTATTAGTGTTCTCATGAAGTGCACTATGGCCATTCGCCAATTGGCATACGGCAACACACCAGATGCGTTCGATGAGTATTTGCAAATGAGTGCACGTACAGGGCGTGAATGTCTGGATTTTTTCAATATGTGCGTTATCGATTTGTTTAAACCCGAGTTTTTAAGAAAACCAACTTTGCATGACATTGAAAACCTATATGCAAAACATGAAAAGGAACATGGTTTTCCAGGAATGCTTGGTAGCATCGACTGTATGCATTGGCAATGGAAAAATTGTCCGGTGTCATGGCAAGGTCAATATGTTAGTGGTCATAAAAAATACCCTACTATATTGCTTGAAGCTGTTGCGTCACATGATTTGTGGATCTGGCATGTTTTTTTTGGTATAGCGGGAGCGGATAATGACATCAATGTTTTAGATAATTCGCCATTGTTCGATGACCTGCTTAAAGATGAAGCCCCTGTAGCTCCGTTTGCGGTAAATGGAATTGTGTTTGATAAGGGTTATTACTTAGCCGATGGGATTTACCCACAATGGGCTACTTTCGTCAAATCGTTCACAACAGCTTCAGACAAGAAACACAGTTTCTTTAAAAAGCGACAAGAAAGTGCAAGAAAGGATGTTGAACGTGCTTTCGGTGTTCTCAAAGGACGATGGGGAATAATACAACAACTAGCACGAGCTTACGAGGTTTTCAAGATACGTAGAATCATGTATTCTTGCATTATATTGCATAACATGATTTTAAAAGACCAAAAGTATGCTCTAAGTGAGTACAGAGCATTGTTTAGAAATCCGGCTAGAAACATGCAAGACAGATGGATTGACAGATGTGATGTGCGTCGTCGAAGGAATAAGGAATTACGTGACAAAGATGTTCATCTTAATCTCCAACAGCAGCTTATGGAGCATATTTGGAATGAACGTGAGGAGTTTATGAAAGTAGATGACGAATAGTTTTAGTTATTTACTTATCGTATTCTTCATTTTGTATTTTATTTCGTAATTTCTTTTATGTCGTTTTGTTTAATGTAATGTTTTTTTATTTCGTATTGTAATGTTTAATTTTATAAATGAAGTGTTTGAATGTTTAATGAATAAAATTGTTGAGGGTAGAATTTGTAAATTGTTATATTAAAAAAAAGGTGGGTCCCTGAAAATGGTGTTATTCGGTATTATGATTTTCTGGTATTTTTGGTGTTATGTTATTTAGTGTTAAAGTGATGTGGCGCTGACGTGGCAGTGGTGTTGGTGTTAATAGATGTTATGACTCCTTGTCCTCTTAGAGAAGTAAGGGCCCACTTGGTTTAAAGTAGGGAAAGAGAAAGGGAAAGAGAAATGAATGCAAAGGAATGAGTGAGGTGGGTAATCAATACTTTACCCTCAATTTACTCTATAATGATTGATTACCCACTACCGGGTAATCAATCCCATTACCCACACTAACCAAGCAAAAAAACTCTATAATGATGGGCCCTATTGAATACCTTACCCTTTCCCCACCCCCTTAACCCCCAACCAAGCACCCCTAAAACGTTAACTATATGCAACCTGCTGAACAATATAAATTTTTCGTTGCAATCCTAAAGATCACAATATCATCCTATGCCGACTCACGCAACACAAGTAAACAATAATAACCCATTTACACAGGCTTCCTTCCAATTTCTCGAAACACAGTGAATAACAGAAAGCTTCCAAAATGGCGTAAATTCCATCTTTATAGCAGGAATGACTTATTAGTAATACGAACAACCACGACTATCCCTGACGCTAGCTTAAAAAACACAGTGAATAGTTTTTATTTATTTTATATTTTATATTTTACGGAGTAAAAAACAACCACGACTATCCCTGACGCTAGCTTAAAAAACTGCACACGTGTATGTGCATACATGATGCATACATAAATAAATACACACACACTTACACACATATATTCATTTAAAGCCCCTGCATGCAGGGTTATTCTTACTACTTATACTTCATTTATTTGGTGTTGTCCAAACACATTTTCAATCTTTCTTTATCAGTTTCTGTTGGTAACTTAACATCTGTTGCCAATCCAACCATCTCTAGAAACTTGATTAACTCCCATGTCAAATCAAATTGCCACCACTCCATTCCGTGTTGGGCCGATCTTGGAAAAGCATGATGATTGTTATGCCAGCCCTCTCCAAAGCTTAACATGGCTACCCACCTGTTATAATTAGCATATGATCTAAGTTATCTTAAATACTACTCCGTATATCTTACTTATGTGTAGAACACGTGCACGGACTCAAGTGTTTCAAGAGCTAATGTAGATATGCACCAGTTATTTGTAGATGTATCAGGGGTGTTCCATGGCCTCTCACCCCAGGTATGGCACACCGAGCTTACAAAGTGGGTGAAATGGCTAATCAACACCTCTCGCATCCCCTATATGAATATAGTCATTCAAAAACAATTATAAAAAACCTATTCTATAAGCAAAAGTAACGAAGTGAAAGTTATGCATGTTTATATGGTTGGAAATACATGGCTACTAAATATATACCATCCCCCAAGCCAAGTAGGGAAAGCCTCCAAGGAGATAGAGTAGAATTGCAAGTAAAGCGTGATGCCAAACGTGTATACTATGAAGAAACCTGTAGAACCATTGAGCCTTTAGCTCTGGGACATTAGAGTATTTTCCACTTCTTGATTCTCCAGCCTTGTTCATTTGATCATGAAATATCAAAGATTGTGTCATGATCATATAAAGTTTATATATATACGTTATTTTATCATATAGGTCAATACATACCTTTGCAGCAATGTAGTCGTTGTAAAGAAACCATCCCATATGACTGAACCAAATACCTTCTTTTGGGGTATGGGGGTCCTTATGTGTATCAACGTACTTGTGATGGTTCTTGTGTACGCTCACCCAAAATATTGGATCTCTCTACGCATACGCTTAATTTCAGGAAAATAAAAGCACAAACCGACGTATATATTAAACGGGAAATGATTTGTGCACCATTTATTTTTGTCAATACACCACTAAATCACACCAGTGATGCATACAGTACAACACCGCTATGCATAATTTAGTGGTGGATGGTAAAAAAAAATGGTGTACAAATCACCTCCCATATTAAAAGAACTGGCTCACAAACACATGCATGTACAAGTAAATTACCTGGCTAGCCAGGGAACCACAGTAGACTAAGAAGTATTCGAGCCATTTTGCGACCTTGAAACTCCTGTGTGTAAGAAGTCTATGGTAACCTAGGGTCACACCGATTCCTGTTATCACCCCTAAAACAAGAGCCACCCATAAAGCTCCCCAACTGAAAAAGAAAATTGAGCAAACAGCCAAGACATGACTTTCGATGACCAAAAAAAGGTAAGTCAAATCTACCGAATTCCATTTCCGTAACCAAAAACCTCCTTTAAGCTTCTTCTCTAAACAGACGTCACTCCATTTGTCAATTGTGAATGGCATTGCCCTGCCCATCTAACTCTACTATGGGCTCTTCTATAATATATGTTATACCACTCACTGCATGTATATATACATATACTCCGTATATATATATAGGGAAGAGGTTTTGGTAATTCTAAGGGATGATAAGGGTATTTTAGTCAAAACCGCAATTTGAATTCTAGAACCAATACTTCCGAATTTAATGACCTTTTAATGTCCGGCATTTTTTTTTCTCTTCTCATCGTGGTACACACCACAACGTGGTACACACCACAACAATTAATACTTGATGATACACAACCATTCATAGTTTTGGTAGGCAATTTGATATATTTTTCATTTTTTTTTTTACGTTTTCTTTTTCATTACCGAAATTTGCATGATAAAATCTCATCTGATTAAAAACTAATTTGAATATTCTACTAATATCACATGTGATAGTGTTAAATTACATATGATATGTAATATCGCATGTGATATTATTGTTAAATCACATATGACATTATGATACTACCTTCGTCCCATATTAAGTGTTCACTTTCATAATACACAAAGTTTTAAGAGATTCCACTAACTAAACTCTCCACCAATCAAATATTACTTTTATCCACTAAACTCTCATCTTATTGGTTGAAAGGTACAAGTAGACACTTAATTTGGGACATACAAAGATTCCATTGTGAACACTTAATATGGGACGGAGGGAGTATTATATATCATATGTGATTTAATACTAATATCACATTTGCATGTGATATTATTAGAATATTCAAATTAGTGTTTAATTACATTTAATTTTTTATGTAAGTTTTAACAAAATAAATAAATAAATAAATGACGAAAAAACGTGAAAAAATGAAAAAAAAATTGTCGAAAATATATCAAAGTGCCCGTCTATAGAAAGATAATTAAATGCTTGTCGCGATAGTATAATTATTTTCGCTTAACGATTAACGGTTTAAAAGATATTTAAATTATCAAAAGATATGTGAAATATTAAAATGCTTTAGATGAAGGCTGAGAATAAGTCTCTTGTAGAGGTGGCAATTTGTGCTCAAAATAAAAAGAATGAGCTAATTTTGGCTACTTTGTAAAAGATTTGGGCGCATTTAGCTACCTCAATTTTTTTTAAATGGGCATATTTGTATAACATGTGCCCGTTTGGCCCGTGCCTATTAAACCCGTGTCCGTTCTAGCTCGTGCTCATTCTAGCCCGTGCCTGTTCTAGCTCGTGCATGGACCCGCCCGTTTTACCATATCTAGTCCCTTGGTATGTGAGAAAAGTTTATTATGTAAAATAACTCTCCTTTAAGTTTAATATGTTATACACCCACAAAATACACACAATAGACGAAATTTGAAAAGATTATGTTAAAAAGAAAAAAAAAAAGAAGAAAGAAGAAGAAAAAAAAAAGTTGGCTAAAAAAAAAAAAAAAAAAAAAAAAAAAAAAAAAAAAGTGTCAACTTAGTTATATTTACAAGTAATTATCCTTTTTTATTTAAAGGTGTTAAGACACTTATTTCTTATCAATGTCTTGATAAATAAGAACAACTCTAACGATCAAGCTAGATCCATCAAGAGTTTTCATTTTACTTTTACTTTGTTTGTTTGGTGTTGTTGTCCAACCGCAATTTCAGTCTTTCTTTATCGCCAGCCGTTGGATACTTAACATCTGTTGCCAATCCAACCATCTCTAGAAACTTGATCAGTTCCCATCCTAAATCGAATTGCCACCACTCTATTCCATGTCGAGCTGAATTTGGAAAAGCATGGTGATTGTTATGCCAGCCTTCTCCCATAGTTAACATTGCCAACCACCTGTTAATATTACGATAATATATATTCTAGATAAGTTATCTTGAATCATATTTCTACGTAGATTTAAGACGTGCATGCATTCAATCATTTCAAGATTAGCGTACCAGTTATTTGAGGAGGTATCAGAGGTGTTCCATGGCCTCTCACCCCATCTATGGGTTACAGAGTTTAGGAGGGCAGAAAAGTGAAGAGTCAATAGCGGTCGCATCCCCTATATGAATTTAATTGTCAAAACTCAACGACAAATTGATTCTCATAACAATAGTTCTAATCTCAAGTGACAATTTAATTATGCACGTATCATGTATGTGTATATGTAGCTAATTATATATACCATGCCCCAAACCAAGTAGGGAAAGCCTCCAAAGAGATACAATAGGATTGCAAGTGCAGCTTGATGCCAAATGTATGTACTATGAAGAAACCTATAGAACCATTGTGCCTTTAGCTCTGGGACATTTGAGTATTCTCCACTTCTTGATTCTCCAACCTAATTTATTTGATCAATTCGATACTATAAATTGCAATTTCATCATCTTAGCCATATATAATGCGACTAATTAAACTTACCTTTGCAGCAAAGTAGTCGTTATCAAATAACCATCCCACATAACTGAACCAAAAACCTTCATTTGGGGTATGGGGATCCTTTTCGGTATCCACATACTTGTGGTGGTACTTATGGACACTCACCCAGAATATTGGATCTCCCTACACATATGTTTAATCATACAAAAACAATAATTAACACGACCACAAGATTTGAAAGAATTGATGAGAGCATGTATATACGCATATATAATCACAATACCTCGCTGGCCATGGAACCGCAGTAGACTAAGACGTATTCCAGCCATTTAGGGATCTTAAAACTCCGGTGGGTAAGTAATCTATGATAACCTAGTGTCACACCAGTTCCTGATAAGTACCCCAAGAACAAAGCAAGCCAGAAGGCTTCCCAGCTAGGCACAAAAGGGGCGCAAGCAGCCAATAAATGTGTTTCAATGAAAATGAAAAAGTGGGTCATGTCTCGCGTATTCCATTTCCAGAACCAAAACCCTCCCATGCGCTTCTTCTCCAAATATACACCACTCCCTTTCTTTGTGATTGACATCGTCTTACACCTCTTACTCTATTTCTACAAAAGACACTTCCCACATATATATAGACTCTTTAATAAGAGTTTTAATCATCATTTTGTTCCTAAATCTCCAAATAACATAGAAATTAATTAGCAGACCAAATATTTGCTTTGTGGATAAGTATTTGGAAGTGTCGAAAGTATGTACCTAGAACCTCCACATTGACCATGCCTAATGTTGACATCCCAAAAAAATTAGTCATATTACACTAATGGAAATTGTGAACCAAATTACCAACTACATATTTCATGCATCTTACGTACGAAGGATTGGTTAGTCGTTCTAATAGAATCATCACAAGTTGGACATAAAGTTAATTAAGTCCACAGACATCATAGTCCCAATTAATCGTATCCCATTATACTGTACTATATATGAGGCAACACAAATAGACTCAAATTTAATTAGGTTAAGAAAACATCATAGTCCCAATTAATCTAGTATCACAACATTTTTGACTCAAGTGATGAGTGAAAGGGATCATTTCATGATCCACAAATAAGTTTAATGTTTGTTTAACTATCCAAATTTCACTTAATTTGCACGCAATGTAACACCAAAAAATACGTACAACTGAAATATTTGATTGTAGTGCAGTGACAGCTAAACATCAAATGACCTGAAACACACCTTGAAAAACAGATCACACACCGAGCACGACAGCCAAAAAAGTACTAAACACTAGCCTGGGCTAACAAACCATGCACACCCATGTACCATACATATGAATGTTAAGCAGTACTTTAGTAAACCCCAATATCGAAGCCAACCAAGATTTCACTTTTCTGCACTACATTCAATGGTCATAAGTTTTGCTTAGTTAGAGTGAGATAATTTTTCAGGCCGAGGGAAACGACCACTAGACTGCATTTCAAGACTATGTCTAACCAAATAATTAGCGCCTGAATACACCTCTGCAGGATCAAGCCCACTAACTAAGTAGTGGACCATTAACTTGTATTGTTGCGGGGAAATGGGCTAAGAAGTACATGCACCTTCCTAGAGGCAGATTCAAATTCTAGTACTCGATCCACTTTCGAAACTATCTTAGCATTGTATTTTACTTTTACATACTATTAAATTCTAGTGTTCTGTTTTTTGGCTGTGATTTCACTTTTTTTAACCTTATTATCCTCACTCATCATTTCTGTTGTACTGTTAAATGTTATGTCCATTTTGTCTATCTTTAGATAGTAGATGCATTTCACCTGATTCAATAACACATCATAAACCATCAATGCATTTTGTGTAAGCTTAATCAGAAGGAGAGTTTTCGAACATTTGACATATTTATCATAAATGAAACATTATCATAAGGACCATATACAGTAGTTACAAAATTATATATTGATTCCACTCTACAATTTCAAGAAAGTTTTTAGTTTTAGAACTGCTTCTTGGAATGATGTATTCTGCCTGTAAGTCTGTGAGATATGGTAGCAATTGTCATTTGCTTAAGAATAGCAACAACATCCATTCTGTTGATTTTCCGGGTCCCTGATTTGAGATGTTTTGGTAACCAAAACGCGGAAACATTGTGTCAATCGTGTAAGAAAAGGTGAGGCTAAAAGTTCTTATGGAACTGGTGCTTTTAAACTAGTTGACACCAGTAAAGAGGTGATAAATTCAAACTATGGCTTATTGTTGACCACTTTGCTTTTATGCTTAGGAACAATGCATCCACTAAATATGCTCTTGAGGTTTCAATTTCTGTTGCTGGTGCAGCTGTTCTATGGCTTATGGACATTAGGTTTTACAAAATATTCTTGTGAAATTGAGGAGTTTCTTCTAATACTCTTTTGTCATATGGTGGTGTGATGATTCTGCGCGTTGTATTGTTTAGAATTACAAGGTTCATAAATATGTTTCATATAGCCCGGGCTATTCTCAAAAGTATGTGCTTTCAAGTGAAAGACGTGTTTCCGATTAAATGCATAAATAATGCTGGTGAAAGTGGGGAGGGTAAGAAACTAAGAATGATAATCGGACAGTTTTTTCTTTGGGTTGATGCTGGGGTTACTGTTACACGTATGCAGATTCAGGAATGTCTGTTTAATAGTTTTGCAACGAGGCTGCTCGAAACTTGTTTGGGTCAAAATGAGTAATTTTGGTGCGGGTCGAAGACAGATATAGATGGGTTGGTTGACATGAAAATGAGTAGTTTTTGTTTCCTTTTTAATTCTACTTTTTTGTCCCACTAGAGATAAACTAGCCAAAACCACTACTTCAAATGTAAATGTGTCAAAACAGGTTAGTGCCGGGTTGGACTTTAGATATTTGACTTATTAGAGATATTAAGTAAACTGGAGAAATTGTAAGGACTAGTTCTATCCACATTTTGTTGGTATTTAATTATTTTGTCATCAAAATTGTAGGTTATGTAATGAAAGGGTGACAGGATGAAGAAAGATGCTAATTTTCATCCCGTATTGCATGAGAAGAAAGTGGCCTCATGTTGCCAAGCCACGATTGAAATGAACTTTCAGTTAGGAGTAGTATGCAGGTTTTTATAGGTGTTTGTATGATTGTATTGATCTTTAGTATTAATGTTACTTACTACTTAGGATACCAAAAGGTTATAATTTCAGGCTTCTCTCTAGAGTTTAGGTGTTTACTATCAATAATATCTGTGTCGTTAAGTATCTATTATATTAATCGTTCAACTTAATTTCTAAAACTGATTTGTTTTTGTTGCTCGATTTGGTTCGTGTCATTTTTACTTTTCAATGACGAGTTCATAACACTTTTATTGGTTGCTCTTTTTCTTTCTTCTCTTTTAGTGAGTTAGATGTTAGTGGTCTTTTCCTAATAGTTTCAATATCAACTGAACAAAATACATAACCATATCTATGAACATTCATCCTCAAGTATAGTGCCGAAATTTTCAAATGACTGGCTGAGTCAAGCCAATTGGTTTGTTGTACGTATATTGATTGGCTTCTAAAAACTAATTTAATACTGAAGCTATAAACTCTTGAGGAAGATATTCAATTTAGCTAACTAATCCTTTTTTATGGTGATTACAGGTATAAACTTACAGCCGGTGTGTAAAAAACAGGATTTATGACCATTTTCAACTGAGCTTTATGTCCTTTTTTGTAGTGGTGTTTACTTAAGTAAAATTCTATGAGCTTTTTTTCACTCGACGAACCAAAAGGGAGAAAATATATGAGATCTGATAATCGATTACAGAAGAGATTAAAGGCTTACTATATGCAGAAAAATATATAAGAGAACTTATAATTTTCGGCTGCAATCTTTAAAATCGCACTATCCTCCTATGCGTTACACCAAAAGGACTCGAACAATACACAATTATAAAGATATAACAAAAGGCGTGGCCTTCTATTCACAAACTTTTAGGCCCGTTTTTATATTGGAGGCCCATACCCTAAATAAACCATTTGGGGCCGTCTAATAAAAGCGTCTCCCTCTCACATCTTTTTCCGTTTGTGAGTGCGTCCGGCCAAACCGACTCCAATGGAAAAAAACCAACGACCAAAAATTTACCCGATCCGAGACCAAAGCATCTATAGTACTTTTGTGAGAGGGTGTACAGTTAAATCTACAGTAATATAATATTATAATGGGGGTACAATGCGTTTGTGAGGGGAGGTGTGGTTGAAGGTACAAAGGTGAAATTTTTATTGTGTTTTGTGGTTGGATTGTTGCCATTTGTTTCCAGGTACAAAAAGCCCTTTTTCCCTAGCCACAAATTTTTGTTTCTTTATCTTTTAAGGTATCAGCTAGATCAAATTGGTTGGATTACTTCTTTGTATCATCTGGATTTGCTTTCTTTTAAGGTTAACTTTTGTAATATTAGAATTGCATCTTTAATAGGTTTAATTTTAGGATTTGCAGTTTTATTGTCTGGTATTTTAGGATTTTGGATGATTTTAGTTGTTTGCTTTCTTTCAGATGAGTGCCATAGCCAAAATTAGGAGTCCATTTTTGTTGCATAGGAATTATGAGTCCATTTTTGTTGCATAGGGTAGATTATATAAGATGCGGTTGCATGAAACAATTAAGCGAAGTTGGTAGTTGGTGCATCAAACAATAGCCATTTAGTTTGAAGGTTATTTGTGTTTAAATCATTTATTTCTTTCAAAAGAGGTTCTAACATTTTACTCTGTTTACACTGTCTGCAAATCATTATTTGACAATGTATATGTTCTTAATAATGTTTGCTATTAAAATACTACTATCAGCTATTGTTTTTTATTTATGCTTTTGGTCGCAAAACATCTGTATATTGCTGTTTCCAACAATGCAACCCAAATCAAACATTGAATATGACAATAGTAATAATCAATATTCTCATAAACAAACATCAAAGAATCTTGAAAGTACATGCTTGCCTTTTGTTTCCAAGCCACAAAATGCTGGGAATCAGAGTTTATACACCAATACTCAATCAACACCATCCATTTACAATGTTGCCAAGCTGAAATTTTCAACACAAGCTGTTCTGCCTGCTCAAGGTTACTTCAATTTAAAATTTTCAAGCAAGTATTAATAACATAAGTGCACCTGAAATTGGATGTTGACTGTAGATTTTGTGTAGGTGAAGGTTCTTCATCAGGTTTCCAAAAAAATGTGGCTGGGGATAACTACGATGTTACAAATTGGGATGTACATTTTACATAGCCTCACACCTCAGGTCTGCTGCTTTCGGCTGATGAAAATCCCTTTCTGTAATTAAGAATTAACTGGTGCAAAAGATGTTCAGCCGGTGTTAAACGAAATGAAAAACAACAGATTGAAAGTGTTGGCCGGAATACCAGGCAACGTATTGATGACTATATTTTACAACCTGCTTCAGAAAACAATATTCACGCAACTACAGGATCATCCAGTTTGTAGCAGTGTTGTAAAAAGCGGCCTACACTGCCACCTAGGCGCTAGTCAGCCACCCACCGCTGCGATTTGCAGCAAATCGGCCAAACTAGGCGTTTTGGTCAAAAGGCGGACAACGAACCGCCTAGGCGGGCCAAATTAGCCTAGGCGGAGGGTCGGTCAACTCCGATCAGCGACAGTCAACTCCGGTCAACGCCGGTTTAACTTCAGATTTTGGAGAAGGGAGACAAGAGGGTGAAGAGAGATGAGTGCATGTAGGGGCTGAGTATTAAATTATAACCTAGCGTAACCCTAATATATTATTAGTGGTTTTTTTTGCCCATTAAAAACTTATACACAGGCCCAATAAAGTCTTGGAGTATACTTTAAGCCCAAAACTTAATAAATATCACACATAATGTAAACTTTACAACATATATAAAAGATATATAATTAAAAATAATGAAAACATTAATAAAATTACTAAAAATATATATAAATTATGCATATTTTATACCAAATACATATAATTTTAATTTTTTTATATAGAAAAGTCCAATCCGCCTAGGCGGCGCCTAGGCGAATTCTGCCTCGAAGGTGGTCGACCGCCTACGCCTAGCGAGTTTTGCAACATTGGTTTGCAACAGGCAAAAGGTAGGCATCTAAACATTTGCACAATGCTTTTGCCTATTTATTATAAAGAAAAGTAGGGAAAGTAAATATAACTATGTGTTTGTTCAGGTAATTCGGATAGTGGCTTCATTATCACCAGCACGCCTTCCAACAAAGGTTTTGATTCTGCACATGCCAATACATCAATGCAACACTGTCAGCAAACAAGGTTGAGAACATCGGAGGATTTTCACCGTAATGTCAGGCACCGTGTTGTTTCGCATAATTCTGAATGCAGTTCAGCTCATGGTAATTAATTTTACACAATGGATTTTATGCAAACATGGAAATTTACTTTTAGTTAAAAATGTTTAAAGAATGTTTTCTTACTCTATTTATGCAGACACTCAAAGTCCTCCGTCACCAACTAATGTTGCTTATGCTGAAGAAGGTTCTAAATGTAAGAGGGCAACAAGACCAACACAACAGAGTTGACAAGGAGTTCACCAGGCAACTCGAGGCGGCATGCGTAATGTAAGGCAGCGCATCAATTCACAAACAAGTAGAGCCTGCCCTACATGCACTTTCGGTGAAGGACCAAGTGTTCCGTCAAATCAGGGCAAACATTGAACTTTGTTATCTAGCATTTATGATTCTAAATAAGTAACCTTTTCTTTAAGGATATATCTTTTATGAAGAGTCTCATTAATATGCACATTTCCTTTATGTAGATACATCTCCTCAACCAGCACAGCAGAATAGACAAGGAGTTGACCAGGCAACTCAAGGCGGCATATGTAATGTATGGTAGCGCATCAATTCACAGACGAGTAGAGCCCATCTTGCATGCACCTCTGGTGAATGACCAAATGTTCTGTCAAATCAGGGTAAACATTGAACTTTGTTATATAGCATTTATGATTCTAAATAAGCAACCTCTATTCATTTAGATTCATCACAATTTGTTTCGAAAGTGGTTTTGAAGTGAAAACGATACAAAGTAGTACTAGCAAAAAATTTGACCCGTAGAGGATGAAAAATACATAAGATTCATCTAACTTGATGAAATACATCTAATATATGTATATGCATCCAATTTTTAGCTAAAAAATTATATTATGATGCATCTAATTCAAATTGATACATCTCTAATATGTAGTTATAGTTATTTCTTATCATTCTTATTTTAAGAATTCGTCTCATTTGATCCTTAGCCTTAAATTGTAATTGAAAAAAATTGTAACATGCTATAATTCATCTCAAAGAACGATTCCTAAAATGTATCAAAAATTATATAATATATATAACGAGACGGAAAATGAACATTACAACAATTTTCAAAATAACTAAAAAGGATACACAATAAATAAAATTCTACAATTATACTAACCTCATTTTGGTTATAAATTGTTCAACAATAACATCGAATTTTTTTGAATTTGTAATACCTCAATTTTAAACAATGCACAATGACCAAAATACCCTTAAGATAAAAAAAATTACAATAACACTTAATTAATACCAAGAAAGCCCTAGAAATTTAGAATTTGGCATCATATGATCAAAATAAATTTAGTATAAATAAGATTTGTCACTTTTGTAAAAGTAAAAATAATTTCTTGTAAATATTTAGTTATGTCGATTTTATTTAATTATATATATATGTATTTATAATTAAGAAACAAATCCCAAATAAATAGGAAATTTGGATAATAATTTTATTTGGCCTTATCCCATTAGATTGCAGCCCAAGATAAGAATTTCACTCCATATAAACACATATTACACATTTTTATTTTTTTTAGAAACATAAACCGACTTTTATAATAAGTCGATAAACTCCAAAATCCCAAATAGTCGATCCAAGTTTTCCACAGCTTCCCAAATATTTTTCCTGGTCTCTAAGAAGTTCAAAGAAGTTTAGAAAAATATTGTTTCAAGTCTGGGTCAATCATATGAAGCAAGGGGAATTGTTTGAGTCGGTTTAACCAATCAAGAAGAAAGAATTGTTCTGCTTTAATCCACACGTTCTAAAATCTTTCTGGTATTTTTCTATCACTTTGTATATCATATATGATCTGTAGAAAATATTAGAATCGATTCATGCAAGTAAATTGATCATACGGATTTATATAAGGTAAAAACCCTAAAATTGAACTATAATTATAAAAGCAGCTATGCCATTTTTGTGAGCTTGGTATATAATTTATTCTGGTCCTCTACATGTCATATAACATTAGTAAAATCATTCTTATAATTTTTGAAGCCTAGAAACTCAGTTTTGGATTTATTTTATTATCGATTTAATTAAATAAAAAGAAAAGAAAAGAAAAGGAAGAGTGCAAGGCTAGGGTTAGGGTTTTTGATTAAAACAGGTTTAATAAATATGTTTTTAAGGTTGTAATTAATGTTGTAATGATTGGGTAATTTAGGGTTAGGGTTTGATGTACTTTTGTATTAAACGATTTGTATTTAAAAGTAAAAGGGTATGTTTTGTTATTTTATAAACATGTGGGTTATTTTTGTAAGTTGTATAAAACTTGTGGTGAGTTGGGAAAATATAATATGAGGGTGTCATGTGTTAAATTTACGACTAAAAGGTTTAAATAGTAAATTAGGTAATTATATAATCCACATTGTAATTAATTAAAATTAAGGGGTTAGAATTATAAATTATGAAAGTAAGGGCTGTTTTGAATAGATACAATATTGAAGAGTAATATGTGTAATTTCTGATAATTAAGGGCTTAATCTGTAAAAATGAATATTATAAGGATTAAATTGTAAATTATTTAATTAAAAGGTTTAATTTATAAAATTAATAAAACCAAAGGATTGAAATTCTAAATATGGAAAACTTATGAGTTATTTGTATAAAATGTGGAAAATATAATATTTACACTTTAGACCTTAATTTTTGGAATAATTATATATTAAACCCTAAATTATGAAAAATTACCGTATGATAATTTTATGGAAAACTTGCTAAATAAGAAAAACTATTAAAAAGAAGAAAGTGATTTAAAAATGAAAGCCGATTAAGAGAAGTAATCTGATTTAAGGTAAAGTTATTAACAAATTAAATGATCACTAAATCAGGTGGAAACATTAAAGAAGAAGTGAACTCTTCCCTTCGTGAATCTTTCTTTGATCTCTGTCAGCTTTGCTTTTGAGGTACGGATATTTTGACCTTACTTTTAAGGTTTCCTTCGTGATTACAACTTTTGTTATGAACTTTCTGTTTTGAAATATCTTAACTGAACCTTTGCTATGAACCTTCTGTTTTTGAACCTTGATATTTGAACCTTCTGAAATGAAAATTATATTTTGAGCCCTTAACTATGAACCTTTTATTACATGAGCTATTTCACTAGGCATGGGGGTTCCATGTCCGTGTCAGGGATGCACTTCTGACATGACTCTAGGGCAGTAGAGTGATGTTCTTCCACATCCCTTGGTTTGGCTGCAAATGTATATGTTAGGAAGGGGCGTATGGATGCATCCTAGATCAGTTTCTGATATGATATGATTTGTCTGGTGAATGTGGCTGTGTGTGCAATACACGTCCTTCACATTTCTGGGAGCTAGCTACTCCACCCATATGAGGACACCCCTAATTATTGTCTGATTATCTGAGAGGTCTCCCCTCTATATGTTTATGAAGATGTATGATTATGATTATGATAAGTTATCTGTTTTTGAGCTCATGGCATTTTATGGTTCTAACTCTGTTTATACAGGTGACTGTATGAATTCCTAACCTAACCTACACATTTTTATTTCCACACTATCTGTTATACCTAAAAGTGTTTTCCCCAAAAATATTTCACTTGTACTTCAGTATTTATATTTCGTTTAACTTTGTTATATATCTGTTCACTGGGCTTTTTAAGCTCAGCCGCATTTTCTTTTACCGCAGCAGGTATTCAAGCTAGCTTTGGGATGGTTTCTGTGATTGAGAGTAGAGTTGAATTGAAGATTTTTGACCATAGTTATTTGAAGTAAGTTATTTGTTTAAGATTTCCGCTTTTGATCTGTTCTCTTTGTTATGATGTAATACCATATTATTGTCACACTTTTACCCTTGTCGGGTTGGGGTGTTACAGAATTATTCATTTCTGTCAACTCACACAAAAATAAAAAGAAGTATAAATATGATGTATTATATAGCAGGGGATGTGAATGAATTTATAGAAACTAATAATGTTGTTGTTAAATAAAACAAAGTCTAGTCTTTTTTAACATTAAAAATTCATAATTAATCCTCTTGTAGCAACGGAGGTTCACCTGCGTCGAATCTGTGATATTCGAAAGTATAATCGTCGTGAGATTAGCCGGCTCAAAATATCGAGTTGGAAACCCAGGTAAATAGGATAAATAAATAAATAAAATGACTCATAGAAAGTTGTCACGCATGACATAATTAAAACAATTGTTAAATTGTTGTAAACAACATTACATGGATATAGCTAAAAAAAGGTTGTCAAAGGGTATTGCCATTGCCGAATATAATTTAAGATATAATAATAATTTAAATTTGAGCGCATATTAATAATTATTAAATACTCTTTTTTTTGAGAGTTTTAGGTAAAATTATGTTCTCTTTATATGTAATAGAGATATATGACTATTGATTTTCAGGAAAAGAAATCATAGTGTAGAGTCTAGTTTGAACATTATTCAATTTGTCTTTAGGGGTGGCAATGATGATGCAAAAAAAATGTAGCCAACACATTTTTAACCAATCAAATGCCAACAACACATTTCATAATTCACCACGACTTTCCTTTATTTTTTAGTGGCTATGGTGATGCAAATAAAACTAATTTTATGTATTAAACAATTTAATAAAAACATTAAATTTTAATGCCTACCACAACCATACGCTCCTCATTTTATCCGCCTACCACTTTCACCAAACCTTTTCTCTCCCATAACTCATCTCAGCTTCTCAAACACCAAATCACCATTTCTAACTTCAATCATCATAACATATCAACGAGCGTACATCTCATCACCTCGATCTCAGTTTAATCTCACTAATTATAACTGTATCACACAAACAAACCGTACCAGGAGCTTTCTTGGTCTTCTATGTATACTCGATGCTTACAAGGATGACAAGTTATTGGCTTCAAGATCTTCTTGAAAGATCGCAGGTAGGTGTTCTTTAGTGATTTTGGTTTTTGGTTGTAACCGAAAGAAAGATGGATTCAAACGGCTATATGCATTGATGGCCAACGTTCCAAAAATTTGGGGAAGGGTGTATACCGAATCGGTATGTGATACCGATATTCATGCCGATTTCTCCATGCCGCAACACTGGTTTTCGTTGATGCCGAGCGGCATCATATGCCAAGGGGTCCGTGCCGAACGGGTTGCCAGTCATATTTTGTGTGTTGTAATTACAAAACTGCATCTTTAAAAGCATGAGAGAAGGGTGGTTAGCAAAATTATTTATTGATATAGTAATTTAATTATTAATCAACTGAATATTCATTTAGATTTATCGCAATAACAATTACTTGAGGTTTCAGAATATGTATAATGTTTTTACGAAGCTTATATTGTACTACAAAACTAGTTCACATAATATCTCAAATGCTCACAAAAACTTTGTAAAATGAGGGAGTACTATGTAATCAAGTATTAGGTTCAAAAGATTTGAGAACAGTTAATAACAATGCATTGCTAAAATTAGTGATTATTTAGTGAGGACTAATAAATCATCCTATTTTTCATACTGATCATGTTACCTACACAATTATATAACATGTGTTTACTACTAATTATATTTCTTGATCTAAACTGTTAATTATGTCATATGTCACGATTTTATGAGTAGGAATAAATAGTATGATGAATTACCATATCTGTATTTAGTCATTCACTCTAATGTAATAAAGTTTTTCAATAGGCTAAAATAGTTTGTTAAAAAAAATAGCTTAAAATAGTTGAAGATACTCTTATATGCTTATGTATGTGTTGTTTTTTTTATATATTTTTTTGGTAAAAGGGAGTAATCCTGCACCCTGGTAAATATATTAACCAAAACGTTTAAATACAAAGGATATGGGTGAAATCACATATCTCAGCCCGTTACATAGGCAAACAGCTTACATAACAAGATACTTCCTATATTCTAAAAAAGAAAACAAACCACTACTCAAATGATAACATAAGACAAAACGAAATAAAATTACGTCCTAAGACCTTGAAGCTTGGTGCCATACATGGCATAAAAAACATCCAAATTTCCTGGAAGATCATAAACCTGTTTTGCATAGTCATCGTAGTTACAGTCATCATAATCATCTTCAAACTCTTGGCCACCAACGAATAGATTAGCAGACTCATCAAATGGGTTAGAAACCAACTCATCTTCAGAATCAGAAACCTCAATCTCTCCAACCTTTGAGAAAGGGTTAACTCTCTTAATAGAAGAGGCGGACGGAGTACAAGAATCACTAGTTTTAGGAGCCATAGCCAACTCCTTCTCTTTCAAATCGCTCACAAGGGGATCTTGTGACGCATTACCTGTCTTAGTAGACTCATCTCCATTAACTTCCATTGTACGACCAGAATCCACATCCATGTTTGTATCATTAGCAGGAATGCCGAACGCATCCGTATCTTCCATATTAAGAGCATCAAACTTGTTAGATGTGGAGATCTTCGTTCCACTCGAACTAGCCACATCAGAAGCATACAGCTTATTGCCATCCACTTTCTTAGGTTCAGGAGAAGTCTTTTTGGGTCGATACTGAAACTGCTTACCCACAACAGGTTTAGAACCCCTCCTTGACCCGTAATAGTAGAACCACCTTGTTTCCATTTCTTCTTATTATTGACAGTCTTGAAACCATCATTAACAGTCATAGTAGGCTGGATAGGAGGTAACACAACTTTAGGACAATCAATAAGAGTATGACCAAAAATCTTACACTTATCACAACGCGGTGGTTTCCACTCGTATTCAACCCGAATCTTCTCAATAGTAGACCCCGAACCATCAAGTAAAGGTATCTCAATAGTGAGGCTATCCCTAAGCACCTCATCCAACTTCACTTCAATCATACATCTAGCAAAACTACTATGGCCCCATGATTCCTTGCACATTTGGCTAGTATAAACGTCTAACCTTTTGGGCGTACCAATCAATGTGGCAAGAAGACTGAGACCATCATCAGAAAACATAGCAAGAGGCACATCATGGAATTTAACCCACACCGGGATGTTAGTCAAATCCTCTTTAAGTAGGTTAGTTTTCAAAGTCCATGATTTGAGAATAGTAGGAACATTTCTAATCAACCAAGGACCATTTTCAAGAACATCATTAACACCTTTAATCGAATTGAATTTAAAGAAAAAGAACCCCTTTGCATTCATCATCACCTTTTGTATACCATACTTAGCCCACGCATTGCGTACATAGTAATCGACAACAGAAAAAGCAAGGCGTTGACAAAGGAAATACCCATAATTAAAGAGTATTCTCAAATATGAGATTCACTTCTTCGACAACTTTAATCGGGACACAAAGATCAACTTCAGTCTTCTTGTTGCTACATTCCAACCTACGAAAATTTGACACATATTTCTTAGGATCGTTAGAAGTAGTACCCGCATAAGAGACCGACTTCACTCCCGTACCACTCGTATTAGAAGGCTGATCCAAACCATCTAAAGTGTTTGAATCATTATTAGGAAATATTATCAAAAACAATAAACTCTCAACTCTTTTTACAAAATACATAACCATGTTCTTGTTAAAATGTGACAACCGGCAATTTAGGGAGTTATTTTGAAAACCCGCATTACGTTAAAGTTCGTTATAATTTTTATTTGGAATTTTATTTCACAACGAACTTGTAAGACCTATTTTTATGGATAATTATATTTAATGATGTTATGGAATTCGTGAATTATTTTCATAATTCATTTTGATATTATGCTCGGTGATGTATTCTTAAATTCTCACTGGTACTACGTTGACTCTAGCACTAGGTTTACCTAACGAAAAATTTTATGATTCGTTTTACGAGTCCGACGATATTTGAGTAATTACGAGATGTTTTTCGGGAGATATTAAAGTTTGAAATGAGTTCGGGTTACGGGCCACATGTTTTACATTTACCCACTTTACCCACTCTTACTATTATTATTATTATTATTATTATTATTATTATTATTATTATTATTATTATTATTATTATTATTATTATTATTATTATTATTATTATTATTACTTAACAAAAAAAAAAAAAAAAAGAATAAAACTACAATTGGTCCTTGGGGGCTGGTTCACACAAACCCACACCAACACCCTCACCTTTCACATCTCTCTCTCTCATTTTCTCCCCACCTCAAACCCTAGCCGCCGGCCACTTTTTCCGGCTATAACCGCTGCACCACCGCCTCCACAACAAAACCACCACCACCATCTTAACTCTTATCTTCTCCTCTTTCATTTGAACTATAACACGCGCCCTAAAACACATTTTAACACCACGAAATCTCTATAGATCCGATCGAAGTATCATTATTTTCACTAGATCCGCGTGTCTCGAGGTTCAAGAAGGTGAGTATCGATGGTTTGGCACCTTGGGTGCCTCGATATGGTCCTAAGTCCGTGGAAACATGGCTTAAATTAATGGGGTTTGATGAAATACGAATTAAATATGTTGGGAAACTAATGGTTTTGTCATATATACTCGTTGGGTCGCGGCGTACCCGAGGGTGATACCCTCGGTTTGTGCCTTTTTCCGATTATTTTGATCCTTGTGGATTCTTGGTGTTCGAATGAAGATGTTTGGATCCTCATTTTGTTATTGACCGATTCTTGTTGGTCATCGTTGACCCTTGTTGTCACTCGGATTTGTGGCCGACAACCCAAGTGGGTCGTGTGGTTAGTTTTGGCTCGTTAGAGCTAGCCGAGACCATAAAGGTCTCGGGTGGGACCCACACGAGTTGTGGTGAAATTTTGACTCGGGTTGACTTGGTAAACCCACCCGAGTATGACTTTGATAACTTTGTTCTCGGATTATAACTTGGTTTGGATTAATTGTTATTAATTGGTTGTTTACTTGTTCATTGGCCGAATACATGTGGGTCGAGACCATGTTTGGGTCTCGACATTGGATATTGAATTTTGGTATTGAGAAGTGTTGACGAATTGTGATATTGGGGACCGATTGTGAGACGGTCACTTAGATTGACGGAGATAGGTTAGTCGGGTGCCATAGTCGGACCCTATTGTTGTAGCACGTGGATTGGGATTGTGTTGGACGGAGATGTATTGTTTTATGACATTTGCTTATTACTTTGGACTTGGACAATGAGCCGAGAGTCATGACTCGGACATGTGACCATTTCGTATGACTCGATAACAATTTACAATTAAAACGTAAATAATAAAACTCGTAATAATAATTATTGATAATATAAACGTTTATATGAATATATAGACGTGAATAACAGATATATAATTATATAGGCGCGTATATTAATAATAATAATAACTTCGACGATTTATTTAAATAATATATTGGGCTAATATTAGATCTATAGTTTATTTCATTATTCTTTGTGTGTCCTTTTTGGTTTGTTTTGTGTCGACCCACTACCCGTATGGATACCAAACGCAAATACACCAAACTAATACGAAATGGATTTTCAGAGAATAAAACGGATTTTCGTCCGGGTTTGGGAATATTTTGAATTTGAGGAAATGATTTCTGAACGAGTTGATATTGTTAGGTCGTGCCGAGTCCGTAGTTGCTGTTTCGTGAGTTACTATACATCTTATTTCTACCGACTTCTTCTTGCTATTTCTGGACTTGAGGTGAGTCATAGCCCCACTTTTACTTTTGAACTATGTTTTCAATACTTGGGGTGAGAAACGTGTAAATTATTTTTTGTGGACTATTATCGCTTTTATATTTTTTCTAAACTTGCTATGCGTATAGACTAGGATGTATTGTCAGCTTTAGTCACATTTTATGTGTACTATTCAAGGTTGGCTTATTTGTTATTGTCAGCTTTAGTCACACGGTTCGTGTGTACTATTCAAGGTTGGCTTATTTAGATACTGTAGTGTGCACCTATAGGTTATTGATACTTTGGAGGTTATCCGAGTATTTATTGGTATTGCGGGGGTTACCCGAATATCTATGTTGGAACAGAGGGTATCCGTGTGTTAGGATTGGAGCGGAGGGTATCCGCAGGCTTTTAGTGAATCCTTAGTCTAGCTAGCAAGCGTTTTGCGTATATGTCCACTATATTGTTAGATGAATTTAAACCTATGATCTCACCAGCGAAAGCTGACTTTTAGCACGTTTTCTCAGGTAATTAATTGATGATACGGATGCTTGGAATGAAAGGCTTGGCTAAGGCTCATGGTTTATGGATCTATTTTTCTAAACTCTGATAATTAATTTTGGATCTACTGTTATGTTATTTTGGGTCTGACTCTGAATGATGTTGGGATAAATGTAAACGTTAAAACTCCGTTTTGGTTGCGTTTTTATTATGTTTACTTTATCTCGTTCTATATTGTCTTGTGTTGGATACCAATCCCCGTAGCACCCCGAAAGCTTGTTGAATCTTCCGCTGTATCAAATTTTGGGGGTTTTACAGATTGGTATCAGAGCCAAGGTTATAGAGAACTAGGTAAATAAACGCCTAAACTATAACCGAATTTTTATAGAAAATGATCCTTGACCACCGCCCGCCAGCCCGCCAAGCCGAAGCATCTTCTATTATTTGGAGGTATTATGAGATATTTGAGATGATTGTTAGATTTGGGATTTCTTGAGATAATTTGAGGTTTATGGATTTTAGTAATAAGATGGCGTTTCGAGGAATTATATGGTCTAAATGTTTTATAAACATTTTAGTAGTGCGGTGTTTGAAACTCTTTTTATTGAGATTATATGATTGAATTATTTGATGAGGATTTTTAGTATGGTATTTTGAGTTGTGATTTAGTTGTTTTGAAACACTTACACCTACCCTACGCCGTTGTCACAGACCATGACCTCCCATATGCCCGATGTTGTCGAGGATATTCTTACTGCACCGGTTTTACCTGCACAGTTCACTATGGCATCTGATGATCCTTACCAGATGGCCATGCTTTCAGCTACTGTGCCGCAGACAGCTTCTACTTCAGCACTACCTGCTGCATCTACGCAGGGACCCTCATCTTCTTTAGGGCTCCCTGGTACATCGAGGCAGCTTACTCTTCATCAGGCTTTGGCTCGTGTGGCCCCACGCTTTGCCCACCGAGCTACGGCACGCATGTCGGTACGCCCTACTCCATCACCTTTACAGATTGATGCTCACTCTCTTCTGTCTGAGGCGCCACCCACATCATTGCGTCGTCGTCCTAGATCACCTACCACATCTCCACATGGTTCACCTAGTAGGAGACGACGATTGATGAGGTACTCTTCCGATGAGGAGGAGGAGGAGTACGAGGGTGAGGATGAGGCTGATGACCCTGAGCAGGAGGATGAACCTCAGGAGGCTGAGCAGGGTGATGATGATGACCCTGAGGAGGAGGATGACCCTCAGGAGGATGAGATGCCTGATGATGATGATGATGTGTTAGTACCACCAGCTCAGGCTGAGGAGCCTGATTCACCTGTACATCCGATTGAGCCTGATTCACCTGATCATCCGTTTTTGGTTGAGTTGCCACCTGGTAGTCCCGATGGGTCGGATGCATCTTCTGAGGTTTCTGCTGAGCATGCAGAGTTAGGTGAGATTGGCAGGTTATGGGCTTGGATTACTGATCTTGGAGAGAGGGTTGCACATATGTCTGAGCGGATTGATAGGGTGACCGTTGAGTTCATTGGGCAGTTGAGGGTTGACATGGTTATGGCTGAGAGGAGAGTTACTGAGATGAGGAGAGTTTTGATGGAGGTCCACGAGCATATTGATAGTTTGCAGCGAGGTTTTGTTACTGCTCGAGAGGCCGACCGCAAGCTATGGCAAAGGAATGCCGAGCTAGAGAAGGAGGTGGCTGACCTCAAGAGAGACCGAGACACCCATAGCGTGGAGCTAGGATCGTTATGGAGGGATCTTGATGGCTTGAGGCAGGAGTTGAGGAGCCTCCGCCAGCAGCGTGGCTAGTTGCTTGGGTTATGTTGTCTTGTTGCTTTCTTAACCGAGGAGTGTTCGGTTAGAAAAGCTAGTTATCATATTTTGATGTATTTTGTTCAGTATTCGTCTCTTTTAGAACGATTAGTACGTTTTGTGTTATCCAGTAGTTGGAACGATGTTAGATCGCTATTGTATGGTTGATGGTTATTAGTATATGGTATTATGTGATTTTGGGTGTTATGGAAATTGAGTCCTTATCCGTTTTATTGATGTTTCATGGTGTATTGTTGCTATTCTTTCCATGACTTGGCTTCATTGAATTTCTTTTGTTGAGCATATTGATAAGTTCTATTGGAGACTCATGAACTTATATGATGTTACAGATCAATGGCACCACGACGAAACCCTGTTAGAGCTACCAGAACTGGTCCTGCTGTGACTACTCCTGGTCGCCGAGGACGCCGACCTACTCGAAATGTTGAAACCCCTACTCCTGACAACCTGGACACTACTAACCGCAACAACAGGAATCAAAATGTTGATGTTCAGGGAGACAATGATCATGTTCCACTTAATGCACCTACTGTGGATCAAGCAATGATCAATCAACTTGTGGAACAAAGAGTTGCTGAACTACTAGCTGAGTCAAATCATTCCAACAATTCTGCTGGAACTTTTCCACCTGTTCGTGCTAACGGATGTCAATACAAGGAGTTCAAGATTTGTGGACCCATTGAGTTTGGTGGAACTGAAGGAGTGGTTTACTTAGTCAGATGGATTGAGAAGACTGAGTCAGTGTTCAATGTCAGTGGTTGTGCGGAGAATGCGAAAGTAAATTTGCTTCCTTTACTTTCAAGGATGAAGCTTTAACTTGGTGGAACAATTACCGAAATTCAGTTGGGAGTGATGTAGCTTATGCCATGACTTGGGAGCAATTTAAGTCTCTGCTGATTCAGACTTATTGCCCAAGGAATGAGGTCAAGAAGCTAGAGATTGAGTTTTGGAACCACAAGGTGAAAGGTAATGATATGACGACTTACAATCGTCGTTACCAGGAATTAGCCTTGCTTTGCCCAGATATGGTGAAAACCGAGACTCAAAAGATCGAGAGGTATACTGATGGGTTGCCTGTAGCTACAAGGAATGATGTGATTTCTGCTAGGCCTGCAAACATCCATGAGGCAATCACAATTGCTCAACAACTTATGGATTCGTTGGAATTCGAAGGAGCTGATAAGGAGAAGAATGGAAAGAGAAAGAGAGACCGTCACTCTAAGGGTAATGATCACTGAAGCAAGAGACAAGCTAAGGCTTATGCTATTGGGAATGGAGATAAGAAGAATCAGAACGGTGACGCACCCAAGTGTGGTCGTTGCCACCAGCATCATACTGGATGGTGTAGTGTGAAATGCCAGAACTGCTCAAAGAAAGGACACACAGCTAAGGACTGTAGAGCTCGACCTCTTGCTATGGTTCAGGCTGCTCCTAAGATGAGAAACAAGGCAGATGTTACTTGTTATGGGTGTGGGAAGAAGGGATACTATAGGAATGAGTGTAGAGAATCATGGAACCGTGGAGCTGGAGGAAACCGTGGACGACAAGATAATGGGGACCAACGTGTGGAAGCTGGAGCTGCTCAGGGAAGAGTGTATGCACTCGGGAACGAGAGAGGAGAAGATCTGAACGTCGTTACTGGTATGTTCCTTCTCAATAATCGTTATGCTTCCATACTA
Source organism: Artemisia argyi (assembly GCA_030686995.1). Classification (NCBI taxonomy): domain Eukaryota; kingdom Viridiplantae; phylum Streptophyta; class Magnoliopsida; order Asterales; family Asteraceae; genus Artemisia; species Artemisia argyi. The sequence goes on from CM060691.1 coordinate 161,868,514, forward strand.
TTTGATACTAGTGCCGATAGGAGTTTTGTGTCCACTATGTTTGCACCCTTACTAGAGAAACCCCCGATGGTCTTAGGAATTGGATATGATATTGAGTTAGCAAATGGGAATATAGAAAGGATTAATACCATCATTCGCGGTTGCACGTTAAATTTCTTGAACCACCCTTTCAACATAGATCTTCTACCCCTCACGTTAGGAAGTTTTGATGTCATCATTGGTATGGATTGGTTGTCAAAGTATCGTGCTCACATACTTTGCGACGAGAAGATCGTGCGTGTACCTTACGGAAAGGAGATCCTAAATATATTAGGAGATCGAAAGGATTCTAGGAGCCCATCCCAATTAGCAGTTATTTCTTGCACTAAGTTACCAAAGCTAATGGAGAAGGGATGTTACCTTTTCTTGGCTCAAATTTCTGAGAAAGGAGGGACGAAGAAAAAGGAAAGGTGCATTGGAGATGTGCCTATAGTTCGTGATTTTCCTGATGTGTTTCCCGATGATTTGCCGGGAATCCGCCGACTAGACAAGTGGAGTTTCAGATTGAGTTGATACCTGGTGCTGCACCTGTAGCACGAGCGCCTTATCGTCTTGCACCTACCGAACTAGAAGAATTGTCTAAACAATTGGCGGAGTTAGCCGAAAAAGGATTCATAAGACCAAGTTCTTCACCTTGGGGAGCCCCAGTCTTATTTGTGAAGAAGAAGGATGGATCGTTCCGTATGTGCATTGATTACCGAGAGCTGAACAAGTTAACGGTGAAGAATAGATACCCGTTACCTAGGATCGACGACTTGTTCGATCAACTCCAAGGATCGAGTGTTTATTCGAAGATCGATTTGAGATCGGGATATCATCAACTTCGAGTTCGCGAGGAAGATATTCCGAAAATGGCTTTCAGAACCCGTTACGGGCATTACGAGTTTCAGGTGATGCCGTTTGGGTTGACTAACGCACCGGCAATATTCATGGATCTCATGAATCGGGTGTGTAAGCCTTACTTAGATAAGTTTGTGATTGTGTTCATCGATGACATTCTGATTTATTCGAAGAGTGAGAAGGAGCATGAGAAGCATCTAAGACTCATCTTAGAATTGCTCAGGAAGGAGAAGATCTATGCCAAGTTTTCGAAATGCGAGTTCTGGATTCCGACGGTACAATTTTTGGGTCATGTGATTGATAGACAAGGAGTCCATGTGGATCCTGCTAAGATTGAGGCAATAAAAGATTGGGCTGCACCTACAACCCCAACCGAAGTTCGTCAATTTTTGGGTTTAGCTGGTTATTACCGAAGATTCATTGAGGGATTTTCGAAGATAGCTAAACCATTGACCAAATTGACTCAAAAGAGTGTTACGTATGAATGGGGAGATAAAGAAGAGGAAGCATTTCAATTGCTTAAGAAGATGTTGTGTAGTGCTCCTATCTTAGCATTACCGGAAGGTAACGAGGATTTCGTTGTCTATTGTGACGCCTCACATAAAGGATTGGGAGCCGTGTTAATGCAACGAGAGAAGGTGATAGCTTATGCTTCCCGACAGCTCAAAAAGCATGAGAAAAACTACACCACCCATGATTTGGAGTTAGGTGCTGTGGTTTTCGCCTTAAGAATATGGAGACATTACTTGTATGGAACAAAGTGTGTTGTGTTCACTGACCATAAAAGTCTGCAACACATTTTGAATCAAAAAGAGCTTAACATGAGACAGCGACGTTGGATTGAGTTGCTAAGCGATTATGATTGTGAAATTCGCTACCATCCTGGTAAAGCAAACGTTGTTGCTGATGCTCTTAGTCGAAAGGAAAGAATACCACCGTTACGAGTTAGGTCATTGGGAATGACTATCGTATCGCCGTTACCATCTCAAATACTTGAAGCTCAAACGGAAGCGTTGAAAGCAGAAAACAGATCTGCCGAGAATATATTTGGGATGGCTGAGAATGAGAAAGGATTTGTTAAGCGTTCTGATGGATTGTTATGTTTTGGAGATCGGATTTGGGTACCTTTGTATGGAGGAATTCGGGAGTTAATTATGCATGAGTCGCATAAGTCAAGGTACTCTATTCATCATGGGCCCGACAAGATGTACCAGGATCTTAAGAAGTTCTATTGGTGGCCAAACATGAAGGCAGATATAGCATCGTACGTTAGTAAGTGCTTGACATGTGCTAAGGTTAAAGCCGAACATCAGAGACCGTCAGGATTACTGACGCAACCAGAACTTCCAGTCTGGAAATGGGAGCGGATTACAATGGACATCATTACCAAATTACCGAGGACAGCTAGCGGTTGTGACGCTATCTGGGTAATTGTGGATCGTCTGATTAAGTCTGCTCATTTCCTAGCAATTAGTGAAGATGATAGCGTGGATAAACTTGCGAGGTTGTATGTGAAGGAAATTATTTCGCGTCATGGAGTCCCGATATCTATTATTTCGGATCGCGATAGTCGTTTTACGTCAGCTTTATGGCGATCACTTCAAACGGCTTTGGGGACGAGACTTGATATGAGTACTACGTATCATCCCCAAACCGATGGTCAAAGTGAGAGGACCATTCAGACGTTAGAGGATATGCTTCGTGCATGCATCATAGACTTTGGTAAAGGCTGGGAGAAGTACTTGCCCCTTGCGGAATTCTCCTATAATAATAGCTACCACACAAGTCTTAAAGCTGCACCATTCGAAGCTTTGTATGGCAGAAAGTGTCGTTTGCCTATTGGTTGGGCAGAAGTTGGAGATAGCCAACTCACAGGCCCTGAACTTATCTTGGAAACTACAGAGAAAGTGGCTCAGATTCGTGATCGGTTGCAAGCAGCCAGAGATAGGCAAAAAAGTTACGTCGATCAGAGACGTAAACCCTTAGAGTTCCAGGTTGGAGACAAAGTGATGCTGAAAGTCTAGCCTTGGAAGGGTGTGATACGTTTCGGGAAACGTGGAAAACTCAACCCACGCTACATTGGACCATTTCTTATCTTAGAAAGAATTGGGCCCGTGGCTTATAGGTTGGAATTACCACATGAACTGAGTAAAGTTCGCGACGTGTTTCACGTAAGTAATTTGAAGAAATGTCTTTCTGATGAGATGCCTGTCATTCAAATGAAGGATATTTGTGTTGATGAGAAATTGAACTTCGTGGAAGAGCCAATTGAGATTTTAGATCGTGAAGTTAAACGACTCAAGCGAAGTCGCATTCCGCTCGTCAAGGTTCGTTGGAATTCCCGACACGGACCAGAATTTACGTGGGAACGTGAGGACGAGTTCCGGAAGAGATATCCGAAGCTTTTCACTTCGTAGATGAATTTTTTCGAGTGAAACCCGGGACGGGTTTCTTCTGAGACTGGGAGGATGTGACAACCGGCAATTTAGGGAGTTATTTTGAAAACCCGCATTACGTTAAAGTTCGTTATAATTTTTATTTGGAATTTTATTTCACAACGAACTTGTAAGACCTATTTTTATGGATAATTATATTTAATGATGTTATGGAATTCGTGAATTATTTTCATAATTCATTTTGATATTATGCTCGGTGATGTATTCTTAAATTCTCACTGGTACTACGTTGACTCTGGCACTAGGTTTACCTAACGAAAAATTTTATGATTCGTTTTACGAGTCCGACGATATTTGAGTAATTACGAGATGTTTTTCGGGAGATATTAAAGTTTGAAATGAGTTCGGGTTACAGGCCACATGTTTTACATTTACTCACTTTACCCACTCTTACTACTAGTAATATTATTATTATTATTATTATTATTATTATTATTATTATTATTATTATTATTATTATTATTATTATTATTATTATTATTATTATTACTTAACAAAAAAAAAAAGAATAAAACTACAATTGGTCCTTGGGGGCTGGTTCACACAAACCCACACCAACACCCTCACCTTTCACATCTCTCTCTCTCTCTCATTTTCTCCCCACCTCAAACCCTAGCCGCCGGCCACTTTTTCCGGCTATAACCGCCGCACCACCGCCTGCACAACAAAACCACCACCACCATCTTAACCCTTATCTTCTCCTCTTTCATTTGAACTATAACACGCGCCCTAAAACACATTTTAACACCACGAAATCTCTATAGATCCGATCGGAGTATCATTATTTTCACTAGATCCGCGTGTCTCGAGGTTCAAGAAGGTGAGTATCGATGGTTTGGCACCTTGGGTGCCTCGATATGGTCCTAAGTCCGTGGAAACATGGCTTAAATTAATGGGGTTTGATGAAATACGAATTAAATATGTTGGGAAACTAATGGTTTTGTCATATATACTCGTTTGGTATCCGGGTTTGGCTTGTTCTTGTTGGGTCGAGGCGTACCCGAGGGTGATACCCTCGGTTTGTGCCTTTTTCCGATTATTTTGATCCTTGTGGATTCTTGGTGTTCGAATGAGGATGTTTGGATCCTCATTTTGTTATTGACCGATTCTTGTTGGTCATCGTTGACCCTTGTTGTCGCTCGGATTTGTGGCCGACAACCCAAGTGGGTCGTGTGGTTAGTTTTGGCTCGTTAGAGCTAGCCGAGACCATAAAGGTCTCGGGTGGGACCCACACGAGTTGTGGTGAAATTTTGACTCGGGTTGACTTGGTAAACCCACCCGAGTATGACTTTGATAACTTTGTTCTCGGATTATAACTTGGTTTGGATTAATTGTTATTAATTGGTTGTTTACTTGTTCATTGGCCGAATACATGTGGGTCGAGACCATGTTTGGGTCTCGACATTGGATATTGAATTTTGGTATTGAGAAGTGTTGACGAATTGTGATATTGGGGACCGATTGTGAGACGGTCACTTAGATTGACGGAGATAGGTTAGTCGGGTGCCGTAGTCGGACCCTATTGTTGTAGCACGTGGATTGGGATTGTGTTGGACGGAGATGTATTGTTTTATGACATTTGCTTATTACTTTGGACTTGGACAATGAGCCGAGAGTCATGACTCGGACATGTGACCATTTCGTATGACTCGATAACAATTTACAATTAAAACGTAAATAATAAAACTCGTAATAATAATTATTGATAATATAAACGTTTATATGAATATATAGACGTGAATAACGGATATATAATTATATAGGCGCGTATATTAATAATAATAATAATCACGAGTCATATTATAAATAATACGACTAAATATATATTAGGCTACGAAAGTGGCGTAATATTATTGAACGTATTATTATTATTATAAAAAGGTGTTATAAAACGAGAAACTCTCGACAATTACTAAATATTAAATAAAAATGTCATTTTATATATATAATGAGTAAACTTATCGAGTTATGCTGAGTCGTTGTCACTCGAGTTCAGGTAAGTTCTATTTGTGCCTTTCGTGTTGTCACGGATATATGACGATTAATATAAACGTTTTCTATAACTAAATAACCATTTAACCGTAGGGTTGAACCGGGTTATTTGGCTATATGAAATGAATATATTAATGGGTATCGTATCCTACGACGCCCATAGGTTATGGTATATGTAAAGGATAATAAATTGCGTGTATATATATCGGGAAATTTGGCCAATTTGACGATGTATATAAGGAATTTATTAAACTACGATATATACCATATAGTATTTATGTGCTATGTGCTTTAGGATTGGGTGTAATCTTTGAACGGTATGTTACGTAAATAAATATGAGGATTATTAAATCGACGGAATTAATAAACTTCGACGATTTATTTAAATAATATATTGGGCTAATATTAGATCTATAGTTTATTTCATTATTCTTTGTGTGCCCTTTTTGGTTTGTTTTGTGTCGACCCACTACCTGTATGGATACCAAACGCAAATACACCAAACTAATACGAAATGGATTTTCGGAGAATAAAACGGATTTTCGTCCGGGTTTGGGAATATTTTGAATTTGAGGAAATGATTTCTGAACGAGTTGATATTGTTAGGTCGTGCCGAGTCCGTAGTTGCTGTTTCGTGAGTTACTATACATCTTATTTCTACCGACTTCTTCTTGCTATTTCTGGACTTGAGGTGAGTCATAGCCCCACTTTTACTTTTGAACTATGTTTTCAATACTTGGGGTGAGAAACGTGCAAATTATTTTATGTGAACTATTATCGCTTTTATATTCTTTCTAAACTTGCTATGCGTATAGACTAGGATGTATTGTCAGCTTTAGTCACATTTTATGTGTACTATTCAAGGTTGGCTTATTTGTTATTGTCAGCTTTAGTCACACGGTTCGTGTGTACTATTCAAGGTTGGCTTATTTAGATACTGTAGTGTGCACCTATAGGTTATTGATACTTTAGAGGTTATCCGAGTATTTATTGGTATTGCGGGGATTACCCGAATATCTATGTTGGAACGGAGGGTATCCGTGTGTTAGGATTGGAGCGGAGGGTATCCGCAGGCTTTTAGTGAATCCTTAGTCTAGCTAGCAAGCGTTTTGCATATATGTCCACTATATTGTTAGATGAATTTAAACCTATGATCTCACCAGCGAAAGCTGACTTTTAGCACGTTTTCTCAGGTAATTAAGTGATGATACGGATGCTTGGAATGGAAGGCTTGGCTAAGGCTCATGGTTTATGGATCTATTTTTCTAAACTCTGATAATTAATTTTGGACCTACTGTTATGTTATTTTGGGCCTGACTCTGAATGATGTTGGGATAAATGTAAACGTTAAAACCCCGTTTTGGTTGCGTTTTTATTATGTTTACTTTATCTCGTTCTATATTGTCTTGTGTTGGATACCAATCTCCGTAGCACCCCGAAAGCTTGTTGAGTCTTCCGCTGTATCAAATTTTGGGGGTGTTACATAAAAGGTCGGAAACCATGGTTAAAAAAAATATTAAAATTAATAAAGCATTTACCCAATTATCCTTCCAAACTAACTTTTACGAATATAGTATGACACGTCTTAAGACCCAATATGTGTAACAAAGACAATAATATTACTTTCATGAATTGGTTTGCAAATTGTTCTTTTTCAAAAGAAAAAAAAGAGAGTAAATTACACCGTTCGTTCTTGTGCTTTGCGTTGACAGGCGTCGTTAGTCCTTTGATCAAAAAAACTGCACCGTTCGTCCTTAACAGGCAAACATTTGGCGTCGTTAGTCCCTCCCCCACTAACGCTTGTTAAGTGTTGTTATACTTGAAGTCCCATGAGAGTATACTAGTCATTTCCCAAACCAAATGGACATACGGTGCAATTTTTTTTTCTTTTCTTTTTTTTAATACGTTCGTAAGTTCCGTTTTAATAAGTTTCGTCTGTTTTTTACGTTTTTGTTCGTTTTATTTCGTTTTCGTCTCTTTTTTTACGTTTTCCTCTGTTTTTTTACGTTTTTATCTGGTTTTTTTTTTTCGTTTTCGTCTGTTTTTTACGTTTTCGTCCGTTTTTTTTCCTTCTCGTCTGTTTTTTTACGTTTACGTCCGTTTTTTTTGTCCGTTGTTCTAACGTTTTCATACGCTTTCGTCCATTTTTTTACGTTTTTATCCATTCTTAACTGTTTTTTTCGGTTTCGTCTGTATTTTTATGTTCTCATTCGTTTTTTTGCGTTTTTGTCTGTTTTTTATGTTTTCATTCGTTTTTTTACACTCTCATCTGTTTTTTTTTGTTTTTGTCTGTTATTTTTACGTTTTCGCCCATTCTTTTACGTTTTTGTCTTTTGTTCATACGTTTTCGTTCATTTTTTACATTTTTATACGTTTTTATCCATTCTTATCCATTTTTATACATTTTATACGTTTTCACAACATGGGTATATCAAGTAATAACCAAAAAAGATCAAATTTCAAAAAATAGAAAGAATAAAAAAAACATCAAATTTCAAATAATAACCGAAAAACAAAAACATAAAAAAAAAAACGAAAACAAAAAAAAAAAAAAAAACGGAGGAAAACGTGAAAATACAGATGAAACCGAAAAACATAAAAAATGATATGAAAATGAAAAAAAACAGGCGAAAACGTATTAAAACGGAACTTACGAACGTATTAAAAGAAAAAAATTTTGCACCGTTTGTCCTTTTGGTTTGCGAAATGACTAGTATACCCTCATGGGACTTCAGATGTAACAACACTTAACAAGCGTTAGTGAGGGAGGGACTAACGACGCCAAACGTTTGCCCGTTAAGGACGAACGATGCATTTTTTTTGGTCAAGGTACTAACGACGCCAGTCAACGCAAACCACAAGGATGAACGGTGCAATTTACTCAAAAAAAAAAAAATATCATTGTGTTGTGTCTAGTTAAATTATTCAAATTGTTTTTTAGCACATACTCATATTCTCTTTGTGTTGTAATCACAAAACTGCATGTTTAAAAGTAGAGCAAAGGGGTGGTTTGCGAAATTATTTATTGGTTTAATATTTATTATAAAACAAATATATTTTTTTATTACCAACTGCATAATTGTTTAGATATGTCGTAATAATCAATTACTCGAGATTTTCAGAATATTGAGTACATACTTAGAAATTCTTTACATTGTAATTATAAAAATGCATGTTTAAAAGCATAATAGAAGGGTGGTTAACAAAATTATTTATTGATATAGTATTCTAATTATTAATCAACTGCATATTTATTTAGATATGTCGCAATAACAATTACTCAAGGTTTCAGAATATTTATACCACTAAGCATTAAGGGGTTGATTTAACAATATGATGAAAGAAATCAGAATACTTTATTTCCTACATGTGCAAAGGATAATACCTTGCTTTTTTCATAATTCGTTCTTTTTATAAGCATCTTCAATGTGTATCATGTTTTTACAAAGTTTCTATTACAATAAAAAACTGGTTCACATAATATTTCAAATGCCAAAAAAGTTTGTAAAGTAAGAGTATTCTATGCAATCAAGTATTTGGTTCAAAAATTTTGAGAATAGCTAATAGCAATGCAATGCTCAAATTATTCATTATTTAGTGAGCACCGAAAAATCATCCTACAAAATTTTCATACTGAACATGTTACCCACACAATTATATAACACATGTTTACTATTAATTATCTTTCTTAATCTAAACTATTAATTATGTCACATATCACGATTTTATGAGTAGAGATAAATAGTAAGAGGAATTACCATTTCTCTATTTTGTAATTCACTATGCTGTAATAAAGTTTTTCAATAGGCTTGTAGATACTCTCATATGCTTATGTATGTCTCTTTTTTTTTTTTTTTTTTTACTTACTCCGTATATAGTTTTACGATTATTATCGGGAAAGATTATCAAAAACAATAAACTCTCAACTCTTTTTACAAATTAAATAACAAGGGTCTTATTAAAAGGTTGGAAACCATGGTTAAAAAAATAATATTAAAATTAATGAATCCTTTACCCAATTATGTAATGTTTCTTTTACGAATATAATATGACACGTATTAAGACCTAATATGTGTAACAAAGACAATAATATTACTTTCATGAATTGGTTTGCAAATTGTTTTATTTTTTATTTTTATTATTTTTTTTTGAAAGAAAATAAAAATCATTTTGTTGTGTCTAGTTAAATTATTCAAATTGTTTTTTTAGTATACTCGTATTCTCTTTGCGTTGTAATAACAAAAATGCATGTTTAAAACTAGAGTAGAGGAGTGGTTTGCGAAATTATTTATTGGCTTTATATACTTTTTTAAAACAAATATTTTAATTTATTACCTTCTGCCTAATCATTTAGATATGTCATACGGAGTTAATAATCAATTACTCGAGGTTTTCAGAATATTTATACCACTAAGCATAAGGGGCTCATTTCGATAATATGAGGAAAGAAATCAGAAGACTTTATTTCCTGCATGTGCGACATATAATACCTTAGGTTTGTCATAATTCATTCTTTTTATAAGACTCTTCAATGTGTATCATGTTTTTACAAAGCTTCTGTTGTACTAAAAAACAAGTTCACATAATATTCAAATGCCCAAAAAACTTTGTAAAGTTAGAGAGTATTCGATCTAATCAAGTATTTTGTAAAATATTTGAAAATAGTTAATAGATATACATTGCTCAAATTAGTTACTATCTTCGTTCTAAAATTATTGTCTATTTTTTAATTTTTAAGTCTTTCTTTTTCAACTTTAACTATAAATATTTGTGTTTTGGGTATATAATACTTGATATAAATTTATACCAATGAGAATACATTTAAAACATAATCCATTTATATATTTTACATCAAGTATTACCTAACACAAACAAAAATACTAAAGGTCAAAGTTGAAAAAAGATAGATCGAAAAATTTAAATGTGGACAATAATTTTGGGACGGGGAAGTATTATTTAATCATTCACTCTAATGTAAAAACTATTTTCAATATCTTGAAGACACTTTTGAGAATACTTTAATTTAAGATACACTTACATCTCTAAGGGCATATTTGGCGCGTGAACTTATCAGAGCTTATCATAACATGACCTTATTTTTTTTAGAAAAATAAGCTATCATTAAAAATAAGTCTCGTTTGACTGACATAGCTTGAAAGAGCATATAAAAAAAAAGTTACTAAATAGAATGCTAGTTGAAGAAGCATTAAAAAAAAAAAAAAAAAAAAAAAAAAAAAACTCCAGCGACATGCTCCAACAACCAGCTCCAGCAACCCGCTCCAGCTCCTACTAGTGCCAAACATACCCTAAGTGTGTGTTCTCTCTAATTCTTTATATCTTCTTGCTATCCTTTCTTTATACTAGGCGAGTAACTGTGTATATAAATGAGATTTTATATACGCAAATAGTTATAATTGTGATATTTTGGTTAAGAGCTTTGTATATTTATGCATACAACGTAAAATAAATAAATAAATGCAATTGAAAAAAGTTTTAACATGCTATAATTCATCTCAACGAATGATTGTTAAAATATAGCAAAACTCTTATAAAAAAAATATAATGAAACGGAAAATGAACATTACAACAATTATCGAAATAACTAACAAGAAGATGCAATAAATAAAATATTACAATTATACTAACCTCGTTTTGGTTATAACTTGTTAAACAATAACATCAACATTTTTTGAATTACTCATTTCTATGAACTCATATAAAAATAAAAAGAAGTATAAATATGATGTGTTATATTGTAGAGGATGTGAATGAATTTATAGAAACTAATAATTTTGTCGTTAAATAAAACAAAGTCTCGTATTTTTTTTAACATTAAAATTTATAATTATTCTTCTTGTAACCACGTAGGTTCACTTGCACCAACTCTGGGATATTCGAAATAGTAATCGCCCCGGAATTAGTCGGCTCGCAATGTCTAGTCGAAAACCCAAGTAACTAGGATAAATAAATAAATAAATAAAATGACTCATAAAAAGTTGTCATGCATGACATAATTTAAAAAGGTTGTTAAATTGTTGTAAACATCTTTAAATTGATATAACTAAAAGAAGGTTGTCAAAGGGTGTTGCCATTGCCGAATATAATTTAAGATATAATAGTAATTTAAATCTGAGAGCATATTAAAAATTACGCAATACTCATATTTGAGAGTTTTACGTAAAATTGTTTTCTCTTTATATGTAATAGAGATATATCACTCTTGATTTTCAGGAAAAGAAATCATAGTGTAGAGTCTAGTTTGAACGTTATTAAGTTTGTTTTTTAGTACATACTCATATATTCTTTGCATTGTAATTACAAAATTGCATGTTTAAAAGCATGAGAGAAGGGTTGTTAGCAATATTATTTATTGATATAGTATTTTACTCCCTCCGTCCTAATTTATTTGTCCACTTTTGATTTTCAAAGTCTTTCTTTGTTAACTTTGACTTTAAATATATATGTTTGTGTTATTTAATATTTGATGCAAAATATATGAATAGATTGAGTTTTAAGTGTATTTTTAATTTGTATAATTTTCATTAAGTATTATATAACACAAATAAGAATATTTACGGTCAAAGTCGACAAAGAAAGACTCAAAAAGTCAAAACTGGACAAATAAATTAGGACGGAGGTAGTAATTATTAGTCAACTGCATATTCATTTAGATATCTCGCAATAACAATTACTAGATGTTTCAGAATATTTATACCACTAAGCATTAAGGGGCTGATTTCGTAATACGACGAAAGAAATCAGAATACGTACTTTATTTCCTGCATTTGTAAAGTATAATACCTTACGTTTGTCATAATTCATTCTTTTTATAAGCATCTTCAATGTATATCATGTTTTTACCAAGCTTCTATTACACTAAAAAACTAGTTCACATAATATTTCAAATGCTCAAAAAACTTTGTAGAACGATATCTAACCAAGTAATTGGTTCAAAAGATTTGAGAATAGTTAATAGCAATGCATTGCTTAAATTAGTCATTATTTAGTGAGCACTAAAAAATCATCCCACAAAATTTTCATACTAATCATGTTACCCACACAATTATATAATACGTGTTTACTACTAATTATATTTCTTAATCTAAACTACAGTATTAAATATGTCGCATGTTGTAACATCCCGCCTTATATAACACAATATTGTCCGTTGTACCCATAGGCTCACGGTTTTGCTTTTAAGGCCTTCATGTGAAGATTTCTTTGCAGGTCACTTACACCAGTACTACTCTCACACGAGCACGCTTAACTGTATGGCGATTAACCGTTAGACCAAAAACCACATTGTTATCTTATAAGGCGAATGTTAACTTATGTCCCAACATTAGTCCAAGTCACGACCGATGTGGGATTTGTGTCTAGGGTGTTACATTCACCCTCTAGGGGAATCCCGTCCCGGGATTTAGTTGGGTAATAACCCTGTCTAAGGGACTCATCGTCCTCGATGAGGTTTGCCCCATATTCCGAACGGCTTGGAGTGTCTCTGATACCACCTGTAACACCCCGCCTTATAGACCACAATATTGTCCACTTTACCCGTAGGCTCACGGCTTTACTTTTGTAGCCCTCATGTAAAGAATTCCTGATAGGTCACCCAAGCCAGTACTACTCTCACACGAGCATACTTAACCGTATGAGTGATAACCGTTAGACCACAAAATGTGTTGTTGTCGTATAAGACGAATGTTAACTTATGTCCCAGCATCACTCCAAGTAACAGCCGATGTGAGATTTGCCTAAGGTGTTACACATGTCACGATTTCATGAGTAGAAATAAATAGTGAGAGAAATTACCATTTCTATATTTAGTGTGTCACTCTGATGTAATAATGTTTTTCAATAGACTAAAAAAAGCATGTTAACAAAAATAGCTTAAAAAAGTTGAAGATGCTCTTATATGCTTATGTATGTCTTGTTTCTTACTCCCTACGTCTCAAAAAGAAAGTCCACAAACAAAAAATGTTGAAATTATGATATGTGTAATTAATGCTAGTTTTGATTGATAAAAAGTCATTTTTACCCTCATAATTAATATAGAATAAAAAAGCGAGTAATTAATGCAAGTTTTGATTAGAAGGGGAAAGTAGGAAAACTAGTCCCTTCTAAAAAAAGTAGGAAAACTAGTAATAATTACTGTCCATATATAAAAATTGGACTCTTATTTTGGTCAAACATAATAAGATGTACTCTTCTTTTAGGACGGAGGGAGTATATATTTTTACGACCATTATCGGAAAGATTACCAAAAATAATAAACTCTCAACTCTTTTTACAAAATAAATAACCATGGTCTTATTAAAAGAACTAATTATCGCAAATCTGCGACTTTTAACTTTCTTTTCCGGCTAGTTGCCAAATGTTAAGCAACATTTATTTATTTATTTTTTTACGCATTCGTGACAAATAATGACTCTGTGACCTTTATTTTTGGCATAAGTGTCACTAAACATTCACAATAAAATAAAATAAAAATGAAAGAAAAAATACTCGCAAAGAAACTAAACACAAAGTTGCGATAAAATAGATAGTTTAATGAGATTGATTTACGTAATGTTTGGTATGTTGTAATGAAAGCCGGAATGGAAAAGATTATTACGATGTAATGAAAAAATATTGTTTGTTTACATTTATATAATGTAATAATTTATTACAGGGAATAACTCATTACACCAAAACCATTCCTTAGGGGTCCATACTTTTTTTTTCATTACATCTTGTAATGGAATCAAAATTACATAAAACTACATCATTAACTAACCACATTAAATTAACTTCCTATTATTAATGGATATTTTAGTCTTTTTTTTATCGATTCCATTACGTTTTCATACAAACCAAACATGATTAATAACGACAATGCGTCATTACATTACACTATTCATTCTATTCATTTGACATTTCATTCCGTCCTACTAAACGAACCCTTATTGTTTTTTTGATTAATATCTTTGCCGGGGTTTAAGATTTCGTTCAAAGCAAATTTGTGACGTTCATATATAGTATAAGATCTTATGGAAGACATACAAATTAGGTTGACCCTTTATTCTAAATAAAATTCTTTGTGACTTCTCTCTCACTAAAGTGACTCATTGTTGCATATAAATTTTCATCGAAGTCTATTTTTTTAGTACACTGATTAAACCTATCGAAGTGCTATTGAGGTATATATATTGTGATTAGAGTTCTCACCTATTGGTGATACATATCCTTAATTGTTACTGCTTCGAATTTGCATCCATTTCTAATGCTATGTGATTATGCAGAATAGTAAGCAGTTGGAGTGATGAATCCAGTAAGTAGAAATTCCCCATCCATCTATGAGGCAAATCCCATTAGCAAAGAGCACAATGTTGACATTCCGAGTGCTTCATGTACTCAGTCGTCACAAGCAATGCCATTAAATCTACCTTGTCAAGATCCACTTGATGGTAAGCCCTTTTATTCACTATAAATCTAGCAGAGTTATTCTGGTTTAAAATATATTGGAATCATGTTTCAGTTTTGTATCAAGTTGTTTCTTATACCAATGGGCATTTAGACTAATGGTACCAAAGGCGCCCCGCCAACCATAAGTTGTGGGTTCAAGTTCCATGGGAACATGTGTGTGAGCATTTCTCATTTTCGACCAATATTTTGTTTCGCATGCTAAGAAAATGCAATCTCACTTATCAGGATTTCCTAGACGCCAGAGAATGTTAGTGCTAAAACAAAAAGCTATTCACACGATTTAAAAATATAAGAACATTATGGTGACACATACTCGTAGAACAAACGTCTTAATATACTCTGTAAGATGGACGTACAAGTACTAGCTAACATGCAAAAACTCATTATTATCACAAATATATTCATATTAATTGACAAATTCTCTTCCAATCTTCCTTATGTTTACGGAAATAATTGTTCTTAAGTATAATTGTTATTAATTATCTTGACTCACCTTAGTGTTTTCAGTATATGGAGATAAGTTATAAGTTAGAGCCGTAAACATTCATCAAAGTGACAACTTGAATTATGGTCTTCATTATATTGTGCATATCTCATGAGAGTTGTGATCAGTATAGATCTCATATTTGTCATAAATCCAAATAACCAGTTTTAACCATCTATTTTTCATCAAAATTAATAAAAAACTATTTTTTATATTTTTTTTAAAACATATTTTGCAAACAGTAAATCTACAACCTACAAAATACACCACCGCGACGAGAATTAAATTATCTATCTATAAATATGCAATTATCTATACTTTCAACGATTTTTTTTCTTCAAAATTTCCACAAAAAAAAAATCATATGTGATTTATAAAAATCACATGTGATTTGTAAAATCAAATCACATGTGATTTTTCTGGGAGAAAATTTTGAAAAAAGAGTTCATCGAAAGTATATAGAAATACATATTTATAGAAAGGTAATTTAATTCTCGTCGCGATTGTATAATTTTTTTCGCGTAACGATTAACAGTTTGCGAGATATTTAATTTTTAAAAAATGATTAAAGTTTATTTTATTTGTTTTAATAAAAAAAAATGAATGATTAAGATTGATTTATTTGATATATGAAAAATATGAGATTTATATTCAACTTTTGCCAATCTTATGAATGGATGTGGATTTGACACTCGATAACAATATGCATTTGTGCAGTGTAATTTATTTCTTTAGCCTTGTGTTCTCATAGAATAATAATAATGTATGTGAGAAAGGATTTCTTTTGACAAATATTTAGCTCTTTCTTGAATATCTTTCGCTCCTTTATAAGTGTAACATTTCATTGAGAGGTTTTTTTTTTTTTTTTTTTTTTTTTTTTTTTTTTTTTTTTTTTTTTTAACATAATAATTCGTAAATCAAAGGGAAAAAGCTTTTAGTTAAGTACCTACCAAATCAATGGACACATAAATTAAGTTGCTTGCATGTGGATCATCTGTTTGGAGACATATATGTTAAAACGAATTCAAGTAAATACAAACAAGTTTTTGTTTTATATTTTGATTCTTATCAGCAAATTAAATTGAGTCTTTAGAAAGATGTTTCGATGAAGTTTCAAAGCTGCCATATATTACAGTTTTCGGCTTAAGTCCATCAGACTGCAACGAACATTCCCAAAATATTTCATTATCATACCTAGACCTAAAAAAATGCCGATATATATACCTTACTCAATTTTAAACTTTGTTCCGATATCATATGTTTGCTTATGGCCATTACTGAATACAGGCTGCCCCGATTATAATAAGAACTTGACAAGTTTTAAATTGTTCCTTTGCTGATGTGTAGATATAAAGGTGACAACAATATTTTAAGGAGAGGTGATTGGGAGGCCTAAAAGATGTGTCTAAATTTACGCCTAAACCTATGTGGCATCATCCTGTTAGCTGCAGTCAAGGGACTCACGTTTTCACAAACCAACAGGATCATACCAGATAAGTTTAAGCATGAAATTATGCATACATTTAGGTCTCCATATCATTTTCCTAAGTTATGAATAATAACAAAACGTACATTTGAAGTGTATGTTGCAGTTAGATAAACTAAATTTATACTTATAATTAATAATAAATATAACGTGGTGCCTAATTAAGGTGACGTGGTATGTACAATTATATATTGATGTCGTGAATTTTAATTAGAGAAGAAAAAAAGTCTGCATGTATGATATGAACGCATTTAGACTCAGTTTGTTGTTAATCTTACTTTGAAAACAAAATTGTTGGATTATTACTCAGTTTGGTATTATTTAAAACATTTGTACAGTAATATGTTGTTATTAAAGAATTTACCCTTAGTTTAAAAAAAGCCTTACAAAAAGTTGGATTAGTGCAATAGATCATAATACTTGCATGATAAACCGATAGGCTTTCATTTGTTAATGACATATCTGTTATCATTAAATGGAGAGACTGATTTTTATGAAGTGATGCTGCTCTTATCTTTTATTGTTAATCTTACTTTGAAAACAACATAAAAATAGGGTAATGACTCGGTTTTGATATTATTTAGAAGGAAGACAAGAAGAGCACGTCAAAATCTGCTCGCGTCTCTACATAGCATCAAGAGAAGGTGACTGGAAAACAGCCAAGGACATTTTAGAAAACCGCAAAGAACTCGTAAGATTTAGTATCACTAAACACTGTGAGACAATACTTCATGTGGCAGTGTCTAGACGACACACCGAGTTTGTGAAAAATCTTGTGAGACTGATGGAAAAGAAAGATCTGGAGCTTCAAGATAAGAGGTCCTACACTGCCTTATGTATCGCAGTTAGAAATTGCCATGTTGAAATGGCCAGCATATTGCTGCAAAAAAACAAGGCCCTTATTGATATCCCTACCAGTCTAGGAATGATGCCGCACCACTTGGCGGCTTCCTACGCAATGAGCGCAAAAATGGTGAAGTTTCTCTATGAAAATTCTCAGAGGATGGAAGGTTGGACACATGAGAATCGAAGTTGCTTTCTCTTGACATGTGTGGAGGCTGAATATTTGGGTAAGTATTTAGTTTGGTAGCAGTTTTATTATAACCTATCTATATACTTTTGTCCATCATATATTGTTTTTATATCTCCTTAATTAGTGACATTCACTATGGTTCTTGCAATAACTTATATCTTACTTTTGTTCTTGTTATTATAACAATTATAATTATTATTACTATTTATGATAATTATTATTTAAACACAAAATACTCTCATATTTTTTAACCTACAACCTACGGTTGGTGCCAAGATAGGAGTACCGTTAGGCCAACGTCATGGTGGTACTTAGTATCTTGGACAAGTATTTACCGAATTCGGCATAACTGATTTGGTTTATGATACTGAAACTAGTAGTCACTATGATTTCGGTTTAAACCAAAGGGTTGGATTAATATGTAATGTATCTATTACTAGTAGTAATGTATCTAATTCAATTCGCAGTTGGTGTTTTCCTTTAAATTCCATGGGAAATTGGGTCCAATTTGCATGGATGTATGGCTACTCATATGATATCAGGAGTTTCTTTAGTGTCTAACATGAGTTTGACAATTACTTGGTGTTACTATAAAAAAATTGTTAGGATCAATACACCCATAATCTTAGGAAGCTCAAGATATAAGCTTAACTAAGGTTTTTTTCTATAAAACAATTGGATCTTAGGAAGCTCAAGATATAAGCTTAACTAAGGTTTTTTTCTATAAAACAATTGGCGATAAAATGAGTAACTCACCAAACTTATATCTTAACTTTGAAATTATCTTATGGTTGTACACCCGACAATCCTTACCTCAAACACAAGGCCTCCCTAGCTAGTATATTCCATCATCTAACATTTTCATACTGCCGACCATTTCCATCAGAACGCGTACATCACCTTTTACCGGGTTCCTTTTGGTACATGGCATATATACCCGGGATCCACTAATATCGTTGAACCGGGGTCTAACCGAGGGAACACCATACACATCACCACTAGGTCAACCATATCTCTAATACCACTTGTTCAACTGGGTTCCATTCTAAAACTAATTAGTGATAGAAGTAGTAGCTTACCGAGCTTATATGTTAACTTTGAAATTATCTTTTTAGCATTGTGTGATTGAGTTTGTACACCCAACAAAATTAAATCAATAAAGTTTCCGTCTCGAAAAATCTTTTTAGATTTATATTTAGTTTATATATGGAATTCCATCTTTTGAATGTTATGAAAATCATCCTCCTCAAACCAATTAGCCATTTCTGTATATTTCTCTCGAGTAACATTAAGTATCACATATATAATGTGATAATGGTTCTCCATATTTTGTCATAATAAAGGTTTTGTCTAATGCTATCTCCGCCAAAGGTCCCAGTGAATCTCTTTGTCACATATAATTAAATAATCTCATTTCACTTTTCTTACATCATAACACTACTACATACATTGCAGATGTTGCACTGAAAGTAGTAGAGGACTACCCAGAGCTTGCTCGAAGCGGATCGGGTGTTCTCAAACTGTTGGCACAAAAGACTAAAGCTTTCAGACTGTCTCCCGAAAAAAGTCCAGCCTTGCAGCTGCTAAGAAGCATGCTGAAAGAAATTGAAAAGTTGCCTTGGCCTGAAGTGTATGACTTAATGAAAGGGCCTGCTGATCCGATTAATAAGGACAAGACTGCAACCAATGCATTAGACACACCAAAAAAGTACTCTTCAAGGGTGCTATTTTTAGCTGCAGAGGTAGGTAACATTGAATTTATAGTTGAGATCAGTCAACAGTACCCTGAGCTACTAACCGATGTGAATGATGTCAACCAAAGTATATTTCATGT
This sequence comes from Artemisia argyi, assembly GCA_030686995.1. Lineage (NCBI taxonomy): Eukaryota > Viridiplantae > Streptophyta > Magnoliopsida > Asterales > Asteraceae > Artemisia > Artemisia argyi. The sequence continues at coordinate 161,888,143 of CM060691.1, forward strand.
TGCAATCTCACATCGTCATGTGAAATTATGTACTTTATTAGATGAGATAGTCTCGATCAAGGATCACATTATTACTCTTGAGGACGAAAAGGGTAATAACATGTTGCATTTAGCTGGGATCTTTACAGAAAGTGCAAAGAGTGACCATGACGATTACATTCCAGGACCAGTCCAACGAATGCAACGAGAAATATCAAGGTTTAAGGTACGTCTTTCCTTATATTCAATTTCTTTTTTGTTCTACATTCTAATTGTTTTGCATCATTTTCGCCACATTAGCCATTTTAAAGACATGCATTTAGATTGATATTTAGAGTTTCAATTTTTTAGTCGCATAGATCTAAACAAAGATTAGAAAATATACTACAATTGCAAGGATGTCTACTTATGGCATGCATTTACTTTCTTTCAATTCATAGTTTGCCTTGCATTTTTTTCTTTCTTCTTTCGGAAAGTGGTATATTAGAAGCATGTTATTTGTTTCGTGTACCAGTGAGTTGCTGACCAAATTTTGATAGTTAATGGATGATTTGGTCTTTGGTAAATTGATGATAATGATACTATATGTGTATATTAGGAAGTAGAGACTATGCTCCCCATATCTTTGAGGAACAAGAAGAATGCTGATGGTATGACACCGCAAGAAGAATTCATCATGCACCATAAAGATCTAGCTAGCAATGGTGAGAAGTGGATGAAAGACACATGTTCTCAATTAATAGTTGTTGCAGCTCTTTTAGCCACTATATCATTCGCTGCAACGATTACATTTCCAGGTGGGTATAACCAAGATGGTTATCCTGTCTTCGGCAGAAAAAAAATATTATTCCAATCATTCATCATATTTAATTCCACAGCTTTTTTGAGTGCTTCAGTATCAATGATCTATGCTTTATCTCTCCTCACATCACGTTATGCTGAAATCGATTTCTTTAGGAAATTACCCATAAAGTTGATTATAACTGTAGCATCACTTCTTATATCTATTGTAGCGACAATCATGGCCTTTATGTTCAACTTGTTCCTACTCTTTGAAACACCGTTGCTACCAAAACTTTTCATGGGCATCATATCCATAGTCCTCATCTTTTCTGTCAGCCAAATAATTACCCTTGAAGAGTCTCTACTTTATAGTACATTACTAAGTCTAGTCAGTGTCCGGAAATTTCACAAGATCGCATGATCAAGTATTGTTTCAAAATATGTAATTCAATTTCAAGATGTCTGTTTTTTCCAGCTATGTAAAATGGAAGTTAATAACGTACACATAGCTGAGTTATGTATCTGTTACCACTTACCATAGTTGTTTTTAGTGGAATGTTCTTGCACTATAATTTACAGTATTTGAAAATCGACCAGTTGAGCTATTATGGTGGTATCAAAATTCAAAAAGTTCTCCATCGATTAATGTATAATTACTATTAAAATTTGTTGATGCATCAATTGTAGCATTTTAGAATGCTTTGTTGTTGAATCAAATGCAAGATATGTAAAGCCTTATGGTGAGGTACAACTTATGTGTTTTAACTTATTTGGCTTCATATGTTGTCATCACCTTCTAGTGCAAGCATGGTGTTTCATATACGAATGATGACATGATAACCAGTACATACACTTTCATTAAATGCACAAATATATGAGAAGTCATGCACGTTCGCCGATAAGCATCCACTTGAAGACCGAATAATCTTAATACATTGCTTTGTTTGTAAAAGTTAGAACATGAAGGACCAAACTTGTTAGTTAGAAACTTAATAACCGAAAAGTAGTTATGGTAGTTATTTCGGTTATGTGAATGGTTGTGTCGGTTCATATATACCGATTCAAAACATATATATATATATATATGTAGATACATAGATCGATTAAAGGTTAATGAAACAATTTAGATTTTACTTATTCAATTGAATTGCAACTTATTAAAGATCTATTATTGGGACAACAATTGGCATCAAGAGCAAAGGTTTTATACACATCGAAATATCTGAAAACGTTTTACAGAAACCTTAACAAAGAGGCCATTTGAACACGCTGGGAAAAAGAGACTCTCGCTGGTCTTTTTTCTTCAAAGCAAAGGGACGTTTGTTTTTTCTTAATTCTTCCAAGGAAACAAACAAGTGTGAATAAGGAACACGTAGAAGAGATAGTGCACGATCTGTTTTGCGTAGAAGTTGCAAGTGTACAACATCGAGAGTGAATTGGTGTTGAGGAAGAAGAGTGGAGACTTTGTGTTAAGAACCGGTTAAGAAGAAAAACACAAGGCATAGTGATACGCGAATTCTAGAGACGCGAAGAGACGTTGTTGTTAGATTAATACGTATACGTTTGAAAGAGAAGAGTGTGGAGTTTGTGTCGCAAGAACACAAGGACAACAACAACGTGGGGAGAAAACAAGACAAGTGACTGTCGTTGTTTTCATTGGAACGAACCAGGAGCGCAGCAAACAGTTTGATTTGGGTTCGGTTTTGTTACCAAGGCGTGGTAATACAAGTTTGTGTGTAGGAGACTGCGTGATCTCAATACCGAGATCAAACACACAAAGGGTGATAACGTGTAGTGTGGTATTTCTTTATTTACGTGTTGAATTCATTCGACAAACAGCGGTAATAAGGAGAGCCAAGTGAAGGCAGTGGAACGTTTGGAATATAGATTCGTTGGCAAAATTAAAAGAAGATTCGACAAGTGTAGGAGAGTTATGCAGTTTTTTTGTTTGATTCGAGAACAAGGACAGCGACAACAACAAAAAAAGAAAACCGAGTAGTGTTGGTTAATTTTTGGGTCGAATAACACTTTGAAAAGGACAACGAGGCACTGAAATTTTAAAAGGATTTTGGCGCGAGAAAGGGAACAAAGTTGGTGACCGAATTATATCAAGTCGAAACATCAAATACATCTCGTATTCTATACGAAAATTAACAAGGTCACAAGTTTCAATTTTCTGGATTTCATTTTATATAGTATAGATCATATTAGTTTATGCTATTAGGAAATCCCGAGAACTATTAATTGATCCCGTAGTATTAAGGAATTTCAAAACTATATTTCATATTAGAAGATACCATACAAAGAAAAAAATTATTCCCATACGGATTAGAAAGTGAAAATCATAAAATATACATCGAACATGGCCGGGGATGACGCTAGTACATCTAACGCAACAAAAACCGTAATACCGATTGCACAATACCAATGTCCAAAATTGAAAAACACAAATTATACGGTATGGGCTATACAAATTAAAGCAATATTAGGTGCACAAGGTTTTTGGGAAACTATTGAATATAAGGATGGGGTAGACGTAGATGATAAGAAGGATAAAGCAACAATTGCTTTCATATACCAAGCGTTAACCGAAGATGTAATCTTACAAGTAGCGAGTTGTAAGACGGCTAAGGAATTATGGGAATCATTGAGAAAGAGACACGTTGGAGAAGAAAAGGTGCAGCAAGCACGACTACAATCATTGATGATTGGATTTAACTCACTTTATATGAAGGAAGATGAGACGGTGGATGCATTTGCGGAAAAATTGAATGGTTATGTCACGAAGGCAAAAGAACTAGGGAAAACACTAGATGAATCACTTTTAGTTAGAAAACTATTAGATTCCACACCAGATAGATTCATACAAATAGTAGCATCCATAGAACAAACAAATGATCTAGACGATATAACCCTAGATGAGATCATTGGAAAACTCAAAGCATTTGAGGAAAGGATAAAATTACGAAAGGGAGGACAAGTTGAAAGCCAGGATAACTTATTGTTTGCACATGACGAACACTCAGATAAAAAGAAAAGTTTTAACAAGCGTGGAGGTAGATCGAACTATTCACGGAGAAACTGGCATAAAAATAAGAATAGAAATAACTCGAACCATAAAGATAACCAAAATAAGAATTCGAGTAAGTTTGATTTTAGCAATGTAAGGTGTTATAATTGCAACAAACTTGGACATTTTCGAGATAAATGTAGATCAAAACCAACAACTCAGGAACAATCAAACCTTATCTTAGAAGACGATGAACCATCATTGTTAATGACTATGCACGAAACCAAACACGAGGGAGTGTTGTTGAATGAAGGCCAAATTCAACCAGGAAAATATGCTTCAAAGGATGCAAGCATATGGTATTTAGATAACGGTGCAAGTAACCATATGACGGGAACTAAAAGTCATTTTAAGGATATAGATGAAAGCGTAACAGGATGAGTACGTTTTGGAGATGGATCGTATGTACAGATAAAGGGAAAAGGCTCTATACTATTAGGTTGTAAAAATCAAGAGCATAAGGTAGTGACAGATGTATACTTTATACCAAACCTTAAGAGCAACATACTAAGTCTAGGACAACTTACGGAAATAGGTTGTAAAGTGATAATGGACGGAGATAAATTGACTTTGTATGATAAGAGCATGAAGTTGTTGATGAAAGTAGAAAGATCTAAGAATAGCCTTTACAGTACTAGATTACAGATAGACACACCTATTTGTCTCTTAGCAAATATAGATAACCAGGATTGGTTATGGCATGCTAGATTAGGTCATCTGCACTTTGATGTTATGAACAAGATGACTAGGAAGGGTCTAGTGGATGGAGTACCTAGAATAAACCATGCAGGACAAATCTGTGATGCATGTTTATTAGGAAAACAAAGTAGAACACCATTTCCAAACCAAGCTAAATTCAGATCTAAGAACCCGTTGGACTTGATATATGGAGATCTCTGTGGTCCTATAAGTCCAGTAACACACTCAGGCAAGAAACTAATATTCTTGTTAGTAGACGATTGTACACGTTTTATGTGGGCTTACTTTATACAATCTAAGGATCAAGCATTTAGTACATTTAAGGAATTTAAACATAAAATAGAAATGGAGTTAAGATTGAAAGTGAGGATGCTGAGAATAGATAGAGGAGGTGAATTTACTTCAAATGAATTCACACAGTATTGTAAGGATAATGGAATAGCACGACAGTTGACAGCACCATACTCACTACAACAAAATGGAGTAGTAGAGAGAAGAAATAGGACAGTGTTATCAATGACTAGGAGTATGATGAAAGCTATGAAACTACCCTTAATTTTTTGGGCGGAACCAGTTAGACATGCTATTTATATATTGAATAGGGTACCTACAAGAGCCCTGATAAATAAAACTCCATATGAAGCACTCTACAGTAGAAAACCAAACTTAGAGAACCTAAGAATATTTGGATGCACAGCTTATGCAAAGATAACCATACCTCATTTGAAGAAGCTGGATGATAGAAGCATACCATTGGTTTATTTGGGAGTAGAGGAAGGATCAAAAGCATATAGGTTATATGATCCAATAGCAAAAAAGAAATATGTTAGTAGGGACGTAAAGTTTATGGAAATACAGTCGTGGGATTGGAATAAGATTGGAGAAGATGTAAATACACAAGACACATTTTGGTCTAGTTTTGTGGAAGGTGAAATTGACAATGAAAAACCTATACAAATCAACATAGGAGATGCAGACGATATGTATCACCAAGATGATCAAGTACTAGAACCAACACCAGATCCATTGTCAGAACCAGATTCACCAGTTACACCACCAACACATACTTACGAACCTAACTCAGAAAGTGAAAGAGAAGCTACTATTATTAGTTCACTTAGAAGCTCGTTAGGAAGCTCAGGAAGATATGATCATACACCGGTTAGAGGTTTAAAGGACTTGAAAGAAGTTTATGAAACAGCAAGTGTAGTTGAAACACCTAGTTTACTCTTCATAGAAGAAGAACCTCGTAACTATAAGGAAGCATCAGTAGATAAGAAATGGATTGAGGCCATGGAGATTGAATTGGATTCAATCAACAAGAACAAAACATGGTTTCTTACTGAATTGCCAGAAAACCAAAAGGCAATAGGACTTAAGTGGGTTTTTAAAACCAAAAGAGATGCAGAAGGAAAGATCATCAAGTATAAGGCACGGTTAGTAGCAAAAGGATATGTACAAGAACAAGGAATAGACTTCGATGAAGTATTTGCCCCAGTTGCTAGGATAGAAACAGTACGATTAATACTGGCGTTAGCAGCATATCATGGATGGCAAGTTCACCACTTAGATGTAAAATCAGCATTTTTACATGGAGATTTGAAGGAGGAAGTCTACGTTACACAACCTGAAGGTTTTGTACAACCAGAAAACTCAGGAAAAGTTTATAAGCTTATTAAAGCTTTATACGGATTAAGACAAGCACCAAGAGCTTGGAACATGAAGCTTGACCAAACATTAAAGTCATTAGATTTTAAGAAGTGTAATCTCGAGCAAGCAGTCTATACAAGGAGAAATAAGAATTCTACGATTATAGTTGGAGTTTATGTAGATGATTTGATAATCACGGGCACTCCAAAGAAAGAATTAGATTTATTTAAATCTCAAATGGAAGAAAAGTTTGAAATGAGCGATTTAGGATTGTTAGCTTATTACCTTGGGATAGAAGTTACACAGACAGGAGGAGAGATTACAATCAAGCAAACAGGATATATTAACAAGATCTTAAAGGAGACAAGTATGACGGATAGTAATGATACGAAGATACCCATGGATCCAGGTACTAAGTTGGTCAAGGCGGAAGATGGAAACTCAGTTGACGCAACTTACTATAGAAGCTTAATAGGAAGTATCAGATATTTACTACATACAAGACCAGATCTTAGTTATTCAGTCGGGTTACTTAGCAGATTTATGCAAGATCCAAAAGATCACCACCTGAAGGCGGTTAAGCAAGTAATTCGATATATCAAAGGAACAAAGGAGCATGGCATAATTTACAAGAAAGAAGGCGGCTGCAAGATTACAGGTTACAGCGACAGTAGTTATGGAATCAACACTGATCAAGGAAAAGGAACTACTGGCATAGTATTTTACTTTGGAGAGTCACCCATTACATGGAGTACTCAGAAGCAACCGACAGTAGCACTATCATCATGTGAATCAGAATTCATGGCGGCTACTGCAGCAGCATGTCAAGCCTTATGGTTGAAAAGATTACTTAGTGAATTAACTGGAAGTGAAGAAAAGAAGATAACGCTGAAGGTAGACAACGTTTCAGCAATAGCACTTGTGAAGAATCCAGTTTTTCATGGAAGAAGTAAACACATCGACATTCGCTATCATTTTATTCGAGAATGCGTAGAGAATGGACACATCAATGTGGAACATGTCAGCGGAGAACTACAAAGAGCAGATATTCTAACAAAGGCTCTACCAAGATTGAAGTTCACAACAATGCGACAGATGCTCGGAGTTCAAGACTTAAAGAAAAGCAACAATCAAGATTAAGGAGGAGAATGAAGACCGAATAATCTTAATACATTGCTTTGTTTGTAAAAGTTAGAACATGAAGGACCAAACTTGTTAGTTAGAAACTTAATAACCGAAAAGTAGTTATGGTAGTTATTTCGGTTATGTGAATGGTTGTGTCGGTTCATATATACCGATTCAAAACATATATATATGTAGATACATAGATCGATTAAAGGTTAATGAAACAATTTAGATTTTACTTATTCAATTGAATTGCAACTTATTAAAGATCTATTATTGGGACAACACCACTTTTGTGATGCAAATATTAATACGCATGAGAATATGAGGATTTCTGCAAGTTTGTGTAGATGCTATAACGAATGATAGGTATTATTGTTAGCTAATAAGGCTTATAGGCCCGGCCGCCCACATGTTTAGGCCCGTTTAGTATTTAGGATTTCATTTGTCTTTCTTATTTAATGTCTGTGTATTGTAATAGTTTAGTTGATCGAATCTTATAAAAATGGTAAAGACACACGACAACTATCAACCCTTGGTGTATCTTTTTATTAATCAAATATTACAGCAGAGAAGTCTCAAACGGTTCTTACCAACAAATACAAAGACAATGGTTAATCCCCTTAAGAAGGGCACCAACCTAAACCTCACTTACAAGAATCCCTCAACACTAAGAATGACTCAAATAAAGAGATTGGGTGATGAATACAAGAACAACACAGACTAAAGGATATCAAGATTGATATCGAAGACTAAGACTGAAACAATAAGAGAGAAAGCTATCACTGCGTGAATGAGAGAATGGGAGTCATGAAACCTTAGATCCGGAAGAGAGTATATATAACTCCATGTTTCACTTTTGCCCTTTAAGATTCATATTCCTGCTAAACTCAACTGACACTAAGAACAACGTTAAATCATCCTCTAAACTAAATTGTTGACCTTCAGTTTGACCAAGCTAGCTAACACCCTCTCACAAACAGAACATGGGCAACAATACAAACCAAAACTACAAATCACTTAGCAAACATGTCAAATAAACTCAATTGACCACACAACTTTTTATGCTGAGTAGTACCAAGAGCTTTAGTTAAAATATCAGCACTTTGATCAGCAAAAGAGACTTTCTCAATTTTACTAATACCAGCATAAACTTTTTCTCTCACCACATGAACATCTTATTTCAAAATGTTTTGTTCTTTCATGAAATACAGGATTTGCAACAATTTGAATTGCTGAAATATTGGCACTATATAGACTAATAGGATACAAGCTTTTAACTTGTAAACTATGCAAAACATTTGAAATCCAAATAACTTTACATGTAGCACTATCCATACATCTATACTCAGCTTCAGCTGAGGATCTAGATACAGTGGCCTGCTTTTTACTTTTCCAATAAATCATAGTTTTACCAAAAAAAAAACACACAAAAGCCTGAAACACACCTTCTTGTTTTAAGACACTTAGCTCAATCTGAATCAATAAAACACCTCAACTTAAAATCATTTTCTCTAAACACATGTATACCAGTTCCTGGTGAATTTTTAAGATACCTTAAAACTCTTAAGGCAATTTTCAAATGTGACTGTAATGGTGCATACATATGCTGACTAAGGTAATGTATAATACGTGATATATCTGGCTTAGTATGAGTGAGATATACAAGTTTTCACAAAAGTTTTTGATATTCACCAATGTAGGACCGATAATACTATTATTTATGTGGTTCGGGAGGTCTAGGTTGATCAAAGAAGAGGAAATCCATGTTTAGTTTAGAGAGAGAAAGAGTAGAGAGAGGGTGAAGAAAACGCAAAGTATATTAGATTGATAAATGAAGTTTACACAATGAATTTCCGTCACCCCTCACGGAGAGTCATGAGGGGTATTTATAGGCTCATTACAATATGACTATCCTACCTGTACAATAGTAGTCCCTGTGGGCACACCTAAGTACGTATCTAGTCCAATTCACGTGTATGATGCTATCCTTATAAATAAGCGAGGCTAACAATTTACCTCCAAGATATCGTCACACGTGAATGGTTACAATGAGACCTATAAACAAAGTAAATTACAATAATAAAAACAATGTTGACGTTGTTGAAGCGTTGAGTCTCTGTAGTCTATATACTGAGGCAGACTTGAAGTTCTATTTTGACGATCTCGACATTTTATCTTTGGCACTGACGACACTGATCCTTGTAGCTCTGAACTTCAACTGTAACGGTCTAGTTAGGTTATTAATCCCTCCTAACTAGTGAGCCTTTTTCTTTTACCTACTCCCTCCTAAACTGACAACTTTCTTCTTTCATCAAATCTCTTAAGTCTTCTAACACGCTTCGGAGAAAGTAGACTCTAAAGTTTAGCACCATGTTTGTCGTTCGGGGAGCATCATAACAACATATCTCACATAACTTTGCATCCAAGTTGGTAATAAGCCCTGATGTACACATTTCTTCGGCATTAAGCACAGTTCCCTCAATCAATCCAATCATAGAAGTTGAAACACTACTTTTTCCTTCAGGTACTTCTCCCTCCTGATGGTTGCGATTTACCAAAATCATCATATTGTTGTGTACATGCCATAGAATTACCTTTTACTTGTGCAATATCAAAACCATTAAGCATAACTCCTTGAGAATATGTCGAAAAAATAATTCTCAATACTTCTTTCAAACCAACCTGTAATCGAACATCCTTTTAATTCACCGGTTAATAGTAATGACCACAAATGGAGACAACCCGATATGACCAACTTGAAAAAGAAGTAAACATCCCAACTTTGTAACTTAATGCTTGTACTATCCTTATTAAGAACCTTCTTGAACAATCCACAACTTCGTGTGACACTGAGTACTACAATGTAACTCCTTGAAGTGACAGCTATACACTGTGAGCACTACAATGTAACTCCTTGTATAAGTTATAACTAGAATGACAAGTCTTAATCAATATCAAAAATTGCCTAGACAAGTTATCTTGAGACCTACTACGTATCTCAAAGATAAATAAGTACACCTGTGAAATGACACTTCAACTTTAAATCAATAATACCGTACAAAAACCCTGTAGTCATTTTTGTCAAAACATAACAATGCTAGCCATGAAATATGTATCCCCGTGAATTTTTAATACCAAAATACCACTCTATATACCAAATATTATCAAAATTTAGTATCAACAAATTTTAGATAACACATTGGTTTTCCATTTAGACGTTTGTAACATTGTAGTCCATCCGAAACATCAAACACAGTCCAACCCAAAAAAATGATATCAACCCAACAATATTAGCATGAAAATACAACCCAAGCGAAGATAGATAACCACAAGCCCAAAATCTGATCCAGTAACAAGATGATATAACACCATTTATACTCCAACCCTAAACACACGGTTCACTTAACTTGACCTAAACACACATGTCTTTTTATACGCCCCCATCTCTCCCTTTTGTCTCCCATAAAAAACGCAGATCCAATCTCATCTCATATCCCATCATCAGTCGACATCTCATAGTTCAAAACCTACAAACACAAACACAACCGTACCTAACCTATGTTTTCATGTGCTTCTCAATACAAATCAAGAACGCGCCATTAAATCTTCAAGACCATTGAGTGGTCACATGATGAGGCGAAAAGTGTTACACTTTTAGGGGTCATTTAAGCCCTAAGTCATCATTATTTGATCAAATATTGCCTCAAATCGCACCTTTTGTCATTTTAGATACTTTGGAGAAGAAATCTGAAAAAGGAAGCATTTTTGACGTTTTTTGAGCATAAAAGTGAAGAAAACGACAAAGTCTCAAATTATGCTGTAAACAGTACCTGACGGCGTCACACCTTAACAGGTGACAGCGTCAAGTGTTGATAAAGAGGTGGATATGAAGATTACACATGACGCGCCATAACTATTTTGGAGGTTGAAGATGACGGCGTCGCCCTTTGTGACGACCAAGGAGGTCACATTTTAATACAAAGAGAGACGGCCCAGAACTTTTACAACCAGACGGCGTCAAGAATAGATCTAGGCCATCAAGGAACCCTAATCGCGGTGAGCTGACGGCGTCACGGCCTATAAGGTGACGCCGTCAAGTTGTAAAATCTATATATACTTTTCTAGTTTTCATTCATTAAGGAGGAATTTTTGGTGCAACTTTTGGGAGAACTTTAGGAATAAACCCTAGGTCGAATTTCACACACTTTGCAAGGGTTTTTCACCCTTGTTTCATCCATGCTTAATTAAAGATAAGTCTTCCATTAATCATTCAATATGTCTATGTGTTGTTTGATTCTATCTTATGATTATCTTTACATTAACATGCTAGGCGAGGTTATCTTTGTGTTTACTTAGATGTAATGAAACCTAGCTATTGATTATTGATTGATTGTTTGTTATTAATTGTGTTGGATGAATGATATATATGTTAGGCTTAAGAAAACTGACTAACTTCCAATTGGTCACTGATACGTGGGATTTCGCCCTCGCAACAGGTTTTACATCTCAAGGGATCTTGAGAAGCTTGCAACCCCCACCAGGCAGTGTACCTGATTGTTGTAGTATAGTATAGTGACAAGTACCGGGGGATTGATCGTTCAACTCAGGAATAGTGTCGCTAAGATTAGAAAGCCTACTAAACTAGGTCTAGAGGTGAGGGATGATTCTTTTTGTTTTTTTATTTTTTATGAAAAGCAAGTAAAATCTCGGGTTTTGAAGGAGTGGGCGGAATTAGTTGCTAGTCAACTAACCCAATTAACTAAGATGCAATCAAAATAAAATAAAAGAAATGAAAATTAAACTAATTTACTAATGTGGTGGAAACAATAATGAGAAAATTGTGTTTACTTAGATTTCATTACTCCCTAGATATCTTTTACCGGTTGATTAGCTTGTTACAATTGCATGGATGACGGGTTATATTCCTTAATGCTAGTCGTAGGGCCGTGTACAATATTCCCTAACTCTATAAGATCCTACTTCACTCCTATGTCGAGCCGACTAAAAGCTCCTAACATGGGATCATTAGAATTCACTTATGCATTAAATACAACCAAAAATCGTAGTACACCTCCGATCATGTTTCTTAAGACGTTCAAGCAAGTTACCAATGGAAGTCTGCCATTTTTCTTAAGCCTAACATCGAATACAATCATCCGTAACAATTATAAACAAACAATCAACGAATAATCAACATCAAGGTTTCACTACATCTAAGCAAACACAATAAAAAGCCTAGCCTAACATGTTAAAAGAAAGATAAACATAAGATAGAATCAAACAATACATAGACATATTGAATGATTATTGGAGAATTATCTTTATTAAAACATGGAAGAAAGAAGGGTTTGAAACCCCTTCAATATGCAGGAAATTCGACCTAGGGTTTGTGTTTAGGTATTCCACAATTTGTTCCACCCTTTACAATGAAAAATTGGAAAAATATATATAGACTAAGCATCCTGACGGCGTCATGTATTAGCCTCTGACGCCGTCAACTCGCCGCCAAGTTGAAATTCGTATTGCCTAGATCCAGTCTTGACACCCTCATGTGTAATTCTACTCTGGGCCGTCACGTGTATTTGGACCCTGACGGCCTTGGTGACGCCGTCAGGCCATTAACATTGAAAATGTTCTGGGCCGTCATGTTATAATATCCACATCCACCTCTTTTGTCACTCTTGACGCCGTCATGTGTTAAAGCTTGATGTCGTCAGGTACTGTTCCCAGCAAGGAATTTGAGACTTTGCCGTTTTCTTCACTTTTATGCTCCAAAAATGTCCAAAATGCTTCCTTTTCCAGATTTCTCCTCAAAAGTACCTAAAATGACAAAAGGAATGATTTATTGCAATAATTGATCAAATGATCATGAATTCGGGCTTAAATGACCCCTTAAAAACGGTATATTTTTCGCCTCATCAAATACCCTTACACTTGAGATTTGCTTGTCCTCAAGCAAATGCGCTTTTATTCTAATCAAAATACAAGTTAGGGGTCATTTAACACTAATATAAAAGTAATTACAACAAATAATCGTTCCACTAAAAACCAAAAACAAGCACGGAGGTCATACACTAGCACCTCACAAATAGTGTTTAGATACTCACATCTCTCGGGTGTAATAAAGTATATATCACGATATGGAAATGGAAAACATCTCTCACTACCTGTCATAGCAAATAGATTACCATAGGCTTGGGAAAGGATCAAAGCTCCACCACTTGGCGTAAGCACCTAGGATAAACTATCAAAGAGGTCTTTTAAAGGGTTATAACGTTAGGTGTAGGGATATGGAAAACACGGTTTTGTGGGATAAAGGTAATATTTACTGGTGGCGAGTTAATCATCTTGGTTAATTACATGTACAATATGGCGTTGCTAAACCAAGACTCGACTCGATTTAAGCTAATAAATCAAAAATAACAAAAACTTAAAACAAACATAGAATGAAACGGGATGGTAATCCGTATGTTTTTTTCTCTTTTCTTTTTCTATTTTTTTCCTTTTTGCGATTTATTTAAGCTATTTTTTTCTCTTTTCTTTTTCTCTTTTTTTCCTTTCTTCTATGACCATATTAATCTCTCCACAAGGCAAACCATTGACCAAGCTTCCGGTGGTAGGCTACGTGATCAAAGTGCTGAAGAATCATAGGAACTCATAGAAGATCTTGCTCTCTGTGAAAACAAAAGTTGGAATGATCCCCGTGATTTGAACAAAATGGTCAAGGCAATCTCTTTGCCTTCGAACAATTCAAGCACTCGCGACCATAGGATCATGGAACTTGAAGACCAAGTCAAGTTTCTCATGAAATCCTACAAGGCTCCTAAACCTTCAAGCCAAGTGAACAAAATCACTTCTTCGTACAAATTATGTGATGGTCCCCATGACACTCGTGATTGCATGGAACTCCCCGAACAAGCTTTTGCAGATTATGCATCCTCGCGTACCGATGGAGCGGGAGACAAGTGGTACACTTTCAAACCTGAGCCAAACCCTTATGGTGATTCATACAACCCTTATTGGAGAAATCACCCGAACCTTAGGTGGAAACAAAACCAAAACATGCACCAAAACAATTCTTCCAATCCACCTAATTGTTTCCAATCAAACGGTTCAAACTCGAATGGTACTTTCAACAACAATCCTTCCAACAACTATGGTAGTACCAATAATTTTGAAGGATTGATGTCCAAATTTATGGCATCTCAAGAAGTTCATATGGCTAAGTTCGTATCCGAATTTAATCAACAACAAACAGAGATGACCAACAAAATAGACAACTTGTTGAAAGCCCTCAATAACCAAGTGTTAACTACACTAAATAAGGACACTAGGGACACTAGTAGCGGAACCGAAATTAAGGACCCCTCATCATCCAAACATGTGCACTTTGTCAACGTTTTCACTATTAGGCCAATCAATAAGAATAGGGAAGAAAGTGATAAGGATGAAGTTGGAATAGAAATTAAACCTAAGAATGAGGTTAAGGAAGTTAAGGATAATATGGATGAGAAGGTAGAGGAAGTAGAAAATGTAGAGGACTACTTTGATAGGTTACCTACCATGGAAGAACGTGCATACCATAAGGATTTATTCGATGGCCCCGAGACACCATACGTCCTAGGTTCACCAATCATCAAAGCGGGTGACTCATCTAATATCAACATACCATGCAACATTGGGCATGTGCATATGTGGAAAGCCTACATCGATCTTAAATCTCCCATAAACATTATGACTAGGATCCATTACAATTGGATAATGAAAAGCAACTTGGACCTAGGATATTTCCTAACACGGGTTGGATGAGTAACTTTGTGGGAAGAATAAAAGAATTGCACTTTTTTGCAAGAAATTTCACATACGTTACCGAATTTGTGATTGTAGAAGATATTCGTCCGGTAATAGATGGTTGCCTAAGTCTAGTAGTGTTTGGAAATCCGTTTGTTGAGGCATCTAAAATGAATTATGACCCATCTCTAGGGATAGTTAAGTCCGAGGATGAGACCGATGAGATAGCCTACCAAATGCCATATAAGATTGAGCAATTCTGGCTTTTATTAAACATCGAAAAAGAGCATAAGCAAGCGGTCTACTATAGGAATGATGAGGATAGACGTAGAGGAGTAGACTATGTTATGAGTAGAATATTTGGTTTCTACAAGGAATGCTTGCAACTAGGTCCAGAATACAAAACTAAGATCGAGGATGACCTAGAGGAGGACATAACCTTTGATGATGAGATCACGTAATAGTACGTGACTTTAAGTCTAGCTACAAGACTCGTTAATAAAGAAAAGCGCTTTGTGGGAGGCAACGCAAGCTTTATTTATTTGATTGTTTGAATGTTTGTTTTTATTTGCTTCCGTTTGCATGTTTTATTTATATTGTTTATAGTTCATGTTACAAATTAAATTGTGAAAATGCTTTATTTTGTTTTTAACTTCGTCTTAATTACATATAAAGGTATTTTGCAAAAAATAAGTGTAAGGGAAATCCAAATTTGTTTATAAGAACAAAATTGAACGTGAATCATAACAATATTAAATTAGCATGCATATTAGTACTTGTTCGAGTCAAATGCTTGTATCGAGTCATAATGAACATTTTGCAGGAATTCCAGGAATTAAGGTATAGGTTTTTCTTGAAATTTTCCAGAAACTAAACATAAGATTTCTGTCGGAACACTCTGACGGCGTCAGGCCTTATAACCTGACGACGTCAGGTGTAAAATTTTGGGACAATTTTGCAAGTTTTGTATTTTACGCCGGAACCGTAATGTTTTATCAAATCTTTAACTTATAAACTCCAGGAATCTGCAAATATTCATTCCACAAGCATTATATCTTTATTTGTTTTCGAGGATTTTATTTTATGTAGATTTTACCGTCGATGTTATGCAAGGTTTCTTGTTTGTTTTCTCAGGTTTAACAGGTTATATTGGACAAGAAGATGATTTATATTTCGGAAGGGAAGCTTTGTACGTTCATTTTTTTGGAGGAAGATCTAACCATGTTACCACATTATCCACACCGAATGAATCAGGGGAGTGTTTGTTTCATTCTTTTAACTTCTTTACTTTTACATCTTTTTATTTGAACATTGGGAACAATGTCCAGCTTAAGTGTAAGAGGGGGGGGGGATTAAATGATGATACCTTAGAGAATGCAATTACACTTAATTTTTGTTTTTTTAATGGTAGGTGTGTAATAAAACTAAGAGAAACGCTTGTTAGGGTAATTTTAGCGCCAAATTTAATTTTTTTTACAACATATAGGAGTGAAACTTTAGTCTTAATAAGCGTCTCATGGATAGGAGTTATATAACTAGCACAAAAGAACCGTACCACTCAAAAAAAATTTATGAATAAGGTAGTGACCATCCGAGTACTAGATTAATTGACTAACGTGCCAGCGATCTAGTGTATGACTTGGTGACCATCCGTTATGCAAATAACGTGCCATCGATCCAAGAAGTGCACTAGTGACCATCCGTTAGTTGAAGCATCAAAGACTCGTGCCAGCGATATACTAAGTTCATACAGGTAAGGTTCGCCCCTAGACTTGTTAGGAAAAGCCTTAGTGCTTATGAGCGTACCGATAGTACTTAGATTTTAGAACTTGTGTTAGTGATTCATTCTGAGACCACAAGTAAGACTACATTCGTGTAGTTAGGATTACTACATGATAAGAGGCATTAGGATAACCCTTGTTTTAAACCCGTATCATAATTAATTGACCAATAAAGTCAATACACTTGACTATTAAAGTCAATTAATTCTCCCACACCTTTGCGTTGTACTTATTTTTAGTACACAATACCCCTAGTACACCCCTCAGAGCCTATCTTTTTCGTTTCTAACTTTAAGCATTTTACTTAAAGGAAGAATTTGTTTACAATCCACCCCCAATTGTACACCCAAATCGCCTTAGCCTTCCGTGTATGCACTCATCTTTAGTGCATTATTGTTATTTGTTTAAACCCTTAGTTAATTATCTAATTGATTACATGGTTGCTAAGTCGAGTCATATATCTTGTATATATTGTTTTAGGACAATTGGGACTCATGGGTAAAGTACTATTATGATGGAGTAATGGGGAAGAAGTCAATTATTACCCCTCATATGTGCGTAAATGTTTTAAAATACTCCAAGTGTTTTGATTATCTTAATTCGAGTCATTAGAATAGTTAATTGTAAAGTATGTAAAAGTTCAAGTGTAAGGGGAGAACCAAGGCCCCTATGATGTATTATTTTGGATGGTAGGGCAAGAGTGTATGCACCAAAAAAAAAAAAAAAAAAAAAAAAAGAGAAAAACATACGGACTACCATCCCGTTTCATTTTAAGTCTAGTTGTTTTCATTAGCTTAAGTCGAGTTGAGTCTTGGCTTAGCAACGCCACATTGTACATGTAATTTACTAAGATTATTAACTCGCCACCAGTAAAGATTTCCTTTATCCAACAAAACCGTGCTTATCATATCCCTACACCTCACGTTACAACCCTTTAAAAGACCTCTTTGATAGTTTATCCTAGGTGCTTACGCCTAGTGGTGGAGGTTTGATCCTTTCCCAAGCCTATTGTAATCTATGTGCTATGACAGGTAGTGAGTGATATTTTTCCATTTCCATTTAGTAATATAGGTTTGTAACACCTGAGAGATGTGAGTATCCAAACACTATTTGTAAGGTGTTAGTGTATAATCTTCATGCTTATTTTGATTAAAGTGGAACGATCAATTGTTGTAATTACTTTTATATTAGTGTTAAATAACCCCTACCTTGTATTTTGATTAGAATAAAAGCGCATTTGCTTGAGGAGAAGCAAATCTCAAGTGTAAGGGTATTTGATGAGGCGAAAAGTGTTACGCTTTTAGGGGGTCATTTAAGACCTAAGTCGTGATTATTTGATCAAGTAAACATTCTTTTTGCCATTTTAGGTACTTTGGAGAAGAAATCTGGAAAAGAAAGCATTTTGGACATTTTTGGAGCATAAAAGTGATGAAAATGACAAAGTCTCAAATTATGCTGTAAACAGTACCTTACGGCGTCACAACTTAACAGGTGACGGCATAAGTGTTGACAAAGATGTGGATATGAAGATTACACATGACGCGCCAGAAATATTTTGGAGGTTGAAGATTACGGCGTCATCCTTTGTGACGACCAAGGAGGTCACGTTTTAATACAAAGAGAGACGGCCCAGAACTTTTACAACCAGACGACGTCAAGAATAGATCTAGGCCATCAAGGAACCCTAATCGCGGTGAGGTGATGACGTCACGACCTATAAGGTGACGCCGTCAAGTTGTAAAATCTATATATACTTTTCTAGTTTTCATTCATTAAGAAGGAATTTTTGGTGCAACTTTTGGGAGAACTTTAGGGATAAACCCTAGGTCGAATTTCACACACTTTGTAAGGGTTTTTCACCCTTGTTTCATCCATGCTTAGTTAAATATAAGTCTTCCATTAATCATTCAATATGTCTATGTGTTGTTTGATCATATCTTATGCCTATCTTTACATTAACATGCTAGGCTAGGTTATCTTTATGTTTGCTTAGATGTAATGAAACCTAGCTATTGATTATTGATTAATTGTTTGTTATTAATTGTGTTGGATGAATGATATCTATGTTAGGCTTAAGAAAACTGGCTGACTTCCAATTGGTAACTTGCTTGATGTCTTAAGAAACATGAATCGGATATGTAATACGATTTTTATGGTTATATTTATGGCATAAGTGACTACTAAGGAGGCCATGTTAGGAGCTAGTTGTCGGCTTGACATAGGAAGAGGTAGAAGCTTATAGAGTTGGGGAAGATCGTACACTGCCCCACGAATGGTATTAAGAAATATAACCCGTCATCCATGCAATTGTAACAAACTAATCAATTAATGAAAGATAGCTAGGGAATAGTGAAATAAGTTTTCCTCAACTTTTATTTTCTTGTTATTTTATTTTATTTACCTTTGTAGTAATTTGGAGAGGTCAACCCTGTGCTTTAAATCCCATCACTTTTACTCATAGCCATTTAATTTACTAATTTGAGTCAAACATTAGGGTCAGTAGGTTGGGTAAAGGGTCAAAACATACAATTTTATTTCAGTTTTTAGGTGATCAGATTGATGTATATCCATAATGACTTTGAAGGCATCTTACTTAATGATACTCTCTCAAATCTCAGGCACAAGTTAGTTTACGTAGCTTGGCAACTTGCAGAAGATTTGATTCAGCAGTCAGGTAGCACCAACCGGTATTAAGTACTTGGCGGGTTATTTTTGTTTACGTTATTTGTTATGTTGAATTGGATGTAATGGTGATTCTTATACAGTATTTAGTTTGGAACAAAGAAATATGGATTATGTAGATGTAATTAATTTTGGAAATTTATTGTTTAGAATAAATTCTGTTTTCATTTTGCTGTTTAATAAGTATTAGTGGTTATTTGCAGATATTTTGTAGAATTTTTTTTTCCTATATTTTTTAAATTAGTGACCACATACTCTGTTACTATTATGTAGTGATCACTATTTTGGTCACTAATTTGGTCAAAATAGTGACCACTTATCACTTTAATGACCATAATAAGTGACCAAATAGGTCGTCACAAATTTTAATGATGTCACTATTTAGTGACCACATTGATATGGTCACTAAATCAGCTTAGTGACCAAATATCTACTATTAGTGACCATATTCGTGTCGTCATTATAGGCACTTTCTCTTGTAGTGTAACTCTACTATGGGCTCTTCTATAATATATGTTATACCACTCAGTGCATGTATATATATATATATATATATATATATATATATATATATATATATATATATATATATATATATATATATATATATATATGTGTGTGTGTGTGTGTGTGTGTGTGTGTGTGTGTGTGTGTGTGGAAGAGATTTTGGTAATTCTAAGGGTTGATAAGGGTATTTTAGTCAAAACCGCATTTTGAATTCTAGAACCAATACTTCCGAATTTAATGACCTTTTAATGTGCGTTATTTTTCTTCTCATCGTGGTACACACCACAACAATTAATACTTGATGATACACAACCATTAATAATTTTGGTAGGCAATTTGATATATTTTTCGTATTTTGCATTTTTTTTTACAATTTCTTTTTCGTGACTGAAATTTGCATGAAAAAATATCATCTGATTAAACACTCATTTGAATATTCTAATAATATCACATGTGATAGTGTTAAATTACGTATGATATGTAATATCGCATGTGATATTATTGTTAAATCACATATGATATTATGATATTACATATCATATGTGATTTAACACTAATATTGTTGATACAAAAGTTGGGTGTTCCTAGTTTGGGCTCCTGCTCTCGTACCAATTAGCTCTTAATGCTTGAAACCTGCGCACTAAGAAAGTAAACAAACACCGTTAGGCTTATCGTGGGATTGTTTCCCACGATTATCCTCCGGCGTGAGAGTAAGTAATCGGTTTTAGGGTTATATTGAAGAGTTAGGGTTTGTAGATCGTACCTTTAATGAGAATTACATCATTCTATATATAGGCGCAGAATCTTAGTAGGTTTCGTGCTCCTTACTCTTCGCACACATAGTGCTTATCCGGTCCAAGGATCTTTATCCGTAAATAGAAGATCCTTATCTAGACCATAAATAGTTTTGTTGGGCTTGGGCCTATGCGAGCCCAACCCATTGGTGGTGCGGCCCAAACCATTGTTATGATAGCCCATGCGTGGTGGGTTTCGGCCTTAGTAATGTTTATCATTTGGGCTCGTGGCCCAAATATAGACTATACATCATCATTAAGAGCTAGAATGACGAAAAACTAGGAACGCCCAACTTTTGTATCAACAAGTGGCGCCATCCGTGGGACCCTACACTAAGAACTAGAATGACGAAAAACAAAAACTCAAGCCCGCGGACTCCGCAGTTGGAAAAAGCACGTGACCCCCAGAGGAAGAACCCTCAAGATTCGACCTCTAGGCAGGCCTCTGGAACAACCAGTGCGCCTGGTCACCAAGAAACGGGACCAACCCTACCTCTCCCAGCGGTAGAATTACCTACAAGGACTACTCAAGCCACCACGGTGGTCCCAAGCGTTGAAAAACTTCAGCGCACTCTCTTCAATACTCCCCATCAAATGGCACCTATAGTGGACAACACTGTGCCACCTGGCGCACCCAACCGAGATAGGGCGCCTAATGTGGAGGCAGAAATCCTTGCAGCGGATGAGGACGCACCTGATTTAACGCTAAGTAATTTTGTGTCCCAAAATTATGAAACCTTAACCGCCCTCATGCAAGAAGAGGCAAGGAGAAGGTCTAGTATGAGCCTGCAAGCCCGACTCAACTTTGGTCCTGAACGCGAAACATCACCACCGCGCTACCAAAGAGGGGGGCGCGAAAATAACGAAAGGCGTACCAATATCCATGATAGACTTGGTACAGTATCTGACTCACAATACTCTGAGGAATATGAAGATGGCGAGAGGCGCACCAATGTTCACACCAGACTTGGTAGTCGAAGGATGCAAGACAGACTCGGACGTCAACATTCACCAAGTGAAGGCTCCTCCAGGTCTGGGAGCAGAAGAATTCACGACAGGTTAGGAAGGTGAACTTCCCCAAGTGAAAGCCCCTCAAGCTCTTCCTCTGAGGAAAACCGGCGCAAGCGCCGTAAAAGAGATTACTCATCCTCCAGTGACTCCTCAGACAACGAGGATAAGGAAACAGGACATTGGAAGTCCAGAGGAAGACGTCGCGAGGAAGAAGATGAAGACATATCTCTTCCATGGCGCCGCCAGAAAGTTGATGCATTTACACGACGCATTAGCGACTACTCCGATCATAAGAAAAGGCGCATGCCCACTAATGTTAAAACATATGATGGAACGGGTGATCCTGATGACCACCTAAAAATTTTTGAATCCGCTGCACTTGGTTTAGCAAGCTTCCACGAAGGAGCATAGGCGGGTTTGAAGAGTTGCGAAAAGCATTCTTCTTAAACTTCACCCAAAGAAAGAAGTGCGCTAAAAACCCTGTTGAACTAGCCAAAGTAAAACAGCGTCAAGCGGAATCAACCAGCGCTTATATGGAACGCTTTAGAGATGAATGTATACATGTCAAGGCGTGTCCCGAAGTCCTAAAAATTTCAGGGTTCATGATGAGGCAAAAAATGATCGGTTTTTAGGGGGTCATTTAAGCCCGAATCCGACTTTATTTGATTAAATATTGCCCTAAATCGTTCCTTTTGTGATTTTAGGTGTTTGGAGAGTGAATTCTGGAAAAGAAGCTATTTTGGACGTTTTTGGAGCATAAAAGTGAAGAAAACGGCTAAGTACCTAATTTGCATGCTGAAAATACAAGGTGACGGCGTCAAGATCAACATCTTGACGGCGTCATACATGAAGAATTAAACTCCGAAGGTGGTGACGGCGTCAGAAGGACTCGTGACGGCGTCAAAGTAGCAAAATTAATATACCGTGGGTGGTGACGGCGTCACATAGGCCGTCATAAGTGGATCAAGGCCGTCCGAGGAAGTATATGGCGGCGAGGTGACGGCGTCAGAAGTTACTCTTGACGCCGTCAGACTGTTTTTCCTATATATAGTTTTCTAGTTTTTTCATAAAAAAGAGAGAAGTTTTGGTGAAACCCTAAAGACGATTTTGGTGCCTCTTTTACAGGTTTTTCAAGGGTTCCAAACCCTTGAGACCTTGCATTGTAATTGAGATAAGTGTACTTTCAATTCAATCAATATGTCTATGTGTTGGTTGTTTATCTCTTGTTATTGTCTCAATTCCATTATGCTAGGCTAGATCTCTTTTGTGTTTGCTTAGATCTAATGAAACCTAGATGTTGATTATGTGTTGATTACTTGTCTATTCTTGTTTTGAATGAATGATTTATATGTTAGGCTTAAGAAAACTGGCAGATCTCCAAATGGTAACATGCTTGAACGTCTTAAGAAACATGAACCGAGGCGTACTAGGTCTTTATTGATTGTATTTAATGCATGAGCCACTGTTTACAATCCCTATAGTTGTGCTGGGTCATGGTGTAGGAGGAGATAAGAGCTCATAGAGTTGGGGAGTTATGTATGCCACCCCACGAATGGTATTAAGGAATACAATCCGTCATTCATACAAGTGTAACAAGTAATTAACATGTAAAAGATATCTAGGGAGTAGTGAAGTCTAAGTAAACACAATTTCTCCAACCACTGCTCACAACCTTAGTATAATTTAGTTTAATTTCATTTTTATTATTTTATTTTGATTGCATCTTAGCTTTGGGTTAGTTGAATAGCAACTAATTCCGCCCACTCCTTCAAAACCCGAGATTTTAATTGCTTTCATAAAAATATAAAAATACAAAAATAATCATCTCTCACCTCTAGAACTATTAATTAGGTTTTCTAATCCTAGCGACACTATTCCTAAGCTGAACGATCAATCCCCCGGTACTTGTCACTATACTATACTACAACGATCAGGTACACTGCCTGGTGGGGGTTGTAAGCTTCTCGAGATCCCTCGAGAGGTAAAGCAAGGTGCGATTCCCACGCATCAAGGTTTTGGCGCCGCAGCCCGGGGAATAGTTATTGTCTAGGTTAGGATTTCTTTTTATTAGGTCTATTTGCTAGATTCCTTTCTAGTAAGATTTTTATTTTTATTTTTAGGTCTTCTTTAGTCTATCTTATTTCTTTGTGTTCTTTGTTCGTAAACAATTTCGATGAATAACAATAACATTGATCGCTCGATTCCTGTTATTCGTGTTTTTCGTCGTAGGATTTTCCAAATGCCCGTCCCACTTCCTTTAGCAGAAAATGAGAGCCCACCTAACCTGTCACCCAACCACCACTTTGACAATAATTCTGAGTTAGAAGAGTCTGATCATGATGATGACCATAGGGCTAGTCCTTTTTACTATTCAGACTCCGATGAGGATCTTGATGATGGTGATGTGATTAATGAGGATAGAATGGAAGAAGAAGTAAACCCTCTTAGGTATGTTGACCCTAGAACTGGGATTGAGTGTGATAGTTCATTTAACATGCAATTCCCTTGTAAGATTGGATTTAAGAGCTTTAACGCCTATCTCAACTCATCTCTTCCCATGAACATAATCTCACGTAATGAATACAATAAAATCATGGTAGATGAGTTAGAATACAAAGGAGAAAACATTGTGGCTAGGGCAATACCATTACATGTGTTTGTAGGAAGTTTGGTTTATCTTGTTGAATTCATGGTTATGGAGAATCTAGGAGAATTTATTGATGATAAATTGACCCAAGTTGTGTTTGGAAGATCTTTCAAACGGTTGACCAACCTCGATGAAAAACTCATAGAAGGGTTAATTACATTCTCGGATGGGGATGAAGAATTTGTCTATCAAATGCCCCGCACACACCCTAGGTTCAAGGATTTCTCCATGGAAAAGTGTAGTAGGTATCCGCCTATGGAAATGCTAAGTGAGAATGATAAGAGGAAAGGACTTAAGTACACGTATGAAAAGAATAAAAGATATTATCGCGGGTGCTTAGAGTTAGGAGACGAATACAAGAAAGATAAGGCGACTATTAGATGGCTCACACTTGG
Organism: Artemisia argyi; assembly: GCA_030686995.1. Classification (NCBI taxonomy): domain Eukaryota; kingdom Viridiplantae; phylum Streptophyta; class Magnoliopsida; order Asterales; family Asteraceae; genus Artemisia; species Artemisia argyi. The sequence goes on from CM060691.1 coordinate 161,913,060, forward strand.
TTACGTGAGCATAAGCGATACACGTTAACCCACGACTTTGAGTCTAGCTACAAGACTCGTAAATAAAGAAAAGCACTTCTTGGGAGGCAACCCATGTTTTGTGTGATTTTTATTTGTTTGATTGTTATTTGCTTCCGTATGCATGTTTTATTTTTATTGTTGGTTGATCATGTTTCTCTACTAAAATGTGAAATACTTTATTATGTTGTTTGGCCTAGTCTTAACTTCAACCTAAAGGTATTTTTGCAAAAGATAAGTGTAAGGGGAAACCCCAAATATGTTTTTAAGAAACAAACCGATCATGATTCTCCACAATATTAAATGAACATGTATATTCGTATTTGTTAGAGTCAAATGCTTGTATTGAGTCATAATGAAGTTTTGCAGGATTTTCCAGGAAGTAGGACAAAGTTTTTCCAGAAATTTTCCGGAAACTTAACATAAGAATTTCTGCAGGTCCATTCTGACGGCGTCAGGGTATTGCTCTTGACGGCGTCAGGAGTTAAAATCTGGAAATTTTACCGGTTTTGTTTTTCTAACGGAGTCTTATGGTTTTTGTGAATTATTAAGTTTTATAATCTCCAGGAAATCTGCAAACTTCATTCCACAAGCATTATATCTTACTTTGTTTTCTAGGATTTAGTAACTTATATAGGATGCCGCCGATTTTACGCGAGGTTGCCTTGTCTACTTTTGTCAGGATTTACAGGTTATTTATGACAAGAAGATGATTTATATTCTGGAAGGGAAGCTTTGATTGTTCGTTTTCTTGGAAGAAGATTTAACCTGGCCAACCTAAAATCCATACCGAGCGAATCAGGGGAGTATTTGATTTCATTCTCTTTACTTTTTTAACTTTTACATTCTTTACTTGAACATTGGGGACAATGTTCATCTTAAGTGTAAGGGGAGGGTAAAAAGATGATACCTTACATATGCACTTTCGCTTGAGTTTGTTTTGTTTGATAGTAGATGAGTAATAAAACTACGAGAAATACTTGTTAGTGTAATTTTAGCGCCAAATTTAAAATTTTTTACAACATTTAGGAGTGAAACTTTAGCCATAGCAAACGTCTCATGGATAGGAGGTTGTATGACTAGCACATAACCGTATATTCAGAAAAAATTTTCCACCCAAAAATGTGAGGTTCGCCTTTAGATTTGATAGGAAAAGCATTCATTATTAGTGCTTATGAGTGTACCGGTAGCATTTAGATTCTAGAACTTGCGTTAGTGATGCATCCCGAGACCGCTAGTGAGACTACATTCGTGTGGTAGGATTTACTACATGATAAGAGGCATTAGGATCACCCTTGTGTTAAACCCGTATCATAATTACTTGACCATTTAAGTCATATTACTTGGCTAGTTAAGTCAACTAATTTTTCCCACACCCTTAGCGTTGTACTCATTTTTAGTACACGAAACCCCTAGTACACCCCTCCGAGCCTATCTTTTCGTTTCTAACTTTAAGCATCTTACTTAAAGGAAGAATTTGTTACACCCCACTTAAATGTACACCTAAATCGCCTTAGCCTTCCGTGTATGCGCTCATTTTTAGTGCATTATTGTTATTTGTTAAACCCTAAGTTAACTTTCTAATTGATTACATGGTTGCTAAGTCGAGTCATATCCTTGTACATATTGTTTTGGGACGATTAGGACTCATGGGTAAGTACTTATTTTATGGAGTAATGGGGAAGAACATCACTTATTACCCCCATACGTGCGTTAATCTTAAAAGTGCTCCAAGTGTTTTGATTTTCTTAATTCGAGTCATTAGAATAGTTTATTGTAAAGTATGTAAAGATTCAAGTGTAAGGGGAACTATCATCCCCTATGATGTATTATTTTGGATGGTAGGGTAAAAGTGTATGCAAAAAAAAAAAAAAAAAAAAAAAGAGAAAAAAAACATACGGACTACCATCCCGTTTTCATTCTATGTTTATTTTATATTTTTGTTATTTTTCATTTATTAGCTTAAGTCGAGTCTAGTCTTGGCTTAGCAAAGCCATATTGTACATGTAATTAACTAAGATTGTTAACTCGCCACCAGTAAAACTTCCTTTATCCAACAAAACCGTGTAATTCATATCCCTACACCTAACGTTATAACCCTTTAAAAGACCTCTTTGATAGTTTATCCTAGGTGCTTACACCATGTGGTGGAGGTTTGATCCTTTCCCAAGCCTATGGTAATCTATTTTGCTATGACAGGTAGTGAGAGATATCTTCCATTTCCATAATGTTATATTACTTTATTACACCCGAGAGATGTGAGTATCTAAACACTATTTGTGAGGTGCTTGTGTATGACCTCCGTGCTTGTCTATTGGTCTTTAGTGGAATGATTATTTCTTGTAATTACTTTTATATTAGTGTTAAATGACCCCTAACTTGTCTTTTGAGTAGAATAAAAGCTCATTTGCTTGAGGACAAGCAAATCTCAAGTGTAAGGGTATATGATGAGGCGAAAAATGATCCGTTTTTAGGGGGTCATTTAAGCCCGAATCCGACTTTATTTGATCAAATATTGCCCTAAATCGTTCCTTTTGTGATTTTAGGTGTTTGGAGAGTGAATTCTGGAAAAGAAGCTATTTTGGACGTTTTTGGAGCATAAAAGTGAAGAAAACGGCTAAGTACCTAATTTGCATGCTGAAAATACAAGGTGACGGCGTCAAGATCAACATCTTGACGGTGTCATACATGAAGAATTAAACTCCGAAGGTGGTGACGGCGTCAGAAGGACTCGTGACGGCGTCAAAGTAGCAAAATTAATATACCGTGGGTGGTGACGGCGTCACATAGGCCGTCATAAGTGGATCAAGGCCGTCCGAGGAAGTATATGGCGGCGAGGTGACGGCGTCAGAAGTTACTCTTGACGCCGTCAGACTGTTTTTCCTATATATAGTTTTCTAGTTTTTTCATAAAAAAGAGAGAAGTTTTGGTGAAACCCTAAAGACGATTTTGGTGCCTCTTTTACAGGTTTTTCAAGGGTTCCAAACCCTTGAGACCTTGCATTGTAATTGAGATAAGTGTACTTTCAATTCAATCAATATGTCTATGTGTTGGTTGTTTATCTCTTGTTCTTGTCTCAATTCCATTATGCTAGGCTAGATCTCTTTTGTGTTTGCTTAGATCTAATGAAACCTAGATGTTGATTATGTGTTGATTACTTGTCTATTCTTGTTTTGAATGAATGATTTATATGTTAGGCTTAAGAAAACTGGCAGATCTCTAAATGGTAACATGCTTGAACATCTTAAGAAACATGAACCGAGGCGTACTAGGTCTTTATTGGTTGTATTTAATGCATGAGCCACTATTTACAATCCCTATAGTTGTGCTGGGTCATGGTGTAGGAGGAGATAAGAGCTCATAGAGTTGGGGAGTTATGTATGCCACCCCACGAATGGTATTAAGGAATACAATCCGTCATTCATACAAGTGTAACAAGTAATTAACATGTAAAAGATATCTAGGGAGTAGTGAAGTCTAAGTAAACACAATTTCTCCAACCACTGCTCACAACCTTAGTATAATTTAGTTTAATTTCATTTTTATTATTTTATTTTGATTGCATCTTAGCTTTGGGTTAGTTGAATAGCAACTAATTCCGCCCACTCCTTCAAAACCCGAGATTTTAATTGCTTTCATAAAAATATAAAAATACAAAAATAATCATCTCTCACCTCTAGAACTATTAATTAGGTTTTCTAATCCTAGCGACACTATTCCTAAGCTGAACGATCAATCCCCCGGTACTTGTCACTATACTATACTACAACGATCAGGTACACTGCCTGGTGGGGGTTGTAAGCTTCTCGAGATCCCTCGAGAGGTAAAGCAAGGTGCGATTCCCACGCATCAGTTCATGAATGGGATCAATAACCCAAAGCTCATTAGGAAGTTAAACGACAAGGTTCCCCAAACCTTCGATGAACTAATGAAGCTGTTTGAGCTAAAACCACTTGTCGGGTGTGTTAGACCGATACACGGTAAGGTGGTTAAACCTTCGTTCTTTTTGTATGAGATATGTTGTGTGAATATGATTAAGTATGCGGAATCTACATAACCACACTTAGAAGATTATATTTATGATATGGAAATGGAATAGTTAACACCAAACGATTCAATATTATTCAAAATAATACGAGTGATCTTTTTCTATCACTAGGGTTACAAAGAGCCTTGAATCTTACGTGACTTGTGATATTTGTGTTTGTTCTATTGTTCTAACAATTATGTTTTTCACACGTCTATATGTTTATTGGATATTTCACATATATCCATTATCTAGTCTAAGATCATCTTTTATAGTCCAAGAAGATCTTTACAATAATCTAGTCTAAGGATGTGTCAATCTACTAACTATGATAAGTCATATATCTATAATGTGTCATACCCTATAAGAGTATACAATTTGAACACTCAACTAATGACACAACAAAAGATATTTTCCATGCATATCTACTCAGCAGTAGTATGACTCAGCAACATCGTGACTCATAGTAGAATCCATCAGTGGAAAACGTTCTTCAGCAGAATCTATCAGCAGAAACACCTTCAGTAGAAACCTTCTTCAGCATAATTTATCAGTGGAAACATGCTTTAAGCTTTATCAGTAGGAACATACTTGATGTATTTCTTTAAACCTTTATGTTCTGATTCTTCTGATTCCTTCTGTTTATTTAATTCCCAACAATCCTCCCCTAAACATGTGAATCACATTCAAACATGTTTTTCTGAATTAAATGAGAACTTTTGTGAAGATCTTTCAAACACTTCATTGTCAGACCCTTGATCTGAACTTCTTCTATTCTGAAAAACTCATTTGATCTTCTGATCTTTGACTTATCAAAATTAACACTTTGCTCCAATCTTGGACTAAAAGATGGTGCAATCTTCCTTTGATTTCAACAAGATATCATCTATCAATTTACCTTTGCAAGTGATGAACAAACATAGTGAACTGAAATTGAATCTTTTCAACTTTTGACCTAGATAGAACTTTCTCCTTTGAAACACTTCATATCTTCTGAATACAACTTTAAAGAATGTTCTTGTCATTTTCAACATCTATGTCATCATCTTGTATGATCTTGTCTTTTCTTTTCTTTCTTTTCATTTGGTTAATCTTCCTTAAACTGGGCTTGAATTTCCTCCCCTGAGATGTTTGTTTCCTCCCCTGAGATTCAAATAGCATCTTATATTCATATCCTCCCCTTGTTTGAAAGATTATTTACAATCATAACATCATCATCTGATCTAGCATTTTTCCATGTTTTCAGACAATTTGTACATGAAGCCATCAATTCCTTAAGAGTTTAAGATTCTGCCCTCGTCACTTCTAGGTGTGTTAACTCCTATGAGAGGTGATTCAATGGACATTTTTGACTCATGGTCCATCTGTTGATGGTTTTTAAAGCCATCTTTTGAAAATCCTTTTAAGAAACTTTTGCCTTAGCATTATATATATGATTTTATTATGAAAAATCATACTGCTTACAACCATTTTGAAGGGATTAAGTGTGTAACAGACACTTAGTCAAAATTTCGGTTTAAAGCAACCTCTGGTTGTGTGAGAACCAATGTTTTCAGTTATAAATAACCGCCTGTGTACAGATAAACCTATTCAAAAGGCTTTCTTTACAGGGTTTCCAGCTCGTGGCATTTGTTACCTCTAACACAAGTGTTAGATTCACTTTTGCTCGCTGTTCTTTCTATCAGATATCCGTAGATTAGTCACATTATACTTGAGAGTATAAAATGATAGAAAGTGAGTTGTATCAGTTATTAACTGATCAACTAATTTATCAATTCAATGTGAAATATCATAATCAGATTTCAAGAAAGAAGTTTTAAGGAGTTTTGAAGTCCCAATCTTTTTCTATCATGAACCTATTATATCAGTAGAAATGATCAACAGCAATGATCAGTTTTCAGCAACATTGATCAGCAGCTTTGATCAGCAGATTTCACTTGAAATAGCCTTTCAGCTCAAACATTCATACCTGTAACTGTTAGTCTAAAATCAAATAAACAAAGTACAAAGTACTTGGCTTGAATTAGAATAATCATAGAACTAACTGTATGAATAACTTTAAATATTGTTAATAGTAGTCTTTGATAACAAAGTTAGATGCATTAACAAAATCTATATACAAAAACACATTATATTGAAAAATTTAAAGATTAAGCATTCCAATACTTGCTACCAAGTACTGAAATCTACAAACATCAAAAGCTTTTGTAAGAAGATCTGCAAAGTTTTGTTCTGAAGCAATTTTAATTACTTGAATTAACCTCTTTTCATTGCAATCTCTAATAAAATGATGTCTTATTTCAATGTGTTTTGTTTTAGAATGTTGCACTGGATTTTTAATAATGCAAATTGTACTACTATTATCAATATGAATAATGGTATGTAAGAAATTGTACCCATAGTCAAGAAGTTGGTTTTAAAGCCATAGAACTTGACCACAACAATTTGCAGCAGCTACATATTCAGCTTCAGTTGTTGAATTTGCCACAATTGTTTGCTTCTTACACTGCCATGAGATAAGTCTGCATCCAAGGAATTGACATCCTCCGGTTGTTGACTTTCTGTCCAAGCTAGCACCAGCATAATCACTGTCTGAGTACGCTATCAAATCAAAAGGTGATTCTCTAGAATACCATAAACCCAACCTTGGTTGACTTTTGAGATATCTAAAAATTCTTTTGACTGCTGTTAAATGAGAAACCTTAGGAGTTACTTGAAATCTTGCAAAGGCACAAACAGAGAACATGATAGGTCTGGATGATGTAAGATACATCAAAGAACCTATCATAGATCTGTATGTATGTACATCCATATTTTCTCCATATGCATCTTTTAGAAGTGGCTTCTCAGGATCCATTGGTGTGCTTGCTATTTTTGAATCAACAAATTGAAATTTTCTAAGTATCTCAGCAACATATTTATCTTGACTAATAAATATGCCTTCAGATGATTGTTTAACTTGCAGACCCAAAAAGAATGTAAGTTCTCCCATAGAACTCATCTGAAACTTGTCTTTCATAAGTTTTTCAAAGTCTAAACACATCTCCTTCCTTGTAGATCCAAAGATAATGTCATCCACATACACCTGTACTAACAGAAGATCTTTCTTGTGCTGTTTGATGAAAAGTGTCTGATCAATCTTTCCTCTTTGAAATCCATTCTCTAATAAATAGGAAGCTAGTGTTGCATACCAAGCTCTTGGTGTTTGATGCAAGCCATATAGAGCTTTAACTACTTTGTACACTTTGTCTGGATGGTCAGGGTCAGTGAAGCCTGGAGGTTGTGTAACATACACCTCTTCTTCAATTGAACCATATAAAAATGCACTCTTGACATCCATTTGGTAAACTGTGAAGTTCATAAATGAAGCATAAGCTAAGAAAAGCCTAATTGCCTCAATTCTAGCTACTGGAGCATAAACCTCATCATAGTCTATCCCTTCTTCTTGTGTGTACCCTTGTGCTACTAATCTAGCCTTATTCTTAATCACTATGCCTCTTTCATCCCTTTTATTTCTAAAAACCCATCTAGTGCCAATTACCCTTACACCACTAGGTAAATCAACTAGCACCCATACCTTTTGAATCCTGAACTGAAGAAGCTCCTCTTGCATAGCCTCTAACCAGCTTGAATTCTTTAGGGCTTTATGAATATTCTTTGGTTCATCTTGTGAGAGAAAACATACAAACAAACAAGAGTTTGAAAACTCATGCTGCTTTGAAGCATAAAGGGCATCAAGAATCCCTTTTTGATCTGAAGACATCAATTATTGTCTTGTCTTCACACCAGATTGTACATCTCCAATCACATTTTCTAGGGAGTGGACTTTGTGAATCCTTGTTTGTGGAGAGGAAGGAACTTGATAATCAGATGGAATATTGCTCAAATCCACCTCATCTTCTGAAAAGTCTGCTTTTGTTTCTTCTGAAGAACTATCAGCAGAAACAATTTGCTTATCAGCAGGAACTGTTTGCTCATCAGCAGGAACATTTTGCTCATTAGCAGGAACATTTTGCTCATTATCAGAAACATTATGTTGTTCCTCTGTTCTTCCTTCTCTGTTTTCATCTTCAACACCTTCTTTAGCTTTTCCAGAAGAAGATTCACCATTTGTTGAAGTTGATTCCACACTTGTATTTGACCATATTGGCATCATCACATAATCTTGATTTGTCTTCTTGTCTAACCTTGCCTCATCTGTTGCTTGTGAACCTGAAAAATCATTAATTTCTGCAACAACAGGCACATAATTCATTAAATGGGTCAGAGATTCAAGATCAAATAGCCATTTTGGTCCTTGACCTTCTACATTAGACTTGTTCTCTAAGAACTCTATATGTAGACTCTCTTCTACTTTCTTAGTTCTTATGTTGTATACTCTAAAAGCTTTGCTATTGAGAGAATATCCAACAAAGAAACCTTCATCTACTTTACCATCAAATTTTCTCAAATGGTCTAAGGTATTCAGAATTGTCACATGACATCCAAAAGGTCTAAGAAATCCTATTGCAGGAGTTCTACCTCTAAAAAGTTCATATGATGTCTTATTGTGAGGCTGTACTATTAAAACTCTGTTATGAACATAACAAGCAGTGTTGACTACTTCTGCCCAAAAAGTTATAGGCAACTTAGAGTCAGCTATCATAGTTCTAGCAGCTTCTATTAGTGTTCTATTCTTTCTTTCAGCTACTCCATTCTGTTGAGGAGTTCTAGCAACACTAAATTCTCTCTTAATACCTTTTTCTTTGCAGAAATCATCCATAACTCTATTTTTGAATTCTGTTCCATTATCACATCTAATGACTTTTACTCTTTTGCTTACTAGGTTTTCTATCTCTGTAATAAAAGTCTTAAGGATGTTTGGTGTCTCATCCTTAGTACCTAAAAAGAATACCCATGTAAATCTACTATAGTCATCAGTAACAACTAGACAAAATCTCTTATGCATTATACTACTTACTGAAAGAGGTCCAAATAAGTCCATATGAAGCATAAACAATGATTGATTGATAGAGTTAAAAATCTTGGGCTTACAAGCGACTTTGTGTTGTTTGCCTTTAAGACAAGCAATGCATGTTTGATCATTTTCAAAACGTTTTTGAGGTAAACCTCTTACCAAACCATTCTTAACAATCTTATTTATGGTTTTGAAGTTAATATGACCAAGTCTCCTATGCCATTTCATAGATTCATCCAATGTGGCTTTAGCAACAAGACAAGTTAAAGCATCTTTAGAAACAATGTTATTCATATCAACACTGTACATATTGCCCTTCCTAGGAATTTTAAGAAGTACTTGACTTTCATCAGGCATCTTAAAATCAGGAGAAAGTACAAGACATTCAGTCTCAGTAAAAAGAACATTATTATTTCTATCACACATTTGTGAGACACTAAAGAGATTATACTTAAGCTCTTGCACATAAAACACATCTTCAAAATCTAATTTACTGGTTTTGATAGTACCTTTACCAGTAATCTTTCCACCAATTCCTCCTCCAAAGGTAACATATCCACCATCAATTGATTGAAAGTTGGAAAGATAAGATATGTTCCCTGTCATGTGCCTTGAACACCCACTATCTGAATATCCTTGATCTTCATGATTTGTTGGTGAATGTCCCTGCACACAAATAAAAGAATTAGTTTTCTTTGGGGATCCAAGCCAACACTGACTTGGATCTGCCTCATGCATCAATGAAATGTAATTTCTTGAGGACTATTGATGCAACATTAGATTTAAGAATCCAACATGCTAAGGCCTTAACAGCATTTGCCCTGATTCCCTTAGCAGCAATATGCTTAGTAGAAACTGCTAGCTTTGTAGTTGTACCCTTTGGTCTCCAAACTTGTTTTTGGACCACTGCTTTTGTTTGAATGGGCCTTTGAACAATGTTAGATGCATGTTTGAAAGATGTTTTTGCACCCTTAATTGTTGATTTTGGGTAAACAGTCATATATGGTTTTTCAGCAGAAACCATTTTCCTTTTAGCAGGAACAGTTTTTGTGACTGTTTTAGGTTTTGATGTTTTAGAATTAGAGTGAAAATGAGATTTAGGTGTTTACCTTTTGTAGTTCACTCTATTACTTTCATACCCAGATACCCATTGGTTGCAGAAAGCTGCAAGATGGTCAAAACTTCCACAAATGAAACAAGCTTTATTGTGAAAAGCAAAGTCATCACCTAGTTGGTAAGACTTGAGGTTATTCCAATTTCTTTGGTTACCTCTGGGCTTGTTTGTGGTTCTATATTGCTCACAATATCTAACTGGTTGCCTAACATGTTTTTCATTTGTCTTAGGCCTATCAGTATTGTGTTTGACTATCTTAGGAACTCTTGTTCTTGCTTTCTTAACCACTTCAGGTTTAGACATAACCTGTTTATTATCACAGTCAGATATACAGTTTTCAACAACTATACCATCTTCTTTCTTAACAAAGGACACCTTGTCCTGAAAAAGAAATGTTTTGCATGAACATTTACTTTCTTTCTTAGGCTCATCAGCTACTATGTTAGAGTTTGGTTGAACTCCATATTGTAACTCAGGTAGTTGAAATTCAGGTAATCCTGAATGCTCTAGGTCTATCCCTGGGGGTTTTGGGATACCTCTATAAGGAGGTGGGACTGTATTATATCCTAATCCTGACTTAACTTTATTATTCACTTGACTGTCTATTATGTTGTTTACATTTTTAGAAGCATATTCAAGCTTTTCTACAGTCAATTGAATGTTTCCTTTTTCAGCCTTAACCCTATCCAATGCTTCTTTTAAAACCTTAATTATTTCATCTTTAAAAAGTATGTCATTTTCAAGTAAAGTTTTAGCATCAGTAAAGGTAAGTTCATTCTTTTTATAGTATAGGATCTGCCTTTCTGTAGATTCTAAACCACATTTATAATTGAAAAGATCTTGATCAGTTTTGGCTAGCTGTATCTTTTGGTCATCATACTGTTTAATTAATAGTTTTAATTCTTTAAGAGCAGTACAAGTATTAGAACAAGCTTTATGATCTTGTACCTCAGTTGCAGTAAATGCCATAAGATCCATCTGTGAAGAACCTTTTTCTTTATCATCCATGAAGCTCCAATCAAAACCTAACCCATCAATAGCTACCATAGCTTTTGGTTCAGAAATCTCCCCTGTATTGGATTTGCTTCCAACATCTCTATTTCTGCTATCTTGCTGTCTTGGCCTTCTACACTCTCTTGAGAAGTGTCCCATCTTGTGACAGTTGTAGCATTCTATCTTTGACTTGTCATAACCAACAGGATCATTGCTACTGATTGTGATCTTCTTCCCCGTCCTTTGATAGAATTTCTTAGCTCTCATGCTAAGAAGAGAAATTTGCCATTTTAGATCCATTTCCTCCAGATCATCATCATTGATCTCTTGGAGGTCTTTATGAGTTAACATGGATCCATTATGCTTGCTTGTGAAAAAAAGCACAACATGTTTTCTCATCCAAAATTCCAAAAGTACTGCTTGAAGAACTTGCAGCAGTTACACCATCATGAACTTTCTCATTAGTAACTGGAACTGAATTACTAGGAGATGACATAAATGCCATGTTCCCAGTGCTTGAACTAGAACCTCCAGTTTTCTTCAAATCTTGCTCAACAATTTTAAAGTTGCTATACAGATCCATAAGATCCATGGTGTCAATGTCTGACTTGTTTTTCCAGACAACAACATGCATAGCCCACTCTTCAGGTAAGCTTCTCAGAAATTTTAAGTTTAAATCTACTTGAGGTATTTCAACTCCAAGTATAGCAAGTTGACTCACAATATTCTGTAGCCTGTTAAACATGTGGTCTAAACAACTATGGTTGGTTGATGTGAAATTTTCAAACTGTTGCTTAAGAAGAGTTTTCTGGGTCTTCTTGGTGGCTTCATTCCCACCATACCTTGCAATAATGGGTCCCACGATCGCTTATGATGGGTTCTTTGATCTTGGCATCATGGATTCTTTTTGTTTTCTCTTTATATATCAAAGAATTCTCGTAAGCTTGATCACGGAGTTCTACTAACTCATTCAATTGAATTTTTCTGTGATCACCCGCGGTTTTCAAGTCAAAATTGGCATGTTTTAAGGCCCAGTAGGCCTTGTGCTCTAGTTCGATGGGCAAATGACAAGCTTTCCCATAAACCAGCTTATATGGTGTACACCCAATGGGAGTTTTGTAAGCGGTCCGGAAAGCCCATAATGCATCTTCTAATTTGTCGGCCCAAGAGGCACGGTGCTCTCCTACTGTCCTTTCAAGTATACGTTTTAAACCACGATTGGAGACCTCAACTTGACCACTCGTTTGTGGATGATAAGCCGTGGAATGACGATGTGTGACACCATATTTAAGCATAACTTTTGCAAATTGATCATTGCAAAAATGGGTCCCACAATCGCTTATGATGGCTCGAGGTGCACCAAATCGGGCAAAAAGACTCTTTAAAAACTTAACAACCACTCGGGCATCATTAGTGGGGAGCGCCTTCGCTTCAACCCATTTTGATAAGTAATCGACGGCCACGAGAATATATTTATTCCCCCTAGACAATGGGAATGGCCCCATGAAATCGATGCCCCAAACGTCAAAAATCTCACAAACTTGAATCGCATTTTGCGGCATTTCATCTTTTCGAGAAATTTTCCCTTGACGTTGGCATGAATCACATGTTTTCACCAATTCATGGGCATTCCGATATATCGTCGGCCAATAAAAGCCAGAATCGAAAACCTTCTTAGCGGTGAAATTGGCACCATGATGTCCCCCCGTGGGTCCATTATGACATGCCTTTAGAATTTCAACGGCATCCGTACCGTGAACACACCGCCGGATCACTTGATCCGCACAGAATTTGAACAAGTAGGGGTCGTCCCAAAAATAATGTTGGACATCTTTAAAGAATTTCTTCTTCTGCTGGGACGACATCCCTTTCCTAATGAATTTCCCCGCATGGTAATTCGCAAAATCGGCGAACCATGGGGTACTTTGGTCAATTTTGGTCACACTCCCAAGTGTCTCAAGAGGAAATGTTTCCGTAATTTCCTTATTCTCGAGAACACTTTGATGGGGGTTGTGGAAAACTAGAAGGGGGGTTGAATAGTTTTGCGTCTTTTTCATTTTAATAAAAGTTTACTTTCAAAGAATTGATGGTAATTTGTAAAAACCTTTGAAGCTAAAGTATAGATACAAATTAATTCACTTATTTCACATAAATACTTCTTATTTAAAGTGTTGAATAGAAATTATAATTTCATATATCTCACTTAAATATAAGTTTGTATTTATATGTGTATATGTGTTTTAATGATTGTATATACTTTAATTTACTAATGTATAATTAATGTTTTGAATGGAACCTAGTTTGATCTTTATGTGAAACCAATATATGCACAACACACAATAATAATAATGTACGAGAAGCAAGTAAGTAAACAAGTAAAGAATGAGAGATGGAAAGATCAAACCGAGAGACAAAGGATTTATAGTGGTTCGGCTACAAGGACACCTTCCTTGCCCTACTCCACTCCCCGAGCACCGAACTCGAGAGTTTTCTTCACTAAGTCAATAACCTCCCTTATGGCGGAGAAAACCGTACACACCAAATGCTTACACCAATTAACGACACAAAGCAAGATGTCGAGTCCTAATTGTAGCTAGAACCAATCTCACACCAAATAGCACACCACAACTTCTTCACACCTTTGACTTCTTCAATATATCTTCACACCACGAGTATCTTCACACCTTCACAAAATTTTTCACGACTTCAATGTCTTGCAATCTTTACAACTTCAAAGCACCAATATCTTCACAACTTCAAACCAATAATATCTTTGCACCTTCAAGCCACTAGAGTCTTCACAACTTTAATCTAATAATGTCTTCAAATCTTCTCCACTTGAAAGCTTCACTTTCTTCACAACTAATCACTATTGCCACTCTTTCCTATCTTCACTAATATCCAACACTACTTCTTCACTTCAACTTCCACTACACACTTACAACAATTCTAGATTCTACAACTAAATCTAGCAAACTAATACATACACCTTATTCACCAAAGTATGAAAGATCAACAAGATGAAACAACCAAACAACTTAGATAGCAAGATGATACTAAGTTGTAATACTTCTAGTAGAAGTATTCTTCTCTTTGCACTTGAGTGTTGAGGCTTGAATCACTTTGAAACAAAGATCAAAGTATATAAGATCAAAGGATTTTTAGAAGATGGAGAGGGATGTTTAGATCAGAAAGTTTTTAGTGCAAAAAGGTGAGAAAAATATGTGGAATGATCCAATATTTATAGGGCCAGAAAATACTGTTCTGGAGCATGCCGGTCCCTTTAATTAGGGGGCGGTCCTCTTAATGATTAAAGGGGCCGCCTAGTATAATTAAGGGGGCCGCCCTCCTGAACGTTGGATTTTCTTGTCCTTTTGTGAGGGGAATTTTTCTGGATTAGATTTGCCATTTTTGGTTGAAAATTTGAATTCAAAAATTTGTAATGAATAAAACATATTCTTTTAATTCCAAAAATATTTTTCAAAAGATATAAAATGTTTTGTAACATTTTATAATTATCTAGTGATTAACAAAAATGTTCCTTTGATCTTGTAACACATTAGACACTTTGTTTATTCATACCTTAAGTGATTTAATGGTAAAGATGAGTATTTACTACTAAATACTTGTTTATGTCATAATATTTGGTTTGATGAGTTTTCGTTTTGTGATTATCAAAACATAGAGATATCGAAAGATATGAATAATGTTTTTAGTCATTTATTTATATCAACAATCTCCTCCTTTTTGATGATTACAAAACCTAAACTCATTAAATCCAAAAATTAATTTTTAGACAAGTATTTAGTGAGTTTATATTCACTTCTCCCCCTTTTTGTAAAATCAAAAAGGTTTAAGCCAAAAGGAAGTAAGCTCCCCCGTGATGTATGCTCCCCCTCGTTTGAGGGCACCAAAGGTTCGAGAATTGGAATTCTTGCAAGAAAAATATTAGAAGCAAAAGCATAGCAAAAGCAAACACATGTATCATAATACCAACAAGTAATAAGCATGGCAAAAGATAATAAGGAATACATATTAAGTCATTCATTGATAGAGAATGATTATGTCAACCCATAATCATTGTTACAAAAGACATAACTATAGAATACTAAGACTAAGTATAGCATCCTATTTTGCTAACAAGGAGTGTCACCAAACTTTCTTGAATCCCAAAATGGTTGAAAGGTTTTATTTGAAAATGAGAAACATAAGCATATAAAATGCTTGGTGGTTTAGTGGAGATAAACTTTTGGTTGCATGGATGTTGGTGAGTTTGGAGATGTGGAACTTGTAGGTGATGGGTTAGAGATAGGGTTTGTTGATTGAGGGTTTTGATGTTGTTCAAGTGATGATGTTTGTTGAGATCTTGTAAGAAGATACTCAATCCAAGTGAAGTGCTCATTCAAGGTAATGGTTTGTTGTTGAAGGAAGATGCAACAAGGGCAATTGTTGACATGCTTCTCAACTTGGTTGATGTTGTGTGGTGATGATGGTGAGCTCGATTGGGTTGGATCCAAATTGCGTTGCGCAAGATGTAATGCTAAAAGAGCACTAAGCTCATGAGCCTCTTTTAGCTCCTCAACGAACTTCAAGTGTTCGGAGGAAGGTGATGATGGTGGAGCATGATGGTTGTCTTGGGAGAAGGTTTGAACATGCAACATAGGAATGGCATGTGAGGTTGTAGGATGTGGTGGTGGTACTCTTGGTGGTGGAGACATGGTTGAGCTTGGGTAGTCATGAAAACATGAAATGGGTGGAAGAGGTTCTCCAAGAGTGAGTGGTGTTTTTGTTGAATGAGCAACATGTGAAATATTGATTTAGAGATTGGGATTGTTGTTTTGGGATTGAGCATGCTCATCATAAGAAGAAGCATGAATGAGGGAATGAGTGGGTGATAGGTTTTGAGATGAATCATTATTGTGGGTTTGAGGTTTAATAGTTGGTTGACTTGGAACAACATCACTTGAGTTATGATAAGAATCAAGTTTCCTCCTCCAAACGGGTTTGACGGAGATCCTTGCGGTTCTTGAAATCTTAGGTTTTTGGTTGTTGGGAGATGACATGTTTAGGTGTGATGGCATTAATGATGGGAAGAGGGTATTTATAGTGTATGAGAAAAGTGGTTTAGGAAGGTAAATTTTGAGGGATAACATGGGACAAAATATGTTTGTGAATTTTGGGAAGTATAGGCTGAAATGGGTCAAAAAGTGATAAAGAAAACAGTATCCCCGACCATCAGATGGCCGGTCCCCTTAATCATTAAGGGGGCCGCCTTATATAATTAAGGGGGCCGCCCATCTGGCGATTCCCAGAATGCCAGAAGTGGGTTTTTGGCAGAAAATTTTCAAAAAGGTTGTGTTTTTGGATTTGGATTCAAGTAAGTTCAACTCTTTGAGGCAATATAGGGCATACTATTCATGAATGTAGAGAGTGATATAGAATTAATTAAAATAGGCAATTAATTTCTAATAATCATGTTATCTATTAATTTATCAATTAAGATATGCAACAAATGAGACAATAAGGCAAATAAGTTTGATGTGTAACTATATGAAGATGATAACATTTAGTCTAGAGCAAACATATTGATGATTGTTAACAAGTAACAAATAGGTGAACATGATTATATGGACATCAAGACTTGTTACAAACGTCTAGCAAAAAAACATGTATGCACCTTGACAAAAAAATGTTTTGAAGTAAATTCAAATGTGCATTACAATAACATAGATTGAATTTTGTTTCATAACGTCTAGCAAAAAAAATTTCAATCTTGTTTTTGATTAAAATAATGGTTATGAAAGAAATTTTTGTCAAGTAAATTGTTAAAGAAAATATTTCATTCAAAAAGAGAGAAGCTTTGAACATGATGTTTTGATCATGATAATCAAGAAGTTTCAAGTGAGGGGTTTGAAATGGAAGCTTATCATGCTCAAGAGAATCAATCAAGCCCATTGTCACACATAATCATCTTTAATGACACCTAAAGATATTAAAGAGAAATGATATATATATATATATATATATATATATATATATATATATATATATATATATATATATATATATATATATATATATATATATATATATATATATATATATATATATATATATATACAAAGAACATCATAATATCATGTTGCAAACAAATCTCAATTATAATACATCAATTAATGCAACTAGTAAGATCATATAGCTTAAGTAGAAGAGTTCTACTATAGATCATAGAAGATTAAGAAAAGTGATAATAGACTAAACAACAAGAAGGTTAATAATGCTAATATCATATATGCATATATTAGTGTTAATAATCTAAAAGCATGGCAATTTATCAGTTAAATCGTATTCACACACTAATTAAAACAATCTAAAATATAATGTAACATTGACAAGTTTTTGAAAAGAAAACTTATCTCAGGTCCAGCTTTTCAAAAAGAGTGGGCATGACGGTGATAGAAGAAATCTTAAGAGTAAGTCCACAACATGTCGAAGTAGCCAAGTAATATCCTCATGAATAGAAATCAAGGGAACTAGATCCGAGATGTTCAATCGATCACACCAATCATCACAAGTCGTGAAGGTTAATAGAAGTAGTACTTAGGAGGCTTCATCTTGAAATAATAACGGACACACTATGATACCAATACTCCAAGAGAGAAGAGCAAAATGCCGAGACAAAAATATTCCCGCAACAACGTCATAGGCGAAACATTTGCAGAATGTGAAACAACGTGATAGAGACCAATATCCGTCAAAGGTAATAGAGCGAGATGAGTAAATCAACACGTAATAGACTCTTCATTCGTTAATTACCTAAACATGATAAACAGCTTGGTACCCAGATTCTCATGGGTCCTAGTTGGTTAGATGAGAACATCCATTGCATTTGAATGCACATGATGGGATGTCATCGATAAGTACAAGAATTCATCAATAGTTTGTTTTAATTAACAAACAATGATTTTCTTGACTAGAATAATAAGTAATGAATGTTAATAGTATTAGTTCTAAATTTATTCACTAGATTTAACAAATTTTATTTGTTTTGATACATTTGTTGAAGGATCATTTACGATAAATCCTAACCTGGTTTTATCATAAAATGGCTTTTGAATGTCGAGAAGATATTTTAAAGATTTAGAACTATTTTCGAATTTTGCCAATGTTTTTGCTTTTTCATTTTCCATTTTAATTTCATGTTTGTAGTCTCGACATTTTTTACATTCAAGATCGATTTCAATATTACTTTTAAGTCTAGACATTTTATCTTCTAAAATGGTTTCTTTTTCAAAGTTGTTTTCAGCGGATGTTGAAAATTCGTTCTTAAAAATAATTTTTGAGTCAATGTTGCAAAAATGTTTGAAGTTGTTTTCCATTTTTAAAAATTCTAATATAAATTGATCATAGCAAAAATGTTTAGTTTTGGATTGTACCTTCTTTGTAGTTGTACATTCTTCACATGCTATACGGTGATCAATTCTATTTTCCATGTCGCTCCATGTTTTGTTTGTAGTTTTACTTGGATCTAGAAACATGTAGTTCTTGCCATCAATACTTGTGTTCTCATTTGTTTGAATATTCTCATAAGTCGTATTATCATCGTCTTCTTTGCACTTGTTGCACCATGATTTATTCATGCTCTTTCTTCGGATTTGGCTCATGTATTCTTCGTTGTAGATACTTTCAATGATCACATTTGAACTAGTAGTACATGTGTTTATTTCAACTAAATATTTATTTACTAAATTTTCTAGATTAACTATTTCTTGTGCAATATCAAGTTTATCATCTTTGGTTTTACATTTCTCTTGGTGAATCTTTAAAAGACATTTCCAAATACTATTTTCCGTTTTACAACGAAATAATCTTTCATATTTGACTTTTGGTAGAGTTTTGAAAATAAGTAATTTGGCATTAGTGTTTTTATCAATTTTAGTTTGAAGATTATTATATTGATTTTCAAAATCTATTTTGGTTGGTTTAAGATCACCAATTGAAATGATATGCCAAAGATCAGGATCTATTGATTTCACATAATTTTCAAATTTGTTTTTCCATTCAAGAAAATGATCATTTTCAAATAAAGGTGGTTGTTGTGCAAATTTCCCTTCTACATATTTTTCAAATTCCATCGATCGTTGCAAGTTTTAAAATACAATCTATTTTAAAAATCTTGCTAGACGTGGCTCCTGATACCAATTGTGAAAAACTAGAAGGGGGGGGGGGGGGGTTGAATAGTTTTGCGTCTTTTTCGTTTTAATAAAAGTTTACTTTCAAAGAATTGATGGTAATTTGTAAAAACCTTTGAAGCTAAAGTATAGATACAAATTAATTCACTTATTTCACATAAATACTTCTTATTTAAAGTGTTGAATAGAAATTATAATTTCATATATCTCACTTAAATATAAGTTTGTATTTATATGTGTATATGTGTTTTAATGATTGTATATACTTTAATTTACTAATGTATAATTAATGTTTTGAATGGAACCTAGTTTGATCTTTATTTGAAACCAATATATGCACAACACACAATAATAATAATGTACGAGAAGCAAGTAAGTAAACAAGTAAAGAATGAGAGATGGAAAGATCAAACCGAGAGACAAAGGATTTATAGTGGTTCGGCTACAAGGACACCTTCCTTGCCCTACTCCACTCCCCGAGCACCGAACTCGAGAGTTTTCTTCACTAAGTCAATAACCTCCCTTATGGCGAAGAAAACCGTACACACCAAATGCTTACACCAATTAACGACACAAAGCAAGATGTCGAGTCCTAATTGTAGCTAGAACCAATCTCACACCAAATAGCACACCACAACTTCTTCACACCTTTGACTTCTTCAATATATCTTCACACCACGAGTATCTTCACACCTTCACAAAATTCTTCACGACTTCAATGTCTTGCAATCTTTACAACTTCAAAGCACCAATATCTTCACAACTTCAAACCAATAATATCTTTGCACCTTCAAGCCACTAGAGTCTTCACAACTTTAATCTACTAATGTCTTCAAATCTTCTCCACTTGAAAGCTTCACTTTCTTCACAACTAATCACTATTGCCACTCTTTCCTATCTTCACTAATATCCAACACTACTTCTTCACTTCAACTTCCACTACACACTTACAACAATTCTAGATTCTACAACTAAATCTAGCAAACTAATACATACACCTTATTCACCAAAGTATGAAAGATCACCAAGATGAAACAACCAAACAACTTAGATAGCAAGATGATACTAAGTTGTAATACTTCTAGTAGAAGTATTCTTCTCTTTGCACTTGAGTGTTGAGGCTTGAATCACTTTGAAACAAAGATCAAAGTATATAAGATCAAAGGATTTTTAGAAGATGGAGAGGGATGTTTAGATCAGAAAGTTTTTAGTGCAAAAAGGTGAGAAAAATATGTGGAATGATCCAATATTTATAGGGCCAGAAAATACTGTTCTGGAGCGTAACGGTCCCCTTAATTAGGGGGCGGTCCCCTTAATGATTAAGGGGGCCGCCTAGTATAATTAAGGGGGCCGCCCTCCTGAACATTGGATTTTCTTGTCCTTTTGTGAGGGGAATTTTTCTGGATTAGATTTGCCATTTTTGGTTGAAAATTTGAATTCACAAATTTGTAATGAATAAAACATATTCTTTTAATTCCAAAAATATTTTTCAAAAGATATAAAATGTTTTGTAACATTTTATAATTATCTAGTGATTAACAAAAATGTTCCTTTGATCTTGTAACACATTAGACACTTTGTTTATTCATACCTTAAGTGATTTAATGGTAAAGATGAGTATTTACTACTAAATACTTGTTTATGTCATAATCTTTGGTTTGATGAGTTTTCGTTTTGTGATTATCAAAACATAGAGATATCGAAAGATATGAATAACGTTTTTAGTCATTTATTTATATCAACAGGGGTTCTCAAGTCGTGAAAGGTGGTCGGCAGCAAGATTCTCAGCTCCTTTCTTGTCTCGTATTTCGACATCAAATTCTTGGAGCAAAAGAACCCACCGCATTAAACGTGGCTTAGCGTCTTGCTTCGCCATTAAGTACTTCAAGGCTGAGTGGTCCGTATACACTATGCACTTTTTAAGCAACAAATAAGGTCTAAATTTCTCAAAAGCATAGACGACCGCTAACATCTCTTTTTCAGTAGTTGTATAGTGATGTTGGGCGTCATTCATGGTCTTGCTTGCATAGTGTATAGGCTGAAAATACTTGTTCTTACGTTGCCCCAGAACTGCACCAATGGCATAATCGCTTGCATCACACATTAGCTCAAATGGTAAGTTCCAATCGGGGGCAACTAAGATTGGTGCCTCCGTTAACTTCTTCTTCAAAATATTAAATGCATCGACGCATTCATTCATGAAGTTAAACGGTGCGTCTTTTTCTAAAAGGTGGGCCAGAGGCCGGGCTATTTTAGAGAAGTCTTGAATAAAACGTCAGTAAAAGCCGGCATGACCAAGAAAACTTCTAATTCCTTTGACGGTAGTCGGGTGTGGTAATTTAGCAATAACATCGACTTTTGCCCGATCCACCTCAATTCCAGATTTGGATATTTTATGGCCGAGGACTATTCCCTCTTTAACCATGAAGTGGCACTTTTCCCAATTTAGAACTAAATTAGTGTTTTCACACCGAATTAGCATATTTTCCAAATGGGAAAGGCAAGAGTCGAAAGAATTTCCATAGACGGAGAAGTCGTCCATGAACACTTCCATGGTTTTTTCAATCATATCGGAGAAAATGGCCATCATACACCGTTGAAACGTGCCTGGAGCGTTACATAAGCCAAAGGGCATTCTACGATAGGCAAACGTTCCATACGGGCAAGTAAAAGTGGTCTTTTCTTGATCCTGGGGATCAATGGGAATTTGAAAGTACCCAGAAAAGCCATCCAAAAAACAATAGAACTCATTTCCCGCTAAACCTTCAAGCATTTGGTCCATAAAAAGGAGCGAGAAATGGTCTTTTCGTGTCGCATCATTCAACTTGCGGTAGTCGATACAAACTCTCCATCCGGTCACAAGTCGAGTCGGTATAAGCTCATTATCGTCATTTTTCACAAAAGTGATTCCGCCCTTCTTTGGCACACAATGAACCGGGCTAACCTATGAACTATCTGAGATCGGATAAATCATTCCAGCGTCAAGGAGTTTAATAACTTCCTTTTTGATCACTTCATGAATTTGTGGATTAACCCGTCGTTGTTGCTGGACGGAAGCTTTGTGATTATCCTGAAGAAGAATCTTATGAGTACAAAATCGAGGGTCGATTCCCTTAATGTCAGATACTTGCCAAGCAATCGCACTTTTATGTTTCCGAAGCACATCTAAGAGTCGTGTCTTCTCCTCATCTTTAAGGCCTTTTGATATTATAACCGGTAATTTATCATTTTTTCCAAGTATGCGTATTCGAGATGAGGAGGCAAATCCTTGAGCTCGAGCTCCGGAGGATTCTCAATAGACGGCTTAACTTCTTTTACGTCTGCCATTTTTAAGTCAACCGGAGGGGAAGAAACAATCGGTTTTTCATTTAACAATTTTTCTATTAATAAAATGTCCCCCTCCGGATCAAAGTTATTATTATCAATTTCCGGTGAAAATGATTCATTTGCAAGACAAGCATTGATTTCTTCCCAAGCGAGATCACTTCCCTCAAACGGAGTGAGGGAAGGGGAAGAATCGGAGACGATCGGTTCAAAAGAAGAAGTGGGATTGCCACTCGAAGCATTATCGGAAAAACCAAGAAATTCTTGAGCATACTCCTCCGTAGTTTCATCAATAACATCGATACGGTTGATGGAAGAAACATCGTAATCGTAGGAGTATCTCGCGGTTTGATCAAGGTTAAAAGTGACGGCTTCGTTTCCAACACGTAAAGTAATCTCCTCGTCATAAACATCAATCAAAGCACGACCGGTCCTTAGGAAACCTCTCCCGAGAATGAGAGGAACCCGTGGATCGGCATCGAAATCAACAACCACAAAATCCGCAGGGAAATGAAATTTCCCAACATTGACAAAAATATCCTCTGCTATGCCAATTGGACGAGACGTAGATCGGTCGGCAAGCTCGAGGGTCATAAGCGTCGGTGTCAAGTTAGGAAGAGACAACTTTTTCCATATCGACATTGGCATAAGGTTAATGCTAGCACCAAGATCGGCCAAGGCGAAGCATTGAACCATACCCTGAAAATTGCACGGTATTAGAAACTTGCCAGGGTCTTCAAGCTTTTTGGGCAGCTTTTTAAGAAGAACCGCTGAGCAATTCTCGTTCATTTGAGTCCTTGACATTTCAAAAAGCTTTTCTTTATTATACAAAAGACCTTTTAGCATCGAAGCAAATTTGGGCATCAAAAGTATAGCATCCGCGAGACTTATATCAAAGTGTAACTCTTGAAAAATCTGATAAAATTTTTCCATTTGGTTTTTATCCTTCTCGCGGTGCTTTTGTTCATTTAAGCGTGACGGATATGGCAACTTTGTTTTAACCGGTGTTTCATTTTCATTATCATTAACAACCTTTTCTTTTCCTTTAGACGTCGGGACCACCGGAGGTTGGATGTCTTCGGTCCTTCCACTATTAATAGGAATTTCCGTATCCGTTGTCACCTCGGGTTCATGAGCGACTACCTTGGGGGGTAGAGAAGAAGAGGTAGTCGGAGCCGTCGGTCCATCATAAGTAACACCACTCCTTGTTATGATCTCTTTTGCATCGCCCCTCGGGTTAGCGATCGTGTTGCTTGGCAACGTTCCAGAGCCCGAGGGTCGATCATTTAAACACTTGTTAATATCGTTGATTTGAGTCGCAAACATTTTCGTTGTTTCATCTTGTTTAGCAATTAAAGCTTGTTGACCTTGAATCAATTGTTTAATCAACTCTTCCGTGGGCGACGGATTTGGAATAGCAGCTTGATTTTGATTATTAAAACTTTGCCCACGGTTTTGAAAATTGCCATTGTTCTGATTTCCATGATTATTATTCTGAAAATTCCCATTGTTTTGAAAATTATTCCCTTGAGGCGGGCCTTGGTGGTAATTTCCCCGGTTTTGATTTTGAAAAGTCTGATTTTGTTCTTGAAAACCATTATTTCCATGGTTGTGATTCTGATTGTTATTGAATTGATGATTACGGTTTTGCACGTTGTTATTCTGATTCACTTGATTAGGTTGATTAAACCCG
Source organism: Artemisia argyi (assembly GCA_030686995.1). Taxonomy (NCBI): domain Eukaryota; kingdom Viridiplantae; phylum Streptophyta; class Magnoliopsida; order Asterales; family Asteraceae; genus Artemisia; species Artemisia argyi. The sequence continues at coordinate 161,937,378 of CM060691.1, forward strand.
GGTGGTCCTTGAAAATGGCTCGAACGGTAGCTGAGGAGATTACGGTCTCCTTGAAGAGGTGGGTAACCGTTGCCACCCATATTCGCAGCATACACGTTCTCTTGAGCAAAAGAGCTGGTCGTCGGACATTCATAATACGGGTGTGGACCACCACAAGTTTCACAAACGACATTGACCATATTAACTTGTGTGTCTTTGACTTGATTCGGCATCATTTGGTACATTCTTAGTATAGCCGTCGACAAATCGTCAATTTTCTTATTCAAGACGGCTAGCTCGGGGTTAGAAGAAAAAGAGTTAAGAGTCGCAGTCGATCTTATTGGCTCATTCCTCTCGGCTGAGGAATCCCAATAGTTGTAATGGGCCGTCATATTCTCGATTAGCTCGTTACAATCCTCGGGACGACGTTTCATGAATGTACCACCAGCTGCAGCATTGATCGTGTCCCTATGTCGTAAAGTTAATCCATTATAAAACGTATCAATTATTGTGACGAGAAGCATATTATGATTCGGACAACGATCAATGGCAAGCTTGTAACGCTCCCAAGCCTCAAACAAAGACTCATCGGGGAGTTGTCGAAAATTGCTTATATCATTCCTCAATTTCGTCACCATCGATGGTGGAAAATACTTCGCCAGGAACTTGGAAACCATTTCATTGAAAGTATGAATCGAGTTTCTGGGAAGGCGATCAAACCACGCGGTGGCATGATGCATAAGAGAATATATAGGGGAAGAGAGAGAGACAAAGGGCGTCATCGGAGACCCCGTTTTGCTTCATATTTTGGGTGACGGTTAGAAACTTATCGAGATGCTTATTTGCATCGTCACCCGGTAATCCGTGAAATTGGAACGAATTTTGAACTTGTTGTATCATGTGGTGCTTAAGTCCAAAATCCGTAGCCTCAATATTTAGAGGGGCAATCGGGCCACCTCTACCATGCATCGTGGGTTGGCACAGCTCCTCCATCGTTTGGAGATCGGGAGCCGGCATGTGTTGGTTTTCATCACCACCAACCGGATGGTGTTGATTATTCATATCCATTTCCTCAATGTTAAGGAAATGGACACGGTGTGTGTGTCGTATTACCCTTTCGGGATTTGACAAAGGTGATATAAGACTCTCAATAGAAGAGCGGGTGTGCATACACCAAAAGCAAAATTAAAAAGAAAATAAAAAGAAAAAGGAAAATCTTTTTTTTTTTCACAAAAACTTTTTTTTTTCTTTTGTTTTTTTTTCTTTTTATTGAAACGTTACGTTAATCAAAAACCGTTTCTTTCAAAACCACGCGCGACGGGATGGGAAAGAAGAGTGTTTCTCTCTTCAGCTAGCAATTTAATGTCTTAGCTTCCGTATTTCCCGCTTAATCGGTTGTAGTAAATGAAATAATCCGATAATTAATTAATTTCACGTTTTCGTTATATTGCGAGACTTTTTTGGTTTACAACGCCCTTTCTTTCGATCGAGTCGAGGCTGTAACTTTTATTATTTTTTTGGTATTGTGTAAACACTTTAGGAAAAGTGTTTTGAATTTTTCAATTTTTATAGAGATATATATAAAAAGTAGAGGGAGGCTTAACAAAACACGATTTTTCAAAAAGATATTCAAAAATTCACTTCGGCCTTCCCCGGCAGCGGCGCCAAAAATTTGATTCGTGTGAAAACCAATTATATAATATATATATATAGTATAGTATCGAAGTGATCCGCGTAAAATACGGATCACCTGAGTCGTTTCCCAACGAAGGCGAATGGAATCGAGAATATCGATTCGTGAAATCGTGAATTTGAAAAGTGAGAAAGTGAAAATAGTAATCAAATAGTTCACGTATGCACAAACAAGTATGAAATATGCAGAAAGTACAAGCTAATTATGCACCAAAGTTAAAAACGTAAAAACGGAAACGCAACCGCAAAATTTAAAACGTAACGTATAATGAAAAATGATCCTACGAACTTGAAAATATTTTCTAAAAATCTTAAACTAATTAAGAGAATTTTAAGAAAAAGAAAAATATTTTTTTGACTTTTTATTTATTGTCTATGAATTAATAATGATTTTTGGACTTTTTAAATGAATTAAAAATAAGGAAAATAGAAAAATTAATAGGAACAATGAAAATTAAATTCAAAAAATTCTAAAATATTATAAAAGAATTTCTAAAAATATTTTTGTATTTTTCACAACTTTTTCTGATTTTTTTATTGATTTTTGGTATTCAAAAACTATTTAAAATTGAATAAAATCAAAAAGAAATTGAGAAATATAGTAAAAAGACTTGGAAAAATCTCGAAAAATTCCAGAAAATCTAAAATAATAAAAAGAACTCAAAATAAAAATTTGAAGTAAAAAGGAAAAGTTGAACTACTTATTTTAAGAGAAACTGCTTATCACAAGTGCTTATTAATAAGCACTTGTGATAAAAACTTATGAAACTGAAAACACTGATGTAAAATGCTTAAATAATGCTCAGAGAAACTCAGGTATGATCAAGATATGCTCAGAATAACCACAAAGTACCACAATTAACTCAATAAGCAAAGGGATAAGCCAAAGCAATGAGCAGAATCTCAAACAGATTAATTCAGGAGAATAAGGTCATTCACAACACTTATTTATCAACAAACAAACTCAGATATACCAATGAGACTCAAGCACAAGCCCAAACAATCAATAGCAGCCCAATGTTGAAATCAGCTACTAGTTCAAACACCTTATTTGAAAGCAATCGAAAAGCAGTCCTAGTAAACTAATAGGTGAGATATTATGGGGGCAAAAACTCTATTAACCAACTGAGATTCCAATTTACCAATGAACTATATGTCACAACTCATCATTTCAGGTCATTACAGGTCATTTCGGGAACTTTGGAAAAACACTATTCATAAATCACTATTCATCAAAACACTATTCATCGTTTTACTATTCATCATTTTCGAGGTCATTTTGATATTCTGAGAAACATTTGGGAAATTTACTATTCACTAAACACTATTCATTTCTGGAAAAGTTTTCATCATTCACTTGCATTACTCATTTCGTCGTAAATTTAGTTTACGGGTATTCAAATTCGCGTAACCGGATTGGTTTAGGTGCGAATTCATTTCATTAGTGCTAAGAATACTGCATACGGACTAGAGATAGTCTGCATATCATCATAACAGCATTTTCATGTTATACCACTCTCAGGATTTTCAAATTATTATATTCAGTACATTTAACGTTTTTACGTATAAGTATTTATAGTAAACGTTAACACCCGGTTTATACACGACGAATATATCTAAATATTCCCACGATGGTCCCGACATATTTTTATATCCATTTTAACATCATAAAACTTATAACATTCAGTTACCCAGTATTTTGGAAATTTATTTTATTTATAACGTACGCGTATGAATATAACGACGGTTTTCGTGAAAACTAAACAATAATCACCCGAACACTCAGTAATTGTACCCAACATATTTTTAATATGTTTTTATCATTATTATAACTTTATTTTCATCCCGGTTAACTTTGTGAACGTTTATTGCTATTAAACCCGGTACCCGATTTTAACGAATAACTCGTAATAACACTTAACGCTACACTAGGACTAATTAGTAACTCAAAACCTATTTGGCTACTCCTTTTCACACCAAAAACCGGCCATGAAACCACCCCTTTAACCCCTAGCATTAACTCATTAGTATTTAACTAATAAACCTCTTATAACCTTACTTTACCAAAAACCTAGAATCATAAATCACTTTTTAGCTAAGATCAAAAACTTGCTCATCTCTTCCATTCTCTCTTCATCCTCACGACCCATAATTAACACCAAGATCAAGTGATCATTTTTCATAAGTTAAAACACTAAACTTGTTCCTTTTACATGCCTAATCAAGAATCAAGCAACAAAAACACAAGAACATCAAGCATAATCATCATATAATCATCTCATTTTATCAAGTAAGTAATCAACTTTATTTTTACATGAAACATCTTATATTTACTTGTATTTCATGATTTCCATGCTAAAAACCATGTACAACTAGCTATACCACCATTTATTTTGTCTAAAATGAAACATACAAACCCTAACTTTTTAGTTATGAATCCCCTTGCTATAATAACTTGGTTAGGAGTCCATGGCACCCTAAGAAGGTGTATGGTAGGATTAGATTAGTTATGTGGTGATTACAAGAGGTTTGGTGATGTTAGAAATTAGTTATAAACCTTGAAAACTTGATTTGGAGCATGTTTTAGACATGCTGTCCCATTTTGTTATTTTCTGGAAAATCAGTAAACACCAAGGAAACTTTGGCAAAATTTTTAGAAAATACTTTCAAAAACGAATCCGTAGGCGAAAGAACGGATTAAAAAGAGTTAATAACGAAGAAGTTATGATTTTTGCAAGATTGTTGACGAAAAGTATTTTTCTGGAAATTAGTTGCTGTTGGACGTTTTTCGTTGGTCAAAAAGAGGCTTTAGACTTAACCCGGAGGAGCCGAGCTTTCCAAAATATATTACTACATACTAAGACGTAACCGTGGACATAAAGAACAAGTAAAACGGACAAGTAACGACAAAGATATTCACGTTTGAATATCGGCTAAAACCATTTTTATTTGGCAGCTTTTAATAAAAATGGACACTAAAACTACGAAGTACTTTTATTAGCTAGAAATAATATTAAGTACCAAGCTTTATAACTAATGTAGTATTAGTTATTACAAGAATGTTTTCATCATTTCAAGGCGATATTACAAGGATTACAACCCGAGGATTTCAACGCTAACATGGAAACATACGATATATATATATATATATATATATATATATATATATATATATATAAGTATATATATATTACAACTAGCTTATTATATTTTCTAATAGCAATATTTTTCCAAATTCTTGGATTATATATTTTTGATAACACAAGTGTTTTTCCAAAGACTAGAGTGGTATAGAAACATGAGCATGGACATTCATAACATCATTTGGTGATCTAAATGAGATCATTCATCATTCATTTTAGGTTGCGGCAGATAACCGTGCATTGTTGTCCTTAACATTCCGTTGCATTGTACTATTACTTCGAGGTGAGTCATAGCCCCTACTCTTTTAATTGTTTTGTCAACTCTTTGGGGGAGATACATGCTACTACTTGCTTACTTGTACAGATTCACATAACATTTATACTTGATTACATTACACTTGATGTCATACACACGTGATTGTGTTATAGTTAACTGTGTTATACTAAACTGTGATGGAAACATACATACTTCCAATGGCCCCAGATTTAGTTCTGGGCACAACCATGGAGACACACATACTTCCAATGGCCCCAGATTAAGTTGCTGGGCACAACCATGGAGATATACATACTTAAGTGAGGTCTTCGGAGAAGAAGTGTGGACTCACTACTAATTGCTTAACTGTTGTTATGAACTTATACATATCTTAATCATATTATTTTGTAGCAGTGGGTTGTAAACACACAGGTTACAAGTCTCTTATGGCGGGACTTGCAACTGAGTGGATTTACGATGCCTTTGCTGTGTGAACATTCTTTATAGGCTTTTCAACTGTATTAAGACAAACTCTATGAACTCACCAACCTTTGTGTTGACACTTTAAGCATGTTTATCTCAGGTTAGAAAGGCGATAGCAGGTGTGTGGAGCTGAGAGTCTTAGGGCATGCTTTTGGAGACTTTCACTTTTATCGTTTACCATTCGATACACTTTAAAAACTTATGTATCATTCTAGTTTGGGATCTTTGTTTTGTAAACTATGACTTTTATCTATTCGAATGGTAACTTTTCAAAAACGTCTCATTTAGAGGGCGTTTTCTATATCTTGTACTTTGTGCCCTGAAGTAGCATCCCAATGACACAGTCTTCCGCTGCGGTATTTTGGGGGTGTTACAGATTGGTACCAGAGCCTTGGTTATAGAGAACTAGGTTGTTTTAGAGTCTAGACTATAACTACATACATGTAGACTCTCCTCCCTATCGCCTTGCACTTTACATACGCTTACGCTTGCTGGTAATTTATTTATTTTTAGACCCACGCTATTAGATACTTTGTAGAAACCGTTAGAAACTAGACTTCCCGGTGACTTTAACACTTAAGGGAGAATCCTTTGTTCCTTTGTACTAAGCGTGACGTTCCCTAGATGCCCATTTAAGCAACCTCTACCACTGAGATATGTGTGCCTGGTGATATGTACACTTGTGAAAGGAAACATTTATAATTGTGGTGGCCAACATAATTATAAGTGCTTCACGACACACGTGGACATATGACTATGCAGATGTAGATCGGTGTTGGCACAACTTAGGAAACAACTGGTAGCACGGTATTATATATGAGGATGTGAAGTATAGACTTTGGTTAATCAACGGTTTTCCCTCATCACTGACGTTCACTAAACCCAAGTAACGATGGTGGAAGAACTGGTGGACGTGGAGGTAGAGGAGGTGGTCACGGCATTGAAAACATTGATAACAACGACGGTGGAAATACTGATTTTGAAGCCATCATCGCTCGACAACTGAAAACTTTCTCCCCACTATTGTCACTCAAGTTGGCGATCATATGAATAATTTGGCAAACCACGAAAGCGGAATTAACAACACCAATGGTATAGGCCAGAATGGTAATGGCAACAACATCATTAGGACTGGATGTACGTATAAGGAATTTACGTCATGCAAGCCAATTGATTTCAATGGTGTAGGAGGCGCGTTGGCGTATACTCGATGGGTTGAAAAGATGGAGTCGATGATCGATATTAGTAACTGTGCAGCACATCAAATGGTGAAGTATTCCATGTGCTTACTATCAGGAAAGGCATTGACATGGTGGAATACGCAGATTCAAGCTAGGGGTAGAGCGGCAGCTGTAGGTATGACATGGGATGATTTTAAGGCATTACTAAAGGAGGAATACTGCCCGGACAACGAGATGCAAAAGTTGGAGGATGAACTCTATCATCACTCTATGATAGGGGCTGGACATGCAGCCTACACAGATCGATTCCATGAATTAGCCAGACTAGTTCCACACCTAGTTACCCCTGAGTCCAAGAGGATCGAGAGGTACATATATGGTCTTGTCCCAGAAATTCGTGGGACTGTGAAAACAACTGAGCCTTCTACAATTCAGAGTGCAATATTGAGAGCAGGGACTCTAACAGATGAGATGGTTAGAAATGGAAGCTTGAGGAACAGTGATAAAAGGAAGGGAACAAGCGAGTCAAACAAGCAAATGGGCACAATAGCTGACAACAAAAGGGCAAGGACCTTTGCGGCAACTAATCCTGGTCAGAAAGAGTATTTAGGCCCGCATCCTAAATGTACGAAATGTAACTTTCATCACCAAAAGACTGTGCCCTGCCGTATGTGTGCTAATTGCAGACAGTCTGGTCATTATGCAAACCAGTGTAGAGAACTAGCAAATGTGGGCAATATGACGAACAACCAAAAGACATGCTATGAGTGTAACAGCCCGGATCACTTTCGGAACACCTGTCCTAAGTTGAAAAGGAATCTTAACCAAGGAGGAAATCGTCCAAACTTAGCAGCAGCAATTGAAGGGCCACGAGATGAGGCCAATGAGATTCCACCCGCACTTGGCAGAGCTTACTTCCTAGGAAATCCTATCACCCAACATGTCCGCGATAGCACAACGGGTACATTCTCTTGAACAACTAGCGTATTTTTGTAGCACTTAAGTCTTAATATAGGACCTATACACAACATTGACTAATCTGAGACCTAGCAGCATTAACCTTAGTCATACTAACATTAGAAATTTGATTAGTGTAAGCAATTCCAAAGTCGAGCAAATCTTTCAAAAGATCTTTTTCAAGGATGTTGAATCCAGACCTTGATTTTTAGCTTGGTTCTAGTGACTGTTCTTGTTTGATTGGGTTGCGAAAATCAAGCTAAAAGTTAAAGTCATCACTCAAACCGATTTAGCCTAATCTCATGACTGTTCTTGTTTGATTGGGTTGTGGGCTTAAGTGAAAATCGGTTACCTAAATGATTAACCTAAAGGAGGTCTTTTGAGGACTATGCTCGGGATTGGGAAGGTTTGCCTCATCAAGTCTGACCACGAGAACATACCTAGTTGGATAGGAAACCCACATACATAAGCTTTGACACATTTAACTGATTAACATTAACTGAACTTCGGGACGAAGTTCTTTTTAGAGGGGAAGACTGTCACAACTCATCATTTCAGGTCATTACAGGTCATTTCGGGAACTTTGGAAAAACACTATTCATAAATCACTATTCATCAAAACACTATTCATCGTTTTACTATTCATCATTTTCGAGGTCATTTTGATATTCTGAGAAACATTTGGGAAATTTACTATTCACTAAACACTATTCATTTCCGGAAAAGTTTTCATCATTCACTTGCATTACTCATTTCGTCGTAAATTTAGTTTACGGGTATTCAAATTCGCGTAACCGGATTGGTTTAGGTGCGAATTCATTTCATTAGTGCTAAGAACACTGCATACGGACTAGAGACAGTCTGCATATCATCATAACAGCATTTTCATGTTATACCACTCTCAGGATTTTCAAATTATTATATTCAGTACATTTAACGTTTTTACGTATAAGTATTTATAGTAAACGTTAACACCCGGTTTATACACGACGAATATATCTAAATATTCCCACGATGGTCCCGACATATTTTTATATCCATTTTAACATCATAAAACTTATAACATTCAGTTACCCAGTATTTTGGAAATTTATTTTATTTATAACGTACGCGTATGAATATAACGACGGTTTTCGTGAAAACTAAACAATAATCACCCGAACACTCAGTAATTGTACCCAACATATTTTTAATATGTTTTTATCATTATTATAACTTTATTTTCATCCCGGTTAACTTTGTGAACGTTTATTGCTATTAAACCCGGTACCCGATTTTAACGAATAACTCGTAATAACACTTAACGCTACACTAGGACTAATTAGTAACTCAAAACCTATTTGGCTACTCCTTTTCACACCAAAAACCGGCCATGAAACCACCCCTTTAACCCCTAGCATTAACTCATTAGTATTTAACTAATAAACCTCTTATAACCTTACTTTACCAAAAACCTAGAATCATAAATCACTTTTTAGCTAAGATCAAAAACTTGCTCATCTCTTCCATTCTCTCTTCATCCTCACGACCCATAATTAACACCAAGATCAAGTGATCATTTTTCATAAGTTAAAACACTAAACTTGTTCCTTTTACACGCCTAATCAAGAATCAAGCAACAAAAACACAAGAACATCAAGCATAATCATCATATAATCATCTCATTTTATCAAGTAAGTAATCAACTTTATTTTTACATGAAACATCTTATATTTACTTGTATTTCATGATTTCCATGCTAAAAACCATGTACAACTAGCTATACCACCATTTATTTTGTCTAAAATGAAACATACAAACCCTAACTTTTTAGTTATGAATCCCCTTGCTATAATAACTTGGTTAGGAGTCCATGGCACCCTAAGAAGGTGTATGGTAGGATTAGATTAGTTATGTGGTGATTACAAGAGGTTTGGTGATGTTAGAAATTAGTTATAAACCTTGAAAACTTGATTTGGAGCATGTTTTAGACATGCTGTCCCATTTTGTTATTTTCTGGAAAATCAGTAAACACCAAGGAAACTTTGGCAAAATTTTTAGAAAATACTTTCAAAAACGAATCCGTAGGCGAAAGAACGGATTAAAAAGAGTTAATAACGAAGAAGTTATGATTTTTGCAAGATTGTTGACGAAAAGTATTTTTCTGGAAATTAGTTGCTGTTGGACGTTTTTCGTCGGTCAAAAAGAGGCTTTAGACTTAACCCGGAGGAGCCGAGCTTTCCAAAATATATTACTACATACTAAGACGTAACCGTGGACATAAAGAACAAGTAAAACGGACAAGTAACGACAAAGATATTCACGTTTGAATATCGGCTAAAACCATTTTTATTTGGCAGCTTTTAATAAAAATGGACACTAAAACTACGAAGTACTTTTATTAGCTAGAAATAATATTAAGTACCAAGCTTTATAACTAATGTAGTATTAGTTATTACAAGAATGTTTTCATCATTTCAAGGCGATATTACAAGGATTACAACCCGAGGATTTCAACGCTAACATGGAAACATACGATATATATATATATATATAAGTATATATATATTACAACTAGCTTATTATATTTTCTAATAGCAATATTTTTCCAAATTCTTGGATTATATATTTTTGATAACACAAGTGTTTTTCCAAAGACTAGAGTGGTATAGAAACATGAGCATGGACATTCATAACATCATTTGGTGATCTAAATGAGATCATTCATCATTCATTTTAGGTTGCGGCAGATAACCGTGCATTGTTGTCCTTAACATTCCGTTGCATTGTACTATTACTTCGAGGTGAGTCATAGCCCCTACTCTTTTAATTGTTTTGTCAACTCTTTGGGGGAGATACATGCTACTACTTGCTTACTTGTACAGATTCACATAACATTTATACTTGATTACATTACACTTGATGTCATACACACGTGATTGTGTTATACTTAACTGTGTTATACTAAACTGTGATGGAAACATACATACTTCCAATGGCCCCAGATTTAGTTCTGGGCACAACCATGGAGACACACATACTTCCAATGGCCCCAGATTAAGTTGCTGGGCACAACCATGGAGATATACATACTTAAGTGAGGTCTTCGGAGAAGAAGTGTGGACTCACTACTAATTGCTTAACTGTTGTTATGAACTTATACATATCTTAATCATATTATTTTGTAGCAGTGGGTTGTAAACACATAGGTTACAAGTCTCTTATGGCGGGACTTGCAACTGAGTGGATTTACGATGCCTTTGCTGTGTGAACATTCTTTATAGGCTTTTCAACTGTATTAAGACAAACTCTATGAACTCACCAACCTTTGTGTTGACACTTTAAGCATGTTTATCTCAGGTTAGAAAGGCGATAGCAGGTGTGTGGAGCTGAGAGTCTTAGGGCATGCTTTTGGAGACTTTCACTTTTATCGTTTACCATTCGATACACTTTAAAAACTTATGTATCATTCTACTTTGGGATCTTTGTTTTGTAAACTATGACTTTTATCTATTCGAATGGTAACTTTTCAAAAACGTCTCATTTAGAGGGCGTTTTCTATATCTTGTACTTTGTGCCCTGAAGTAGCATCCCAATGACACAGTCTTCCGCTGCGGTATTTTGGGGGTGTTACACTATATTCTAAACATCTAATGTCTACTAAAATTTTACCCTATATCAGCAATCAAAAGAGTGTTAATATCTAATTCTAATGAACAGCTGCTAGTTAAGAAACTAAATCAATTTTTACTTTCTATATTTTACCTACTGTTTTTAAGTTCTACAAAGCTTGATTGTACCTACTGTGATGAACTAAGACTAAAACTACCCAACCTAATCAGCTAAAATTCAGACTTAAGCTAGATCCAAACACTACTAATTGTGACAGTTCCACTTTAACTCTAAGTTATCGCAGTCTAGAATTCCCAAACCAATTCAGATGATTAACCAACAGATACCAAAACTAAACCAAATAGAAACACAACTCAGAAAGATGGTGACAATTCAATAATCGCACACTAGTACTGTTACATTCAAATACCCCTAAACTAGCAGTAGAATCACAGATCTCTCACAATGAAGTCCAAACTCCACCTTAGTCCTTACTATGATCCATACAACCAATTACAATTTCAAATATAATCAATTCTACTAAAGTGGATCTAATACAACAAATCTCAGATGCATAAATCCCATAGTTACTCAACACAAGTATTATATCAGATGTTCAATGACACTTATATGAACAAATAAAGCTACACATATCAAAGTTGAATCAATGAAACAGTAACCCTACATAAACCACAAGTAAACTCATATCTACAAAGTAAAATGAACAATTATGCAAAATATCTAAAATCAGACAATCAAATTACTCAATCTAACAGTTAATCTACACTACTAATGCAATTCAACAGTACAACAATGAATCAAATGCTAACTCACTGCTACAATTTTATCAAAAATTAAAAATAGAATTTACCACAACTCTCCCTCAGCAAGAACAGAGGGAGTTCACAGTTGCCTACTTTGAGATAGGCTGATTTCTTTGCTTTCTGTATCAGTCTATCTATTATCTCCAAAGTAACTTCCAAACCAACTCTAATTTTGATGATGTACTGACTCAGACTCAATCACTTCACTAATAGCTATCAAGCTAAAGTGAAATGTGTAAAACGAAAAATAAACTCTATGATGAGCTATACTAATATCTATTATAATATTTTTTATTTTTATATTTTTCTGATTTTTTTTTAATTTTTTTTTTTATTTTTATATTATGTAAATGAATATAAAAACTGAAATAAGAGTAATATATTGAAATGATACTTAACTAAATGAAACAGATAATAAGCTGAATGAAACAGTAAATAAGTTGAGATAAAAACAGAAAATAAGCTGAGATTTATTTAAGATAATTAGAACTTTTATTAAAATTCATATGAAAATTACAATTACTACACTAAAATACAATCTAAAATAAAATTGACAGCATTACCCTACACTAAAAATTACACATCAATGAGCACTAAACTAGACCTATTTATAGCAGAAGTGACGAGGGTTGGGGTCTGATTCCACGTTGGCAATCCATAACCTTTTGTGCTTCTTTTCCTTATCTCTCAGCCCTTTGATCCTTTTGTGCTTCTTCAAATCATTTACAACCCTTAGATGAGAATTTGAGACGTGTCTCTACCAATGACAAGCTTCCATCTGTCCCATTCGTGTATACTCACTGCCATGTGCTGACAATCCTTCTAGAAGGCGAATCCAAGGAAAGAATGTGAGGTGTCTTGCCCAATGGTAAGCAGCCAAGTGTCCTCATAGCAACTCTCATTCTCTCTGACACATGCCTGAGCACGTGACAGGTTTCTAGAAGCTCTAATTATTAGCTAATGATGGCTAATAATAAATGGTGTGAGCCAATTGAGAATGAAGGATAGCTAGGGTTCATATTTGGGGGTTTTCTGGGTTTGGGGAAGATTGGGAAAAAACGTTTGGTTTATTATAATTTGCTTGACCGGCTTATATGAACCTTTGACCCTATTTGACCAAAACATGGGATGGGGTTGGATTAGTATAAAATACAATTGGGCTTTTGAGTTAGATTTGGACTAGGCTTGTAATGTTATGGACTTGGCAGATTTTTGGGTTTAGTATCAAAATCATACAAGGACCTAATGTGTAATCATATGAAAGTTCAAGGGTTGAATCTGAATTTCTTTCAAAATATATTTCAAGGACTAATTCTGCCACTTTTGAATTCATGAAGGACTTATGTTGACTTTTGGATCCCAGCTTTGACTTTTTGACCGTCTTCCACTCTCGTGCCCGTTTTTCTGGTATTCGTGTGATTTTTCGTCATTTCGTGATTAATCCGTACCTGCATGTTCACAACATAAAAACACATGTTTATTTGGCATTTGTTAGCTCAAATAGTCATTTTGGGTCGATATTTGGCCATAAAATAGTGAGTGAATAAGCACTCACCAGAACTCCGTTCGAACGCCTATATATTTTGTAAGCAAGGCACTGAAAAAGACAGAGACTAACTACAGCGCTATGGAAAAGCTGGTCCTAGCTCTAGTATTCGCAGCTAAAAGACTGCGAAGATACTTTCAGGCGCACCCAATAGCTGTGATCACGGACCATCCCATCAAACAAGTTATCTCTAAATCTGACGCATCAGGAAGGCTGCAAAAGTAGAGTGTGTTGTTGAGTGAGTATAACATCTCATATAGACCACGCACTGCAATCAAGGGGTAGATATTAGCTGACTTTATTGTTGAAAAGCCAGAGACTGATACTCCACTTTCAACAGGCAAGACAGAGTTACAAGAACCATGGGTTCTATTCACAGACGGATCCTCATGCGTGGATGGATAAGGCGCAGGCCTTATCCTTACCAATCCAGAGGGGGTCGAATTCATCTACGCACTGCGCTTCGAATTCACAGCCACAAACAATGAGGCAGAATACGAAGCCCTACTCGTTGGACTGCGTATTGCAATTCAAATGGGTGTACGCAACCTAGAGGCAAATAAGGATTCCAGGCTAGTAGCTAACCTCGTGTTAGGTGAATATGAAGCCAAGGATGAACACATGATCCAATACCTTGAAAAAACCAAGTCCTTAATTCAGAGCTTTGATAGGTTCACAATCAAACAAGTACCTAGAGGAGACAATAGGAAAGCTGATGCGCTTAGCAAGATCACATCTACAAGCTTCGCGCACCTATCAAAACAGGTATTGGTAGAAACTTTAAAAAATAAATCAATCTTGGAGATGGAAGTATCCACGGTGATAGAGGAACAGGATCCCACGTGGATGACACCTATCATCGAATTTATAAGCAAAGGAATCTTACCACACGATCAGAAGGATGCTCGAAGAGTGTGGCACACAGAGCAATTTGAACTCCGAGATGGCATCCTATATCGACGCTCATTCTTACAACCTTGGCTCCAATGTGTTGGACCTCTTCAAGCAGATTATGTACTTCGAGAAATTCACTCGGGATCATGTAGCATGCACTCGGGACCACGGTCCGTAGAGGCGCGCGCCCTGCAATCAGGATATTATTGGCCTACTATGCACCGCGACGCGCGAGATATGATAAAGAAATGCAGTAATTGCCAAGTCCACATGCCAATTCCGTGCCAACCACAACAAGAGTTAACCCCCATTACCTCACCATGGCCATTCTATAAATGGGGCATTGACATCGCAGGCCCTTTCCCAGTTGCAGCGGGAGGGCTGAAATTCCTTATCGTAGCCATAGACTACTTTACAAAGTGGATTGAGGCAAAAGCAGTGGTGAGCATCACTGGCAACCAGGTAAAACGCTTCGTGTGGGACAATATTGTGTGTCGCTTCGGGCTACCTGGGGAAATTATCTCAGACAATGGAAAACAATTCTGCGATAACCCATTCAAAGATTGGTGCGCGCAATTGAACATCACACAACACTTTGCTTCAGTGAAACACCCACAAACCAATGGCTTGGTTGAATGCGCGAATCACAGTTTAGGCGAAGGGATAAAAGCGCGCCTTGACAGACACAAAGGAAAATGGGTGGACGAATTGTCACATGTTTTATGGGCGCACCGCACCACAATCAAAACCAGTACCAGAGACACACCATTTTCTCTTGTCTATGGAACAGAAGCCGTCATACCAGCCGAAATTGGAATGCCAACTATACGTACAGCGGAAATAAACGTCACAACAAATGACGAAGAGCGGCGTATAGACTTGGACTTGCTGGAAGAAAGGCGTAAAAGTGTAGCTATACACGAAGCGAAGGCTAAAGCAAAGATGAAGAAGTATTATGATGCAAAGGTCAAACACACTTCTTTCAGGCCAGGAGACTTTGTATACCGCATTAATGATGCAAGCCACACAGAAGACACAGGCAAGCTTGGACCCAAATGGGAAGGACCCTATGAGGTCACGGATGCACTAGGTAATGGTGCATACAGGTTGCACGATATGGAAGGTCACGATCTGGCGCGCACTTGGAATATCTGCAATCTAAAAATATGCTATCTTTAGGAAAGGCTATGGCCCACAAACAGACAACTTTGCACTTTAGTACGTGCCCAATAAATGTTTGTCTTTGAATTTTCTTTTCTTTCTTAGGAATTGTCTTTTAAAACTTGCTTGTATTAATAAAACGTTGTGGTTTCTAGCTAACTCCATGACATACTTCACTTTATTGCGTACATTTTGCCTACATGGCGTGCATGCACTTATTAAGACCCACGATGGCAGAAAGGATGAGTAAACCTACTAACTAACTCGTTGAGTAAGAGGGTTGTAAACCCATCAACATTGGATCATGTATCCTTGCTAAGCGCCTTCCTTCAAGACGTTGAAGTAAGTTTCCATGCGCATTCCACGAAGGATGCGCAATATCACGTACACCGTACATGCTTAGCAAATTATGAGCCAAGACTCTTGGTCATTTAATAAAAGTCTTTGCAGAAATAATGCAAGTCTATTTTCATACTTATGATTTGTTTTTTAAGTCACGCACTTAATGTGAGTATATCATGATTTCATTTGAATCTTAGGTGACCTTTTACATAAAGGATAACAATCTAAGTACAAATAACATAGCATACGCATAAAAGATATAAGTTGTTATTTATATGAAACCATACATTTACAAGTTACAAAGAGCCTATATCTACACACTATGACGGCGCTCAGGACTATGCTCTTTGTCAGTGGAGCTCCCAGCCTCTTGGAGCTTCCTCAAAAGTAACGCATCCTTAGGCGACACGGTCGCCACGCTGACTGCAACTCCATCTGATCTTGGGATATGCGCAGTGCCCACACCACATAGGATGGCTTTCCCTGTAACACCCTTCTTCTTCACCGCCCTCTCCACATGAAGCTCCAAGACTTCTTTTAGGGGAACCTCCTTCTCAAGAACGAAGGGGTTCAGAATATCACGCGGCTGCGCAAAAACTGGAACCTGGAACTGCAACTCGTCAGGCTTTAGGAAAAAGTCTGGTTGTGCCTCTGCATCCTCCAAGATGTGCCTCCCCAGGGTTAACCCCTCCATAATTAACTTTATGGGGTAATCCTGGTCGCGCTCCAGCCGCGCAATATGGGGAAGCTCAAAGAGCTTCATCCCCTCCATAGCCTTCACAAGCTCGTCATATGCGTCCGCCTTATAACCAGGCACCTCAGCAAGTGACACGGTCAGCATCTTGGACTCATAGAGTTCCTCTACAGCCTGCGCCCTGCCGCGCTCCACGGCGCACTCTACAACCTTCCCAAAGGCCTCCAACACCTCCGGGGACTCCAACGTGCCCATCGCAGCCAGGCGCAAACCATGGCAGATCAACCACCTACACAAGCAACAATGGATACATTAGAAAACAAAAGAATGAATATTAACACATATGGTAAGAGAAAATCGCAGAATAAATAACACATACCTGCGCTCAGCGATTGTAGACATAAGATGAGGATATAACTCCTCATCGTATTCTATACTCAGCCTGCGCAACTTCTCCTCCTGCACCTTCAAGGCATTCTGAACTTGGGCGCGAAGTTTCTCAATATGGCCGAAGTGCTCAGCCTTCTTCTCCTCCAGATACCTTATCCCCCAAGTTAAGTTCGACCTGAACTGATGCAGCTCCCCACTCTCATGCTGCAGCTCAGCCAGCACGGTCAACTTCTCATCAGTCACCTTCTCAGCATGCGCCTTGACGGACTCTACCTCCGCTCGCGCATCAGCTAACTGCGCACGGAGCATGGCAATCTCCTCGTCCTTTTGAGCAAGGTTGCTGCTCTCCACAACATGCCGCGTCTTCAACTGAGCGACCAGCTCAGTCTAACGCTCAGCAGCGGCAGCTAGCTCCTCCATCAACTGCTGCGCAGATACCTCCTCAGCTACTATCACCGTCTCCTCCACGTTTGCATCCTGAGGAGGGACCACACTTTCAACAAATGCCGCATCACCCTCTGCGGCATGGTCACTACAAGCAAAGAAAGAAGGTTAGAACATAATACTACAAAATAATGCAAAAAGAAATATGACCATCACTTACAAAAAGGGAGAAGACTTTGCAATCTCCTTGTCCGCGCCAGTAGCGGACATCTCATCTGATGCGGATGATTCTTCATCCGTAATCAGATGGCGCCTTCTCTTGGAAGTACCAGCACCATCAGACGCTCCCTTGTGCTTTGTGCCCTTCGCACTTCCCTTAAGCTCTAGCACCTCCACACTGTCAGAGGACTCAGAGCGTACATCCTCTATCACAGGAGACGGCTCCCCAGTAGGAGGAACGCTCTGCATAGGAGTCACAAGTGCAGCAGCGGGAAGAGAATCCTCAGGACCATCTTGCGCCAACACCATCGTGTGTCCCGCAGTAGCTTCCAAAATTGGCTCCTCATTATCCCTAAGAGGGCGCACACCAACCGTCACCTGCTTTGGCTTCTCAAGCTTCACCACGGCAAACAAATCCATCTCTGCGCGACACATGAACAAATAACAAAACCAATTTAGTTATTGAAATTACAAGGAGCACTTACATTATTGAAGCGAAGGTAAAAAAGGACAAGCACCCACCCCGGCCGCTCTCATCAAGGAATGTTGGAACCTCGTCAGAACCATGGAAATAGTTGCGACTCAGCCCCATGTGAACCAAAAACTCCTCAGGGTAGGAGTTAATGGGGATGCGGTTGGCATCAATCGTATCCGCATCCTTCGCACTATACGAACCGGGTAAAGGGCGCTCATCCCTTGGCAGCGTCCCTTGAGTATAAAACTCAAACGGCGATGGAAAAACTATGTCATCCACCCAGAAAAATTTCTCCCTCCAATCCCTAAGGGAATCCACCTTCTCTGTATAACACTGAAGGCGCCCAGAGCGCTTCGCAAAAGAAACCCATCCATGCGACCACGTTGTGCGGTAAAATACACGGAATAGGTTGATGGTAGGGTTGACCGCCAGCAAACGGTAGTTTATTTCAAAATTTGATACTTTCGCCCACACCTATACAGTGCAGCTGGGAAATGTGAAGGTGATAGAAGTTGAGCACATTGGTCAGAAATAGGGATATAGGTACGCGCTGGTTCGCATACTCGAAGAAGCGCGTATATAACCCTATCTTTCCCTCAGGGAAATCCGCGATACATGCGTTTGGCCCCGGTACTTCCGGATGCACATCTAAGGGAATGAAATAATCAGAGGAGAACTGACGCAGTTCATCCTCGTCCATTTCAGACGGAAATTCGTGTAATTGGCGAACCATTTTTAAGGAATGACAATATTAACTAAAACGCGTATTTGCGAATACCTAATAAAATAATGGATCTCTTAAAAAGGCTTTGAAGAAGTTTGAAAATGGCGGAAGTAGCTTTTTACTGTGAGTTTTCAGTAAAATGGGAGGCGATGATTTATATAGGGTCACCAAAACCCTAGCAAGCTAGCCACGTGGAATCCACTAACATGATCGTGTGGCTAGAAGACGATCAGGTACATGCACTTTTTCCCACTTCCCGATATACACGTGGACACACTCCCCGTTTCCCTGGGAATTTTTTAGGATATTTTGGACTAGATACATAGTCCCTAATATTGGGCGGTAACTTTTCCCGCCACACTTACCATTGCTTTCACTAGTCTAGCATCCGCGGCTACATGCCGCGCACACTATACTGGGGGGACATGATGACGTATAGTCTATATTTGGGTCACGAGCCCAAATGATAAACATTACTAAGGCCCAAACCCACCACGCATGGGCTATCATAACAATGGTTTGGGCCGCACCACCAATGGGTTGGGCTCGCATAGGCCCAAGCCCAACAAAACTATTTATGGTCTAGATAAGGATATTCTATTTACAGATAAAGATCCTTGGACCGGATAAGCACTACGTGTGTAAAGAGTAAGGAGCACGAAACCTACAAGGATTCTGCGCCTATATATAGAATGATGTAATTCTCATTAAAGGTACGATCTACAAACCCTAACTCTTCAATATAACCTTAAAACAAATTACTTACTCTCACGCCGGAGGATAGTTGTGGGAAACAATCTCACAATAAGCCTAACGGTGTTTGTTTACTTTCTTAGTGCGCAGGTTTCAAGCATTAAGAGCTAATTGGTACGAGAGCAGGAGCCCAAACTAGGAACGTCCAACTTTTGTATCAAAAAATATCACATTTGCGTGTGATATTATTAGAATATTCAAATTAGTGTTTAATCACATTTAATTTCTTATGTAAGTTTTAAGAAAATAAATAAATAAAAAAATAAATGACGAAAAACGTGAAAAAAATGATTTTTTTTTTTTTTGTCGAAAGTATATCAAAGTGCCCGTCTATAGAAAGATAATTAAATGCTCGTCACGATAATGTAATTATTTTCGCTTAACGATTAACGGTTTAAGATATATTTAAATTATAAAAAATATGTGAAATATTAAAATGCTTTAGATGAAGGGTGGGGATAAGTCCCTTATAGATGTGACAATTTGTGCTCAAAATAAAAAGAATGAGCTAATTTAGGCTACTTTGTAAAAGATTTAGGCGCATTTAGCCAATTTGTATAAAATGTGCCCGTTTGGTCCGTGCCTATTAAGTCCGTGTCCGTTCTAGCTCGTGCTCATTCTAGCCCGTGCCCAGACCCGCCCATTTTCCCACCTCTAGTCCCTTTGTATGTGAGAAAAGTTTATTATGTAAAATAACTCTCCTCTAAGTTTAATATGTTATACACCCACAAAATACACACAATAGACAAAATTTGAAAAGATTGTGTTTAAAAAAATAGAAAAGAAAAAGTGTCTAACTTAGTTACATTTACAAGTCATTAGCCCTTTTTTATTTAAAGGTGTTAGACGTACACTTATTTCTTATCAATGTCTTAATAATAAGAACAACTCTAACGATCAAGCTAGATCCATCAAGAGTTTTCATTTTACTTTTACTTTGTTTGTTTGGTGTTGTTGTGCAACCGCAATTTCAGTCTTTCTTTATCGCCAGCCGTTGGATACTTAATTAACATCTGTTGCCAATCCAACCATCTCTAGAAACTTGATCAATTCCCATCCTAAATCAAATTGCCACCACTGATCTATTCCATGTCGAGCTGAGTTTGGAAAAGCACGGTGATTGTTATGCCAACCTTCTCCACAGTTAGCATCGCCAACCACCTGTTCGTGTTACGATATTATTGATATAATTAAGTTATCTCAAAACTTATTTCTACATTGAACACATGCGTGCATTTAATCATTTCAAGTTTTAGCGTACCAGTTATTTGTGGAGGTATCAGGGGTGTTCCATGGCCTCTCACCCCACTTATGGGACACAGTGTTTACGAGGAAGGAAAAGTGAAGAGTCAACACCGGTTGTACCACTACAAGAAAAAGGCCTTTTAGCGACGTCTTTTTGCGACGCATACATACATGTCGCAATTTGGCAACATGTTAGCGACACTTTAGCGACGCCAACTTCGTCAATGATGCACACCATGTCGCAATTTAAGTCGCAATATGTTTTCGAAGGATGGTGTCGCAGATTGTGTCACAAATTATGTCGCTATTTTCGCGACATTCAGCTCCATATCGCAAACAACGTCGCTAATTTGACAACATCCAAATAAATGTGGCTAAGTGAGTCGCTAACTTTCGACTTTCGAGAAACAAGTCGCTATTTGTGTCGCAACCGAACGACTACACATATGATCTATATTTACTTCATAACATAGTAGTTAAAAGAAAATTTTAAAACCATTATGTTACTTTCACAAATACACTATAAGGTGATGAATTATATGCCATGACTAACATATATTTGCTTCGTTGTAGATAAAAAGAAAACACATTAGGCATTAAAAGTTATATACCAAAAATGAAGATAGACAATAGTACAAGGGTAACTT
The DNA here is from genome assembly GCA_030686995.1 of Artemisia argyi. Lineage (NCBI taxonomy): Eukaryota > Viridiplantae > Streptophyta > Magnoliopsida > Asterales > Asteraceae > Artemisia > Artemisia argyi. The sequence goes on from CM060691.1 coordinate 161,958,958, forward strand.
CTGTAACTTTGCCATTAATTGGTGATTTATCTAACCCCTCAGTTGGGGACGACACCAACCTCCAAAGAAATTATGGTGCCATAATTCCACAACCTGTAACCGCTAAACAGCATCATCGCTCACCACCGCGACTCCACCGCAACACCACCGCGACTCCACTGCAACACCCCCGCGACTCCGCTGCAACACCACCGCGACTCCACCGCACACCACAACAACACCACCGCGACTCCACCGCAACATCCACGCCTTCAATCGATTATCAGGTCAAATTTGCTTTAATTATCTTCAAAAACCTCAATCTGATGCTTGATTCATGATTTAAATTAATAGGAATGATATGATTTGCTTTGTAGGTGTTCGATTTGCTCATTCAACGGACAATCGCAATGGATCACCCGTTTGTGACGTCATTCATTCAGTAAGGCAACCGCTACGACACGTGTCATTTTGATAAATGTATTGTTTTTTTAAATGATATACAAATATAGATACTTTTGTTGCCGTTTGATTGGTGAGCCCTAATTTTGGTGTCAGTTGACTTAAATTAGTTAATTCATTTAGTTGTATAATTTTAGTTCATAATGTTGATTATATGCTACTAGGAGTGTGTGAAACTCGAGATGAAACTATAGAACTTTAGATAGAACTAGAATTATGCGAAATAGGTAGCGGATATAACCGTTACAATGAGTTAATGATGTTACGACTTGTGTCATGTCGACGAACTCACCAGTGTGTATTGCATGTTATTAGTTGAATTATGGCAGATTGATTGAGCTATTTTATTTTGATTAATCGGATCTTAGATTTGAATGTTAATACGTATATAACTTTTAACGTTATAAATCAATTAATGCATATGAATCGTGATATCAGTAGTGATAGAATGTAAATTTGGTATTATAGAGTTAAAAATTCGGTAGGAGCGATATTGTTGCTTTAGAGTGGAACATTGGGTTGAGACGTCTAGTAATATGCATGTCTCATATTTGAACTATTCACTGCAAAGTCCTGTAATTAGAATTTTTGATCGTCATGTCACACGTCCTTGAAGAAGAGGACACATACTTATATATATTTACTTTTTTAGATGCTAAACAATACAGTATGTAAGATGAATGTATGTTTTCTCATCAAGTACTTAGTGTATGTGTAAAGAAGATTTATGTATAACTGTATAAGATTTCAAGCTTATTTTATTTCTTGAGGTCTAAAGATTTCAGATGTTTTGTTTAATTCGTTTTTTTTACTTTCTCCAAATTTTGTGTTCTAAGTGGTTGAGTACCTTGTTTTTGAAATCGTTAGGGATGGTTATGCAAGCAACTTTGGCAACCGACAATGTATGCACTATGCAAGGTACAAAGATCATCACTGAGATTTGTTTTGCTGGTGCTAATATTTCTTATTTGATGTTCAGGACGACTATTGGATGAGGTCTCTTTATTGTACAGTGGTATTTGGAGTGGTTCAAATGATAGCACATGAGTTGCAGCAATTCAAACTTTTGATCAGACTCAGGTCACAACTATTATTTCATATGTCAATGTTTATGTTATCGTTTTTTCAAATTATTGTGCTTTTACTTGTTTGACCCATTAGAAATTTAGCTGATGCTAATTGAACAATTAAGGCATATTGGGTGTACCTTATTCAGAATATGTTTATATGTGATCTTATTTTATTTGTATTGTGGTTTAGTTACGATCACGTATACACCTTCGGACATTTGAATGCCACTGTGCTGACAAAGAAATTTAAGGTAACTTTCTATTTTATTTATTAGGACATTAGTTTTCACATTCGTATTTAGTTGTCTATTAACTACTTGAGATTAGTGTTGGAAATTTTTGTTTCTTACCTATGAATAGGTCAATTTGAGTTGTATTCATCTAAAATAACACTTTGCTAAATCAGACTCTAGCTAATCGAGGAACAAGTCAAATGCTATTTGGCATAGCATATCCCAGGTTAGTATATATAACCAGTGTGCATAGCATGAGCTTTTAAACCAAATAGCTTTCCTCTTCTGGTGTCTGGAATGTTATGTCTGCAGAAGCAGCTAAAGTTGCTGTTATGGACTACTACTTGTTATATGAATTCCCAAAAATTCTAACGTGCTAACAATACATTTCTGGTTTTATGATATGCAATAGAAGTGAGAGACATTTATTGTCTTTATTGCAATCTAATGCACTCAAGTGCCAAATTGTTTGCTGATAAACAGGTTAGTGCTAAATCAGCACATTGATCTGGCTCATGACATGGCTGTTGGAACTCGGTAAGGATATCTACTTTTTGCTTACCCTTCTTTTATAGCATGTTGTTGAGGCTAAACCCAGATTACTTTTATGCAGAATGTAACACCCCCAATTTCGTGATAGGCAGCGGAATTCAAATTGGGTGTTACTCGACGGCACAACAGTCATAATAATAGAAAACGATCTCTAATTGAGTCGTTTTAAAAGATTTATCATTCAAATTATATAAATATCAGTGATTACAAAATGAGGTCCCAGATGGTTCCATGTTTACAATTTACATTAAATGATTTTTCGAATGATAATAAAATTTATAGCCCTCTTGAATATCTGTGCCCCTCCGTGCCATCCTTGATCATCATGGACCTGAAATACATGCTTAAGAGGTCAACACAAAGGTTGAATGATATTCATAGAGTTTGTTAAGTAGTGGAACACAATATGTTGGTAGTATGAGTTAATTAGACTCATACTCATGGTTGGAAAACAAAACAGTTATTATTATACTAAGCTCATGACACCAAAACGTTAACGGGTACCAATATCAATCGGCGGAGTTATCCCGGTAGGTACTTTGCTGTCATACCTAAATCTCAAATATATATAGTGCATTTGTTTGAATTTAGTCAATACAAATGGGATTCGTCAATCCCAATAGGCCTATTCACAATACTAACGCTCACTATTACTAGTGATTAAATGGTTCATAATAAGGGATATTGGATTTAGCAAGGATGGTACTTAGTAAATAATAAAACAATCGGGTAGCATACAATTTCAAAGCATTGTGTTCGGTTTAAAATAGCATGTATTCCCCCCAAGGGTTTGTAAAACAATTAAGTAATGGAAAGTGGGGCTATGAACTCACCGTGAGTTATGTAGTAAGTAGTGAAAATGGTAGTTGAGTCGCAAAGATCTCTATGAGCAACCTATAATAGAATGTTGCGACTTAGGTTTGGAGTAATATCAAAGAATATGAAGAATTGCCTATATATGTCTTGCATTTATTCCATGATGTAGTACTTAGTATATAGTGTAAGTCTTTGAATAAAAATGGTTTATGAAACATGTATAGTTTGTATATCGCTTACTACCGTTCGGGCCGACATAATTCAGAGGCCATGTAGTAAACATTCGATGAGCCAGGACACTTTAATTCATAAATCCAGAACTCATCTTGACGGTTTACTTTAATGAACCCCTTACATGAAGCTCCCTAGTGTTGTAGTATTTGATAAAAATATATAAGTTTTTGATCCGAAAAGTTACATGTTCAAATAATTGAATAAACTTAGGAAAGTTTATTTTAAATGAAGATTGTTATTATCAATGAGTTTATTAAGCCTAGAGTGGACATTACTTACAAAGTCTAATGGTCATTTGATGGAGTAGATCCAAATTGGTTGATTATGTTACAACTAACACTTTAGTTTATGTTTTCGACTTAGAAAGCCATAAGGTCTTTAGCCGTGGCCTTGCCATGGCTTTGGTCATTGCTACCATGGTCTTGAGACTCATACTTGGCCTTAGCCATGGCTGTGGTCTCGGCTTTGGTTTTACTTAGCCATTACCAATACATGGTCATTTGGTATTAAAAAGGGGCTGTTAAGAATTTGAAGAAAAATATCACTCGTTATGCGTTTTCAGGGTTCGGGCTTCTTTAGTCCTGAACGAAAACGTCATTTCGGACAAACTTCGGGTTTTAACTTTTTGATTAAACGGACCAGAAGGGCCTAAAAAAAATACGGATTTCAAACAGAATGCTATTAGGCAGTTTCGGGTCTTTAGGTTTGCTAACTTCTTTTGGCCATAGCTTTTGACTCGTGTACTCGTTTTAGGTGATTCAAATTGCTATGTTTTCCTTGTAAAGTCCTCTTTAACAGTAGGTAAGTGTCCAATATCATGGTTATACTATTTTAGTCGAATTTCACAATATATGTCACTAGTTTTCTTGTTTATGTCTATTTAGCTAACATATGGTTCCTTTAACTTGTTTTAATGGTTTTTATACATCATGAACATAACACAAAGACCATATATAGAATGAATGAAACATAATAAGCATGAAAATGATATTGAGCAAGAAAGTGTATTAGGGTTTCTTACAACTTTAGGCTTTCTAAAGAAAGGAAGTTTAAGAACAAGGATTAGGACTTTGATTGAACAATTTTCTCTTCTCTCTAGCAATACTTCTACACTTTTGATAGCAAGTAGAGATGGATTGGAAGCACTTGAAGTCTTCTACTAGAACACTTCTTGTTGTGGCATGGAGTTCACCAATTGACTGGAAGAAGTAGAGCTTGATTCATGTAAAGCTTAACAAGAGCTTTAACAATGATATAGAAGTTCTAGCTTGAAAATCAAAGGATGAATTGCTATAATAATTGAGTGTTTCCAGGTTTTTGATGAGAAACTAAGTGAGGAATGAGTTGCCTTTTATACTAAAATGAGGAGGTTAGTATGTAAGACTTTTTCAAAGCTTACATAGGAAGTTTTACACATGTAACCATCCTAAGTGATCAAGGCTTCATCACAAGCCAACAAGGCTTGTGACTTGCTCAAAAATTTCTTGCATAGCTTATCTTGGATGACTAGATATGATTTTTGATGTAATGGATCGCGAAAACGCTGATAACGCTAGAAATGTAGGTTTAAAACGCGTAACTCGTGTAAAACGCTGAACTGGAAAACGTAAAATTCCAAAACTTTTGGAATTGTCGTAAAATGAGAGAAATTCATATTTCTATTTTTTATAGTGTTTTATGGACATATCGGGATGCTGGAATGACGTTTAAACCTAAAAGTAAATCTCGGACACGGTTTCGTGATTTTTGCAGAAATGATCCGACAAGTGTCAAACTCTCGGATTATCATTAAAATAGTTTAACTTACGAGAATATGAAATAAAAATTTCGGGAGTGAATAGTGAAATTGAATAGTAAAAAGTGAATAGTAATAGTGAATAGTATAAATGAATATTAAAAATTCGGGATTGGATAGTAACCTGAATATGCGAATTGTTACACAGAACTCGCGAATGAGTCGTATCTTTCAATAAAATAGAGACATAAAATGATCCTACGCACACTTCTTAAGTTGTTCAATCCGTCTCAATGCACATCATTCATTCAGGTCTGTATGGATTACTTATTACGTTCTTCATTTCATAGATAACTTCTACATCAATTACTTATGTAGAACCAATGACTTATAGGTGGTAAAATAGGTAGGTTGGACGGTTGGTTGATGGGTCGAAACGGGTAGATTATGTAACAATATGGTTTGGGCTGGCTTGACCCATAATTGCTTAGGTTGATTAACCCAATCGACCCGTTCAACCCATTTGATCAAAATCTCTACATGGCTTAGAGTTTCTGCTGATTATGAGCGAACCAAAGATTTTACATTCATTTTGAGAATGAGTTTTAATCAAGATGTTGTATGTTGTTTCATATACTAAAATGAATCATCATAATAAAGAGTCGGTTAAACACATATTTTTAGGTTTGTAAATTTAATTATACAGTCGACATGCTATTTATCACTGAGTTAGATTGCTCCTTTTCTCGATTATATGATACTATTGCATCAGATGTGGAAACAATCTTTTGGACAGTTTATTACTTCGTTAACTTTTGATAGTCTTGGGTATTAAATTTCAGGGGGACTCAAAGGTTCTAGATTGGGCAAGACACGCTGATATACTACTAGCTTGGGCACTCGGCATGTAGGGTTTGTATTGGAATGGTGGTGACAATGTTAGTTATTTTTGTAGAACAATTGCAACTTCGATATACGCTCTTTTATGTTTGTACTGAAAAATGAATGTATAAATTACTTCTGAGAAATTAGTGTATAAATTAATTCTATTGCAAGTTTTTATTACATTTGTATTGCATTTAAATTCTAATTCTCAAAATAATGAAACATGTAGAAATGGTGCTCAGGAACAGTGGCACAAAAGAGACTTGTAGAAAAATAGCGACTCTAGTAGCGACTGAAATAGCGACATTTCTAAATTTAGCGACGTGTATAGCGACATAAATAATGATGTCGTTAAGAAACAGCGACACAGTTGACGACATGATATAATGATGTCACAATTTTCTAGCGACATACTATGAGAAGTCTGATGAGGTGAAAAATGATACGTTTTTAAGGGGTCATTTAAGCCCGGAATTGAATTTATTTGATCAAATATTGCCCTAAATCGTTTCTTTTGTGATTTTAGGTACTTTTGGAGTGAATTCTTGAAAAGGAAGTATTTTGGACGTTTTTGGATCATAAAAGTGAAGAAAACGGCAAAGTCTTAATTTTCCTTGCTGGGAACAATACCTGACGGCGTCACAAGGATTTACATGACGGCATCAAGAGTAAAACAAGAGGTGAAGTAGATAAAGTCCGTGACGGTCCAGAGAGTTTTACACTAAGGGCATGACGGCGTCACCATAGGCCGTCATGGTCCAATTGCATGTGACGGCCCAGAGTAACTTTGCACATGACGGTATCAAATCTGGATCTAGGTAATCCGATATTACTATGGGCGGCGAGTTGACGACGTCAGACATCTCTTCTTGACGCCGTCACGATGGAAAATCTATATATAGTTTTGCAATTTTCATTCATTAATATAGAACTTAAGAGGGGATAACTTGGAGAAACCCTAGCACGAATTTTACTGTTCTTTCAAGGGTTTTTACCCTTTGAAACATTTCATGTTCAATTAAGATAAGTATCCTTTCAATTAATTCAATATGTCTATGTGTTGTTTGAATATATCTTACGCTTGTCTTGAATTTAACATGCTAGGCCAGATCTCTTGTGTGTTTGCTTAGATGTAGTGAAACCTAGATGTTGATTATGGGTTGATTGTTTGTTTATAGTTGTTACGGATGAATGATTTCGATGTTAGGCTTAAGAAAACTGGCAGACTTCCATAGGGTAACATGCTTGAACGTCTTAAGAAACATGAACCAATGCGTACTAGGTTTTTATGGTTGTATTTAATGCATGAGCGAATGCTAATGATCCCATGTTATGAGCTTCTTACAGGCTCGACATAGGAGTGAAGTAGGAGCTTATATAGTTGAGAAAGTACGTACGCCACCCCACGAATGGTATTAAGGAATATAACCCGTCATCCACGCAATTGTAACAAACTATCAACCTGTAAAAGATATCTAGGGAGTAATGAAATCTAAGTAAACACAATTATTCCCATTATTGTTCACATCACTAGTTTAATTAGATTTATTTTCATTTTTGTCATTTTATTTTGATTGCATCTTAGTATTGGGTTAGTTGACTAGCAAGTAATTCCGCCCACTCCTCCAAAAACCCGAGATTTTTAATTGCTTTCATAAAAATATAAAAACACAAAAAGAATAATCCCTCACCTCTAGACCTAGTTTTTAGGCTTTCTAATCCTAGCAACACTATTCCTGAGTTGAACGATCAATCCCCCGGTACTTGTCACTATACTATACTACAACGATCAGGTACACTTCCTGGTGGGGGTTGTAAGCTTCTCGGGAGGTAAAGCTTGGTGCAATTCCCACGCATCAAGTTTTTGGCGCCGCTGCCGGGGAATAGTTATTGTCTAGGTTAGAATTTCTTTTTATTAGGTCTACTTGCTAGATTCCTTTCTAGTAAGATTTTATTTTTATTTTTAGGTTTTCTTTAGTCTATCTTTTTCTTCGTGCCTTTGTTAGTAAATTAAATTCATTGACTATTCCGTTGACCATTATGGAAAACGCGAATCCACCCCTTTCCCCTAGAGAAGTGGCTTTATTGCGTGAACAGATTGAGAATGAGATTAGGGAACTTTGGGAGTTTAATAGTGTAGGATCGAAATAAATGTTGATTCTTGTGTGATTCAGGTGGTCTTGGGTTATGGAAGATGTAGGTAACCATTGTTAGAGTTAGAGAGAGAGAATTGAGATAGTGGGAGTTTCTTGAGAGAGAAAACACCTTATGGGGTGTGTGTATTAATGAAACAACCAACCTTTCCAAATGACATGGAAAAGGTATATATACAATTACAAGTATACGCCCTCCAACGGGCTGTGGATCGGGTGTACAATGGGTAAAGACTCGTCCGTCCTCCACGGTGTGACTAATATCTAACCTATTACTATAATATCTAATCTAATAAATACAAAGCTAAGAGCTACGCTAAATATGCAAATACATGGGGTGACCGAACCTTTTTCTTATTCCTAACAATCTCCCCCTAAGGGAGGTCACCCCAGAAAACATTAATTGAATCTTAGCATTCTATAAATTGATCTTTAGTTCTAGCTTGTATCCGTTGATTCTTCAAATGTTGTATTTGTACGGCAATTAGTGATCTTTGAGCATAAGTTCCTTTGGCTTGTGTGATCTTTGAGCTTTCATTAAGATCATCAGCCACCGTAAATCTTCAAATCATCCTATGTGGAGTCGCCTCCATGTGATGTAGTGACCATCGGACAGTCATGCTCACACCTTTCTGGATCATGAAACTTTGCATCAGAGTTGCGGAAGCATTGTTGTTGATCTTTCACTTTTCATGATGTCTTTAATGGTGAGTGTCCAGTGTGAGCATGAGGTTATCAATTGACGTCTCATATGCCATCAGCTGCAACCGTCAGGTGTTCCTGCAAACAATAGTTAGCAATAAACACACGAAAGTGTCTTTGTTCACCTTCGTTGAATAGGGTTGCAAGAACCACGGTTCCCCGTTAACCAGTATAAATACTGCCTGTGATCAGGTAGAATTCCGAAGAACTTCCTTGACAGGGTTTCGCAGCTGTACTAGCCGTTCTCAAACCGGAGCGTCTCAAAGTAGACAACACGGAGTGAGTGAACCAATGCATTAATGATTCACTGATTAATGAGGAAATTGATTTTGAAAAACAATCGCGTATAGAGAAAGAGTTTTTGCAATACAACGAGAGTTCTATGATAAACATCAATTTTATGTCAAATACTTTTGTTTGAACATTTTGCGCAGTCAATGTGCTCGAAAGAAAGTAGTTGAGCACATTGAAGGGTTTTCCAAAAGTATCCGTCAATTCATTTCCTGGAACAAGTTTGATTCAAAAACGAATCGCCCCATCGTTGCTTTCCAGTTGTCACTAGTTTGATCCATGAAGGATCTCACATGTCACCTACCAAGAGCTTGATTGATGTTCACTCTAGCAGGATTTCCATCTTCATTGTGAATAATTGCATATCACTCAGATGTTCTGGCAATACCGCAAGGATAATGCGTAGGACTCTAAATATATTATCTTACTTTCCACATTGTGTGAAATAGTAAGCATATTGTAAATGTATCCTAATGAGATTTATGGATGATCTCTTTGGCTCTAGACTCAATAGTGCGTTTTGATCCGCTCCTGGAGACTGGGAGGCGTCTCCTGTTTAGGTATCAATATAGCTCGCAATGAGCAGTCGATACATAGCACAGGGTTCCCCGTGAGAATGAAACAAGCTCTTTTAAGAGAACCTGAGTGGTTGGGAAGTTTAGTGCAGTGCGTCACTGGGTCCATGACGTCTTGTATTCAATACAGGTGTTACCTTAGTAACCGCCAGTAGCTTATGAATTGAACCCGGTTTCTGCCCTAAGGTTGAATATATGGAGGGCTATTTCTTTTCACCCTTTCTCATTACATTTCTTTTTCATTCTTCAACCCCTTCAGTGCTTACCGAGACTTCACCACTAGAACCTTGTTAGGTTTATTCTAGTCCTAGCTCTATCTCAGTCCGCACTCTTCCCTTTCTCACTTTACTCCTTTTTTCAATCATTCCTAAGGACTTCTAATCTATCTAGAGGATTGTCCCTGGGAAGATCCTTCCGGTTCTAGTGGATCATGGGAACTAATACCTAACCTTAACCATCCTTATAACTCCATGCATAAAGATAAATGGTCGGTCTTTGGTATTTTTCCACAACGCCTTTTGCTCCCCCTTAATATGTGCATCGGTATTATGAAAGAGTTTAGCACATATGAGGGAGCCTATTATTGAGTCCAAAAGATCACATTTTATCAGATTTCATATTTAAATCACATTCTCTCCCCCGATCAAAAATATCAAACTTTTTGAGATTTTGGATCTCAATTGATTTAAATAAGTTAGAAAACGTTTTTGGGAGAAAATGTGGTCAGGTTAAACTTTGTCTGATAATAGGAACATTTTCTGAGCTCCCCTTAATATATGAGGGGGACAGTTATGTGTCAACACAGATGAGTTTACAAATGATTTTGAGTTCAACGAGAAACTCATGAAAAATTCATGCATTGACACATAAGAACAAATGTTTATTCACTACTTATAATGTACAAAGAAAAACATTTGATGATCTAAAATAAAATTTGAAATCACTCTCCCCCTCAATCTATGACCATTTGTACATTTAAGATTTTGTGAAAAAAAATTAAGCCTTTTTGTCATAGATTGAGTGGCAAATTTTATGAGACTTAAGTCCAATTGATTTTCAAATATTGTTTTAAACCACCATTTTATATACAAAATATTTTTCTGAAGAATAATATATGGAAAAATATTTGTTGTGGTAAAAGAAGACTTCTCTTCTTAAACAAGAAATAATACACTGAAACGTACATTAAATCGAAGAAACACGGATATAAAGTAATCCGTGCCCAGGTGAACTTCACCCGGTTACAAGGAACAACCGTCTTTTTGGAGACGTGTTTCTCCCATTTTGAAGCACGGGTTGCTATCTGAAGTAATAGCAAGCCAATTTGAAAGAAATTTTTGAGAAACGACATGTTTTAGAAAGCATTATTTTAAAAGATAGAAAAACTCTTGCTCAAGCATATGTAAGAATCCGTGCCATTATTGAATGACATTTCCAGAAACGTACATAATATTGATTATACGAGAGACATGTCGCGAGAAGAATATTTTTAGAATTTTTTATGTTTTTATCGATTCTTATGGATTTTGTTGGTTTTATAATTTTCTATTTTCTTTTTTGGTTTTTTTTTTTTAATATGTACAAAAGGATATTATGCAGTTTAAGAGGATGTTGCCATGAGTACCGAAAAGAGGATATCGGTCTGCGCATAGTAGAAGTCAGTAGTCAACATCTCTTAAACTTTTACCACCAAAGCGTTCGAGGCTCCTGATTAGTCGTTAGAACTTGAGCCTTCTCAATGTGAAGCTTTGATAGCTCAGCAACGTATCATCTCACACTTGAATAGTACTTCTCATCTTTCGTTCCACTGAAGGCTGAAGTAATGCGTACCAAAAAGTATCCAGAGACCACTTCCCCCCAAGTAGTTGAAATGATGCACTCAGTCTCATTATATGAAGCTCAGAAACCCGAAGTACACACATAATCAATTGTGTACGTCTTTGTCATCAGAAACTATTTCTTACATCTCTTCCCCCACGTAGTTGGAATAATACACCAAAAGAACGAGTTGAAACACTGATCTTCTCTGCGGTTATGACATTTGTCTTCCCGGAATAACTTCACTTAAGTAGAAGTGTAAAGCTCATCACATGTACTCATTGTGCGTTCTGATGTATGTCTCCTTCCCCCTTGCTGGTTTTGATACCTTAGAATCAGCAACAACTTTTATGCCCATAGACTTGAAATCTTGTGAGAAGAACAAAATAAGCTCGAATGTATCATGTGAGAATCAACTTGCTGAAGAGCAATGTGAGCACATCTAATTAGGGATTAACACAGACTTTTCACTCTCCCCTAATTAGTGCTCTCCCCCAAACTGGCAACCTTTCAGATGAGTGCCTTGAATATGAAGAAGTATTTTGATAACTACATGCATATCGTCTTTAGTCTTCTAACACGTAGCAGAGAGTGTAGAACAGACTGTGGAAAACTAGAAGGGGGGGTTGAATAGTTTTACGTCCATTTTAAAATTTATGAAAACAAGTTTGTTTTTAGAAACTTCGATTCTAGTTTATGTGATCTCAATACTTGCACTATATGAACAATTATATAGTAACTAACAAACTAAGCTAATATAGTGTAGGTAAATAAGTAAGTAATGAAAAGAGTTGGAGAGATCAAACCACAACATAAGGATTTATAGTGGTTCGGCTACAAGGTCACCTTCCTTGTTCCTACTCCACTCCCCGAGTCACCTACTCGAGAGTTTTCTTCACTATGTCAACAAACTCCCTTATGTCGGAGAAAACCTTACACACCAATTTACACACCACAACTTCGTCACAACTTCTACACAACTTCTTCACACCAAGCTACTTCACACCTATTTTCTTCACACCTATCTTCTTTACACCAATCTTCTTCACACCACTATACTTCACACCTATCTTCTTCACAACTACACTACTTCACTACTAATCAACTACTTCTCTCTACACAACTTCTATTTCTACTAAACTACTAATTATAAGCACAACACAACTTCACAAATAATATACACACTATTTACAACTACTCTTCAATACTTCTTGAACTTAGTTGTAGAAGGAGTGTTCTTATTTAGCACTTTGGATGAGGATGGATGAGAAGGGATTAAATCACTTGAAACAATGATTAATATTCTAATGATCAAAGGGTTTTGGAAGATGTTTAGAGAGTTTTAGATCTGAAAATTTCGTGCAAAAGGTGGGGAAAAATTCCAGATTTAAGGTGGTATTTATAGGAGAAAAATTCTGACAGTATCTGACACAGGAGCCTGGCCGGTCCCCTTAATTTTAAGGGGACTGCCCCTTATAATTAAGGGGGCCGCCCAGCTGTAACGGCCAGAAAACTTGTCATTTAGTGGGGAAAGTTTATTTGGTGAAAAACTAACTGATTTTGGTTAAAATTTTGAAATCATATGTTTAGTATGATTAAAATATTTTTCTTTATTACCAAAAGTGTTTTTCAAAAATATATAATATGTTTATATAATTAAATAAACTTTGTATTAATAAATTAAATACCCCTTTGATCATGAGATGTATTAAGCACTTGTTTATTCATACCTTAAGTGATTAAGTTGGATATAATGATATAAACTATCTTAATACTTGTTTACGTAGTAATCTTACGTTTGATGAGTTTACATTTTGTGATCGTCAAAATATCGAGATATCGAAAAATATAAATAACGTTTTCATACATTATTTATGTCAACAATCTCCCCCTTTTTGATGATTACAAAATCAAAATTGATTAAGCGAAAAATTAGTTTATATACAAGTATTATTGTGAGTTTATAGCAATTCTCCCCCTTTTTGTTAGCATCAAAAAGGTTATCCCGATTTTAATGGAGCTCCCCCTTGATGTATACTCCCCCTCGTTTTGAGGTCATAATCGAGATATGGAATGCTTGCAAAAATATTTAGAACAAACAATATATATATATATATATATATATATATATATATATATATATATATATATATGCATGCAACAATTATATATAAAGATAAGGCAAGCAATATAAGCATGGAAGAAAACACTTCATTAAAGAGATAACAATACAAACATTATACATTCAAGATGTATGATCAATACAACAATGCAACTAATACAACTAATAATGCAAAACTCTAATAGAAATGTTTTTCCCAGAGCTTGTCATCAAAATGGTTTAAACAAAGTTATTCTCAACCATGAGTCATGCTTAATTTGGGAGGAGCATTGTTGTAGGTGGAGATGATGGAGTTGATGGAGGTGGGGTTGTGGTGGATGTTGGTGGTGGAGGAGTGGATGTTGTTGGTTGAGGTTGAGAAATCAAGCTTTCAATATATGAAAACATGTAACGGATTTCATCTCTTAATCCAAAGATGATGGTGCGGTTATGGATGCAACAAAGACAAGTATCAGCATGAGCTTCAAGTAAGCTCCATGGGATGGGATTGTAGGTAGGTGGATTGAGTGATGAGTATAATACCCCCATTTTATGAACGCAGCGGAAAACAACATGGGGTGCTATTTGGTCACATTGTACAAATGTAGTAAACAACTTTAAAACAAAGTTGTTTTTAAAACTTCACATTCGATAATTTATCAGAGTTAACAAGGTCCCAAAAGTTTTTAACACAGATAAAAGATACATAAGTTTTGAAAGTTTAGAACATTATCGAATGAAAAATTTTATTTAAACATGAGCCATCATGTAGATATCCATTTCTTGCGCCGCCCATCCAAGCCGAAAGTCACTTACGGACCTGAGATAAAACATGCTAAAAGTCAACACAAAGGTTGAGTGAATTCATAGAGTTTAATAAGTAAGCAGTTGAATACAAGTATTATTTATCAATAGACATATAACAAATACATGTCGGGTAATAAGATTATAGTATAGAGCTCATGAAACCGAACCTTGACCTAGTTTAATAGTGCCCCGAAAAGGTAAGATTTGCCATTTACCAGGTAATCTCTCAATATTATGTGATCGTTGATGTATGAGCGCTACTCACCCGGTCAGGCCTGCCAGGCCAAATATGCATATTCATAATACTAGCGTTTCCTACGGAATTGACGGTTCATGATGGGGACTTAATTGGCAAGAATTATTCAAGTGACTATAATCATGTAATCAGGTCAAGCATACCAAAAACTACTTGTATTCAGTTTGTAAAAATAGCATGTATCCCCCTCGCGAGGTTTATAAAAAAATTTAAATAAGTAAAGGCGAGGCTATGAACTCATCGTGAACAAAGAGGAATAATCACAATCAAGCAAGCGAAGAAAGATAGCCGCGAAACTCTACGAAGAACCTAAACATATATAAGCTTGTCTTAGGTTTTGAAAATAAACATTGATGTAACTTAGCTATATATATAAGTTATTATCTTATTTACGCTTGGTACATAATTCCTAAATATATCTCAAGTTTTGGTTTACCACTTAAAAGTTATAAAATTTCAAGTAATAACGCTATATTTGATCCTAAGTCCAAATATATGTTGTGAAAGTCCAATATAATCATAAGGTTCAAATTTTGTCCATGGGTCAAGTGTTAGCCAAAAAGTTCACATTAAACTTGAGGTTTCAAAAATATATTAGGTGGTTCAAAAATGTATTAAAGGTCCAATTTTTATAAAGTGTATAACATTTTTATACTTTTTAATAAAAAGCTGATGGAATTTTTATAACATGTCCATCTTTGAAAATTCATTACTCTTAAACCGTAAGTCAAAAATTGGAGTTCTTTATATACCCAGAAAGGTATTCATCTGTACTAACAAGTTTTGTGGGTCTCACTAACTCAAAAATTATCTAACAGTAGGAAACTTATTAGTTTACCATTACTACTCAGTTCTGAAAATATTAACATCACAACAGTCCCACGAAAAATGCGATAGCTAGAGTTCTACAAGCCCAAATAATTCCCCGTTTGCGGCCACGTTTAAGTTAAGATGTTATCTACAACTTTTATGTTTTGAGTAACAGTGCATTATTCACAAAAAAAAATGAATAATACACGTTTTAAATCTGTTACTCAGAATATGACATGTTTCACGAAAATAATTCTATTTTAATCATAGTAATGAGTTATTCAACGAAATACCCGTCAAAATTTCCGTAAGATATAGGTCTACAACCCCATATTTTTAGTTTAGGTCCAATCCCTACTGATTAGTGCAGTTTATTCCATTTTTACCCCTAAATCAGATTCACAGTTTGCATGTTTAGTCCTTTAGTGATTTTCTAGTGTTCTAGTTTATGTACCAAGCCTAACCAAGCCAAATAACTTATATAATATAAATATACATCAAGAAATAATATATATACAGGAATGAAAATTAAGAAAAAGTAAAAAGGGAGTGATTGGTTTCCTTACAATCTTTGAAGAACAAGAAAATCAAGAACAATGGACCACAAAACCTATGATTCTACCAATAACCCTTGCACCCTTTTCTTCCAATCTTTTACCCAACTTTTTCACCTTTATTTACCCTTGATAGTAGCTTAAAATCATAACCCTTGAACACTTTATTAAACCATTATATAAACTTTTTAAGAACTTCTAATATAAACCAAGATGTGATGAGATTTATGTGTTGTTTGAGTGTAATAAATCAAGAACAAGACTAGGGCTTCAAGATCTTGAATCTATGATCAAAAATTTAGCGAAAAGTTAGATGAAATTGGTCTTGAGGACCTGTTTTTGGTCGTTCATAGAGAGAGAAGGAGCAAGAGATGGTTGTTTTGATCTTGTTTGCATGTTATCAAATGACTAGTAATGGTATAGGGCCTTGGTGGGGAACACATGCAAGCCAAAAGGGACACATGTCTTTGTTGTTATATAACCAAGACATATATCTTGGTGAGACACTTAAAATCCAGCCACATAAGGGTGTGAGTGGGTTTTGGTGATTTATTTTGTATAAAACTTGAGCTATGATGTGTAGTTTCATCCCGGTTATTGCAAACGTATGGTTTTTAAGACGCGAAATATAAAACCGGGTAACATAAAAATACAAAACTTATAAAAATGTTAAAAGTTATTATCATAACTTATTTGAGTAATTTAGATGAGTGGTGAATTCTTTGGAGGGTTTAAACATCGTTAAAATTGAAACCATGAGTTAAAAAAAACGCGTTTGGTGAAACCGGTTTTTGTTAAAAGTGATGTAAACTATAAAAATGAAACGACAAGTATAAAACTCACTTGTAATCATGAAAATAGGTTAAAATGCATAAAATATATAAAATCATCATAGTCTAGGGTTGGTTCATGTTGTTAAAACCATAAAACGTAAATTTAAATCGCGTAAAACGTAAAAGGTGCAAGGTTTATGTAAAATTGGAAAAAGTTAGTTATAACTTTTAAAATAGGATTGTAAGGAAACAATAGTGCATAGAAAGTGTAGAGTAGACATAGTATAGTCGTGGTTGAATGAATTGAACGCGTTATGACGTACGTGGATAACTTCCGACGAAGTTAATTAGTTAAAAATAGAATAGTTGAATTGTAAACTATTAAAATAAATGATATGAAATTTTAGAAATGTCACAGCACCTACCCCTTAAGAGAGCGCCGTCCCGTAGCTCAACTCGCTTTATCTCTAGACGGTTCACTTGCAAAAAGATGAGGATACTCGTAATAAATGAAGTCTAGAATAACTAACGACGCAGTTCGATTTTCGTCATCTAGAAATACGGTGCAGAGTAAGGTTGACTATATGCGATAAAGATAGAGTGAGAATTTGTTTAGTTGTTTTGCTCGATCGAACAAATAACGCTGAATTGTTTATGCTCACATAAAAATTTTGTGATTCTCGAAGATCAAGTAGACATAACCCATATATAACTATTCCTAGTATTTGAAAAATCTAAGTCGAACATAGGTAGTCAGACTATGTTCCACTGTCCCAAGGTTAAATATAGGTGACAAGACTATATTTAATCGAGGTTCGATAAAATTTTCAAATACTTAACTTAGTTATACTCGTGATATGTCCATTGTTGGACAAGTATGGAGTTTGAATAAGTATCTTATATACAAAGAGTGATATAAGTTTGTACATGCATAAGAATCAATCATAAGTAAGTAGTATGAGTATGTAACACAAGTGAATAAGGAAAATGCACGCAGAAAAGGAAGGATTCAAAAGAGAACTTGATGAATGTAGAGAAAGTTACTGAACTTCAGCTTTTGAAGATAATGAATCAGTTTATAAGAATTATAGAAGAATGAAGAACGATAACATAATAACAAAATAGTTATGATTTGCAAGAAGATGTCTAAATGATTTATAGGGTGGTGAAAATTTTGGTATAAGGTAAATGACAGAGTGATTTGGAAAATGATAACAAATAGTTTATTCAGAACTAGTCAAAACAGTTTATGTAACGGTAGTAAATTAGTGATTTAGTTTATAAGATGGTGGTGATGTAGTTTGTAAGGGAGTGACAAAATGATTGATGGATGGTGACAAACATTGCAAATTATTTTAGCGAAATGATTTATAAAGCGGTAGTAAAATAGTTAAGTTAACGGCAAAATCATTTGGAAGGTGCTTAAAATAGTCTATATGAGACTAACAAAGGTGTTCATAAGTTGATATTAAGTATGGTTATACGCTATACAAGGTATTTGTAAGGTAGTTCTTTGGAGAGTAGTAAATACGTTTGATAATATCGTGAAATAAAGTTTATATGGTAATAACGAAGTTGTTTATAAAATGGTAGTGAATTTCCAAGGTAAATAAATAGAATGTGATGGGTTTCATATAAGACACCATTGTTTAAGGTCATGAAAAGTTTTTAGAGATCATAACATTACTCATGATTTTTGAGAAAATAAATGAGACCACTATGTCACCCACAACGTACGAGAAAGTTTTTAGAGGATCATCAAAATGAATAAATATGTATTTAATAGTTTAGGAATTTAATGAAACATATATATACTTGGGACTGTTAGGGTTTGACTCGATGTGTAAAGAATCGGATAAAACATTTATAAAAATAACCTCTATACAAATAAGAAGTAATGCTTTGATGGGTATAAATAGTCGAGAGAAAATCAAGTGTATATAGATAGTCTTTCATATAATTAGCATTAATTCGGAAAGGGAGAAGAAATGCTTAGAAAACATAAGTTTACGGGGAGTAAAGCAATCAAGGGGAATTGATAAATCGTAACGAGTTTCGCCATCAGATGTAATGATAGTATATAAAGTTATGAAAGGGTATATAGACCATTGTAATCACCTACAACGTCTGATAAATAAGAGAAACTATTGTGCAACTCACAATGTTAATGAAGTAAGTGAGACCATTGTGTAACTCACAATGGTTAAAAGAGTTTAGTATTCATGTGAGAACTTTATATAGAAATATATCAATGTTTCAGGATCAAGCAAGATAGTCGAGAGAGAAAAGAAAAAAAAATTATCTTAAGTACATATAGTAATATTCACTATATGTATACGTATAGTAATGGTGCACTTGAAGATGTGTATAAATTTCCGGATGGAAATTCATAATGCACATGAATAGCATAAAATACAACAAGGAAGTTTAGTGCACAAAAGGTTATATATACAAGAATGATACTTTCGCGGATTATCGGACGAGTTAAGAAATAATTATAGTGCTCCTATAATCATCCTTAATATAATTAAGATATACTCGAGGGGGTAATAGGAAATTCAAGAGTAGGCGCGCATGGATATCGGGCAAGATGATGGAAGCTCCTGGTTTAAAAAAAAATGATTATAGTCTAGGTTTTTAAAACAAAAAGACCTAGTTCACTATAATTTGTGCTCTGGTACCATTCTATAACACCCCCATTTTATGAATGCAGCGGAAAACAACATGGGGTGCTATTTGGTCACATTGTACAAATGTAGTAAACAACTTTAAAACAAAGTTGTTTTTAAAACTTCACATTCGATAATTTATCAGAGTTAACAAGGTCCCAAAAGTTTTTAACATAGATAAAAGATACATAAGTTTTGAAAGTTTAGAACATTATCGAATGAAAAATTTTATTTAAACATGAGCCATCATGTAGATATCCATTTCTTGCGCCACCCATCCAAGCCGAAAGTCACTTACGGACTTGAGATAAAACATGCTAAAAGTCAACACAAAGGTTGAGTGAATTCATAGAGTTTAATAAGTAAGCAGTTGAATACAAGTATTATTTATCAATAGACATATAACAAATACATGTCGGGTAATAAGATTATAGTATAGAGCTCATGAAACCGAACCTTGACCTAGTTTAATAGTGCCCCGAAAAGGTAAGATTTGCCATTTACCACGTAATCTCTCAATATTATGTGACCGTTGATGTATGAGCGCTACTCACCCGGTCAGGCCCGCCAGGCCAAATATGCATATTCATAATACTAGCGTTTCCTACGGAATTGACGGTTCATGATGGGGACTTAATTGGCAAGAATTACTCAAGTGACTATAATCATGTAATCAGGTCAAGCATACCAAAAACTACTTGTATTCAGTTTGTAAAAATAGCATGTATCCCCCTCGCAAGGTTTATAAAAAAAATTAATAAGTAAAGGCGAGGCTATGAACTCACTGTGAACAAAGAGGAATAATCACAATCAAGCAAGCGAAGAAAGATAGCCGCGAAGCTCTACGAAGAACCTAAACATATATAGGCTTGTCTTAGGTTTTTGAAAATAAACATTGATGTAACTTAGCTATATATATAAGTTATTATCTTATTTACGCTTGGTACATAATTTCTAAATATATCTCAAGTTTTAGTTTACCACTTAAAAGTTATAAAATTTCAAGTAATAATGCTATATTTGATCCTAAGTCCAAATATATGTTGTGAAAGTCCAATATAATCATAAGGTTCAAATTTTGTCCATGGGTCAAGTGTTAGCCAAAAAGTTCACATTAAACTTGAGGTTTCAAAAATATATTAGGTGGTTCAAAAATGTATTAAAGGTCCAATTTTTATAAAGTGTATAACATTTTTATACTTTTTAATAAAAAGCTGATGGAATTTTTATAACATGTCCATCTTTGAAAATTCATTACTCTTAAACCGTAAGTCAAAAATTGAAGTTCTTTATATACCAGGAAAGGTATTCATCTGTAATAACAAGTTTTGTGGGTCCCACTAACTCAAAAATTATCTAATAGTAGGAAACTTATTAGTTTACCATTACTACTCAGTTCTGAAAATATTAACATCACAACAGTCCCACGAAAAATGCGATAGCTAGAGTTCTACAAGCCCAAATAATTCCACGTTTGCGGCCACGTTTAAGTTAAGATGTTATCTACAACTTTTATGTTTTGAGTAACAATGCATTATTCACAAAAAAATGACTAATACACGTTTTAAATCTGTTACTCAGAATGTGACATGTTTCACGAAAATAATTCTATTTTAATCATAGTAATGAGTTATTCAACGAAATACCCGTCAAAATTTCCGTAAGACATAGGTCTACAACCCCATATTTTTAGTTTAGATCCAATCCCTACTGATTAGTGCAGTTTATTCCATTTTTACCCCTGAATCAGATTCACAGTTTGCATGTTTAGTCCTTTAGTGATTTTCTAGTGTTCTAGTTTATGTACCAAGCCTAACCAAGCCAAATAACTTATATAATATAAAAATACATCAAGAAATAATATATATACAGGAATGCAAATTAAAACAAAGTGAAAAGGGAGTGATTGGTTCCTTACAATCTTTGAAGAACAAGAAAATCAAGAACAATGGACCACAAAACCTATGATTCTACCAATAACCCTTGCACCCTTTTCTTCCAATCTTTTACCCAACTTTTTCACCTTTATTTACCCTTGATAGTTGCTTAAAATCATAACCCTTGAACACTTTATTAAACCATTATATAAACTTTTTAAGAACTTCTAATATAAACCAAGATGTGATGAGATTTATGTGTTGTTTGAGTGTAATAAATCAAGAACAAGACTAGGGCTTCAAGATCTTGAATCTATGATCAAAAATTTAGTGAAAAGTTAGATGAAATAGGTCTTGAGGAGCTGTTCTTGGTCGTTCATAGAGAGAGAAGGAGCAAGAGATGGTTGTTTTGATCTTGTTTGTATGTTATCAAATTACTAGTAATGGTATAGGGCCTTAGTGGGGAACACATGCAAGCCAAAAGGGACACATGTCTTTGTTGTTATATAACCAAGACATATATCTTGGTGAGACACTTAAAATCCAGCCACATAAGGGTGTGAGTGGGTTTTGGTGATTTATTTTGTATAAAACTTGAGCTATGATGTGTAGTTTCATCCCGGTTATTGCAAACGTAAGGTTTTTAAGACGCGAAATATAAAACCGGGTAACATAAAAATACAAAACTTATAAAAATGTTAAAAGTTATTATCATAACTTATTTGAGTAATTTAGATGAGTGGTGAATTCTTTGGAGGGTTTAAACATCGTTAAAATTGAAACCATGAGTTAAAAAAAAACGCGTTTGGTGAAACCGGTTCTTGATAAAAGTGATGTAAACTATAAAAATGAAACGATAAGTATAAAACTCACTTGTAATCATGAAAATAGGTTAAAATGCATAAAATATATAAAATCATCATAGCCTAGGGTTGGTACATGTTGTTAAAACCATAAAACGTAAATTTAAATCGCGTAAAACGTAAAAGGTGCAAGATTTATGTAAAATTGGAAAAAGTTAGTTATAACTTTTAAAATAGGATTGTAAGGAAACAATAGTGCATAGAAAGTGTAGAGTAGACATAGTATAGTCGTGGTTGAATGAATTGAATGCGTTATGACATACGCGGATAACTTCCGACGAAGTTAATTAGTTAAAAATAGAATAGTTGAATTATAAACTATTAAAATAAATGACATGAAATTTTAGAAATGTCACAGTGAGGGTGAGAATTGTGCATCAAGAGGTGTGATGGGTGATAATGAAAGTGTTATGTCTAAGGTTGCATTTTCAATAGGTGATGGTGTGGAATTCTTGGTGGAGGTGATAGGTGAGTGTTGATGTAGTCATTGATGGATGATGATGATGGTATGGAAGAGGTGGAGGTTCCATATGTTGATGGTGTTTTGGATGGTGCATTTGGAGCACTAGGAGATGAGCAATGAAGTGGTGGTGATGGAGTGGTATTGTCTTCATTTGTGAGATCAATAAAGAGTTGTTTTGGTGAATGATAAAAAGTTTTTGTTTCTTGGCATTGTTGGAGGTGGTGGTTTTTGGTGATGACATGATGGTTTGTTGAGGTTGATGATGATGAGGAAGTGTGGATGAAGGTGGAATGGGTTATATAGCATGAAATCATGATTAGAAATGGTATTAATTTGAAATTGCATTGTTAGATTTCAAAATCAGTTTAGTTTTTAAGGGAAATGGTAGCTGGGGCTAGCAAAAGAGGTCACAAGTTGCAAAAGAAAACAGTGTAAAAACTGTTCCAGATGGCCGGTCCCCTTAAATGGAGGCCGGTCCCCTTAAATTTAAGGGGGCCGCCCATCTGACGACCCAAAAATCAAAATTTTTTAAAATTTTTCTGAAAAAATGTTATATTCTGTTTTGATTTTGCAGCAAGCTCTATTTGAACATTTCACATTTGTTTTAGTCTATTAGAAGGCATATATATATATATACTAGATTTCAAAGCCCGCCCGATGGGCGGGCATGACTTGTAATTTACATTTTAATTTAGTTATGTGCGGATATCAGTGATGTTTTACAGTTATAACTTATGTATTAATAAAGATACAGGCATTACTTACAATTATTCTTTCGATGGTATAGTCAATTAAAATTCATATTCAAGGATGTGGAGGTTAATTAATTTTTTAATGATATTAGTTTATGTTAGATATTTTTTAGAAAGGTGAGGTTGACATATATTTTATTTGTTATTTGGGTTTTTGTTTTTGTTTTTTTTTATTTATTTATTTATTTTTTAACATATAATTGTGCATTTATTCTATTAAGTCCGATTGCTTAATAATTATACGTGTCACTGAGTTTTCGTATATGAATAGTTATTTGAAAAGACACCGTGATAGGGTTTTTTTTCCAAAGTTAAGTGTTTCTTTGCTTTTTTTTAAAGGTACAATCCTCATAATTTTCATTGTGTTTATTTTATTTACTTCTGAGACAGTTGCATATTGTTTGTTAGGAAAGAAATCTCACCACCGAAAAGACATGCATGCTTGTGGAAAATTTTTTCATTTACTATTATTAATAGGTGTTGTTGAGCGCACCACACCAAGCAATTGTATTCTGTTTGGGAAGCCCGGCCGATAGGTGGGAATTAGTTATAGATTATCGCTTGAAGGTATTAGTTAACGAATAATAAGATATAAATGTATAATTTTTATAATAGTTGTTTATAGGAAGTTAGTTTTTGTTTTGATGAATTAACGTTCGTATGCCAAAAACTTATTAGTATCGTTAAATTTATAAGTTAACGAAAAATAAGATATAACGTTAACCAAAATTATATATGAAAGTTAATTAACAGGTGTGCAAGCATAGTAATTAACAATGTGTCAATGAATAACGACAAATATTTTAAACAAATATAATGAAAGAAAACGACAATGTTCATGTATTATATGTAAAAAGAAAAATGATAAGTATGAGATAAATTACATGTTACTTATTCATATACAAAATAAAACTTCTTTGTACACGACGTTTGTTGTGTAGTTTGTATATTCGCCGTCTTTATCCCAACAACGAACCTTCCAGATGGGCAAAATAAAGAAATATAACAATGATCATCATGTATAAACACTGAGTGAGATCTTAAAGTTCAAATGTACCATCCAAAAGTTCAATTGCCAAATCAGGATTTTGCTCAGGCAAATCGATTTCAGAAATATACGTTTTCAAAGACGGTCTAAGTTGGTTCCCATCATATTGAATAACTTTAAGTCCAGTCAGTGCGTTCTCGATCTTTAGAACACCTTCACACCTACATATTTTAGTTGAAAAGAAGCATATTACATCAATTACAAAAATCTAGAACCATATGCATCTCTTAAGTATCCTTGCAATAACTTTGAAAGTCGATTGGAGATTTTCTAATGTTTTCAACATCTCTCTTTTGTTCTCAATCTGGCTACCGAGCTCCAGAATCTTCAAGGGGAACATTAATAATGTAATCAATAGTTAAACTGGATAATTTATAACTTAATTAATATTTTCAAGGCTATATAATGGGGGTAGGGGTGTTCATCGGTTCAGTTCTCGGTTAATCGGTTTATTCGGTTCAGGTTGTTCGGTTAAAAAAAATTTGGGTCATAACCGAAAATCGAACCGAACCGAAAATATTTATGATCGAACCGAACCGAGAACCGAACCGAAGTTCGGTTCGGTTATGGGTCAAAACCAAAAACTGAATTTTATACTTGAATTACACTATTTATATATATATATATATATATATATATATATATATATATATATATATATATATATATATATATATATTTTAAAATTTAATTATATATATTTTTGCAAAAAAAATATTTCAAGCATAAAAATTGTTTTTTATATTAATATAAAATTTTAATGGACATTATATATATATATATAATAATATAAATATATAAAAAAATATATATATTTATATAAATTTGGTTTTCGGTTCGGTTTTCGGTTCAGATAGCCAAACTCATATCCAAACCGAAAACCGAATTTTTAATTCGGTTCGGTTCGGTTTTAACAAATTCGGTTCGGTTATAAGTTCGGTTCGATTTTTTCCCGGTTCGGTTCGATTCGGTTTTCGGTTTATTCGATTTATTACCCGAACCATGAACACCCCTAAATGGGGGTGTTTGGGTAAGCTTATGTGTTTCTAAAAATCCCGTAACAGGTTATGCTTAATTGCTTATGTTCTTCCCAAAAATGATATGACTTTTGACATAAGGTTAACCAAACACCTTTGAAGTGCTATATAGATTTTCCAGTGTACAATAACCATAAGAGCATACCTTAAACTTGCAACCGGCGTGCGCACCACTTGAATTTGGTTGATGTTCCACCAGTGAAGCGCATCTGCCCTTTTTGATTCAAGATCCTTAAACATATATTTTATAAATTGAGAGATATATGGTTATTTTATGTTATCCTTGAAATATTACTTACTTGTGCTATATAGGTAGAAAATCCTATTAAGTAAAATTAGTTAATATCAGGTGCATGTTATAAATTTATAAAGTTATTATTACTTCATGTGACCGAATTAACTCTAGTGAAGAATCATGTCCTTTGAGATTACTCCGGAATCGTTTAGAATCTGCAATCCAAAAGCATTACGTAGTGAGTATGGTAAGTTGTTGTTCATTAAGGTGTCCCTCCAAAATGTAATACATCTTAAAATAAATAATATGATTCTACTCACCTTCCAAGTAACCCTTCTCAAGATTCCCAACTTCATCATGAAGTTTAGCATTTTCAGCCTCCACCAATGAGAGTTCCCCTTTCAGATATTCCAAATACGTATCTTTGTAGAAAAGATATACAATAACTCCTTATGTGTTGGCTACTTTCATTTTTACACTTAAACTGTTCTATCATCATAATTGCACAAGTAACATCAAACACATAATTAATAGTTACGGAACCTTGCTCAGCCCAAAATGGTGTAACCTCAAATAATTGCACCAATATCAGGAGGCATTATAATGACTCACGTCAGTCAATGAAATCTCCGATGAGTCAAGGTTTTCGAACGTGGCTTCTGCTGTACTTAATGCCATCTTGAAGACTTTGTGTTTCTCGGCCATTCTGATCTAGGGAGCGTCATGGTCAAATGCAAATGAATTTCGGCTCAAGTACATTTCTTGAAGCTGCTTCTCATCGTTCCATGATGAGTTTTCAACAGCAAGGTTTACATCAACACCCAGAGTCTCAGCCTGCTCAAGAGCGTGTTGTCTCACGTAGTTTTGCTCCAATGGTTCGTCAAGCTCAGCCACCATCTTCACCCCCCGGTCAAGAAGGTTCATCTGTAAGAACATATGACATATATAGCATTAGATAAACCTTGACCCAAATGAATGGGTTTTCAAGGTGGATGTTAAAGTAGGCACCCAAATGAATGTATGAATATATATATATATATAAGAAAAATTCCAGATTCTGCTTACTTTAAGGGCCACAGGTATATATTATCATCAGTTTTCCACAATGATCATGTGTCGATATATGTTATAGCTTGCAATTATAAATCTCGATAATGAATGTATATTCGTCTTATGTGACACATTGTCAATCACTAATTCAAAATGAATGTATACTCCTGTGAATTTGTGATTTGCTAATAATACAGCTAATCAGATTAAAAGTTGCAGCAATATGGTATACGAAACAAAGCCTTAACTTTTAGTGCGGAAACTCTATATGGAATGGAAAGCCTTTTATTCTACTCCATATTAAACAATGAAAATCTACACAGAAATAAGATTGGTGACCAGAAAGAACTGAAAAACTGATAGTTACATTTGACTAATCTTTTGTGAGCTTCATGTCAAAATCACCAATGCAGTGATCCACTTGAGTCAAAGTCTAAGATTTGGGTTAATTTTAGGTTTCCTATAAAGTGTTCGAACAGAGGTATCATTTAAAAAAGTTTATATGAATCAAAACGCCAATGACAAAGGGTCATGAACCATGAGCTTATGAACATGACGGTCTTACGTATTTGTTAATGTTACAGGGAATGAACTAAAAGGGTATCTATATTACCTTTCTGCTGGCATCCTTAGGGTTTGTATATCAGTTTAAAAAATGTAACTTACTTGACCATTCCATCAGGGACATTATGAGGAAGGAAAGTTAAAATCGACCCATTTATATATGGCTTGAAATCGCCACCTCAAGTTGATAGTTGTTGATGGTAAATTTACCCTTAGTTGTTCCATGTGGATGCCTGGGTTAACTTTTCATCATGGTATTATCAACTGAGCCAGTGTGAGTCTTACTGAAGCTGGTCAAGTTTTGTTGTAGTGAAACCAAGTGGTGGTCTGGCCTTTGCATACAGATGAGGCATAACATCAGCAAGTAATATAAATGGTGAATCAGGTGGTGTATTTGCAAGATGCACCAACAGATCTATCCCAAAATATCCAGCCTGAAACCAGCCAATGATATCAAGGCCGATAAAAGGACCTTGAATGGCACCTTGTGGGTCTTTGTAAAAAAGAACCATGTCTTCAGGAGATGGCTGTGAAAGTCTTCTTGTTTCTTGTTCTCTGTCTAAAGGTCCAGGTGGTTGCCTTCTAATAATTGGATCCTCACCAACCTGCCATTTATTAGTCATATTATTTTGAGGCTAAGACCAGCTCATGTCAGTTCTTGACCTGATGTCAGTCGGGATCTCCCTTAAGTCATGGGAGGTTGATTGTGATCGTTCTCCGAATGATGATGATCGCAAAGCTGTTCCTGGATGAGCTGAGGTTGATTCTCTGGCACTTTCCACATCATTGTTCCTCGCATAAGAAGCCCCAAAGTCTGTTTCTGAAGAAAATACGATAAACAGTCAGTATCTTATAACTCCAAGCCTCAATATATGATAAATTATTAGGAGTTCAGTCATGATACATAACAATTGGAAACCTTGCAAACAGCTAGAGTTTTATTTTACGCATATTTTTACCAATAACGATCAGACGTAAACCAAGCGAAACCTGTTGAACACGGACATTAATTTAACTAATTTTCTTGCAGGTAAATTTTATTCATTATTACCCGCTTCTTTAATAATATTTTATAAAATTTAAGCTTACATTCGAGTGATCTGTAAAGGGAGTTTCAAATAGGACCATATGCGGGCATTGCTTCTGGTATTGAGTTGTGGGTTGCACGTTACATTTTTAGACACATAAATTAAAAGCAAAATTGCATACAACGGTCAATAAATGTTCTAGAAAGTTAATTATCAGATCACCTCAAGTGACTGAATGTGCACAACCGTCATTTTTATTTAAATTGGTCAAAGTTGTTGCCCTTTGTGTAGGTGATGTCATCAGCCAAAACCATGTCTGAAGCACTCTGATATCGAACACAATGACAATGATCTAGTTAGTTGAATGTTAATCATAAGTAAAAGTGGTGCAAACAAAAAATAGAACCATGTTGGCACCTTGGCTATAGCTGTTCCTGATCCCATAGGTTTGTTTGAAACAGGTTGGGTTTGGTAGATATGCAACCCAGATATTCATTGGTTAGCAATAGCACTTTTTATTACTTCAAAACCAGGCATCATTCTACGATTTCTTCCTTCAAAATCCGACATCATTATGCAAACATCTATATCTCCAAAATCAGCCATTGCCCTCTGATTTCTTTCTAGAAGATCAAACATCATTCTCCGCCTGCTTTCTTCACAATTAGCCATCATTCTATCAAGCTCTTTTCCTTCAGGTTTTTCCTGTCAATCTCTTATTTTATTGGTCTCCCATCTTCTTTGCCTCCTACATGTGCTTCCCATACAATGGTCATACACCATACTTGTATGCTTTCTTTCTGAAATATTACTCACATGATGAGAATATTCTTGATAACTGCATACAAAAACATGAGACTTACATGTCACTTGGCCTAATTTTCTTGGATTCGACGATATATTATCATTATTTAACTTTCTAGGTGAATCTCTAAAACACTCAAAAGTTGTTTATATATTTTGTTAGTTATAGCAGTAGAAAATCCCAACACTATCTCGCATATTCATTATATGCAGATACATTAAACCTAAAATATTACGATAAAATGCATTATATAAGGCCATTACTAATAAGTGTGATTAACATCAAATTTTGTGCAAGAAGACAAACCAATCCAAATTTGCAGCTTGCATTGTCCATTGTTGAACCGTGTAATAGCTTATATGAATTTTATCAGTGAATTTTTTTTAAAAGAAGATACAATTAGACCACATCAGTGGACATTCATTTGACTTTTCTCACGCTTCCCTTTACTTAAAGACACAAAATGCACACATTGAAAACCAAAGCTAAGTTGTAACATTTTTTTCAAAAACTGTAGTGTAATTTGGTCAATATTTTTGAGCTCCAAATGGAATCAGTGTTCAAATAATGTTGTATAGGGCTCTTGATCCTTATGATAACGAATTGACATGAGCGAGTAAGATGGCTCTGTCACCCATTAAGTTTAACATCTCAAACAATAATAAAAATGGAAATTGTTGTTTCCATTTTCAATCAAAAGACAAAACATCTAAAGAATCTCTAGTTATTCACACATATGCACATACCAAATAGAGAACATATATGTATTGTGAAAAGTAAAATTGGCATACCTATTCTTCATGTGCTACCAAACCCATGACCAAATATAATAGAAAGTGAACATGTTTGAATCATGGCAGTCAAGAAAGAATGTATCCCTCTCAGACTCTGCTTGTAAAAGAGCCCGATCAACCCAACAATTGTAAACATTTCAGCCACTCCAAATATTAAAAGTTGTCATTATTACCTGTTCCCACCACTGCGTCCTGAGGAATAACTACCGTAAGCACCATAAGAGTCTCCACTGCTATGTCCCTATGAAAAGTGAGCCTGTTACAATTCCCAACCAAGTGTAACAAATTATTTCCTTTTTGATTTCTTATACATAGCCGATAGCCATATTTTTTTTATCTGATTATATAAATTGCAAAAATCCTTTTCAGAACTCACACATAATCACCTCCTGACAATATACCTAACATTTCACTGACAACATCAACAGGAGCATTTTGAGGTCTTCAGGCCTGGGAAACACACAACTGCAATCTGATTTCATCAAGCGTTTTAATTAGTATCACGTTACAACAATAAAGACGGGAAAAAATAGACCTTAACTTATGGATAAAGAAATTATGTGTGTACCTTTTAATAGTAAGCAAAAGACTTTAATTTATGCCTATGAGCATTCTTGTAGACATTTGTCTGGTCTATTATGAAATTACGTAGTGTTTTGGATGCCCTGCTTCACCATCATTTTTATACTTTGCCTTCATCGACTATATGGGGTGTGGAAAAGGGTGTAGTGGAAACGCATCTGATAGTGCATAAGGAAGTGAATGATATTGTGTAGCCGATTAAGCGGTAGTATTTGCTTCGTTTTTTACTGATAGGAGTGTGCAAGTCTTTGATTTACGCGATAAGAAACATTTGGCAAGTATGATATTAAACTTTAGACTGTGTGTAATAGAGATTCCTAAATATTAGTAACATTTACTCAACCATTTCTGACATCTTCAAATACATTGTTTATATCTCCAAGACTATTTATCCAGAAACGAAAAGAACTTTCTTCTCTGGTAATTTACGCTTCGTCTAAGGAAATTTCAAGAAACTAAACTGGTTTTTCTGGGGTTGATAGTCCATTCATGCAAATGTCCACAGAACATTCTTGGGTTCAGTTCCACGCAATAGGTACTTCAAATGTCAGTCACTTGTTTTAAAAGCAGAATAATAGTTCAACTATTAGTTGTTTATATCTGTTTGAAAACCCTTTGTAGCATTGATTACCTCACCAGAAACATCTTCTTTCGGTCCACTGTCATATGGGTACAACATAATCACTTAGCCTACATTACAATAATATCCGCTGCTAAAAGAACTACATATGCCATGAAAAAAAGGATAGACATTAGTTTCTTACCACTATTTCGGCCATGCACCATGATGGAGAATTTTTTTCCGCATCTTTGTACATAACGTAACCTGCAAATTAGTGACCAAAATAATGAATCAACTTTATCCCTCATAAATAACTAAATTTGATATACCTTTAAGTAGATTTTCTCTTTTTATGAATGGATATGTAGTGAGCATATGCCCATATGCCTCCATCCACCTGGCTTTCTCCTTTGCATCACGTACTCCGACTTGGCTTTCTCCTTTGGTTCCTACAAAAAAAACATCAACAAAGAAACTTTACTATACTGAATTTAAGTATGCATCTACTCTTACTATTAATCAGCAAACACAAACTTCAGTGGTCGATAAGCCTCAATCTGTAAACACCAATAACATCATAAATATTAATAATTACATAAAAAAAAAAAGAAAAAAAAAGTTTTGGAAAAGAACACGTAGAAAGCCATTTTTAGGTTATTTTTCGATCAAACATATAATCACATAAAAACAAACAGAATTAAACATGGTAGTATTCTTACGTTATCAATCGAAAAAGAACATTACATGACATATGATAATGGGAATGTATCTGCTAGATAATACTATAGTAGCTTTGGTTTGGAGATGGAATATGATCCATGATGGCTGTGGATAAAAACTAGGGTTTTGAAGAATGGATGAAACTCATAGGCATGGCTATATCCGTAATGTTTAAATCCTATTTTGTAAAAAAAAAAAAAATTAATCCGGTTTAACTTTTTTTCTAAACATTATAGTTTTGGCATTGCAGTTTTTAACTCAAAAATTAAGTTGGTCTAGTGGTAAAAATAGTTGTCAATGAACCAAGAGAGCCTAGTTCGAATCCTGCACATTAACTTTTTAAACAAAATTAATCCGCCATTAATTAAATTAACTACGAATTTTAATTAATCAAAAATAAATAATTAATGTTTAATATGTTTAATATGTTTATTTTGTAATTTTAAACAATGTGATGACATGGCACAAAATGAATTACTGGGCAATGAGGTGGCGTTTATGTGGCATTATCTACGTGTAACGCCTCCTGTTATATATAATATAGATATATATATATATATATATATATATATATATATATATATATATATATAATTCTACACAAGTCAAGCAAGCATAGATTAAAATCAAGTATAAAAACATGCATACATGTAGAGCAAATAATAATAAGGAGTAAATGGCAATATGGTTCAAATATGTCTAGAAGCAAAGCAACAAATAGCACATAAGTAACATATTACAAATTGTTTAAGAGGAAAAATAACGCCAATTTCATAGACAACATCACTACTATTTCTTTCCTAGCACCCCATCAGCAGCAGTGGTAAGTGACTATAAGTCCTCCTCATCGTCATCCCTTGGAAAAGAGAACGAAACAAGAATGCTAGGACGATTAGATTTAAACTTACGGGTTTTGCGAATTTGAGGAAGAACGAGAGGTCGAAGGGTTGGATAGATAGATTGATAAATACTATCATTGAGATCGGGATAGTTTTCAATGACATGCTTGTGGAGACGAGTGAGAAACATAGCATACGGAAGTATAGCTTTAGGATTTGCTCTTGCACATCCAATACGTTTGATAAAGAAGTAAGCCAAATTGTAAGGTTGCTCGGCAACAATACAATACAACATATGAGCGAGACAAGCCGGGAGATGGTCTGGGTGTCCTTTAGAACCAAACGCATTCTCTCGAACTAGTTCTTCCCAATACTCCATGTCGGGCCTTAATTCTTTACGAAGAATTTGATTTTTAGGATTTGAGACATGTTTGGGTATGATGCTTTGGGTGGAAGTTTCACATTCCAACCCGAGCATTTGACGAATGTCTTCGAGGGATGGAATTTCGGAGATATAATGACCATGAGTAGGACGAGAACGTTGGAGAGCGCAAAGATCCCATTCATTTGTGAATACGGATTGACCGGAAAAAGGAATTTGAAGGATTTGACCAAATTGTGCAAGAGTGAGAGTAATAAATTCATGTTGGATCATGAATGAAATGAAGATGGAACCAAAGTCATCGGTTTGAACCGTGACTTGGCTATAGAAGTCAAGAATGAAGCGAGGAATGATGGGTTCATTAATTTGGAAGAGACATTCAAAATGGATATTGGTGAATGAGCTTTTGATGAAATCGGATTGATAGTAAGCTTGATCTACGACTCGACCTTCATGAATGTTTCTATCTTCTATTTGACGATAGATATGTGCAATGGAGGGAGAGGTAGTGGAAAGTTGAGAGACTTTGGGAATGTAGTTTTTGGTTAAGGAAATATCTTCAGTAGTTGCTTTTGGCATTTTCACCTAAACACAACAACAATACAAAAGACCAAAATAAATATAAAGAAGAATAAAAAATGTATATATTTTTAAGACTTATGTTGGAACGTAAACATACTTCGACTCTAAAACGATAATCCTAGGAAGTAGTTTACCATGTTCCTTAATATTATTTTTAACTCGTTTTAGATATATTTTACGATGTTTAGTAAGTAGTTATGGACAAATCCAAACGCCCTTTTAAACATCTTAATATATCATGAAATTTACTAGATTTACATTAGGTTGTAAAACTAGCCATTTCTTACGAGTTTCTTATGCATGTGATTAATTTTTGAAAAAGGTAGTCTATATTTTGACTCAAAAATGTCATATTTCGTACTAAACTAAACGCTTCCTTAACTAGACACTTACACTACAAGTATGTCAATATATATATGAATTATATATCTTGACAAGTCCGAATTAAAAGTTTTAGGTTTATAATCTTGACAACGTTTTATAAAAATTATAATGACTTAATTTTGACATTATTTG
This sequence comes from Artemisia argyi, assembly GCA_030686995.1. Lineage (NCBI taxonomy): Eukaryota > Viridiplantae > Streptophyta > Magnoliopsida > Asterales > Asteraceae > Artemisia > Artemisia argyi. Next base: position 161,993,132 of record CM060691.1, read on the forward strand.
GACATAATCCAAACACCCTCTTATCGTGCACAAAAATATTTTTACTTAGTCGAAAAATATAGTTTCATGTTTTACAAGTTATAAAAATATAATGTGATTATTTTTAACAAGTTTTTATAGCATTATTCAACAATATGTTTTCCAACAAATTTTGAAAAGGAGTGTATGAAATTTTTCAAAAATTTTCGACAAGAGGGTTTATAATTACCAGTTTCTAGTGTTAATTAAGCATCCTAATCCTAAGGGAAGCATTTACTTATGGAGATTTTAGACCCAATTCGAAAGAAATTATGAATTTGAAAAAGTTAATAAAACATGCATAATCTTGAGTTTGACCAAATTAGATGGGATAAGATGAAATGTGTTATGAAAAACTTACAATATGTAATGGTGATTGTGTTAGATGAATTTGCCCTTTGCGAATTAACCCGAATTATGTGATTTGGAAGTGGTTTTAGGTGTTTTGGGGTTTGGTTTTTCGTCACAGCAGTAGCAGAAGGAAGGGGTGTTGAAAAAGTGGAGTGTTTGGCAAAAGAAACAAGATGAAAATCGTATTGGAACAATCAGATGGCCAGCCCCCTTAAACATTAAGGGGGCCGCCCTTCATTTGGCTGTCGGTCCCCTTAAACATTAAGGGGGCCGCCCTCCAAAATTTGGTTTTTCGTGGTTTTGGTTTCTGGAAAGAACAAGAAATTATTTATATATACATTAGATTTATATTTAATCAAAAATACGTTGAAGAGTATTCGCACGAAAGGAATTACTTGACATTTCGCCAATTAAAATTTCTTGATTATTTCGGATAAAATTTATCAAGTTGTCAAGTGGACGAGAGAGTTGTGGAAGGTTCATAAGTATATATATATATATATATATATATATATATATATATATATATATATATATATATATATATACGTATATAGTATGGGCTTTTAAGACGAGAATGTAGGAAGGAGACATATGCAATGGAAGCCGGAAGTTTGTTTCATCCATAGATTTTTCGACTCATCTCTCTACATCAGCATGAGTGTCGTTGAACATTGAAGTTCAATAGGGCAAAAGGGGGGAAAGAAAAGGTTCGTAAACGAACAATTTCTAGTTCTAGAAAATCAACAAATAAATTTTCTAGGTTATAAGATCCTAGATATAGCTAAGCATATATATATATATATATATATATATATATATATATATATATATATATATATATATATATATATATATATATATATATATATATATATATATATATATATATATATATATATATATTTTCATGGACATATATTTTATATAACAAAAGAAGGTTGGTCAAGAAGAAATTTAAAATGAATGAATACAGATTAAAGAAATTTACACCATCAATAATTTCACGTTGAATAAGATGCTTTAAATAAATAGTACTGAGATTCGATACAACAGTTTCTTTTTGGTCTTTCCCTTTGTTTTCAGAATAAACTCACTTGTCTATATTACATGTAAATAACAAATAACAATGAACGTAAATGGGTTTAATTATTTTAAGAAGGGAGTAATAAGTATTATGTGAATAATACGATAAACAATTTGGTTTGTAACTATCGAAGTAATAAGTGTAGTCTTGAAGAGCAAAGATATGTAGTCAACGTCAAATACTTGAGTAGTTCATGTTCATTCCGTGAAACACCTAAAATAAATAAATAAATTTAATTTAAAAAAGAGAGTCAAACTTAAAGAAGTCAAATACATGGATTATTGGTCATTAGAAAAAGAAAATAGATAATGACAGTCATGTAAACCTTGCCACCACTTGTTACCTATGAGTATGAGAAGCCTACAGGATTTACTTATAGTATGAGGCCATGTTCCAACCAATTCAGAGGACTTTGTCATCCATGATTTTTACATGCTTATATGCTATACACAAATTGGATTCCATACCATTACATAGAGCTTTCATGTAATAGAGAAATAAAGTTTGCATAGCTCCTTTATGTTCTACTATTAGCCTTTTTTTAAGCATATATAGAGTCTGACCAATGTATGGATTATGATTATAAAAGCTTTAACCCTTTGCTTTTGCAATATGTAGCACCCCATCAGATGAACCTTGAGCATATGCGGCAGCATGTTAATATATCAAAGGCAATAGAGATATATTCACATATAAACTTGGGTTGTTTTAAAGATGTATATGAGATTATTAGAGCAGATTAGCGGGAGCAACAAATTCCTGATGTACGTATGTCCTGTTGTATCAGTTTGAACATATCACTATTAAAGTACTAAAGTTTTTGTTGTGATTACTTTTTTTAACTTAAGGGGTGTTTGGGATTACATTTTTACAAACATATTGAACTATAAATTTTCTTATTCAATGGCATTATCCAGTCCCTATAAAGATCAGCAACTAACCTTGGGGTGATCTTGTACACCGGCTCCTGTTTCCACAGACCCCACACTGACCACTTGCCTATAAGTCTTTGCTTTTGTTTCAAGAAATATCTGTATCGTCTCCTCGACGTTGCATCCGTATTTCCCAGCAAAACCATTGGCTTGTCGTTTGAAGCTCACAGCAAAAACTTAAAAATAAAAACATTTAAGCCTCATTAAGACAAAAAAAATATTATTAATTTTGTAAGCTTACTGTATAATCCACAAAAACTATGAATTTCTGAAATCCCACATATCGGCTAACGCTTATGAAAATTGAATTGAGTAGCCATTTGTTACGAATAAAATCTAATAAACATAACCTAATAGTGTCTCTGTATATATTATCATTTGTTAAATCACAGCTCATTGTGATTCATTATATATTTCCTCTTTTGGGAGTCACTGTTGTTATCTTTTGAGGAACTGGAACTATTTGGCCTGTAATTGATTCCCGGTATCTTTTATGCAACTTTCAGGGATGTTTGGCTATGGCTGTTGTAGCAGTTTTTTTTACAACATTTAAGGGGTGTTTGGGTAAATCTGCAGCAGTAGTTAAAGGGGTTGGAGCCTATGTGCATTGCCTTTGCTGGGTTTTGGTTCATCTTCGCTACCAAAAAGGTAGTAGAGTGAACTCTGTCCCGCCACTGCTGACACGTGATTCAGAATAATGATTTAAGACGAACAAGCTACATTTATTACTTAGCATGCTTTTTTAAAATGTTAACAAATCAAGTCTTTTTTATTAAGAGTCCACTCTTGACTGAAACTTAATTGTTAAAAGATGTTGCCACAAGTGGTTATTGGATTGGACAATGGAAGAATGGAAATAGGGAACTTAACAGCTTCTTAAACTCTCTAGACAAAATGCAATCTTAAGAATAAAAGTCATAAACTTATAATAGTATAAGATATGTACTTACCGCAATTCCTTTAAGGTTAATGATTGTTTGGTTTCTTATCTTGTTCTCTGAAAGAATCAGGGAAGCAAACTGAGGCACAAAGTGACCTGCATAGCTTTCACCTGTAATATAAAAATTGTGATTTTTGTATTGAGGATATATTTCAAGCCAGTTAATGAGGAACATGTAGGAATCTTCAGATGTGTGCTTGTCGCCTGTCATGTAGTCAGACGATCTGTTTGATTATGAGAAGCCCACCCCAACAGGTGAATCCGAGAATAATACATTAGCAACTGTCAAATTATGAGGGTTTAGCCTTTTCCATTATGTAAACTATTTTTGCCTCTTTGATGACTAAAACTAACCTTTGTTACCGTTATTCCATGCATAGTCGTTGCGGTAGAGTGTTTTCCCATCATTGTTGACCTGGAAGGGTCCAAGTTCTTCCATGGCTCCATATCTGAATGATGAGCATCCTGGTCCTGTAGAATAGACTCATTTATCAATATTTTCTTAAGCTTATTTTGGCGGATGACAACAGCTAGTAATAAGGTTTAGAGGGACCAAGAATAGAATGTCAATATATTAATATATTGCACAAATATGTCCTGAAAATAAAAGCTTAGTTAAACGTTTAATCTTGCTTATCGTCAGGATAATGTGCAAGTCTAACACGTAATTATATTCCTAATGTTTTCGTCCTCTTTGACACCAATAATATTTCGTAAATCTGAAGTTGCAAAATGGGTCGAAAAGAAAATTTTAAATATATAAGAAGTTGTGTGAATATTCGACACTGTTTCAGAAGCTCTAATTGAAGGTGTCCCTGCGACAGTCACTCCTTACATATTTGAAAGTCGAAACATGTGGGTAACGTTAAGCATCTATCAACTATTGTGACCGAGCATCAATACATTACATGCGAAGTGTGAACCACTCCCTAAGTAAGTTGTATGAAGTTATTCACTTTATCTAAATACAAACTTTATGGGTCAAATGCTTCATGAAATGATCCACTAAAGACATTCTATTTGAGCATAAATAAACTAATAGGGGCTCCAAATAGTCATTCTAAACTACATGGAAAAATGACCTCTTTGATCGAATCATTAATAAGGTTGCAATTTCATAAGGGAAAATGAAACCAGACGGGTCTATTGCCTGGGACCCTGATTGTTGGACTCAGTAGCATTGTCTATGGATGCTGGTGTAAAAAAATAGGTGTTAGAACGCACAACTAACAACTACTAATCAATTATTTAAATGCGTATAGAAACAGTTGCAAGAAAAAGCAATTTTGTAAACTCAAATTTAAAACTTTCAACCAATAAATGCTGACCTTGACCTTGAGTGTCACCTAAATTGGAACCCTCCCCAGTGAGAGCAACATCGTGTACTGGATTGGTCTGTGTCGTATCTGTTACATCACGTCTGACCACATTATGTGGACCACCCGGGACTCTTGCCTGGGGCCTTGATCGTTTGTGTTGTGTCGTTCTTTCACCACTCTTAGGAGTGGAATATGTAGTGACACTCATAATTGTTGTTGAACCCAATAAAAAGATATGGTCAAAATACGTCTCCAACAACTTGTAATAGGTAGAAAATATCTTGTTGTACAACAGATCTTATAGCTAGAGCTCCTGGGTTCAGTATTAAGAGTATGGCAAACTGCACCAGATGCAACTACATTAGCATTGAAATGGTTATCTAAATCGAGTGACCTGACATTTGCTACATTCGTTTTATGCGAAGTCTGTGGGTCTATCCAATTGTGGTGTATGGACCTTTGCAGACATTGGTTAAAACCCAGATCTTAAACCCTCACTTGGCTCAAACCTGTAGGATGATGACAGTCTGAAACACTCATCAAATATCCAAAGGTAATTTTGAAAATAAAATCAAGAAATCATAAATGAAGAAAATATGTGTGAAAAAGAATCTAAGGTATTCACATAATCGAAAATCAGTTGTTTACATGTTGATTCAGTAGACAGATGAAATTCATTCGCATCTCCAGTATTTGCATTTTTTTGTAGCTACAAATGCTAACTGAATTCCAGCCGATGGTATATAATGCCCCTCTATAAGATCATTTCTTCTAAGTTTTATGCGCCTTCACAGAGAACAATTGTTAGGCGGTAAAGACGATTGAGTTAAACTTCAATTATTTGCTTGGAAGTGAAGTGTCTCGAATTTCTTGGGATTTATAATATTTGCCACATTTAAAATATCCAAACAATTTTTGAGCTGGGGATTTTGTCTTAGTTTATATTATTGGCATAAATTAGACCTACATAAGCAGAGTGACATAATCATTAGAAGATCATACGAACTGGGACACATAAATACTAAGGTATCAAAATTCTAAAAGGGTCTAAACTCATATCACAAGTCAAATATTTTAACACATGCACACAAAGAGGTCATAGATGATACTGAGAACATGGTAATGTACTTATTCGGTTATTCTCACCCGTCTTGTTTTCTGAGTAGATAAGATCATGTGGAAGTTTATCAAGAACCTAGCATGTGAAAAAAGACATAAGCATAACATAAACATGCATACATTATATTATATTATTCATAAAATATCACGCCATGGAATTGTGATATTAGATGAGGAAATGTAGATAAGACCTTCCTTAGAAAGATAAGAAACCTCTAAACATTGGCCAAGAAGCATCCTACTCCTTGGGAAGTCACCACTTCGGTAGTATCCAATAGCCAGTATATATATTTTCTCCTCTTATGCAATGGGTTGCTGGTGTTCACTATTGAAGCTGCACATATAAGTTCAGTTAGCTTCTTAGGATCGACATCCACAAGGAAACGCTCAAACTTCTTACATCTCCACAACCAAGAGAGGATGTTTGGAACAACCTACTTGTCAAGTTCCATATGGACCTTTTCCAGCTTGCTCATTTGAACATAAAATATGAACTATTACAGCAAATATGAGCTGGTTGCTGGTTGAATTGCCAATAATGGTCCTGGTCCTAATAGCTCATTGTACCTGAACAAATGTACATCAAGTTTTTAGGGTTTATATACATTTGATAATTAACTATTTTCATAAGAATGTGACAACTTACACATCTAATATCTACCTTGTTTCTCGAACGTTAGGATTTAAGTAGTAGTAAGTGGCAGGAGTGGATGAAAGTTGCAGGCCTCCTGTTACTGTCAAACGGTACAGAAAAGATAAGCATAGTATTTTTATACTTACAGTTTGTTATCCGGATATGTATATACCTGGGTATATCTCTTTACGAAACATGAGTTGACGGTCATAACAACTTGTTGTGGTAGTGTCATGTACATATCCATCTGGAATTCTGATGCCAGCTCATTCCAAAGGGTCAACGTCACAATATTTCCACTTCAATAGGGAATTCAAAGTTTATGTTAGTCTTATATAGTTGGTTTAATTAATAGGCAATATGTCTTCCTTGCCTTTATGAGAAACATACACAAACATATAATTACAAACTTCCAGAATACCCAATATTTGATATGTGAATGACAGAGATATAGAAAAAAACAAACTTCATGGAATCTCTTCCTCACCACATTCTATTTGAAAAGAAGCCAGATGAATTTCAGTTCCTAATTAAATGTAAAAAACAAATCAATCCTGTGACATGTACACTATCTGGAAAACCCTTATGAGGATAATTACTACTTGATTCGGTATCTATTAACTGCATAAATTATATGTAAATTAGCATTTTTAAAAATGTCAAATGCCAACAATGGAGGCTGAAGAAACAACAACAACCTTGTATGAATTAGCATAAATTAGCATTTTTAAAAATGTCAAATGCCAACAATGGAGGCTGAAGAAACAACAACAACCTTGTATGAATTAGCATGTAGAGTAAGTGTATGTGCGATTCGTTTACAATTGCAAACTCAGAATTAAGTTCTGCTTTTGCAACTTGCGCAGCAACCTGTTGTACAATTCTTCAATTAACGTTACAAATTACAAATATGCAGATGATAAAAAAAAAACGTACCTTTGAATAACCAAATCCTAGAATATTAACATGCAAAAAAACCATAAATCAAAAAGTTAATAATAAGTAAAACTTGAATTCATTGATAGAAAACATACCTTTAAATATCCAAATCCTCTCACATCAACATCTAAAAAAAAACTCACATAAATCAATGGGGTAACATAGAAACAAAGCTCCAATATAAACATGATCGATATCACCATTACAAACCGTATTTCTCAAACACTTTCTTGTGTGAATGGGGGACGAATGAAGCACGTTAGGGTTTTTTTTTTCTGAGAGGAGGGAAGAAGAATGGTAGGGTGTTATGTTTATCGTGCAGGTGTTTTGACTCGTGTATTGATTTTTGATGGGCTTAGGTTTTTTTTTTTTTCTTCTTTTTTTTCTTCGTCAAATTCCAGTTGCACTGTTTATGCATTATAAGTTACAGAATATCAACACAAAAATGTGATGGTTCACTGGTTAAGATACCACATAACATACTCATGGTCTTGAGTTCGAATCTATATATGTGTTTTTTTGTTAAAAAAAAGAAAAAAAAAACGAATTTAGTAAAAATAATTGCTTACATAATTTCGAAATAGTTTAAAAAAAAATTATAAAAATTGCTTACATTGACATAATGTGATGACATGGATGCTGACATGGCTGATAATGAATTACTGGGCAATGAGGTGGCGTTTACGTGGCATTATCTACGTGTAACGCCTCCTGTTATATATATATATATATATATATATATATATATATATATATATATATATATATATATATATATATATATATATATATATATATATATATATATATATATATATATATATATAAAATCTAGAGAAAATAATAAGCCAAACAAAATCACATAAAAACTAGAGACTACACTAAGCATGCATTTCTTGACAAAGAAATAAAAGGAAATGTGTACCTTTCGTCTTCAATGCGTTTATCTTCAAAGTCTTCAAAGAATTGTACGAACTAGAGGTGACAACCAAAATTTCCAAGTTTGTATGGCGAATTTTCTATGTCGGTCCCCATTGTCTCACTTGACCAAAGTTATTCGATCCGAACATGTTTTGTATTTGACTTGGGTGCATATATGGTGGAAACATTCCCCACGGATTGAAGTTCCACATTTGTTGATTATTGTTATTGTTTCATCTATTTTGATTTACTCTAGGTTGAGGTGTTTTAGATTTAGGGTAAGAATTATTTGGTTTCCTAGGTGGTGGAGTTTTAGATCTTGTTTTAGATTTAGACGATCCTACATCGGTTTTTAAGGATGGTTTATAAAACGTTTTTATTTCTTCATCACTAGTGAGAGATATTTTCTTATCATTTATGAGTATATACTTAGGATTAGATTTTAGAGGTTTTAGTTCATTGAGTTCACTTTCAAATTTGACATTTTTAATTTCACTTGTTGAAGCTTCGGTTGAGTTAAATCCTAAACCGGTTTTATCTCCAGATGCTCTTTGAATACTTATTATTTTACCAAGTGATTGACTACTATTTTCAAGTTTATCAAGTTTGCGAATTTCTTCCTTGAGTATTTTGTTTCATCTTTAAGCTCTTGACATGATTTACATTCTTCAAAAATCTCCTTACCTTTTTCAAGTTGATGGATTTTAGTTTTTAGTTCTATTATTTTATTTTTCAATTGGTTGTTTATGTATTTTAGTGATTTGTTTTTAGCCATTACTTGTTGTCCTAGTTTGCATAATCTATGATATTCACTATCTAAATCTTTTTCATCTAATGACAGATTTTCATCACTAAAGTATTCGGTTTCGGAACGTACCTCACTTGATGTCTTAGCCATGAGACACTTTTCTTCCATTGTCGTTTCTTTCTCATCTTCATCGCTATCACTCCAAGCTCCTCCAACAAATGCTCTTTGATTTTGATCTCTCGTCATCATTGGATATTTTCCAATGAGGTGATTCGGATCACCACACTTGAAGCACTTTCTCTCATTCTTGCTATACTTATCATCTTTATTCTTTTGAGATGCTCTTCTTTCATCGTGTGGTTGTCTAACAAATCTTCCTCGCCTTTTGAAGAATTTCTTGAAGTCTCCTACGGCCATGGCATATTCTCCGTCATCACTTTCGGAAGATGAGCTATCTTCGTTGTTGGATTCCTTTCTAGATTTCAAGGCGATTTACTTACTTTGCTCTCGTTTTCCTTTAACCATTTCGGTGTCCTTCTTTATAATTGCCTCGTAGACTTTCAAATTTCCAATTAATTTATCAAGTTGCAACGTTGACAAATTCTTTGATTCTTCAATAGCCGTCACTTTAGCTCGCCATTTTGGGTGAAGAGCTCTAAGAAACTTCCTAACAAAATTCTTACTAGAAAAATTCTCATCAAGTGCTTTTAAACTTGTGATGATAGTGTTAAATCTAGCGAAAGCATTATCAATTGATTCCTCTTTCGGAATCGTGAATTGCTTATATTGTTGAACAAGTAGATCTATTTTATTATCTTTGACTTGATTATTACCTTGGTGAGTTATTAATAAAGACTTCCAAATTTATTTTGCGGTTTCACACATAAAGATCCTTTCGTACTTTTTACGTGGTAGCGCATTATAAATAACCATTTTTTGCTTCATTATTTTTAGCAAGTTTTCTTTTTAAATCATCATTTTGTTTTTCAAAAGGTACGATTTCATCTTTCTTAGTTTTGGGGTTATTTTGAATAGGTAAAAAATCACCATTGGTAATAACATGCCAAAGATCTAGATCTTTTGATTTCACCTAAGTTTCGAATCGATTTTCCAATATAAAAATCCATCACTTTCAAATAGTGGTGGTCTTTGCATAGATTGCCCTTCTAAATATTTTTCAGATTCCATAGATCGTTACAAGTTTTAAAATACAATATATTTTAAAGATCTTGCAAAACCTGGTTCTGATACCAATTGTGGAAAACTAGAAGGGGGGGTTGAATAGTTTTACATCCGTTTTAAAATTTATGAAAACAAGTTTGTTTTTAGAAACTTCGATTCTAGTTTATGTGATCTCAATACTTGCACTATATGAACAATTATATAGTAACTAACAAACTAAGCTAATATAGTGTAGGTAAATAAGTAAGTAATAAAAAGAGTTGGAGAGATCAAACCACAACACAAGGATTTATAGTGGTTCGGCTACAAGGTCACCTTCCTTGTTCCTACTCCACTCCCCGAGTCACCTACTCGAGAGTTTTCTTCACTATGTCAACAAACTCCCTTATGGCAGAGAAAACCTTACACACCAATTTACACACCACAACTTCGTCAAAACTTAATCACAACTTCTTCACACCAATCTACTTCACACCTATTTTCTTCACACCTATCTTCTTCACACCAATCTTCTTCACACCACTATACTTCACACCTATCTTCTTGACAACTATACTACTTCACTACTAATCAACTACTTCTCTCTACACAACTTCTATTTCTACTAAACTAATAATTACAAGCACAACACAACTTCACAAATAATATACACACTATGTACAACTACTCTTCAATACTTCTTGAACTTAGTCGTAGAAGGAGTGTTCTTCTTTTGCACTTTGGATGAGGATGGATGAGAAGGGATTGAATCACTTGAAACAAGGATTAATATTCTAATGATCAAAGGGTTTTGGAAGATGTTAAGAGAGTTTGAGATCTGAAAATTTCGTGCAAAAGGTGGAGAAAAATTCCAAATTTAAGGTGGTATTTATAGGAGAAAAATTCTGACAGTTTCTGACAAAGGAGCCTGGCCGGTCCCCTTAAATCATGGCCGGTCCCCTTAATTTTAAGGGGACCGCCCCTTATAATTAAGGGGGGCGCCCAGCTGTAACGGCCAGAAAACTTGTCATTTAGTGGGGAAAGTTTATTTAGTGAAAACTAACTGATTTTGGTTAAAATTTTGAAATCATATATTTAGTATGATTAAAACATTTTTCTTTATTACCAAAAGTGTTTTTCAAAAATATATAATATGTTTATATAATTAAATAAACTTTGTATTAATAAATTAAATACTCCTTTGATCATGAGATGTATTAAGCACTTGTTTATCCATACCTTAAGTGATTAAGTTGGATATAATGATATAAACTAGCTTAATACTTGTTTACATAGTAATCTTACGTTTGATGAGTTTACATTTTGTGATCGTCAAAATATAAATAACGTTTTCATACATTATTTATGTCAACACAGACTGCAGACTCGACCTTCTTCAATGTTGTCCATTTGGGGAATAGGATATCAACATCTCTATCTCACTAAATGCATTCCAGTTATATTACATATACCAAATCAGCCCACATGTACCAAATACAAGAAGAAACGATAACACCAAAGTAACAGGTTGAGGCCCTGATCATCTCTGCGGATATCAACTCCGGAATGACTGATTAAGCTCGATCATGTGAACCTGTTGAGCGTCCCTGATGTACACATTTCTCTCTCCCCTGATGGTTGCGATTAATCAGCCAGTGATGTGCACATGAAGTGATACAACCAAAGTAACAAGTTGAACCACTGATCATCTCTGCGGTTATCAATCCCGGAATAAGTGATTAAGCCCGATCATGTGAACTTGTTGTGCGTCCTTGGTGTACACATTCCTCTCCCCTGATGGTTGCGATTAATCGGAATCATCATAATGATGTGTACATGAAGCATTAACTGGAAGCCCTTTATCTATAACTGGAAGCCCTTTATCAATAATAATATTAGCCCGTGAGAAAATGTCGATAAGCCCTCATGAGTCTTGAACTGAAGATTTCAGGAGTCATGAGATGATGACTAATTGATTTTGCTCCCCCTCAATTAAGTCATCGTATGTAAAGAGCCTCTTCAAAAACTTGTGAAGTTGTTGAATCGGCTCCCCCTCAAACTTACCATCCCCTTTTATAGATTCAACACTTTAACGTCATGATCTCGTTTGAAGGTCTTGATATTAACCACCTTCTTCTTTATCTGAATTAATCAATCAACTGGAGTACTAAATGATAACACCAAGTTCGAATCCCCACAATGACTATAGAACTCAAACAGAGTAACAAACCATGGAATATATTGGAGAGGTAGACATTAATTTCCCCGACATGAATAATTAAGCTTGATCCCTTCATGATTTATATCCCCAGCATACACATTAGTCCTCCCACGAAAAAGGAGAAAGAACACACGCCAATTCTCCCCCTCAAAAGTGGTATGCTAATGACATTTTTGCCACAGTCAAAAGGAGAAGGACATACACTAATTCTCCCCCTCAAAAATGGCATGCAATGACATTTTTGCCATAGTTGAGATTCCGTGATGGTTGAAATTTATCATATGCAGCATAAATATGTGTGTAGCACCAAAAACTACTGCGAAGAAGATGATGATTAAAACACTCTTGAAGCAGCCCCTCTTTTGAATTCCTCATCAATGGTTTAGCAACTGAAGAGTTCAATGAAGCTTGTAATATGCCTAAACCACTTGTTGAAATGTGTTAAACCTTAGAGGGAGAAAATATCTGCGTACAAGAGCTGAATGACCATTCTACAAACTTCATCAACACGTAGTTTCTTCATCCTTTCCCTTTTCCCCCTCAAAAATTGCATATGCCTATTTGCAATTTTTTATTGAATAAGTGAAGCACAAAAATATAATCCAATGTATGTCGATCATGATTGTACGAACATGGTAAAAGCATGAAGCTTGTTGATGAGAATGGTCATAAATAAGAAGATTTATCTTCTTTCTAAGATAAGGCACACTGACACGTACACCTTTCTTTTCTTTGAGGAATGGGGCCTGAAGTGGTATCTGCAGACACCATAATGTTGAGGAATGAGTCTTGAACCGTTGTGTCCAAACATCATCTCTCTCTTTTCTATTTCTCTCATCTAACTCGTTGCCAACCCCATTATCATTCTGTCGGCTCTTTGTCGTGACTACTAATGGAGAAAACCCAATACGATGAACTTGAGACTGAAGAAAGATAACCTGAACTTGTGACTTAAACTTGCACTAAAGTATGACAAAGAGCGGTGTAGAGAGTTCGTGCAACTTCGAATCCCTAAGTACTCTATACTCTTCAACCAACCAACCATCAAGTATAAGACGTACATCACCTCTTGAATATCCACAACTTCGTGTGACACTGAGCACTACAACGTAAATCCTTAAAATGATAGTTATTTTGTTGTAATAGAAAGGAAGAAACCCAAAAAAATAACTAGATATCCAAGTCTTCGTCATTGTAAAGGTTAAAAGCTCGAACAAGGATCTCGAAGAATCTTCATCCAACCACCCCGATATCTTCAGATACTGAGTACACGCACCCGTGAAATTTCACTTCAACCTCAAATAAATAATAATGAATTGACACCGTAGTCACATCTTGTGGTTTAACTGCCCAAATCTAGCCTCTTTGATGTTTCGAATGAACTTTGATAATGGTTTTATCTAGATCTTTGTCAAACACACATAACCCCATGAAAACACATTACCCCGTAAAAATTTGTTAAAACCAAAATGCCATGAAGTATGTCAAACTCATCCAATACATGACATACATTCTTTATCCCTTCTTCAGAGTCAAAACCGTAGCACCAGAATAGAATGAAAAAGGTCCTTCATCAATAGATTGAATGTCTTCTGAAACGTTTGACATGATATTGACTTGCACGGGATTTTACAAATCTATGATTTAAACCGAGAAATAGATTCTTTCGCGGGATTTTACAAAATCAAGAAGAAACCATGAGACGATAATAAATTGAATGTGTTATGACAAATTTGGTTTTGGTGAATAACTGTTTGGGGAAACATGCACGAGCTCAGCAACGATTCTTCTCACATATGTAGAATACTTCACAAACCATACTAAGTAAAGTAGTATAAACTACTTCCCCCTGGAGGTTGACCTTATATCATCAAAGTACACGTTTCTCCCCCAATGATGGTTTTGAACTTTCAGAAGCATCATTTGACGTGTACGACCATATACACAAGAAGTTCTATTCTGAAGCAAAAATCATGAATGGCATTGAAGGATCGTGAAAGATTTTGCTTAGACTGTGAAGTATCTTTGACGTGTAGTAGCGTCAAATATCCCATGAGAATTGCTGATCACATCTCAACCTTCAAACCCATTAGCTAACAAACCAACCTCATATTCTATCGGCTATTGTTGTGACCACTTGGTGAAGTACACCCGATATGCCCAACTTGAAAATGAAGTAGAATTCCCTAAATTTGTTACTTAAGCTTGCACTGTTGTTGGAAGAACGGTGTAGAGAATTTTTGCACCATGAAAATTTCTAATTACTCAATACTATCCTGACAAAGCATGAGACATTCATCACCTCTTGCAATTATCCACAACTGCAACTGCGTGTGACACTAAGTACAATAATGTAACTCTTTTAAGTGATAGTTAACCAGGTCATCAACCATCCACCCCGACAGCTGGTAACTAGATAAACCAAGTCTTCAACTTAAGTCTTAAGCACGAGCAAGTTATCATTGAAAGTTATGCATCTAACCAACCCCGAATTCAAGATAAGATAAGTACGCGCCTTCGTGAAACCCACTTCAATCTCAACTAAAGGATACCCGATCAACTCCGTAGTCATAAATTGTGTCAAATGCCCAACACTAGCATTTTTGATGTTTTAGTGAATCTTGATTAGGTTCTTGTACACAATATGCCCTAATTCTTTAGATACCCCCCGTTCCGCGGATCGAACTCTGCGGTGAGTTCGCTAGGGGGTTCAGGGGGCAGCGCGCCCCTGAAGAATTTTTCGAGAAAATAGAGTTTGAAAATTGGGGTTTTGCATGTTGAGTTTTCTGTTCTAGACAAAAACGTATCCCCGTGAAATTAATCACTTTATAATTTTAAAGGCCAAAGGAATGTAACATAACCATTTAACAACACTTGTACCAACATCTAACCACACATATTACCATTAACCACAAGTAATAACAAATTTCGGATTAAGTTCATTGTGGCCCAAGTAATAACCATTAATGATCCAACCCAAAGAAACCATCAATTTAGTCCATAATTTGAATAGAAAAGTCCAATCAAATTCACGAGCCCACAATTGGGATTGCAACACAAAACCTAAGTCCAATAGTCAACACAAATTTATACCCGGTTTAATTTAGTTTACCCTAATAATTAGGTATAAGAAACTAAACTTTATCACTTCATGTGATAAACATCCGCCTACCACTTTCAAATATCTCTCTCAGCCCTCAGAAATTAGAACTCATCAACAAAGATAAAAAATGATGTCCATCATCATTCTTCAAACTAATTGATCTCATCACCATCATTTATCAAAAACCGATCACAACAATCTCATCTATTCACAAAAAAATAACAATCGTCATCAATGTTTCTGCTGAAGTTCACGCACGACCACACACCGAACACCAAACGCACCACTTGCTTCTGATATTCGAACTACACAAAGACCTCGATGACACAACTTCAAGACCTTTAAATTGGTCTCGGGTAGGTACCATTGTGTTGTTTTTCGATTAGTTATTGTTCTTAACGAACCTGAGAAGAGATAACAGTTTTGTTATTATCTTTTCCTTTTTGTGTCGGATATAAAATGAAGCCAAGTCTTCAAAAATGGTCTATGATGATTTATCTCTCTTTCACTATTGTCATTAGACGATTTAATTACGAAGAGATATGAACTGAGATCATTGCATACTTTTTGTATTCGAGTCTTAACGAATCAAAGAAGGGATGGACCTAAATGGTCTGTTGCTTCTTTACATATTCGAATAATAATCGAAGCATTAGAAAACAAATAGATCTATGATGTATTTCCTTTCGTGGTTATGTACTTATGAGTTTTGATCAGCTATGTTGACACACGAAAAGAAAAAAAAAACTGAGATCTTGAGATGTGTGACATGAGGTGGGATGTGGGATATAGGATTTGAAATGGATTAGTTGTTGTTTGTGTGGCTCGTTGATGTTGGGTAAAGGATACAGGTCTTGTACTCGTTTTCCATACACTTTGATTTCATTTCTTTTTTAGTCTTGTCGAATGCTGTTGTTGTTTGATTTGATGTAGTTAGCTTTAGGAACTTGTTATAGTTTTGGTTTACAATAGCTTCTGCTTCATCTTTTACTTTTCTTGGAACAAATTGCTAGTCGAGGTAACCGCAAGTCGAGGTAACCGCTAGTTGAGGTAACCGCTAGTCGAGGTAACCGCAACCATTGAGCTAATCGCTACCACAACCGGACAAAAAAATGTCACTGTCTTGCAAATGTCCATTTGTGCTAATCGCAGCCAAGAAACTATCAACCAGATGACCAGATTCTAACCAAGTATTTCCGACCATTGTTAGACCACATTACACGGGATGGTACACAGCAATTTACCAAATGATTAAAGTTACTTACAAAGGCATATATTTGGACCAAAAAGGACACCAAAAAGTGAATTTGTGAGACTGAAAATGAAAGAATAATACCATATAGACAGTATACAGTATAAAGAAGATGTTACAATTAAGTATGGAAAAATAAATTATCAGAAAAAAAACGTGATGTAAACTACGAACCACAAAAATCAACATACATAGCAACCTGGTTCTGATGCCAATTGTAGGATCGAAATAAATGTTGATTCTTGTGTGATTCAGGTGGTCTTGGGTTATGGAAGATGTAGGTAACCATTGTTAGAGTTAGAGAGAGAGAATTGAGAGAGTGGGAGTTTCTTGAGAGAGAAAACACCTTATGGGGTGTGTGTATTAATGAAACAACCAACCTTTCCAAATGACATGGAAAAGGTATATATAATTACAAGTATACGCCCTCCAACGGGCTGTGGATCGAGTGTACAGTGGGTAAAGACCCGTCCGTCCTCCACGGTGTGACTAATATCTAACCTGTTACTATAATATCTAATCTAATAAATACAAAGCTAAGAGCTACGCTAAGTATGCAAATACATGGGGTGATCGAACCTTTTTCTTATTCCTAACAAATAGGTTAATTAATGTTGAGCTCGATCATGCGTTTAGTGACCTAGTGACCTTGTATTCAAATAAGGACCTAGGACCTAATGATTTTTAGGATGTAGTTGAGGAACTTGAGGAAGGGGAGATAGATCTAAAGCTACATGACTATTTCAATCTATACCACACTAAGGAGGAGATTGCATACTATAATAATCTTATTGATAATCCTCGACCTCCCTTCGCTAGAATTGAACCTAAGATAAAGAGAGACGATCCTAAGAGTGCTAAGATACCATGTATGATTGGGTATAAACACATTGACAATGCTTACATTGATTTTAAATCCCCAATCAACATTATGTCCTCAAGTGTTTATAATGATATAGTGAAAACAAGACTTGGACCTAGAAGAGATCCTAAATACCCCGGTGGAGTTTGTAACTTTGTCGGGAGAATTAAAGGTCTACATGTCTTTGTTGGGAACTTTACTTATATCACTGATTTTATGGTTGTTGAAGACCTAGCTAGTGTTATTGATTGTCGCTTATCCCATGTTGTGTTTGGTAAACCATTTGTTGAAGAGTCCAAGTTAGAATATGATGAGATAGAAGGGACAATCCGATTTGCTAGTGAAACCGATAGGATCACATATAGGATGCCTAATAGAATGAAAGAAATTCGTTTTGTGCCTCGATTTGACATGGATAACATTGGTGCTTTTGAGGACATCAATGAAGAGGATAAGAAAAAGGGCATGGACTATGTATGAGAAAAGAAGAGCCTTTTTTACAAAGATTGCTTGACTCGAGAACCAAAATATAAAGTTGATAAGGAATTTGCCAATAGGATTATAGGAGCAATTGAGAAAAATGTAGTTGGTCTCTATAAAGAACATTTACAATCGGCAAATGAGACCAAAGAAGAGGTCACGTGATAGCCCATGACCTTGAGTCTAGCTACAAGACTCGTAAATAAAGAAAAGCGCTTCTTGGGAGGCAACCCATGTTTTGTGTGATTTTTATTTGTTTTATTGTTATTTGCTTCCGTATGCATGCTTTATTTTTATTGTTGGTAGATCATGTTTCAAACTAAAATGGTGAAAATACTTTATTTTGTCGTTTAAATTCATCCTAACTTCATACAAAGGTATTTCGCAAAAGATAAGTGTAAGAGGAAACCCCAAATTTGTTTCTAAGAATGATATTGATCATGATTCTCCACAATATTAAATGGACATGTATATTCGTATTTGTTATAGTCAAATGCTTGTATCGAGTCATAATGATGTTTTGCAGGATTTTCCAGGAAGTAGGACATAAGTTTTTCCAGAAATTTTTCGGAAACTTAACGTAAAGATTTTTGCATGTCACTTCTGACGGCGTCATGAGTTAGCTCCTGACGGCGTCATGTATAAAATTCTGGGAATTTTGCTAGTTTTGTTTTTCTAACGGAGACTTGAAGTTTTTGTTAATTCTTTAGTTTTATAAACTCCAGGAAATCTGCAAACATTCATTCCACAAGCATTATATCTTACATTATTTTCTTGGACTTATTAGTATATATAGATTGCCGCCGATTTTACGCGAGGTTGCCTTGTTATTTTCTCAGGTTTAACAGGTTATATATGACAAGAAGATGATTTATATTCTGGAAGGGAAGCTTTGATTGTTCATTTTCTTAGAGGAAGATCTAACCTTGTTACCACACTATCCACACCAAGCGAATTAGGGGAGTATTTGATTTCATTCTTTTACCTGTTTTACTTTTACATTCTTTAATTTGACATTGGGGACAATGTTCATCCTAAGTGTAAGGGGAGGGTAAATGATGATACCTTATAGGATACACTTGCACTTGAGTTTGTTTGTTTGATGGTAGGTGTGTAATAAAACTAAGAGAAATTCTTGTTAGTGTAATTTTAGCACCAAATTTAAAATTTTTTACAACATTTAGGAGTGAAACTTTAGCCTTAGCGAGCGTCTCATGGATAGGAGTTGTATGACTAGCACAAAACCGTACTATTCAGAAAAATTTTCCACCCAAATATGTGAGGTTCGCCTTTAGATTTGATAGGAAAAGCATTTACTATTAGTGCTTATGAGTGTACCAGTAGCATTTAGATTCTAGAACTTGCGTTAGTGATGCATCCCGAGACCGCTAGTGAGACTATATTCGTGTAGTAGGATTTACGACATGATAAGAGGCATTAGGATCACCTTTGTGTTAAACTTGTATCATAATTACTTGACCATTTAAGTCATATTACTTGGCTAGTAAAGTCAATTAATTTTTCCCACATCTTAGCGTTGTACTCATTTTTAGTACACGAAACCCATAGTACACCCCTCCGAGCCTATATTTTCGTTTCTAACTTTAAGCATCTTACTTAAAGGAAGAATTTGTTACAACCCACTTAAATGTACACCCAAATCGCCTTAGCCTTCCGTGTTTGCACTCATCTTTAGTGCATTATTATTATTTGTTAAACCCTTAGTTAATTATCTAATTGATTACATGGTTGCTAAGTCGAGTCATATCTTGTACATATTGTTTTGGGACGATTGGGACTCATGGGTAAAGTACTATTGTTATGGAGTAATGGCAAAGAACATCATAATATTACCCTCATATGTGCGTTAATCTTAAAAGTACTCCAAGTGTTTTGATTATTTTAATTTGAGTCATTAGATTAGTTTATTGTAAAGTATGTAAAAATTCAAGTGTAAGGGGAATGTTCATTCCCTATGATATATTATTTTGGATGGTAAGGTAAGAGTGTATGCAAAAAAAAAAAAAAAAAAAAAAAAAAGATAAAGAAAAAAAAATAGAAAAAGAAAAGAGAAAAACATACGGACTACCATCCCGTTTCATTCTATGTTTATTTTATATTTTTGTTATTTTTGTTTTATTAGCTTAAGTCGAGTCTAGTCTTGGCTTAGCAACGTCATATTATACATGTAATTAACCAAGATTATTAACTCACCACCAGTAAAGATTGTCTTTATCCAACAAAACCGTGTTTTCTATATCCCTACACCTAACGTTATAACCCTTTAAAAGACCTCTTTGATAGTTTATCCTAGGTGCTTACGCCATGTGGTGGAGGTTTGACCCTTTCCCAAGCCTATTTTAATCTATTTTGCTATAACAGGTAGTTAGAGATGTTTTCCATTTCCATATTGTGATATATACTTTATTACACCCGAGAGATGTGAGTATCTAAATACTATTTGTGAGGTGCTAGTATATGACCTCCGTGCTTGTATTTGGTCTTTAGTGAAACGATTATTTGTTGTAATTACTTTTATACTAGTGTTAAATGACCCCTAACTTGTATTTTGACTAGAATAAAAGCGCATTTGTTTAAGGACAAGCAAATTTCAAGTGTAAGTGATGAGGCGAAAAATGATCCATTTTTAGGGGGTCATTTAAGCCCGAATCCGAATTTATTTGATCAAATATTGCCCTAAATCGTTCCTTTTGTGATTTTAGGTGTTTGGAGAGTGAATTCTGGAAAAGAGGCTATTTTGGACGTTTTTGGAGCATAAAGTGAAGAAAACAACAAAGTACCAAATCCAAGCTGGAATTACAAGGTGACGGCGTCAAGAATTTACTCTTGACGGCGTCAGAAAGGATGAATATTTTACCGAAGGTTGTGAAGGCGTCAGATGAAGAGATGACGGCGTCAAAATGACCAAGATTAATTTACCGAGGGTGGTGACGGCGTCACTTAGGCCGTCACGATTGGATCTAGGGCGTCCGAGGAAGTATATGGCGGCGAGTTGACGGCGTCAGATTTTACTCTTGACGCCGTCAGGACGATTTTCCTATATATAGTTTTCTAGTTTTTTCATTAAAAGAGGAGAAGTTTTGGTGAAACCCTAAAGACGATTTTGGTGCCTCTTTTACAGGTTTTTCAAGGGTTCCAAACCCTTGAGACCTTGCATTGTAATTGAGATAAGTATACTCTTAATTCAATCAATATGTCTATGTGTTGGTTGTCTATCTTTTGTTCTTATCTTAATTCTACTATGCTAGGCTAAATTTCCTTTGTGTTTGCTTAGATCTAATGAAACCTAGATGTTGATTATGTGTTGATTACTTGTCTATTCTTGTTTTGAATGAATGATATTATATGTTAGGCTTAAGAAAACTGGCAGATCTCCAAATGGTAACATGCTTGAACGTCTTAAGAAACATGAACCGAGGCGTACTAGGTCTTTATTGGTTGTATTTAATGCATGAGCCACTGTTTACAATCCCTATAGTTGTGCTGGGTCATGGTGTAGGAGGAGATAAGAGCTCATAGAGTTGGGGAGTTATGTATGCCACTCCACGAATGGTATTAAGGAATACAACCCGTCATTCATACAAGTGTAACAAGTAATTAACATGTAAAAGATATCTAGGGAGTAATGAAGTCTAAGTAAACACAATTTCTCCAACCACTGCTCACAACCTTAGTTTAATATTAGTTTAATTTCATTTTCATTAGTTAATTAGTTATAAAGTAGTTTTTGGGTTAGTTGATTAGCAACTAATTCCGCCCACTCTCCCAATACCCGAGATTTTACTTGCTTTCATAAAATATAAAAACAAAAAAAAAATAATCATCTTCCATCTCTAGAACTATTAATTAGGCTTTCTAATCCTAGCGACACTATTCCTAAGCTGAACGATCAATCCCCCGGTACTTGTCACTATACTATACTACAACGATCAGGTACACTGCCTGGTGGGGGTTGTAAGCCTCGCGAGATCCCTCGAGAGGTAAAGCAAGGTGCGATTCCCACGCATCAAGTTTTTGGCGCCGCTGCCGGGGAATAGTTATTGTCTAGGTTAGAATTTCTTTTTATTAGGTCTACTTGTTAGATTCCTTTCTAGTAAGATTTTATTTTTATTTTTAGGATTTCTTTAGTCTATCTTTTTCTTTGTGTGTTTGTTCGTAATTTCCATTGACTATTCCGTTCACCATTATGGAGTACGCGAATCCACCATACCACCAACCAAAAAGGCCATTCTACCCTGTTGACATCTCGAATTTCAAACAATATCGAGATGAACCCATATATGATGCATGGACTCGTTTTAAAATTTTACTTCAAAAATTCCCTCATCATAGTTTCTCTTTATCATCCCTAACCGAAACCTTTTACTATCGTGTCAGCCAATGTGACCAAATGCGCATCGATGATTTTGCCAATGGGGGCCCTAGGGAATTAAATGATGAAGAAGCGTGGGATACCATAGAAAACTGTGCCCAATACTATTATAGAGTAGACAACCCAACAAACAACATCACAAATCAATCAAAAACAAGTTTGATGGAGCAAACAGGAAGTTTGTCTGGGGATGAATATACTCATGTTGAGATACCTAGTTGGATGGCACCTAATATCATAGTACAAAACAAACATATAGGTAATCTAGGTACAATGGAGGATGAGGTGGATAATCCAAGCCCACAAAGTACCCCACAAGTCCTACCATCATTTGAGGCACATACACCGCCCGTGACTTACCCGGAAGAAGTAGAAGAGACTATAGGAACCCCAATTGAGGTAGAACCCTTGGACCAAGCACCACCAGAGGATATAGGTTTGAACACTTGTAGTGATAACCTTACTCCTAGTTCTAGGGAAGTTCCTAGTTTTGATGAACCGGAGCCTCAACCAAAACCATTACCTAATCTTCTATCCTTGGATGAAGATTTAGGAATTGAAATAAGTCCCGATCCACCCATCAAACCATGTAGTCCGGGTAGTTTTACGTTGAAGGTAGTAGACCCCAAGCCTTGTAGAGAAGAAGCCAACATAGGAGTGGACCATGACCTTACATACTTACATCACCCATTCATGATTGATCGTAAGAAACATTATGGGTTTAAACCGGGTTTATTAGGTCAAAATAGATCCCCAACTAGGAATCTCTCGAAGTTGATAGAAAATGATCCCTTCTTAGGAGAAAACTTCAACTCACTCATTGACCAAAGTGAACTAGGTAAGGTTATGATGAAAGGAGCACACCCGTTTGAGCATATAATTCATCCACCACTCTTCTCTCACGTGGCATACTTTCAGCCTAAGGGTGTGTATCGCTACTTTCACCCGCACTTAATCCTAAGTGTAGGGAAAACCTCACCTTTATCTGTGAAATAAGGGTAGAGTCAGGCTCGTGACTCGAACAAAAACAAGCGCTTCTTGGGAGGCAACCCATGTTTTGTGTGATTTTTATTTGTTTGATTGTTATTTGCTTCCGTATGCATGTTTTATTTTTTATTGTTGGTTGATCATGTTTCTCTACTAAAAAGTGAAATACTTTATTATGTTGTTTAGCCTAGTCTTAACTTCAACCTAAAGGTATTTTTGCAAAAGATAAGTGTAAGGGGAAACCCCAAATATGTTTTTAAGAAACAAACCGATCATGATTCTCCACAATATTTAATGAACATGTATATTCGTATTTGTTAGTGTCAAATGCTTGTATCGAGTCATAATGAAGTTTTGCAGGATTTTCCAGGAAGTAGGACAAAGTTTTTCCAGAAATTTTCCGAAAACTTAACATAAGAATTTCTGCAGGTCCATTCTGACGGCGTCAGGGCATTGCTCTTGACGGCGTCAGGAGTCAAAAATCTGGAAATTTTACCGGTTTTGTTTTTCTAACGGAGTCTTATGGTTTTTGTGAATTATTAAGTTTTATAATCTCCAGGAAATCTGCAAACTTCATTCCACAAGCATTATATCTTACTTTGTTTTCTAGGATTTAGTAACTTATATAGGATGCCGCCAATTTTACGCGAGGTTGCCTTGTCTACTTTTGTCAGGATTTACAGGTTATTTGTGACAAGAAGATGATTTATATTCTGGAAGGGAAGCTTTGATTGTTCGTTTTCTTGGAAGAAGATTTAACCTGGTCAACTAAAATCCATACCGAGCGAATCAGGGGAGTATTTGATTTCATTCTCTTTACTTTTTAACTTTTACATTCTTTACTTGAACATTGGGGACAATGTTCATCTTAAGTGTAAGGGGAGGGTAAAAAGATGATACCTTACATATGCACTTTCGCTTGAGTTTGTTTTGTTTGATAGTAGATGAGTAATAAAACTATGAGAAATACTTGTTAATGCAATTTTAGCGCCAAATTTAAAATTTTTTACAACATTTAGGAGTGAAACTTTAGCCATAGCAAGCGTCTCATGGATAGGAGGTTGTATGACTAGCACATAACCGTATATTCAAAAAAATTTTCCACCCAAAATTGTGAGGTTCGCCTTTAGATTTGATAGGAAAAGCATTTATTATTGGTGCTTATGAGTGTACCGGTAGCATTTAGATTCTAGAACTTGCGTTAGTGATGCATCCCGAGACCGCTAGTGAGACTACATTCGTGTAGTAGGATTTACTACATGATAAGAGGCATTAGGATCACCCTTGTGTTAAACCCGTATTACGATTACTTGACCATTTAAGTCATATTACTTGGCTAGTTAAGTCAACTAATTTTTCCCACACCCTTAGCGTTGTACTCATTTTTAGTACACGATACCCCTAGTACACCCCTCCGAGCCTATCTTTTCGTTTCTAACTTTAAGCATTTTACTTAAAGGAAGAATTTGTTACACCCCACTTAAATGTACAACCAAATCGCCTTAGCCTTCCGTGTATGCGCTCATCTTTAGTGCATTATTGTTAATTGTTAAACCCTAAGTTAACTTTCTAATTGATTACATGGTTGCTAAGTCGAGTCATATCCTTGTACATATTGTTTTGGGACGATTGGGACTCGTGGGTAAGTACTTATTTTATGGAGTAATGGGGAAGAACATCACTTATTACCCCCATACGTGCGTTAATCTTAAAAGTGCTCCAAGTGTTTTGATTTTCTTAATTCGAGTCATTAGAATAGTTTAATGTAAAGTATGTAAAGATTCAAGTGTAAGGGGAATGCTCAAACCCCTATGATGTACTATTTTGGATGGTAGGGTAAGAGTGTATGAAAAAAATAAAAAATAAAAAAAAAATAAAAAAAATCGAAAAAATCAAGAAAAAGAAAAAAAAAATAGAAAAGAAAGAGAGAAAAAACATACGGACTACCATCCCGTTTTCATTCTATGTTCATTTTATGTTTTTAGTTATTTTTCATTTATTAGCTTAAGTCGAGTCTAGTCTTGGCTTAGCAACGCCATCTAGTACATGTAATTAACTAAGATTGTTAACTCGCCACCAGTAAAACTCCCTTTATCCAACAAAACCGTGTAATTCATATCCCTACACCTAACGTTATAACCCTTTAAAAAGACCTCTTTGATAGTTTATCCTAGGTGCTTACGCCATGTGGTGGAGGTTTGATCCTTTCCCAAGCCTATGGTAATCTATTTTGCTATGACAGGTAGTGAGAGATATCTTCCATTTCCATAATGTTATATTACTTTATTACACCCGAGAGATGTGAGTATCTAAACACTATTTGTGAGGTGCTTGTGTATGACCTTCGTGCTTGTCTATTGGTCTTTAGTGGAACGATTATTTGTTGTAATTACTTTTATATTAGTGTTAAATGACCCCTAACTTGTCTTTTGAGTAGAATAAAAGCTCATTTGCTTGAGGACAAGCAAATCTCAAGTGTAAGGGTATATGATGAGGCGAAAAATGATCCGTTTTTAGGGGGTCATTTAAGCCCGAATCCGAATTTATTTGATCAAATATTGCCCTAAATCGTTCCTTTTGTGATTTTAGGTGTTTGGAGAGTGAATTCTGGAAAAGAGGCTATTTTGGACGTTTTTGGAGCATAAAGTGAAGAAAACAACAAAGTACCAAATCCAAGCTGGAATTACAAGGTGACGGCGTCAAGAATTTACTCTTGACGGCGTCAGAAAGGATGAATATTTTACCGAAGGTTGTGAAGGCGTCAGATGAAGAGATGACGGCGTCAAAATGACCAAGATTAATTTACCGAGGGTGGTGACGGCGTCACTTAGGCCGTCACGATTGGATCTAGGGCGTCCGAGGAAGTATATGGCGGCGAGTTGACGGCGTCAGATTTTACTCTTGACGCCGTCAGGACGATTTTCCTATATATAGTTTTCTAGTTTTTTCATTAAAAGAGGAGAAGTTTTGGTGAAACCCTAAAGACGATTTTGGTGCCTCTTTTACAGGTTTTTCAAGGGTTCCAAACCCTTGAGACCTTGCATTGTAATTGAGATAAGTATACTCTTAATTCAATCAATATGTCTATGTGTTGGTTGTCTATCTTTTGTTCTTATCTTAATTCTACTATGCTAGGCTAAATTTCCTTTGTGTTTGCTTAGATCTAATGAAACCTAGATGTTGATTATGTGTTGATTACTTGTCTATTCTTGTTTTGAATGAATGATATTATATGTTAGGCTTAAGAAAACTGGTAGATCTCCAAATGGTAACATGCTTGAACGTCTTAAGAAACATGAACCGAGGCGTACTAGGTCTTTATTGGTTGTATTTAATGCATGAGCCACTGTTTACAATCCCTATAGTTGTGCTGGGTCATGGTGTAGGAGGAGATAAGAGCTCATAGAGTTGGGGAGTTATGTATGCCACTCCACGAATGGTATTAAGGAATACAACCCGTCATTCATACAAGTGTAACAAGTAATTAACATGTAAAAGATATCTAGGGAGTAATGAAGTCTAAGTAAACACAATTTCTCCAACCACTGCTCACAACCTTAGTTTAATATTAGTTTAATTTCATTTTCATTAGTTAATTAGTTATAAAGTAGTTTTTGGGTTAGTTGATTAGCAACTAATTCCGCCCACTCTCCCAATACCCGAGATTTTACTTGCTTTCATAAAATATAAAAACAAAAAAAATAATCATCTTCCATCTCTAGAACTATTAATTAGGCTTTCTAATCCTAGCGACACTATTCCTAAGCTGAACGATCAATCCCCCGGTACTTGTCACTATACTATACTACAACGATCAGGTACACTGCCTGGTGGGGGTTGTAAGCCTCGCGAGATCCCTCGAGAGGTAAAGCAAGGTGCGATTCCCACGCATCAGTAAGGGTATATGATGAGGTGAAAATGATCCGTTTTTAGGGGGTCATTTAAGCCCGGAATTGAATTTATTTGATCAAATATTGCCCTAAATCGTTCCTTTTGTGATTTTAGGTACTTTTGGAGTGAATTCTGGAAGAGGAAGCACTTTGGACGTTTTTGGAGCATAAAAGTGAAGAAAACGGCAAAGTTGATACGTGGGAATCGCACCAGGCTTTACCTCTCAAGGGATCTTGAGAAGCTTACATCCCCCACCAGGCAGTGTACCTGATCGTTGTAGTATAGTATAGTGACAAGTACCGGGGGATTGATCGTTCAGCTAGGAATAGTGTCGCTAGGGTTAGAAAGCCTAAATACTAATTCTAAAGGTGAGGGAAGATTCTTTTTGTATTTTTATATTTTATGAAAAGCAAGTTAAAATCTCGGGTTTGAAGGATTTGGGCGGAATTAGTTGCTAATCAACTAACCCAATACTAAGATGCAATCAAAATAAAATACTAGAAATGAAAATAAACTAAATTACACTAAAGTTGTGAGCAGTAATTGGAGAAAATGTGTTTACTTAGATTTCACTACTCCCTAGACATCTTTTACACGTTAATTACTTGTTATAATTGCATGGATGACGGATCGTATTCCTTAATACCATTCATGGGGTGGCACACTTAACTCCCCAATTCTATGAGCTCTTATCTCCTCCTACACCATACCCAGCACAACTATAGAGATTGTAAACAGTGGCTCATGCATTAAATACAACCAATAAAGACCTAGAGCGCGTCAGTTCATGTTTCTTAAGACGTTCAAGCATGTTACCAATTGGAGATCTGCCAGTTTTCTTAAGCCTAACATATAAATCATTCATCCAAGACAAGAATAAACAAGTAATCAACACATAATCAACATCTAGGTTTCATTAGATCTAAAACACAAGATAGATCTAGCCTAGCATGATGGAATTAAGACAAGAACAAGATATAGACAACCAACACATAGACATATTGATTGAATTAAAGGAACACTTATCTTGATTACACATGCAAGGTATCAAGGGGTTGGAACCCTTGAAAAACCTGTAAAGTTACACCAAAATCGTACTTAGGGTTTCTCCCAAAACTTCTCTTTTTAATGTGAAAAATTAGAAAACTATATATAGAAAAAGGGGGCTGACGGCGTCAAGACAAAGTTTGTGACGCCGTCACCTCGCCGCCAAAACTCTTCTTGGACTGCCTTGATCTACATTTGACGCCGTCAAGACTTAATCATTTCCAGGCCGTCATGACTTTTACTCTTGACGCCCTACCTTCATGACGCCGTCAAATCTCTTCTGGACCGTCATGGAATTTTGCTCTTGACGCCGTCACCTACTGTTCCCAGCATGGAAAATTAAGACTTTGGCGTTTTCTTCACTTTTATGCTCCAAAAACGTCCGAATTGCTTCCTTTTCCAGATTTCACTCCCAAAATACCTAAAATCACAAAAGGAAAGATTTAGGGCAATATTTGATCAAATAAATTTGAATTCGGGCTTAAATGACCCCCTAAAAACGGACCATTTTTCGCCTCATCATATACCCTTACACTTGAGATTTGCTTGTCCTCAAGCAAATGCGCTTTTATTCTACTCAAAAGACAAGTTAGGGGTCATTTAACACTAATATAAAAGTAATTACAACAAATAATCGTTCCACTAAAGACCAATAGACAAGCACGGAGGTCATACACAAGCACCTCACAAATAGTGTTTAGATACTCACATCTCTCGGGTGTAATAAAGTGTAAATTACAATATGGAAACGGAAGATATCTCTCACTACCTATCATAGCAAAATAGATTACCATAGGCTTGGGAAAGGATCAAACCTCCACCACATGGCATAAGCACCTAGGATAAACTATCAAAGAGGTCTTTTAAAGGGTTGTAACGTTAGGTGTAGGGATATGAAATACACGGTTTTGTTGGATAAAGGAAGTTTTACTGGTGGCGAGTTAACAATCTTGGTTAATTACATGTACAATATGGCGTTGCTAAGCCAAGACTAGACTCGACTTAAGCTAATAAATGAAAAATAACAAAAACATAAAAATGAATATAGAATGAAAAGGGATGGTAGTCCGTATGTTTTTTCTCTTTTTCCTTTTTCTAATTTTTTTTCTTTTTCTTTTTCTTGATTTTTTTTTTTTTTTTTTTTTTTTTTTTTTTTTTTTTTTTTTTACATTCACTCTTACCCTACCATCCAAAATAATACATCATAGGGAATTGAGCATTCCCCTTACACTTGAATCTTTACATACTTTACATTAAACTAATCTAATGACTCGAATTAAGAAAATCAAAACACTTAGAGCACTTTTAAGATTAGCGTACATATGGGGGTAATATATGATGTTCTTCCCCATTACTCCATAAAATAAGTACTTACCCTTGAGTCCCAATCGTCCCAAAATAATATGTACAAGGATATGACTCGACTTAGCAACCATGTAATCAATTAGATAATTAACTTAGGGTTTAACAAATAACAATAATGCACTAAAAATGAGCGCATACATGGAAGGCTAAGGCGATTTGGGTGTACATTTAAGTGGGGTGTAACAAATTCTTCCTTTAAGTAAAATGCTTAAAGTTAGAAACGAAAAGATAGGCTCGGAGGGGTGTACTAGGGGTTTCGTGTACTAAAAATGAGTACAACGCTAAGGGTGTGGGAAAAATTAGTTGACTTAACTAGCCAAGTAATATGACTTAAATGGTCAAGTAATTATGATACGGGTTTAACACAAGGGTAATCCTAATGCCTTTTATCATGTAGTAAATCCTACAACACGAATGTAGTCTCACTAGCGGTCTCTGGATGCATCACTAACGCAAGTTCTAGAATCTAAATGCTACCGGTACACTCATAAGCACTAATAGTGAATGCTTTTCCTATCAAATCTAAAGGCGAACCTCACATATTTGGGTGGAAAATTTTTCTGAATATACGGTTATGTGCTAGTCATACAATCTCCTATCCATGAGACGCTTGCTATGGCTAAAGTTTCACTCCTAAATGTTGTAAAAAAATTTAAATTTGGCGCTAAAATTGCACTAACAAGTATTTCTCATAGTTTTATTACACATCTACCATTAAACAAAACAAACTCAAGCGAAAGTGCATATGTAAGGTATCATCTTTTTACCCTCCCCTTACACTTAAGATGAACATTGTCCCCAATGTTCAAGTAAAGAATGTAAAAGTGAAAAGTAAAGAGAATGAAATCAAATACTCCCCTGATTCGCTCGGTATAGATAATAGGTGGCCCAGGTTAAATCTTCCTCCAAGAAAATGAACAATCAAAGCTTCCCTTCCAGAATATAAATCATCTTCTTGTCATACATAACCTGTAAAACCTGACAAAATAGACAAGACAACCTCGCGTAAAATCGGCAGCATCCTATATAAGTTACTAAATCCTAGAAAACAAAATAAGATATAATGCTTGTGGAATGAAGTTTGCAGATCTCCTAGAGATTATAAAACTTAATAATTCACAAAAACCATAAGACTCCGTTAGAAAAACAAAACCGGTAAAATTTCCAGATTTTTACACCTGACGCCGTCAAGAGTAAACTCCTGACGCTGTCAGAATTGACCTGCAGAAATTCTTATGTTAAGTTTCCAGAAAATTTCTGGAAAAACTTGGTCCTACTTCCTGGAAAATCCTGCAAAACTTCATTATGACTCAATACAAGCATTTGACTCTAACAAATACGAATATACATGTTCATTTAATATTGTGGAGAATCATGATCGGTTTGTTTCTTAAAAACATATTTGGGGTTTCCCCTTACACTTATCTTTTGCAAAAATACCTTCAGGTGGAGTTAAGACTAGGCCAAAACAACAAAGTAAAGTATTTTCACTTTTTAATTGAGAAACATAATCTACCAACAATAAAAATAAAGCATGCATACGGAAGCAAATAACAATCAAACAATTAATATCACACAGAACATGGGTTGCCTCCCAAGAAGCGCTTTTCTTTATTTACGAGTCTTGTAGCTAGACTCAAGGTCATGGGTTACTACGTGACCTCATCATTGGTTTCACTCTCTAGGTCGTCTTCTAAACCAGTTTTGTATTCCAGACCTAGTTGTAAGCATTCTTTATAGAAACCAAGCATCCTATTCTTTACATATTCTACTCCTCTACGTCTATCCTCCTCATTCCTATAATAAGCCGCTTGCTTGTGTTCCTTTTCGAAATTAGAGAGAAGGCGGTATTGCTCAATCTTGTAGGGCATTTGATAGGCAACCTCATCATTCTCTTCCTTAAATCTAACTATCCCTAAAGTCGGATCATAACTCATCCTAGTGGCCTCAACAAATGGTTTTCCGAATATTATTTGGCTTAGGCAAGCATCTATCACCGGACGAGTGTCCTCAACTATCATAAAATCGATCTCATAAGTGAGATTCCCTATAATCACATGCAGTCCCTTCACTCTTCCTGCAAAATTACTTATCAAATTCTTACCGGCCATCATCCTAAAATCAAGTTGCTTCTTCATCACCCAATTGTAATAAGTCCTAGTCATGATGTTAACGGGGGATCTAGGGTCGATGTAAGCTTTCCATATATGCATGTGCCTAATATTGCATGGGATGTTACTGTTAGAGGGGTCTCCCATTTTGATAAGGGGTGTGCCGAAGATATATGGTCTCTCGGGACTATCGAATAAATCCTTATGGTACTCCCGTTCTTCCTTGGTAGGCAACTTATCAAAGTACTTTTCTATAGGTTCTACCTCCTCTAATTCCTCTTCCTGCTTAGCCTCAACTTCCCTACTCTCATCCTTAGTCTCGGTTTCTACTCTAACTTCATCCTTGTCACTCTCTTCTACTTCCTTATCTATTGGCTTAATGGTGACAACATTGACAAAGTGGACATGTTTGGATGATGAGGGGTCCTTAATTTGAATTCCGCTATTGGTGTCCCTAGTGTCCTTCCTAGGTGTGATTAACGCTTGGTTGTTGAGGGCTTTCAACAAGTTGTCAATCTTGTTGGTAATCTCCATTTGTTGTTGGTTGAATTCGGTTTCAAACCTAGCTATGCGAGCTTCTTGAGATGCCATGAACTTAGACATCAACCCTTCAAGGTTGTTGGTACTACCAAAGTTGTTAGAAGGATTGTTGTTGAAAGTACGGTTGGAGGTTGGACCGGTTGGTTGGTAACGATTAGGTGGGTTGATTTTGTTTCCACCTAAGGTTTGGGTGATTTTTCCAAGAGGGGTTGTATGAATCACCGTAAGTGTTTGGCTCGGGCTTGAAAGTGTACCACTTATCTCCCGCTTCGTCGGTACGCGTGGATGCGTAGTCCGCAAAAGCTGTTCCGGGGAGTTTCACACAATCACGAGTGTCATGGGGACCACTACATAATTCGCATGAAGAAGTGATTTTATTCACTTGGCTTGAAGGCTTAGGAGCTTCGTAAGATTTCATGAGAAACTTGACTTGGTCCTCAAGTTCCATGATCCTACGGTCGAGAGTGCTAGAATTGTTCGAAGGCAAAGATATTGCCTTGACCGTTTTGTTCAAATCACGGGGATCATTCCAACTTTCGTTGTCATAGAGAGCAAGATCTTCTATGAGTTCCCATGATTGTTCCGCACTAAGATCACGTAGCTTACCACCGGCCGATTGGTCAATGGCTCGCCTCGTGGAGAGATCGATATGGTCATAAAAAATTTGGACTTGGAGCCAAAGATCTATGCCATGATGAGGGACTTTTTGGAGTAAGTCCTTGAAACGAGTCCATGCTTCATAAAGAGATTCATTTTGACGTTGTTGGAACATCAAGATGTCATTTCTAAGCTTAGTAGTTCTCCCCGGTAGGAAAAATTGAGCAAGGAAACGAGTGGTGAGATCATCCCATGTGGTGATGGATCCCGCGGGTAAACGCTCAAGCCATTGACTAGCTTGATCCCGTAGAGAGAATTGGAATAGGCGTAAACGGGTAGTCTCTCTAGTTGCAACATCTAGGTCTATAGAATCTACGATTTTGAGGAAGTTCTTAAGATGTTGGTTTGGATCTTCGGAACGAAGTCCATGGAATGCACATCCGCTTTGCACCAACCGGATGGTGTCGGATCGCAAGGGGGTCACATTGGCTCCGGTGAGCTCAATGGTGTTTCGATAGCCTTGGTGGCTAGGTCGGGAATACTCTCCTAAGGTTCGGGGCCTAAGGGGTTCTAGTGGTGGGTTTTTTTGTGGTGGGATGACGGGTTCAAAGATGTTCCCGTTGTCCATGATGTTGGGTGGTTACGAACAAAGGCACAAAGAAATAAGATAGACTAAAGATAACCTAAAAATAAAAATAAAATCTTACTAGAAAGGAATCTAGCAAGTAGACCTAATAAAAAGAAATTCTAACCTAGACAATAACTATTCCCAGGCTGCGGCGCCAAAAACTTGATATGTGGTAATCGCACCAGGCTTTACCTCTCAAGGGATCATGAGAAGCTTACATCTCCCACCAGGCAGTGTACCTGATCGTTGTAGTATAGTATAGTGACAAGTACCGGGGGATTGATCGTTCAGCTATGAATAGTGTCGCTAGGGTTAGAAAGCCTAAATACTAGTTCTAAAGGTGAGGGAAGATTCTTTTTGTATTTTTATATTTTATGAAAAGCAAATTAAAATCTTGGGTTTGAAGGATTTGGGCGGAATTAGTTGCTAATCAACTAACCCAATACTAAGATGCAATCAAAATAAAATACTAGAAATGAAAATAAACTAAATTACACTAAAGTTGTGAGTAGTAATTGGAGAAAATGTGTTTACTTAGATTTCACTACTCCCTAGACATCTTTTACACGTTAATTACTTGTTATAATTGCATGGATGACGGATCGTATTCCTTAATACCATTCATGGGGTGGCACACTTAACTCCCCAATTCTATGAGCTCTTATCTCCTCCTACACCATACCCAGCACAACTATAGAGATTGTAAACAGTGGCTCATGCATTAAATACAACCAATAAAGACCTAGTGCGCGTCGGTTCATGTTTCTTAAGACGTTCAAGCATGTTACGAATTGGAGATCTGCCAGTTTTCTTAAGCCTAACATATAAATCATTCATCCAAGACAAGAATAAACAAGTAATCAACACATAATTAACATCTAGGTTTCATTAGATCTAAGCAAACACAAGATAGATCTAGCCTAGCATGATGGAATTAAGACAAGAACAAGATATAGACAACCAACACATAGACATATTGATTGAATTAAAGGAACACTTATCTTGATTACACATGCAAGGTATCAAGGGGTTGGAACCCTTGAAAAACCTGTAAAGTTACACCAAAATCGTACTTAGGGTTTCTCCCAAAACTTCTCTTTTTAATGTGAAAAATTAGAAAACTATATATAGAAAAAGGGGGCTGACGGCGTCAAGACAAAGTTTGTGACGCCGTCACCTCGCCGCCAAAACTCTTCTCGGACTGCCTTGATCTACATTTGACGCCGTCAATACTTAATCATTTCCAAGCCGTCATGACTTTTACTCTTGACGCCCTACCTTCATGACGCCGTCAAATCTCTTCTGGACCGTCATGGAATTTTGCTCTTGACGCCGTCACCTACTGTTCCCAGCATGGAAAATTAAGACTTTGGCGTTTTCTTCACTTTTATACTCCAAAAACGTCCGAATTGCTTCCTTTTCCAGATTTCACTCCCAACGTACCTAAAATCACAAAAGGAATGATTTAGGGCAATATTTGATCAAATAAATTCGAATTCGGGCTTAAATGACCCCCTAAAAATGGACCATTTTTCGTCTCATCAAAAGTCTTAATTTTCCTTGCTGGGAACGGTACATGACGGCGTCACAAGGATCTACATGACGGCGTCAAGTGTAAAACAAGAGGTGAAGTGGATAAAGTTCGTGACTGTCCAGAGAGTTTTACACTAAGGGCATGACAGCGTCACCATAGGCCGTCATGGTCCAATTGCATGTGACGGCCCAGAGTAACTTTGCACATGACGGCGTCAAATCTGGATCTAGGCAATCCGATATTACTATGGGCGACGAGTTGACGGTGTCAGACATCTCTTCTTGACGCCGTCACGATGGAAAATCTATATATAGTTTTGCAATTTTCATTCATTAATATAGAACTTAAGAGGGGATAATTTGGAGAAACCCTAGCACGAATTTTACTGCTCTTTCAAGGGTTTTTCCCCTTTGAAACCTTTCATGTTCAATTAAAATAAGTATCCTTTCAATTCATTCAATATGTCTATGTGTTGTTTGAATATATCTTACGCTTGTCTTGAATTTAACATGCTAGGCTAGATCTTGTGTGTTTGCTTAGATGTATTGAAACCTAGATGTTGATTATGAGTTGATTGTTTGTTTATAGTTGTTACGTATGAATGATTTCGATGTCATGCTTAAGAAAACTGGCAGACTTCCATAGGGTAACATGCTTGAACGTCTTAAGAAACATGAACCAATGCGTACTAAGTTTTTATGGTTGTATTTAATGCATGAGCAAATGCTAATGATCCCATGTTAGGAGCTTCTTACAGGCTCGACATAGGAGTGAAGTAGGAGCTTTTAGAATTGGGGAAGTACGTACGCCACCCCACGAATGGTATTAAGGAATATAACCCGTCATCCACGCAATTGTAATAAACTATCAACCTGTAAAAGATATCTAGGGAGTAATGAAATCTAAGTAAACACAATTATTCTCATTATTGTTCACATCACTAGTTTAATTAGATTTATTTTCATTTTTGTCATTTTATTTTGATTGCATCTTAGTATTGGGTTAGTTGACTAGCAACTAATTCCGCCCACTCCTCCAAAAAACCGAGATTTTTAATTGCTTTCATAAAAATATAAAATACAAAAAGAATCATCCCTCACCTCTAGACCTAGTTTTTAGGCTTTCTAATCCTAGCGACAATATTCCTGAGTTGAACGATCAATCCCCCGGTACTTGTCACTATACTACTACAACTATCAGGTACACTGCCTGGTGGGGGTTGTAAGCTTCTCGAGATCCCTCGAGAGGTAAAGCCTGGTGCAATTCCCATGAATCAAAGTCGTTATACTTGTCTCTATGTGTAGCGACGTATTTTCACAAGTCGCAAAAATCTGCGACTCATTTACAGCGACCGAGCAGTTGACGATGCTAACAATGTCGCAGGCATAAAATACATCGCTAAATGTGTCGCTAAAACAGACGCTAAAGGGACTTTTTCTTGTAGTGCACCCCCTGTATTGTCAAGAAACAACTAATATAAAAAACTGGTTCCGATAACAATTGTTATAATCTGAAATGACAAATTATGCATGTATGTGTATATGTAACTTATTATATATACCATTCCCCAAACCAAGTAGGGAAAGCCTCCAAGGAGATACACTACGATTGCAAGTGCACCGTGATGCCAAAAGTATGTAGCATGAAGAAACCTATAGAACCAGTGCACCTTTAGCTCTGGGACATTTGAGTATTCTCCACTTCTTGGTTCTCCAACCTAATTTATTTGATAAATTTGATACTATAAATTGCAATGTCATCATCTTAGCCATATGTACATACGACTAAACTTACCTTTGCAGCAAGATAGTCATTCTCAAATAACCATCCAATATGACCAAACCAAAAACCTTCATTAATTTGGGGCATGGGGATCCTTTTCGGTATCCACATACACTCACCCATATTATTGGATCTCCCTACATATATGTTTAATTATAACAAAACAATGACACGACCACAAGATTTGAAAGAATTGATGAGAGCATGTATATATGCATATATAAGCACAATACCTCGCCGGCCAAGGAAGCACAGTAGACTAAGAAGTATTCCAGCCATTTAGGGATCTTTAAACTCCGGTGGGTAAGTAATCTATGATAACCAGTGTCACACCAGTTCCTGATAAGTACCCCAAGAACAAAAAAAAAACATAAGGCTTCCCAACTAGGCACGAAAGGGGCGCAACCAGCCAAGACATGCATTTGAGTGATAAAGAAAAGGTGCATCATGTCTAGCGAATTCCATTTCCGGAACCAAAACCCTCTCATGCGCTTCTTATCCAAATCGAACCACTCCCTTTGTTACTTGTGAATAGCATCGCCCCACATACACCTCTTACTCTATCTATACAACGACACTTAAAGTGTTCACAATATATGTGTTGAATCACTTGCTACATATATAGACTCTTTAATAATAGTTTTAATCACCATTTTGTTCCTAATTCTCAAAATATCAAAAAAGTTAATTAGCATACCAAACATTTGCTTTATGGATGAGTTTCTTGACATGTCGAAAGTACTCATGAACCACCATATTGACCATGCCCAATGTTGACATCCTGAAAAGATCATTCATATTACACTAATGGAAATTGTGGACCAAACTACCAACTACATATTTCATGCATCTTAACATAAGAAGGATTGATTATGTTCCATATGCGTCATCACAGATAGACTTAATTTTATTAGGTTAAGAAACATCATAGTCCCAATTAATCTAGTGTACATTTTTTACTCAAGTGTTGGAGGAATTTTTTTTTGCATGCTTCGTCAGATAAAGAGGTCTCTTCGGCTCAACACGAGGACATATTCCCAGCGATCCAAAGATTATCTCTGCTGTGGACTTCAAACCTTGCCTCTAAATGTCGCTTTACTTGGTGTCATTGGATTAGAGCTCCTTAAAAAGTGGCTAATTTATAATTTGTTGTTTCAGCTTAGCTTGGTGTTGGTGTTTGAGTGTTTCATCTTAGTGTAGTGGTGATGATTGGTTGTAGTTTTTATTCCTTTTAGCTCTTGCTAAGAGCTATCTTTTATTTGTTCCTTTGGCATTTTCCTTTTTATAATATCTTTGCCTATTTAATATATATATATATATATATATATATATATATATATATATATATATATATATATATATATATATATATATATATATATATATATATCAAGATCAACAAACAAGTTTGATGTTTGTTTAACTATCCGAATTTCACTTAATTTGCACGCAATGTAACAACAAAAAAATACATCCAACTGAAATATTTGATTGTTGTGCGGCGACAACTAAACATCAAATGACCTGAAACACACCTTGAAAAACATATCACGTACACACCGAGCATGACAGCCAAAAAAGTACTAAACACTAACCTGGGCTAACAAACCAAACCCATGTAGCATTCATATGAATTTTGAGCAGTACTTTAGTAAACCCTGATACCGAAGCCAACCAAGATTTCACTTTTCTGCACTACATTCAGTTGTCCTAAGTTTCGGTTAGTTAACATAGGCCTTGTGCCACATTTGGATGGCCGTGACCCTTTGTAGCTCGAGCTCGTCCTACACCTTCCATGGCAGTCGTAAAATTCCTTTCTCCTTCAAAGTCACCTTGTCCTCAAGGTGCTACTTCAAAATCTCGCCTCATGTAACCCAGGATCCCAAACTTTGACTTGTAGTTTAGTCCCTTATGGATCACATGTTTTAAGTTGTGAATTTGCCTCTTGCAGATCGTACTCAAAGAGCAAAGTATGCCTACACAAATGTCGGCACATTGGTCTGACAATGAGTTCAAATATTCTTTCATAGCATAAAACTTCATTACTTTGATTGAAAATCAAACTAGACACGCAGCGGGATACTTTGATTCACAAATGCATATTTTAGTCACAAATTGTGACAACTAGTAAATTTCGGGATTTATTTAAGGGATAATTTCAAAAATAGACTGGGCAACCATGGTCAATTCGGTTCCTGGCCCCAGATCTAAAAATGTCTTTTTTAGACCGCGCAACTGGGCAACTCGACCCATATGATGAAAAGTGTCTCCAGTTGCCCAAAAAATGACGGTTGTTGCCCAAAAAATTCACAAGTTGCCCAGAAAACTGACAGACAAGCGACACTTGTCACTTGCAGAAAAGTGACACCTCGTCAATTGCCCAATTGTACAAGTTGCCCCGGTCTAAAAAAGACATATTTGGATCTGGGGGTAGGAACCAAATTGACCATGGTTGCCCAGTCCATTTTTGTAATTATCCCATTATTTAACTATCACATTTCGTTTCATGCCTATTTATTTTGTTTTGAAAATTATTTTGAACCTTAGAAACGTTGCTTGAGTTCATTAGTTTCGTTAAAAGTTACTATTTGTAGAACTTTTGGTCATGTCACAACGCGAGTCGGTACAAATAAACCTAGTAATACGAAAAAACATTGATTTTCACGAGACATCACAAAGCTAGACATGTTTATAGTCAAAATTAACGTAAAAACAATTTTAAAAACCCATCATCGCCACCACACCATCACCAATCTACTCCTTGTGATAAACATGTCTAGCTTCGTGATGTCTGTGTCGTGTTTGGTTTGTGTTCGTGTGTCGAGTTACACGCCAAGATAACCTTGAACGAGCTTATGTCGAGCTTGTGGGTTATTGTTTTTAGCTTGTGGTTATTTAGTTTAAGGTTGTGGTCATCGATACATGTTGGTTGGTATAAATGTCCAACGAGGGCTTGGTAAACCCTCGTTGTGGTTTTGGTCTTATGGAACTCAAAATAATGGTTAGCCGTGGCCCTCATTGTCTCGGCATATTTGTTGAGGTTGTTGATTTATTTCCGTGACATAGAAACTCGAGCCGTGACCCCGTGGTCTCGGCCGAGTACTTGTGGTTATAGATTACGTATTTATTTGGCGCCCAATGGTGATGTTGAAAGTGATTTAAGGGACTCGAGCCGTAGGATTAGATTGGGCTGAGATTATTGTTGATATTATGGACTTGATATTATACTCGTGATGATTTTGAACCAAGTCGAGTGTCACCTAGACTTTTTAGTCTCGGCGTGGCCTCGACTAGCCGAAACAATAATGATTAGACTTTATTTGGACATTTAGATATTGTGGTTGACTATTTGACCTGAGAGTTTATAAAACTCCCCCGGATAATAACTCGAAAGATATATAATTGGAAAATTGTATATATAACTAGAAATGGAATATAATTAATAATGGCTAAAAACGGAAAATATTAATTAACAAAAACAAAAGATAGTTATACCATAACATAGTACTTGTGCCACGTTGGGATGGCCGTGACCCTTTGCAGCTTGAGCTCGTCCTACACCTTCCATGGCAGTCTTAACATATATGGTGGTGTGATGATTCTGCGTGATGTATTGTTTAGAATTACAAGGTTCATTAATAAGTTTTATATAGCTCGGTCTACACTCAAAAGTACATGTGCTTTCAAGTGAAAGATGTGTTTCCGATTAAATGCATAATAATGCTGGTGAAAATGGGGGGATAGTAAGAAACTAAGAATGATAATCGACAGTTTTTTCTTTGGGTTGATGCTGGGGTTACTGTCACACTTATGCAGATTCAGGAATGCCTTTTTAATAATTTTGCAACAACTCTGGTCGCAACTTGTGTGGGTCAAAATGAGTAATTTTGGTGCAGATCGAAGACAGATATAGATGGGTTGGTTGACATGAAAATGAGTAGTTTTTTTTCCTTTTTAATTTTACTTCAAATGACGAAAGATACTAATTTTAATCCCGCATTGAATGATGACTTGCCTGAGAAGATAGTGACCTCATGTTGACAAGCCATGATTGAAATGAACTTTCAATTAGGGTTACTACGCTGGATTTTTAAAGGTGTTTGTATGATTTTAATATTTGATTAATCTTTAGTAGTATTAATTTTACTTACAACTTACGATACCAAATGGTTATAATTTCGGGCTTCTCTCTAGAGTTTAGGTGTTTACTATCAATAATATCTGTGTCGTTAAGTATCAATTATAATGATCGTTCAACTCGATCCCTAAAACTGATTTGTTTTCGTTGCTCGATTTGGTTTGTGACAATTTCACTTTCTAGTAACAACTTCATAACACTATTATTGGTTGCTCTTATTCTTTCAATATCAACTATCTATACTACTATATAATGTATTTGGGACTATTCTAACAAACTTTTTTCTTAAAATTCAAACTTTTTTCTTACTTCTAAACAATATTATAAAACATTTGTGACTTTTCTAACAACCACAACAACCACCCAACAATTTATAACAACCCAACAACCACCTTAACAATTTATAACCACTTCAACAACCACTTTCCACCACCCCACCTCCCTCATCTTCACTACTAAAAGAATCAAACCCCCCAACTATATGAATTTATGAATGGAGTTATTGTCGGTTTAAATTTTGACTTTTGATGACTATATGGTATCCGCCCTCGCATCGCGCGGGCACCCTTCTAGTATATATATATATATATATATATATATATATATATATATATATATATATATATATATATATATATATATATATATATATATATATAGGGTCCCTTTCTTGCGAAAACCACCTTATCTGCGGGAACTGCGAAAACCACCCTTTTACAACTAATAATACACAATGTACATCATTTAATGCTCCATAGCATTTTGTTATTTTTATTTAATTGAAAAGGGTATAATAGTAAAAGACATTTTCATAATATTTTTTATTTTTTTTATAAATCCCGTTTTATGTAATTCTTAAAATTCGGTGTCTTTTTTTTTTTTTTTTTTTTTTTAATTTTATGTTATCATGTTTTCAAATACTCATGGTGCATACATGTTTTTTTAGGCAAAGATACATACATGTTTTTTTTTCCTTCAAGTAGTCAAGGTGCATACATGTTTTCAAGTAGTCAAGGTGCATACATGTTTTCAATTAGTTAAAGTGCATACATGTTTTTTCCAAATAGTCAAGGTGCATACATGTTTTTTTTCGCTTAACACTTTTTTATCAACCTACCAATATTTTTATAAACACAAAATAAATCATTATAAAAAGAAAAACAATATTGATATACTTAAATGTTACATTTCACTTGATTACAAGTACAAAAACACATGAAATAATCATATATCTCCAAATGTCTCAAATTATCTTCATGTATAATCGTGTTCATCCACTTCCTAGTCTTGAATGATATCATCATTTTCATCAATCAATCTGAAACAAGCATGCACGAAAATAATTAAACCACAAACACAAAACATATACCGTAAACATATATGTATCTTTTCAAAACATATATGTTTTATAATCCAAACACAAAACACATATGTTTTTTTTTTTTTAACCAAACCGAAAACATATATGTTTTTTTTGAACCAAGCCGAAACATATATGTTTTTTTTGAACATGTCAGGTGCTTTAATATTAAATGGACCAACACTAAAGCCTCAAAGGATACTTTCTTGAAAACATGATCATGTTTAATCTTATTCAGTTTTGTTTTAAACACATAAGCAATTAGACTTAAACATTTAAACTAATAAAAATTCAATGAAATAAGAATTCATTGAATAAACATGTGTGCACCAACCGACCATGTTATTACTCGAGACAGTATACAACTTCATATCTGTAACCACATGCCTATTTCATTTTTTATGACATAAAACAAAAAACATAATAAATAAAAATCAACATGTCAGGTGCTTTAATATTATAAAATACTTTCCAAGATCCCATTAAGACTTTTCGAATCATAAAAATTTCGGGTTTATTCAACTTTTGAACAAGATCATTAAAGGATCCACAAATACCAGTCATTGATTTTCGAAACAAAATCAAACCCATCATAAAACCCATATCAAGTACTTAAAATTATAACAAACCCATCATAAAAACACAATCTTTAACATATAAAAAGATAGTAAAAATGAATACACTCACTGTGAATTAACCAAAGGCGCAGATTCCGGCGAAAGCGACAGTAGATTCCGGCAACAATGGCGATTTCAAGAGTGTTATAAAAACTCATATCTGTAAAGTAAATACATAGATCTATTAAAAAAACCAAGTAACTTGAAATATATATATAGATCTAGGAAAAAAAAAAAAAAAAAAAAAAAAAAAAAAAAAAAACCCTCCAAACATGGGATTTCGATGTTGGGATTTTGGCTGGTGAAGAAATAAGAACAATGGTGACAATATTCGTTAATGGTGAATTTTTCAGCGAGTTTGTGGTAAAGAAACCAAGAGGCGGCGGTATAATCTTGAAAATGGAGAGAGACGTGAATATGATGTGTGGTTATGAATATGTATCTGATTCTCTATAGAGAGCCTATAATACCCTTCTTCATTTAACTAATTATATTTGTTTCCATTTTAATTACAAAACTGCCACATTCATTTATAACCATTGATCTTATCGTCCTATGGTCAAAAGGTGGTTATCGCAGTTCTTGCAGATAAAAGTGGTTCTCGTAAGAAAGTTACATCTAAAGAATAGAACATATAGACAGTAAGACAGGGTCCTTCCAAACCCCAAACACACTAAATAACGGAAAACTGACAATATGTTAAGACAGTAAATCTTGTATAGTTGAATTGTTGTTAATTCAATTCAATATAACCATGAGTCCATGACTATCACTACTCAAGGCAACCACACGCATGTGCGTACGTACGTACGTACAAACATACACTTACATACATATGTTCATATAGAGTCCCTGGAGGGTTTTCATTCTACTTACGCGTTGTTTGTTTGGTGTTGTCCAAATGCACTTTCAATCTCTCTTTATCAGCTTCGGTTGGTAATTTGATATTTGTTGCTAAACCAATAGTCTCTAGAAACTTTATTATCTCCCATGTCAAATCGAATTGCCACCATTCCATTCCATGCCTAGCCGATTTTGGAAACGCATGGTGATTGTTATGCCATCCCTCTCCAAAAGTAAAAATAGCGATCCACCTATTATAATTAGTGATTACCATATATTCATGATCTAGTTAAATTATCTTGTGTTTAAAGAGCTAACTACGTACCAGTTATTTGTGGAAGTATCTGAGGTGTTCCATGGCCTCTCACCCCATGTATGGCACACAGAGTTTATGAAATAAGTGAAGTGGTTAATCATCACCTCTTGCATCCCCTGTATGAATTTATTTCATAAAATTTCAAAAATAGACTCCTATAACAAAGTCAAAATCTGGAGTGAAAAGTTAAGCAAATAGGGATCTATGTATTATATATATATATATATATATATATATATATATATATATATATATATATATATATATATATATATATATATATATATATATATAGGGGTGAGTTAAAATAAAAAGAGTTTTTCCCATAAAAAGAATAAGAAGAAATATTGACCATTGATTTGTAATTGACGGACCAGATCAAACAACCTTCACATTAATACTAATTAAAATCGCATGGGTAAAATGGTCAATTAAGCAAAAGACACCATCTCATCAACATCAAATTCATCAGATCTATCATAACAAAAGTTTCATTCTCTCTCTAACTTTACTTTCTCTCTCCAAAAAAGAACGATTAAACTCTGATTCATCATCAATAGTTCAAAAAATACATCAAAACTTCTTAAATTGGATATGCAATCGGTGATTTGATTGACGAAAATGGTGTTAAACTGCGATTGAAATATCATAGGTAATGGTTTTTTAACCAACAATTGCTTTGTTAATCTATTA
The DNA here is from genome assembly GCA_030686995.1 of Artemisia argyi. Taxonomy (NCBI): domain Eukaryota; kingdom Viridiplantae; phylum Streptophyta; class Magnoliopsida; order Asterales; family Asteraceae; genus Artemisia; species Artemisia argyi. The sequence goes on from CM060691.1 coordinate 162,038,061, forward strand.
CCTGTTAAAATGTTCATCTGATTTAATTGTGAATGTTTTGTGCATAAAAATGACTAAATATGCATCAATGGTCGTTGATAGTTGTAGATAGTTTGTAAAAAATGTGATATGTTTGGGTAACTATGAGTTATGCAATTTTATACTGTTGTGTGCATTAAAATGGGTTAAATGTGCGACAATTATAGTTGGAAGTTAGTAAAAGTAGGATATGTTTTGATAATCATGATTTATGTGAAATGACATTGGTTTGTGCATTAAAAAATTGGCTAAGTGTGCGATATTTCGATGGAAGATAGTAAAATTGGGATCGTTTAGATAATCATGATTTATGTGAAATGACATTGTTTTGTGCATTAGAAAATTGGCTAAATGTGTGATATAATTCATAGGTAGGTAGTAAAAGTGTGATATGTTTGATACTCATGAGTTGTATGAAATAAAATAGTTTTGTGCACTAGAAAATAGGCTAAATTAGTGTATGTTTTCGTAGGTAGTTAGTAAAAGTGAGATATATTTTGATACTCGTGATTTGTGTAGCATAACACTATTTTGTGCACTATAAAATGGTTTAAATATGCTTCGATTTTTATAGAAAGTTATTAAATGCGACACATATAGATAATTCACGAGTTTTGTGAATAAACATTGTTTTGTGCACTAAAAAATGGCTTAAATGTGCATTACTTTCTAGGAAATTAGTAAAGGTGTGATACGGTGGGATAACTCATGAGTTGTGTGAAATAACATTATTTTGTGCACCAAAAATGTTCTAAGTGTGCATTAATTTTTGTTGAAAGATAGTAATAGCGTGAAACGGTTGGATAATCCATGAGTTGTGTGAAATAACACACTGTTTTGCGCATCAGAATGTCTAAATGCGCCTTAGTTTTCATAAGAAGTTAGTAAAAGACATTCATTTAGAAAATCAACACGCCTTTGTATGAAATATCACTATTTTGTGCATCAGAATGGCTAAATGTGCCTTAGTTTTCATAAGAAGTTAGTAAAACACATATCCTTATACAATCAACACGTATTTGTATGAAATATCACTGTTTTGTGCATCTAAATGGCTAAATTTGCCTTAATTTTCATAAGAAGTTACTAAAATACATATCCTTAGACAATCAACATGCCTTTGTATAAAATGTTACTGTCTTGTGCATCAAAATGGCTTAATGTGCCTTAGTTTTCACAAGAAGTTAGTAAAAGACATATCCTTAGACAATCAACACGCCTTTGTATGAAATATTACTGTTTTGTGCATCAGAATAGGTTAATGTGCCTTAGTTGTCAAAAGAAGTTACTAAACTATATATTCTTAGATAATCAACACGCTTTTATATGAAATATTATTGTTTTGTGCATCAGAATAGGTTAACATGCCTTAGTTTTCATAAGAAGTTAGTAAAATACATATCCTTAGACAATCAACACGCCTTTGTAGATATATTATTGTTTTGTGCATTAGAACGGCTAAATGTGTCTTAGTTTTTATAAGAAGTTAGTAAAAGACATATCATTAAACAATTAGCATGCCTTTGTATGAAATATTACTGTTTTGTGCATCAGAATGGCTAAATGTGCCTTAGTTTTCATAAGAATTTAGTAAAAGACATATACTTAGCTAATCAACAAGCCTTTATAAGAATATTATTGTTTTGTGCATCAAAATTGCTAAATGTACCTTAGTTTTCATAAGAAGATAATAAAATACACACCTTTAGATAATTGACACGCCTTTGTATGAAATAACACTTTGTTGTGCATTAAACAAGGGTCACACGCGCATTAGTTTGCATAGGAAGTTAGGTATAGTGATAAGCACAGGAAATCAACATGTTCTTGGCTAAGACTTACACATTTTTGTGCATTAAACATGGGCTAAACGATCATTAGTTTTCACAAGAAGTTAGGCATAATGATAGGCGCAGGAAATCAGCATGATCTTGGCTAAAACTAACATGTTTTTGTGCAGGAAATCAGCATGATCTCTGCTACTTAAGGTGTCTCCCACTGGACACTATCGGTTCCTTATAAGGTCACACTAGCCTGAATGAGTGAAAGTTCAAAAACGTATACAGATGCGATGCTTTTCATGAACCTGATACCTAGTTGGGTCAAACATGTCAGACTATCAAGTAACATTCTTAAGAAAATATATAATAGAGATAACTGGAGGAATGTTAATGGAAACTGTTTATTTGAATGTTTATGAATTAAATACTCTTTTTTGATAAACCAAATGAAGATTTTGCGTGCATTAGTTTTCATAGACAGTTAGTAAAAGTGAAAAACGTTTAGATAAACTTGAGTTGTGTGAAATACACTATATTATGCATTAAAAATGGGCTAAACGTGCATTAGATTTCGTAGGAAGTTAGTAAAAGTGCAATACATTTGGATAATCGTGATTTGTGTGAAACTACATACTTTTGTGCATTAAAAATGGGCAAATTGTCCATTAGTTTTCACAGGAAGTTAGTAAAATCATGTTTTGTTTAGATTATCGTGTCTTTTGTGCAATAACGGTGGTTTATGCATTAAAAAGTGGCTAAATGTGCATTTTTTTGTAGGAAATTAGTAAAAGTGTTATACATTTGGATAATTATGAGTCGTGCGATATAACACTCTTTTGTGCATTAAAAAGTGGGCTATATGTGCATTAGTTTTTGAGGAAGTTAGTAATAATTTGAAATATCTTGATAATCGTTAGTTGTGTGGAATAACGTTGTTTTATGCATTGAAACACTTTATGTTTTAATAGACACTCTTTTGTGCATTAAAGCTAGCTAAATGTGCCTATGTTCAATTATGTTCTTTGCAGAAACAACTTTTCAGCAAGTACTTGGCATACGAGGAATACCCAAAACTTTGTTCGGCGAAGAAGAAAGTTTTTGTAAGATTTAAAATGAGTTGGAGAACAAACAATAACCATATAGATTAGGGTATCTTTATGGTGCGTCATATATGAAGACTTATCCAGGACATGCAAGAAATAATTGGAAATGTGGACTGAAGAATGATGGCGTAAGAAACGTAAAACTAATATAAACATCAAAAGAGCTTTTGTGGGAAATATATCGGATGAATATCTCAAACTGCCGACTAACTGGATATTGGACTTCCTTTTGTCTAACTAGAAGTTGCAAAAAGTGAAGATGTTGAAGAACAAGTTTTTGGGTATTCAAGACCGTGTTGACATGTATTAGTTTGATTTCGCTTATTTAAGAAATATAATGCTTATGGAATGGTTATTTATTGTTTAGAAATGAGATGCTATATAATGCAGATACATTCACTAAATTGTATTCGATTTGCATTATTGTTTTGTGATATGGGATTAATTATGGTACTGGAATGATTTTTATATATCTTTGAAGTAAAATTTTAGAGATTTTCATTACATATTAGGTTTGTTTCATTAATCGGCATGAGTTGCTTAAAATAAAGTTATTTTGTGCATGAAAATTAAGTGAAATGTGCATCAATTTTCATATAATGTTGGTTAAAGTGCTTTGTTTCATAAATATAGCTGTTTTGTGCATGAAAATAGAGCGAACTGTGAAAGATAGTATTTTGAATAACATCAAACAAATAAAATCAAGAAAGATAACAACAAGACAAGCATATAATGAATTAAGATCCATGGCACTAATACACGTTGTCACTATCTTTGCTAAAGCAGTAAAAAAAAATCAAGAATGACTACAACGCCAAGATAAGCACTTAATAAATTAAGATCGATGACACTAATACATGTTTTCACTATCTTTGCTAAAGCAATAATTGTTTCAGATGCTTAATGTTCAAAAGGAAGTCCCCAAAATAAAAATCTTAATTAATGAAAAATGGTCATTCATACTATTCACGCAAACTTATTACTTGGGGTAAGAAGTTGAAGGTATCTAGACACAAGGTTCCGACCTTTCGCGATACTACCCGTAAGAATACAATAGCATCTTTAGGAGCCATCCCAAAAAAAGTGTTTGAACTTAGACCAGGTGGGTCTGGAACACTAGCTGAAGAGCTGCTGTTAGACCTTCCAACAGAATTTGTCGCCTTTGCCTAGCCTGAGAACCTCCATCTTGTGGCTGAGTTGTTTGCAGAATACATTCAGTATCGTCTACATCGAGAAGTACATAGATTCCATCATCGATCATGATTCTAGCTGCAAGCATTGGCTCTTTTTCTAACGGTTTCTCAGACCCTTTGTTTCCAGAACCTACATCACCAAACTATTATAGTTACTTAAGTAATACTTTTTCACGACCCCAAAAAACGCGTCAAATGAAGCTTGCCAATGCGTCGGATTCTTTAAACTTGGAATTGGCACCACTTAATAGCTGAGTAGCTCTTTCAAGAACTGATTTCAGGAATGATGGATACACCATCACTTGATAAGCTCCCATTCAGGTAAAGTACTGTTGTTCTAGAGAACATACATCATCAGCAAGACAAGCACTTGATGAACTAAGATCCATTGTACTGAACAACACCTAATGTTTTAACCATTTGTAGGTGATCAACACCTATAGTTGCAGTTGCAGACACAACAACTATGAACCAAAAAAAACATAATCAGATGACAATAACATTAATAACACAAATATAAGTATAAAATAAAATATAACACTAGTTAATGCATCAAATTCTATTACAAATACAAACTTTCATCAAATGACACTAACAACACAAATTTATGATACACCAATGCGAGTTATTTGTGCATCAAATTTCACACCGATCAATTTTCGACCAGATCACACTAATAATGCAGATTTATGTACTAAATAATGTATAATACTAATTTGTGCATCAAATTTCAATATAAATATAAATATAAATTTCCATAAAATCACTAATAACATAATTTTGCATCACAAAAACACTAATAATGTGAGGATATCTACAAGAATTCAAATAAATTTCAACTCATTTGCATGTATGTATCTATCTGTTAAACAATGTTATTATACAAACAAGTTTGTTGCATAATATTTCTAGATAGCAGTACGAATGTCTTCCTAATGTCGTAACGAAGTATGTATGCAAATATATTAATGGTCACTGAGTGAATAAAAAAAGTATACAAAATCTTTGATGCAAAGATGTATTTATCTGTATGTACACAAGTCTAGACTCTAGAGTTTCTGCATACGATATCAAGTCCGCACTCAGCTCACACCAACTAATAACCAAATATAAAGGTTCCAAATAACAATCAAGTAAACACTATTAACACTAATTTGTGCATCAAATTCCAATGCAAACATAAATTTTTATCAAATTACACTAAAAAAAAACAAATTTATATATCAAAATACAATATAACGCTAAATTGTGCATCAAATTTTACTACATATAAATGTGCATCAAATACACTAATTTATATATCAAATACAAAAACTCAAAAAACTAAACTAATAACACTAATTTATATATCAAATTAAACTAAAAGTAATAATTGTGAATCAAATACTGTAAAATTCACAAAAAAACTCAGAAATACACTAATTATGCATGAAATTCTAGTATGAATACAAAAATTCAAAAAACTAAACTACTAACACTAATTTATATATCATATTAAAGTAAAAGCAATAATTTGTGAATCAAATACTGTAATAACACTAATTTGTGAGGTAAAATTCACAAAAAAAAATGCAAAAACTTACAAAAACATAAATAAATAAATAAATAATACCTTGATTATCGCTATTATTAATCGATGACATTCTGGAAAATTGAGTTTATAATCCCCAATTGTGTAAAAAAAAAAAAAAATCCCAATTTTAATTACGAATCGATGAAATTCTGGAATAATTCAATATTGAGCTTGTAATCCACAATTGAAACCGATTGGTTTTACAAACCCTAATTTGATTGAAGATTGAATGACGGATTGAAAAAACCCTAATTGTATAGGTTTTTATAGGAGAACTGATTTAAAGAATGGATCGAACAGGCCTCTGAATTTGAAGAAGAAGAAAAATGAGATTTATGGGTTTATTTACAGTATTTGATTTGGTCTGGAAAAATGGAAGTGTTTGTTTAGGTGTGGAGGGAAGAAGAAGAAAGAATGAAATTAATTAGATAAGTTGTTATAGTAATAGGATTGTAAAATTACTTTTAAACCCTTAGTAGTTAGTTAGGATTAAATTTAATCTCATCCATTGATTTTAAATCAAGGGTCCAAAACTCTTCCTATTCTTTTTACCAAAAAAACTCTTTTTATTTGATCTCATCCCTATATATATATATATATATATATATATATATATATATATATATATATATATATATATATATATATATATATATATATATATATATATATATATATATATATATATATATGAAAGTTAATTGATTATTTACCATGACCCAAGCTAAATACGGAAATCCTCCGAGGATATATATTAGGATTGCAAGTGAAACCTTATGCCAAGTGTATGTACGATGAAGAAACCTATAGAACCATTGTGCCTTTAGCTCGGGGACATTTGAGTATTCCCCACTTGTTGATTCTCCAGCCTAATTCAGTTGATCAATTACATATGAAAACTAGTAATATTAAATATATACTGTTGGTAAACATACAAAGGTAACTATGTGAATAATAGTTTAGGTCATAAACATCGGTACCTTTGCAGCAATGTATTCGTTGTCAAACAACCATCCGATATGACTGAACCAGAAACCTTCTTTAGAGGTATGGGGATCCTTTTCTGTTTCAACATACATGTGATGTTACTTGTGTACGCTTACCCAGAATATTGGTTCTCCCTGCATGCACATAAAATTTCTAAAATGAAAAACACAAACAAAAGAATCGATAGGTTGAATTGGGCATGTATATGCATGTAAAAAACCAATACCTCGCCAGCATGGAGACCACAATAGACTGTGATGTACTCGAGCAATTTTGGGATCTTGAAACTCTTGTGGGTGAGACAAAATAGAGATTCAGGAATGAAAAATTGTTCAAATATTTCTAAAAACGATTCGCTATTTTTATAAATGAACAAATTGATGAACAGTGTTTTTGTTAAGCAGCTTGATTTGACTTATGTGAAACAGAAAATGACATTCCTGATTTCCTGGTAATATAAATGGATCAATATTAAGTCCGGCCCATCTAGAACAAATATCATTAAAATCGAGAACCTAGTACCAACTACCACGTGAGTCATTTCATTTCGATTGTATATGTCCCTTAAATCGAATAAGAACTGATGTCGACATATGGACCAATTGCCTTATCAAGCGACCCGTTGTGTCGCATGTGTATGGCGTAGATCGAAAATTATTAGAACTTCACATTATCGTACCTTTAATTACTACCGCAGGCGGCACAAAATATAAAAATATTTATAGTATATTTATATTATATTTCATGTATATCGAGTTTACAAAAAGACGTGACATAAGACGGCATAACGTGTGACATGACGACATGACCAAGGCTCAGGCCTTTGCGGGACATTTGCGAGACATTTACACGCCTTTTAGAACCATAGTTATTACCAACAAGTTTTGGAAATGATCAAGTATTTTTTATTTTTTGTAACAAATTGATGAACAACGAACATTCTTAAATGTTCACATATCAGTTAGAAACTTAATAAAATACGACAATACCCATCAAACTTTCAAATTTAAGCTCAATATCATATTTTTGCTTACGTGGTATAACCATCAACCGGCTACACCGGTTAAATTGCATACGTGGATTTTTTTTATTTTTTATTTATTTTTTTTTAAAGTTAATTACATGAAGTTAGATGTTTTAAAATACCTATCAAACTTTGTCAAATGTTTCAAAATACCTATCAAACTTTGTCACCTATTCAATTATCAGATATGAAACTAATCTGACGTAGATCATAACGGTACAAATGTATGATGTGGCATGTACATTTGTCACTGATGTGGATTTTAGAAGTAAAAAACGGTTTTTTGTTGATATCAGCACAAAACAAACAAAGTTTGATTGGTATTGTAGTATTTTATTGGGTTTATAAATGATATGTGAACATTTGAAAATGTTCATTGATATTAGATGCCATTAACCTGTTCTTATTAACAATCACTAGGTAATGTATTTGGCCGTGCATACGCACGGCCCAAGGGGACTTATATATCTCGTGTGATATCGAAAAACATAAGTAACAATAATTTTTATCTTATGGTCCATTGCTTAAAAAGCATATTTTAGTTTATGATGGCAACTTTTTGCTACTCCTGTTTTCCTCCTCCTGTCATACGTCTTATCTAACCGTAAGTACATAAAAATCTATAATGTGACCGTAAGTACATAAGAATCTATAATGTGAGCATGTAGACCTTTGTATTTAAGCGCGTTCTTTGCCTAAGAAAGTTTGCGTATTCCTTTTAGTTAAGTGTTCTTCTGTTTTAAAGTTTATGATGTTTGAAACATGTTATCTTACTTGTAAAAATGTTGCTAATTAAGTTATAAATAGATGGGAAAGAAGAGTCATCTCAATTGTTACTAACTTACTATTACAAAGACACTGTTAAGTTCATCTTACCAATTGGTTCAGCTCACAAAGATGCAAAAATGCTCTATAGTTATGTGTTGGTTAAAAAAGATATTGAATTTCGTTTAGTGTTATATTATTGGTTGGCTAAAAGAGGGTTAATGAACCAAATGAGCCTAGCTCATATGGCCACCCAATTTAGGGGGAGGTTTTACCCTCCTAGGCAAGGTCTCAAGTTCGAGTCTTGTCTAGGACGATAGGGGTTTCCTCTTGCGTGTATAAAGGGAAGGATGTCATTGTTTTATGGGCTGGACACAACCTGGTTGTGTGGGCTCGCTACGCCTTCTGGGCTAGGGGTCATGTAGCCACAAATTGCCGTTAAAAAAAAAAAAAAAAAAAAAAAAAAAAAAATGGTTAATAGTAAAACAAAAAAGTTGAAAGTTTCACACATGTCCTAACTCAAGAATTAGTTTTGGAGTGTATCTATAATTAAAATATTCCCTAAGAGCTTTGGGGTGTATCTATAATTATAATAGACAAAATTACACGGATGGTCCCTGTGGTTTACACGGATTGCAAGTTTAGTCCCTAACTCAAAATAAGTACACCAGACATCCCTATTTTTTGAAACTTGTCACACATTTAGTCCCTATCTTGGATGGCCGTTAGTTTATCCGTTAAGTTATTTGCACCGTTAGTCCTTCGTTAATATTTTTTGCACCGTTAGTCCTCATTTTCTAAAAAAGTCCCCATGATTTGCACCGTTAGTCCCTCCATTAATATTTTGCACCGTTATCAGTTTTTGTCCGTTTTTTCAACGTTCTTGTCCGTTTTTTTAACGTTTTCGTCAATTTTTTACGTTTTTGTCAATCTTTTTACGTTTACGTCCATTTTCTTACGTTCTCGTCCGTTTTTTTTTAACGTTTTCGTTCATTTTTTTTAACGTTTTTGTCAATCTTTTTACGTTTTCGTCCATTTTTTACATTCTCGTCCGTTTTTTTTAACATTTTCGTCATTTTTTTACGTTTTTGTCCGCTTTATTACGTATTAACATTTGTCATTTGAAAAAAATGTTTCTGTGTCAATTTTAAATTACGATTTTGACCCATTTCTAGTCTGAATATTTAAAAAAAAAATCGAATAGATATATTTTTTCAAAATTTTATTTTCTAATTTTTTATTCAAAAAAATTTTGAAAATAAATTCAAAAAATAATTATCGAAAAAAAAATCTTAAAATATTTGAAAAATAATTTTTTTTTGGAATTTTTTAGAAAAAAATTAAAAAAAAAAAAAAAAAAAAAGTCCTTTTTTTTAAATTTCGAATAAAAAAAAATTTCGAATAAATTTTTTTTTTTTTAATTTTATTTTCTAATTTTTTTTGAAAAAAATTTTGAAAAAAAAATTCAAAAAATAATTATCGAAAAAAAATCTTAAAATATTCGAAAAATATTTTTTTTGGAATTTTTTAGAAAAAAATTTAAAAAAAAATCGAAATTTAAAAAAAAAATATTAACGAAGGACTAACGGTGCAAATTACTTAACGGATAAACTAACGGCCCATCCAAATTAGGGACTAAAAGGGTGACAGGTTTCAAAATTAGGGACGTCTGGTGTACTTATTTTGAGTTAGGAACTAAACTTGAAATCCGTGTAAACCACAGGGACCATCCGTGTAATTTTGTCATTATAATAAGAGCATCATGTGCGTTAGAGTATACATCTCGCTTTACCCGTCTCATGTTATGTTTTTTATCCGTCTCACGTTATAGCAAAAAGTGCTGAATCAGAACTTATAACTCAAAACAAAAAACTAGCATTCCTCCATCATATTATATTCTTTGTTTGTTAAGAGTTCTAGCAAGTATTGGTGGTATGTTTGTTAGTTTTATAGACATTATAATAATAGTCGTGTGTTAGGATCGAACTCAAGATCACGGGATTGCACACAATACGTATGAAGAGTAAAAGAAATAATTATTTATAAATGCTATACGTAATTATTAATAAACACAAAACTAGTAACGACCGTTAGTATTTAACGGAGAATGACTAACGACCGTTAGACGAAGATTAGGAAAGTATTACTAATGAATATTTGGAAACAAGAGAAGGTTCCAGAAACCCCTTGGGGGTCTCCAACCGATCGGCCAAAGGGAGGTTCTCACCTCCTTTGTGCCTTGAGCTCCAAGTTTCAATTAGTATATAAGCAAACCCAAGATGCATTGTTTTCTCATAACTTGTACACACACATCTTGGTGTTTTCTCTCCTTTTCTTTGTCCCAATCGATCCTAAACCTAAACCCTTTAAGGTTTTCGATTTTCTTTAACTAAACAAAGTTTTGTGTTTAATTTACTTGCATAAACTTTTTCTTGAATTAGTATGTGTGTACAAGAACGCGATTCAAACACACTATTGTTTGATTCTTGGATTGAATTACAAAAGAGGTAAGGGGTAATTCTTATAATCCACATAAACCCTAATTAGGGTTCTTGATTTGAAGATTGCAATTTGATTCTTGTTCGGGCTAGAATCACAAAGGTATGTTTACTATTTAATATTGATTAATTAATTACATGTTATATGATCTTGTTATAATTGCTTCCGCTATGCTCACTTGATGTGTTTAGTTTATTTTATATGAATGCCATGATATCATAATTCCAACAGTGGCATCTAGAGCTGTTATAATGTGTAATTAATTATCGAAACGCATAAAAATTGGATCTTGATTCGTTTAGTTACATGTTTTTAGGGTTTTTTACATTCCTAACCCTAATTTTTTTATGGGTCGATTTTGACCTTAAAGGGTTTTAGGGTTTTGGTTTTATATTTTTTAATATGATTAGAAACCCTAGGATGTCATGTAATTTGTTATGCGTTTTAGTAAACGATCTTGGTGCAATGTGTTAATTGTTAAGCTTAATCCATGAAAAAGTGCATATTTGCATGGATTTTATTATGTGATAGTTTAAATGGTTTAAATTATATATATATATATATATATATATATATATATATATATATATATATATATATATATATATATATATATATTAATTGTTAAGTTATATCGAAACATGTAAATTTATTAATAGATGTCGAATTGGGGAATACTCCAATATTAAGTAATCAATTATGTGCTATGTGGTATTTGTTTAGTTTTAGCTTACGCAATCGATTTATCGATATATGTGGCTCTTTTTTCTAGAAGAAGAAAGCCTTAATTAAATAAATACGTTATACACCTAGACTTGATTATTAATAGGACTATTGAATAAGATTTGCATGTGGCTATATGTTTTATACATATTTAATTGTTATGTTATGTATATGTTTATTTGGTTGTTTATTTTTTATTTTAAATTACTTGTTTTTTGTTTATTATTATGTTAGACATGTTTATAAACGAAAAGGGTAATTTTTTTGAATTAGAAAAATAATACGGACTAAATAAATGGCGAAATTGTTTTGGTTTTAAGAGTAAATTTCAAAGGATTCGTTGATTGATGTTTTTGTACATAGTGTGTGAAAGGCGGACCGAATGTTGCCATTCAATGTACTTGTAGAGAGGGGTTATTAAAGACCATACACCTACCGGTTCTCTACAACTGCTTGGTTGCCGACTCTAGACTTACCTATATCACTATATTACGTACACTGTCATCTTAAGGGTGAATTAACCACAATTCCACAATGATTATCCGAAACACTAAGCTTTCGGGCTTATGCAAAAGTACGATATAGTGGACGATAATTGTTGGTAATTCTTTAATTGGTGAACCCGATACCTCAATCAAAACTTTGTTATTTTACTCTTAGCAAATTGGTAATAAAAATGTTTGTAAAACCAATGTTATGAAGTTGTATGCATGCTTCTTCATACATTATTTTGATCACATCAAAATTAATACCTTTATAAAATTAAGTCAAATGCCATCTAATTAAGAACACTTGAAGTTGTAATTTACGTCATGTGAGAACTTGGCGAGATTGCAATGGAGAGGTAAATTTCATAAATTCATTACTAGCAGATCAACTGATGTGATGGATTTGTGAATTTACAGTTTTTAAGTTAGACGACTTAAATTGAGTAGGAAGTGAGATCTTGGACTCAAGGCATTAAGATGGGGATTAAACATGCTTACAATACAAATGTTTTGTGATTGTAAATCCCATAAATCTAGGAATTAGACAAATGTTATGCCAATTATTGTACGACAAGTTACCTCATATTATACTTTCATTACTAACAGATCAACTGATGTGATGAAACTATGTTTATGGAGGATCCTAGTTTTCAAGATTATTATATGGATATGATTTCCTTGGGTATTTTAATTTTCTTGAAAAATTGTAATATCAAAAATACTAATGTTTTGAACTTTCTTTATCTGTAGAAATGGCTCAAACTGATAACACCAACTTTCGTTCTGTGTTCAAGACTTACTTTGAACGAGAAAAATTGACTGGCTTAGAAAATTTCAACGATTGGTATCGATCACTCAGGATAGTCCTGCGAGTGACTGGTCAACTTGAAATCTTGAAAACGCCTTGTCCTGCTGAACCTGAAGGTCCTGAAGCTACTGAGGCTGCCAAGGCTGAATGGAACATAGCTTGCAAAGAACATATTGATGTGGCTGCTATGATGTTAGGGGCGATGTCCACACCTCTTCAAAGGCAGTTTGAAGAGTATTTCCCCATGAACATGATTAATGAACTCAAGAAACTATATGAGAAACCATCAAATGTAGAGATTTATGATTTGATGGAGGCTCTACATGGTTGTAAGCAGGGTGATGGTGAATCTGTGAGTGCTCATATGTTGAAGATGAAAAGTTTCATGGATCAACTACAAACACTTAAGAAACCCTATGACAATGATATGGCTGTGAACTTAATCAATAGATCCCTTAACAAGGAATTTAGTGGTTTTGTGAGGAACTTCAATATGCATTGCGTGGAGAAGACAGTAAGTGAATTGCACGCAATGCTCATTGATTATGAGAAAGGTTTACCACAAAAGGCTCCTACACCCCAGGTACTTGTTATTCAAGGGGGTAGAATTAACAAGCCAAATGCGAACAAGAAGAAGGGTAAGGGAAAGAAGAAGGTTGATAAGAATAAGCAAGTTATAGCTTATCAACCACCTCAACCTAAGAAGAACCCTCCTGTGAAGAATAATCCAAAGAAGGATCAAGGATGCCATTACTGCAAGGTGATGGGTCACTGGAAGAGGAATTGTCCTCTTTATCTTGATGACTTGCGAAACAATAAGGTTAAGAAGACTGGGCACATGGGCGCCAGTACTTCAGGTAACTTATTTGTCATTGAATTATTTACTTTATCGCATAAATTAAATTCCTGGGTATATGATACTGGATGTGGTATTAACATTTGTAATACACTACAGGGGTTTAGAGAGGAAAGGAGACTAGCTTATGGGGAGAAATTTCTGCATGTGAGCAATGGAGCACAAGCAGCAGTTGAAGCCATAGGAGTGTTTAATTTAGTTTTACCTTCTGGTTTAGTACTGATTTTAAACAATTGTCATTATGCACCTTCTATAATTAGAGGTGTTGTTTCCTTTTCATGTTTGTTGGATCTTGGTTTTACTCATACTATTGATGGCAATAAAATTTTTGTTTCTTTAAATGGTTGTATTTTATTTTAATGATGTTGCTGTGAATGGTGTGTTTGAAATTGATATGAATGATTGTATGTCCAACAATAATAATAATAATTCAATATACAGCATTAATAAGAGAATGAAGTATGACTTGAATTCTTCTTACCTTTGGCACTGTAGACTTGCCCATATAGGCAAGACTCGCATGCAAAAGCTGCAAAGAGAAGGGCTTTTGAAGAATATCAATGATGAGTCATTTGATAAGTGTGAGTCTTGTATTTCTGGGAAGATGACTAAGAAACCTTTTCATAGCAATATGGAAAGAGCTTCAGATCTACTTGGTTTGATACATACTGATGTGTGTGGACCACTTAGACATGTGTCAAGGAGAGGTGCTGTTTACTTCTTAACTTTTACAGATGATTTCAGCCGTTATGGTTATGTTTATTTACTTAAACATAAACATGAGGTGTTTGAAACATTTAAAGTTTTCAAATCAGAAGTAGAATTGCAACTAGGAAAGAAGATTAAAGCTCTTCGTTCTAATCGAGGTGGTGAATACCTTAGTCAAGATTTTAAAGATTTCTTAACTGAGAATGGAATTGTCCAGAATCTCACATCTCCATATACTTCACAACAAAATGGTGTATCTGAGAGAAGGAATCGTACATTGTTGGACATGGTTCGATCAATGTATAATCTTACTAATCTTCCTTTGTCTTTTTGGGATTATGCTCTTGAATCAGCTGTTCGTATTTTGAATATGGTTCCCACCAAGAAGGTTGATAAGACACCATATGAGATGTGGACTGGAGAAGCTCCGAACTTGTCTTATTTAAAGGTCTGGGGTTGTGAGGCGTATGTTAAACGTGATTCACAAGATAAACTCCAACAAAGATCTGTAAAGTGCATTTTTGTAGGATACCCAAAGGAAATAATGGGTTACTACTTTTACTACCCACCTGAGAACAAAGTGTTTGTTGCTAGGTATGGTGACTTTCTTGAAAGTGATTTTGTATCTCAAGAAGTCAGTGGGAGAGTATATGATCTAGAATATGATCAAGATAATGCATTACCTTTACAAAACACTAGCACACTTCCTGTAGAACCTGAAAGTCTGGGTCCTCCACCGGAAGTTGTAGTTCCCATTCGCAGATCTTCAAGATCTGTGAAAGCTCCTGACCGTCTATGTCTTAATGTAGAGGTTGATGAGAATTTACTAGGGGATCTTAATGAACCTACTAGTTATAGAGCTGCCATTAATAGTCCTGAAAAGGAAAAATGGAAAGTTGTTATGAATGGGGAAATACAATCCATGCATGATAATGAAGTCTGGGAAGAAGTAGACCTACCTCCTGGATGGAAATGCACACACTTATAAGGCTCGTATGGTTGCTAAAGGTTTTACTCAAACTTTTGGAATTGATTACGAGGAGACTTTTTCTTCTGTAGCAGATATAAGAGCTATAAGGATTCTCATAGCTATAGCGGCGTACTATGACTATGAGATATGGCAAATGGATGTGAAAACCGCTTTCTTAAATGGCCATCTAGATGAAGACATCTATATGGCACAACCAGAAGGGTTTGAAAATCTAAAGTTTCCAAATCATGTATGCAAACTTAAAAGATCCATTTATGGATTGAAGCAAGCATCACGACAATGGAACAAGAGATTTGATGCTGAAATCAAAAAGTTTGGATTTACTCAGAATCTTGATGAGCCATGTGTGTTTCACAAAGCTAGTGGGAGTGATAATATAATTTTCCTAATCTTATATGTTGATGACATATTGATCATGGGAAAAGACATTCCAAGTTTGCAAAAAGTTAAGGCATATCTTGGGAAGTGCTTTTCTATGAAAGATTTATGAGAAGCTGCATACATTCTGGGAATCAAAATCTATAGAGATAGATCAAGGCGGTTAATTGGATTAAGTCAAAGTGCTTACATTGACAAAATATTGAAATGATTCAATATGCAAAATTCCAAGAAAGGATATTTGCCGATGGAAGTAAAACATGGCTTATGTGATGAGTTTTGTGCTTCAACACCTGATGAGGTGGCTCGCATGAGTAAAGTTCCTTATGCTTCGGCTGTAGGATCTATTATGTATGCGGTTAAATGCACAAGGCCAGATGTGGCGTTTGCTCAAAATATCACCAGTCAATTTCAACAGAATCCATGTGAAAAACATTGGATTTCTGTTAAGCATATTTCTTAAGTATTTGAGAAATACAAAAGATATGTTTTTGGTACATGGTGGAGAACCAGCTAAAGAACTTTGTGTTACAGGTTTCTACGATGCGTCCTTTCAAAGTAATAAAGATGATTCGAAGTCTCAGACGGGTTATGTCTTTGTTATTAATGGAGGAGCAGTAGACTGGAAGAGCAAGAAGCAGAGTACAATTGCGATGTCTGCAACAGAAGCTGAATACATTGCTGCTTCAAAAGCTGCTATGGAGGCTGTTTGGATTAGAAAATTCGTTTCAGGGCTTGGTGTTATGCCTTCAATTGAATTACCTATTAATATGTATTGTAACAATTCTGCTGCAATCATATTTGCCAATGAACCTGGAGTCATGAGAGGCACCAGACATTTTCTACGGAAGTATCACTTTGTTCGTGAAAAGGTTAACGAATGTGAAATAAATCTGCTGAAAGTTCACACAGATGATAACTTAGCTGATCCATTCACTAAGGCTTTGGCGAAAGAAAAGCTTAGTGAATTGGCCAATGGAATTGGGCTTAAATTAGCTAGTAGTTTCATGCATAACTGTGATTAGTATTTGGATAAAGGATATTGTAAACAATTATTATTTTAATAAAATAAAGTATGTTGGTATGTTTATTTCTATTGTTAATTATTGTTGTCCTATTTTTGCATGTTTAAATCCATGAATAAATGTTATTCTTAAATTGTCCGTTGTCAGTTAATAATATGGGAATATTATTAAATTAAGACAAATCTGAATGTTGGTATAATATACTTGGAGTATATTGATGCGTAGTCATGCCATTTCAGATGATATTCGATGATACTGAATATAGGACTTATCCCGACTATATGATGTTACTTTATGGATCTTGTCATTAAGTAAATCATAAGAAGTTATCCTTAGACTTGAGATGCAAGATAACGGTCATGAATGTAGTACATTTTTGTGGAACAACTTAACGCTATACGTAACTGGTAGTCATAAGGATTGTTTTTGGTAGTGTTACAAAGTTTGTGTGTTTTGCTTGTAATCAATATAGAATTTGTTCCTTCAAATTAATTTTTGGAGTTTAATACTGCTGGGCCCCTCGTAGGGTTGTCAAGGTGTTTGCGTGGCCACACCCAAGGTCTTTCCTGAAAGGTTCAGAAGATTTGGTAATCTTGTCAATTTCTAACAACGAGAAACAGAATGGTTAAATAAGGAATGACCTAGATCCATATCCTTATTAACACGGTATTAGAAACGAAGGGATGATAATAATGAGAAATCATTAAAAGGTTTTCCAGGAGCCTTACTCGAGTTGTACTAGAGGCATCGGCGTGTTGCAAGACGCTAACCGATGTGATCACACTATTATGATATGTCTAAGTGGGAGCTGTTAGTTTTATAGACATTATAATAATAGTCGTGTGTTAGGATCGAACTCGAGATCACGGGATTGCACACAATACGTATGAAGAGTAAAAGAAATTATTATTTATAAATGTTATACGTAATTATTAATAAACACAAAACTAGTAACGACCGTTAGTATTTAACGGAGAATGACTAACGACCGTTAGACGAAGATTAGGAAAGTATTACTAATGAATATTTAGAAACAAGAGAAGGTTCCAGAAACCCCTTGGGGGTCTCCAACCGATCGGCCAAAGGGAGGTTCCCACCTCCTTTGTGCCTTGAGCTCCAAGTTTCAATTAGTATATAAGCAAACCCAAGATGCATTGTTTTCTCATAACTTGTACACACACATCTTGGTGTTTTCTCTCCTTTTATTTGTCCCAATCGATCCTAAACCTAAACCCTTTAAGGTTTTCGATTTTCTTTAACTAAACAAAGTTTTGTGTTTAATTTACTTGCATAAACTTTTTCTTGAATTAGTATGTGTGTACAAGAACGCGATTCAAACACACTATTGTTTGATTCTTGGATTGAATTACAAAAGAGGTAAGGGGTAATTCTTATAATCCACATAAACCCTAATTAGGGTTCTTGATTTGAAGATTGCAATTTGATTCTTGTTAGGGCTAGAATCACAAAGGTATGTTTACTATTTAATATTGATTAATTAATTACATGTTATATGATCTTGTTATAACTGCTTCCGCTATGCTCACTTGATGTGTTTGGTTTATTTTATATGAATGTCATGATATCATAATTCCAACAATGTTGAAAGTTATTGAAAAGGGACAAGTTATCCACACCCTCCCATAGGGAGGGTATCCTATTATTAGGTGCATCAACGGTTTGTACGGTGTGCATCGCGGGTTGTACGGTTTGACTAAAATCTATTGATGTGACAATATAGAGAGGGTTCCTATAACACATTAAGCACTCAATGCAAAAATAAAAACTTGGTAGAGAACAGGAAATGAACATAGACAGTCAGTGAGACTTTGTCGGATATCTGCGTATCATGCTTGTTCTTAAATCTTAAGAGAGAACATAGATAGTCAGTGAGACTTTGTCGGATCTCACTTGAACTTCATCTTCTTAGTTAAGGTACTTTACTTGCACAAGCTGGATCATGAAGGTAGAGTGTATCTTCATTTGATTTACGATTTTCTTGAGTCTTGAGTGTTGCTTGTAGGGGGTTTACTCTGGATGAAGCCCAACAACCGGTATGATTTGAAGGGGGAAGATAGGCCAGGAATAAGCTTTTCTTTGGGCCATTGAAATCTAGTACTTGATCCATTTGTAAGTTGTAACTTCTACTTTTTATTCTTTATCCATTCTTTTGAGACTTTGAGTTATGGCAATTTATGAACGCAAATACTTTCTTCAAATATTTGATGTGAACAATCTAATTTTCAGATACTAACATAATCAACATAGTTCAAACATTTATATTTTTTTTAGAAGGTGACACTTACGCAAACATTTTTTATATCAAGACGAAATTTGATATATGTTGATCATATTAGTTTTAAAAAATATATGTTGTTTAAGTGATACTCTAAAGAAAACATAATAATTGCTGAATGTCAAGTAACACTGTGTCACTATCCATAGCTATATACAATACATTTTAACTGATTCAATAATACAACATAAAATTATTGATGCAATGCATGTAAGCATAGCCGTAATGAAACAATATAATTGATATGCTTATCAGTTATGAAGCATAAGGACACAACATGTTTGAGTTTCCTTCTTGAATCTAATTTTCATACCAAGGGCCAGATATCCTATTCATCTTTTCTGGGCATCGTAGTTTTCAAATTTTTGGCCGACTAATTCACTGGACTTGAGCCCACGGTCACATATACCCAAATTGAGTGAAGTCCTCCCTTCCCGTTTGAGTGCAAATGTTGTTACTGTATATGACACAATAATGATGGTAGTGAAACAATCTATATCGTTGGGTTTTAGCTTCCCCATCGTCCTAGTAGTATAATGACATGTTAAGTTAGAGTTCAGTCGATATGATGTTAGGTCATTTTTTCGAATGGCTCGTTTTGTTAAGTTTGGTTATCGAGACATGTTTCAGTACGTCATTTAATTCGAATTCAAAATGGTAACAAGATTTTAGATGATTCAAAATTATGGGGTAAAACAGTTGTCCAAGAAAACAAGTTACTCGTACACTTTTTACATATTAGTAGCAAAATCGACGTCAGAAGACTTGGATTAGTCGTATACCACGTGACTTTTTTACAATGACGAGATAAAATATTTACTTTGATACAGTTGAGTGACTAAATGTGTAAAAAAGTGTAAGATTTAAATGAATATGCTTCGTATATCGGTTGTAAGAAAGTACTGGTGTTAAAACACTTCAGCAATTTTTTTCAGTTTAGCTCAGATGTTATTTTGTACCTATCTATAGTCTATACAGTGCATATAAAGCGTTTTTTTTTTTTTTTTTTTTTTTTTTTTTTTTTTTTTTTTTTTTAACTTAAGAATGAGTTATCCTCAAAATAACTTTTCATACTTAAATTCACACATAAAAATTTAAACAATATTTCCTTAATAAAATAGTTGCATTACAATTCACATCCAAAATTTCAAAAAAATCCATGACAACTTTTGACAACTCTTTTCTATATAGTTTCTAAAGTAGAAAAGTAGTTTTTTTTTTTTTTTTTTTTTTCCTTCTTCTTCTTCTTCTCTAAAAATCCACCCACAAACTCTAGTATATAATACAACATATTACAACATTTTTGTATTATTATGTTAGTTCATAATTGATGAAAATGAATAACCACGCAACTATAAAAGCTTGCCACTATAAAATCTCGTTTTTATGCACGAGTATTCGTCTAGTTTTCATAACGAAGTAACTAGCCTGTTTTCAAGCCTAATCATTCCACCTAAACAATGCCATTTAATATTCACGTTTTTGTTCATCGTTAACATTTTAGATTGGGTGTAACAATGACCACCTACAGACCAACTTAACATTCCACTGCTACATCAGCTTTCTTTTTTCATGACTACTTCGTGAATAACTTAGTGTAAAAAAAGATCGACATCCACAAATTGTTTTTTAAAAAAGCATGTAAATGTCAAATTGGGTTTTTGGTTTGCATTTGAATCGGTCACAAAAATGACCGTCTCTCCAATTTCTTCATATGGGACGCGTCCCCTATAGAGTGGTGTAAAATTAAAGGGTGTGATGCGTCGGGTAGGCCGACCGACCATTACAACCAGCCTTAAAAATATATTGTTTTGAAAAAGTCAAAATATTGTTGTCTTTGTTTTAAGGAATTTAATTTACACAAAGTCTACAATGTGTACACAAAAATGACATTTTTATTATTGCCAATTTACCCTTGTACAGTAAAAGACGAAGAAAACCTTGTGAAGCATGTGAAAATCTTATGACATGTGACGATATTTGTAGGTAAGAGAAATATGTATCTTGTTGAGAAAAGTTGTTAGTGATATTAGTGATAATGGCGAAATCATAATAAGGTAAAAGTCGTCAAGTCATAATTGAGAAGAAAAGTTGATTTATCAGTAATTATATATATATATATATATTTCATTTATCGTGAGTGTACTATTCCTCACTTAAAATAATAATTTTGGCTATAGTGATTTTGTGAGTGAGTGAATAGTAAAACTTTAAAATAATAATTTCTGCTATAGTAATTAACGGTCGTTAGTTACTGTTAACTAACGACCGTTATCTTTAACATTTTAAAAAATCTCCGTACAAAATTAGTCCTTATCTCAAAGGTTCGTTGCAAATTTACTCCTCTCATAATTTAAATAATTGGTCCTTCATGTTATACATCTATTGCAAAGTCAGTCCTTGATCACTAACTTGACGTTAAGTAGCTAACGACTGTTATCTTCAACAATTTAAAAAAAAAATCCATACGAACTTGGTCCTTCATCTTAGAGGTTCGTTGCAAATTTAGTCCTCACAATTTAATATTGTATAATATCCGCGGCAACGCGCGGCTTACATCCTCGTTGTGAACAATAATTGCAAGTACGATAGTAGCTGCTCTTACAACCGTTGTAACCCACAATCTACATCTCAAAAATCATATATTTAAACCTGAGTCTATTTTCTTACTTGTTATTCAAATTATGTCATAGTGTGATGATAAAATCATAGCCCAGAGTAATAGTAGTGATCTCGAAAAATATAGTTGATATACATCGGTGATGTACAATGGTTGAAAGCAGGGGCGAGGCCAAAAGGGGCTAGCCGGTGCTTGGCCTCCCCTAATTGTAACCACTGGTAAATTTCACTTTGTACTAAATTAATATAATCCATTTTCTACGTATTTTTTTTTTGGATTAAACGTTATCAATTTATATAATCACAACAACCAACTAATGTGACGTAACTCACATTACTAATAAACTGCTCACACGCGGACCGACACCAACCTGCCTTATGTTTATTTCACATAAAAATCCTTATATGTCAAGTATAAAAGTTTTCAACTTTTATTTGCCTCTTTACGTTAATTCATTAACGTATGATTATTAAACGTTCAAACTAAATATTTGCTATTAATTTGGGTTTTCGTGAAACCTAATCTAATATAACTATGAATTTATGTAACTAAATCACAAACCCTAAAATATAACACCTCAGAGCTAATGAGCAAAAACCCTTGATTTTACATTATTCCCGTTACAAACTCTAAATTACAAATCCATGATTTTATAAATAAAATCATAAATCTTTATTAATATATACATAATTTTTGCTAGTAACCAATAAACATAACTAAAGAATAAAACTAAGTATTACAAGTCTTACAACATCAACTAGCCTAGGTACAAATAACATAAGCTTAGGACATAGCCATTGTGTTTCTGTGATTCGAAATGCAAACCAAAACATGACCCTTTATTTTGTTTGTTGTGCTCAACATACAATCAAAGCATAAACAAACCTTGGTCCTAGACTAACTAAACCTTAAATGGTCAAACGTAAAAACAATTAGCCCAAACTAGTTTACTTACCCACATGTCTTATAGATATGATACACTTTCCATGCAAACTGGATTTACAAATCCACATAGCACCATGCGAACATACTTGAATCCTCACAGAGTCCTAGATTTCTTCTTGACAAAGCTTAAGCAAGTGGCAAGCTTAACCAATAAAATTCAACCTTCCTCATCTATAAATATTGAACTAGAATACAACCTTTTTTTCCCTCCATCTCTCGTTTTCAAACACAACGCCCACACAGCCACTTACCTACTGAAAACAAGTCCAAGGAATAGGAAAGGAAAGTTTGTACTTGAGCTTAAAGCTTGGGAAGCTTGTCGCAAAATAGGAAGTTGATCTGATCATTTGTTTCTAGCCAATCTTAAACCATTTCCATAAGCTTTGTAAGTCCTCAAATCCCTTTCAAATCTCTTTTACACTTCTATTAACACTTACATATGGTATAATCTAATACAAGTAAGAACAAAGATCAAAAACTAATTTTTCTTTCTTTCTTTTTATTCTTACCGAGAGCAAACAACACCCACTTAGTGTAATTATATTTTTAAACCTTAACGTCAAGCTACACATTAAGTGGTCCAGATAAGCAAATATACTTGTTATTAAGCCACGAAAATAAGCTACAAAAATAAGTTACAAATCTTTCATAATTTTCGTCCTTATTTCCTTCTTTTTTTTTTTCTGTCGAGAACCAACCCAAAACAGCCCCAGCCCCTCGTTACATTTTTTCTTGAGCCTTAAGCTACACCATGTAACCATCTAGATAAGCTAACCAAAATGGTAACAGGTCCTAAAGACAAGCCCAAGAAGTTTTAAGAATCAACCTTTGTTTCTTTTCTTTTCTTTCTTTATCAAGACAAGTCCAAACACTCCTTTTCATTGAATTGTTTAACCTAATAAATGAAACCTTTAAGCTAAAAGGGTTGAACTATCTTAAAGAGAACCTAGCTAAGTTTATAAAACCACCAACTCATCACCAAAAACCCAAGGCCTCGCCTTGTGTTTCTTGCCTTCTTTTTTTGGTCCCGAGTTCAAAACCAACGCACCCTGAATGGGCTGTAAAGTCCATAAGCTAAGTTTAAACTCATAAGCCCTCAACAGCTCATTTATAAGCTTAAAATAAACTATATTAATAAACCAAATCAAGCCACATCCCTTTCTAAAACGAAAATGCAAATTTGAGAAATAAGGACTAGAAAAAACATGCATGGGTAAAAACACTAAACATGGAGTTCCTTGGGTCAAAACTGAAAATTTAAGTAATAATATAGAATAAGGACTATGCATGTGACTTTCAAATTGCATGGAGGGCTTGTTTTGCTAAAATTCTAAAACTATATATATAGAGGATTAACTTTAAAAATTAATTAATGCATGGGGATAAAAAGTGTAAATTATGAATTAATAAGTTATAAAAAGAAATTTAGTGTAAATTATATGTAATCATGGGTATCAAGTGTAACATCTTATATTATTACGAGAATATACCATTAATACATATTAACTCGGGTTTTGATAAAAACTAATATACGAAGTGTCTCTATATCATCATCGATCAAAATATGATAAGACTTATCGTCCGTTAATTTTGAAAGAGACTTCAAAGTTATAATCCTATCGTTTATACTTTTCTCGTTCAACCGTACGCGTTATTTTAATTCCACCCAAAGATTTACAATAATACACATGTTGTACTATTACTATAAGTATTATTCACTAATAAAGTTTTGAACGACAACAAACATACTGAAACTTGACATACCAACTCAGGTCACGTGTCGGAGTAGTTTATTCACACAACTTGATTAGTTTTCAACAGAACTACTGTATCATCAAGGTGAGTTCGTAATCCCACTTTTTATATGTTTTACAAACTTGTGGGGAGATACATGCTACAAACCTGAACACAAGTATTTTTTTTCTGTATGCTATCCTGATCGATATTGCCTAAGTTCCCATTGTTGCCACTAAAAGACCCTCATATCATGCACCATTAATCACTTGCGAGTGAACGCGAATATAGTGAATAGATCTATTGGCAGTTGACGCCCCATTTGTTAGCCGGATAGGTGACCAAATGCACTATATTTGAGAATAAATGGGAGAATGGCAAGCTCCTGCCCGAGGGCACTATTACAGACATGATGTCTGTACTAACATCATTTTTATGATGTCCAACTGTTAAGGTTTGCGTGTCATGAGACTTAAGGCAATATACTGTGCTGCAATATTACTGTTCTACTATGATTTAACTTGTGTTCAACTGATTATTATACAAACACGATGGATTCACTCAACCTTTATGTTGACTTTTAGCATGTTTTATCTCAGGTAACTAAAGCACGACTTGGCACGGAGTGGCTATGGACTTTCTTATAAAAAGGGGCATCCATTTTGTTATCATTCAAAAATAAGTACTTATAAATGTATTTCAATAACTCCCGCTGGGACCTCTCTTTTGTGTAAACTCTAATTAAATAAATGAATGATAACTGTTTTATCTAAAACGTCTCTTTTTGAGTCGTTTTCTATTATTATGACTGTGATACTTGAAGTAATACCCCAAACTTAATTCCGCTGAGTATATCAAAATATGGGGGGTGTTACAGATTGGTATCAGAGCCATAGTTATAGAGAACAAGGTGCAAACCTAAACTATAACTATTTTACACACTTAAATAAAGTCCTCCGTGCCACTACGCCAATAAAATACTACTTATTCATGTTTATGCTGATTATTTAGTTAACTTGTGAAATATTTATAATTATCGGGTTGTTACAGAGTTATGTCTTCCTCTGACCCCCCTATTACCATCCTATTGGATGCCGATTCCAAGGATACTCTTCCCCCCACAGATCCACCAACACCATTAGCACCACCAGCTCCACCATCATCACATGATATCCCACCAGTTCGCCCTAGGAGAACCCGTGAGACAGCACGAAAAAGGGCACTTCATGTGCCCTCACCACCAGCATCACCATTACCACATCCACATCCGTACATGCTGCCTACATATGTACCACCATCAGTTCCAGCGTCTTCACCACCACCTCTACCATCATCTCATCCCCAAGATGATATTCCTGAGTACATGATGCCACCTCGAAAAAGAATATGCTTTTATTCACCACCATCACCAACAGATTTCACTCCCCCGCCCCAACCATTTGAGCTCGGAGAAAGTGCAAGAGCCGCCATTGCCTAACACTGCTCTTTGCCACTACCATCCTTTCCTGACTTTGCTCCTTTACCACGGGTGTTTGAGATAGGAGAAAGTTCACGGGCAGCGATGAACCAACAGTCTACCATTTCCACTCTCATGGCACATATGGAACGACATGAGAAACAGACCGATACTGCCTTAGAATCGGTTAAGCATACAGCTGGAAACCTACTTACCAGCCAAGTTACCATGCAACAAAAAATTAGGCACCTTAGACATCGGACTACAGGAAACCCGTGACAAGGTAAACAACTTTGAGGAAAGTCACAGACAACTGAGACAAGATATACTGGTGGTATATGAAAATGAACTAATGTTACTACAAGAAATGATGAAGCGAGACAATGATCTGTTGATCGCTCAATCTAAGATTGTCACATTGGAGAAGGTTGTGGAAGATAACCAGGTCCAATATCAAGAGAGCATACAGATCCTTCTCAACAAGATTGCAGAGCTAGAGATTCATCTTGGAGGAGCATCTTCATCTGGCAGCAATTAGACTAGACCTTTGTCTACCTGCTTTTGTGCCATATCTCAGCTACAGGGTGTACATATGACGCTAGTATCTAGTTTGTTGCTTTTGTACTATATCCCAGCCACGGGGTGTGTGGTATAAAAATGACGATGGTATCTAGTTTATTGTATATCTAGCAGCTTTTGTACTATGTCCCAGCCACGGGATGTGTGGCATAAATATGACGCTTGTATCTATTTTGTTGTATAAACAAATTAGCAAGTTATTTATGACTATATGTGGTTGTGATTTTGTTATATTTTGCTGTGATATTGGTTGATGTGGGCCAGAGTTGATCATTTTATACACATGAATGATAGTATTCGGACATGTCATGATCTTATGATTCTTATAGACTCAATTGGTTGTGATTTTATATTATATCAGGATTGATTTCTACGCATTTACCTTGTTATTTGTATTATCCTAACATAACATGGACATTATACGAATTCTAAACATGTGTTTTTCTTGTGGTATTGATAGAATTATGCCTCCAAAAAGGAAAACAACTGCAACACCAGAAACAGCCATGACTCAGGCTGCTATTCGGAAACTGGTTGCTGACAGTGTTACTGCAGCATTAGAAGCTCAAGTAACAGCAATGGCCCGTTCTGGCAGTGCCAGCAGGCCTAATGGAGAAAGTGAGGCATCTACCGCACGCAAGTGCACATACAAAGATTTCATGAACTGTAAGCCAACCTTTTTCAAAGGAACAGAAGGAGTAACTGATTTGGCTCGATGGTTTGAGCGCTCAGAGACTGTGTTTATGAGAAGCGGTTGCACAGACGACTGCAAGGTTATTTTTGCCACCGGTACTCTTTTGGACGATGCCTTATCATGGTGGAATTCTTCCGCCCGTACTGTAGGTATTGAAGCAGCTTATGAACTCAGCTGGGCAGACTTCAAAACAAAAATGCTCAAGAAATATTGTCCCCGTACCGAAATTAAGAAACTAGAAGATGAGTTTCACCAACTGGTTGTGAAAGGAACGGATCTTAAAGCATACAACCGGAGGTTTCAGGAACTGGCAGTACTATGTCCAACCATGGTTCCTGATCTTGAAAAGGAGATGGAGAAATATATCGAGGGACTGCCTCGAAGTATTGAAGGAAATGTTACCGAATCTAAACCGAAGTCACTAGAAGAAGCCATTGATATTGCTCAAAAGTTACTGGACCGAGAAATCAAACGTAATTCTACACAAGGGAATAATGACAACAAACGGAAGTTTGATGACAAAAGAACCACTCATCACAACAACAACAACCACCCCAAAAACAACAACAACAACAACAACAACAACAACAACAACAACAACAACAACAACAACAACAACAACAACAACAACAACAACAACCGTAACAATAACTACAATTATCGGCAAAACCGCAACAATCACCACAATCAACAGAACTGCAGGTAGGAAGTTGCCACACCTGCTGAAGGAAGTGGTTATGCTGGAAAACTTCCTTTATGCAACCGATGCATGTTGCATCACCATGGGCCTTGCACTGTTAGGTGTACAAAATGTCAGAGGATCGGCCATCAAGCCAAAGACTGCAGAGTCACTGGTGCTAATTTGCAGCTGGTAACCGTGATATGCCACGGATGTGGTGAGAAAGGACACTACAAGAATCGGTGCCCAAAACAGAATGCCAACCAGAACAACAACGCCCGTGGAAGAGTTTACTTGCTAGGAGATGGAAACACTCAGCATAACCCAGATGTGGTCACGGGTACGTTTCCTTTTAACCAACATCTAGCTAAAGTATTATTTGATACATGAGCTGATAAAAGTTTTATATCTATCCATTTTGCATCCTTACTTAAACTTACTCCCACTGCCCTAAGCGAAACCTACAAAATTGAACTAGCCAACGGAAAATTAGTAAGCACTAACTCAATAATCCAACGTTGCACACTAACCTTACTAAACCAATCTTTCAACGTCGACCTCATGCCTATTGAACTCGGTAGCTTTGATGTTATCATCGGTATGGACTGGCTATCCAAGTACCATGCAAGAATCATATGTGACGAGAAGGTGGTTCACATTCCATTCAAGGATGAAACTTTGATTATCCGAGGTAATCAAAGTAAGACCAGATTAAGCATTATATCTTGCATCAAAACCATGAAGTATATTGATAGAGGGTGTCACGCATTCCTAGCTCATGTGACGGAGAAAAAGCCGAATGAGAAAAGACTAGAAGATGTACCTGTGGTAAGAGATTTTCCAGAAGTTTTTCCCGAGGAATTGCCTGGTCTGCCACCTATTCGTCAGGTGGAGTTCCAAATTGAATTGGTGCCAGGAGCAGTGCCAGTAGCACGAGCACCCTACCGCTTAGCCCTATCAGAAATGCAAGAACTATCTAACCAACTACAGGAGCTACTGGATAGAGGTTTCATTCGACCAAGTTCTTCGCCTTGGGGAGCTCCTGTCCTACTTGTCAAAAAGAAGGACGGAACTTTTAGAATGTGTATTGATTACCGGGAGTTGAATAAACTTACGGTGAAGAATCGATATCCATTACCAAGGATCGATGATTTGTTCGATCAACTACAAGGATCGAGTGTTTACTCGAAGATTGATTCGAGATCAGGTTATCATCAGCTACGAGTCAAGGAAGAAGATATTCCTAAAACAGCTTTCCGAACAAGATACGATCACTATGAATTTCAAGTAATGCCGTTTGGGTTAACTAATGCACCAGCCGTGTTTATGACCGGGTATGCAAACCTTATCTGGATAAATTCGTGATTGTGTTTATTGATGATATCCTCATCTACTCTCGAAACAAAGAAGAACATGAAGAGCATTTGAGAACTATTTTGGAATTGCTCAAGAAAGAACAACTGTATGCAAAATTCTCCAAGTGTGATTTCTGGATTCACACTGTGCAGTTTCTTGGGCACGTGATTGATCGCCACGACATTCACGTAGATCCTTCTAAAATAGAAGCAGTCAAGAATTGGGAGACTCCTACAACACCCACTGAGGTGCGTCAATTCTTAGGACTGGCTGGCTATTATCGGAGATTCATAGAAGGATTCTCGAAGATTGCTAAATCTTTAACCGAGTTAACTCAAAAGAACAAGAAATACATCTGGGGGGAAGATCAAGAGAAATCGTTCCAACTGTTAAAGCAAAAGCTTTGTGAAGCTCCAATTCTAGCACTACCTGAAGGAAACAACGATTTTGTTGTTTATTGTGATGCATCACACCAAGGTTTGGGCACCGTATTAATGCAAAGGGAAAAGGTTATTGCTTATGCCTCCCGACAGCTCAGGCCTAATGAAGAGAAATACACAACTCATGATCTTGAACTAGGAGCAATAGTGTTTGCCCTTAAGATTTGGAGACATTATCTGTACGGCACAAAATGTATCATGTTCACTGATCATAAGAGCCTCCAACACATTCTGGATCAGAAAGATTTGAACATGAGGCAACGCCGATGGCTAGAATTGCTAAGCGATTATGATTGTGAAATTCGTTATCGCCCTGGAAAAGCAAATGTTGTAGCGGATGCTTTAAGCAGGAAAGAACGGATTAAGCCTCTTCGAGTCAGAGCTTTAGTCATGACCATTAACATGGAATTGCCATTCCAAATTCTTAAAGCACAGGCTGAGGCAATAAAAGAAAAAAACATTCAGGCTGAAAAGTTAAGAGGTATGGACAAGGCGTTTGAAATACGACCTGATGGAACCCGTTGCCTAAAGGGCAGAAGTTGGTTACCACTTGTTGGTGATTTAAGAAATGTGATTATGCATGAATCACATAAGTCAAAATATTCCATTCACCCAGGTTCTGAAAAGATGTATCAAGATCTCAAGAAGTTTTATTGGTGGCCAAACATGAAAGCTGACATCGCTGAGTATGTCAGAAATTGTTTGACATGTTCACGAGTTAAGGCTGAACATCAAAAGCCGTCCTGCTTGTTGATTCAACCAGAGATTCCTGAATGGAAGTGGGAAAGAATAACCATGGACTTCATCACCAAGCTACCTAGGACATCAAGTGGGTATGACACTATTTGGGTCATCGTTGATCGTCTTACGAAGTCAGCACACTTCCTACCAATCAAGGAGACAGAGGAAATGGAAAGTCTCGCACGATTGTATCTGAAGGAAATAGTCTCACGACATGGGGTACCAATTTCCATTATCTCAGATCGTGATTCTCATTTCACATCCCGATTTTAGAAATCGCTTCAGAAAGCTTTGGGTACTCAATTAGATATGAGTACTGCTTACCACCCTCAAACAGACGGACAAAGCGAAAGAACCATCCAAACGTTGGAAGATATGCTTCGGGCATGTGTAATAGACTTTGTAAAAGGATGGGATAGACATTTGCCTTTGGTAGAATTCTCATACAACAATAGTTATCATGCCAGTATCAAGGCAGCACCATTCGAAGCACTTTATGGGCGAAAGTGCCGATCACCCGTCTGCTGGGCCGAGGTTGGAGAAGCCCAACTTACCGGACCAGATATCATTCAAGAAACCACCGATAAAATAGTGCAAATTCGACAACGTTTACAAACTGCACGAGATAGACAAAAGAGCTATGCAGATGTAAGGCGAAAACCTATGGAATTTGAAGTTGGGGACAAAGTCATGTTAAAAATATCACCATGGAAAGGTGATGTTAGATTCGGAAAACGGGGAAAACTGAATCCCAGATACATCGGGCCATTCAAGAATCTTGAGAAAGTCGGCCCAGTAGCCTACAAACTTGAACTTCCTGTAGAGCTCAGTAACATACACCCTACCTTTCACATTTCTAATTTGAAGAAGTGTTTATCAGATGAAACACTTGTCATTCCAATGAAAGAACTTCAACTCGATGACAAACTCAATTTTGTGGAAGAACCCGTGGAAAGCGTGGACGGAGATGTCAAGCAATTGAAACGAAACCGTATCCCCATCGTTAAGGTTAGATGGAACTCTAAGAGAGGACCAGAATTTACCTGGGAACGAGAAGATCAAATTCGTACTAAATACCCTCACCTTTTTCCCAACACCTCAACCAACACAGACTGAATCTCGGGACGAGATTCAATTTGACGAGGGAATACTGTAACCACTGGTAAATTTCACTTTGTACTAAATTAATATAATCCATTTTCTATATATATATATATATATATATATATATATATATATATATATATATATATATATATATATATATATATATATATATATATATATTGGATTAAACGTTATCAATTTATATAATCACAACAACCAACTATTGTGACGTAACTCACATTCCTAATAAACTGCTCACACGCGGACCGACACCAACCTGCCTTATGTTTATTTCACATAAAAATCCTTATATGTCAAATATAAAAGTTTTCAACTTTTATTTGCCACTTTACGTTAATTCGTTAACGTATGATTATTAAACGTTCAAACTAAATATTTGCTATTAATTTGGGTTTTCGCGAAACCTAATCTATTATAACTATGAATTTATGTAACTAAATCACAAACCCAAAAATATAACACCTCAGAGCTAATGAGCAAAAACCCTTGATTTTACATTATTCCCGTTACAAATTCTAGATTACAAATCCATGATTTTATAAATAAAATCATAAATCTTTATTAATATATACATAATTTTTTCTAGTAACCAATAAACATAACTAAAGAATAAAACTAAGTATTACAAGTCTTACAACATCAACTAGCCTAGGTACAAATAACATAAGCTTAGGACATAGCCATTGTGTTTCTGTGATTCGAAATGCAAACCAAAAAAGGACCCTTTATTTTGTTTGTTGTGCTCAACATACAATCAAAGCAAAAACCAACCTTGGTCCTAGACTAACTAAACCTTAAATGGTCAAATGTAAAAACAATTAGCCCAAACTAGTTTACTTACCCACATGTCTTATAGATATGATACACTTTCCATGCAAACTGGATTTACAAATCCACGTAGCACCATGCGAACATACTTGAATCCTCACAGAGTCCTAGATTTCTTCTTGACAAAGCTTAAGCAAGTGGCAAGCTTAACCAATAAAATTCAACCTTCCTCGTCTATAAATATTGAACTAGAATACAACCTTTTTTCCCTCCATCTCTCATTTTCAAACACAACGCCCACACAGCCACTTACCTACTGAAAACAAGTCCAAGGAATAGGAAAGAGAAGTTTGTACTTGAGCTTAAAGCTTGGGAAGCTTGTCGCAAAATAGGAAGTTGATCTGGTCATTTGTTTCTAGCCAATCTTAAACCATTTCCATAAGCTTTGTAAGTCCTCAAATCCCTTTCAAATCTCTTTTACACTTCTATTAACACTTACATATGGTATAATCTAGTACAAGTAAGAACAAAGATCAAAAACTAATTTTTCTTTCTTTCTTTTTATTCTTACCGAGAGCAAACAACACCCACTTAGTGTAATTATATTTTTAAACTTTAAGCTTCAAGCTACACATTAAGTGGTCCAGATAAGCTAATATACTTGTTATTAAGCCACGAAAATAAGCTGCAAAAATAAGTTACAAATCTTTCATAAATTTCGTCCTTATTTCCTTCTTTTTCTTTTCTGTCGAGAACTAACCCAAAACAGCCCCAGCCCCTCGTTACATTTTTTCTTGAGCCTTAAGCTACACCATGTAACCATCTAGATAAGCTAACCAAAATGGTAACAGGTCCTAAAGACAAGCCCATGAAGTTTTAAGAATCAAACTTTGTTTCTTTTCTTTTCTTTCTTTATCAAGACAAGTCCAAACACTCCTTATCATTGAATTGTTTAACCTAATAAATGAAACCTTTAAGCTAAAAGGGTTGAACTATCTTAAAGAGCACCTAGCTAAGTTTATAAAACCACCAACTCATCACCAAAAACCCAAGGCCTCGCCTTGTGTTTCTTGCCTTCTTTTTTTGGTCGCGAGTACAAAACCAACGCACCCTGAATGGGCTGTAAAGTCCATAAGCTAAGTTTTAAACTCATAAGCCTTCAACAACTCATTTATAAGCTTAAAATAAACTATATTAATAAACCAAATCATGCCACATCCCTTTCTAAAATGAAAACGCAAATTTGAGAAATAAGGACTAGAAATGTAACGCCAAACATGCATGGGGTAAAAACACTAAACATGGAGTTCCTTGGGTCAAAACTGAAAATTTAAGTAATAATATAGAATAAGGACTATGCATGTGACTTTCAAATTGCATGGAGGGCTTGTTTTGCTAAAATTCTAAAACTATATATATAGAGGATTAACTTTAAAAATTAATTAATGCATGGGGATAAAAAGTGTAAATTATGAATTAATAAGTTATAAAAAGAAATTTAGTGTAAATTATATGTAATCAAGGGTATCAAGTGTAACATCTTATATTATTACGAGAATATACCATTAATACATATTAACTCGGGTTTTGATAAAAACTAATATACGAAGTGTCTTTATATCATCATCGATCAAAATATGATAAGACTTATCGTCCGTTAATTTTGAAAGAGACTTCAAAGTTATAATCCTATCATTTAAACTTTTCTCGTTCAACCGTACGCGTTATTTTAATTTCACCCAAAGATTTACAATAATACACATGTTGTACTATTACTATAAGTATTATTCACTAATAAAGTTTTGAACGACAAAAAACATACTGAAACTTGACATACCAACTCAGGTCACGTGTCGGAGCAGTTTATTCACACAACTTGATTAGTTTTCAACAGAACTACTGTATCATCAAGGTGAGTTCGTAGTCCCACTTTTTATATGTTTTACAAACTTGTGGGGAGATACATGCTACAAACCTGAACACAAGTATTTTTTTTCTATATGCCATCCTGATTGATATTGCCTAAGTTCCCATTGTTGCCACTAAAAGACCCTCATATCATGCACCATTAATCACTTGCGAGTGAATGCGAATATAGTGAATAGATCTATTGGCAGTTGACGCCTCATTTGTTAGCCGGATAGGTGACCAAATGCACTATATTTGAGAATAAACGGGAGAATGGCAAGCTCCTGCCCGAGGACACTATTGCAGACATGATGTCTGTACTAACATCATTTTTCTGATGTCCAACTGTTAAGGATTGCGTGTCATGAGACTTAAGGCAATATACTGTGCTGCAATATTACTGTTCTACTATGATTTAACTTGTGTTCAACTGATTATTATACAAACACTATGGATTCACTCAACCTTTGTGTTGACTTTTAGCATGTTTTATCTCAGGTAACTAAAGCACGACTTGGCACGGAGTGGCTATGGACTTTCTTATAAAAAGGGGCGTCCATTTTGTTATCATTCAAAAATAAGTACTTATATATGTATTTCAATAACTCTCGCTGGGACCTCTCTTTTGTGTAAACTCTGATTAAATAAATGAATGACAACTGTTTTATCTAAAACGTCTTTTTTGAGTCGTTTTCTATTATTATGACTGTGATACTTGAAGTAATACTCCAAACTTAATTCCGCTGCGTATATCAAAATATGGGGGTGTTACACTAATGGTCCAACTTCCTTAATAATTGCATGTTTAGCCCTAATCTTGTATTCAATGTAAATTTTCAAATTAGTCTCATGTGTATTAGCGTAAAAAGTAAACGGAGGTGAAAAAGTATACAAGTTACGATCAAAACCCATGTTGTATCGCGTATTATTATGCATCAACCTCATTAGTTTTACAAAGGCAAATTATTTTCATTACATTGTCTTACTATTAAATAAGTAAATAAGACATATTAAGTTGCAAGCAAATGTTTTGAAAATCGGACTGAACCAGCCGGTTCAACTGCTGAACCAGACCGTAACCGGCTTGATGGTTCTTTCAGTTCAACCGGAAAAAACCACATAACACAGGAAAAAATCAAGGACCGAAAAAAACCGGTTTGATGTCCGGTCCGGTTTTCAAACCATAGTTGCATGTATATCCCAATCAGAACATGCAATTATAGCAAATAGAATCTATAATTTTGTTCATGGTTTACTTGAATTTTTTATACTGACTATGCTAATTCGTAATTTTACTTGATGATAATCTTTGTTTATGATAATGAAACTAAATTATTAATTATTTTTAGACTCCTTATTAGTGTTTATTTATTTTTCTAAAATGTGTTGTTATAGTTTGTTTTTCTTCCGCGACGCTACTTAACATAGTAACTACTTTTTAAAAAAAGTTCATCCCTTTAACATAAAATTCTGACTTCGCCACTGATTGTAAGCATGATAGGAGGCTTTCTAACATTAGCGACTGATGTATCCCACATTTCAAAAATCACATATTTAAGAGCAACCTAAAACAATTTCTTTCTCGTTATTCAACTCATGTCATACAGTATTATTTTAGTACATTCACCTCAGGCTTTTTAATAAAGGACAAACAAGTCTATGAAGCTCAAAGTTAGGATATGTAGATGGATAATTAAATGGATACTCCTTACCCAATGCAGGGGAATCAATGGTACATACATTTGGAAATTGGAAGACATGTTGGCAAAGTAAGGACATATGCAACCAGCAGGGTCCAGCCACAACACAACTGACTGACATGACTTTACCCAGACCTCTTCTCATTTGATCTGACTTGACCCTTTCACTCTACGATTCACTTCACGCCACTTTTAACATTTACTCACCTACAAAGTCTATACGGTAAGACGCGTATGTAAAAGAAATTTACACAAAGATTATTCCAACATCGGATAAACTGTTCAAACGTGTAGCTTAGATGGTTTTGAAGATGAGATCATAGAGAGTATGCTATGTTTTATCTCGAGCATCAGGGGATAGCTCGACTACAATTTTTATAGCCAATTGGCTGCAATTATCCACAAAAAATAAACAAGAAAATGACCCATAAAAAGAAATCAATGAGTTAAAATTGGCTGCACAAAAATTGTAGCTAATATATTCCCGATAAATAAATCTCTAGCAAGTTGCTAGGAAATTACATCGACATTAAACCACTCCTTCTGACCCACAACGACCCTAGAACAACAATGATTCTAACAATCTAATTTAGATTGTTTAGAGTATGGAGTAAGATTTTTAGCATCATGTGTCACTTGGATACTTGTTTTGTTAACTCAATGCATAGTGACAAGAGTATGCTTTCATGAAATTCGAATTTAAAAAGTAAATACATTTTCATTGGGTTACAGTCGTGACATAACTCACATGAGTACATGACACATTTAGCTGGTTGTCATCATAGTTTGCACATGCATATTGGCAAAATATTCTAATATAATGTAGTAGTGTGGTAAATAATAAAAGTCTGTTATAGTCATACGTCATTTGAAAAAATTGTAATGCGCAACTAACTTTATGGAGTTCATTAACAGCAAGGCATATTTCCGTCGATAAGCGAGGCATTGATTTGGACTCGATATATACTTTGTCTGCTAGAATTAACCTCGATAAGTGAGGCATTGATTTGAACTCGGTACTTTTCTCGGTTTGTGCCAATGAGGTTGAATCCGAGAAACGTACATATTCCGTTTATTGTTGCATTGCTAAGAATGCTTGGAAAGTTCTTAATTTAGTGAAAAGTTCGTAATCACAACTTCTCGAACCTAGAGGAAGTGATTAACATAGTCGATAATGTTAATCTATATGCCTCTCATGTAAAGTTCTACGATGTTGTAATCCAAACCACATTTTAGCTTATTTGGAAGTATCGCAATAAAGTCATTTTTTTATTCCAACGACCAAAGAAGGTGCTTATTTTTAACATCAAGATGTTCTCATTTACTTGGATTTCTATTAGGGTCAAATTATCCTCCTAAATTAGATTGAGTGGTTTAATGACCCTTGTAACACTCTTTCCGCTTTCATGTAATTTGTTTTACTAGCGTCCTGCCAATTTTGTTTTATAAAATTTATTCTTCCCAAAAGAGAGTTCATCAAAACTTTTACATTGGCCACGGCTCTCAATCCAGATTATAATGACTTTTGCCATCTTCTAACAATATCTACGTCGGTTGTACATACAATTAAAACGATATATAAACTCTACTACACATATATCTAACGCATCACACCACCACATGAAAAAATGATGTTTGAATCCGATAGAAATACATAAACCAAGTTGGCTTATCAGGTTTTTAGACGTCTTAATCAGTTGTTTTTTAGTTCAACTGATTAAACCGGCCTATCTGATTCGGTTTCCAAAACAATTTATGTCACCAATGATGCTTAGCCAAATTGTTAACATTTTGAATTTTCCCTCTCACTTTTTGACACCTTAAATACACCACACATCACACCTCAAATGTGTGTAATGACACAATTTGGCCCACTTCTCATAATATATAAACTCACCCATATCATTCTCACTTCACCACCCTAAACACTCACTCACTCACTTATGGCTTCCGACCCCAACTCACCCATCACCACAACCTTCGTCCAAGCTGACCCATCCACCTTTCGAGCCGTCGTCCAACGTCTCACTGGCGCTACTCCAACCACCACCACAGCCCCACCTCACCGTGCTCCACCGTTCAAGCTGCATGAACGCAGACACCACACTAACAAGCTAGAAATCACACTCAACAATGGCTCACGTGACTTCAGACCCTTTAGGACCATGTCTCCAGTTTCTAGACAAAGAGGGTTTGTGGGCAGTGAGATGATGTCATCTCCTGTGTCGACACTGGATGTGTATGGTGGCAGGAGTCCAAGAACACCGGTGGAAGAAGAAGATAAAGCTATAGCGGAAAAAGGGTTTTACTTGCATCCAAGTTCACTTAGTACTCCAAGAGGAAATGAACCTGAATTGTTGGTTTTGTTTCCGCTGTCTTCTCCTAAAACAGATTCGTCGTCTATGTCTTTTTGACCTGGTTTTATTAGGGTTTATGAGTTTGTTGTGTACTAGTTTAAATATGGTTTGATTGGTTTATTAGTATGTGTTTTGTAGTAGTTTAATGAGCTTTTGTCCTAGTTAATGAGATTATGATTTATTCTATAAGTGTGTAATTTGTTGTTCTTTTATCTTAGAAATTAGGGTTAACGTTGCTTCTAACTTTCCATGTACGGAGTAACTATGTAAGTTTCTAAAAATGGCTAGTTATTTGTTTGTCACTGTTAAAATATTTAATAGCAAGGAGCAAGTTTATTATGGTTGATTGATAGATGTTACAGATATTGATTATCTATAATGTTTCGTTGACTTATATTTGCTTTTGATTTTTTTTTCAAAAAGTTTACATGTTCATCATTGTATTTGCAGAGTAACCTAATCTCACTAGATTTCAAATAAATAAATAAATAAATAAAATCACAAATATATCATTGTATATTTTGATTTCTATAAATCAAAAGTACAAAAAAAGTACAAATGAAGAATTTTGAGATTAATCCAAGAAAACTGGGTCTAATGTTTTCATTATTGCATACTTGTTGAAGAATAAATGATATCCCTCCGTTTCAAATTAATAGTTCATGTTTCTTTTTTGAATATTTCAATTTGATTGTCTACACTAAAAATAGATTAAGAAGTTTGATCAAGTTTACCATATTATCCTCGGTTGTAATTAATATTACAAATTTAAAAAAAAATAATAAAACAATTAATTAGTTAAGGGTAAAATTATTATTCTGCTAAAAATAAGAGAAAGAAGAACTATTAAAAATTATATTTTTTTAAACTATGTGTTTTTCATCGGGTAACAGTTATTCTATGACGGAGGGAGCATTGATTTTGAAAAAAATTCACCGACTAATTTTTACTTTTCATATTCATTTCACATTAATGTCATGTACTGTATATATTTCTTGTGTATCATGTGAACTGGTTAATATTTAATGAAGCTTAATTCGATTTGTTTATATGTGACATGAAACTCAAAACTCACAATTCTTATCAACAGAATTGCATTTCTCTAGGTTCAAAATTTTAAATTTTTTTCAACATTACATTAGGAAAAAAAAAAAAAAAGTTCAACTATAAGTGGTTTAAATCTGTGAGCTTTATTCCATGAGTGCACTCAATTTTCCGTTATATATAAAAACATCATTGTTTCACAAAACAAAATAGAAAACCTTTTTGTTCCATAACAAACAAAAGAAAGTTAACCTGACTCAAATATACAAAAGTAACACAAAAAGTCATGATTAAAATGAAATAAATAGTCAATAGAGTCATGAAGAAAGCATTGAAAATTTGAAGGACAACAATCATTAAACGGATAAGAAATCAATAATGTAACATTTTGACAATTTATGACAAAAATCACTTTTGTAAGAAGGGTTGTGTAAATAATGCGTCATCATGATTCCAACTCAATTTTTACCTTCTGCTTGAAATATCATTAGGATCCGAGTAAGTATTTGCTAGTTTGTTTAAGCTTTATATCCTTCTTAGAAAGGCTAAGATAGGCACTCTAACCTCGTGGACCTTTTTCATGCCGACTGATATTTTTTATAAGACCAATTTCTTAGTCAAGAGTTGGCGTTGAACACACGACCTGTTTTCTCAAAGCATTTTTAACCGATCAACTGAATGTTTATGGTGAAGGAATATTGGGACAATGTCCCAACGGTCTTTTTAGTTACTCGTTTACACTTTTCATTAAAAACCACCTTATTGTTTTTAAAATTATCATCTCTCTTACAAGTTCAGCTTAAAATAATTGTTCACCATGATAATTAATATATGCTCTAATTTTTTAGGTTTACACAAATATTTCAATCTCCTTTTTTTTTTTTTTTTTTTTTTTTTGAAAATGGTGTGCTGAATCTTGGCGCGACGGAGTAAATAGGGTGAATGATTATTTATTGCCTGTTCCGTTATAAATGGATTGAAAGATTTCAACCGTTGGATCAATTGACTAAACAGTATCACTTTGATAATCAAGGGCCTGGATTTATTCTCACATGAATAGCATTTACTGACCTACTGTCAAGTCTACCGTAATAATAATGGTATTTACTACCTTAAATATGTCAGATTCTCCTATTTTACCCATATCATCGGATGCTCCAAAGCCTCTTCATTCAACTACGCTTTATTACAGACCTTAACCAACCACAATATTTGTAGCAAAAAGATAAAAAGGTTTTGAATTGGTTGGCATTTAGATGCAATCAGAGCCATTTGATCAAATCTAATGGTTCATAATGACCTAACTTGAGTCAAGTAACTTGAGATGATCTCATCCCTCACAATATACATTTTCATCATTAGTCTAATCTATCTACACACGCATGACTGTAAAAGAACCGGACCAACATGAACAAAAAATTTACTGACACATATTTTCACAAACTAACGTATGAAACTATATATCGACGCATATTTCCATGGTACCATACCAAGAGCGGAGCCAGAAAGCTACGGTCGAGAGAGCTAACTTTGATAATTTTTAGAAACTACACTACAAATCGATTCATTAAAGGGATAAATTACAAAAATAGTAAAATATTTTAAAATTTTCACACTACAATTTTTTCGCAAGAAGGCACATGCCCACCCTGCCCCCTCCTGTCTCCACAAGTGTACCATACTAGCTACTATTAAGAATCTACGCCATAAAAATCCATAGATGTCCTGAGATGCCTCGAGAGTCACACTGGTTCCGTCACTGTGCCCAAGTCAACTTAACTGTTAATTTATCGTTTTAACCACTATATATTTCTGTTGGTGTGATTCCATACCCGACATACATATTTGCTATGTTGTTCTATTATTGTGGCTTCCACAAGCCCCATATGGGTTGATTAGACGCATCAAACGTACATGCATGTACATTTGTCTCTTTTACAATAATAGTACTCGTTTAATCTCATAGCCTTTTGTTCATAAAAAGGACATTCCCGCTTTTACTATAGTTGCTAATATTGTAAAACACATTGTTAGACGACAAAAATAAATTCACGATGATGCCAAACACAAAAACACAAGTATGTTTTACGGCAGGCCAAGATGATCGATTAACTTCGATGATCAACGGGCAACATTGTATATCTTTTATGCATTGGGTTAACTACAAAGTGTTATATATAGTGTTTGGCATAATTTGCGACAAAACGGCTAAAGTGCCAGCAAGGTTGGTCATCACTTCTATTACTAGCAGCGAGTACTTGTTTTCTTCTTGCTATGATGAGTGGTCGACGTCGAGGTATGATAGGGAGATACGGATATATACATAG
Organism: Artemisia argyi; assembly: GCA_030686995.1. Classification (NCBI taxonomy): domain Eukaryota; kingdom Viridiplantae; phylum Streptophyta; class Magnoliopsida; order Asterales; family Asteraceae; genus Artemisia; species Artemisia argyi. The sequence continues at coordinate 162,079,753 of CM060691.1, forward strand.
TAGAATGATCTTACATAATACATTGAGTCTCGTATAATTCACTTTATGATATATTAGCAATTTTTAGTGGACTAATTAGTTAAAAATAGAGTTAGGGTTATACTTAAACTAGAATTGCTCAGTGTCCAAGGCAAACAAATATACCATGAAATTTTAGTTCTATATAGATTGTACCCCCTCATCTCTATAAATATAGGTGAGAGGGATGCCAGTTTTCTTGGCTCGATGTAAGCCTATATTGGTTATTAATAAAAGGAGTTCGTGGGTATAAATTGTGTGTATTTTGTTCTTTTCTTTTGTCGATAATCTTGTGACCTTGAAATATCGACTTTTCTTGTGAAGTCTTTGATCAATTTTGCGCTAACCTCTCAGGTTTGTTGAAGGTTTTTATCTAACAATTTCATACACTATTTATAGATACGTAACACATCAACAACTAATGTATCCCACCTCATCAATACAAATGGACCGAGCCGTCTAACATATATATCATTGATCAATATGATATTCTATGCAGAGAGTGAGAAAACTTGTGTTTACTATGCAGCATCGATGGTCATCTTGGTCGACTTGAAGATGAAACCCATTTTCTTTGAAATTCCTATTTGAATGCAGCTATATACTGAGACTCAAAAGGATATTCCACTAAATGACTGATAACTTAAATGCTTTTGAAGACATGCAACTACCAAACTTTCACGAGTGAGTTCATTCAATTGTGTTTTAAAAAAAATAATGTCATCTTTATCATAGCACAAATTGGAAAAGAATATATACAATATCATACGGAGTAATAAATTGCATGTGTCGTATACACTTGAATGAACTTATCAACCTAATTTATTAGTGGTACTGTGAAGTGTGAACAATGGCAGAGCTTGCGGTTTTGTTGTGGGAGGGCCGAAAAGTTAATTCTTACTATGTAGAAGGGCAAAAGTGCAATTAAAATGATTTTTTTTTACTACTTTAAAATCAATAAGAAATATACTAAATGACAAAGTTGTGGGGGGAAGGGGGCACAACCCCTTTGGTCCCGACAAAGCTCCGCCAATGATTGTGAAAAAGTGTGACGATATTTGCCCAATTGAAGAAAAACAAGTTTTGTTGCAAAAGAGGGCTATGTACCTGGTAAGGAGGAGGAGGGAAAAAAAAGAAAAAAAAAAAAAAAAAAAAAAAAAAGACGTGTTTGGTTTGCAATTCAGAATTACATAAGGTATGTTGTGATAAACGGGTGGAATGGAATTAAGTATATCAATTCGGAATTACATATTGTACGTTTGTGTTTAAAATGAAGTTTAAGCTATGGGTATCACATTGGTGTGGGCCTACATTAGTAAAAAAAATTATTGTAGAAAAATTATGAAAATAAGAGATTTAATACATGAAATATGGTAATCATATAAGAATACCACTTAAACCACCCCTCCACTGATATATGAGGTTATGGGTTTCAAACTCACTTTGTGATTCTATATCCACTAACCAAACAAGAACAATGGATTACAAACTCATTCTTTGATTCCGAAACCCTTATACCAAACACACCCTAAAATGAGAATAATGAGAAGAAATTCTAGCCGCACATTTTAAATAAAATGAATAATTTTAAAGGAAGATGCATCTAATTTTGTAGATGCATCTGAAATGTGTGATTATGGTTTATTCTCATCCTTCTAATATTAACGATTATTTAACCTAATGAGATAGTCTAGCATTAAGAGTTCGAAAGTCTTTGTAAGGGATCTCAAGTTTTGAAACCTGTAAAATGCAACTTCTTGGGGTTAACAAAATAAAATTCCTAGGGCTTAGAATATCGCATGACAGAACCAAACTGGTTAAGCCTGAAACTGGAACAAAAACCGAGTTTGTTGACCCGGTTAGTTCGGATTGTTTTATGGCTCGAACCGGTCTTAGTCTAACACTGGCCGGGTTGGACCAAAAGTGTATGTGTTCTTTTAGGCTCCAAAACATCATACAACAACAACAATGTACACATAATATGGACATATGTTTTTATTAAAAAAAAAAAAATAAACCCCTCTTCTAACACCTAATTACCAAAAATGACACTTCATTTTTCATTTACAAAAATCTACTTAAGGTGCAAATTGTGTTTGCTCTCTCCCCAACTTTGCAATCCATGCGGGACCTAGCTCTTTTTAATAAACAATCCCTAAGTGTACAAAATCCTTGCTCTCTTTGCGCTCCAATGAAAAAAAAAAAAAAAAAAAAAAAAAAAAAAAAAAAAAAGTGTAGATATTACTGAAAATTAATTGGCATACCGGTATGCCCATTATTAAAGTGGAGCTGGCGTGCAAAATAGGAGGGAGAGCAACAACATTTGCGCTTCATTTGACGTGTAACATTTTTGGCATTTCTTTTAAATAAATGTGACATGCAAATAAAAAAAGTGGAGCGCAAAATATTAAGGAGAGCAAACAAATTTGCGCACCGTAGACACGTGGCATGTTACTAGCTATTCTTTCAATAAAATGTGGCAAGCAAAAGTCCCGGCGTGCAAACAAATTTGTGCTCTGTGTACATGTGTCAGCTTAAGATTTGTTTTTATTTTGCTAAAAGTATACGTGAAATCATCTAACAATGACGTGCATATTTTATGGGCGGTCGATTTTGGTAACTCGGTTTTCAATGGTTCATTTTGGTGAAACAAATATCTATGTGTCTCATCTGGAAAATTACACTTTTATTTCCATACAGTCGTATAGTATATCATTAGAGAGTTAAGATAAAATGAGAAGAAGACTTAAAATCAGAAGTAACTACAACTACAAATTTCAGATGCATCTACTAAAGTAAATGCATTTTTCTTCAAATTTTCTCTCCCAATTTAAAATTCTCCCAATTTAAAATGTATGACTATTTATTACTTTTCACCGTTCTCATTTAATTATTCTTCTCACTGAATCATTCGCTAAATACAATAAAAAAGCATTAATTCGTATGATTATTTCCACACAATTGTATCGTACCTTTACGGAATCAACCAAACACAGGCAAAAACCAATAAAAGGCTAAAAAAAAGTGACTAACTTATACTTAAGTGATTAACCAACATAAACTAATAGAAGTAATAACAATAAGTTAAAAACCATAGTAACACAATCAATCAATGAGTTGCGATCAAGTGAAAAGAAAAAAACTTTAAAAAGTCTATAAAGCCACTAAGCTAGTGTCATGTGTCCCACCCACTCTTTTTCTTTTTTCTTTAATATTTTCAGTTAAAGGGCATTTTGGTCATTTGACCCGTTTTTCTAATTCCACCTTAAATTTCAAATGCAAATAACTTTCAAACGAAAAACTTTTACAAAAAACCGATCTTACCATAATTTTTAAAATTTAATCCTCTTTAATTTGGTATAAATCTTGTTAATTATTTCGAACTTTTTTTTAACATATCAAATGGTTCTTAATTTTATTTATTTTTTTGGCATTTTCGGCCCTATTTTTTACCCTCATAAGTGTCGAATCGTGAAAAACTTAAAACATGAAAGTTATAGATTTTTGTTCAGTCTTTACACATGTTTTTGAATCACTCAAATCCGATGTCATATGAGTAATATATCACACGTTAAATATGGTGTTTTACTCATATTTATTGTACAGAAGGTGTTTGATGAAATGTCTAGCTTAAATTAGTGTTAAAATTGAGCTAAATGCACTAACTGATGAACCTATAACCTAACTGATTAACAATACATAATTTAACTGATGAACAAAACATAATCTAACTGGTGAGCCTCTAACCTAACTGATGAACCTATAACATAACTGATGAACAATACATAATTTAACTGATGAACAAAATATAATCTAACTTATGAACTTATAACCTATAACTGATGAACATGTAACATAACTGATGAACAATACATAATTTAACTGATGAACAAAACATAATCTAACTGATGAACCTATAACCTAACTAATGAACCTATAACCTAACTGATGAACAATACATAATTTAACTGATGAACAAAACATAATCTAACTGATGAACCTATAACCTAACTGATGAACATAATTAATTGATGAACAAATACTAATTGATGAACTAAATGTATATTTAAAATAATAATTATTAAAAAACATCACTTTTTGAATGTTACATTAATAAAATGATTAATAATGCGTTGTGGTACAAAAATTAGAGCATTTAACGCAATTTTAATACTAAAAATCTAAGGTAGACATTCCATCAAACACCTTGTGTGCAACAAATATGACTAAAACGTCATCGTTAACGAGCGATATCTCACTCATATCATATCGGATTTGAGTGATTCAAATTTCTGGGTAAAGATTGAATCAAAATCTAAAACTTTTGTGTTTTAAATATTTTATGATTCAGCAATTTTTAAAGTAAAAAATAAGGTCAAAAATAGCAAAAACATCAAGAAAATCATGAACCAATGAATATGTCAAAAAAAAAGTTTTGAAATAATTAAAAAGATTTATACCAAAATTAAAGAGAATCAAATTTTAAAAATTATGGTGAAATCAGTTTTTTTATAAAAGTTTGTCGTTTAAGAGATATGTGAATTTAAAATTTGAGGTGGAAAATGAAAAAATGGGTATTTTACGATTTTGCCCTTGGACGGATTTTATAAATAAAATAGGTGAGGGACACATGTCAGATGATGAGTGGCTTTTTACACCTTTTAAATTAGTCACACTTTGCAATTGATAAAAACAACGAAACAAATGTCTACATGCGTTATTGTCCAAAAACACAATCATCAAATGCAACTTGGTCAACATCTTTTTGGTTATCTCCTCCTTGTCCATTATCCTATAGAAGGTGATAAAAGGCAATAACTCAATATCGATTTACTTTGTGATTTTTTTTTTCTTTAACAAGAACTTTTAATGTTATCATAAAAAATGAAATTTATATTTATTAGTTACCAAATACCGTAATAATTATCGGTGCAAGTGCAAATGCAAATGCCTAAGAAGCGTAAAACAAGGAGTTTGGGAAGTGATCCAATGATAAGAAAAACTAAAATAAGAAGAATGAGTTTTCTACACACACATTTCAAATAAGAGGAAGAATTTTAAGAGAAAATGCATATACTTTTGTAAGTACATCTGAAATGTGTATGCGGTTTCTTCTCACCATTCTTATTTTAATTTTTTTTTTTTTTTTTTTTTTTTTTTTTTTTTTTTGCTTATTTGATCCTAACTTTTGATGTAAAACAAATCCAACTTTTGTTGTTGTTGTTGTTGTTGTTCTCGCTACATAACATGGGTAGAATGCTATACAAAAAGTATTTCATACAACATATGTGTCAAGTTAAATGTGAAAAGCAAAAAAGAAGAACGGAAAAATATAACGCAATACGGCCGATGCATCTCAACTAACAGAGATATCAGATATGTATCTGTGAGATCTCATCTATAAAGTTTTTGTAAGTGTAGCCTTCCTCAATATTTAATAATTATGCAAATGTAACAAGAGCAGTGGCGAAGCTTGGATTTTGTAAGTGGGGGGTCGGGATCTAAATTTTTTTTTTCTAAGGCTATATTTCAGGTATACCGAAATTTTTGGGGGGTCGAAACCGAATATACCGAAATTTTTCTACACGAAAACTATATACCCCCTACATCGCAAAAAAAATTTTGGGGGGTCGGGCGCCCCCCGGCCCCTATGAAGCTTCGCCCCTGCACAAGAGCCTATCATATTGTGAATAAATTATTGAAAAAACCATTACAAAATATTGTTTCTTGATTAAGCATTCAATCACGTTTTACTTATTGAAAAAACCCTAAGGTTTGACTGATTTTTTATTTGCTGAAATGGATTGATTACATTCATGTTGCAAACTTATTTGACATTTTTGATGATAATGAAGCTTAGAGCATCTTCAATCTTCAAGGAGTCGAAAATAGGTTGAAAAAGGGGTTTTACATTGATGGGAAACGTTGATGATGACTTATTTGAGCAATAGATTAGTATTACTCAACTTAATGTGTAACGTGTGACTGAGAGAATAGGTTGAGGTTGATGAAAAAGTTTTTAGCATTGGAGCAAAATGTTAATAAATGAATTGAAAATTTTGAGCATATATTGTATTGGAGATGTTCTTAACGAGTTAAGGACAAATAAAAAGATAATGTCAAATAAGTATGCGACGTCAATATTGTTGGAATATCATCGTCAAAGCATGCAGCGGAAGTAGATCATAATACTTGTATTAATTAACCGAATTTAAATGATATGCGTACCTTGGTGATTTCTAGCCAAACAAGAAATCAAATAACAAGAACGAGTAAAACCCTAACAAGGGTTTATGGTAATCGACTTTATGGCAAGTCGAATAGGGAAAATAAGCTATAAGCTAACAAAAGTATGTTAGATCTTCGCTCTTGTACACACGTATTAGTAGTGTTTCAATTAGAAAAGCTAGGTTCTTGATCACAAACAATCCAAACACAATGTTTAGAAGATCGCGTAGGAACCCTAGAAGGGTGTAGTTGATCAACTAAACAAGAATGGTTTGACCTTAGAAATCTAGTAGGAACCCTAGAAGGGTGTAGTTCAATTTCTAGGCTCAAGAGAAGGGAAGAAGAAGAATGTGATTGCAAGTGAATCAATGAATGAAAAGAATGAACACAAGGGGTCATGTATTTATACTAATCACAACTTAGAGCACAAGACAACAACCCTAACACTAGGCCAAAAACGACCAATGGTCACACATGCTCGATTTGGAACAGCCACACATTCAAATATATGTGTGGCTGAAGGTAGGAAAATTGACAGCATTTACGAATTAGTCACACATGAGCATTTCGAATGTGTGACAATAAGACCTCTATTGCCACACAATCGACCCTTATGTGACTAAACGTAACTGGTGATTTTGTTCCAGATCATTTAGTCACATATGCATTTGGAACGTGTGACAAATATAAGTAACCTTGATTCCATATATGGTCACACTAAACTTATAGTCACATTTACTTCTAATAGTATGACCAAATGCCATATACGGTCACACAAAACAGTTTGTCACACATTATTTAAGTGTAGCCAAAATCCAGTACATATAGTCACACTAAACAGTTTGTCACACATTATTTAAGTGTAGCCAAAACATGATTTGTGTAACTAAATGTTGACAAAGGCCACACAAAAACCCAATTCATGTGGCAAGTGGATGATCAATAGTCACACAAAATACACATTCTTTCACTTTAAACAGCATATGGTCACACTTATTAACACTTTTGGTCACTTGATGGTTAGTTGTATGTGACTAAATTCACTCCCAAGAACATGCTTTATGTGACTAAATGTTAGTAAAGGCCACACAAAAACCAAATTTATGTGGCAATTGGATGATCTATAGTCACATAAACCATACATTCCTTCACTTTCAACACCATATGGTCACACTTATTAACACTTTTGGTCACTTGATGGTTAGTTGTATGTGACTAAATTCACTCCCAAAAACATGCTTTGTGTGACTAAATGTTACCAAAGGCCACACAAAAACCAAATTCATGTGGCAAGTGGATGATCAATAGTCACACAAAATACACATTCCTTCACTTTAAATAGCATATGGTCACACTTATTAACACTTTTGGTCACTTGATGGTTAGTTGTATGTGACTAAATTCACTCCCAATAACATGCTTTGTGTGACTAAATGTTAGTAAAGGCCACACAAAAACCAAATTCTTGTTGCAATTGGATGATCTATAGTCACACAAACCATACATTCCTTCACTTTTAACACCATATGTTCACACTTATTAACACTTTTGGTCACTTGATGGTTAGTTGTATGTGACTAAATTCACTTCCAAAAACATGCTTTGTGTGACTAAATGTTACCAAAGGCCACACAAAAACCAAATTCATGTGGCAAGTGAATGATCAATAGTCACACAAAATACACATTCCTTCACTTTAAACAGCATATGGTCACACTTATTAACACTTTTGGTCACTTGATGGTTAGTTGTATGTGACTAAATACACTCCCAAAACCATGCTTTGTGTGACTAAATGTTAGTAAAGGCCACACAAAAACCAAATTTATGTGGCAATTGGATGATCTATAGTCACTCAAACCATACATTCTTTCACTTTAAACAACATATGGTCACACTTATTAACAGTTTTGGTCACTTGATGGTTAGTTGTATGTGACTAAATACACTCCCAAAAACATGTTTTGTGTGACTAAATGTTAGTAAAGGCCACATAAAAACCAAATTTATGTGGCAATTGGATGATCTATAGTCACACAGAATACACATTCATTAACTTTAAACATCATATGGTTACACTTATTAACACTTTTGGTCACTTTATGGCTAGTTATATGAGAGTAAATACACTCCCAAAACCATGGTTTGTGTGACTAAATGTTACCAAAGGTCACACAAAAACCTAATTCATGTGGCAATTGGATGATCAATAGTCATAAAAAATACACATTCCTTGACTTTAAACAGCATATATGGTCACAGTTACTAACAATTTTGGTCACTTTATGGTTAGTTGTGTGTGACTAAATACCCAAAAGAAACATGCTTTAATTTGTGTGAATAAATGTTACAAAACGGCACACAAATATCAATTTCATGTTGCAATTCGATGAACAATAGTCACACAAAATACGCATAAATAACAGCTCAAACATTTTTTTTTTTTGCTTAATTAAGGTAAATTTATTAAGAAAGTGAGCCATAAAGGCAATGTTACATGAAACAACAACCAAACAAAACTATACAGCCATAACATAACACAAACACCTAAATACATTGGACAATTCCCAAGCTCTTATTACATAACATGGTTCACTTGGATTTTCGTATAACAACACCTCCACAGTCGGTTCGATAGTAGTCAGTTCGTGATTCGTGACCCAAGTCACGTCGATCCACACGTGGCAATATGTTATCATTGTGCTGGTGAACGACGGTACTAAATTCCTCATCGAATTCATCATACTTATCTTTGTAATTCTTGGGAGGTGTCTTAAACACAATAGACAATTTTTTATCTAACTGGTCTTGCACATAAAACACTTGTCGTGCTTGTGAGGCTAATATGAACGGATCAGCTTTGTGGCCTAAATTATTCAGGTCAACCAATGTATACCCAAGAATAGTATCGCGTTTCACACCACCTTTGCGATTAACCCAATCACATTTGAAAAGAGGAATTTGCCTGTAACGGTAATCTAGCTCCCATATCTCTTGCAAAACCCCATAATAAAACGCTTGCCTTGTGGTTGCAACTTCTTTAGATATGTGCATATCTAATGCCTCAACACTAACCCCACTGTTCTGGTAAACTTTTCCTTCATGAGATTTCGTACGAAAGGTATACCCATTGATGATATATGCATCGTATTTCACTACGCTGGCGCGTGGTCCATATAATATCCACCTTATAGTTTCTGATACACTTTCTTTGTCGATGTTCAACTCTCTCTCAACCTGAATTTCATTACAAGTTGGAAGGATTTAGTATGACATCCTAATTGCATTCCCAAACACACATTCATTCTATGTCTGGCAGTGAAAACTAAACTATGTATATGGCAGTGAAAAAAAAAGTCAATTATAAATAGCATAAGATTAATTACCTCTTTGCGTAACCACTTAGCAAAAGATTTAGTGTGTTCATTCTCCAGAAATGCCATTCGTTTACCCGGGTTTTGTGTTTTCAAAACCTGCTTGTGTCGCCTAAAACAATGTGTTTGATTATTATATTTGATAGATCATTTTAAGTAAGGAAATAGACATGTGTTATTAAAACTTACTCGATATACGGTACAATTTCATCTGTATTCTGTATTATATACAAATGTGCTTTCTGAAAGAGTTCCGCAGAAACTTCACTTGATTTGCCGGCCGACCATGGCTTTCCGTCCTCATTTTCATCAGTTTCATGTTCATCATGTGGGAGACCAATAGTTTCCATGGATTTATGATATTCGCTAAAAAACTCTATTGTTTCTTCCGCAATAGTCTCCTCAGCAATGCATCCTTCTGGTCTATTCCTGTTTCGCACATGTCCTTTAATAACCTTCATACATCTTTCGAATGGATACATCCACCGAAAGCATATGGGACCACATAATTTGACCTCCCTAGTAAGGTGCACAGTCAAGTGTATCATAATATCAAAAAAAGATGGAGGAAAGAACTTCTCGAGTAGGCAGAGTGTCACAACCAGTTCTGCTTGCATATTATCTAGTTGTTGCGATATTATTTCTTTGCTACATATCGATTTAAAGAAAAAGCAAAACCTGATAATAGCATATCGTGTGGGTGGGTGCATGATTGAACGTATTGCAACGGGCAGAAACTCTTGCATTAACATGTGATAGTCATGCGATTTTAGGCCAATGAGCTTCCTATCCTTTAGGCTGACCAAACTAGAGAAATTTGAACAATAGCCTTGAGGTACCCTGATGTTGTGCAACGTATCACAAAAAATATCTTTTTCAGCATTACTTAATGTGTAACCTGCTGGAGGTAGTGTTGTACCGTCTTGTTCTTGCCTAGCAAACAGCTCTTGTTTTACCCCCAACTCAGCCAGATCCAATCGAGCATTCAGTCCATCTTTCGTCTTTCCTGGAACATTTAGCAAAGTTCCGACGAGGCTCTCAGCAACATTCTTTTCCACATGCATAAAATCAATACAATGTGGAACAGAATGATGCCTCCAATACCTAAGTTTTCGGTACCAAATGTTGAATTTCTTCCAATACGCACCGTTTTGTCCGTTTGCTTGGCTTGAACAACCCTCTTCGTCTGTTGTGTTTCTTTTATGCTTTTTAATCTTCCCACCTCTGCCTCCCGTATGTTCTTGGTTTTCTGATGCATTTTTGTTTGTTCGTTTTCCTTTTCCCCACTTATTTTCAATATGTTGTACCTCGTTGTATATTTGTTCCCCGATCATTGGAGTTGGAGCCGGGAGAAAATCTAGCTGTCCATTAAATGCCTTCCTTTGCCTTCTGAACGGATGGTCATATGGTAGATATCGTCTGTGTCCAACATAACTTTGCTTGGACGAGGCAGAAAGTCTAACACAGTTTGTATCTTTCCCGCAAACCACACAACCTTTGAATCCACTGTACGGGCATCCACATAGTGTACCAAGTGCAGGGTAATCATTTATTGTCCATAACACAACGGCACATAGCTTAAAGTAATCTTTTGTGGATGCATCATATGTATGAACCCCTTTTTCGAATAAGGTGTGCAGATCATCTACCAATGGTTCTAAAAACACATCGATATCATTTCTCGGGTATCCCGATATTAATACCGAAAGATTGATAAACTTTCTTTTCATACACAACCATGGAGGAAGGTTGTATATGACAGTTAAAACTGGCCATACACTGTGATGCCTATTTCCCGTGTGTACGTCAACCCCATCAGCCGATATTCCCAGCCGTATATTTCTTGGATCTTCAGCAATTTCCGGGAATTTTTCATCTATGGTACGCCATGCCTGTGAATCTGCCTGGTGACGTAAGACACCGTCGGTTATCCTCCGTGTGGCGTGTCATCTTAAATCTTCTGAAATTCTTTCTATCTTAAATAGTCGTTGCAGTCTTGGTATAATTGGAAAGTACCACATTACCTTTGCTGGAATGTTTTCGTACACTTTATGTGTCTTCTCATCCACCTTCCATCTTGATGTCCCACAAGTTCGACACACAGTCAAATCCTTGTCATCTTTCCAGTAAAAAAGGCAGTTGTTGATACATACATGTATCTTTTTGTATCCTGAACCCATCAACTTCACAACTTTTTTGGCTTCATATGTTTTTTCCACCATTTCGTTACCAGCAGATAGCATCTTTTTTAATGATCCTAGTAATTCAGTAAAGAACTTATCAGAACATCCGTACTTACCCTTTAAGTTGAGTAGTTTAACTATTGCGGACATCTTTGTGAAGTCGGGACATCCTTCTTAAAGAGGCTTCTCTGCATATAATAATAGTTCTTGAAACTTGACAAGGTCATCCTCTGTTTCAAAATTATCTTTTGTAGCGTTAACCATATCTACCGTTGTTTGGCCATCTGTTGGAATATATGAAGCAAAATCCGTGTCGTCAACAAATTCTGTTGTAACGTCAACAGGTTTTGGGGAACTTTTTGATGGCTCATCCTTCTCTCCATGTTTGGTCCACTTTATGTAGGTTAGATCAATCCCATTCCTGAATAAATGCCACTGCACTTCCTCCACTCTTCGGTTTATGTGGTTACAACAGTTTGTACACGGACATGGCATTTTAAGATGAAGTTTATTAACTCGTGGGTCGATGTTCCCCATTTTACGCAAGTTGTCTACTGCATAATTAATAAACGCCTCTACTCCATCAATATAAGATTTGGTGGTCCTTTTAGTTAGCATCCAAGTCTTGTCCATGTTTATAAATGAGCTCCCTGCAGGCAAGTTTAAAAGACAGCCCAAGTTATTGATGAGTATAAACGACAAAATGAAACTCCAATTGATGAGCATAAAAAATAAAAAGACAGTCCAAGTAAGGAACATATATAAAAGATGGAATGTGGTATTGAATTATGCTAATAATTCAATGAAGTCTAATGAAACAGTTCCTAAAGGGGTGTTTGGGTCAAGGAGGGATAACCAATTAAGAAGCTAAATTCTTGTTCCATGTTCATGTAGTAAAAGCCTTTACAGGGTTACTTATATTGAAAAACCAATTAACTATCTACATTTACCAAGAAAGTGACATAATTTACAAGAGGTTATCGTCTCAAAACAAATGTTGAATTACCTAATATGGTTATAACTGTAGGGGTACATATATATTTTGTTAGAACGATTAATACAAAACAAACATAACAATACTTACCAAAATTTACAGGAGAGTTGTGGTGGTGACGGGTGTGGTGGGTCTATGACAGGAGAGTTGTGGTGGTGACGGGATTTGTGGTGATATGAGAGGTATTCTTGGCTGTGATAGGAGGAGTTTTGAAATTTTGTTGATTAGTTTAGAATGGGATTGATGAGAACTTTGGGGGAATACATTCAAATTTTTACAAAATTTACAAAAAATTTCACGAAAATATTGGAGGGAATGTATCTTTAGCCACGTTTAACAACTAGTAGCAAAGGTAATAAACAAGTTTCTTAAACAAAAAGTGCAATATATATATATATATATATATATATATATATATATATATATATATATATATATATATATATATATATATATATGAAGTCAGGGGTGAACTAGGCTCGAACCAGTGACCTCAACAACACCTCAAACTTAACAACACACAACAACACCATCTCTGCCCTTGGGACTTTTTCGTTATACACTTCTTCTTTATTTCTTTTAACCACTTTTTCCTTTTTAGCTTGTTACAACTTATTTAAATAAGCAAGCTTATTACAGCTTATTTAAATAAGTTGTTTTCTCAATTTTATTTTTCCTTCAAACTTCAACACTTTAAGTAGTTATTTCACATTTTTCTTGTGTATTATTCATAAGTTTAATATTTTTATTCATTTTATTACTTTGAATTAGTTTTTAATTATTAAAAAATAAAATAAAAGTCAAAAAAATAAAATTATTTTTCCTAAAATTATTTTTAGTCATTTAGGACATAAGACAAGTTAATTTGCATTTCTCAGGGAATATCTCAGCGAGCGAGCATCTTGACCATTCGGTCGATCGGGTTTTTGATCACATAATATTATACATACGTACTATTCATTGAATCATGTCGTAACATGACACCCTAAACAACTATAACCCAATTCCCATATGATGTCAAATACCCATTAATGAATGTGACAAGTTATAACCTACTACCAATGACCCACCATGTGAATTAGCCATTATCACCGGTCATACATGGGTTGCATATACTTGGTATGTGTATACTTATATTGTGAAGGTTATATGAAGTGTGTTAAAGTTATTAAAGGTGAGAACGTTAATTTTGACATTTGAGGAGGCCATAAAACCAGTAAAGTCATATGTACTATGATGAAGACTGTGTCCTACTGTCGACCTGTCGTTAGTGTATCTTTAGGTTATATGATACGTTTGCGTCCGTGTGTATACGTTTTCGTCCATGTTTACACGTTATCCCCCGTTTATCATAATATAATATTATATATACTATTGATTCAATCATCACATAACATGTCAACCTTAGCAACTATAAACCAATGCCCATATGATGTCAAATACCTAATACACATGACCCACCATGTGAATTAGCCATTATCACCGGTCATCCATGGGTTGCATAGACTTGGTATATGTAAAGTTATAGTGTGAAGGTTATATGAAGTATGTTAAAGTTATTAAAGGTGGGCACGTTAATTTTGACAATTGAGAAGGCCATAAAACCAGTAAAGTCATATGTACTATGATGAAGACTGTGTGATACTGTCTTTAGGGTTTCTTTAGGGTATATGTTACCTTGCGTCTGTGTGTACACGTTTTTCGTCTGTGTGTACACGTTCTCGCCCGTTTTGTCATGCTTTAGTCCGTTTCTACACGTTTTTTGTCCGTTTCCGTCCTTTTATAGCCGTTTTCATATATTTTAGACGTTTTCCTTCGTTTTCATACGGTTTTGTCTATTTTATACACTATCCTACATTTTCTTACGATTCATACATTTTCTTACTTTCTCACACGTTTTATTCCCGTTTAGTCTGTTTTTTTACGTTATCGTCTTTTTGCATATGTCTTTATTTGGGTGGCGTTAGATTAGTTGGGCACGGTAAGTCGGTAACCCGACCCTTGTGCACTTTTTTCGTTTTATTCGTTTCGATACGTTTACATACGTTTTATTACTTTTCGTACGTCTTTGACATTTTTTTTCAGTTTTACTTTTATACGTTATTTATGTTTGCGAACGTCCGATTTTCAGTTAAATAATATAATTTTTTTAAAAGAAATTTCATTTACTACCACTTTGACCCAAAAAAATTATGCGTGCATCTCCCATTTATATGTCACGTAAACTTTAATTCCGGCCATTTGGTTTCACAACAAAATTAAAACACCAACTAACACACACAGGCAACCAAACCGTCATCCCCAACATCTCTGCACTACAACAGGTTAGGGTTTCATCTTTTTGATCAGCATCAAAGTAAACTTGTTTATTTCCCTTTTTTATGAACTTGTTTGAAGTGATTTATGCCGAACTTGTTCATAATGTGTCGATCACTTTACCTTATATGTATTGCTCTGATTAAATAATGTGTTAATGTTACTGTAGTTTAAACTCATTTGTGTGAAATTGTTATAAACATTATTGTAGTCATAAGAAGTTGCATGTGGGTTTCCCTCTCAAACGCAGTTGATAGCCTAGAAATTAGAATCTAACAATATGATACTTGCAATGTCAAGTCTATTAACTTTGTTGCTTAGTAATGATATACCTTATTAGGAATTGTTGATTATTTAGGGGAAAATGGTATATATTGAATGGATTGAAGTTGTGGTATAAAATTGGTTATTTCTCTCACAAATATTCAGTTAATTAATCACTTTTGATATGCATTTGACTTATGTTTGTCAATTATAAGCAATGTATTATCTTTTTGGAATGACTGTTGTTCAGTTTGTAGTAGCCTGTTGGAATGAGTTGGTTTCGGTCGGATTTGGTTAGTGCTAGCCTGTAGGAATGTGTTGCTTTCGGTCGGGTTCTGTTTCTATTAGCCTGTAGGAATGAGTTGGTTTCGGTCGGGTTCGGTTTGTATATATAGAATTACTTTAAAGGGAGAATGTTAAAGTATTTGTGTGTTGATCCATTTGGGTTCCATTAGCAAATTTTCATTACCAAGTAAGGATGCAAATTTATAGGTTGCCAATTATGTGCCCTGTTTTAACTTAACATGTGCCATGTTTTTCGTTTATGATACATCAATATTTTATGTGTGTTTGAATATTATAGTATAACATGTGCCCTGTTTTTGTGTAGAAATATGGCCGTTGAATTTCTGATAACTTTAAACCAAAACACGTTCCCGGACTCTCAGGTAATCTCACACATACGCCTTAATTACATTTTATACCATAAATGCTTGTATAATGAATGTCAAATAAATTATTGAAATGCTTTCAGGAACTTCCACCTGTCTACGCCGAATCATGTTACCATGGAAGGCGGGAGATTTACATCACAAGCGCTCAGCGAGTTCGTTTCAGAGTACAAACAGAGACTCAAACTAACCGCCCCATTGTGCTTACAGGAGAGAGATGGAGAAGGTTTGCTTTGGAAAACCTGAGTCGGGATGTTAGGCTGTTGCATTTCGTTGAGGAAGGTGATGACTGCTTCTTTGTTACCGGATACACTCAAGATGGAGCAGAATTTGGTGGCTACCACATGAATGGCGGTCGAGTTTCAAGGTTCCAATCTCGTGTTTTTTCCTTCTATGATCAGTTCCAGGTATTAGAGCTTCATAATTTACTAATCTTATGTCAAACATGTGATTTCATAAGTCAATAAATATTACATTTTAATGTACTAATAAGGTTAGTCTTAAAATTTATTTGCAGACACTGCTAGCTGCATTCCTTGGTGGCTTAGGTAATGCACAACAGATTACAATCAAAGTAGATGGGAAAAACTTTGATGTTGGTTTGATTGCTGTTGTAGCGGGAGGAGCCAACGGCCAGGTGCTGTATGAGTTGGACCCCGATGATTGGAACAAGCTTGAAGAATTTGTTGGTTTAAAAGCTGGAATGATTCTCATCTTCACAAGGAAGCGCGCAACAAAGTTTTTGCTTACCGGCTTCAGTCGTGAAGGTAGTCTAACTACTGACGCGCATTTCCTTGGTGCCACCAGCTTGCTACCTGATCAGCCCGGTTTGTTATTGACCGAAAGAGGTAAATATTTACCAAATACTTTCATACTACACGTTATATCTGTCAGTGATTTATTAAGTGATTATAATTAAAATTCTTTATAGATGACAATCGCTTGAAGCATATTTGCCAATGGCCTGCACATAAAGACCACTTTGATGAAGGTCATGCATTCTATAAGAGATTGTCAACAATTCGAGTGAATCAAGAACTTGTACGTCTCTCAGCATTCATATATAGATATTCTTTACTTTTGTTTAATTAGTTGGAACAAACTATATACTTACTAGTAATTTGAACTGCAGGATATCCCGGCAGATTTCCTGTTGCAGCATCCTATCCACCCATACCGGAGGGTCCTCATGAGACATCGGGGTGTCAAATGTTTCATGAGTATGACGATGAAGCCCCACAAAGCCGATCCTGAGCTGCCCGGTGGTGTGACTGTCTATGGGATGTGGAGGAAGTTTGCCGCTGATTGCTCTTTCGCAACAAACAAGCTGATCGGGTTCAAGTTCATGTATTTAAATGTTGATGGCAGTGGTGGTGATAATTTTCAAGACTCTGTGTATCCCGTGTTTCATCTGTGCTGATGTGTCCAGCTTCAAACAATTTATGCTTCATTTGCAGTCAAACAATATTTATTATATTTTTTGTTAGTAAATACCCCCTTAAGTATATAATTTTTTGTCAGTTATGTGTGTTGTCAACATGCATTCATTTGGGGGTATTTTACTTATGCTATATTACTAAATTTGAACAATATTAGTACTGTTATACATTAGTTAATGTTGAACAATTAATGTTAAATAGTTACTTTCAGCAATTATGGAATCTAATATATAAATCTACTTTTATGCATATGCATGTAATGTAATTTAGTATGTATGATGCAATCTTGTTAAACTGACATAATTGACATGTTATGTGAAAACAAAATGCTCAATCTTAAACCAATTAACTAGACACATTACCAAACTGCTTCTTAAGTGATATTGGAGGGAATTGACAAATATATTGGAAGAACATATTGGAGGGAAAGTTTAAAAATATCTTATCAAAAAGATTTTCTTAAAAAACATAAAAAGGGAAGCTGGGAAATCAAGGGGAACCATAGGCTCGAACCCGAGACCTCACCAGCCTCAACCTTTTGAACGCCTCAACACACCACACACTTACCACTTGCCCTTGGGACTTCTTCATTTAATATCTTACATTGTTTTGTATATAAACAAACTTTTTAGGCTCTTAGCTTATTTCTCCTTTTAAGCTTATTACACCTTATTTAAATAAGTTGGTTTGTCACTTTTATTTTTGCTTCAAACTTAAATACTTTAAGTAGTTATTGCACATTTTTCTTGTGTATTCTTAATCAGTTTACTATTTTTTATCATTTAATTACTTAAAATTAGTTTTTAATTATTAAAAAATAAAATAAAAGTCAAAAAAATAAAAATATTTTCCATACAATTAGTTTTAGTCATTTAGGACTTAAGAAAAGTTAATTTGCATTTCTAGGCTTTAATTACAAATTACTATTTCCCAGCCTATTAGAATCCTGTGAGTAGCTAGGAATGTAAACGAACTGAGCGTTCTTTGAACGTTTCCTGATTTGTTTGGTAAAAGTTCGTTTATATTCGTTTATTTATTAACTTAACGAACATGATCAATATTTGACATTAGCTCAGTTAAAACGACCTGAGAATATATCAGGGAGCGAGCATCTTGACCATTCGGTCGGGTTTTTGATAACATAATATTATACATACGTACTATTCATTGAATCCTGTCGTAACATGACACCCTAAAACAACTATAACCCAATTCCCATATGATGTCAAATACTCATTAATGAATGTTACCAGTTATAACCTACTACCAATGACCCACCATGTGAATTAGCCATTATCACCGGTCATCCATGGGTTGCATAGACTTGGTATGTGTATAGTTATATTGTGAAGGTTATATATATAAAGTGTGTTCAGTGGCGGAACTAGGATTTCAAAATAGGGTATGCACTTTTGCTCGAATGGTCCTCGAAGGGTCCTTGAAGGGTATGCATCCTATGTTTTTTACACTACCCGTCGAATTTTAGGGTTTGCACTTCCATACCCGTGCTATACACCAGATCCGCCCCTGAGTGTGTTAAAGTTATTAAAGGTGGGCACGTTAATTTTGACATTTGAGAAGGCCATAAAATCAGTAAAGTCATATGTACTATGATGAAGACTGTGTCATACTGTCGTTAGGGTATCTTTAGGTTATATGATACGTTTGCGTCCGTGTGTACACGTTTTCGTCCATGTTTACACGTTATCCCCCGTTTTGTCATGGATTACTACGTCTGTACACGTTTTTATCCGTTTTCGTAGGTTTTTGTCATTTTCATGTTTTTTCATATTTTTCCTCATTTTTCCTACGTCTTATAATTCTTAGTCGGTTTTTATACGTTTTAGTCCGTGTTTACACTTTCTCACCCGTTTAATCATGTTTTATACCGTTTCTACATGTTTTATACATTCTCCTCATTTTTTATATCGTGTTTGTTCATTTCTATGCGCCATTTTGTGTTTATGCAGTTATATGTGTGTTTGGGACAGCGGGTTTGAAGATATATGGGTGTTTGGGACTGTGTGTAAGCACAACTTATGTCATGCAAAGTTATATGCATGGGTGTTAATTTGGAGCCAAAATATTAATGAAATGTTTAAATTCTTAATTAAAAATTTTGGAGCCAAATTTTTTCGTGAAATGTTTAAATTCTCAAACAAAATTTTCAAAATTAACTTTGGAAATTGTGATTTCCTTAAACGAAAAACTGCCCCATCATATGCCCTATTTTTTCTCCAAAAAATTAGCCTTCTTCAAAACATTAAATTAATAACTTTTTAAACCATTATTCACTAATTTAGTTTAGTATTTTTCTTTTACACATTGCTTCAGACGAATCATGGAAACCCAAGAGAATGATCATGATAATATTGATTTTTCTGATAATGAACATCCTGACCACGGTTTGGGATATGAATCGGAGCACTATTCTGATGATGGTGAACGTGATAACAACCAATCAAATGGTTATGTCAAAAAGAGGGGCATAACCAGGTTAGCAAAGTTTCGAATGGAATATGGAAAAGCAGGTGGAGAGAAGCTTAGTGTAACCTTCGATGCTATGAATAGGATATCAGGAAAACACCGAGCATTGTTTTCTAGTTTTTTGGGAGACTTGGTTCGTGAGCATATAGGTGTCAGGATTATATCCTGGAAGAAGGTTGATTCAGAAGCAAGAGACAAAATGTGGGACGAAATCACGGTAAAACTATACTATTTTTTAACCCAGTAATATATCATGAAATATATACGTAGCATTTACATTATGTGCAACTAATTAGGAACATTGTGTTAATCTTTGCAGCAATTTTTTGATGTTGACTTGACAGCCAGAAAAATGTTAATGAATCGTCTTGGTCAACTTCTACGCAATTTCAGAAGTAAATTGACACAAAACTACATATTGCCCAACCTAGAAACACCTTCTAAACTAAATGAAGTCCCGACTAATTATGATGCAATTATATCAGCCGATGATTGGGTCAATTTTGTAAATTATATACAAAGCGATGAATACAAGGTGTTAATTAGTACTTTTTTATTCAAGTTCAAGCATTTGCTGTTTCCATATGTATTAGTTCTATAGTATATAATCATTACTACATCTAAACGCCTTTTGATTTTGTGTTGCAAGGTGAAATCAGCTACAACAAAAGTGGCGCGTTCCAAGTCTCTTTATCAGCATAGAATGGGACGAGGTGGATACGCCCTTGTGATAGATCAAATGGTAACTTGAAACATTTGCAGTTAATAGCATAATACTTGCGTTTATATTGGTTTATCTTACGTGTGTGCATTTGATGTTTATAAGATCGATCGTAAAGAAATTCAACCAGATGAAGAACCACCGCGTACCACGCTGTGGTTGTCAGGAAGGAAGAACAAAGACGGAGATTTTTACGATGATGATACTAGAGCCGTGGGAGAAAAAATTGTAAGTTTTATTGCATATTTTATTATAATGTGCATAGTGGGGCTAAAAAGTCTTCTTGCTTATATTAAAGTGGGATCAACATATAATAACCTATTACCCATATTGTGTGTGCAGAAAGAAACGGAGGACAAGATCAAACAAGGAACCTTGAAGATTGATCATGGCAGTGATGCCATGGCAGTTGTATTATGTAAGGAAAAGGGAGGATATGCGAGAGGAGTGGGAGATGGAGTAACCTACAGGAGGTATTTTGATCTGCCTCGAAACAAACAAGCATCTGATGAAAGAGTGGTGTTACTTCAAAGTGAACTTGAAAATGAGAGACGCCAACGTCAAGAAAAAGATGCGGTAATCCAGGATTTGATGAAGCAATTGGCTGCACAAAAGGGGCAGTCGAACTCAACGTCAACTCCATTGGCATCAACTCCATCGACATCAACTACATTGGCAACAACTCCATTGACGCCAAGTCCATTGACACCACCAGAAGTAACATTCCATCTTTTATTGACCCTTTTAAAAACTGCTGCAGTCTTCTTAAACACTTTATATTGCAGGTGTCTCCGGTGAACATTAATCATATAAACAACAATGCTGATGCGGATGCCGGAACACATGTTTCTGGATGTGAAAAAGTTGCAAGCATTCAGAAGTCTAACGGACTACCAACTTTGGAAAAGGAAAAGGAAACAAGTGTAAGTAATAAAACTTCCACATGTGATTTTTTAAATCTATATGCATGTCTTATTTACTGTGTTTTATATGTATAGGTAACTGTTAAATCTGTCGCATCTAAGAAAATGACTAGAGCAAAACGAAAGGATGCACGTCAAGCTTCCCAATCACAAGAAGATGAGTCTTCATTACTAGTACTACCACAAGTATGTATTTAAACATGTTCATATACTATTTTGTTTAACTGATTTCTGATACATACATGGAACAAATCATTTTTTTAGGTAATTAACTGCAAGCTGTGGCACTCAAAGAGAACAACTATTATTGCTTTGGGCAGAGTATACATGAGTGATGGAAAACAAATTATTCATAACAAACCACTCCCCAAGGATTGCTACAAAGTGTCTATTGATAAATCCTTACATGATGCAGCTTGCATACCGGATGTAGGAGGTAACGGTTTCAAAACAGTTATGAAGGCAGTAGGTGGTTTTTATGCATGGCCAAAGGAGCAAGTGATTTTGGAAGATCAGGTACATACAAGCATCTGTTTTATCAACCTACATATATATATATATATATATATATATATATATATATATATATATATATATATATATATATATATATATATATATATATATATATAATTTCTCATATTTAATTCAGTATTTGATACACCCGGCTTTTTGTTTCCTATAGGCTACACCACCAAGTACCATACAAATGATTAGTGAGCATAACAAAGTTCCACCTAAATTAACAGGGAGACGCAACTACGTCTCTATTGAAGCCATGAAAAGTGAAGCTGCTCAGAAGATCAAGACTAAGAAGTTATATTTATGAGAATTTTATTATTTACGCCATTACAATTTTATATACATTCCACTTTTATTGTATTTGAATTTGTTTAATTTGATATATTTGAATTTTATTATTTACGGCTTTTTGTTGGTGACTGTATAATTAATTTGTTGTGTGACTAAATGTTACAAAAGGCTACACACGCATACAATTCATGTGGCCATTTAATGATCAATAGTCACACAAAATACAAATTTCTTCAATTTAAACGGCATATGGTCACACTTATTAATACGTTTGGCCACTTTATGATTAATTGTATGTGACTAAATACCCAAAACAAACATGATATGTGTGACTAAATGGTACAAAAGGCCACACAAACATACAATTCATGTGGCCATTGGCTTATCAATAGTCACACAAAACACAAATTTCTTCACTTTAAACACCATATGGTCACACTTATTCACACTTTTGGCCACTTTATGCTTAATTGTATGTGACTAAATACCCAAAACAAACATGATATGTGTGACTAAATGGTACAAAAGGCCACACAAACATACAATTCATGTGGCCATTGGCTTATCAATAGTCACACAAAACACAAATTTCTTCACTTTAAACACCATATGGTCACACTTATTCACACTTTTGGCCACTTTATACTTGATTGTATGCGACTAAATACCCAAAACAAACATGATATGTGTGACTAAATGGTACAAAAGGCCACACAAACATACAATTCATGTGGCCATTGGCTTATCAATAGTCACACAAAACACAAATTTCTTCACTTTAAACACCATATGGTCACACTTATTCACACTTTTGGCCACTTTATACTTGATTGTATGTGACTAAATATCCAAAACAAACATGATATGTGTGACTAAATGGTACAAAAGGCCACACAAACATACAATTCATGTGGCCATTGGCTTATCAATAGTCACACAAAACACAAATTTCTTCACTTTAAACACCATATGGTCACACTTATTCACACTTTTGGCCACTTTATGCTTAATTGTATGTGACCAAATACCCAAAAGAAACATGATATGTGTGACTAAATGGTACAAAAGGCCACACAAACATACAATTCATGTGGCCATTGGATGACCAATAGTCACACAAAACACACATTTCTTCACTTTAAACACCATATGGTCACACTTATTCATACTTTTGGCCACTTTATGATTTATTGTATGTGACTAAATACACAAAAGAAAAATGCTTTGTGTGACTAAATGGTACAAAAGGCCACACAAACATACAATTCATGTGGCCATTGGATGATCAATAGTCACACAAAACACAAATTTCTTCACTTTAAACACCATATAGTCACACTTATTCACACTTTTGGCCACTTTATGCTTAATTGTATGTGACTAAATACCCAAAAGAAACATGATATGTGTGACTAAATGGTACAAAAGGCCACACAAACATACAATTCATGTGGCCATTGGATGACCAATAGTCACACAAAACACACATTTCTTCACTTTAAACACCATATGGTCACACTTATTCACACTTTTGGCCACTTTATGATTTATTGTATATGACTAAATACCCAAAAGAAAAATGCTTTGTGTGACTAAATGTAACAAAAGGCCACACAAAAATAAAATTCATGTGGCCATTGGATGATCAATAGTCACACAAAACACACATTTCTTCACTTTAAACACCATATGGTCACACTTATTCACACTTTTGGCCACTTTATGATTTATTGTATGTGACTAAATACTCAAAAGAAAAATGCTTTGTGTGACTAAATGTAACAAAAGGCCACACAAAACTAAAATTCATGTGGCCATTGGATGATCAATAGTCACACAAAACACACATTTCTTCACTTTAAAGAACATATGGTCACACTTATTCACATTTTTTTACCACTTTATGTTTAATTGTATGTGACTAAATACCCATAAGAAACATGAGTTGTGTGACTAAATGGTACAAAAGGCCACACGAAAACCAAATTTATGTGGCAATTGGATGATCTATAGTCACACAAACCATACATTTCTTCACTTTCAACACCATATGGTCACACTTATTAACACTTTTGGCCACTTTATGGTTAATTGTATGTGACTAAATATACAAAAAGAAAATGCTTCGTGTGACTATAAGAGTTTTTGGTCACACAAAGCTGATTAATCCAACTAAAATTGTACCTATTTAGTCACACATTTTAACGTTTTGGTTACTCTTTTTTAAGTGAGACTGAAAAGAACCAAAACATGTGACCGTAGGTAGCCTATGGTCACACCACCTTTAGTCACACATACGAAAAAAACCATGTGTGACTATATGTATATCGTCGCACATATTTGGTGTAACCAATTCCAGTTTTTGGCCTAGTGTAACCCCTTTTTGGTTGGGTTTCGGCCGATCATAGCCCAAGGAGGGTCCATCCGGATCCTTCTTGTCCACTATTTGCATTCGAGCCCTTCTCATTTCGTCTAACGACCGTTAGGTATCGTTAAGTGTTTATTTGTGAAAATAATAATTATTCATAACTAAATATAATAATTATTATTAAATTGAAACTCATACGTAATGTGTGCAATCCCGAAGTCTCTTGTTCGAATCCGGACATATTCATTAATTTTTATCCGTTATTTCTAACAGCTCCCACTTGGATATACATTAATGTAATAATGACATTGATTAGTCTAGCATAACACGCCAATATCCCCAGAACGATCACGAGTATGGTTTCCTGGAAAAAACCACCATTGATGATCCATCATCATACTTATCCTTTTGCTTCTAATACCTGTTAATATGGATATGGATCAAAGTCATTCCATAATTAACTTTCTGTTTCTCGTTATTTATAATCAAGCAATATTACCAATTCATCTGAACGTATTCCAGATAGACCTTGGGCATGGCCATGCAAACATCTTGTCAATCCTACGAGTGGCCTAACAGTATTAAACTTCAAAACAAATTTAAAGAAAACAAATTTTGTATTGACTACAAGCATAACCTATGAACTTTGCATCACTTCTAAAAATAATCCTTATAACTACCAGTTACGGATAGCGTTAGACTATCTTACAGAAAATGAGCTACATCCACAGTAGTTATCTGGTATCTCAAGTCTGAGGATAAATATTCATGATTTACTTTAATGACAACATCCATAAGTATAATCATGTAATTAGGATCTATCCTATATCCAATTTATTCATTCTATTGAATATCATGTGAATTTGGCATGTTCTACGCATCAATATATATTAAGTATATTATACCAAAACTCATATTTGTCTTAATTCAATGATATTCCCATATCATATATTAACAACCGACTATTTAGAATAACATAACATAAGTTATTCATGGATTAAACATGCAAATATGGGATACAATCTATTATTAATGAAAACAAACGTACTCAGTACTTTAATTCATTATTAAATAATAATTGCTTAACATCCCTTATCCAAATACTAAATAGATCAATGCATGAAAATTCTAGTTAATGAATTTTGTATCAAGTAATAACAATCATACTTGTTGACAATTATGCCTCAAGTAATGACAATCATACTTGTTGACAAGGCATTATTCAACTAACTTTGATCTATCGGAATTTTGAGAATACTTATTTCAAGAATTCAATTAGCGAAGTTCTTGTATATGTGCATTCAAATAATTTGACATAACCACATAATACATCATAAAGTGTGTGACATCCTCAACATTCAATTTATGATAATTAAACTTTCAAACATTTTAAAGTTTAAAGTATTCTTATTGTTTAATGTATAATGCAACTATGCTTTTAGCATAACTAGTACACATGGCTATAAGGATGAAATCCATCCATGACTAGTATTGAGTGTCATCTCAATTTTATTAGCATCATTATATGCAAACAACAATATGTTCTTTTCCGTAAACTTTAATGTGTAATGCTTTATACCTTTCAAACTTCCAAGTTTGTAGGCTATGACAATTGACAAATTGTTTATCTATAGAATTCAGAAGCTGTTCCAGGCTGAGGATGTGATTCTATATCCAAATATATCATTTAGAATATTCATTACACAACTTATCTAATATTTTTCAATTATATATCAATGTTGTCAAATCATTTTTTTTTAAAGCATGATATAACAACAACATGATAAACATGAAAAATCCTTGTGTCCAACTTAAATTTCATTCATGTACTACATATCCATTTAAACTTTCTAAATGATATATCATGTTCTATCAGATTCATTTACCGCACATGTTTACATCAATAAACATATATTCAAGATTTTATGTTTTACTTATTAAATCTTTCAAGTAAAGTTTCATTCCAAGTTATGACTTAACATTTAACTTATATAGAATGTTACTTCCTATATGTTATACAACATATATGATTTAAATAAGTAAACATAATACTCCCACTAACTTTCAGAATTACTTAGGAGTTATCTTATTTTAAATTATAAATCAAACATGGATTTAATATTTTAAACATAAGACTTATCTCCTTGATGCATGCATTTATCCATACTTGGATTCTTGCATTTTGTATACTTTCAAAGATTACATGAATTCATAAAACTTTTAATTACTTATCGTCCTCGATTAACTAATTATACAAGAAAGAGTTTTATAATCCATTGTCAAATTTCATATTCATAAAAATGAATATGACAATTACCGTCTTTGTATCTTTAATGTGCTTAGGAAAGAGTATTCAATCATAGTTAATTACTTAAGTATGATTAATAATCTTGTCATAAGACATGCATTAAAATATGTATACAATTTCGTCCATATGATTTATTACACAAAGATTTAAACCTCTAGGGTTTTTCTTCTCTTGAAGAAACTCATCTTCATTTAAGATAAACCAAGTTTTCAAAGTTGATTTATCTTTATGGACAACACCTTCACATTCATAGTATGAGCAATTTACCATAATTCAATATTTAGTAAATGCATCATTATGATTAACAGGCTTACTTTGATCCTGTAATTCATATTTCTCAGGATATCAATTAAATATCTGAGACATCCCTACAAATCTATGAATGAGAATTTCATCATGTTGAGGTTTAACCTTTACATTTCAAGCTAATCATGATTTTCACTAGTGTGGTTTTAGAAGATTATGTATTTTGTAATTTGATATTTCAAGATCTGAACAAAACTCCCACTTTCCTTTTGTAATTTATCTATAAATACTTTAGCAAGTTGAGAAACACTTAATCGTTCTCTTTTGGGATATTACAAAAACATTTTACAGTTCCTGACTCTTGTTTGTTAAAACTACTTATTAACAAAATGAGGACTTCATTTTAAGACCTTAATGTGATTCATCACATTCCATAATGTATGGTGTCTTATTTAATCTTCTAGGTTGGAGTCTTATTGAATATATTCAATCCATACTTAATTTTCAAACCTTGATAACTTTTGGAAGAAAAGAAGCCATATTTATCTTTTAATCAAACAATATAACAAGAGTTTGATTTTTCCTAACTGAACACACCACCAACTTGTGATGTTTCATTAGAACTAATATTGTGGGACAAACTAACAATATGTAAGATAAACTTATACTCCTCTTGGTTTACCTATTTACCAACTAAGTCAACTTAATGGTATAATAGAATTTCCAAGCCAATTGCATGCTATATAACATATGTACTTTTGGAACAAGTCACTTCATGTCCATGTCTTAAGAAGACATAAACTGTTATACTCCTACTATACATTATTAATCATTGATCAACTCAATGATTTCTTGTTTAAAACATAACAAGTTAACGTCTTACTTTATTATAAGTCTTGTAATATTTAAAAGACTTCATGTTTATAAGAAGATATAAATATACATAACTAAAGTATTTGTGAACACCACCATTTGGTTTCATGATAATTTCAAGTTAATTTACGACTCCATTTGTTTATGTCATTTTATTAATTATCCAACTTAAGAAACTGCAAGCTCACATAATTCCATCACATCAATTGATCTGCTAGTAATGAAATCATGTAGTTTACCCTTCCATTGCAATCTAGCTAGGTTACACCCTGACGTAAATTGTAAATTCAAGTGTTTCTTTTAATTTGAATATCATAAGACATAAAAGTAGTCTTTAATATAATCTTGACACATGTTCTACATAAGATAATCTTACACATTAAATGTATAAGTCCTATTAGAACATAGATCTCTTACCTTGCAATTAAGAGAATCCTATAATCATATTTCAATGTATTGTTCCTTTGCACACAATAAACAATTCTCCCACTTGTGCATGGAACAATATCATGTAGTATATAAACAACACAACATACATTTGTTCATGTGATTCAATATGATTTGTATCAGAAAATAACAAGTAGATGTAGGACTACTTTGTCTTGTCAGAAAACACATATGGCTATCCTAAAAACATGAGTGTCTACAATTGGAAAGTAATTACTACGTATCTTGAAGATATTCTGGGCTACTACACAACAATTAAAGCTTGTAGCTCCCGTTGAATTTAGAGAACATAACAATAACTCCATATTCAGTAACACAACACAACGCTCCCACTGGATTTGACAACATTGTAAGTGTTTCATAACCAGTGAAAACAATTTGCTTGCTTTTACTTTCCTACACTTTTTGAAAAACCCATACGTAATAATTACTCGGGTTCTAAAATGTATATTCTACTATGTATATGATGGATTATCCATCAATGATATTAACTTGAAGAATTTTGACATGCAATTTCTTCTTTAATAGGCCTACCATCCCCATAATGGTATGTAGCACCTTTAAAGCACAACAACTAGATAAAAAATGCTAGCTTGCCTTTTATCAATTTGCGGTAATCTGTCTAGCTTCTAATAACTCATATTTCCATTTAACCAAATGTCATGTTTGTTATAGAAGAATTCATTCACCAAATTAGGGTAATGAAATTTCTATGGAAAATAAGATGTGCAATATCTTAAGTATTAAAGATTGCTATGAGTTATATATTAGAATGTAGACAAGTCTAATGTTCCTGTCATACCTTTCTTGATCATGAAAATGAATAGGATTGAATCTCATTCTTCTCTCATGGAAAATAGACTTTGTGTCTTTTCAGTAAATTTTTTCTCAATCAAACATTATATTTGAAAGCAGAATTAGATCAATTTACCAATTTAAGACCAAACCAGTTTACGGTTTTAATGTTGCATTAATACATTGAAAAGAATTACAAAATTCAATTTTAGTATTTTCGATTATTAAATTTTCAAGAAAATTAAATACCAATGGTTCATAATCATATAACCATTTAATTTTCACTGAAAAACTAGGATCCAAATTGACATAGGTTTATCACATCAGTTGATCTGCTAGTGATGACAGTATTCAATAAGGTACAAGTCGAGCCTCAATTGCCAATATTCAATTGCAATTCCTAGAAAGGATGGGATTTACATATTTACCAACCGCAGTTGCAATGTAAGCATGTTTTATCCTCATCTTATGCCTTGAGTGATTAGCTCTCACTATCAACTCAATTAAGTTAACCAACTTAAGAAACTGCAAACTCACATAATTTCATCACATCAGTTGATCTACTAGTAATGAAATCATGTAGTTTACCCGTTCATTGCAATCTAGCTAGGTTACACCTTGACGTAAATAATAACTTCAGGTGTTTCCGTTTCATTGGATGGCATATAACTTAAATTAAAGGGTAGTAGTTTTGATGTGTGTAATCAAAATATGTACAAAGATGTCATGCATTCATCTTGTATCATATGTTTCATGTAAAAAAACTATTACTCATTAGTTTCTTTACGAGCAAAATCATCAAAGTTTTAATTGAGGCGTTGAGCAATTTACAATATTGCCTTAAGATGCTTCGTATATAATGGTTGTTGGGTGAAACTAAATTTGACGCACAGGCGAGCGTAGAGACAGAATGAAGTCTCTCTAAGGCCACAATTTAATGCGAAGCCACCTTATACCCACTTTATAATTTGTCAAAATTAGCTTTACCATCCGACCATTATGTACAGTCACATCAATCAATCAAAAGTTCATGATTTTTAAAGCTCAAAAAATGATTTCACTATTATTAAGTCCAGTTTATAATTTTATTATGAAATTGCCCTTTTGCTTACTATCATGTCACAAACATATATAAACAAATAGCAATTAAATAAAATAAATAAACAACTTAAATAATGAACATGCAAAATAAATCAATTAATACACACAATTGATCTATAAATAGCGATTTATGGGGTCTTCCCCAATATCATAATTAATTAAATTTTAGTAATTAAAAAAGTCTTAACAATTTTATTGCTAAAACTCTAATTAATTAAATCAAATCGCGAAATTAAGCATGTTAATTCGTAACAATCAAAATCAACATAATCCATGACAAAGCATGCATAGATTTGTAATGGATCCCACATTGCACTTATTATAACAATAATAAAGCCTTAGGATTGAATATCAATTAATAGCATATAACATATATCCATTAAAATACACATAAAAGATTACATGCAACCTATGGTTTCTACAAGTTTTTACAAATCCTAAAACCCTAATACTTAAAAAATGGGAATTGACCCAAAAAAATAGGGTTTACAAAATTTTAAAAACTTAAGAACACCATAAACATGTAATAATCATAAACGATTCAATTTTATGTGTTTCGGTAATTAATTACAACGTATTAACGGCTCATGATGCCACTGTTGGAATATGTAAATCATAATAATTATATAAACAAGTAAACATCATCAAAGCATGCAGCGGAAGTAGATCATAATACTTGTATTAATTAACCGAATTTAAATGATATGCGTACCTTGGTGATTTCTAGCCAAACAAGAAATCAAATAACAAGAACGAGTAAAACTCTAACAAGGGTTTATGGTAATCGACTTTATGACAAGTCGAATAGGGAAAATAAGCTAACAAAAGTATGTTAGATCTTCGCTCTTGTACACACGTATTAGTAGCATTTCAATTAGAAAAGCTAGGTTCTTGATCACAAACAATCCAAACACAATGTTTAGAAGATCGTGTAGGAACCCTAGAAAGGTGTAGTTGATCAACTAAACAAGAATGGTTTGAGCTTAGAAATCTAGTAGGAACCCTAGAAGGGTGTAGTTCAATTTCTAGGCTCAAGAGAAGGGAAGAAGAAGAATGTGATTGCAAGTGAATCAAGGAATGAAAAGAATGAACACAAGGGGTCATGTATTTATACTAATCACAACTTGGAGAACAAGACAACAATCCTAACCCCTTGTGGGTTGGGTTTCGGCCGATCATAGCACAAGGAGGGTCCATCCGGATCCTTCATGTCCATTATTTGCATTCGAGCCCTTCTCATTTCGTCTAACGACCGTTAGGTACCGTTAAGTGTTTATTTGTGAAAATAATAATTATTCATAACTAAATATAATAATTATTATTAAATTGAAACTCATACGTAATGTGTGCAATCCCGAAGTCTCGTGTTCGAATACGGACATATTCATTAATTTTTATCCATTACTTCTAACAAATATAACCAGTCTGTTTAGGCTTTTAGCTTAAGAAACAAATAAAACTTGTCAAAAAGGTTTTTTCAGCAATTAAAACATAAGTTATTGGCTTTAATCAACAACAACAAAAAAAGAAGTTTTAAAATATTTTCACCAACAATTTAATAAAAACTAAACAATTACTTGCATATAGCGGCGATAGGTTATCGGTCGTGTTCGGGGTTCCACATCCATATCCGCTTGATACCCGGTTAATATCATGAATCGGTTATTTGGGTTTCCTCACGGATATTGGTTATCCGCAATTGAATACTTTTTTGACAAAATGGCGAGTATCAAGATTAAGTCAAATTGAAACCCACTGACAAAACATTCTAATATTTTTCAATTTTTTAAAAGTTATAGAAAAACGAATATGATATCAAACGATTTAATGTTTTGGAATAATTCATGTACAAAATCTAAATGTGTTAAGATAATAGAGATACTTTTATAAAGAAGTATAATGGTAGAAAATACATACAATATACAGATACTCTAATTATAATAGCAATAAAGCGGGTACGAATTTGAGTAAACGGGTATAGATACGAGTACGGGTAATAAACAGGTATTAGCAAAACTAATAAAATGAGAAGAACAAGCTACTGATGTAAACTTGCGAATTGCAATGCACGAGTACCAAATTTAGAGATGTACTTTATCATATTTTGTACTAGCTTCCAGGGCCGGCCATCGTTTTAAGAATTTTTTTTAAAGAGCAGAAAAACACACACTTATAAATGATAAAGTTTATTAATTCATTAAACTGATGATGTTGACTCGTCAAAGTTGAAATCAACATCTATATCCGAAACTCTATCTGAACATAGCTTTAAGAAGTTGTTTATAAGATAAAAATAAATAGTCCAATGGTTTGATATGTTTTGTCCACTGATAAAGTCCTATTCTTTCTTGTGGTAATTTTTTCTTTGACGATAAAGACCTTCTGTAATACCTTTAAATGCATCCTCATATAAACTTACACATATAAGAGCAGACCGCCAATGTTTTGATCTTTTTCTTCAATCCCACAAATTGATGTTGGGCCGGTGTACATAACAAATGTACTTGTTTACCAATAATCAACATTATAAACCAACAATAGCTTTTTTTTGAAAGGTGAATTTCAACTTAGAATCGACCACCTTCGCGGACAGCGAAGGCCCCATCGCCACCCCGCCAGACTATGTTGTCTGAACCGGGTCCACGCTGATCTCAGGTGGTAACGGGTTTCCCCCGGAAACCGTACTGCCTCCACACAAGTTACCTTGCATGAGAAACAGCCGGATGAAAACCGGGCCATGCTCAGGATTCTAACCCTAGCGGCTTGGTCTAAGGGCTTCGAATCCATCATTGCAATATATCTCCGGAACAAATGGTCTGCAAGTGGACCACAAGTGAGGACTTCCCGGGTGGTCACCCACCCGGTACTACTCCCACTTGTGGCTCGCTTAACTAGTTAAGCCCCACCCACTAGACCACAAGTCCTTTGATATAAACCAACAATAGCTAACTACAAATAACCACACTTTTATTACCAAATTAATCTTGATCTCAAGGAATCCAACTTTGTACAAAGTGTATATTAATGCATATAATTTTGTTTCAATATTGAAGTTATTGAAATTATGTATACTTTTTGTATTCACTTTTGACACACTAAGTTCCAACAATTTATTTTTCATGTTTTGGACACCAAGTGTTATGAGTTGACCCATACCAAAACTTACCCTTTCAGACCCGTTTTCTAGTTTGGTTACCGTGTCTAAAGCTTTCCAAGAAGAGATCCAAAATCTTCCCAAGATTCATTCAAAGTTGTAAAATGCCTCCTTTAAGACTATTTCCAAATTAGCATCAATGTTGTCCTACAATAACAACACATGATCAATACAAAAGTGTGAACACATAACCTTACTTTACATAAAACAGCCAACAAATGTATATATGCTCTTAGGCTGTTTGGATAGTAGTTGGACTACTTTATATTTGTGTTGTAAAATTTTAACAAAGAATCACACTTTTTGATTATTTTTTACTTGTGCTCACTAACTTGACATAATGAGGGGTTTTTTTAGATTTTAAATGGCCCACATTACAATCTAAACGCTATAAATATTAATGATAAGAAATGTATACTAAAGTGCATAGTAGATATGGTACAATAAGTTGCATTCTTTTTGATGAAAATGATGCACCAATCGCTTCTTGTTGTATACAATGTCCATTCCTTGGCACTTTGATCTCAATAGAGTCATGTAACGTATGTTTTACCAAACACTACCTTAATAACACTAACTACTCATCAACTATAAGGATATATAGTGTTGCTTGCTGTTTATTTAATAAATATGGAACCTAATTAAGGCATTTGCAACATGGTTATAAAGCTATAAAATATATAACGCAAATGCACAGTTACGGTCTACTCGATAAATGGCTATAAAGCTATAACGTATATAACATATATCTTTATAGAATTCAATAAGAAGAAAATGATGTTTTATATGAAAGCGTGGAACGCCATCAGAACATTATTTTTTTTTCTTGACTGAATGTACAGTTCTTTATTCTTGGGTCGAATTAATTAACCCATCACAACCTACAACTTCTGGCTAAATTCATGTAGAGCAATAATTCGTTAACAAATGTATTTAAATCATTTGCTTATTTAGTATAGTTGCATTCTTTTCGATGAAAATGATGCACCAATCGCTTCTTGTTCTATACAATGTCCATTCCTTGGCACTTTGATCTCAACAGAGTCATGTAACATATGTTTTACCAAACACTACCTCAATAACACTAACTACTCATCAACTATAAGGATATATAGTGTTGCTTGCTGTTTATTTAATAAATATGGAACCTAATTAAGGCATTTGCAACCTGGTTATAAAGCCATAAAATATATAACGCAAATGCATAGTTACGGTCTACTCGATAAATGGCTATAAAGCTACATATATAACATATATCTTTATAGAATTCAATAAGAAGAAAATGATGTTTTATATGAAAGCGCGGAACGCCATCAGAACATTATTTTTGACTGAATGTACAGTTCTTTATTCTTGGGTCGAGTTAATTAACCCATCACAACCTACAACTTCTGGCTAAATTCATGTAGAGCAATAATTCGTTAACAAATGTATTTAAAACATTTGCTTATTCATGTAGAGCAATTATTCGTTAACAAATGTATTATGGATTTACTGAATCAAACAGGACAGGTTCCTATTTCAATCATTTTCACCAAACATCTGCTTGAGCAGTTTTCTGGTTCCTTGCATCAGCTAACATTAGCTTTGTTCCCATCTTACATGCCCTGTTAATCTTTATTGCTCAAATTTGCAGCAGCCTCGCTTATACATTCCTATATAAAAAAAAATTAGTCTCAAAACAAACATAAAAATAGAAGTATACTGAAGTGTCCTCAAAATATTAATCCACTCATGTTGCTACTCTATTAACCACTCAAATCTAGCTTCTACTGCAGCCTTGGTTTTTAATACCGAAATGTAGAAGTGGAATTCTCTACCACCAGCTTCAATGGCAACAATGATAGCTTGGTTTGAGACAACCTTAATTCGTCGTTAAAAGGAACATCTTCATAGCCATCAATAGTAACAATCTGTGCATTGTTTTCTGTTTTAGTAACTCCCTACAATTAGTAACAACTTGATCAGACAACGTGATTTGTTAATTAGACTTTATAGGTTAATACAAAAAATAGGGTGTTTGCCATTGCTCATTCAAACTGCTTATAATAATGCTTATAAGCACACTGTAATTTTTTTTATTACGATTAAAATGGAGTCATGAGTGACCTATTATGGTAGAGGCCAATAAGACCACACTCACATAGCACACCTTGTAAGGCTGGCATCACAAAAAATATAGTAAGAAACCGATACATATCACCAACATGTGAAATAATATGATTAAACTTCGTTCAAAGACGAATTACCGGTAGTTGATTTCACGACTGCTAATCAAGTTTTGTAAATTTATACTGTGTGATCAATCGTGATGTGCTACTTCTTTTTCTGGTGCTTTTATTTGTCGATGTAGCAACTCGAAGAAAGAAAAGCTTGTTGATCATGACCTGTAACTAAATAAAAACACAACATGTTAGCTATTACAATACTTATACCAATGCAATTTCTTATTTTAAGCTCAAAGTTGAAGATGAATCTTATACATTTTGCAATCGAGATCCAACCCCCTTTGAATCACATCAGCCTCAAACAATACGGGGTCTCAAACTGTATATACACTTAAAGCTCTATGCATCGATAACTAACCTTTCAATATGGGAACCTGAGTTTTTGCATACGATATTGGGTCCCAATCGACTCAAACATTATGGCTGCTTCTCTAGTCCTTATATGCCTTCTTAAAGGGACCAAGTTAAATCAAAATATGCCATTATTCCGTAGCCAACCAAAACTTGTAATTCCAAAAACCTACAAAATTAAACACAAACACACCAAAAAAGTTGTTAAGGCAAGATCAAAATAAAATTTCTCCCCCAAAATCAAAAGAAAAACTGAAACTTATGATACCACATACCTGACTTGGCTTTCTTGAGGTAAAAGGATAAACAGACCCAACATCAGTAACATTGCTTTTATTTATTACTTAAAAACTTCATGATAACCATAACTTTTTTTACCTTTATTTTAGGTAACCTAAGCCGACGCTATGATGCTACAAAACCCAAGTGACCATTCATCCTCACCATTAACCTACCATAAAAAGGAGTATATCATATACATGCTCAAATTTTTAACATGCCGATGCTAAAGACACCTGATGATTGTAGATGTAAATGAAATGCCTTTTTATAGAGCAAGGATTAGGTTAAATGGTTTTCAAAATTTAAAAATTTAGGTGGATATCTAAGGAAACAATTTGTCAAATTTAATTATCTGCAATAATCATGGAATTCAGTTGTGCTATATTTATTTAGGGGCGAAGTTTTGGGGATTTTTTTTAAAAACTTACCTGCATTAAAAGTTGACAAAATAATAATGAAATTATGAGCATCCAGATACATTTTCACAAGTTAACATATACTATTTTCATTGTGAGGATCAAATCGTAATCAAATTATGATACAACATACCCATTTGAACATCATATAACATACCCATCGATAATCAAGAAATGGATTTTGGACTATGATATGTATGACAAAATATGAAATCTTAATAACATTATACTACAACATATAATGAATCAAAAGCAAATTTTTATAAAGATCATGGTTAAGATAGGTGGAGTATTGGAACCTGAATCTTAAAACACATCAATTACCTTTTGTATGAATAAATCGACAAACACTGGCCAGCAACTTCCATTCCACATGATGGCCACATGATTGGTTGAAGAATTGAACAAAAACATAATGACACCTAAATCGTAGAAAACAAATCAATAATCAATCAAAAGCTTCACAATATGTTGGATAACGTACCAATTTGCACATCAGATCTAACGTACCTATATAATCATCATGTTTTGGTGGAAGTGTTATATGATTCTGATTTGTTTGTGGTTACCACCAGAAATCAAAACCCACCGCCAATCAATTAGTTGATAATGAAATCGTATATGTTGATTTATCATAAAGTCCTTTAATTGGTATGGATATTGATTTTAATTTGTGGTGTTTTTGATTGGTGGTGGTTTTGATTAGGGTTTATCTTTGAAGAGGGATGAGTGAGAGAACTTTGTGTGTGTTTTGTTTGGAGGATTGGTAGCAAATGAAATTCGTTCTTGGTATTCCGCCCCAATTTTCCTTGTTTGACTTTTTTAGATGGCTAATTATTCAGGGCCGTTGGATAGGGAGAAATGCCAGGTGTCGAATTTAGAGGATTTTTGGAGAAGAGATGAGTTGACAAAACCTTGTTTTATATAGATAGTAGATAGCAAGATAGTGATTAAGAAATTGTGACTAATAGACTGACAAAAAAGAATTTGTTCAAAACTTATAGATTTTTTAAGATGACATTATAGCTTACTAGCAGGGTACCGTTGAAGCGGCGGGTACTATGCAATTGTAATATTTAGCGAAAATTTCTTTTATTTCTATATTTTACGATACATAAATATACGGATGACAACAATTTTAGTTTTGAATCATTTAATGCAATAACATTATTTTTTATTTAAAAGCTATAAATTATCCACGTGATATTGTGACTATACCGAGTTAGTAGTTGGTATATAGTAATAGTATGATGTTAAAGTAGTTGACAATAACCCGTAGGCACAAGTTATCATTAAATAATAACATCATAGCAATTTTAAAAATAACTTGCATTATACTAAGAAGATTTAGTTATCTAAAAACAATGTTTGTTATATTTGTCCTACATAGAAGGATGATACAAGTAAAATACTACTTATAAAGAGAAAAAAAAAAAATATTGAAGAAGTCATGTGGGTTACTTTAATAAATATAATTATTATTATACAAATTTATATAATAAATATAAAATATATACTTAGCACTTAGCACTTTGCATACTTTGCTTTGAAAAATTCGTTTGATTTTTATAAAACAAAGTTTTTAGTTTTTACGGTAAGTTTTATCAAAACAATTCTAAAAGGTATATATGTTGATTCTCGAGGCACTCTTGCGATTTAATAATATTTTTTTTGAACATTGTAAATTAGTATGCATTTTGAAACTTTATTGATTTAATAATATCGTTTTCGGACGACTTTTATGGGCTAGCCGAACCGGTGGTGACTCCGGTTCCCGGTTGAACTCGTTGGTCTGGTCCGTATTTTAAAACCATATGTACCATTAACTTGTTTTTACATATAAATTGTATGAAGCTTTGTGTGTTTTATTATGTTGTACAATATATATAATAAGTATTCTTCATATTAGGGGTGTTTTAAAAATAACATTTATTAGGTAATTATTGTTATAGATGTTTTTTTTTTCCTTACATTAAATTACTTTATATATATATATATATATATATATATATATATATATATATATATATATATATATAAGAAGCATTTCTACAAAAATCGATTTAAAGGGTTGCAGCCAAAGCTGTTATAGATGTACTTATTAAAATTTGCCATTATTAGCAAGTGTTGAATCTTAATTTTTTAAGCCTTCCATTTTAAGAATGTTTCAAATGCTTTATAATGTAGTATAGATAGATATGTGTAAATGTGTATAATCATATAAATTAACAATTAGCACATTTGCATACTTTGCTTTGAAAAAATCGTTTGATTTTTATATTACAAAGTTTTTAGTTTTTACGATAAAGTTTTATCAAAACAATTCTAAAAGGTATATATGTTGATTCTCGAGGCACTCTTGCGATTTAATAATATTTTTTTGAACATTGTAAATTAGTATGCATTTTGAAACACTATTGATTTAATAATATCGTTTTCGGACGACTTTTATGGGCTAGCCGAACCGGTGGTGACTCCGGTTCCCGGTTGAACCCGTTGGTCTGGTCCGTATTTTAAAACCATATGTACCATTAACTTGTTTTTACATATAAATTGTATGAAGCTTTGCGTGTTTTATTATGTTGTACAATATATATAATAACAAGTATTCTTCATATTAGAGGTGTTTTAAAAATAACATTTATTAAGTAATTATTGTTATAGATGTTTTTTCCTTACATTAAATTACTTTGTATTTTTTTTATACTTTAAAAAAAAAATGTCTACAAAAAGCGCTTTAAAGGGTTGCAACCAAAGCTATTATAGATGTATTTATTAAAACTTGCTATTATTAGCAAGTGCTGAATCTTAATTTTTTAAGCATTTCATTTTAAGAATATCCCAAATGCTTTATAATATAGTATAGATTGGTTTATCAAGTCAACCGGATATCCGATAACAAACTAACTAAGACCTTAACCCGACCTATTAGGCTATTAGGTTTATTGGGTCAACCTGATAAACCAACTTGGATCGGAATTAAACCAACCCTATAAAGCCTCGGGTTTGGGTCGGGTCGGGTTGACGCATTTGACACCCACATGTCCATCTAGTAACACATCTCCTTGTTCCTGTCTCAAAAACACAACAAAAAAACAAAACAACCCAAAAAGCAAAAAATGCCAGAGCTACCAGAAGTAGAAGCAGCAAGAAGGGCCATTGAAGAATCATGCATCGGGAAAAAGATAATCAAAGCAGTGATTGCAGATGATACCAAAGTGATAGATGGAGTTTCACGTGATGAATTTGAAAAGTCTTTAACTGGGAAGAAAATTGTGGGTGTTTTCAGAAAAGGGAAGAATATGTGGATTCAGCTTGATTCCCCTCCTTTTCCTTCTTTTCAGTTTGGTGAGATTGGATTTTTTATAATTGCATTGTCTGATTTCAGCTTATTTCTGGATTTATTTATGAGCTTATCTGATTTCGGCTTATATTTTATAAGCCCAAAATTTCTGTCTTATTTTGGGACTTTTATGTAAACTTATATAAGCCCATAAGTCTCAAAATAAGCCAGAAATTGTGGGCTTATGAAATATAAGCCGAAATCAAATAAGCTTATTTTTGGGTTTATGAGCTTATCTGATTTTGGCTTATATTTCATAAGCCCAAAATTTCTCTCTTATTTTGG
The DNA here is from genome assembly GCA_030686995.1 of Artemisia argyi. Taxonomy (NCBI): domain Eukaryota; kingdom Viridiplantae; phylum Streptophyta; class Magnoliopsida; order Asterales; family Asteraceae; genus Artemisia; species Artemisia argyi. The sequence goes on from CM060691.1 coordinate 162,120,381, forward strand.
GACTTTTAGGTAAACTTATTAGTGTATGATATAAGAAACTTATATAAGCCCACAAGTCTCAAAATAAGCTAGAAATTTTGGGCTTATGACATATCAGCCAAAATCAAATAAGCTTAAACAAATGCCCCCGCTTAGATTGGTGTTTACCCGGTTTGAGTTTGTGTGGTGGTTAGCTCAAGCCCCGTGGATTAGTCAGCTAAAAGGCCGGAAACTAGGGTTACCTATAGATGGTGGTTTAGATTTATTATGTGGGTGGAAGTTTGAAGTTGTGATACTTTTAGGAGGTGTTTGGTTTTGGCTTATTTGACGGGCTTATAAGCTTGTTGAAATTTGGAAAGGCCGAAAATCATGGGGGATGTTGGTATTATCTTATTTGACAATCGGATGAGAATTGATTGGGAGGCCTAAACTTTAGATTAGTTTTGTGTATGTCTAAACCTCTTGTTTTTCCTTCACCTCGACCTCTTCATCATTGTCACTATTGTTTCACTTTCCTGTGACTTCTTTCTTGCAAGGGCCCTCTTTCTTGTAGCAGGTTTTTTTTTAATCTTCTTGCACCGCTTCATCTCCTGTGACATCATCCTCATCATTGTTGTCTTTAGACTTCCGTTTTGCTGGCTCCTTTTTAGCTTTGTTTTGAGTTGTTTTCTTCCCTCCTTTTGGTTTTTCATCATCACTTTCGAATTCATTAGCTTCATCTTTGCTCTTCTTACTAGACCTCTTTTGTGGTTTGACCACTTCTTTACCTGCTTGCTCACCAGTTAGCTTTTGCAACTCGGGTACGTATGCAGTTGTCTAAAAGACATAAAACAACATATACTCAAAGATTTAACCAAAAAGGACAATTAACAAAAACTGTTTGAGAGAAACATACATTGCCTCCAGCGGTGATATAGTTAATCTTCTTTCCTGCCATAAAAAATGTGATAAATCATACACTACTCATTCGGAGGCATATAAATTTTCAAAAAAACCAACACTGTACTCATAAATTTCCTCAAGTTGGCACAAAAAAGGGCGAATTGCTTAAAAGGTAACAAACTCTAGACGGATTACCATTGCAGGGAAACAATCATTTTATTCACCTATAAAACACCAGCGAAATTTCAACATTTTTAGTTTAGAACAAACTTGTAAGTAAACCAGTTTCCAAACACAACATCAGTAAAACGTCAACATGGTCAAAGTAACCGAGAGGTGCTATGTCATCCTTTTGACTAGTTAATCGGGTAAGATTACCTTGAATCAAAACATTTTGAAAATTCAACGGTTCTTAGGGTAAGATAGAAAAACAAACATTTCCTAAACGTAATGCCCCTCGAGTGTTGAAAGTGTACATATTTGGTAGCACTTTATACTTATCGGTATTTTTGTTTCAGGTATGGCTGGTGCCATATATATCAAAGGTGTTGCTGTTACAAAGTATAAAAGGTAAGTGAGTTACTTATATTTCCCTTTGAGAAACCAGTTTGCATCAACTAACAGATCGAACGAAAACATGTCCACTTTATACTTTAAATTGAACAAAAAAAGTTTAAAAAAAAACACATTTTTGAACAAGAAAATCAAAGGGTTTTGCTTATGAGCAATGACTACTTAAGAAATTTGTTTGATGGCCTAGATTATGTTCCAAATATGATGCTTCATTTCCATAACTGCAAAGTGTTTCAAACTGCTGTTGATATCTAGTCTGGCTTGTTGCCTACAGGTCTGCAGTAAGCGACACAGATGAGTGGCCTTCCAAATATTCCAAGTTATTTATAGAAGTAAGCTTGGTTACCTCATTTTATATGAGTATCCTATTTGCTTGCATTATTTATAATATTTCATTCTTGAATACCAGCTAGATGATGGTTTGGAGATATCCTTTACTGATAAGAGGCGATTTGCAAAAGTCCGCTTACTAAAGAATGTATGATGATACTAGCTACGCATATTTCACTTCTTTTTTTTACTTTCGGTATAGAGGGAAAGTTGTCATACTTGTGATTAAATTTTTATGACAGCCGGCTTCTGCTCCCCCAATATCTGAGCTTGGTCCAGATGCGTTATTGGAGCCGATGACAGAAGATGAGCTCTTTAAAGCACTGAGCAAGAAGAAGATTGGCATTAAGGCTCTCTTACTTGATCAGGTTAGTATACATTTGAGCCATCGCTAATTGCCCCCTCTTCGATTCTTTATATGTTTAATTTACTTTCCATACTCACTGGAGTTTTGCATCTTGGCAGAGTTTTATCTCAGGTGTTGGCAATTGGATTGCAGATGAAGTGCTATATCAGGTTAGTTATATGCCAGTCCCTCAAAATCGTAGAAGGCAATTTTCAAGCTAATAACTTATCTATGAGTCGATTTGCGGTTTTTTTTTTCTCTCTATAACGGGTCCATAGTTGTTAGATTCGTACGAGTCACGAGTCGACTCGTATGAGTCGAGTCATTTTAGGCATAAAACATGGTGACTCATAGAGTGACTCGTGGCTGCGCCTGACTTGCTATGTGGTAATGTAATTTTTTTTTCAGGCAAGAATCCATCCTCAACAGAGTGCTGCCAGCATTTCCAAAGAAGGGTGTGCAGCACTGCATAACTCTCTCAAAGAGGTATGTGAACATTTTTCAGCTTTTATATAGATCGTGTTAGGCTATCTTGTTTATACGTTTACGGTCAGTATGGAGGATAATATCTGTAGGTTATTCGGCATTCAGTTGAAGTTGATGCTGACCTCACCCGCTTTCCTAGTGATTGGTTGTTTCATTCTAGATGGGGCAAAAAACCTGGAAAAATAAATGGTAAGATAACATTTTAACCACAAACCGTCTTCATACTTTTACAGGTCATTGAGAAAGCTGTTGAAGTCGGGGCTGATAGTAGTCAGTTTCCTAGTAATTGGATTTATCATTCCCGTGAAAAGAAGCCTGGAAAGGCTTTCGTTGATGGTTTGGCTTCTTAACCCGTACTTTTCTCTTATCACATTGTGAGAGATCTTTTTGTTGGTTGTTTGGGTTTGTCTTATCATGACTCGATGCTCTTTCCTTGTTAGTTTACATTAATTTCTATTTTACGCAACAAACTTTGTTTTCTATCTTACCCTAAGAACCGTTGAAATTTTCAAAATGTTTTGATTCAAGGTAATCTAACCCGACTAACTAGTCAAAAAATGATGACATAGCACCTCTTGGTAACTTTGACCATGTTGACTTTTTAAGTGATGTTGTGTTTGGAAACTGGTTTACTTCCAAGTTTGTTCTAAACTAAAAATGTTGAAATTTCGATGGTGTTTTATAGGCGAATAAAATGATTGTTTACCTGAAACGGCAACCCGTCTAGCGTTTGTTACCTTCTCCGAATTAGTTTATGATTTATTACATTTTTTGATGGCAGGAAAGAAGATTGACTTTATTACTGCTGGAGGCAGGGTATGTTTCTCTCAAACGGTTTTCATTAATGGTCCTTTTTGGTTAAATATTTGAGTACATGTTTTTTTCCCCCTCTTTAGACAACTGCATACGTACCCGAGTTGCAAAAGTTAACTGGTGACCAAGCGGGTAAAGAAGTGGTCAAACCACAGAAGAAGTCTAGTAAGAAGAGCAAAGATGAAGCTGATGAATCCGAAAGTGAGGATGAAAAACCAAAAAGAGGGAAGAAAATAACTCAAAACAAAGCTAAAAAGGCGCCTGCAAAACGGAAGTTTAAAGGCGATGATGATGAGGGTGATGATGTCACAGGAGATGAAGCGGTGCAAGAAGATAAAAAACCTGCTCCAAGAAAGAGGACCCCTGCAAGAAAGAAGTCACAGGAAAGTGTCAATGATAGTGACAGTGATGAAGAGGTCGATGTAAAGGAAAAACAAGAGGTTGTTAAGAAAGTTCAGACCGCCAGGCAGTCAAAGATGAGGGCAAAATAGTCTCTTGATTCCTCTAGCTTTTAGTTTAGGAAAAAAAAACTTGCAAATGGGTAACACCTGCTTTCTAAATCCTATTCGCGGACCAACTAATGATTTATAACCTCAATTTTGTGTATCTGACTGTTATCTAGTGGAGGTTCATCTTTTGAAACAGGCCAGATGTTCTAATGCATTACAATATCTGTTTGTAGATTCACCAAATGAATTAGTTGTCTTTCGGCTTTTTCAAATTCTGAAGTTTTATGCATACGTGAAGTGTCGTGAACGGCTTGGAGACATTGCTTTACAATCACGAGATTGATATCAGCTTTATTTAGCTCAAATCATTGCAAAATACTAAAATATGCAACTTCATTGTAATTCTTAATTAGTAAGCTCAGATAAAGGAAAACATGTTACCTCAGTTTGTGAACTTGAGCTAGAAGTGATGTATGGTTCGTGTCTATCTGACCAAGTAGTTTCAAGTCGAGCCAAACTAGCCATTACATGTGCAAACAAAGTCTAAAAAATCAAAAAAGGATCAAGCCCTCATGGGCATGTTTGCCTATCATGGTTGGATCCACATTAAATAACGCTATGGACACAGCCACGCGCACACCCTTTGTTATTTTTTTGTTTGTTTATGTAAAACAACTCTCTTTCTGAAATCTGAAGTTTTGTTGGCCAATGTCTGGGTAATTGGATTGAATTTCTGTAAATATCTACTTTAATTGCAGAGTGAACAACTGTCATATGGACCAAGCGAACTAGGAGGCATCACATATACTGAATGTAATAACTATACAACAAGCTAATTCTGTTTACATGTCAAATGAAAAATGTTTATAATTACATATTCAGAGGTAATGAAGATATTCTCCACCTCGAGTAACTATCAAATGAAGGATACCGACTGCACAAGCGAATTTATACTCACAACGGCATCAGAATCAGAGGAAGTATCTCAGAGCATCAAAAACTTTCTCAGGCCTGAAACAAAGTTAATTCACTGTCAGAGTTATGATCAGTGTCTGATTTGTGGGCGTGTGTGTTAATATAATGCGGTAAAATGGATACAGTCATACAGATGAAATGGGTTATTTTCAGTACGGGGCGGGTCATGTTTCTTGGAACATTCTTTACCAAGAAAATTAGTTTCTTCTTAAATAACTTGTATGTAGTATATGATCATAAAACATATACTGTATATAATCAATAAAAATGATGCTGGTGTTTGTGTAAATTTTGTGCAGCACATTGGAAACAGGTAAAATGGGCAAGGTCATATTTCTCGAACACCCTTTACCATTTTATTTTGAATTTCTTATAGATATGAGTATACAAATTGAACTATTTTTATACTAATCTAATTTACAAACACACTGCACAAATTTTGACCCGTTAGAGATATAAGATACCTGAGCTGACCCCTTCTTAAGTAAATATGCTGAAATTGTCATCCCAAGAGTGAATTATAGTAGCACAGTGTTTAAAAAACTTACCAGTCTTCTTGAGGCATATGACCTGCTCCTTCAATTAGCTTCAGAGTTACTGCAGACGGGTTTCCTTTTTGGAACTCCTCTGCAATTGATTGAGGAAGGTACTTGTCTGATATACCCCACGCCACTAGTATTGGTTTATCCCACCTGACCCAAGAAGCTTAAATTCTTTAGATTTGAACCTACATGAACAATGGTAGGTTGGTTCGCATAATAAAATGATTCTGTAGGATATACCTCCCAGATGCAAATCCATCGGCTATTTGCCCTGAAGTCCCTCTAAAGTTAGCTCTTTTGGTAGCTTCAAGCAAAGCTGAAACATCGAAGTACAAAGAATCAGACAGATAACACAATGCCGATAAAAATTCAGCAAAATAGTCGATATTATTATTGGCCCGTTAATCACCCCTCAAATTCCCCCCCCCCCCCCCCCCCCCCCCCCCCCCCCCCTTCTTGTCATCCTTTATGGAAGAATAGAGAGATGGAAAATTTACAAACCAAATCCGGGCCCACTGCTCTTCAAATATGGTAGTCGATAAACATCAGCTTTTTCTACCTTCAAGACATAGCTGTCATAAAAAAAACATCACAGGTGAGAAAAAAACAGTTTGGAAAAGAATGAACTAAGATAAGTGTACGATGTCCTGGACATACTATACTTTTTAATGACACTTTCCTTTCTTAAGTCCATAGTAAAAGAATGAACTATTGGATACGTACGCGCTACCTGCTTCAATAAAACGCTCAGCCATTATAGCATTCTGGCAAGTGAATTCACCAAGCAGTGGAATTCTGTAAATAAAAATGAAAAATCATAAGCAAATTAGATGAGGTAAACACGATATAATGTAAGATAATTTTGAAGTGCAAAATTTGAACCTGAGCTGTTGAAAAAGTCCTGGGATAGGAGATGAAGCTGTCAAAGGAGTATTCATTATAACAAGTTTGGATATCCTGTCGGGATTTTTTAAGGCCCAAGTTAATCCATAAGAACCGACAAGAAATCCCTACAATAAAAGTGAAGAGATTTTACAAATATGGTTTACATAGATACTAACATAAAAGTAAGGAGTCTAATTATATCAGAACAAAAGAACAATTACACTTCAACTGATTAAATAGGAAAAATATCAACCACATAATGTAAGTTATTTCAAACCTGAACCACTAATGAGAAAGGTGATTCGATCTTCAGAACATCGAGCAATTTATCCAGTTGTTCATGGTACTCTTTCTCTGTCAGCAATTTCCTAGTTAGATTGAGCTAAGGATCTGAACTTGACATGGCTTGACAAAGCATACAATAAGTCAATAAGAAACTAAGTTTGTATTATACATACCTGTGTAGTCAAAGCCATCAAATCCTGCCTGTGGCTTGTCACTAAAACCAAATCCTAACCAATCAGGCGCGTAGCAATGAAAACCAGCATCCGCCAACTAAACATTTATATGAAGAAAAGTCAAGATTACAAGAAACTAAACAGTCTTTTTCTTTCATATTACTATTCCGTTTGTCCTGAAACTATTGTCTATCTTTTCTGTTTTGATTCCTTTCAAAATAATTGTCCACTTCCATAGTTTGATGGTTACAATACACAACTTCTGATTTTAACCTTATACTAAATCCTGCAAGTTTATAGAGTCTATTGGTATTTAAAATGCAGTAAGGGTTAAATTGGCATTCTGCTAAATAAAAACGGCCTCAAATGCACACATCTTAAACAATGTGTACTATGTTTGTGGACTACCCAATGGTGTTTGTTTTATCTGAATAAAAGATGTTGAAATAAACAAGACAAGAAGCAGAATAACAACCTGAGACATCACAACTCGATAACTGTAAGATTGTGTTGGAGCACCATGGAGAAAAACAACAGTTCCACGTGGACCAAGCCGAGCATCAGATGAACCTGCAAGGCTCAAATTCAATAAACCAGAAATACCAAAAGTATATATGTGGCTGTGTGTATCTTTACTTAGCTTTGTACCTGTTTCTCGAACAAACCATACAAAGTCTCCGGATCTTTTGTATTTACCGTATTCCTTTCCCTTGTCTTCTATTCTCTGTAAAATCACAATTACAAATTTCAAACACAAGTTGCCAAAAAAAAAAAAAAAAAAAAAAAAAAAAAAATCACTTGTACGGATTCACAATGTGAAGAAAACCAACACTGTGCTAACTAAAAGACACAATTTGAGACCAATAAAGTTACGACTGAAGCAGTTTTATGACATTGTTTCCTTTGGTTCTGTACACATTCTTATATTGTCAAAAAGTTGTGCTATTAAGGCCACCCAAAGATCAAAACCAAGGTCACTGGTCACTCGTGTATCAATTTAATCTCGTTTATGCAGAAAAAAGTTTCTGAAGTCGTGTAAAACAACGAAGATGCCCCAGCTTTAAGGCTTCTAAAACATCTATCATTATGAAAGGACACAATTGCTCTTAATATACTAAAACAATTAACTCTAGATGTGGCGATACCCTTTTTAAGTTAGGCTCATTTTTGTTATTCTATAAAACTTTGAGTAAAGATGCCACTAATGCTTCTAATATTTTTTGAATAATTTTGTAGCATATCAATGCATACATTGTCTCTATTCATAATGACACTATATCAATATCTCAATTCTGATATATGCTTGCAATGCACACACTACACAACGAGCAAGGGACGAAGACATGAATTAGCAATAAGGGGGGCCGGATTTTTTATTTTTATTTTTTTCCTCTCTCTCAAACTAACAAAGTAATATAACTAAAACTTTATATGGTAGATTCTAATGATCACATATGCCGGAGGGGGCCGAGCACCCCCCGGCGTCCCTATATACAAGTAAACGGACGAGGTTTTCCATGTTTAGGTTAAGTGGGGAGGGCGAGTCCGAGACTCAGATATACGTGGCCTAAATGGGGCCATCATGGTTTCCGACCCTTTCACAAGCTACCAAAAAATGTGTAGCTAGTAACATTTGAACCCTAAACCTTATTCCTATGATCATTACCCTTTCCCGGGCCAACCACGAATGTGTACCTAGTGAGGCTTGAACTATCCCACATCGGCCAAGTATGAGATTGATTGGTGGTTTATAAAGTCCAGTGTCCCCTCATCTTACAAGCCAGCTTTTTGAGTGAGTTCTACACTTGAACTTATGAACCGATACGAGCCTATATGTACTTTAGCGAGGAGATGAGATGCCTAACTACTAGGCCACTAATATAAACCAATTCAACAAACAACAAAACAAAGCTAGTGATACAAGTACAAAACACTTACATAGAGCATCTGACCAACATTTCCATCCTCAGCAGGAGACTCAGGAAGCTGAATAGCACTTCGACTAGACGGGTTATCCGTTACGAAACCAAATGGGTTAAAAGAAGGTTCTTGATCATCCTCTTTTTCTGCTTTTGTGACAAATGTTCGTAGCCTTCTTTTAGTGGTTACGGTGGCAGTGTAGTGGTGGTGGTTGATGGAAGATGATGATGATGATGAATATGATGAGGTTGAGAGTTTGAATGGTGGAGAATGCAGAGTGAAAGCCATTAAGGAAAAAAACAGAGACACAAAGACAGGGACAATGATATTTTATCAGTTTGAGTTTTGGTTGTGTGAAGCTAAACTCATCACGCGCTCCACGTATGTATTTCTATGTTTGTTTTTTATTTTTAAATTTATTTTATTTTTCTGTGTGCTTTTTTTAGTCTTAAAAGGCAAACTTTATAAATTTTAACTTTTTTTTTTTTTTTTTTTTTTTTTTTTTTTTTAATGTATTTTGTGATCATTTTATCTTTACGTTTTTAACCACTCTATTAATATCAAAGGATATAAAATAAAGTGTATCATTTTTTTAAATGAAGGGTATAAATTTTGTTATATTTTTTGTTCAATTATAAAATGAACAATTATTTTGAGTTATCAAAAACGACAATATCTCTATTATGGAAAACATTTTTTTTTATTTCTTTCTTTTTATTTTACTATTATTTTTTTTAACTTATAAAAATGATTATATGCCTAAAACATGAACCTAAAAATACAACTAAATAATTTTTGACCCGATTGACCCGACCTGAAAAGCCATGTTCGGGTTCGGGTCAGGTGGTGGACAATTATTTTAGCAGGGTGTTAGTACTACTAATTACAGAGTTAGGATTAAATAGGAAGAATAATTATGAGAAAAGTTCAATGCAGAACAAGATTTATCTAAAGATCAAACCATCCAATCCTAGCCATTGATTTAGTTTTCATCAGATGGTCAGAATTAACTGGATCCCGCCGTTTTAAAATAGCTGGAGGGTAGCTTTGTAACTTTATTCAACCTTCTTTTATAAACATCTATCATCTTTTCATTTCTTCATATTACTGGATCAACTGGAAATTAACGACAACTCAACGGCGGAAGAAATCATCCTCCGATGAGACACGTCATCATCATGTTCATTTTCCGACGAATCTTCTAGAACAACTTGTACGCTCTTCGATTCTGATAACCGTCACGACATCCATCAGCACCTAAACGCAATCGATCATCTCAACAACCAAAACCAAAACGACAACATTCCACCAGTCAACAACATCCATCAGTACCTAAAAAGTTCGCCATGGCGCATCTCGAAGACGAGTTCCGCCACCTCCTCATCTCACGCGCCTCTCCTATCGACACCGACTCACTTTCCCCCACTACACGCACCTCCACGCGCCACTCCTTCTCCGAACTTGACGACCTCACCGATGACGTCACCACTCCATCGTTTTCATTATTTATATGTTAAAGCAGCAAAGACATTGATGTGTGTTTGGATGTGGGCATTGAAATTTGAAAGTGATAATCTAAAAAATAGTTTCTAAAGTGTTACTGACATGCTTCTATTTGTTTTTTGGTGAATTTGGAAGATAGTGATTATTAGTGTGAGTGTGAGTTTTAGGCTGCGTGCGAATGGGATAGCATTTCTGTGAGTGGGAGGTGTTCATGGGTTTTTCAAGATGAGTATACTATTTGAAAAAATGAGTGTACTATAAAATATGAGTGTAATATCGAAGTGTTAATAATTCATTTCCCTTCTTACAATATGTTTATTTTTGTAACTTTTAACTTTTTTCAGTGTGGCTTAACAAAAAATGTGTAAATATAACATGCGATTTTTACCTCAAATTATTTTTTAAAATACTGAATCCCATGAGATTCACCTTTAGGTTTATGCAAAATCTCATAGGATTTATACAGAATCCTATAGGATTCCCAATGAATCCCATGGGATGCACCAAAGAATCCCATGGGATTCATACACAAATCACATGTGATTTAAATACGAATCACATGTGATTCAGCAAGTGGTCCACCTATAGTCTAATGAACAAGACAATGAGGGACCTTAGAGATGCCAAACAATGATATTGGACTCGATTCTTATCTACTTCATTATTGACATGGACTATATATATTTTGGCTCTATACAAATGGTCACTTCAATTTTTTTTGCTACTTAGTATTATTTAGAATTATAAATATTATGCTGGTGAGATTATGAATTTGCGGTGGCAGCATCGTCATTATTTTATAAGAGAATCACACGTGATTCATCAAAAAATCACATGAGATTTTTGTACAAATCACATGTGATTGTTGTAAAAGAATTTCATAACTAATAAAAAATGTATACCTTTATATTTTATAAGAGAATCACATGTGATTTGTACAAATGAATTACGTGGGATTTTGTCCAAATCACATGTGATTGCTGTAAAAGAATCTCAGAATTAACAAAGAGTATATACTTTAATACTTTATTCTATGAGAGAATCACACGTGATCAACCAAAGAATTACATGAGATTTTGTACAAATCACATGTGATTTACATTTTTTCATAACAAAACACGAAAAAACAAAAATCACATATGATTTACTCCTTTCTATATTAAAACAAAATCACATATGCTTCAGTTTATAACAACAAAAAGTAAATCACACGTGATTTACATTTTTCCACAACAAAAGACAAAAAATCACATGTGTTTCTAGATTAAAACGGAATCGTGAAAAACAAATTATGGAGATATTTAAAGGATGGAACTATGTTAATAGATCTGGTGTTCAAGTTTTACTTGATTCAATATGATAAAATTAAAGTCATTTGGGAAGGGTTAATTATTTGGATTTTGGAGTCGTTGTGTACAATTGGGAATTCATTAATTGTTTTGATGGTAAGTGGTTACTAGAATCACACGTGATCCACTAATGAATCACATGTGATTTTTGTAGAAATCACATGTGATTTCTGTAAATGAATCTCAAAACTAATAAATACTGTATACTTTAAATTTTTATGAGAGAATCACGTGATCCACCAAAGAATCACATTGGATTTTTGTATAAATCACATGTGATTGTTGTATAAAGAATCTCAGAACTAATCAAGAGTGTATACTCAAATTTTTTATGAGAGAATCACACGTGATCCACCAAAGAATCACATGTGATTTTGTACAAATCACATGTGATTGCTGTAAAGAATATCAGAAATAATAAATAGTGTATACTTTAATATTAACTGTTTTGATATAGTAAAATTTAATTCAGTTTACAACAAGAAAGAGCAAATCATACGTGATTTACATTTTCTCATAACAAAACACTACAACAACATAATCACTCGTGATTTACTCATTTCTAGATCAAAATTCAATTTAATTTTAGTCAGTTTAGAATAACTACGAGCAAATCATACGAGGTTTACATTTTTTTTGACAAAACACTAAAAATAAAATCACACGTGATTTAATTCTGTCCAGATTAAACTACAATGAAATTTGACTGAGTTTACAATCAAACTTGATCAAACTACAATCAAATCATTAAAAACTAAAATAATGTAAAAGAAAAGAAGTTTCAAATAATTCATATACTTATTTTCTCAACATAATAATAACCCCAACATGTCCCTATCATCAATTACAACATGTCCCTAGGATTCCTCTTTTATAATAAGTAAAAAATAAAAAAACTTGGTATAAAGCCTGTATAAAGAAACAAACAAACCAAAACTAATAAAATCCAAAACAACTTCCATTTCATTTCTTCTCAATGGTTGTCATCTCCACGCTACTTCACCGGAAAAACCAAAACAACTTCCCGAGGATAACAGCACCGTCAACACCGTCGCTGATCTCATCTTCAAATCCAACGATCGACGACCACCTAAACAACAGATCGACGGCGGAAGAATAGATCGGCGGTGGAACAACAGGACGACGGCGGAACAACAGATAGTCGGCGGATAGATCGCGGATTGAAGACAGATTGAAGGCGGATCGACGACGACAGCGGTTCACGGTTGGTGTGTGAGAATTTTTTTTTGTTTACAATGAAAGTTAATTAGATATTTTTGGCTTTTATAATAGACAAAACTACCCTTGCTGTGTAACTGGTTGATTTGATCAGAACCGTTGGATGAAAGCCAAATGAAGGGACGTGATTGGCTGATTTGTTCTTTAGATAATGTGGGGTTGCTGTCGATCTCACCTCATAGGAAGGATAAGAAGTAACCACAACCACACATTCTAGATGCACCTACACATCTTCATTCAAAATTTCCTTCTCATATAAAAATATGTGGCTAGAATTATTTCTTACCCTTCTCATTTTAATTATTCTTTTTATTGGATCCCTGCCACTAATTACAATCAAAGTTACCAATTTACTGAAAAACTTATAAAGTTAAATAGAAAAGAAGAAGCAACTCTTTCTCTCTCTAAATAATATTCTCTTCCTTCTCACTAAAACAAAAAAACCAACCTACCTACTCCTCCTTCTCCGGCGGTCGGCTATGGCCGGCCGTCCGGGCTCTTCCCTTTTGCATTTTCCTTTCTTTAATAAATGTTTGCCTACAGATCTGTCATTTCCTCCGATGCCGCTGTCTGTCGCTGCTGCCACTACTGCTTCTGCTCAGATCCGATGGCTTCCGGCCTCTTCTGCTCAGATCTGTTGTGGTCCGTCATCGTCGGCTTGCTGCTGCGTAGGGATTTGGTTTAGATCTGTTAGGATTTTGTTAGGCTCCTTTATGGATGCCTTGTTTTAGCATCTTTGTATGTATTATGTACTTCGTGTACTTTTGTCAAGCTACACCCTTATATGGTTGTTTTCAGTCAAAGCTCACTCGGGTGATTCCCCCCACCTTTGAAGGGTGTTGTTATAGGCTGTTACAGTTATATGGTGTATGTCTTGTGATGTAACTTGTTATGTTGTTATCTTCCTCCGTTTGTGAGGTTATGTTTCGATGTAATTTGTTATGTCGTATCTTCCTCCTTTTGTGAGGTTTGAAATGAAATGAAATTAATCTTCGTTAAAAAAAAAAAAAAAATAGAAAAGAAGAAATAATTACTACAATGGATTAAATTATTTGAGACCACTCTCCCCCAAACTCCCACCAGTGCTCCATTCCTCCGTCAACCGCCGCCGGCGTACTCCGTAGATCTCCATTTTCAAGTATATATTCATCTCTATATTTACGATTCCTTGTTTTAATTTCACATTCTAGATAAACATAATCAATTGCTTATGAACTGTAATTTATGCAAAACGCTAATCACATCCTAGTAGAAGTAGCGTTTACACTTTAGATTTACATAATTACATAACAAATCGCTATTGCTTCCTGCTACTCCTGTTTGTCAGTATTTAATAAATATTAAATAGTTACCTTGTATGTCTTACCACTACCTGTTGTTTAGGATAATGAAGTCAGCTCGGTGGTCTGTTTGATTGATGGTGATGATTATAAATTAGCAAGCAACTTCTTAAATTATTGTTAATCGACTGTTGTTTATACTTAGAATTAGTTCGTGAATCGTGATACAACCAAATTGCTTGTGACTAATGGTTACATTGTATATGCTTGTGATGTTCGTTAGTACTAATCACGAGGCTTTGTGGTCCACCGGGTGAAGCTTATTAAGTTAAGCGAGCCTAGGTGAGAGTAGTACCGGGTTGGGTGACCAACCGGGAAGTCCTCACTTGGGGACCATAAGCTCTAATGATATCAACCAGCTACCTTAGAAGCCTGGCCCAACCATGTGATGTCTTGATCCAACTAATGGACGTGAGTTCGATTCCGTTCCGCAGCATGGTTGGGTATTGGGTGGAGGTATTTCAGAGGCATCAAACCTTTGCTGGGTAGAGTTGATGGGTACCATTATGGTACACAGGGTTGAGGTGTCCCTGCCAATCTACATTTTTGATCCAATGTTCGTTAGTACTAATTAGTTATCATCTAGGGTCTTTAGTGTAACTGCAAACATGCTAAATGGGACGAGACAATAACTTATGATAATTTAACCACAAACTTCTAAAACGGATTATTTATTTATTTATTTTTTTGTTTCAGTTAGTCTTCATTGTGATGCATCTTTCGGTAATATCATTGGGAACTAATTGTAGTATTGTGCGGGAATATATCAACTTTTCCCATATCGTTGGGAACTTTCCAATACTTTTTCGAGTTATTATATAAATGTTACGATGAAATTAGAATTCAGTAAACCAGAGTTTTGATATTATAGGCTTTATCAGAATTGTTTTCCATTTTGTGTGTCGTAAATTTATTTATTTATTTTTATTTTATTTTTTTTCCTTATAACAAAATAATAATCCACTTTTACCTGTGTAGATTACTTCTCATTCAAGATGGAAAACAATTCTGATAAAGCTGAAGACCTGCTAGAAGATGATGGCGATGATCAAGGAATCGACCCTGATCAAGTCTTTGGGATTGGAAACAATAACATGGAAACTGAATCATTGTTTGGTATCGACGGTGACGACTTGGAGAACGATAGTGAGTTAGTCCTCGACCTTGAAAGCAATGAACATGAAAATGATGGCGAGCAAATGCTCGAGTTTGAAAGTAACGATCTTGAAGATAAGGAGCAAATGCTTGAGATTGAAAATAATAACCACAATCCTCCACCAGTTGTGGGAATGGAATTTGAATCGTATGAAGATGCTTACAAATACTACAATTGTTATGCTAAAGAACTTGGGTTCGCCATCAGGGTCAAATCTTCGTGGACAAAACGTAACAGCAAAGAAAAAAGAGGTGCGGTTCTTTGTTGCAATTGTGAGGGGTTCAAGACTATAAAAGAAGCAAGTAGCAGAAGAAAAGAAACAAGAACGGGTTGTTTAGCGATGGTAAGGTTAAGATTAGTGGAATCAGATAAATGGAGAGTAGATGAAGTTAACGTTGAACATAATCACTCGTTTGACCCTGAACGTGCCCAAACCTCCAAATCACACAAAAAACCAGACTTACCATCGAAAAGAAAATTCGACCCGAGTTTAGATGTGGAAGTACGAACAATCAAACTCTATCGAACCCCTGCTGTAGATACAATCTGCTATGGAAGCTCAAATGACCAAGACATTGATAATAATGTCAGAAAGAGCAAACGCTTAAACTTAAACGAAGGTGATGCACAAGTAATCAATGATTACTTTTGTCGGGTCCAGTTAATAAATCCAAACTTTTTTTACATCATGGATTTTACCGATGACGGGTTTTTAAGAAATGTCTTCTGGGTTGATTCACGGGCCAGGGCGTCATATGGGTATTTTGGAGACGTGGTTGCTTTTGATACAACGTGTTTAACAAATAAATATAAAGTTCCAGTGGTGGTTTTTGTTGGGGTGAATCATCACGGGCAGACTATTGCACTCGGTTATGGTTTGCTTGCTGATGAAAGCCAAGAAACGTATACTTGGTTATTAAGAACATGGTTGACTTGTATGTCGGGACGTCCTCCACAAACCATAATCACAGATTTTGGAATGACCTTGCAGAGTACAATAGCTGAGATATTTCCTCGGGCACACCATCGCCTTTTTACACCTCTCGTTGTCGAAAGCATTATCGAGAATTCAGGAAATTCAGAATCGGAAGTATTTCAAACGGTTTTGAATAGTATAATTTACAACTCGATAAAAGTGGATGAGTTTGAATTAGGTTGGGAAGAAATGATCCAACGTTTTAAACTCCAGGACAACGATTGGGTGCAAAAATTGTTTGAGGATCGAGAACGGTGGGCCCCTGTTTATTTAAAAGACACGTTCTTCGCGGGTATGTTCGCTTTTCAACCAGGTGAGTCCATGGTTCCGTTCTTTCACGGGTATGTTAACCAGCAAGCTTCTCTGAAAGAATTTTTCGATATGCATGATTTAGTTTTACAAAACAAGGTTCAAAAGGAAGCTTTTGATGATTGTGAGTCAAGAGAGTCGACCCTTAAGTTAAAAACAATGTGTAGATATGAATCACAGCTTTCCAACCTGTACACAAAAGAACTATTCTCACTTTTCCAATATGAAGTCGAGATGATGTCAAATTGTTTCAATGTATCACAAGTAAACACCAGTGGATCAATCGTCACATACATGGTCACTGAGCAAGAAACCGAGGGAAACTCCATAAGAAATTTAGAAGTAATGTATGATAAAATAGGAGTTGAGATTAGATGCATATGTAGTTGTTTTAACTTCAAAGGTTATTTATGTAGACATGCGTTATCGGTTCTTAACCATAACGGCATAGATGAAATCCCGAGTCAATATATTCTGTCTAGATGGAGGAAAGATTTTAAACGAGTATATGTACCTGATCTTGGGTCTGATCATGTGGATATCACCAACCCGGTTCAGTGGTTTGTTCATTTGCATAAACGAGCTTTACAAGTTGTTGAAGAAGGTATGACATCTCAAGAACATTATATGGTTGCTTGGCAAGCATTTAAAGAATCGTTGAATAAGGTCCGTTTAGTAGCAGATAAGCATACTCAAAACTAACAAGGTTAGAACTGTATGATTCCAATTCCTATGTATATGAATGTATATATTTAATTTTACTTTTTTGTATGGTTATAGTTTTTAAGTATCTTATGCGGTTTTTAACATCTTTGAGAAATTATACTACTTTGATGTTAGTATTGTCGAGGGATCGTTGTACAATTGAGGTTTAGCCATGATGCCTAAGTTGGATTAAATACTTCCAATTATGACGATTGGCCATGCTTTGTGCTGAATACTATCTGAAGATCATTTTTAAGACTAGTTATGTTTATTTGCTTTCGGTTTTTGGTTTCTGGGATGTCCTGAATTCCAACTCAAACAAAAGTCATGTGGTTCCCGGCTCCTATTAAAACAAGCAAAATGTATTGATTAAATTTGATGTACATGCCAGAATGTGGTTCTATTATGTAGATCAGATTTTGGGTGGACAACTAACTGATTATTAGAATATACTTCAGCACGCCGTCAATTTTGGACAGGACCCTTTTAGGCTCGGTCCTGCTAAGTCGCCTGGACATCTGAAATTACAAGTTAAGACTTGACGGTCCCGAGTCCTGACAGACCTCCCTAAAATTTGATTATATATCAAGGTTGTAAATATCGCTCGGCAGTACCGTGGTGGTCAACCCCTGCCAAGAGCCATATTGGTCTTGGCGGCGATATATCTGTTTCTCGGCGGAGATCATAAATTATAAAGAAATTTATTTATATTTTTGAAATGCATCATATGTAACACAAAATATACCAAGTATATGTAGAAAATATACTAAGCATATAATTTTTATGAAAATCGGGCGTGAATCTGAAAAAAAATAAAAATAAATAAATAATAATAATAAAAAAAATAAAACTAGATCTGAAGTTGAACGGCGTTGGCCGTCATTGACCGGCCGCCGCCAAGGTCGATTTTTGACCGATTTTGACTGCCAAGCTCCGATTTTGATCGAGTTTTGAAAGATTTTGATCGATTTTGATCAAAACCGATAAGTTAGACAGATATGGGAAATATCGTGGCGGTGGACCACCGCCAACCGCCATGGCGCCGCCATATCGGCCTCCATGGACGATTTTTACAACACTTATTAAATCAACTAAAATATTTAGCCTTTAGGAACAAGTATTTAGACACTTGGAGCTTGACTTAAAAGTCTACTCAATTGGGCCGGACTGAATTGGTCTTGGAGTTAAAGCTAGGCTTCACTTATTAATTGATAGTTACCTACTGTTTTGCTGGGCTTTTAGTGACACTGGGCTTTGATAAAAGATTGAACTCACTTTTCTAGACTAACAAAACAATTCAAAACGAGAGATAATATAATTTGTTGGACCCTATGCCTTTAGGAAAAAATGGATTTCTTTTACAAAAGTTAGCGCTAGAAAGTAATATTTAATCGGTGTCCCGGAACCCAAAAGCCGCCATGGGAATATAATTCCCGTATCATGACCTTAGTTAACTCGTAGACTTTCAACATACATAAACAAAACATTTTATTAATAGTGGATCCTATTAGATTGCTTTAATCATCTTCTTTGGTATACAATACATGTTTCGTCATCTTTAGCTGTCACAAACTAATATTTCTTAGTATACTAAGTTTTCGTGTGCATTATTTATGAGATAATTAATAAACCTATGCAGCTAGATGTTAACATTCAATCAATTATATTGTCAACTTGTTGTCATTGAATAGAAGAGACGGCGAATACAAATGAATATATAAGTTTAAGTATATTAGTAACGAAAATGAGCATCAATGACACATGAAATAATGCATCGGATCAAGTTGGCTAATTTTTAAACATAGTTGACATTGATTTAATATAAACAGAATAACGTATGTCTACAGTCTAAATAAAGTCATCAAAATTGTTCTTTGTAAGCGATACAACGTTTGTTCTATCGAAATATAAAAGTAAATAAATGATGTGACGATGAATATGTTACTAATGATCATTAGAGCCATTTGTTATGTCGATTTGTTCCAAGTTATCAATTTATGGATATTTTAAAATTTTAGAATAAGATTAACAACATAATCACCATTAGACAGTAATTATGTATGAATAAAAATATCTTTGGCTGTAGTTTGAAGAATTTGCTTTGTTGAGAAAAGTTCTATCTTGTTTAATAATCTGTTACGTATTTTTAATGAAGCATTTTTTGAAAATGATCAGTTCCATATTTTCTCAACATAAACATCAAAATGCCATGTTTATCCCTTTTTGATCAAACAATCTGGTTTAGCGTCATCGTTGGCTGACTTTGCATAGTTTTATGCATTGACATGTCAACATGTTATCGCATACATATGTATGCAACACATAGACACAAACATACATACGTATGTGCTTATATTGGTGAGCGACAATTAGCGAGAACAATATCATACTAGTGTCTCTAGAAAGTCATTTCTATAGCTGCTCCAATGGAGAATATATCATGGTTATCTTGGTTGTTGATAACGACAATGATAAGTATTTCTATGGTCCAGGAAGCACAAGCGGTTTGTAAAGAAGAAGAAAGAAAGGCACTATTGGAAATCAAAGCGTCCCTTATGAATTCATACGATTCTGAAGCGGACAACGTTCTACCCTCTTGGGTTGATTTTGGCGAGTGTTGTGATTGGGAGAGGGTCAAGTGCAATACAACTACTGGGCATGTGACAACACTCTCTTTTAACCAGATCAACAATAACTTGAGGTTTATATCTGAACCGGTAAAGTTGTGGCCATTGAATGTTTCTCTTTTTCTTCAATTTGAAGAGCTGAGAAGTCTCAATCTGTCGATGAATTTTCTTGATAATGAGATTTTGAATACAGGTATACTTGATTGCTATGTAATATTTTGTTTTTATTAGGATGACAAAAACATTCAATAAACTTAATTTGGCTAAGCGATTTTTTTCTTGTGCAGAACTTGAGATGCTGTCAAGTTTGAAGAACCTAGAGATACTCGATCTCAGTTCCAATTATGATATTGACAACGATATCATTCCTTCTCTGACTACACTCACGTCACTTAGAGTATTGGATCTTAGCTACACTAGCTTGAAAGGACAGTTCCCTACCACTGGCATGTTTTCTGTCTTATGTTTCTTCTCTTCAGTTATCATGCACAAATGCATAGTTCAAAGATACTTAATGTCCTTTTTACATATGTTGCAGAATTCGCTACTTTGAAAAACTTGGAAATTTTGGATCTAACTGAGTGTGGCTTTTATGGTACTTTTCAAATACAAGGTAACCACATCCCCCTTTTGAAACATATGCATTGCATATCACCTGCAGGTATTAAAACTTGAAAATTGACCTTTTGTTAAATGCAGGTTCTAAAAGGGATGTCATATTTGAAAATTTGGAAACTCTGAATCTTAAGAACAATGGTTTCAATGAAAGTGTTATCTCGTCTTTAAAAATCCTCCCATCTCTCAAAAACCTAGATCTTTCAGGCAATCGACTATCTGGATCATTTCCAGCTTATGGTACGTGTTTTGAGTACAGATTAGTTATCATCGATCATTATTTGTTTCAATACATGTGTTCTTAAGAACTTGGATTTTCCCGACTTGTAAAACATGATTTTTAGTTTCTTGAAATCCTTAAAAACTCAGTAAGTTCATTTCCACCTAAAGGTACATGTTTTGAGTACAAATAAGTTATCATCTATTATGAGACATTATTATTGTTGTTCTTTATATGACAGATTTAGCTTATCTAACTAATCTTGAGAAGCTGGATTTTAGTGGTAACAAGAGGTTTACTAACACTTCAACTATCCAAGGTAAAGTAATTTTTGGTAAATTCAGAAATTGAAGTTCTCAAGTAATATATGTTCCATAAGTACAAGTTTATAAGACCGTGGTTATATTAAAAAATTCTTTAAATTCAGATTGCAAGAGGTTATGGAGATTAAAAAGGTTGGAGAGTATAACTCTTATAAGAAGTAATTTCAACAAGAACATCATATCCTGCTTTAGAGCCCTCCCTTCACTCAAAACACTTAATCTTCGCCATTCTCGCTATTTGGGAGGCTCGTTTCCCTTTCAAGGCATGCATGTTTACCTTAAACTAATCATTGTTAGAATCTATATTTTTTTACAATTATTCACATTAAACTATTTATGCAGAATTATCCCGTTTAAAAGAGTTGAAGACACTAGACATGGGAGCTTGCGGGCTTAACTCACTAGTATTCAATGGTTAGGTTACCACTAAAGTTAATTATTATTTTACATTGATCATTACTATAGTTAAAAGGCTCGTAAACTTGAAATGTTTAGGATAAACGGTTTATTGGTAACAAATTTCAGGTATCATGAGTGGTTTGTTGTATTTAAATCTAGACTGGAACGTCTTCCGTAATGACAGCATGAGGTTCTTGGGTGCTTTTCCATCACTCAAATTTCTGTCTTTAGAGTCTAGCCGCTTTAACAGAGCAGCTCTTCTTGAAGGTTTGTAATGCCCTTGAGTAGTTTTCATGCACAAACAGCAGTATTTTAATTTTCTTTAAATTAATGGTTAGGATATAGCGCAGAACTAAAGCTATTGAAAGTTCAATCAGTTAAAGGGTTGTTTTCATTTTTACCAACTGATATTTTCTTGGTATTCAGAACTGCCTTATATGCCTAATTTGGAGGTGCTCCTCTTAGGAAGAAACAAATTAAGGGGACAACTAGCAATGAAAGGTATACACTTATCTTTACTAATTTACATCTACTATTATTGTATTGTTAACCACCACCAAATGGCCTAGTGGTAAGGTCCTTGGTTTCCTCACAAGATGTCTAGGGGTTTAAACCTCGCTAGGTGTTTCCGTGTGTACATTTGGGGGTGGCAGGGAAGGATTGAAAACAGTCCCGATATTAACCCGGTGAGGCCGCGTACATCTGAGTCAAAAAGGCTCTCCCCAGATTGTGGATAACCTGAACAAGGAAAACCTCATCCATTTATCGTATTTTAAGGAAGCAACCATATATGTATGGTAACTAACTACCACTCTTATTCTCATATAGCTTTGGCATCTTTCCCCCATTTGGAGATCTTAGACTTGAGTAGCAACAATCTAAATGGGAGTATTCCGTCAGAGATAAGTGCATTATCTTATCTTCGAGTTTTATATCTAGCTGAAAACAATCTTAATGGCTCACTACCCGAATATGGTAACTCAATTACATAAAGCATCATTATTGATTTAATTTGTTTTAGATCAATCAATATTTTCTTTTCAATTTGCTAATTTTATTTATTTTTTTTGCAGGTCTATGTCAATTGAAGAACCTCCAGGAATTAGATCTTTCTAGCAACAGTTTTGAAGGAAACCTCCCTCAATGTTTTAGCAACTTATCATCTCTTAAAGTATTCGAGATTTCTTCAAACCACTTCACGGGAATCATTCCGCCATTTGTCATTGCTAATATGACATCTCTTGAATACATAAACTTGTGTCATAATAAGTTTGAGGGTTTACTCTCATTTTCCTCACTCGCCAATCTTAGAAATCTTGTGGTAGTTGAATTCAAAAGTGACAATGACATATTCGAGGTGGACACAGAGGAACCTTTAGGTTGGATGCCAATGTTTCAGTTGCATGTCCTAGTGCTATCAAATTGCAACGTGAACATGCATAAAGGAAATGGTATTCCTAGTTTTCTACTTCACCAACATGAATTACAGGTGCTAGACCTATCTCACAACTCCTTGCAAGGACATATTCCGAATTGGCTAGTTGAAAATAATATGATGTTGCAAATTTTGTACCTAAGGAACAATTCATTTGGTGGTAGTATTCGTATGCCACCATACAGAGATTTTCAGCTAGCCTATCTGGATATGTCTGGTAATGACATAGTGGGTAGTGTTCCGGGTAATATAGGAAGATTTCTTCCTTTTACAGTTTTTTTGAATTTATCGGCGAATGCATTAAGCGGTGTGCTCCCATCATCAGTTGCCAATATGAGTGCGTTGAACATGTTGGACTTATCCAATAATGAAATCTCAGGAGAAGTACCACAAGGATTGTTAAAAGAGAGTGCCATTTCTGTGCTTAAACTATCACATAACAGACTGTATGGTGAGGTGTTTTCAGGGAACTACACCTTGTATTTGTTTAATATGCTCCTATTAGACAATAACTACTTCACGGGGAAAATTGCTAACAACAAAAGTTTTGATGTTACAATTCTTGATATCAGCAGTAACCTATTTACAGGTGTATTGTTAGCCCTTTTAATTGTTATAGATCAAATAGTGTTAGTAGTAAAAACTATAGCATATGTTATTGTAATTCGTATGACTTTATTATTTAATGTTTGGGTCAAGTACATTTTCTGCATAATGGGTCGTATGGGTAAATCCAACCCAGCCCATGTATGACAGTTATTTAGTTAGTTATTAGAACGGTTTTATCTCAAGCTTCACAACGTTTGAGTAAACCATTGTGTCGATTAGGGTTATATATATTGTTGCAAATCTTCGACATGTGAAGTTTACAACGTACCTTTAATATCTATAAAGTTAGTTTTATGTTATTCACTTGTTTACCATTTTACTGTTACATCGCCAAACACAATCACACAAACATTCACAAATCATGAAACATATTTTGAAGTCCAGATTTGATGGCAAACGGCCTGTGAACATTTGGTATCAGAGCCAAGGCTCTAATCCATGGGAACAGCCATCTTTCAAACCGCAATCAAAATCAGGTTTCCAATCAGGACGCTATCTTTTACGAGAAACTCCCAAGCGTCTGTATCAATGGAACACAAGAACGAAGAAAAGCATATCCCCAAAGGCAAAGGAATTGTTGGCACAAACCGTGTTAGACAATGAGGAGTTCAATTCAAAGAAAAAAGAAGAAGTAACAAAAGGGAAATCGAAGTTGAATTCAAGGGAAAAAAGGTCGAAGTGTTATATATGTAAAACTAAGGGACACGCATTTTGGGCTTGTGAAAAAAGGAAAAAGATTGCTGGAGTCGAATCACAACAAAAGGAGATGGACATGACAAAAGAGATTATTGATCAAGAAAGGATGTATCCAGAAAAGGTACATGTGTTTGGTGATTATACGATTGAAGGTACGGATAGAGAAGGTTGGGACGACATATGGTATGTGAGTAATAAGTATAAGTTTCATATGTGTCCTAGGCGAGTTCTATTTAATGATGTGAATTATAAGTTTAAAATGGTTGGTAAGGAGGAGTATGAATGTAAGTTTATATTCTCGTATGGAATTGGTAACACAACTATTAAGACAGAAAATGGTGATTTAGTTGTGAGACATGTGCAATATACACCAGAAGTTTCGCTCAATATACTCAGTCTAGAATTGCTTGAAAAACAAGGTTTCTCTGTGAAAATTAAGGATACTAGATGTAGCATTAACCACATGTATTATGATGAGGAAACAAGTATGCAATTGCCATGTGAAAGTGAAACAGGAAAAGTTGGACCGAAAGAAGTTGTGGATGAACACAATAAGTATTTAGAGAAGTATTTTGAGTCAATAGATCCAGATGCATGTTCTCTAGTTAAAGGCATAGAAGAATTGGATTGGAATAGAGATGTGACACAAGATTACGTGGATGATGAGTACATTAGTTACAATGGAACCTTGTATGCTTTAAAAGTTAATTCGTTTTCAAGGTTTCTATCGTTCATGAATTTGTTGAAGAAGGATAAACTATTGTACAGAAATTGGGAAGTGTTCAACAAGGGATTTATAGATATGTTAAGATGGTTTTATCTAGTGCATTTGAACTATGATGCGCTTGAATCAATACCACCCGTTGTCAAAGATATAGAGTTGAATCTGTTGTGTTTAATGAAAGCTGTTGAGAATTTAGGAGGCTATGTTTCGGTCACCATGGGTGACAATTGGGGAACGTTAGCACAGTTACAAGGTTTAGACATCAAAGATGGTGAGACAGTTAGAAACTGCTACAAAACGTTTATTGATCTAGTTGTAGTCTACCATGAAACTGCTGGTATGCCTTGGGTTGAAAAATCGTATGAAGTGGGAGAAGCAAGCAAGAATTGTTTGGCCATGGACCTGCAAGGTCAGAAGGATACAAGAGTGAAGGATGGAGCAATAGAATCAAAGGACCATTTTGGCGTTAAACTTGAACAAGAAGATGATGAAAGCAGCAGCAATGGAAGCAATGATTTCGAGGTCATTGTTTGAAGATAGCAAGCAAACAGGTTTCAAGAAGATGAAGAATTTGATGCTATAAAATTAGGGGGGAAAATGTTAGCCCTTTTAATTGTTATAGATCAAATAGTGTTAGTAGTAAAAACTATAGCATATGTTATTGTAATTCGTATGACTTTATTATTTAATGTTTGGGTCAAGTACATTTTCTGCATAATGGGTCGTATGGGTAAATCCAACCCAGCCCATGTATGACAGTTATTTAGTTAGTTATTAGAACGGTTTTATCTCAAGCTTCACAACGTTTGAGTAAACCATTGTGTCGATTAGGGTTATATATATTGTTGCAAATCTTCGACATGTGAAGTTTACAACGTACCTTTAATATCTATAAAGTTAGTTTTATGTTATTCACTTGTTTACCATTTTACTGTTACATCGCCAAACACAATCACACAAACATTCACAAATCATGAAACATATTTTGAAGTCCAGATTTGATGGCAAACGGCCTGTGAACATGTATTGCCTAAGGGGATAAGTAGCTCATATTCCGCTTATGCACTTTCTTTAAGAAATAATAGGTTTGAAGGTCAGTTTCCTTGTGGAATATCTTCCTATACCATTCTCGACATCTATAATAATTCTTTTTCAGGGTCCATCCCCTCCTGCTTAGATGTGGCATACATGAAGCATCTTCATTTAGGCCATAACGAATTCATAGGATCGATTCCCAAAACCTTTGGGAATATGTATGATATTTTGACTTTGGATATTGGCAACAACAACTTATTTGGAAAGATTCCTAAGTTTCTAGGTCAATTAATCAGTTTAAGGATTCTTCTTTTGGGAAAAAATAACTTCAATGGTTCTATTCCGAATGAGCTGTGCCGATTGACTAGTGTGAGTTTGATTGATCTATCCAATAACTCCCTTTCTGGCCCGATACCTCCCTGCCTGCAAAATATTGCTGCTCCTTATTACTTTTTATTTTACCTACAATTAGAAGGAATGGAGACATACTATTGGAGTTCCTCTTATGAGTATTTGGGTGCTCAAAAGAGTTGGACATCTTTAGCTGATGCAAATCCATTGTTTGATAAACCAGACGAAGTTCTGTTTACAACTAAAAGCATATCTCGCTCCTACAAAGGTCACATTCTTGATTTCATGAGTGGATTGGATCTATCTTGTAACAAGTTCATAGGTGAAATTCCACCAGAACTAGGGTATTTGACCCAAATTCTAGCATTGAACCTGTCTCACAACCAGCTGATGGGATCCATCCCAGAGAAGCTTTCAAATCTTACGAATATTGAGAGCTTGGACCTTTCGTCAAATAATTTGACTGGCAATATCCCATCACAGCTAACTAACCTTGCTTTTCTATCATATTTCAATGTTTCTTACAACAATCTATCAGGAAAACTCCCAGAAATGAAACAACAGTTTGGTACATTTACTGAGGCGAGTTATGAAGGGAACCCACTTCTTTGTGGACCACCACTTGAGAAGAAATGTTCCAATACATCACCAGTGAATATTCCACCAGGGGCCGTTCCATCAGCTAAAGAAGATGAGAAATGGTATGATATTGATACAATATGGTTCTTTGGAAGTTTAAGTGCAACATGGGTTGTGTTCTTATTGGGATTTGCTGCAGTCCTTTACACAAATCCTGGTTGGCGTCGATGGTGGTTGTTCTTCATTGAAGAAAGTATGTATACGTGTTATTACTTCCTAATTGATTTGGTAAGCAGGCCCTCTGTGTTCTTCCATAGGTAGGCTGGGTATGTTTAAGATTATGTAATTAAAATGATGACAAATTTCTTCAAAAGGTTGTATTGTAGCTGAAATTTCAATACGATGTTATGAAGACGCGTACCATTCGAAAATGTGATTTTAGTTTTATGCGCAAGTTGTGTTATATCAAAAGTACTTTCCCAACCTTCTTGATATATCAAAAGCCCTTCATTTGGCTGAACGGTCCGAAGGGGCTCAAGCAAATGATAAATCAGTGTTATGATCATTATTAGTATTGTAGAGGGATGGTTGTACCAATGAGGCTTAACCATGATGCTCTAAGTTGCTTTGATAACTTCCAATTATGGTGATTGTCCATGCTTTGTGTTGAATACTATTTGAAGATTCATTTTCAAGGCTAGTTATGTTTATTTGCTTTCGATTTTGGTTGTTGGGATCTCCTGAGGCCCAACTCAAACAAAAGTCGTCATGTAGTTATTGACTCCTATTAGTACAGGCAATTGTATTAATCAAATTTAGTCTACGTGACGAATGTGTTACTAATATGTAGATCGGTTTTTGGGTGGAAGAGATAACTAACATGACCTTTGGTTAATTGGTTTTCCGCATGACCTTTTTAGGTCTCACTTCTACTAAGTCGCTTTAATTTTTAAAAATTTGGATAACTTAAGTTTGACGGCCCTGAATCCGGACCAACCTTCTTCTTTGTATTGATGTTTGATTCTTTTGGTAGCAGACTGAGCATAAAATTCAATCGTATAAGTTATTTTTTTCTTCATGATTTATGTACTTTAACAATAAAGCAAAAAAATTAAGAATAGGCATTTAAACACCCGAGCTTGACTTGGAGTCTAATAAAGTACTTTAGAATATCCACTATGGTGGTTTACAAATAGGTTTATAATATGATGAAGAAGTTCATACTTTTGTTAACCATAGTGAAAATATATTTCATGCTTACTTGCATGAAAAAGTCTAGGATTTTGAACATCTTCACAATTTAATGCATTTGAGATATATGTAATGTTTATAAAACTTTAAGAAGTTTATGTGTAGTGAAAATAAGTTTATACAACCAAAAGGTTTAAAAATTAATGATATTGATCAATTATAAACCTTTATAAAGGTCTAACATAATGGATGCCCTTAAATCAACTTATACCAAATTAATGTTGTTCCTTATTATTGTAACTCAAAAAAATACAAATTACTCATTGAAGTGTTTTATCAAATCCTATAATAATTACTAGTATGTATATATATATATATATATATATATATATATATATATATATATATATATATATATATATATATATATATATATATATATATATAAGGTTTTGTTAAACATTGCCCACCGAGTAATTGTTAAACCAATAATTATAAAAAATATAAAAGGTAATTTGTAATTTAACAACAACAACAACAACAACAATAATAATAATATTAACAATAACTATAATTTTTTGTAAATTCTATAAATTTTTAATAAAGTAATATTTATAATAACAATAAAAAAATAAAAAATAATAAACAGCAACGACGATGACGATGACGACGACGACGATAACAACAACAACAACAACAACAACAACAACAACAACAATAATAATAATAATAATAATAATAATAATAATAATAATAATAATAATAATAATAATAATAATGACATGGAAGTTGGTTTACTAAAAGCATGGGTTCCCTCTTGCTATTGGCTAAGAACATGGAAAAAGATTTATAACTTCCGATTGATCCAGTCAATGGACAATATATAGTATTGGCCTAAGTCATGGAAAAAGATGTATAACTTCCGATTGATTCCACGTGTGCATCGTCCATAAGTAGATAGACCATCAAAAAAGAGGAAGAAGAGTGCAGTTGAATTGGAGGAATTGTGAGTAAGGCCAGAAAGTTAAGTAGGGTTGTTAGATGTTTTCTACGCCAGGGAACTGTGATACAATAGAAGGTCATGTAAAGGTCAAAAGATGGGAGCAAAACCTAGTGTAGGAAACAAGAAAAGGAAAGCATCAGCAAAATGGAATCAAGTTCTCAACCTCCTCTAAGTTCACCACATGCAAGAGCATCACAAGGTATTATCATAAGGGATTCACCATGTGCCAATACAAGATAATCAAGAGTTCAAGCAAGTTCTCAACATGTTGTTGTTGCAAGTAAGGATGGAAAGACCAAGGCAACTATTAGAGAGAAGGGTAAGGAAAAGTTTGTATAATGAAGGTGTTGTTTTCTTATTTTGTCATCCAAACTGTTTAGTTGGTGTATGCTATGTTTTATGTTAGGTTATGTCATCATACTATTTATTTGTCACCAAACTGTTTAGTTGGTGTATCCTTTTGGTTATCACTAAAACTATATGGTTATGGATTATGCAGCAACCTATAGTTATGAATTATGCAATTTGGCATTCTGAAAGTTGTTGGTATGAAGTCATTTTAACAGTTTTATTACTTTGGGTTTTAGTTGTTTGTAGATGGTAACATTCAATTCGACACCAACCAGAGCCGTATATGGGGGTGTGCGAGTTGTGCTATTGCATAGGCCTCCAAATTATAGGGGCCTCAATTTTTTTTAATGTTATATGTATATATATTCTATAAAGTGGCTACAAGTTAAAAAAACCCTAGCACCTCCTCTCTGGCGAAAAGAAGAGAACAACGATTCCTTAACAATTCTTAAATTATTTTGTTATTCTGATCGTTCTTCACTATTATTCCATAAAGTATTTTTATTTTATAGATCAAAGTGGGTCGGTGGAATTACATAACTTTTTTAAAGCGCTATTAAGGATCCTGTGTTGTTTCACTTTGTTGTCTTTCTTGCATGCATATATTATTAATTTAAGATCAAGAGGGCACTACGTTATTTGTTATTTTAAAGATCTATAGTGGGGTTTGTTGCTGTCTTACTATAACCATTGATCTTTTATACGGTACTATCATGTGAGCGTATAATTCATGCACTGTTATAAACCCTAATTCTTATTAGGGTTTTCTGCGTATACCGAAGATAAGGCGCGAATAGTTCTTCTTGTTTTTGTTTCGTTAGTGAATGTTTGATGATGAAAGCGGGTTTCTTGGATTCGGGGGGAGGAGGTGGAATGAAGAAAAAGAAAAACAGTAATAAGTTGATGGGTGAAAGCTTGGTTCCTGTGACAATGGAGTCTAATTTTCCTACTTTAAGTGAATTGGCTTCTAAGGTTGCAGGATCGGATGGGTCTGATGTTGTGTCAACTAACGAGTCTGGTGTGAATTCGCCTCCTAATGGTAATATTCCTATTCCAATTTCGAAGGAAACAACCTTAATTGAAACTACTAAAAGTAGTGTGTGAAAGATCGTTTAAGCCCAATCTAAGATATAGAAACAATGATTGATTGCACAGCGGAATAATAATAAAGAACACAATCAAAGTTACTACAAGGTTTTTCTATTAAGAACAATGATCCTCTATGGATCAATATCACACCCACTAAAGGTGTTTTTCCTGGAGTTTTTATTCAAGAAACGTACATAAAATAAAAGCCTAGTGTTCCTTTTATACACAAGGAACCCTAATACAATAATAAAAAAAATAAAATAAATGCATATCACTACCTAAAATAGCTCATGCATATCCTAACAAACTAATAAATAACACGGAATAACTATATCCGTAGAAACATAATATGCTGAATCTCTACTTCAGCAGATTCACTTCTTCAGCAGAAACTGTCTCTTCAGCAGAATCCATCAGCAGATTCTTCAGCAGAATTCTCTCTTAGCAGAATTCCCAACAATCCTCCCCTAATCTTGATGTTGACTGTGTTAACTTCAAGATTCCTGGATAAATCTGTGATCATAAGAAGCATAAGCAACTCCTAAGCATGAGCAGCAACAAATGACCAATTGTACATCAAAACAAATAAGTTTCATACTATTCTCATCACATCCAGGTGTGTTAACTCCTGTGAGAGGTGAATCATTGAAAATAATGGATTTGATGTCTCTTTACCAATAGCCATCACTACTGGAGTAGCCAAGTGTTCTAAGATACACTGATAACCACATGATTTTTAGCAAATCATCAGCTATAAACGGATTTGAGATGTCTTTACCTGTAGCCGTTTGCTCAGGACTAGCCAATTATTTTGATGAAAATCATCTTGGTTAACTGATTACCAAATATGGTTTTCCACTACCTTTACCACAAGCCATATACATGTGGGCTAGCCAATTATTCAGAATCCATAAAGGAAAAATCTATGGTCAATTGACAACCATTTCAACTACTCAGCAATAAAGCATGGGTGAGTTGAAAACCCTATGATTTTGAGCAAACCATTACAGCTATCAACAGATTTGATGTGTCTTTACCAAAGCTGTACCCTTTGGACTAGCCAACTTTATGATGGAATAGTCAACATCAGGTAAGTTGATAACCAAACCTGCATACAATAGAAAACAAAAACTATACAAATATATGTTAGTTTTTTTTTTTTTTTTTTTTTTTTTTTTTTTTTTTTTAATATTTTTTTTATTATTATTATTTTTTTTAATTTAATTTATTTTTATTTTATTTTATTTATTTATTTTTTTTTTACTAATAATAGAAGAAAGAAAGAAAAAGAAATACAAAATATGGAAAATATACCATCAAGCATCAGTAGAAACCAAAGAAATATGTAGTGTCAGCAGAAGCACTAAGCCTCCCCTTAGGCTTATGAGGATCCAACAGCTGCAAAAATGGTTAGAATACAAAGAATACAACAATAAGCCTCCCCTCAATCAGTGCACCTGACAAGAACTATTGTTCTTGGGTACCCAGAATGAACCTTTCCTCTTATGTGTCCAAGAACAACCTGTTGAGGGCTTAACACTATTATCCCATCTTTTCCCCCACCCCATATTCATTATGTCAAAACAACTAGGCCAAAAACCATTCTGAAAGTAAGTGCTAGTAGGTCTATAAAATGGTCTAGCAACATGTCTTTTCCAACCGGCATGAAAAGGTCTAGCAGCAGAATCTGGCTTACCAGCAGGAACTGACTTATCGGCAGAAACTGATTTAGCAGTAGGATTGGGTCTGCAGGTTTTTACATGTGCTTGTGGAACATATGGGGGAATATCATTAACATTGGTCCACATTGGTCTAGGTCTCTTTTGGTCAGCATACACACCCATTCTCTTCTCATGAAAATCACAATCTTTAATGAGATGAGACTTACTACCACACACAAAACAAGTTTTCTTCTTAAAAGACTTATCCTTAACATTACTTGCCTTTTTATTAAAACACCCATTCTTATTACAAGAAGTCCTAGAATTGTATGTGTTCTTATCAGATTTATTACAAGTGAAACTAGGTAAATCTTGAACAACAATGGGTTCTTGTTTGGGTGCCCTAATTGTGGATTCAATCTCAGCTTTACTCTTAGATGTAGAAACACTAGAAGTAGAAGCAAAGGAGGTAGACTCAGTAGAGTTGGACTCTGAGCTTTTGACACTAAAAACACTGGAGGAAGGGACATTGACCTTTGAAGACTTGTCACTTGAATCAGGTAAGTCAGTAGACTTTTTGCCATATAAATGGTGTGATCCATCAAAGTCAACAGAGATGGAAAGGTCAATGGGCATATGTTCTCCTCTAATAGGTCCAGGTACAACATTCATTCCCCCTGCCTTAACATATTTTACAGGTTTTTGAAATTCTAGGACAGGTTCAGGGTCAAAAACACTGGATATATCAGGGTAAGTTAATTCCTCAGGATCTATATATTTATCATACCCTAACGCTTTTCTAGACCTAACAGATTGACTACTATCAATCAATTTATTTAAATGAGAAGCCCCTTCTTGCCACTTCTTACGACTAGCCACTTCATTATCAAACTTTAATTGCAATTCTTGTTTCTCTAGTTCTACATTAGATTTTTCTTTTTCAGTACGCCTTAAGTCTATCTTTGCACATTCTAAATCACTTTCTAGAACTCTTATCTTTTCATCATACTTAACTTGATTCTTTTGAAACCAAACCTTTTGTTTTTCTAAAGTTTTTAAAGCCTTTTTATAGGCCTCAACTTCTATATAACACTCATTGTACTTAGGTTTCAATTCATCATATTCTTGTTTAAGTTCATTGTATCTTTCACTACAGCCAAAAACACAATTATGTACCTGAGAAGGGAGTCCCATTAGTGCAAATTCTTCAGTCTTGGATATAGTGCAAGCTTCCTTTCTCATCTTCTTGGATTCAGCCTTTTCACCATACCTTGCTTTGATTGCATTCCATATATCACTTGCCTCATCCATATAATGGAAATCTGCTACATGATCAGCAGGAATAGATTTAAGCAAGGTAGTTCTTGCCTTTGATTCTCTTTGTACAACAATGTGTTCATCAGCAGTCGTTGGAGGAAGAATAATGACATTTCCATCTTGATCTCTTTTATGCCTTTTCAAGCTGTTGCCATTTTGAATCACCTTCCAGATATTCATATCATTTTTCATGATCCAATGTTCCATTTTCTTAGCCCAGACTTCATACTCATCATTCATCAAATAAGGAAAAATTATATCATCCCTTTCATTGTTAAATTCTGCCATTTTACAAACGAGTAGCAGAAACAAGTATACCAAAACTGTCACAAAATTGTTGCAAAAACTGTCACTTAGCTTCGGCAGATTCACAAAGCTTCAGTATAAACGAAAAATACCAGTACAAACCAAGAGCAGCAGAATTTACAAACTTGCAGTTCGCATACCAGTAGTAACCAAACAAACAGCCAGCAGAAGTAACTCACAACCAAACAGCAATATGTAAATATTCTATCTTACACTATACGAATTCACATCCCCACTTATTCCATCGTATAATCAACCAATAAATCAAATCAATAGTAGCAGCACTTCGTGAAACAATACTATATTCCACAAATCGACAAATCAAGCTTCAATATACGACAAAAAGCACTTGCAAATAAACGACAACTATCTGCTCCATTGAAAACCAAATCAGCGATCATCACACAAACTCATGAATCAGATTGTTATTCAAATTTCAGCCCCACTATCAAAGCTATCACGTGATACTAATTAATTCCCATTGTTTGAAAAAGCCACTCAACACATTAAATACCACATAGCCCCATAATCGATCCAATTAATTCCCATTATAATCAAACCTCAATCAATGTAATTAAAGATAATACTTATGTACTAATTAAAAACCTTCATTAATATAAACCATTGATTCATTAATAATCCAATATCCAATCATATGCAAAACTTCAAATAGTTGCCGACCCACAATGAAGAATTAATTAGTACGAGGTTGTATTTATTGAATTTGAATTCTTCCAATTCATTAATTAAACTAATTAATAAATATGCCACAAACCTTGATGAAGAATTTAATTTAACCAATGAGAACCAATTAACGTATACGAGATATCTTGTCACAGCAGTTTTATTCGACAACAAAAACTTCTTCGAGATAGATCTCTTCGACAATAAACCTTGTAAATCCCTAGATCTCACGAGCCCCCTGTGCTCTGATGCCAATTGTGAAAGATCGTTTAAGCCCAATCTAAGATATAGAAACAATGATTGATTGCACAGCGGAATAATAATAAAGAACACAATCAAAGTTACCACAAGGTTTTTCTATTAAGAACAATGATCCTCTATGGATCAATATCACACCCACTAAAGGTGTTTTTCCTGGAGTTTTTATTCAAGAAGCGTACATAAAATAAAAGCCTAGTGTTCCTTTTATACACAAGGAACCCTAATACAATAATAAAAAAAATAAAATAAATGCATATCACTACCTAAAATAGCTCATGCATATCCTAACAAACTAATAAATAACACGGAATAACTATATCCGTAGAAACATAATATGCTGAATCTCTACTTCAGCAGATTCACTTCTTCAGCAGAAACTGTCTCTTCAGTAGAATCCATCAGCAGAATTCTCTCTTAGCAGAATTCCCAACATAGTGGTCATAAAGTTTCGAGAACTGTTGCTACTTCAACCAACTTGGCCGATCAAGATGGGTTGAAAAAGGATCCGAATCCTATTAATGTTGGTTCTGCTGGTCCTTTATATGTTGATGTTGATGAGCTTAATGCTCCAATTAATGTGAACTTAGAGGAAATGAGTGTTCGATTCAAACGTTCTAAAACTCGTGAAGCTGCTAGGAGTGTTAGGAACCCTAATGATGACCTTGTGAAGCCGGTTTCACTTGGTACTTCGCAACCTAATTCTTCTAACGCGGATACAGTCACTACTAGCTTTAGTGAGTTGTGTTCATCCTCAATGATGAACCCTAATAGATTCACTTTGAATGTACCGTCTGGTCTTATTATTACTGAGTGGAGTGATGAGGATGGTGATATTGAATTATCTACGCTAGTGGACAAAAATAAACAAGTGAAGCCGGTTTCACTTGATTCTTTTGTTTATGATCTGAATGGTTCAAATGGGGCTACTAACCAAGCTCAAGGTTCTGAAAAGGTTGATATGAATTCACATGGGGCTGTTGGTATAGATAAGGTTGGCATGGATGCTTTGAAACAACCTCTTACATCATATGCTTGTGTTACTTCTAATGAACCTAAGAAATACACATCTAACTTTCGTAGGATGGAATGTAGCATGAAATCAGATGGTGTGGATCTTTCTGTCCCTATGAAAGTGGTTGAAGAGGTGAACATTAGGTTTGAAATACTTTTTATGGGTATTTCCTTGGTCAACGCCTTGCTTTTACTGTTGTTGATTACTATGTACGCAATGCGTGGGCTAATTTTGGTATACAAAAGGTTATGATGAATGCAAAGGGGTTCTTTTTCTTTAAGTTCAATTCGAAGAAAGGTGTAGATGATGTTCTTGAAAACGGTCATTGGTTGATTAGAAATGTACCTATTCTTAAACCATGGACATTGAACACCAACTTGCTTAAAGAGGATTTGACCAATATCCCGGTGTGGGTTAAATTCCATGATGTTCCTCTTGCTATGTTTTCTGATGATGGCCTTAGTCTTCTTGCCACATTGATTGGTACTCCCAAAAGGTTAGATGCTTATAGTAGCCAAATGTGCAAGGAATCGTGGGGTCGTAGTAGTTTTGGTAGATGCATGATTGAAGTGAAGTCGGATGAGGTGCTTAGGGACAGACTTACAATTGAAATACCTTTACTTAATGGGTCGGGTTCGACTATTGAGAAGATACGGGTTGAATACGAGTGGAAACCACCTCGTTGTAATAAGTGTAAGATTTTTGGTCATACTCTGATTGATTTTCCTAAATTTGTTCCAACTGCTACTCAGCCTACACCAAGTGTTTATGATGGTTTCCAAATGGTCAATACTAAGAAGAAGAGTAATAGTGGTGGCCAATCTAGTCGTAATAAAGGAAGTTTTATAAAGCCTAATGTGGGTTAAAAGATGCAATATAGACCCAAAGTGCCTCCTACTGAACCCAAGAGAGTGGATGGAACTAAGAAGAAGACTCCTGATGTGGCTAGTTCGAATGAAACGAAACATCTAACCAGTTTGATGCTCTTAATATGGATGATACAGATGTTTTTGGTATTCCTACTACTGACACAAACAAGGATGTGGTTTCTGGTCGTACAATGGAAGTTAATAAGGATGAGTCATTAAAGACTAGTAATGCAT
Organism: Artemisia argyi; assembly: GCA_030686995.1. Taxonomy (NCBI): domain Eukaryota; kingdom Viridiplantae; phylum Streptophyta; class Magnoliopsida; order Asterales; family Asteraceae; genus Artemisia; species Artemisia argyi. The sequence continues at coordinate 162,157,187 of CM060691.1, forward strand.
CACAAGATCCTCTTGTGAGTGATATGAAAGAGAAGGAGTAGTATGGGTCTCCTAAGATTAGTATTTCTCCTGCTCCGTCTACCACTTCTACTCAGAAGGTTAACCCGTTTTCTAAAGTAGGTGAGGTTGTCGTTTCTGATAGTGATGATGATGAGGTTCTTAACACGTTTGATGAATCAGCAAATCTATTTGGTGGTGGTCATGAGCGTGAAGATGAGTTTGATGACTATGATGATTATTCGAAGCAAATTTATGGTCTTCCAGGGAATTTGGATGCTCTTAATGCCATGTATGACTTTAATCTCCAAGGTCGTAGGAAGTAGTTTACATTTTTGTCAGTGTCTTTTGTTATCATGTGGTTAGTGGTTTGTTTTCTTGTTTAGAAGATAGGAAGTATCTTGTTATGTAAGCTTTTCGCCTATGTAATGGGCTAAGATATGGGATTCACCCATATCCGTTGTACTTAAATGCTTTTTGGAGTTATATATTTACCGGATCGTTGACCTTTTAAAAAAAAAAGTGGCTACAAGTATTTGTTTTAAGAAGTTAAATTAAAAATGCAAGCCAACGCACTTTGTAAATGATTATTTCTCATGTTATCTCTCCAGAAGATTATTTACTTTCTATTTTAGGCCCCTTTTTTGTTATTAAACTGAATTTTGTACAGGGCCTCCATAAACTCAGAGACGACACTGACACCAACCATTCTTGTAACATTCAACCGATAACAAACCATACCATGACTACGAGATTCCACTTCATTTCAAGACATAATAACATTTACATTAAAAAAAATAATAATAAAAAAATAAAAAACACCCTAGAATTAACTTCATGAATCTTTGAGCTTGACATGCTTGTCCAATCACCGTTGCTTGAAGATCAAATAATTCCATAATTTACCCTTTTAAAACAACAATAGAATCTAACTGGATTCACACAGTCCATGATGATGAACAATTGAAGGAATGTGACATGAGTTCAAGCGAACCATGATGTGTTTCTTTTTTTTGTCTATGTGTGTGTTTCTTGCTAGTGTGTGTTTTTTTGTTCTTGATAGTGTGTGTGTTTTTTTTATTGTTGAAAAGTCAAGATAAGTAGAAAGGGAAAAGGATTGTATACACATAGGAAATGAGAGGGAAAAACTAAAAGACCATCGTACCCTTCACGGTTTTGTCACGTGATGGTGTTTAACGGACGTTTAGAAGTCGGTATGCAAAATGGTCAGGATCCGTAAAAATGGCAAACTACAAGGATATGACCCGCTTAAAAAAAGCACAGGGATGGAACATGTGAAACCCGGAAAATTACAGGGACGATTGATGTAATTCTCTCTTTTTCTTATTTAAAGTTTTTATCATAATTTAAACATTTTACTATTCATTGTACTTTTTCTTTGAAAATTAATGTACTTTTTATTTGAAAATTAATAGTAAGGGTGGATTGGATATAATACCATATTATGTCCTCGTAAAACTTTCAACATACAAAACCTTAAACAAAACATTCAGCTTATAAATTATGTTCCCTCAACTTGTAATTTGTTTCTCCTAGCTTCTTAATAGATTTTTTATACAATCGTCAGTTGTTTAAAAATAAAGGAATAAAATAAATAAATTATGTTTCTAATAGTAGATTGTTCTGCTTTAATCACAACTTAATTTTTCAGAACAGACTTCTATTTCTTGTGTCACTTCAAAATATGAGATAATATACTTATGCGACGAAGTAATGTTATAACATCTAATCAATTACAGTATATATTTGTCAGCTTGATGTCACTGAATAAAGAGATGACGGATACAATCTTTTTATACTTCAACTTCCTTGATCTAAGATTTAATCTAAAAATCTATTGCTACTAATTTTCTTATGTCTACACCTTATCATCCCATTTGAATAATATTTGTATCCGAAGTTTCAAATAAGCATCAATTACACATGAAATAATGCATCATGGATCATGTTAGCTAATTCTTAAACATAGTTGACATTGAGTGTTATAAATAACTAATGTATATTTCAGGTTATTAATAAAGTAATCAAAACTATTCTTAATAAGCAACACAACGCTATTCTATCAGTTAAAATCATGACGTGATGATGGATATGTTATTAAATATCATTATGGACTATTTTTATTATGTTGATATGTTCCAAGTTATAGACTTATGGATATCTTAAAAACTTAGATTAAGATTAACGTCATAATCACCAATATATTAGCGCCAGCTTTTCTGAACAAACGTTATTTTTAATTTAGCGTCGTCATTCGTAGACTTTGCATAGTTTTATGGATTAACACGACAACTGGTTATCGCTACATACATACATACTTACACACATACAGTGGCATTAACATACATACATTCATATATTAATTGGTGAGAGACAATTAAAGAGAGCATTATCAGTGAGTGTCTCTAGCTACTAAAATGGCGCATAAATCATGGTTACCTTGGTTGTTGATAATGACAATGACAAGTGTCTCTCTAGTCCTACAAGCACACGCAGTTTGTAAAGAAGAGGAAAGAAACGCGCTATTGGACATCAAAACCTCCCTTATGAACTCATATGATTCTGAAGCAGACAACGTTCTACCTACTTGGGTTGATTACGATGAGTGTTGTAATTGGGAGAGAGTCAAATGTAACATGACGACTGGGCATGTGACAACACTCTTCTTTAACGAAATCAACAATAACTTGAGGTTTATATCTGAACCAGTAAAGTTGTGGCCATTGAATGTTTCTCTTTTTCTTCATTTTGAAGAGCTGATAAGTCTCAATTTGTCAATGAATTATCTTGACAATGAGATTCTAAACACAGGTATGCTTAATTGCTATGTAATATTTTCTATTAGGACGATGACAACATTCAGTGAACTTAATTTGGCTACGTACTGAACAGTTTATTCTTGCGCAGAACTTGAAAAGTTGTCGAGTTTGAAGAAGCTAGAGATACTGGATCTAAGTTCGAATTATGATATTGACAACGATATCCTTCCTTCTCTGACTACACTCGCTTCACTTAGAGTATTGGATCTTAGCCACACTAGCTTGAAAGGACAGTTCCCTACCACTGGCATGTTTTCTGTGTTCATGTTTCTTCTCTTCAGTTACCCATGCACAAATGCATACATATTCAAGATATTAAATCCCCATTCTTACATATATTTCAGAATTCACGGCTTTGGAAAACTTGGAAGTTTTGGAACTAACTGATTGTGGCTTTAGTGGTACCTTTGAAATACAAGGTAAACATGTCTCCCTTTTGAAACATTGCAAATCACCTCCAGGGTTTAAAATGTAGAATTGACCCTTTTGTTGAGTGCAGGTTCTGAAAGGGATTTCATATTGAAAAATTTGGAAACTCTAAATCTTAAGGACAATGGTTTCAATGAAAGTGTTATCTCATCTTTAAAAATTCTTCCATCTCTCAGAAACCTAGATCTTTCAGGCAATCAACTATCTGGATCATTTCCACCTCATGGTACGTGCTTTTATTACAGATTAGTCGTCATTTTTCATAAATGGTTTCAATTTATTTTCTTAGAAACCTGGAACTTTCGGTCTGTTAAAGCATGTTTCCTTGTTTCTTGGCTTTTCGAAAAGAAAAAGTGTATCTTAGTTTATAAATCCTCAAAACCTAAGTAAGTTCATTTCCATCTCAAGGTACACGTTTTGAGTACATATTAGTTATCATGAGACATAATTAGTCTTGTATTTTATATGATAGATTTAGCTTATCTAACTAATCTTGAGAAGCTGGATATAAGTGGTAACAAGAGGTTCACTAGCACTTCAAGTATTCAAGGTAAAACATATGTTGGTAATTCAAAAATTGAAGTTCTCAACTTATAAATATTACATAAGTACAAGTCTTGACAACCAATGTTACTTTATAATATTAATTTTATTCAGATTGCAAGAGGTTATTAAGATTAAAAAGGTTGGAGAGCATAACTCTTATAGGAAGCAATTTTGACAAGAGCATCATATCCTGCTTTAGAGCCCTCCCTTCACTCAAAACACTTAATCTTCGCCATTCTCGTTCGTTGGGAGGCTCGTTTCCCTTTCAAGGCATGCATGTTTACCTTAAACTAATCATTGTTATGACATATTGTTTTTACTATTATTCACGTTGATCTATTATGCAGAATTATCTCATTTGAAAGATTTGAAGACTCTAGACATGGGAGCTTGCGGGCTTAACTCACTAGTTTTCAATGGTGAGGACTACTCAAGTTAATTATCTTTTTAAGTTGTATTCATCATTAGTAACTCGTAAAGTTTATGTGTTCAGGATAAACAGTTTATTTAAAACAAATTTTAGGTACCATGAGTGGTTTGTTGTATTTAAATCTAGACTGGAACGTCTTCCGCAACGACAGCATGAAGTTCTTGGGTGCTTTTCCATCACTTAAATTTCTGTCTTTAGAGTCTAGCCGCTTTAACAGAGCAGCTCTTCTTGAAGGTTTGTAACGCCCTTGAGTAGTTTTCATGCACAAACAGCAGTATTTTAATTTTCTTTAAATGGTTAGGATATTGCAGAACTAAAGCTAGTGAAAGTTCAATCAGTTAAAGAGTGGTTTTCATTTTTATCAACCGATATTTTCTTGGTGTTCAGAACTGCCTTATATGCCTAATTTGGAGGTTCTCCTCTTTGGAAGAAACAAATTAAGGGGACAACTAGCAGTGAAAGGTATACACTTTTCTAATTTACAAATCTATTAAAATATTGTAACAGATTAAGGGGAAACTTAGCTAACACTCTTATTCTCATGTAGCTTTGTCATCTTTCCCCAAATTGGAGATCTTAGACTTGAGTAGCAACAATCTAAATGGGAGCATTCCATCAGAAATAAGTGCATTATCTTCTCTTCGAGTTTTATATCTAGCTGAAAACAGTTTCCATGGGTCACTACTCGAACATGGTAACTATATTACATAAAGCACTATTCTCGATATAGCTTTTTTATCTATTGAAATGATGCATTCGTGGGAAGTTCAAATTAAATTTCATTGAGGATTGGTTCGATATGGTGATGTCTCATTTTCATGAATTTTTTCAGCAGGTTTATGTCAATTGAAGAACCTCGAGGAACTAGATATTTCTTGGAACAATTTTGAAGGAAACCTCCCTCAATGTTTCAACAATTTATCGTCTCTTAAGGTGTTCGAGATTTCTTCAAACCACTTCACGGGAATAATTCCGCCATCGGTCATTGCTAACCTGACATCTCTCGAGTACATTAACTTTGGTCATAATAAGTTTGAAGGTTTACTCTCATTCTCCTCATTCTCCAATCTAAAAAAACTTGTGTTAGTTGAATTCAAAAGTGACAATGACATATTTGAGGTGGAAACAGAGGAACCGTTAGGTTGGATTCCAATGTTTCAGTTGCAAGTCCTAGTGCTATCAAATTGCAACGTGAACATGCATAAAGGAAATGTTATTCCTAGTTTTCTACTTCACCAACATGAATTACAGGTACTAGACCTATCTCACAACTCCTTGCAAGGACATATTCCGAATTGGCTAGTTGAAAATAATGCGATGCTGCAAGTTTTGTATCTAAGGAACAATTCATTTGGTGGTAGTATTTGTATGCCACCATACAGAGATTTTCAGTTAAGCTATCTGGATATGTCTGAGAATCACATAATGGGCAGTGTTCCGGGTGATATAGGAAAATTTCTTCCTTTTATAATTTTTTTTAAATCTGTCCGGGAATGTTCTAAGTGGAGCTCTCCCATCATCAATTGCCAATGTCAGTATGTTTAACTTATTGGATCTATCCTATAACGAATTTTCAGGAGAAGTACCACACGGATTGTTTAAATTGGATAATCTTTCTGTACTTAAACTATCACACAACCGATTAGCTGGCCAGGTCTTTTCAGGAAACGTCAGCTTGTATTGGTTTAATATACTTCTATTAGATAATAACAACTTCACGGGGAAAATTTCAAACAACAAAAGTTTTGATGTTGCATTTCTAGATATTAGCAACAACTTGTTTTCCGGAGCGTTCCCTGATGGGATGAGCAACTTATCTAATGCATTTGTACTTTCGGTTAGAAATAATAGTTTTGAAGGGAAGTTTCCTTGTGGTAAAGCAACATTTACCTTTCTTGACATCTCACATAATTCTTTCTCAGGGTCCATCCCCCCCTGCACAAATTTCAGGTACATAAGTCACCTTCAGATGCAATCCAATAAATTCACAGGATCAATTCCTAAAACCTTTCTAGATATGGAAGGTATCGTGACTTTGGACATTAGCAATAACTACTTGTCAGGAAAAATTCCTAAGTTTCTAGGTCAACTATTCAGTTTAAGGATTCTCCTTTTAGGGAAAAATAACTTCAGTGGTTCTATTCCGAAGGAGTTATGCCAGCTGACTCTTGTGAGTTTGATTGATATATCCAGTAACTCCCTTTCTGGATCAATACCCCGCTGCCTAATAAAATATTGCTTCTCCTTATTACTTGGGTAGTTACTTAGAAACAGAGGGTGAAAGTACATTCTACTGGAGTTCCTCTTATGAGTATTTTGGTGTTCAAAAGAGATGGAGTTCTCTTTTTGATGAAAATCCATTGTTTCAGACACAAGCTAAAGTCGAATTTACAACAAAGAGCATGCCTCGATCATATGAAGGCCGCATCCTCGATTATATGTCAGGCGTGGATCTTTCTTGTAACAAGCTCAAAGGTAAAATACCAGAAGACCTAGGGGTTTTAACCAAAATTCTTGCGTTGAACCTGTCTCATAACCTGCTGACGGGATCCATTCCAGAAAAACTCTCAAATCTTACAAATATTGAGAGCTTGGACCTTTCTTCAAATCATCTGAGTGGCAATATCCCATCACAGCTAACTAACCTCGCTTATCTATCATATTTCAATGTTTCTTACAACAATCTATCAGGCAAACTCCCAGAAATGAAAAGACAGTTTGGTACATTTACTGAGGCGAGTTATAAAGGGAATCCACTTCTTTGTGGACCACCACTTGAGAAGAAATGTCCCAGTACGTCACCAGTGAATATTCCACCCGGGGCCGTTCCTTCAGGTAAAGAAGACGAGAAATGGTATGATATTGATACAATATGGTTCTTTGGTAGTTTAAGTGCAACATGGATTGTGTACTTATTGGGATTCGCTGCAGTCCTTTACACAAATCCTGGTTGGCGTCGATGGTGGTTGTTCATCATTGAAGAAAGTATGTATACCTGTTATTACGTTGTAATTGATTTGGTAAGCAGGCCCTCTGTGTTCTTCCATAGGTATGCTGGGTATGTTTAAGATTATGTAATTAAAATGTTCTCAAATATCTTCTAAAGGTTGTATTATAACTGAAATTTCAATACGTTGTTATGAAGACATGTACCATTCGATAATGTGATTTTAGTTTTGTAAGCGCAAGTTGTGTAATAAGAATGTTTTATATGGAATTATATCAAAAGTGCTTCCCCAACTTTCTTTTTTTTGGGTAAAAGGTCAAAAGACACGATAAATATATAACTCCAAAAAACGTTTAAGTATAAAGGATATGGGAAAATTCCATATCTCAGCTCGTTAAATAGGTGGAAAAGCTTATGATGAGTGTGTAAATACTCATCATTTTTGTCTTATATGAACTGCCAAAACATCCAAAAACACCAAATAATGCATCAAAATAGTGAAAATATCCCAGGATTGTGTTTTATATGTTTCAGATGCAAAATGTTTAAAAACAAATGAAAAACGAACAAAGTTTGAATAATTGGCAGTTTCAGTCCCTTAAGTTTCATAAATTGACAAAACTAGTCCCTGAAGGTTTAAAATGAAAGAAAAGTCAACCCAAGTCCTTTGGAATTCAAAAGTTGTCAAAATAAGTCCTTGGGTGAAAAGTTTGAGAAAATTACACATTTGGTCCCCGAACTTTCAAAAATGGCAAAAGTAGTCCCTGGGTTTTAAAAATGGGAAAAATAATTTTCACAACCGTTGTACTATTCACACATGGCAAGTTGGGTCCTAATATTATCTTTGGAAAAATTCCATTTTCAGTCCTCCTATTTTCAGCAAATTACAACAATGGTCCTTGTGATTTACTAAACTACTACAAGCCAAATGGACCCTTTGTATTTTACTTAAACCCAAAATAAACCAACACCCCAACCAACCCACCACAACACCCCTAACCCAACTCCACTTCCTGGCCCAATCCACCCTCAAGCCCAAACCCTTAAATAATAAAACCCTACCCCATTTATTAATCCCTCTTCCAGGTTAAACCCTGTTGACCTCTCCCTTATCCCTCCAACCCGTGACCCTGCTACCTGCCACAACCTGCTAAACACCCAACACCATCATTCACCCTACTGCCCCTCCTCTGCCACCACTCCACCCCTATACTAACTTTCGACCACTACCCTCCAAATCTTGCCTCCCTGCACAAGTAAAATACCCCCAAGTTGCACAAAGCCTTTTCCCGCCAAAATTGATATAAACGGTCAAGATCAATGGAAGCTCATCCAAGGGTTCAGAGGAAAAGTGGGAAAGTCAGAGAAGCACAAGAGAGATGTAAACCCTAGTTTTTCTAGTAGAAATAGATAAGATGTATGCCATAATAAGGCAGTATGTATAGTAGGGGAAAATTAGGTTTAGTGTAATTTTTCAAGTGTTGTTAACTTTTAATATCAGATTGTAAACTCTTTTATGCAATTCAATTAAAGTTCATCCTTTTAAAAATAAATCACTGTAGCATTAGCTTATGTTATGCTTATTACTGCTTATTATGTGTTTTTCTTGGTTTATTCAAGTTTTTTGTTGATTATTATATGTCTTAGTTTAGAATTTGTGAGCTGTGTAAGTGTCTTGTACTATGTTGCATATTTACTGTTAGTATTTGCCTTAAGTTAGCCTAGCTTATTGCTCAATTTTAACTGCTTATTGGTCAAATAATATATCTTAGTTAGGTTTTTAATTAGTATAGTATAAGTTATTTGTTCAATAGGTTTACTTAAAACAGGTTTTCACATTTAAAGAATGCAAAGTAGTTAGTTAAACTAGTGTTTGGCACAACTTCATTTTTTTGCCTAAAACTAGTTTATGCCATTTTTCTAAATTTCAACTAGCTTTATTTTGTTGTTTCCAATAGTTTCACAGTTACAATTTCCACTCTTAAGTAGTGTTGTAGGATTTTGATCTTTGTTTCAAACATTGTAGTCATTGACTGTTGGATAGAATGGCTTAGGTAAGATTATGTTTAAGACCACTAAAGATGCTCACTTTGCTTCAAATGTGTTTCATTTAGGTTATTACAAGTGTAGGAAGCTTGGGTATTGACTTTTTGAGTCAATTAACACCATTTGACCCCTACTGCTGCATCAGTTTACTTAGTAGCCACATGCCCCAAACCGTTTTTTAACCATCATTTTTAATTTGTTCTTTTTTATGAGTTATGACTTGGAATTTGGTTTGTGGCTTATTTACCAGTTGGTGAACATGTTTATATTTTTAGATTAATTTTGGATTTTTTTAAGCTCTATACTAACCACCAAAGTTACCCCCTCAGCCCATTCTTTGCATCAGCATATTAGGATAGTATGTGAATGTTTTGTGCCTTTTAGCTTATATTAACTTGCTCAACTGTCTCTTTAGCTTAATAGGATCTCCTTAGCAGCCTTAGTTTAATTCTCCCTTTAGGACAGCTTATTGGTGGCTTATTGACAGCTTATGAGGCCCCTTTATGCTTGATTACTTGTTTGTCTGCAAAAAGCTTATTTAGATGTTATTGCTCATTAATTGCTTTTGGGTTATTCCTATTAAGTTGATCCTGGCTTATTTGTGACAGTTGTTTAGTTGGTTCTAGGATTTTAGCTTAGTGTTAGCTTATGGTTAATCATGCTTTGGCTGCTAGTTTCATAAACCTCACTTAAATCACATAAGTTGTTAAGTTCACTTAATTTAGCTTCATTCCCTCTTATAACATCTTTTTTTAGTAGTCCAGGTTGGATTAAATTTCGTCAAAATCAAACTTTTGCTTAAACTCAAAAGTCAACAAAGTCACCACTGATAAAATGGGATAGATTTCTAGATCACATGTAGGCTTTAATATAGCTTGGAGACAGAGTGTTCTTGTTGATTTATGTTCTTTAGTTGCTTGTGTATGTGAATCAAGAAGAAAAGTTGATTTTGAAGTGCATTTGCTTGCTAAAAATCTTGCTCAAAGTTGACTGTTTGACATTTATTTCCCCTGCACCCAGATTGCACCAGTTTGACCCGTTTTTCCCGTGAGCATATCTTGCTCAACTCTTGAGCAAATTACTTGTTACTTGCTGATTTAGAAAGCCTCTTAGGTAGTTTTTAGAATGTAGCTTTTTGTTTTCCAATTAGTGCTTATTACCCTGCTTATTTTTGGCCCAAAACTTGCCTCTTGGCAACTGTCTCTGCTGGTGCATCAGTTAACACCCACTGAGCTTGTTGGATCTTTGTGGCTGCTTGATTCTAGCTTATTAGTTGTAGTTATGAGCTTGTAGTGAGTACCTGAGATTGTGTTTGAGTCAGTATGTGCTTAATTTGACCTTAGTTGCTTATTAACTATAGCTTATTGAAACCTCTCACTTAACACCCATAGTTTAGCTTCTGTTCTTGAATCTCAGTGTTCACTAAGGTTGTTTGATCCTTGCTTAAGCTAGTGATTGTTGTTGCTGTCTTGTTAATGTTGCCTGAGCTTGTTGTGCTTGTGTATGCTTAACTTAGCTTTTGCTTATAAGCTTGTTTGGTTAGTCTCCATTCTCCAAAAAAACTCTCTTAGGCTCATATCCCATAACTGTTGGATCATATAAGCTTATTCCAAGCTTATCAAAGCTTTTCTGCAAAACTCACTTTTCTAAATGTTACCAAAAATCTGTTGTTAGTATTTTGCAAAATGAAAAAGTGAAAAAATAAAATAATTGCAAAAAGTTGGGGCTGCTCAGTTTCGAACTTGGGGCACTTCACTCACAAACACAACACCACACACGGATACCATTTGCCCTAGGGTTTTTTTCAATTTATACCTTGCAAATTCTATTTTTATAGTGGTTTTAGTTTATTAAGCTTATTTTGATACTTTGCTTATTGTACTGCTTATTAATAAGCTTTTGAAACTTTTTATATTTTTTTTAAGATTTCTGTTAGCATTAAGTATTTTCTGTAAAAATTTCAGATTTTTCTTAATTGTTTTAGTATTTTTAATAATTTAATTTAGTTTATTTAGTAATTAATTAATAATAAATAATTAAAAAGTCAAAAAAATAATTTTCTTTTTTCTAAAATTTTCTTTTATCGTTAGAATCGTAGAAAAGTAATTTTTACCCCCGTACGGTTAGCGTAGCATAAAATTCATATTTTATTTTGCGCACTCGCGTTTTATTTAAATAACTTTTACGTTTTTAAATTTAGGTTACGTTAGTAAAAGTAGTTTGTAAAATAAAGAAAAAGTGATAGCTTCTATTTAAGCCCTTTTGGCTTATTTTTCTGCTTATTTATAAGCAAACTCTAATTTTACATTTTTAGATTATGTTTTAGGTTAATTGGGTTTCGCGTTATTGTTAATATAGTTTGTTTAGATCTTTCTCATTCGCATTTCCTTAGTGTAATCATTCAAACCCTTATATACCCTTTCCTGTCCAAATTCACCCGATCACAAACCCGTTTTTAATACAATTCACACCTCGTCGGGACATAACGACCCGGGAAAACCCTATACTTCCACGAAGATTGACTCTTAGACTGTTTGACCTAGTTGACCATTCACCTGGTAAACTTAGTTGACCGTTTAGGACCAATCAGCTTACATAACAAGATAGATCCAATTCTCTAAATAAGAAAATAAAACACTACTCAAAAGATACCATTAGACTCCTATAAAAACAAAATTACTTTCTACCAAAGCCTTGGAGCTTGATACCATACGTGTCATAAAAAGCATCCAAATTTCCTAGAAGATCTTAGACCTTATCCGCATAGTAATCATAATCATCTTCACGATCATGACCACCACCAAATAGGTTCATGGACTCATCAAAAGTGTTCACAACCTCTTCTTCATCACTGTCGGAATCAACAATCTCTCCCACCTTAGAGAATGGGTTAACCTTTCATCAAAAGGTTCATGAAAGACCCACGAAATTCACCTAATCAACCACATACTAAGTGAATCAGCCAATCCAAATACCAAAATAAATATATCAGTCACACCTAAACCTAAAAGTACCACTATAAAACATATCTAACCACAAGAAAAATCAAGTCAAGATGTTTTCAAATAAAGCCCTTCGAACCAAAAGAATAAACACAAAAACCAAACACAAATCCGTGATATACAAAGTCCCTAAGATGAAACCATGGCTCTTGATACCAATTGTAGGATAAACATAATATTAACTAGTATGGTTCTTGTTTTTATGATAGAATTAATGGAAGAAAGTTTAGAGAGATAAAGAGAAGTTGGGTGTTTCTAGAGAGAGAAAGAGATGAGAGAAAAATGAGAAGATTAGATTGAGAATATGGAAAGCACCAACCCTCTCCACATGTGAAGAGGGGTATATATAGTTTCCTACAAACGCCCACACCCGGGCTGTGGATCAAGCATATAGTGGGTAAAGACCCGTCCTTCTTCCACGGTGTTACTTAAACTAATTCTAACTTACTAATACATAAACTAACTACGAGCTATCTTAATGATATTACAATAATCAGGTGACCGAGAATTTTTACAGGAATATTTGTATTCCTAACAATCTCCCCCTAAGCGAGGTCACCTTTGAAATTAAGCTCTTTGGTCTTTAGGCATTCATTCGTCTTTGTAGCTCGTAGGTTCTGATTCTTCACTTTTCTGCACACTTTGTACTTCAAGCAAACGAACTTGTGATTTGAGTTCCTTTGTCATGTGTGATCTTTGAGCTTCTTTGAGATCATTAGCCAAAGTAAATCTCCAAGCTCATCCATAGTTGTATTGCCTTCATGTGATGTAGTGACTTAAGGACCATCATGCTCACACCTTTCTGTATCTGGAGACTTTGCATTAGAGTTGTGGATCAGGAGACTTTTTCATCAGAGTTGCGGAAACGTTGTTGGTAGTCTCTCAACATTTGTAGTGGCAAGTCTCTCATCTTCATTGATAGTGTGTAGGATGTGTGAGCATGAGGTATGGATTGACCCGATTCTGCTGGAAACTGGAGCCATCAACGTCATCTTTATATGTGTCCCTGAAATAAAACAGTTAGCAATAAAGATAGAGAACGAACATGGCTTTGTCATTCGTTCTGCGAGGACAGACTACCCTCCGGTTATGTGAAAACCGACCAGTGATCAGGTAGAGTCTCTTTTAAAGAGGACTCTCCTTGACAGGAATTTCCAGCTTGTAGTAATGAATTTTCCAAAGAATCCACTTTGGAATCTTCATACTTAGCATGTTCTCATACCGGAATGTCTCAAAGCAGACAACACGATAGAGTGAATCGGTGAATTGACATTTACGTATTGATGAGAAATTGATTTATAGAAATCACTCGCGTGTCATATGATAAACATTTTTGAGACACGACGAGAGGTTTTAGCTTAGAATCACATTTCCATCAAAAAAATACTTTTGTTTGAAATATTGTACACAATCAATGTGCTCGAAAATTAGTATGTGAGCACACTGAAAGGTTTTTGTAAAAGTATCCATCAATCCATATCCTGGAACAAGTTTGATTCAATATTGAATCGCACCATTGTTGCTTTCCAGTTGTCACTTGATCATTGATCCAAGATGGATCTCACATGTCACCTACCAAGAGCTTGAGTGATGTTCGCTCTAGAAGGATTTTCATCTTCATTGTGAATATTTTCATATCACTCGGATGTTCTGGCAATACCACAAGGATAAAGCGTAGGCCTCTAAATATTTTATCTTATTTTCCACATTATGTGAAACAATAAGCATATTTGGAATGTGTCCTATCAAGATTTATGGATGATCTCTTTGACTCTAGACTCAATAGTGCGTTTAGATCCGCTCCTGCAGACTGGGGAGGCGTCTCCTGTTTTAGGTATCAACATAGTTTGCAATGAGCGGTCGATACATTGCACAGGGTTCCCCATGAGAATGAAACAAGTTCTTTTAAGAGAACTTGAGTGGTTGGGAAGTTTAGTCCAGTGCGTCACAGGGTCCATGATGTCTTGTCTTCAATACCGGTGTTACCTTAGTAATCGCCAGTAGATTATGAATTGAACCCGATTTCTGCCCTAAGGTTGAATATATGGAGGGCTATTTCTTTTCACCCTTTCTCATTTCATTTCTTTTTCATTCTTCAACCCCTTCAGTGCTTACCGAGACTTCACCACTAGAACCTTGTTGGGTTTGTTCCAGTCCTAGCTTTATCTCAGTCCGTACTCTTCCCTATCTCATTTAATTCATTTTTTTTCAGTCATTCCTAAGGACTTCTAATCTATCTATGGATTGCCCCTGGGAAGATCCTTCCGGTTCTGGTGAATCATAGGAATTCATACCTAACCTTAACCATCCTTATCACTCCATGCATAAAGATAAATGGTCGGTCTTTGGTATTACTTCCACAAACGCCTTTTGCTCCCCCTCAATATGTGCATCGATATTCGAAAGTGTTTAGCACATATGTGGGAGCCTTTTATTGAGTCCAAAAGATCACATTTGATTATCAGATTTCATATTTAAATCACATTCTCTCCCCCGATCAAAAATTTCAAATCTTTTGAGATTTTGGATCTCAATTGATTTAAATAAGTTAGAAAGCTTTTGGGAGAGAAATGCGGTCAATTTTAATATTTTCTGATAAAAGAAACTTTTTCTTGCTCCCTCTCAATCTGTGAGGGAGGTTGTTATGTGTCAGATTTGAAGAGTTTGCAAAAGATTCGAAGTTTTAATGAAAACTCTTTGAAAATGTACTCATTCTGACACATAACCATCACAAATCGTTTAGTTGCTTTTGTACAAAGTGGAGAGTTTTGATGATACATAAAATTTTGAGAAATCGTTCATTCTCCCCCTCAATCAATGACGGACGTTAAAACTGAAATATTTTCATAAAATATGAATGTCATTGATTGAGAGAAAATTTTATCAAACATTTAAGTTCAATTTGATTTTTTTAATTAAAATCTCATGGTACCACCAAGTTTTGTACAAATACTTCCCGGAAAAATCATAGAAGGGAAAGTATTTGGCGATAAAAAGAAGACTTCTCTTCTTTATCATGAAATAATGCACTAAAACGTACATTAGATCGAGGGTGCATGAATATAAAGTAATTCACGCTCGGATGAACAGCACCCTTTCCTAGGAACAACCGTCTTTTTGGCGACGTGTTTTCCTCATTTTGAAACCGGGTTGCTATCTGAAGTAATAGCAAGCCATGATTTTGCAGTCCGGGTTGCAGCCTGAAATGACTACAAGCCATGATTTTAAGTCCGGGTTGCAGCCTGAAATGACTGCAAGCCATATTTTTGAAGAATATTTTGAGATACGACATGTTTTAGAAAAAAACTTTATTTGAAACCGAAAAACTCTTGCTCAAGCATATGTATGATTCCGTGTCATTGTTGAATGACATTTCTAGAAACGTACATAATATTGATTACACAAGAGACATGTCGTGAGAAGAATATTTTTGGATTTTAATGATTTTTCAGAATTTTTTTTGGTTTTTATAGGTTTTATATTTTTCTATTTACAATTTAGTATATTTTTGATTTATAATATATATACAAGGATACAAATTAGTTTAAGAGGATGTTGACATGAGTACCGAAATGAGAGTAATGTTCAGCTCATTGTAGAAGTATGTGTTGGAGTATGCTCGTGTCATAATAAATAATTATATGGCTAGACATATGTGAGCCTATGGGGTCACACACATATACACTTAGGTACTTCTTATATGTCGTGTTTATTGTACTTACGACATACAAATAAGCTAACGTAACAAGGAATCACTATTGGGCTTCTAATGCTTAAGTATAGTACTTAATCCATTGGACTTGAAAACAAAATGGGAAGCCCATTTTGGGCCCATAGGTGGCCGGCCACATAGAGGGTCAAAGCGGGGGGGGGGGGGGGGGGGGGGGGGGGTTATGGTTTGCTAATTAAAAGTGATTATCTCCTAATAATGAGGATAACTAATTACCAAATCTCTCTCCCTCTCCTCTCTCTTCTTTTGGACGGCAAAACAAAATAAACCGACCTAGGGTTTTGTTTTCTTAATCAAATACTTTGATTCTTGTTTAATCAAATGTTATTTGAAGGTTACGGGTAGAAGGACTAGCATCCAAGGGGTATACGGTGAGGTGTAGTGTGGACTATTCATAGAGGTGATCAACCTTATTGATCATTTGGGTTTCTCATTCCATTCGTGGGTATTGGTATTGATGGTGATTCCCGGTGCACGCTACAAAGGTATAACTATCTTGTTTATCTTATTGATTGATCATATGGCTATATGAGATCCGTGTGGGTGATGTTGTTCCGCTGCGTTTATTCCTTTCATATATGTTTTATATTCATACATCACCTATAGTGGTATCACGAGCCATCATATGATGTCATATGATCATCTTGTATGCGTAAAAATGGCTAAAAACGTGTTTTTTTTAATGGATTTAAAAGTGTATCTTAAAACAGCCCCTAGGGCTTATATATTCTAAATATGTTGACCTATATGAGGTCTTAAGATCTGGACTTTTTAATCCTATGGTCACTTGTTATGCATACATAAATTGGTTTCTTGATCGGGTACGTGAAAATGGCCTAAAACGCATGTTTTTGATCGATTTATGAAACGATTTCGAATCAGGCCCTATGGCTTAATTTTCTGTGGTTACAAGATAATTAAAAGGTCCTAACATCAGTGGGTTTTGAACCTAAGGCCATTTCACACGGGTACCAAACGGGGTTTTAATTCTTGTCAATTAATTTCTTCGTTTTCGTTGGCTAACAATTTAATTCTTGTTATTATTTTGTTTTCCATGGCAAATACATGCATGTTTGTCCATGGAGTTAGCCAACACCATGTTTCATTCATAATATTATGGTATTATTATGTTTATATGCAAAGCCGATGAAAACCTAGACCACTTGTGCATTGAATGGTTGTTTATGTTGCTTAATTTCGTGTTTTGGGGTTTTGCCATTGTTTCGGCATTTATGTAATTATATTCTTTTGGTTGTAGCCATTGTTTGGGCACTTTTACAGTAGATTAAAAGTAGATTAATTTTATTTTACTTTCAATATAATGTAATCGTGGCTTGGTGGTGAAAGGCGAAAGAGTTAAAGACGTTTTTGCCGAAAAATGACTGCTGGAACACCAGTTGGTAAAACGGAGTTTCCCGGTGATTGGTAAGGTCTTTTTGGCTGAATTTTTTTTTTCAGGTACCCAAGACATGGGTCTACAACTTTCTAGTTTTGAGCTAAGCCCGGGGAAGCCTCCATCATGGACTTTTGGGCCCTCTTACACATAAATTCTGGAAGGACAGAAACTACTTTTCATGTGCATCATGGGCTTCCAACTTGCTCTTGATTGTCTTGGAGCAAGTGGGAGTCCTCCGTGTGGTTGTCCCTAGTTGACTCTTGGTTCTCGTGATGGCTCACAAGACCAAGCATAGGTTTTTTCATCGGTTGAGGCTTTGCGTATTGTGGTTGTGTGGTTGTTTTTGCTTTTTATATATCTTGTTTCATATGTAAAATTGCAAATAGTTTTCTATAAACTTAAAACGAATCACAAACCATTTTTCAAAACTAAGTCTTTTGATTTAGTTTTACTAAGTTTATGAAACTTGAAATCATTGTTTTATAATAACACCTTAACTTGTTATGTATGCTATTTTATTTATGTATTGTCCAAACTTTATTATCCACGTAGGATTTATATTAGTCATGAAAATGGACAACTTGACACACATAAATTAAAACAATGATTAGACTTAAGTTAAGAAAAGTTTTTAACTTGTGCTACGAAGGATGAATGCATGCTTCTTTCGTACACCTTTTGATTCACATCAAAACTTTTACTCGTCAAAATTTAAGTCACGCCGTCCAATATTGAGAACACTTGCAATTACCTTTTGCCTATGCGTAGGACCTAGGTTGAATTGTAACCCAAGGTGACTATTCTTTACGCGTGAGACCTAGATATATTCTCGCACGTTCTCAAATTGGATGACTTAATCGAGTTAAGCGGTGAGACCTTGACCCGAGGCAAAGATGGGACTAAACATGCTTACATGACACTAGTTGTTTGACACTAGATGCCATGAGTCCCATAAGGATCTAAGAGTTGCACTTGTAATGCAATTGGTGATCGTCGCCTACCAATTGAATCCACTATTGCTAGCAGATCAACTGATGTGATAGTAGAAGCACAATGTGGATCTTAGCCTTTTACGTAAATTAATTGTTTTAAATTGTAAACATGGGGTAATTAATACATAAAAGGATACTTATCGAAAATACTAAATATGAACCTTGAGAATTCAATTAATGAATTAATGCAACACAAATCGTAAACAAAAGTTTGTTCTTTTCTTGTTAAAAGGATCAAACTAAGTCTTCCTTTCCTTGTAAGAAAGAGACTTGTTCCTATCCTTTTCCTTATTAGGAAAAGCCATAATAGGAATATTTGAATTGTCCTAATTCTAATCAAACTCAAAGCACACATACTCTAGAAATCGTGATGTCTTGTAAATTCAAAACGGTTAAGTATGTTTGCACATCTTATTCTTTCAAGTTCGTTTTATAACCCTAGTTTTGGTTTTGAAACCTTCAAGAAATATAAGATATTTGGATAACTAGAGAACATGTTTTCTATAGCTACCAAACTAATATGAGTTAAAATAATTAGAAAATGGAAATATCAATAAACCGAAAAGTGGTAAAGGCAATTACTAGCATGATTACCTAGTAATGCGTCTTAACCCGATAAACATGGAGGAACTGCATGCCTAATTTTCAAGTTTAAAATGATGGCTAGCCCATCATCTATATGTTAGAACTTGATTCACTTCCTTGAATACCTAAGTACATGTTACTAGTCATAGTGACTCACATTAGCAATAATGTGTAGATATTCAAAGAAAGCAGGAAAGTATCCAATCATCACTCACTCTCCACTGGTGATGTAACACTTTTAATGTTGTCTAATCCAGTGGGAGCTACATGATTGTATTACTGGTGACGAAACACATGTAATGTTCTCTAATTCAGTGGGAGTTGTAAGCTCTATTAACTTACAAGTTGCCCATCTTATTTCTAAATTGTCTTGAAATAATACATTACTTTCCACATATGAAGCATCATAGTTTTTATGAGAACCATTGCATGAATTTATTAGATAACTTGTCGCGTTCCTGATGTTGCTTCCTGAAATGTTATCAATAAAATTGTTATGCATGATTCTTTATAAAAGCGAGAAAGTTCAACACATCTATATTTTGATTTTGACTAAAATCATATGTTATCTGTGACGTTGTCATCTTTGCTTGCATAATGTTGTGCCATGCATAAGTGGGAGTAATCTTAATTGTGTGCAAGGTACAACATATAACAATATGACTAATGGTTTTTCTTGACTGCAAGATAAGAAAATAAGGTTCTACTAGGACTTATACACATAAAATGTATGTTGCCCTAATTAGAAAAAATGTCAAGATAAGATGAAAAGTTACTTCAACATATTTGTTGAATTGTTTAGTAAATATGATTATGTCTTCTTGTAAATTCATAATCATGAAGTATGTAATTAACTTGAAATTACTATTGAGGCCAATTATCGGCACTCATAATTACTTTAGTTGAATATGTTTAGGTCTCTTGTAAAGACATAAACATCAATTCTGTTAATTGTTGAAAGACTTATAACGTAAAGTAAAGACGTTAATTTGTTATGTCTTCTTGTTAAAGACATGTACACTTACGACGTATAATAAAATATTTAATGTTTATGTTTCTAGTTAAAACATACACATGAAGTCATTGACTTGGTCAAAGACTTTAAATATAAAGTATGCAGTAGGCTAAAAATACTATTGATGTTATCTGGTATGACTTGGTTGGCAGATACGTAAGCCAAAGAGTATAAGTTCATCTAATGAGTTGTGTGATAGTCTCACAACATCTATCCACGTGGAATACCACAACTTTATGGTATGTCCATCATGGATATTGTTTGATCTTTGATGACTCAAACTCTTTTACCTCAAAAGCAATCAAGGTTAGAAAATTGGATGTGCCATGCGTACACCCAATATGGTTCCAACCCAGAAGGAATTTAAGACACCATTGTATTATGGAATGGGATGAATCCCATTATGTCTTGATTGAAGTTCTGAATTTGTTAAATACCTAAGAGTAAGTAATTAACAAACTAGAATCAAGAACTAACGATGTATTTTGGATGTCCCACTTGAAAACAATTTATTGTTAATCAAGATGCTGAGTACTTGGAGATTAGTCTCCACTTACAAAAGCAAGTGGGAGCACCTTTAGATCTTGAAGTCATTCAAGAGCTAAATACACAACCTTCTGAGTACACTTGCTAATGTCATTCTAAGGCTGAACATACATATGTTAAACCATAGATTGATATCTCACATTCATAAATCCGCAAGGATACCCCTAACACTTGAATGATATTTTTTATATCAATGTTAAGGGACATAAGTTGGAGGATCATAGTGAACCTGCTAACTAAAGAGATGCATTATCAGATCTTGAATCTGATGAATAACTCAAAACTATGAATGTTAAGATGCAGTTCTTTGAAGATAATCACTCATGGAGCTTGATTGATCTCTTACCAAATCAGTTAGACTGTGAGGTTTAAAATGAGTTTCTTGAACTAGAAGACTCATAAGGACAAACTTGTACACATATTTAATGCATGCGTAGTAGAAGGAGTTTACTCATGCTCAAGAAATTGATTATGATTAAATCTTCATACTTACAAAAATTAAATGTATAATGATAATTAATTGTCATACTTGTTTTCATGTAAATGAAATATGACAATAGGATTTTAGAACACTTTTGATTACTTTTGCGAGGACGATGAGTAATCAAAAGGGTTTATGAATCTGTATAATCTTTATTATGTATACAAGACATAAGAATCCAGGTGTGGATTAGATCATGCATCTAGGAGCAGAGATCTTAATTTAATCATTAATTTGATTTTGATTAAATAAGATTACTTCCGAGAACTCAGAGTGCAAGTAGGATAAATGAATTTATTTTCTTAAATCTCATATGTTGTTAACATATAAGAAACAATATTCCATCTAAGCTAGACTTTAATCCTTAGCCTGGAATGAAGTTTTAATTAAGGAATTTAGGAAATAAAACATAAAACCTTGTTGCATGTGTTTATTAGAATAAACATAAGCGGTTAATAATCTAAACACAATATGACATGTCATTGAGGGGAGTCTCAATGATCAATCTTACATGATGAGATTGAATGCATGAGTGGAAATCTTAAGTTTGACTAAAGGATTCATTATGTAAGTCATATTATGTATTGGATTATTTATATCATTTGCATGAATGCAAGATGAGTTGATAACAACATTAAACGAACAACCTAATGGACCTGTAAAGGACCAAATATTTGTTCAAACGTTTACGGATATTTGAGGAGCTCTGTTATGTTTTCATTCATTAATGCTTATATAACTGAGATGATGCTCAACCCTAGTCGTAGTAGGATGACATCATGAATGATGACACCTCTAACTAGATGTGCTTGATTGAGAGCATTGATGCATTATACATTAAAAGAATAAGAATACTTTACAGTGTGGAAACTGTTATTGTGACTGTCTAAAGTAAGTGTTTTGCTAGCTTCAAACACACTATGGAATGTATTGTTGCAATACTCGTAATGTACTTGATTGCACACATACAAAAGGACAATCATCATTCAAAACATTTTTGAATTTTGAAACAAGTATTCTCAAAGTTTACTCAGATGACTACTTGTTGTCTTGTACAACAAAATTGATCATGGTGGAAACATCGGATTCTGATCTGTATGTAGTCTTGTGCATATCTGTTTTTTAGTATTTGGATAATGGAACTGTAAGCAGTCGTATTATATAATGAATTGATATACCGGGTATTATCGTCTTCATTTATACTATTGTGTTCTATATTTGCATGTTTTATCCATGAATAATTTATTTATTCTAAAATTGTCCATTGTCAGTTGACGATACGGGAGTATCATCGAATTAAGGCAAATGTGAGCGTGTTGGTGATTTATTTGCCAAACTCATATGTTGTTCATTGTGATGAACATTGGACTGACCCAACCTTCAAGATTTCACTGCATGGATCAGCGTCAATAGTGAATCTCGCAAATGGTTATGTCTCTTATCCTTAGACTTGAGATGAGCTTAAAACACTCCACAGTCAACAAAAGTCAACTGTGGGTTCAATAAGCACTTGAATTGCTTATTCAGAGGGTTTAAACAAAAGTGTTTTTATTAAAGTTACTTGTTTTTAGCTTATTATCAGTTTAGAAAAAGAAAAAAATCAAAAAAACCAATTTTAACAATAGTGATAGCTTCTATTTAATAGGATTTATCTATTTATTTTTCTTTTTAATTAATTTCTAAGTAATATGTCATTTTTATATTTTTAAAAATTATATTTTAGGTTAAAATAATTTTATAAATTTTTCCAGATTTATATTTTGTCATTTAGTGGTATTTCTAATTAATTTTAATTTAATTTAGTTTTAATTAATATAAATCAATTAAATAGCATAATTAGTTTTTATATAGTATAACCTAGTTTTTATAATTTTTATAGCTTCTAATTTAGGTAAAATACTTTTATAAATTTTTCTAGAACTTTTACTGTTCATTTAATAGTTTTCATAATTTAAATAGTTTAATTAGATATTAATTAATAAATAGTATAATAATTAGTTAATTAGTTTAATAATACATAAAATTAACTTTTTATAATTTTTTAGGATTCCCATGATGGTTAATTAGATTTATAAAATTTTTCTTAATTTTCTAAGTCTTTTAAGTATTTTTAATAATTCTAATTAGTTTAATTAGTATTAAATAGATAATTAGTAATTAATTAATTATAAATAATTAAATAGTGTAAAAATAATTTTAATTTTTCTTAAAATTTTCTTTTATTATTAGGATTGTAAAAATTTCAATTTTACACTTTTAACCCTTCCCGTCCTTCAGTTGTACTTTTTGTTTTGTGCGTCTGTTACGTTTTTTAATTAAAACGTACGTTTTTAGTGTTTAGCTCAAATCTTACCATCACCTCAATCACCACCACTTTGGTGGTTCATTGTGACCACCACAGTGATCCCCTAGGTCTCAATTTTGGTTCTCCCAACCCCCCTCCTACCACAAATTTTGATTGGTCCTGAACCACCTAACTTATATTGACCAGATAATGGTCAACAAAGTCAAATAGCCTAGGTCAATGCTCCGGGTAATATAGGGTATCACCAGGTCGTTAAGTCCCGTTGAAGTGTGAATTGTAACTTTGGCGTATTTGTGATCGGGTAATTATCCACAGGAAAAGGTTATGATCAAAATTATTTGGAATTATTAAACGAATATAGCTTAGGAAAGCTACGTGACTGATTACGGGAATTTAGATAACGAAGATTTGAGCTAAACACTAAAAACGTACGTTTTAATTAAAAAACGTAACAGACGCACAAAACAAAAAGTACAACTGAAGGACGGGAAGGGTTAAAAGTGTAAAATTGAAATTTTTACAATCCTAATAATAAAAGAAAATTTTAAGAAAAATTAAAATTATTTTTACACTATTTAATTATTTATAATTAATTAATTACTAATTATCTATTTAATACTAATTAAACTAATTAGAATTATTAAAAATACTTAAAAGACTTAGAAAATTAAGAAAAATTTTATAAATCTAATTAACCATCATGGGAATCCTAAAAAATTATAAAAAGTTAATTTTATGTATTATTAAACTAATTAACTAATTATTATACTATTTATTAATTAATATCTAATTAAACTATTTAAATTATGAAAACTATTAAATGAACAGTAAAAGTTCTAGAAAAATTTATAAAAGTATTTTACCTAAATTAGAAGCTATAAAAATTATAAAAACTAGGTTATACTATATAAAAACTAATTATGCTATTTAATTGATTTATATTAATTAAAACTAAATTAAATTAAAATTAATTAGAAATACCACTAAATGACAAAATATAAATCTGGAAAAATTTATAAAATTATTTTAACCTAAAATATAATTTCTAAAAATATAAAAATGACATATTACTTAGAAATTAATTAAAAAGAAAAATAAATAGATAAATCCTATTAAATAGAAGCTATCACTATTGTTAAAATTGGTTTTTTTGATTTTTTTCTTTTTCTAAACTGATAATAAGCTAAAAACAAGTAACTTTAATAAAAACACTTTTGTTTAAACCCTCTGAATAAGCAATTCAAGTGCTTATTGAACCCACAGTTGACTTTTGTTAACTGTGGAGTGTTTTAAGCTCAAATGAGGAATTGTGGGGTCCACAATGGATAAGCTTGGTTCTACTGAGTATAAAGAACAATAATAAGCAACTATTAAGCAACAAGTGAACCTGAATAAGCCAAAAAGCTTGAAATAAGCACTGAGCAAAAAGGGACTGAGGCAGTTTGGGGACAAACTTAAGGGTCCAAGTAAGGTGGGGTCCACTGACCTGGGGGTCAAACAAATGGGTCAAAGCTACTCCCTGGTAGGAGGGGGGTTGAGGGGAACCAAATTCAGGTGGCAAGGACCACTGTAGTGGACACAAACCACCACCAAAGTGGTGGTGGTGACTGGGATATCTGATGTGCAGGGCAGGGGTGTTGCCCTGCAGCCTACTTCAAGGGGCTGTGGGACCCACCAAATAAATCTCTAAAAATCTGAATAAAATCTCAAAAATTAACTAAGTGGTATAGATTGAGCATGTAAAATTTCAGATCCTAAAACCTAAAACACAACAAATTACAAGCCTTCAAAGATTGCTCAAAATTACTTTGGACTGCTTTTGACTTTTCCACTTAACCACTCAGTTTGACTTTTTTGAGATTTGGTTTGATCTAATCAACTGAAATCAAGTTTGCAAGTTAACTTAGGACTGAAATGTGTTAAAACACTGACTTGTTTAATGGAGTGAAGTGATTATGGACTCAAAAACCACCACAGTTAACTGTGGTGGTGGAGTGGAAGTGATTTTGACTTGTAGGTCACTAGGAACCAATTTAAGGTTTGATTTAAGCACAAACAGACCTAGGTGATATTTCTAAACTACAAACACCAACCACAACTAAGGACTCAATGGTTGAACCCACTGATCCAAACATCCCATATAACTTGACTGTTTTCAGTTTCCAAAAGAAATCAAGACTTGTTGAGGTAAACTAGAACATATTAGTTTGAAACAAGTTTGAAAACACATAAGAAGCATAATCCAAATACCAAAAGCAGTTTCAATTAAGCTAATTAGCAATAAGCAATTTTGTGCTAAATGGACAGTTAAGTACTCTTTGATGTGAAACCTCACAATACTAAAAGAACTACACTAAAACCTATTTAATAAACTATCAGGAGCATCATTAAGCAAACACAAACATTGAATGAATATTAAAAAGTAGCAGATAAACCAATGCTACAGTAACTGTGCAAGTTTAATAGAAGAATGGACTCACAAAAAGCCTTAAGCTCAGGTTACAAGTAGCCAACACTTCCAGGGCACCCTATTGCTTCCCATGAAGCTCTAAACCAAGCTGTCCATTTTCCTTCTTCTCTTTTTTTCTTTTTCTGATTTATTTTTTTTTTGTATTTTTGAATTTTTCACTTCTAAACTGAGTGTAAAGTTTCTAAAAGCTTATATAAGCTTCAGTGAGCTTATGTGAAACAAGCTAAGTACACTGAACATCTACAACACAGATTGGTTTCTCTTTTTCTTTTTTTTAACTGTGAAAATGTAGACAACTTAAACAAACTTGAACATTACTTAAAACTTGAATTTCATTAATTAAAAAGCTTCAAAAGTACATTGAGATTACAATAAGCTTAACTAAACTTAACTGAAAGGTAATTAAACATAAATAAAAAGATAAAAATTACAATAAAAATTGAACTCTTTCCTTCACTGCATCACTTCTCTTTTATACGCCAAATTAGGGTTTTGAGCTTCTTGGACCTTTCCTAGCACTCAATACACGCCCTTGGATGGCTCAGCTTCAATCCTGGCCATCAATTTAATTTTGGCGCCAAGATGGTTTTGTCTGTTTCTTTGAAATAGTTGAAGCCAGAGGTGCATCTTTGTTTGTTTGTGTTTGTTTGGTGCACAAGGGGGGGGGGGGGGGGGGAAGGATATGATGATGGAGTGTGCAGGTGGTGAAACTAGGGGTGATGATGAGGGGGAGGGTTGTCTGGTAGCAGCTGAGGTGGAGGAGATGGCTTGGTTTTGACCGAAGTCAAAGGGTAGGGGAGAATACGGGGTGTGAGTTATCTTTCTTTTGGTGGGCTGACAAGAGTTTGGGCTTGGGAGTGTTTAATGGACCAGATTTAGTTGGGATTGGATTTGGCTTTGGTATCTTTAAATTCACAAGGACCATTCATGTAATTTAGCTAAACTTGGGGGGGCTGTGGTGTTTTACCCAAGTAATCATAAGGATCATTCATGTCAATTGTTAATTGTACAAAGACCACAACTAACATTTTTTTATTTTAAAAATACCCGAGGACCATTTTTGTAAAATTTTAAAGTTGAGGGACTTTTTCTGTAATTTTCCCAAACTTATGATCCAAGGGCCATTTGTGATAACTTATGATTTTCCAACACCCAAAGATGATTTTTATTCAAAATAATTCCACCCGGGATCAAATCTGTCAATTTCCAAAACTCCAGGGACCATTCTTGTCAATTTTGGATTTTAAGGGGTAAAAGTGTAATTTTCTCAAACTTTATCACCCAAGGACTTATTTTGATAATTTTTTTGATTTTTATTTGCCTTGGGTTGACTTTTCTTTCTTTTTAAACTTTCAGGGACTAGTTTTGCCAAATTTTGAAACTTGGGGGACTGAAACTGCCAATTGTGCAAACTTTGTTCGTTTTTCATTTGTTTTCAAACATTTTGCATCTAAAACATATAAAACACACTTTTGGAATAATTTGTGTATTTTGATGCGTTTTTGGGTGTTTTTGGATGTTTTGGCAGTCCAGATACGGTAAAAATGATGAGTGTTTGAGCACTCATCAATCCCCCACACTAAGCTATTGCTAGTCCCTAGCAATCTTTTGAGAAAAACTTGATGGATTTTAATCTCTTTACCAAAGGCCATCACTTCTGGAGTAGCCAGGTGTAAGAACTGTGGCACACCTGATAACCGTGTGATTTTGAGCAAACCACCAGCTGTCAACGGATTTGATAAGTCTTTACCAGGAGCCGTTTGCTCCTGGACTAGCCAGCATCTTGATGGACCTAGTCAACATCTTGGTGAACTGATTACCAATTATGGTTTTTCCACGGCCTTTACCACAAGCCATAATCTTGTGGGCTAGCCAACTCATTTGCTTATAAGGATGCGGGGGAGTTGAGGAACCATGCAATTTTTGGCAAATTGCCAGCCGTAAACGGATTTGAGTTGTCTTTACCAAGAGCCGTTTGCTCCTGGACTAGCCAATCCCTTTGTCATTAAGACTTTGGCGGACTGATAACCACAAAAATTTTGGAATAAAGTGAAAAATTTTGAAAAATTTTGGCCTAAAATGGGGTACTTGAAAGTATTTTGCGATAAAATTCGCTAGAATTTCCCCCCCACACTTAGAAATGAATATTGTCCTCAATATTCAAAGTTCCGGCTATTATGCCGAATCTTTGAACGTAAAAAGATAATATTCGAAGCTAACTGTGGAATTTTGTTTTGTATTTTTCACTTTATTTTATCTGTACATACAATTTTTTTTTTTTTTTTTTTTTTTTTTTTTTTTTTTTTTTTTTTTTTGCTCACTACCTCCCAGGCTTGTGTTAGGTTTACCACGCAAGCTAATCACTTGTGAATGATTAACTGTAATAAATTCGCCCTAACAGCCCGGGAGTTGAATGATAAAGTTTATAATATACATACACCTTCCAGGTTTGTGTCAGGTTTACCACGCAAGCTAATCACTTGTGAATGATTAACTGTAATAAATCTGCCCTGACAGCCTGGAAGATGAATAATAATATACATACACTTCCCAGGCTTGTGTCAAGTTTACCACGCTAGCTAATCACTTGTGAATGATTAACTGTAGTAAATGTGCCTTGACAGCCCGGGAGATGAATGACATAATATACATACAAAACATGTTTATTGAATTTTGAAAAATATTTACTTTTGAAACGGTGGGGGATGGCCACTCCCCCACACTAGGGTGGTAGAAAATAGAAAGAAGTCAGAAATACGGGTGAAAACCCGTATGTGTTGCTAATTTTTGTTCACCGAGTCACTAGCTTGACTCGATCCCCGAATTCAATTGTCCTTGGGGAAAGTTTGGAGATCTGGGACGACCATGAGTGGTACGTCCTCTCCAAAGTAGTGCTTTAACCGATGTCCATTCACTTTAAAATTAGGTCCGTCATTTTGTGATAACTCGACGGTGCCATAAGGATAAACCTTAACGATAGTGAATGGACCAGTCCATCGGGTTTTGAGCTTTCCCGAGAAGATCTTGAGTCTAGAGTTGAAAAGAAGGACTCGATCACCAACATTGAAAATGCGGTTTTTGATCTTGGAGTCATGAATCTTCTTTGTCTTTTCTTTATAGATCAAAGAGTTCTCGTAAGCTTGATCACGAAGTTCATTTAATTCATTGAGTTGAACTTTCCTATGATCACCCGCAGTTTTGAGGTCGAAATTGGCATGCTTGAGAGCCCAATAGGCTTTATGCTCAAGCTCGATCGGAAGATGGCACGCTTTCCCGTACACAAGCTTATATGGCGTACACCCAATGGGTGTTTTATACGCCGTACGGAAAGCCCAAAGTGCATCATCTAATTTATCCGACCAAGATGCACGATTTTCCCCAACGGTTCTCTCCAAAATTCTCTTTATGCCTCGATTGGAAACTTCTACTTGTCCACTTGTTTGAGGGTGGTACGCAGTAGAAAGACGGTGAGTTACACCATACTTTTGCATGACTTTATCAAATTTGTCATTGCAAAAATGCGTACCACGATCACTAATTATAGCACGTGGAGTTCCAAATCGAGCAAAGAGAGCTTTCAAAAACTTCACAACTACTCGGGCATCATTTGTGGGTAAAGCTTTTGCTTCGACCCATTTTGACAAATAGTCAACGGCCACGAGTATATACTTGTTTCCATGAGATGACGGGAATGGCCCCATAAAGTCAATGCCCCAAACGTCAAAGATTTCACAAACTTGAATTGCATTTTGTGGCATTTCATTCTTTTGTGAAATATTCCCGTGACGTTGACAAGCGTCACAGGATTTGACTAATTCTTGGGCATCCTTGTAGATCGTGGGCCAAAAGAAACCGGAATCAAACACCTTTTTGGCGGTGTAATTTGGATTGTGGTGGCCCCCCGTGGGACCAGCATGGCAAGCCTTAAGAATTTCAGTGGCTTCTTGACCATATACACACCGCCGGATGACTTGATCCGCACAGATTTTGAACAAGTAAGGGTCGTCCCAAAAGTAATGTTTGACATCCTTGAAAAATTTATTTTTTTGTTGGGACGACATCCCTTTCACAATGAAGTTACCCGCAAGATAGTTTGCAAAGTCGGCAAACCATGGGGTAATCGAGTCTCCACGAAATGAAACCGCATCGAGGGTTTCGAGAGGAAATGTTTCATTTATTTCCTTTTTCTCGAAAGCATTTTGGTAAGGGTTTTCAAGACGGGAGAGATGATCAGCAGCTAGGTTCTCAGCTCCTTTTTTATCACGAATAATGATATCAAATTCTTGAAGGAGGAGAACCCAACGAAGAAGTCTCGGCTTCGCATCTTGTTTTGCAAAAAGGTACTTCAAAGCCGAGTGATCCGTATACACTATGCTTTTTGTCAAGATCAAATATGACCGGAATTTCTCAAAGGCATACACCACAGCTAATAATTCTTTTTCAGTGGTGGTGTAATGACTTTGAGCCTCAGTCATTGTTTTGCTTGCATAGTGTATAGGCTGAAAGTGTTTAGACTTGCGTTGCCCCAAGACTGCCCCTATAGCATAATCGCTAGCATCACACATAAGTTCAAAGGGCAAGTCCCAATCGGGGGCAACAAGAATAGGTGCCTCGGTAAGCCTTTTCTTTAATGTTTCAAAGGCTTCGATGCACTCAGGGGAGAAGATAAAAGGAGCATCCTTTTCGAGGAGATGGGTCATAGGCCGGGCGATTTTAGAAAAATCTTGAATAAACCTACGGTAAAAACCGGCGTGACCCAAAAAACTCCTAACACCTTTCACAGTCGTGGGATGAGGCAATTTTGCAATGACGTCCACTTTGGCACGATCAACCTCAATCCCATTTTTTGAAATTTTATGGCCGAGGACAATGCCCTCTTGGACCATAAAGTGACTCTTCTCCCAATTTAGACATAACTTTGTGTCTTCACAACGTTTTAGCATGCTGTCTAAATGGGAGAGACAAGTTTGGAATGAATCCCCAATGACCGAAAAATCGTCCATAAAGACCTCCATAGTTTTTCCGATCATGTCGGAAAAAATGGCCATCATACATCTTTGAAACGTGCCCGGAGCATTACATAAGCCAAATGGCATACGTTTATATGCGAAAGTTCCATAGGGGCACGTGAACGTGGTCTTTTCTTGGTCTTGTGGGTCAATGGGAATCTGAAAGTAACCCGAGAAACCATCGAGGAAGCAATAATACTCATTCCCCGCTAATCTCTCGAGCATCTGATCCATAAAGGGTAGAGGAAAATGATCCTTACGGGTGGCGTCATTTAACTTACGATAGTCAATACAGACGCGCCAACCCGTAACCAAACGAGTTGGAATCAACTCATTCTCCTCGTTTGTGACAACAGTAATGCCACCCTTTTTTGGAACACAATGGACTGGGCTGACCCAAGGACTGTCCGAGATAGGGTAAATCAATCCGGCATCAAGAAGTTTTAAAACCTCTTGTTTGATAACCTCGTGAATTTTTGGATTCACCCTTCTTTGATGTTGGACCGCGGGTTTGAAGTCATCCTCCATTAATATCTTGTGAGTACAAAACTCAGGGTCGATGCCCTTGATATCGGAGAGACGCCAAGCAATTGCTCGTTTATGAGACTTCAAAACCTGTATAAGAGCAGCCTTTTCCTCAACACTTAAATTTTTAGCAATTATGACGGGTAATTTATCATCACCCTCCAGAAATGCATACTCAAGGTGAGGAGGCAAGTCCTTAAGTTCAACCTCAGGGAAGTCATCAGTTTTCTCAACATTTTTGACCTCCTCTTTATGAAGTTGTTGTGGTAGAACAGGAAGATGAGAGGAATCTTCGTTTAACAATTTTTCAAGCAGGTGAATATCCCTCTCGAGGTCGATCTCTTGGTTATCAATTCCATCGGGAACCGAATCACTTTTGAGAAAGGCCTCAATTTCTTCTGAGAAGATGAAGTCACTTCCCTCAAACGGAGTGAGGGAAGGAAAAGAATTGGCAACAATGGGGTGAGAAGATGGAGTGAGGTTTTCACTCGAAGAATCATCGACGAAACCTAGAACCTCTTGAGCGTACTCCTCAGACGCAACATCAATGACATCGATTCGGTTAACCGTTTCGGCGTCATAATTAGAGGAGTACCTCGAAGTTTGATCGAGGTTGAAGGTTACAGCTTCATTACCAACACGAAGAGTTATTACCTCTTCGTGCACATCAATTAACGCACGACCCGTCCTTAAGAATCCCCTCCCAAGAATGAGAGGAACTCGTGGGTCAGCATCGAACTTAACAACAACGAAATCAGCGGGGAAATGGAACTTTCCTACTTTCACGAATACGTCTTCGGCAATGCCTAGAGGACGAGAGATTGAACGGTCGGCAAGCTCGAGAGTCATGCACGTAGGAGTAAGTTGAGGAAGAGATAGTTTCTCCCACACTGAGTAAGGCATCAGGTTGATGCTAGCGCCAAGATCGGCCAAGGCGAAGCATTCAACCATCCCAGGGAAAACACATGGAATGAGAAATCTCCCAGGGTCTCCAAGCTTCTTAGGAAGCTTCTTTAAGATAACCGCAGAGCAGTTTTCGTTCAAAGGAGTTTTTGCCATTTCGTACAATTTTTCCTTGTTGCTTAACAAGTTCTTGATCATCGATGCAAATTTGGGCATCAGGATGATAGCATCCGCAAGGCTAACGTCAAAATGCAAATCTTGAAAGATTTGATAAAACTTATCCATTTGGTGACTAGCCTTTTCGCGGAGCTTTTGCTCATTAAGTCGTGACGGGTATGGTAGCGAAGGTTTGGATTTAGGGTTCTCAACAGGGGTTGTTGATGGTTCAAATACAACTCCTCGTTTTGGTACAAGTCCAGATTTTGGTACAATTTCTGGAACAACCTGAGGGTGGACATGTGCGGTACTTCGTGGTCTAGGAGATTGCACCTTGTCCGTGGTTGCCTCAGGCTCAATTTCTACTTCCTCAGAATAAAGAGGAGGAGGAATAGGAGGAACTGGCGGCTCTTCATAAGCTTTACCACTTCGTGTAGTAATAGCTTTGAGTTCACCCTTGGGGTTAACAACTGTATTAGCCGGGAGACCTCCTGATGTAGAGGGTGGAGTGAGATGATTCATAAGACTGGCAAGCATATTCTCAATCTTGCTTTGAGATTGATCAATTTTGTTGTTTGTTACCATCAACTCACTCTTCAGCTCTTGACCTTGCTTGGCTATCGATGTTTGAAAATCATTCTTCAGATTTGAGATTTGATTTTGCATTGCCCTCATTTTGGTCTCATTAACTTTGATGTAGTTATTGAGATCATTTGGGAGGGGATCTTGATAATTTGGAGCTGAATACCCTTGATTACCCCTTTGGGGTGGGTACTGATTGACAGGGGCAGGATTTTGATTTTGCATACTAGGCCCCTTTTGGTGATTAGGATTAAACCTATTTGGATTCTGAGGGAAACCGGGTGGTCCACCCTGATTGCTAGCCCGGTAATTTGGTTCCACTTGAGGACGGTATTGGCTACCTCCTTGGTTGGAATTGCCGGCTATTGCATTTACTTCGAAGGGATTGCCTTCGGTGGCAGGGCAATTATAATATGAATGTGGACCACCACAAGTGACACAAACTTCTATCTTTTTGATTTCAGCTTGTGGAGAAAGAGAAGAATCTTTCTTGCCTTGGGCGAGAACCAATGCATGGACAGCTTCCGTGAGTTTGTCAAGTCTAGCATCGGTGCTAGACTGAGCCACGGGCAATGAGGAAGAAGGAGCAACATCCCTTTGGGAAACAACCGATTTGCTTCGGGGAATGCGGACCTTAGACTTATTCTCAATGATTTCTAAAGCTTCCTTTGTGGTGCGATTCAAGAAGTTACCTCCCGCAGAGGCATTTAGAGAGTCTTGATCGGATTGGCTTACACCATTGTAGAAAGTATCAAGTGTCATGAGATCTGAGAAACCGTGGTGAGGACATTTTCGGAGCAATTCCTTGTAACGATCCCATGCCTCACTAAAGGATTCATCAAATTTCTGTGTGAATTTCATGATCTCATTCTTGAGACTCGTGGTTTTGGAAGGTGGAAAGAATTCATTCACGAACTTTTTCACAAGATCTTCCCATGTCTCAATAGATCGTGGAGGTTGTTTTTCAAGCCAAATCCGGGCTTGTCCCTCCAGGGAGAATGGGAAGAGAAGAAGTTTGATTGATTCACAGGGGACATCTTTGCATTTGATGGTGTATGTGATTTTATTGAACCATCGAATGTGATCCTGAGGATCGTCCCTCTCATAACCGTAGAATTGACGTGATGTGGCCAGGTTTATCAACCCTGTCTTAAGCTCAAAATTGTCGGCCATGATGGCCGGAACAACGATAGCATCTCCGTAACCCTCAATGGGTGCTTGGAGAAGCTCGTTCATAGTTGGCTCAGCAGCCATGATAACAGAAGATGTGGGAACAGTACGGACTTCAGGTCCGACTGTTGGTGCTGAACGTCGACGACGTCTTCTAGGTATTCTTACAAGCTCACGTAATGGGCTAGTAGACCTAGAAGAACGAGTGCGCATGCACTAAAAACTCACTCAAAACAAAATCGAGGCAAAACGACAGTGAACTTAAACCAATAATCACAAGTGAGTGGCTTCTTTAGAAAAGGTACACCACACACAAGGATACAAAGGCAAGTTTTAATCTTTTTGGTTTGGGAACTTATTTGTTCACACCCCCAGTTGGAAGGTGTTCTGTCTTGGTTTGCGACGGTTTATTTTTATGTAGAATTATTATACACAAGAAAGAGACGGATGTTTTTGTGTTTTGTGAATGGGTTTAAAAACTTTTGGGAAATATTTTTGGTATCGTTTCGTTTACCAAAATCGTTTTTCTTTAAGAATCACCTTAAAAGAAAACCGAATCAGAAAACGTTACGATCTGTTTTGTTGTTTTTAATTTTAATTTTTTTTTTTTTGGTGTTTCAACACTTTAGGAAAAGTGTTAATGACTTTTTTGTATTTTGATTATGAAAATATACACAAGTGGTGGTATTTATACAGTGAGTGAGGTGAGATAACACTAATCTCAAATAACGCTTTAGAAACGCGCACACTTCCCCGGCAGCGGCGCCAAATTTTGATTGAGCCTGAACCACCTAACTTATATTGACCAGATAATGGTCAACAAAGTCAAATAGCCTAGGTCAATGCTCCGGGTAATATAGGGTATCACCAGGTCGTTAAGTCCCGTTGAAGTGTGAATTGTAACTTTGGCGTATTTGTGATCGGGTAATTATCCACAGGAAAAGGTTATGATCAAAATTATTTGGAATTATTAAACGAATATAGCTTAGGAAAGCTACGTGACTGATTACGGGAATTTAGATAACGAAGATTTGAGCTAAACACTAAAAACGTACGTTTTAATTAAAAAACGTAACAGACGCACAAAACAAAAAGTACAACTGAAGGACGGGAAGGGTTAAAAGTGTAAAATTGAAATTTTTACAATCCTAATAATAAAAGAAAATTTTAAGAAAAATTAAAATTATTTTTACACTATTTAATTATTTATAATTAATTAATTACTAATTATCTATTTAATACTAATTAAACTAATTAGAATTATTAAAAATACTTAAAAGACTTAGAAAATTAAGAAAAATTTTATAAATCTAATTAACCATCATGGGAATCCTAAAAAATTATAAAAAGTTAATTTTATGTATTATTAAACTAATTAACTAATTATTATACTATTTATTAATTAATATCTAATTAAACTATTTAAATTATGAAAACTATTAAATGAACAGTAAAAGTTCTAGAAAAATTTATAAAAGTATTTTACCTAAATTAGAAGCTATAAAAATTATAAAAACTAGGTTATACTATATAAAAACTAATTATGCTATTTAATTGATTTATATTAATTAAAACTAAATTAAATTAAAATTAATTAGAAATACCACTAAATGACAAAATATAAATCTGGAAAAATTTATAAAATTATTTTAACCTAAAATATAATTTCTAAAAATATAAAAATGACATATTACTTAGAAATTAATTAAAAAGAAAAATAAATAGATAAATCCTATTAAATAGAAGCTATCACTATTGTTAAAATTGGTTTTTTTGATTTTTTTCTTTTTCTAAACTGATAATAAGCTAAAAACAAGTAACTTTAATAAAAACACTTTTGTTTAAACCCTCTGAATAAGCAATTCAAGTGCTTATTGAACCCACAGTTGACTTTTGTTGACTGTGGAGTGTTTTAAGCTCAAATGAGGAATTGTGGGGTCCACAATGGATAAGCTTGGTTCTACTGAGTATAAAGAACAATAATAAGCAACTATTAAGCAACAAGTGAACCTGAATAAGCCAAAAAGCTTGAAATAAGCACTGAGCAAAAAGGGACTGAGGCAGTTTGGGGACAAACTTAAGGGTCCAAGTAAGGTGGGGTCCACTGACCTGGGGGTCAAACAAATGGGTCAAAGCTACTCCCTGGTAGGAGGGGGGTTGAGGGGAACCAAATTCAGGTGGCAAGGACCACTGTAGTGGACACAAACCACCACCAAAGTGGTGGTGGTGACTGGGATATCTGATGTGCAGGGCAGGGGTGTTGCCCTGCAGCCTACTTCAAGGGGCTGTGGGACCCACCAAATAAATCTCTAAAAATCTGAATAAAATCTCAAAAATTAACTAAGTGGTATAGATTGAGCATGTAAAATTTCAGATCCTAAAACCTAAAACACAACAAATTACAAGCCTTCAAAGATTGCTCAAAATTACTTTGGACTGCTTTTGACTTTTCCACTTAACCACTCAGTTTGACTTTTTTGAGATTTGGTTTGATCTAATCAACTGAAATCAAGTTTGCAAGTTAACTTAGGACTGAAATGTGTTAAAACACTGACTTGTTTAATGGAGTGAAGTGATTATGGACTCAAAAACCACCACAGTTAACTGTGGTGGTGGAGTGGAAGTGATTTTGACTTGTAGGTCACTAGGAACCAATTTAAGGTTTGATTTAAGCACAAACAGACCTAGGTGATATTTCTAAACTACAAACACCAACCACAACTAAGGACTCAATGGTTGAACCCACTGATCCAAACATCCCATATAACTTGAATGTTTTCAGTTTCCAAAAGAAATCAAGACTTGTTGAGGTAAACTAGAACATATTAGTTTGAAACAAGTTTGAAAACACATAAGAAGCATAATCCAAATACCAAAAGCAGTTTCAATTAAGCTAATTAGCAATAAGCAATTTTGTGCTAAATGGACAGTTAAGTACTCTTTGATGTGAAACCTCACAATACTAAAAGAACTACACTAAAACCTATTTAATAAACTATCAGGAGCATCATTAAGCAAACACAAACATTGAATGAATATTAAAAAGTAGCAGATAAACCAATGCTACAGTAACTGTGCAAGTTTAATAGAAGAATGGACTCACAAAAAGCCTTAAGCTCAGGTTACAAGTAGCCAACACTTCCAGGGCACCCTATTGCTTCCCATGAAGCTCTAAACCAAGCTGTCCATTTTCCTTCTTCTCTTTTTTTCTTTTTCTGATTTATTTTTTTTTTGTATTTTTGAATTTTTCACTTCTAAACTGAGTGTAAAGTTTCTAAAAGCTTATATAAGCTTCAGTGAGCTTATGTGAAACAAGCTAAGTACACTGAACATCTACAACACAGATTGGTTTCTCTTTTTCTTTTTTTTAACTGTGAAAATGTAGACAACTTAAACAAACTTGAACATTACTTAAAACTTGAATTTCATTAATTAAAAAGCTTCAAAAGTACATTGAGATTACAATAAGCTTAACTAAACTTAACTGAAAGGTAATTAAACATAAATAAAAAGATAAAAATTACAATAAAAATTGAACTCTTTCCTTCACTGCATCACTTCTCTTTTATACGCCAAATTAGGGTTTTGAGCTTCTTGGACCTTTCCTAGCACTCAATACACGCCCTTGGATGGCTCAGCTTCAATCCTGGCCATCAATTTAATTTTGGCGCCAAGATGGTTTTGTCTGTTTCTTTGAAATAGTTGAAGCCAGAGGTGCATCTTTGTTTGTTTGTGTTTGTTTGGTGCACAAGGGGGGGGGGGGGGGAAGGATATGATGATGGAGTGTGCAGGTGGTGAAACTAGGGGTGATGATGAGGGGGAGGGTTGTCTGGTAGCAGCTGAGGTGGAGGAGATGGCTTGGTTTTGACCGAAGTCAAAGGGTAGGGGAGAATACGGGGTGTGAGTTATCTTTCTTTTGGTGGGCTGACAAGAGTTTGGGCTTGGGAGTGTTTAATGGACCAGATTTAGTTGGGATTGGATTTGGCTTTGGTATCTTTAAATTCACAAGGACCATTCATGTAATTTAGCTAAACTTGGGGGGGCTGTGGTGTTTTACCCAAGTAACCATAAGGATCATTCATGTCAATTGTTAATTGTACAAAGACCACAACTAACATTTTTTTATTTTAAAAATACCCGAGGACCATTTTTGTAAAATTTTAAAGTTGAGGGACTTTTTCTGTAATTTTCCCAAACTTATGATCCAAGGGCCATTTGTGATAACTTATGATTTTCCAACACCCAAAGATGATTTTTATTCAAAATAATTCCACCCGGGATCAAATCTGTCAATTTCCAAAACTCCAGGGACCATTCTTGTCAATTTTGGATTTTAAGGGGTAAAAGTGTAATTTTCTCAAACTTTATCACCCAAGGACTTATTTTGATAATTTTTTTGATTTTTATTTGCCTTGGGTTGACTTTTCTTTCTTTTTAAACTTTCAGGGACTAGTTTTGCCAAATTTTGAAACTTGGGGGACTGAAACTGCCAATTGTGCAAACTTTGTTCGTTTTTCATTTGTTTTCAAACATTTTGCATCTAAAACATATAAAACACACTTTTGGAATAATTTGTGTATTTTGATGCGTTTTTGGGTGTTTTTGGATGTTTTGGCAGTCCAGATACGGTAAAAATGATGAGTGTTTGAGCACTCATCATCTTGCATGTGCGGAATTTTATTCTTTGATATGGTTAAACGCTGTCCTGAATAAGGTAGTTATAAAAACCATTTTCAGGAGTGATTTGAAATACATGAATGACACGTGCAGTCAAAACAGGATTTGTTCCTCCACATGTCATGGAGTTAGATACTATTGGGCCCCTCGATGAATTGAAAAGATGTTTGTATGGCCGTACCCAAATGAGATTAAGATGAATCTTAATTCACTTGGTAATCTTGTTCAATATCTAGATCGAGAAACAGAATAGTTGAACAAATGGAATGACTTTGATCCATGTCTAGTGTTCAACATAGTATCTGTAACAAAAGGAAAGATGGCATTAAAACCATTTAATTGAGACGTTTAAGAAACTACCCTCACATATTTCTAGAGGCATTGGCGTGTTGCTAGACGCTAACCTTTGCTTGTATAATTACTTGATTATTATGACGTCGCAAGTGGGAGCTGTTGGAGTATGCTCGTGTCATAATAAATAATTATATGGCTAGACATATGTGAGCCTATGGGGTCACACACATATACACTTAGGTACTTCTTATATGTCGTGTTTATTGTACTTACGACATACAAATAAGCTAACGTAACAAGGAATCACTATTGGGCTTCTAATGCTTAAGTATAGTACTTAATCCATTGGACTTGAAAACAAAATGGGAAGCCCATTTTGGGCCCATAGGTGGCCGGCCACATAGAGGGTCAAAGGGGGGGGGGGGGTTATGGTTTGCTAATTAAAAGTGATTATCTCCTAATAATGAGGATAACTAATTACCAAATCTCTCTCCCTCTCCTTTCTCTTCTTTTGGACGGCAAAACAAAACAAACCGACCTAGGGTTTTGTTTTCTTAATCAAATACTTTGATTCTTGTTTAATCAAATGTTATTTGAAGGTTACGGGTAGAAGGACTAGCATCCAAGGGGTATACGGTGAGGTGTAGTGTGGACTATTCATAGAGGTGATCAACCTTATTGATCATTTGGGTTTCTCATTCCATTCGTGGGTATTGGTATTGATGGTGATTCCCGGTGCACGCTACAAAGGTATAACTATCTTGTTTATCTTATTGATTGATCATATGGCTATATGAGATCCGTGTGGGTGATGTTGTTCCGCTGCGTTTATTCCTTTCATATATGTTTTATATTCATACATCACCTATAGTATGTAGTCAACATCTCTTAAACTTTCACCACCAAAGCTTTCGAGGCTCACGAATTATCGTCTGAACTTGTGGTGCCATGATGTAATCTTAAACGGGATTTTACAACTCTTGTGACTTAAACCGAGAGATCGATTCTCTCCCGGGATTTTACTAAAGTCAACAAAAGAAACCAAAAGATGTAATATGCGAGTTAAACTTAGAGAGAGATCTTGGATAAGTGACAATTTGCATTAAGTGTCAGGTCGCGACAAGTCAAGTTACAATAGATCCGATCGTAATAAGTCAAGTCATAAAGATTAACTCACAACGTCAAATTACAATCAGACTAATTGAAATGACTTAAGTCACAACAATTCACCAAACACAAGTAGTTAACAAATCACTAGAATCTCACAGATGAGTTAATCGCTAGACACCACCAAATCGTCGAATTTTAGCCTCCTCAATGTGAAGCTTTGGTAGCTTCCCCCCAAACCGACAATCATCTTCATGAGACCACTTCCCAAGTTGTTGAAGTGATACAAAAAGTCTCATTGTACGACACTCAAAGACCCAAAGAAAATGATAGCACCGAAGTGACAAGGTGAACCATGGATCATCTCTGCGGTTATCAATCCCGGAATGTATGATGAAGCCCGATCACATGACCTTGTTGTGCATCCCCAATGTACACATTACTTTATCATTTTGAGCAGTTGTCTATTCGGGGGAATAAGATATCAACATCTTCATTTCACCAAGTGCTTTCCAGTTAACTTACACATACCAACTCAATCCATATTGTACGCATGTATCCAACACAAGAAGAGATGATGACACCAAAGTAACAGGTTGAAGCACTGATCATC
This sequence comes from Artemisia argyi, assembly GCA_030686995.1. NCBI lineage: Eukaryota > Viridiplantae > Streptophyta > Magnoliopsida > Asterales > Asteraceae > Artemisia > Artemisia argyi. Next base: position 162,197,980 of record CM060691.1, read on the forward strand.
TCTGCGAATATCTCCTCCGGAATATATGATTAAGCCCGATCACGTGAACCTGCTGCGCGTCCTTGATGTACACAAATCTCACCCCTGATGGTTGCGATCTCATCGGAACCATCATACCATTGTGTACATGAAGCATTAACTGGAAGCACTTTACCATAAATCATATCAACTCATCTGAAGATGTCGATAAGCAATATCATCTCACACTCCAATTGTTCTTCTCATATTTCTTCCCACTGAAAGCTGAAGTAATACATACCACAAGTATCAGAAGACCACTTCCCCCATGTAGTTGGAATGATACACCAAACGCCACAAGTTAATACACTGATATTCTCTGCGGTTATGACATATGTCTTCTCGGGATAACTTCAATAAAGAAGAAGTATTAAGTTCTTCGCATGTACTCATTATGCATTTAGATGTATGTCTCCTTCCCCCTTGCTGGTTTTGATACCTCAGAATCAGCAAAACATTAAAGACACATTTTCTAGAAATCTTGTGAGAAGCACAAAAATTTGCAAGAATGGATCTGGTGAGAATCAACTGCTACAAAAACTCTCTGACTATCATTATTAACCCTTGTGTAGACTGTTTGAAGTAACCACTGATGAAGCAAATCCAATAAACCAAACTTGAAACTGAAAAAGAATTCCCCGTTCTTGTGACTTAAGCTTGCACTAATGTGTGACAAAGAGCGGTGTAGAGAGTGTTGGAATATTGGATAAATATTAATTAGTTAAATGTCTAGTATCGAACCCGAGACCTCGGGATTGCACACTTTACAAACAAGAATAATGTAAAATAAATATATATATAATAAATGTATTGAATATATATATATTTATAACACTTAATGGACTAAACGGTCGTTAGTTATTAACCGTATGGACTAACTATCGTTAAATAAGAAAGATAAGGACTAGAGTGAAACTTGGGCGTCAAGAAGGATCTAGAATCCCCTTGTGGGATGATAGGCCGGTCGAACAAGGGTGGGTCAAGCCCAACCCATGTTTGCTTGGTCACCAAGAAATCACCTAGTATATATACAAGGCCAAGGGTTAGACTTTCACAATCTTTTGTGCACACACTCTAACCCTAAAACTTTGTTTCTTTCTTTTGTTTTCCTTGGTCGATTGGTTCATCCCTCCCCTAAGGGTTTGGATCGATTTTTCCAAGCAATAATATTAAGTGTTTCGTTTACTTGCAACAAACCTTTATTCGTTGGTAGTTTGTGTGTACAAGAACGAGGTAATTACTTACTTTAGTAATTATCAAGGGATCGATTAACAAAACGGTAAGGGGTTAATCATTGATCCATTTAAACCCTAATTAGGGTTCTTCATATTGTTAAAGACAATTGCTTTTGATTCTTGTTCGGGCTAGAATCACCACGGTACGTTCCTATTTATGTTTTAGTTAATATTTATGTGTTATACTTGATCCTACGCTTCCGCATACGTGTGTACTTGATTTATATGATTGTCATGGTTATTGAATTCTAACAGTGGCATCACGAGCCATGTATAACATGTAATTGATTACTAAAACGTAATAAAAATCGGATCTTTAATTGTTTTAGATACATGTTTTTGATCTAGGGTTTTTCCTATTTTTTTAAATTCGAAACCCTAACCCTAATTTGGGGGAGGGAGTCGATTTTTTCCATGAAACCCTAATTAGGGTTTTGTGGTTTTATTGGATTATGTGTTATCACTAGAAACCCTAGGTCATTAACCGGTTTATTGAACGTATCTTGTGACCAACGTGCTAATTGTTAGGTTTTAATCCGTGACTTACATGCATGTTCGTCATGGATCTTGTTTTGTTTTATTTATCACATGTTTAGATAGATCTTTAATTGGGGAAGACTCCAATATATATTAAAATCAATTTTATATGCTATGTGGTGTGTTTTTAGCTTTGGCCTACGCAATTGATTCGTCAATGTATGTGACTCACCTCCATTAAGAGGGGAAGGCCTTAGTTGATTACATGCATTATTATACCTAGAATTGATTTTATTAGGATCTTTTCTAATACGGATTGCATGTGGCTAATTGTTTCACTTATTTATTATTGTTTGTTTGATTTTCTTTGATACTTGTTTTATTGTTTTTAGTTGGACTTGATGTAAGCAATAAAAGGGTTGTTTTCATAAAGAAAATTAATACGGACTAATAATTGTGAAACCCTAAAGTGATAAAGTAAGAATCTTGCAAAGGTCTTATGACAATCGTGGTCCGATTCGCACGGTAATCAGCTCCCAGTCGAGACTAGCAAAATTCAAACTTTATTACTATTTTGAGATTGAATCCATAAACTTTTGCTTGAATGATGTTTTGTGCAAATATGCTTTTAAAATTAAGTCTTTTAAGATAATATTCATAACCGTGATTTGAAGGCTTAGAAAAGAGCCTTAGAGTCTGCCTTGGTTATCACAATCTTGAATATGTCTTAAACGAATTACTTTTAAAATCATATGTTGTAGAAAGTCATCTTAGGGTTTTGGCATAAACCTCAAGTAAAACTTTGTGTATTAATTTCACGAATTGAATATAAAAAGTTTTTATGAAAACTTGTGTTATAAAGATGAGTGCATGCATCTTTGTACATAATTTTGATTGACATATCAAAAATTAATACCCTTAAAAATTTAAGTTACATGCCATCTAACTAAAAGAAACACTTGAAGTTATTATTTAGTAAACGTGAGACGCAGGCTAAATTTTAATGACAAGGTAAATTTCCGAGTGTGCGTGAGACCACACATGGAAAATTTGCAGTTTCAAGTTAGACAACTTAATTAAGTTGATGCGTGAGACCTAGAGCTTAAGGCATGAGATGGGATGAAACATGCTTACATGACAAATTGATGAATCAATTTGATGTAAATCCCATAATGATCTAGGAATTGGAAATCTTGTTTGCCAATTATTGTTCGACAGATTACTATCTTTTGTACTTTCACCACTAGCAGATCAACTGATGTGGTGAAACTATGTAAAGTTAGATCCTAGATTTTCAAGAAAATTAGTTGGTTATATGAATATAGCCTTGGGTATTATATTTTTTCTTGGAAATATAAATTATCGAAAATACTAAAATTGAGTTTTGTAAATTCTTTAAATGTATTAATGCAACTCAAACCGTAAACGTAAGTTATTCTTTTAATTGATCTACACCCGTTTGGGTTTTTGGTTAGAGTCAATATTTACAGAAAGAATAAATATAGTCTTCTTTCCATTACGAGAAGTGTGAGACTTAAATCCTATTCCTTTTCATGAATGAGAAAGGTATAATAGGATGATTAGAATTGTCTAAATTCTAAATACATAACTCATAGCAAACTTTAATAGTAAGAGTATATGCACCTTATGAGTTATTAAATTAGAAGCTAGACTGATTACTGCATAATGGTAAAAGACAAATTAGATTATTTTATCTAGTTGTTTTGATTTGACCATTTAAAGATACTACATACAATTGTTGGAATGGTAGATCTATACAGGAAGAAATTGCATGCCCAGCTTTTTCAAGTTAATAATTTGGAATGTGATGAATCACATTTATGTAGTAGATTACATCCTTTTATAACCTATATAATTGTTTGAATGGGTTTTCTTAAAAGATGTAGGAAAGTAAATAGTACACTATTTCTTTCACTAATTAATGAAACATTTACAATGTTGTCAAATTTAGTGGGAGTATTGTGTTCTTATGAATGAATAAGGGATTATTATTATGTTCTCTAATTCAGTGGGAGTTACAAGACTTATTGTCTTGATTATAACTTAGATTATCTTTTGAATATCTCAAGGTAATTACTTTCCAAATATAGACACTAATATTTTCAAGGATAGTCATGTACGTTTCCTTGATTGATTGAGTAACTCTATATCTACTAGTTATGCTAATGACACAAATCATATTGTTCACATTGACAAGCGTGTGCGTGTTGTTTAAATGTAACATGGTGTTGTTCAATGCACAAGTGGGAGAAATCTACATTGTGTGCAAGGTACAACACATAAGAATATGATTCAAAGGATTCTCTTAACTGCAAGTAAGAGATTATAATTCTAATTAGATTAATACATCTAATCTTAGAAACACTTGGTGTTGAAATTTAGTAAACGTGAGACGCAGACTAAATATTAACAACAAGGTAAATTTCCATGCATGCATGAGACCTACATGGATAATTTACAGTTTCTAAATTAGATATCTATTAGAACATGTGTCAATATGATAACAAGACAACTTCAACTATAATATTTATGTATTATTGGAATGACATAAATGCATGAAGTAATATAAGACTACTTCAATAATTATGTATTCTTAGAATGACATAAATAAATGAAGTAGTATGTTGACTTGAAAATATTAATGAAACCAAATGATGGTGTTCATGATTAATTTAATTATACATGTTTATACATTATTGTATATTTATAAACATAAAGTCTTCTAAGTATTACAAGACTTATAATTAAGTAAGACGTTAGCTTGTTATGGTCTTTTAAGACATATACAAGAAGTCATTGAGTTGATCAATGATTAATAACGAATAGTGGGATTATAACACGTTTATGTTTCAATGCGACATAAACATGAAGTGACTTGATTAAAAAGTACTTGTGTTATAAAGCATGCAGTTGGCTTGAAAGTACTATTATACCATTAAGTTGATTTAGTTGGTAAATAGACAAGCTAAAAGATATATGGTTATCTTACATATTGTTTGATTGTCTTACAATATTACTTCTAATGAAATACTACAAGTATGTTGTGTGTTCAATTAGAAAGAATCAAACTCTATTAGTATTGTTCAATTAAAGATAACTATGACTTCTTTTCTTCCAAAAGTTATCAAGGTTAGAAATTGAGTATGACTTGAATATACTCAATTAGACTCCTAGAAGATTAAATAAGACATTGTTGTGATGAATCACATTAAGTCTTAAATTGAAGTTCTGAATTTGTTAAGTTACTTATAAGAAGGTTGTTAACAAAAGAATAACAAAGAACTATCAATATGTATTTGTAATGTCCTAAAAGAGAACGCTGAATTGTTGCTCTAATTGCTAAGTAGTTATAGATAATCTCTATATTGCTAAAGGCAAGTGGGAGAATTTTATCTAGAAAAGATAGAATTACAAGATACATAATCTTCTAAAACCACACTAGTTAAAATCATGATGAGGCTTAACATGTAAATGATAAACCTCAAGATGATGGAATTATCATTCATAGATCCACTTGGATATCTCAGATATTTAATTAATATGCTGATGATTAATATGATGTAGTATTACCAAAATAATGAATTGGGTGAATTACTCATATTATGAATGTTATAGATGCTGTTCATAAAGATATTCAAATTTAGAAAATTTGGTCTATCTTAATTCTTAATAGTTAGAGAATGATGATGAGTTTATTAAAAGATAATGTAACCCTAGTGGTTTAAATCTTTGTGAAATAATCATATGGACAAAAATTGTACACATATCTTAATGAATATCTTATGACAAGATTATTAATCATACTTAAGCAATTAACTATGATTAAATACTCTTTCTTAAGTACATTAAAGATATAAAGATGGTAATTGTCATATTTACATGAATGTGAAATTTGACAATGGAATATCAAAAACTCTTTCTTGAATAATTACTTAAGCGAGGACGATTAGTAATCAATAAGGAGTTTATGAATTCATGCAAATCTTTGGAAGTGTACAAAATGCAATAATCCATGAATGGAAAAATGCATGCATCTAGGAGATTATTCTTATGATAAATTATTAAATCTATATTTAGGTTTGTAATTAAAATAAGGTAATTTCTAAGTATTCCAGAAAGCTAGTGGGAGTATTATGTTATTATTTACTAAATCATATATGTTATATGAGAGTAACATTCCATATAAGTAAAAGGTTAGACTTAATTTGGAATGAAACGTTACTTGAAAGATTTAGGAAATATAACATACAACCTTGAAACAAAAGTTTATTATTAAATAAACAAGTGCGGTAAATAAATTCTAAATAGAATATGATATATTATTTAGGATGACTAAATGGATATACATATTTGTAAAGATCAAACATGAATAAAATCTAAGTTTGACTGAAGGATTTTTCATGTGCATTATATTATTGTTGTATCATGCTTAAGTGCTTAATGATTTGACAATATTTGATATCCAATTAAAAGTTAGTATATAACTCGTGTAATAGATATTCTAATGGAAAATGTTTGAAATTAGAATAATGATCCTCAAATTGGAATAGCTCCTAAACATTACACAATGGATATTGAGTTTACGGAAATTTTAAAAGCATATTGTGATTATATACAATGATGCTGGTTTAATTGAGATGACACTCAATAACTAGTCATGGTAGGATTTTATCCTTGTTAATGGCCATGTAAACTAGTTGTGCTCAACTAAGAGCATAGTTGCATTATACATTAAAGAATTAGAATACTTGAAACTTTAAAATGTTTGAAAGTTTGATTATCATAAATTGGTGAATGAGGACATCACACTATTTATGAATACTATGTGGCTATATCAAGAAAGTTGGATGAACACATACAAGAATTTTACTTATTGAATTCTTGAATTAAGTATTCTCAAAATTTGGATAGATCAAAGTTAGTTGAAATAATGCCTTGTCAATAAGAATGATTGTCATTGCTTGAGGCATTATTGTCTTCAAGTTATTACTTGAGACAAGATTCATTAACTAGAATTATCATGCATTGATCTATTTAGTGTTTGGATAAAGGACATTAAGCAATTATTATTTATAATGAATTAAAGTACTTAGTACGTTTGTTTTCATTAATAATAAATTGTGTCCTATATTTGCATGTTTAAATCCGTGAATAACTTATGTTGTTCTAAATTGTCCATTGTCGATTAATGATATGGGAATATCATTAAACTAAGACAAATCTGAGTATTGGTTAAGAATATACTTGAAAGTATATTGATGCGTTGACATACCAATTTCACATAATATTCGATGAATTGAATATTGGACTTATCCCAATAATATGATTTAATATTTAAATGTGAGAATCATATTTAAAGTTATCCTCAGACTTGAGATACCAGATAAGTGTCATGGATGTAGTGCATTTTTGTGAAGCAATCTACCGCTCACCGTAACAGGGAGTCATAAGGGTTGTTTTCAGAAGTGTTGCAAAGTTCATGGGTTATTCTTGTAGTCAAGAGAGAATTTGTTCCTTCTGATTTGTTCAGAAGTTTAATACTGCTGGGCCCCTCGTAGGGTTGACAAAATGTTTGCGTGGCCACGCCCAAAGTCTATCTGGAATACGTTCAGATGTTTTGGTAATTTTGTTCAATCATAGAGAGACGAGAAACAGAAATTTAATAAAGAATCTCACATCTTTATTAATGTGGTATTAGAAACAAAAGGATAATTATAATGATGAATCATTAAAGGTTTTTTCCAGAAAACCTAGCTCGGATTGAACTAGGGGCATTGGAGTGTTGCAAGACGCCAACCAATGTCATTTTACTATTAATAGATATCCAAGTGGGAGCTGTTGGAATATTGGATAAATATTAATTAGTTAAATGTCTAGTATCGAACCCGAGACCTCGGGATTGCACACTTTACAAACAAGAATAATGTAAAATAAATATATATATAATAAATGTATTGAATATATATATATTTATAACACTTAATGGACTAAACGGTCGTTAGTTATTAACCGTATGGACTAACTATCGTTAAATAAGAAAGATAAGGACTAGAGTGAAACTTGGGCGTCAAGAAGGATCTAGAATCCCCTTGTGGGATGATAGGCCGGTCGAACAAGGGTGGGTCAAGCCCAACCCATGTTTGCTTGGTCACCAAGAAATCACCTAGTATATATACAAGGCCAAGGGTTAGACTTTCACAATCTTTTGTGCACACACTCTAACCCTAAAACTTTGTTTCTTTCTTTTGTTTTCCTTGGTCGATTGGTTCATCCCTCCCCTAAGGGTTTGGATCGATTTTTCCAAGCAATAATATTAAGTGTTTCGTTTACTTGCAACAAACCTTTATTCGTTGGTAGTTTGTGTGTACAAGAACGAGGTAATTACTTACTTTAGTAATTATCAAGGGATCGATTAACAAAACGGTAAGGGGTTAATCATTGATCCATTTAAACCCTAATTAGGGTTCTTCATATTGTTAAAGACAATTGCTTTTGATTCTTGTTCGGGCTAGAATCACCACGGTACGTTCCTATTTATGTTTTAGTTAATATTTATGTGTTATACTTGATCCTACGCTTCCGCATACGTGTGTACTTGATTTATATGATTGTCATGGTTATTGAATTCTAACAGAGAGTTCGTACAACATCGAATCCCTAAGTACTCTATACTCTTCAACCAACCAACCATCAAGTATAAGACGTACATCACCTCTTGACTACCGACAACTTCGTGTAAGTTGTGACACTCCTTGAAGTGATAGTTGTTTTGTGGTAATAGAAATGAATAATTACCAAAATAACTAGATATCCAAGTCTTCGTCATTGTAAAGGTAAAAGCTCAAGCAAGGATCTCGAAGAGTCTTCATCCAACCAACCCCGACTTCAAGATAAAATAATATCACTCCTTTGTGAAAGTCAACTTCAATCTCAAATAAGGGATACCAAATGAACTCCGTGATTACTTGACATTCCATGTCCAAATTCTTAGCCGTTTTCACATTTTAGCCGACATTTTCTATAATGTCCTTCGGGTTGATTTACAGAGTGCACATTGGTAGGAACAACAATCCTTGATTATAGAACAAAATGACAGATCATTATTCATGTGCATCTTCACAATCATGATAGTCATCATCAACACCTTGAGGAGTAACTGGAGATTGGGTTACATGATTAGTCTGAGTAATACTTCTAAATGGTGCATCTTGATCAATGGAGATTGAGGAAGGTGAACCAGTTGAATCAGCAGGAACCGGAGCAAGAGCTTCAGGAACTAGATGAACAACATACGTTGAAGCTTGGAAGTATTCCTCAAATATAAATCCCAGTCATCCTTAGTAAGTAGAACATTAGGTGTTGGAGGAGAGTCGTAAGACCATTCTTCAAGCATCAATCAACATGTGGTATATTCACACTTCTCCCTCTCAAAAATTGCAAGCGAGGTTTGCCATTTTTGATTGAGCAAGTGAATAAGAATACAATCAATCATGTATTTTATTCACACTTCTCCCCCTCAAAAATTGCATACGAGGTTTCCATTTTTGATTGAGCATGTGAATAAGAATACACTCAATCATGTAGTTTATTCACTCTTCTCCCCCTCTAAAATTGCATACGATGTTTGCCATTTTTGAATGAGCAAGTGAATATGAATTCAAGCATAGATGAGTAGATCCACTTGATGACTGAATGAACATGGAAGAAGCATGAACCGTATTATTGAGAATGGTCAAAACTAAGAAGATTTCTCTTCTTCCGAAGATAAGGCGCACTGAATCGTACACCTTTCTTTTCTTTGATGAACGGGGCCTGAAGTGTTATCTGCAGACGCCATAATGATGAAGTTGAAGACCGAGGCTTGAACTGATGTGTTCAAGCATCATAGCCGTTGAAGAACGAGGCCTGAACTGAAGTATTCAGACGTCATATATCATATGCATCAAAGTTGAGCTTCTTTAACCCCTGATTGATGAGATATCACTCTTTTCGGCAACCAAACTCTGAGTCTTTCCTTAATCGTATTGAGCGATGTACCTGCACTTAAGTAGAGACTACCTGCACTGACATTGGGAGTTTGTTTGCATTTATATGGGTTAGTGATATCAACATATATACCATTTGGGGTTCTATTGTCAACCTTGGCTTTGCAATCAGTGGACATCTTTCTCATAGGTATCCATCTAAGACCAACAATCTTAAAAATTCTACCCGTCGGTATCCACCTAAGGCAAGTTCTGGGAGTGTTTGGTTTCTCATGTAAAGTGGGAGTCTTGTTTAGAGAAAACCTTTGTCCTAAATCAATCTGCCTGCCAGGTTTCTGAGTATAACTCTTTGATTCTACGAGCTTGTTGTAGTTTCTAGTCTTAGATGGTAGGACCTTCTTACATGTATTCACATCCTTCAGGGATTTTGTAGCACACTTATCATGATTTGCCTTAACAACACATTTTAGACAAGTTGAACAAACAAGGTTTTTGGATTCCGAACAAGGTCTAGGTTTCTTAGAGTGATTTGCAACGGGAATCGCTTTAATCGATGTGCAACTACTCTTGGACACTAGACAATTCATATGTGTTTGTTGAGTGCTCACAGATTTTGGTTTGCTGCAACTGGCCGAGTTCTGCAATAAGCTAGAAGGCATCCTATGAGGTCGTGAACCTAAGATTCCACCCCTTTGAAGTAGAGTCCCTTTCCTAGCCTTTTCAAGATTATAGTTCTTGTACATGTCATTTATATCATAAGAGCTTTGAGTTTTAACGCTCGATATTGACACAGTTTTCGAACTTATCCCAGAAGAGTCAGGCGTAGGTGAAGCTACTTATTGACCTTTAACAGACCCAGAGACATTTTTCTTAGGCAGATTATGTGAAGTGACTGGTTTTGTCAAAACTTGTTTCGCATCAACTTGGGAGGCAAACCACAATTTTGAAAATTTTGGTCGTTCAGATCTAAACGCAGTTGGTTGCCTAACAACACTTTGTTTCCTAAGAGGTTGTGAAAGTGGTTTTCCCAAGATTGATGGTTTTGCAAACTTAGTGTTCACACTGTTTCTTGTTAGTTTTCTTAAATCATTTCTTAATGCCATAATTGCAAAACCCTTTTCCTAAAGTTGAGCTTTGAGTTCATCATTTTTGGCCATCAAAGATATTGTTTGTTCTACATTTTTAGTCCTGATTACTTTGATTGAGTCATTTAGATCCTTTTGATGCCTTTTCAAAGACTCATTTTCCTTAAGTAATTTTGCCACATAGATTGACAGTTCACTAATCCTGGACTTAGTTGCTTCAATGTCCTTGCACGTTTCGACTAAACTACTCTTCACATTCATAGCAGGGATATGTTTCTTCAAGTTGTTGATCGTCAAGTTTTTGGCTTTAAGCTTTGCTTTTAAATGATTTATCATGAAGAATTCATTGAAATCAGGAAGTTCCGGATTTTTACATGGTTGGTTAGTTTAAAAACTTTCTTCCTTTTCTTGCATTGCGATTTCAAGTGAAATACAATGTTTTTCTAGTAGTAAGAATTTGTTTGAAAGTTCATTAAAAACCGCTTTATCAACCATATCATTTTATTTAAAGGACTTAGCCGAAAGCACAGAACTTGACTCATCATCACGTTCAGTATCCTGATCACTTTCTCCCCCTTTATGACTCACATTTGTTGAATTAGAAATGGTATTGCTATCAGTACTCTCCAACAAATGTGTGTCATAAGTGGGTTTAATTTGATCAGGGTGCCGACGTTCATTAGAAAGCACATAATGTAGATCAGTTATGGGTACCTCAGCACATGACACATGTTCTTTTACTGGTCTGAAATTTGCATCCATATCATGTGTGACAAGAGTCACTGAACTGCTAGTTGTGTCAAGCTTATCAGTCTCTGATCCTTTGCATTTATTGACAACTGACCCAACATCCGATGCTTTACCCGAGTCACCAACACCATCACATGGTTGTACCCTACATGCCTTCACCTTGTCATCATATGCAGGTATATGCTGTGCCTTTTCGTTAATGAATCTTTTCACTTTATCCATAAGCTGGATAAGTGTGTCTCTGAACGTGTCAACCTCAATTCCCGTGTGATCATCAAAGCACTTTTTCGTCATCTCACTATAATGGTCATACTCCAGAGTGAGTTTCAAATCAAAGAACACTTGGAGTTGTTTGTTGATCACTGATGAGTGCTCAAACACTCATCATTTTTGGTCTAATCTGAACTGCAAAACATACAAAAACACTCAGAAATGCATCAAAATACTGAAAATATTTCAAAATTGTGTTTTATATGTTTTAGATGCAAAATGAGCAAAAACAAATGAAAAACGTACAAAGTTTGCAAAATTGCCAGTTTCAGTCCCCCAACTTTCATAAAATGACAAAACTAGTCCCTGGATATTCAAAATATGGAAAATTATCACCAAAGGTCCTTTTGAAATCATAAGTTGTCATATTTTGTCATTTGGTGAAAAATCTGAAAAGTTTTGAAAATTTACAGTTTGGTCCCTGGAGTTTCAATAATTGGCAGATTTGGTCCCTGGTGGGATATTTTTGGATGAAAAATCATTTTTAGTCCTTGGAAGTTCAAAAATGTTCAAATTTGGTCCTTGGATAAAAGTTTTTCACATATTGGCAAAATTAATCCCTAAACTTTGAAAAATATCAATTTTGGTCTCCGGGGTTTCAAATTTTGGAAAGTTATAATTTTGGTCCTTATGTTATTCACATATGACAATTATAGTCCTTGTGATTAAATTTGGAAAATTACAAAATCGGTCCCTACGGTTTGCAAAATTACAAAAGTGGTCCTTGTGCTTAATTTCTAACAAAACAAACGGACCCTTATGTATTATTGACCCCAAAACAAACCTAGCCCACCCAATACCACCTCTGATCCAGTAACACACCCCCAAGCCCAAAATACTTACCCAAGCCCACCCCCGGTCAACCCCAGTCAAACCCCAAAACCCTTAACCCCGTTTTTATTTAAAAACCGGTCAAACACCAGTTTGACCATCATCCCTAACCTCCCAACACCTCCCCTAATTACCAGGAAACTTCCCCCCCTCCATGCTACCCCATTAATACCACTCACCAACCTCTCATCTGCCACACCAACCCCCCTCCTCACTTCATTAAATAAGCTCACCTATCCTACTATCTTTGCCCAAACCAATTTGGCGCCAAAACACATTTGAACGGCTGAGATGAAAGATTGCCATCCAATGGCTGTGAGAAGAAGTGGGAAAGGATGAGAGAGACTCCAGGACCTATAAAGATGAAGAAAAAGAGAAGAATAGGGTTGTCACTACTTTTAGACCATTTCTAGTGTAATATCTTTAATTTTTGTTCTAAATCTTTAAAGTCAGTTGTAATTTCAAGTTTGTATTCAGTTTATGTTAATGGAAGTTTAAATTTCAAGTTTCTCAAATTCAGTCTCCTAGTTTGAATTCAAATTTTGGCAAATTTAAGTGAAATTGACAACTTTGCTTAATTCTTGTTGAATATTGTTAAACCTGTTTCATTTAAGTTCCTTTAAGCTCATTTGTTAGTTTTTAAAAGCTTTCAAAGCCTTGTAACCAGTTTAGCTTATAATTCAAATAAAATAATCAAAAATCACAAAAATAGTGGAAAATAAGAAAAGAAGATAATGAAGGAAGAAGAATGGGATTCTGGTTGTTTTGGAACCACATGGTGGTTGTGATGTCTCAGGGAGACAAATAGATTGTGGTGTGATACCTTGGTCACTTATCTCAGTTGGAAACTAGTGTAAGTACTTTTCAATTTTTCTTTGGAGTTCATTGTTCATGTGTCTCAACTGTGTTCATTTAAGCTCATTTATGCTTGCTCAATGTTAGTTTAAGTTTTAAATTCATGTTCATGATTTAGATTGTAGGTTTACTTAACAAAAATCACCATATCTGATTTTATAGGGGTGTTTGGATTAGAGCATACTCTGTGATCTAGTTTTTGGTTGCTGTTATTTTTAGTTTATGCATGTTTCTTTATGTCTCAATAGGTCATTTTACCCATAAAATCAGGTTGTGTTTTGTAAAAAAGTCAAAACTCACCCAAATCCCTCCTCACAGTCAACTGTGAGGATTTGAGTTGGAATAGCTTTTCATACAAGTTCACTTGTGACCTTAGTAGCTAAACGTCACCTCACATCAGCTTATTATCCATTATAGATGCAATTAGGATAGATTAAATCTCAAAAAAGTCAGCTTATCAAGTTTTTAGAAAAAGTCAAATTGTTCACATCAGATTTTTCCAAAAGTTTGAGCAATTATTTTGAATTTTGTGTTTGATCTTTTGGCCTGAAACTTGTTTATATATGCTGTCTACCATCTCAACTTTAGATTCCATCATCCATCTTATTTTTGTAAATTTTTCTGAGCTTATTGAAGCTATTCAAAGTAGGCTGCAGGGCAAGCCTTTGCCCTGCACACAGATAAGCAGTCCTACACCCCTACTTTCAATGCACCCCCAGGCCTACTTAGTGGACCCCACAGGCTGCTTATTGGCTTTTTGAAAAGCCAATAAGCAGTTCTTCAAGTCTCCAAGCTTATTTTGAGTTTTAGACCCCATTTGCTAGGGCTGCAAGGGCACCCAACCTTGTCCTTTGTCTGTGATTGACTGTTTGGTTTTGGAATGGCTTAATAAGCTTTTTGGCTTATTCAGGGTTCTATTATTGTTTTTCTAGCTTATCAACTGTCTAAGAAATAAGCACTTGTTGTGCTTATTTCTGAGTTCCACCAAGCTTGTTTTTACAAAAAGTTTCTGTTTTTAGGTTTAAATTAAGTTTCCAAAAGAAAAAGTCCAAAAATCCAATTTAATTTTTAAGTGATAGTTTCTATTTAATTTTATTTAAATTTTATTTTTCATTTTTAGATTTTAATTAATTACTTATCATTTTTATATTTTTATTAATTTCCTCTTATATTAAAGTATTTATAATAATTTTCTCAGATTTTTATTTTATTATTTAGTATTTATTAGAATTAATCTTAGTTTTATTAATTATTAATTAATAATTAGTTTTAAATAGCATAATTAGTTTTTATTAAGTAAGACCTAGTTTTTATATTTTTCCTAGCTTATATATAATATAATATAATTTTAGAAATTTTTCTAGAATTTTTACTGTTCATTTACTATTTTTTATAATTTAAAATAGTTTAATTAGGTAATTAGTAATTAATTAATATAAAAACCACAAAAAGACAAAGAGACTTATTTTTAATTTTAAAAGTTGTTTTTAGTTATTTTATAATTTTAGAAATTTTATTTTCACCTTTTTAGTATTTAATTAATATTGTATTATATTTAAGTATTTTAAATATTAATAATTAGTAATAATTAGTAATTAATTAATATTAAGTAATTAATTAGTGTTAAAATTTATTTTCTTTTTCTAAAAATTTTCTTTTATCTTTTAGTTTGTAAAAAAGTCATTTTCACCCCCTGGGTGTTTTCAGATTTCAGTTTTCACTTTTTATTTCGTACGTTTACGTTTTATTTAAACGTAACGTACGCGTTTTTAAGTTTTAAACGTTTCTGGTTTTTCCTTCTTTCCCGTCTTATTCATATAGCTTGTTTAAGCTATTTCTTCGTATATTCCTTAGTTCAACCATTCACAACCCTTTTCCTGTCCAAATTCACCCGATCACATAACCGTTTGATAACAATTCACACCTCGTCGGGACATAACGACCCGGGGAAACACTATATTCCGCGGAGCATTGACTCTAGGCTGTTTGACCTTGTTGACCATCACCTGGTCAATTAGGTTGACCGTTTGGAGCCAATCAATCACACAAAGGGCAGCCATGGATCCAGTGTTAGAAGATTCTTCTTGGTCCAGTTGTTGTCGTAATTGATCCAAATTGAGAATCATTATGTCTGTGAAAGTTTGAACATCTTGACCGAAGAGAGTTGTAAATGCACGTTCAAACCCCATTTTGAATCCATTACCCTCTAACAGTACAGAGAGATGTGAGTGAAGCAGTCGAAAGCATTCAATGTGGCATTCCCTTGCATAGTCAAGTAATTTACTTGGCTGATGAATCACATTCTCTTGAGAATCTGAGCACGAATGTACCATTGAAGCATTATCAGGTACAAGTCCGTTCATTTGTAGAGAGAGAGTTTCGGGTATCACTGAATCTGAAGAATTTGACATGATGCGGACGTGCACGGGATTTTACACTTCTATGATTTAAACCGAAAAATAATTCTTTCGCGGGATTTTACAAAATCAAGAAGAAACCGTGCGATGACTAATTGAATGTGTGAAAGGAAGTTGTTGATGACGCGAAGAGGAATGAGGTCTTGTAGATGAAAAAGGAGTGAGATTGAGTCTTTATAAGTCGTTTACGCTTTCACAATAACTTAGCACAAAGGTAAACTCAACACGAGCCCGAATAACCTCAACTCAAGATAATTCTCAATCACTGATTTTGGAAGCTTAATCAAAATCTCGGTAGAGTATCACTTCGTCCCAAAGTTATAACACAAAATGTTAGCTCAAAACAATTATCGTCCCTTGTTACATGAGTAACTCACGCAGCCAAAAAAGGAAAAGGAAGATAGTGCAAGCCCACGTCCAATTTTAGTTATCAAAAGCCCAAAAAAAATCCTGAAGATGAGGCCCAGAACACTAATAAATCTCCTTCCTAATTACACGCAATATAACACAAACTAAGTCACACTTATCCCAAACCCTATTTTAAAAATTACGCAGCCACCAGGAACAATATACCTCTCACCAAGAAATCTGAAAAAAAATTAATCCATTGTGATTCACAAATTAATCCTCTCACCAAGAACAACACCTCTCACTTATTTGAATTCCTTGTTTACTTGCAAAAGCTGAATCACCAAATACTTTTTGTTCTTATACTCCACGAAAAGCACCTCAAATGTTTGAAGAGATCTAAGGTAGGATCGATTATTTGTTTTCTGATCAGTAATATAGAATGAAAGGATGAAATGATAACACTCTTGTTATTGTTTTGTGCTTTATTTTTCGTATATTAAAAAGAATGACGACTTCAATATGGATCTGTGATGAGTTTGTTTCGTGTGTTATAAATAGATTAGGATAAAAAAAACACCACAAAGCAGAGATTTTGCACTTTACTTTTTCATTCTTTTAATTTACTTGCACAAATTCGGATCAATGATGAAGTAATCTCTTTGGTTTTTTGTCTTTAACGATCGTTGAGTGCCAAAATGAGATAATCTGAGATCGTGATTAGTTTTCCTTTTCCTTTGGTTACTTTGATTAGAGGTGAGATGGGTTAAGTGACTGATGAAGTATAAATTGATATGCTATATTAAACTGCTGTCTAAGTCTAAACGAGGTAACCACAACAAAAATATTAACCGCAACTAGAGAACGTGAAAGGTAGACGCTAGGAAGAATAGGTAGCCGCTAAACATAGGTAACCGCTAGACATAGGTAACCGCAAGACTTGAGAAAAATGCAGGACCAAGAGATAACCGCAGTTGTGATGTAAACGCAAGATAGATCAAGTGAGTTAATCGCAATAAAAAAAATAGACTAAATTACACCGTTCGTCCTTGTGGTTTACGTTGACCAACACGTTTCGTCCTTTGACCGAAAAAGGTTTACCGTCCATCCTTAATTGGCAAACCTTATGTAGCGTTAGTCCTCCACTCTAACGGCATGGACTAACTGACGTTAGTCACCCAACCATTGAGGGCATTTCAGTCTTTTCCAACCCCACTGACATTTAAACCTTCATCTACCTCACCTTCACCCCCAACCTACCAGTAGCTCTCTCCGGTCAACATAATCCGGCCACCACTACCCAACATCACCAATAAAAACAATCTTTAAAGATCTAAAAAAACAACACATCATCCACAACTTCAAAAACCACATACCATCATAACAAATCTACACTATCTTCAGTTCTTTTATATAAAGATTCGTACATCTGTATATTTGTTCCATTTCTATCTCATCTTTCATTTCATCAATCTAACAAAATTCACTGTCAATCATTAGAAAGAATTAAAAATAAATAAATAAATGATAGTTTTTACCAAATTCTTTTAAGCATCAAGAACAATAACAAACAATTAAAAAGAAAAACCCAAAACCCAAAATCATAAAATAAAAAAAATGACAAATCACATTTACAAATCGTATGTTAAGATCCCAAAAGATATTTAGGTATATTAACGATGCAGTTTTCTTTTTATTCGACACTAGTAAGAAAAGTGAAAGGATGAACCACTATCAATCTTCTTCCTATTTATTTCATCTTCACCCACAAGTCCACCACCACTCCCACTGTACACCACCACTTCCATCATTTTCGGCCACTTCACAAACCCCTAAATCAACACCCATAAACTCTTAATGAGAATCTAATCCTCATTCATCATAAACATCAACACCCTATTTTTATAAAATCAAAACCCAGAAACATTAACCCATCATTTTCTATCTTCATTAAAAATCAACAATCCCTTATATAAAAGTGATATAAACAAACCCACAACTCAAATATATGAAAATGATATATGCAAACCCACTGTCTATTAAAAGTAATTTTGAAAATGATATATGTCCTTATATGAAAGTGAGTTAAACAAACCCATAACTTACTTTCTTCTTGAACCAGTCAACTAACACAAAAGGTCTTCAAGATCTTTAATAAAGAGGTTTCGGGTAGGTATTTTTGACTTTTGTTCTTTGGTTTTGGTTTTCGAAAGAACGAGGATGGGTTTTGTTGTGTGAAATCATTTCAAGATTTGTTACACACTTGTTGAAAAACAAAACTTTTTTTCTTTATGTTCTTGTTCGAAGCTGTTGTGTGAGATGATAATCATGAGATTATTGTTTGTTGTCTGGTTGTGGTGTTGATTGGGATAGTGAGGTTGATTGAATTGTAATTCGAATTTAGAGTTTGTTTCGTATATAGAGTCTGATGGTAGTGAGATGGTGGGTGACAGTTTGATTGTTGCCGGAGATGGTGGGTGACGGATGGTTGTTGAGATGGTAGTGAGATTGTTGGCGATAAGGGATGATTATGATTTAATGCTAACAAAATGACGCTATTATTTTTTGGTGAGAAAGAAGAAGACGAAAAAAAAAAAAGATGAGGGACAGAAGATAATAGGAGAATGTATGGTAAAAAAAGGTGAATTATATAATTAAAGGAAAAAAGAAGGAAATTTGACCATTTTACCCTTGTGGATAAGGCATGAGGGCAAACTTAACGACTGTTAGTTTGTTCCGTTAGAGTGAAGGACTAACGCTACATAAGGTTTGTCATTTAAGGATGGACGGTAAACCTTTTTTGGTCAAAGGATGAAACTTGTTGGTCAACGTAAACCACAAGGACGAACGGTGTAATTTAGTCAAAAAAATAGTTGCTACAAGGAATAGGACAAGAAAGTCACTATCTTGTATATTTTGTCTTTTCCCAATTTGGCTAACACCGACAAATCACTAGTAGATACATCACAACATGCCACCAAGATAACTGAGCTAGACGCAATGAAGAATAATGAGCAGAAAAACTAATCGCAATGATGAAAGACCCACGAAATTCACCTAATCAACCACATACTAAGTGAATCAGCCAATCCAAATACCAAAATAAATATATCAGTCACACCTAAACCTAAAAGTACCACTATAAAACATATCTAACCACAAGAAAAATCAAGTCAAGATGTTTTCAAATAAAGCCCTTCGAACCAAAAGAATAAACACAAAAACCAAACACAAATCCGTGATATACAAAGTCCCTAAGATGAAACCATGGCTCTTGATACCAATTGTAGGATAAACATAATATTAACTAGTATGGTTCTTGTTTTTATGATAGAATTAATGGAAGAAAGTTTAGAGAGATAAAGAGAAGTTGGGTGTTTCTAGAGAGAGAAAGAGATGAGAGAAAAATGAGAAGATTAGATTGAGAATATGGAAAGCACCAACCCTCTCCACATGTGAAGAGGGGTATATATAGTTTCCTACAAACGCCCACACCCGGGCTGTGGATCAGGCATACAGTGGGTAAAGACCCGTCCTTCTTCCACGGTGTTACTTAAACTAATTCTAACTTACTAATACATAAACTAACTACGAGCTATCTTAATGCTATTACAATAATCAGGTGACCGAGACTTTTACAGGAATATTTGTATTCCTAACAATGACCGTTATCATCTACAAGAGTAGCTTTTCCATCAATAAGTAGAATTTCAAGCTCCCCAATTTTCTCAACTATAAGAGTAGAACCAACCTCCTTCGTTCCCATTGAATCGCTCACAAGCGGTTCTTGTGATGCATTACAAGTCTCTAAAGACCGGTCTTCCTTAGCTTCCTTTGGAATACCAGAATTCACATCCGTAATTACTTCATTGGTAGGAATACCAAAGTCATCAGTATCATCGATATGAAAGGCTTCAAACCGGTTTGATGTAGCAATCTTCGTACCACTCGTACTAGCCATATCAGCAGCTTTCTTCTTTGTAGTATCCACCTTCTTGGGTTCAGGAGGAGGCGCTTTAGGTTGTTACCTAAACTTAGGACCCATAACAGGTTTAGTAAAACCTCTTTTACCCGGAGCATGGTGACCACCATTCTTACCCTTATTCTTGTTATTGACCGTTTGAAAACCATCATTAACACTTTGTTTAGGCTGAGTAGGAGGTGGAACAGATTTAGGACAATCAAGCAGCGTATGACCAAAAAGCTTACACGTATCATACCAAGGGGTTTCCACTCATATCCAACCCGTATCTTCTCAATAGTCGAACCCGACCCATCAAGTAGGGGTATTTCAATAGTAAGGCTATCCCGAAGTACCTCATCCGCCTTAACTCCAATCAAGAACCTAGCAAAGCTACTGCGGGCTCGTGATTCCTTGCACATTTGGCTAGTATAAGCATCTAATATTTTCGGCGTACCAATCAATATAGCAAGAAGATTAAGACCGTCATCAGAAAACATAGCAAGAGGAACATCATGCAATTTAACCCACACCGGAATGTGGTCAAATCCTCTTTAAGTAAGTTGGTGTTCAAGGTCCATGGTTTAAGAATAATAGGTATATTTCTAATCAACCACGGACCATTTTCAAGGACATCATCAACACCTTTCATCAAATTAAACTGAACCCCTTGGCATTTATCATAACCTTCTCCATACCATACTTAGCCCACACATTGTGTACATAATAATCAACAACAGGAAAAGCAATATGTTTACCAAGGAAATAACCATATAGAGTATTCTCATACCTAGTATTCACCTCTTCAACCACTTTCATAGGGACAGTAAGATCCACACCATTTGTTATCTTGCTACACTCCAACCTACGAAAGTTAGACGAGTGTTTCTTAGGTTCATTGGAAGTAGCATTTGCATATGATGTAGACATTTGCTTCAAAACATTCTCGGCATTCTTCAATTGGACAGCATGCATTGCATTATCAAAATCCTTACAAGCATCCAAAGCAACCTTTTCAACACCATTAGGTTGGTTAACACCCCATGTGAATTAGTATCAACCTGCATAGAAGGCTCTTCAGTGTAGGCTAAATCAGAGATTGGATTAGAAGGGTCCGCCATATAATACACGGTTTTAGAAGGTTCTACAAGAGCATCCACACTTTGCGCAAGATCTTCATTAATAGAGCTAGTTTGATCGGCCAAACTAACTGAAGATCCCTTATTCCCATGATTCATACCACTCGTATGAGGAACAACATAATTACCCACATCATTCTTATCCTTGTTCGCACTTTTGTTAGTCAAAAAACCTTATTCATGCATCTCTCTCCTAACCTACAACCAGTAATTAAACACAAACCAAAATCAATCGTTCCAGCAACGTATGCACAACCAAGAGAATAAAGTAAACCATAACTAAAAAGTTAGGGTTTTAAATGAAACGCACCAAAAAGCTAACCACCAGCCATAATCAGTCGATAATAAGTAATAAATATAATTGAATCGAAAAAATTACGATCGACTTACAATATATAATTATAATGAATGTACTTATTACAATCGATTATAATATTAATAACCCTTCAAAGGAATAAACAATTGCCCCTACTAATCGATGCACACTAGACCCAAAAATTAATAAAGTAAAAAGGATCAATGTGGAGAACGATTATAAGAATAACTGTTTAAGATTGAAAATTGTTAGGGTATCGATAGTAGTAGCCAAGATCGCCAGAGAGGTTTACTAGTGCGTTTTTTTTTTTTTTTTTTTTTTTTTTTTTTTTTTTATTTTTTAAAATTTTAATTTTTATTATTATAATTTTTTTTTTAGTTTTTTTTAGTTTTATTCCCCAACCTTCTTGATATATACGGTCCGAAGGGGCTCAAGCAAATGATAAATGAGTGTTATGATCTTTATTAGTATTGTAGAGGGATGGTTGTACCACTGAGGCTGAACCATGCTGCTCTAAGTTGATTTGATAACTTCCAATTAAGGTGATTGTCCATGCTTTGTGTTGAATACTATTTGAAGATTCATTTTTAGGCTGGTTATGTTTATTTGCTTTCGATTTTGGTTGCTGGGATCTCCTGAGACAACTAACTTGACCTTCGGTTTTCCACATGATCGACCCTTTCAGGTCTGGTTCTTCTAAGTCGCTTTAATTTTTGAAAATTTGGATAACTTAAGTTCGAAGGCGCTAAGTGAGAACCAACCTTTTTTTTGTATTGATGTTTGATTCTTTTGGTAGCTGTCTCAACATAAAATTCAATCGTATAAGTTTTTTCTGGATAATGTATATATACTTCAACAATAAAGCGAGAAAATTAAGAAGGCGCATTTAAACATCCGAGTTTGACTTGAAAGTCTAATTAAGTACCTTAAATCAACTAATACCAAAGATGAATGGCAAAGATTTACATGATAGGGAAACTTGTTTGGTTAAAAATTTATGAAGCTTATAAAGAAGTTCATATATGGAAAGTAATATTCCTATAAGCTAGATACCACAAGAATAAACAGAACGGGTGACACAGACTTTTGGCGAAGGTGACAACAGTCGTGGCCACTAAACAACAAAAATTTCAATTATTTGACTTTGACGAAGGCTTTTAGAAATTATTTTCATAATACTTCTTAGTATACGATATAGTATAATGTCATTATTAGTAACATTTAACATTTAAATTTATATACAATTCAACTTGCTTCCTGCTGTATACTAATCTTAAAAAATATATAACTCTTAAGTTATTCTATGTGATACCTAAGATTAGCATCCATGACACATGAAATAATGCTTCATGTCAAGTTGGCTGCTTGTTAACATCGTTGACCTCGGCCGAATAATTTAACAAATTATGTTTAGATTTTTGTTGAACGCATCAAAGTGTCACTATAAGAAGCATAAAAATATTTCTATTAGAATAACTCTAATAAAGTAATTAATTTAATTACGTATATTCTTTTAAATAACCATTATGCGTCTATCATGGATCATTATTCTCAATCAACAAAATTCATCCATTAGACTTTCTTGAGACGATATTAAAATAAGATTTTTTTTTTTTTTTTTAACAACAATTCTTTTCTGATAAATACCAAAAACAGAAAGGAACCCGACCCTATGGTGGGCCCCAATGACCGGTGGCACAACAGCAATGACGAAAATAAATCAAGTAACACTATAATTTTGGGCACATGGGGACAATCATTACAAATAAATCGAGCATCAAATTAGAATACAATTACATAGGGTTTGGTACATCGTAATAAGAGTAGGAATGGAAAAGAACATTACGACGGAATGAGAAAATTATGTTTGTTTTTAATTACGGAATGCAATCACTCATTACATAAAAAACCATCATTTTCATTCCATAGAGGCTCGCTCCTTTTCTTTCATTACGTCCATAATGTAATCAAAATTACATAAAAGCCCACCATTAATTAACCATATTAAATACACTTCTTATTAACTATGATCATTTTTGTCTTTTTCTTATCGATTGCATTCCGTCCTATCATACTAACCAAACATTATTAATAAAGGTAATGAATTTGCTATTAATATGAGCAATTTAGACATTCCAATAATAGTCAACTACTATATTTATATTATTTGTTAAATGAATATTCATTGCTGTTTTAAAGATTAATTTGTTCTATTTAAGACTTAAGCGCCAACCTAAGGAAAAGCAAACAAGTACGTGGATACCATTAGTAGAGAATATCTCTGCAAAATAGTTCGTATAGGTGCTAAAATGAAACATAAATCATGGTTATCCTGGTTGTTGATAATGACAATGACAACTATTTTTGTGGTCCGACTAGCACAAGGGGTTTGTGTAGATGATGAAAGAAAGACACTACTGGAAATCAAAGCCTCCCTTATGAATTCATACGATTCTGCACTAGACAATGTTCTTCCCACTTGGGTTGATCATGGTGAATGTTGTAATTGGGAGAGAGTCCAGTGTAACACAACTACTGGACGTGTGACAATGATTCTTTTGGGCAATCTAAATGACAACACAAGATATATAGTTGATCCGGAAGTGTATTGGCCATTGAATGTTTCTCTATTTTCACATTTTAAAGAGTTGAGAAGCCTAAATTTGTCATGGAATTATCTGGACCACGAACTTCTAAATACAGGTACGATATATCTGTGAATTTGATATTTTCCGATTCATGAACTGTTTACACAAGTTCACTATTAGACAGGTTACATCAAACGACAATGTATACCATCTTTGCATAAACCATTTACATGTCTAGAACATGTATTGACGTCAAGGAAGGCTAGCTTACTCAAAAGCTACTTTTTTCAAATCAATAGACTAGCATTCTTGTGTTAAATCCTTTTCCCTTTTGCAGGACTTGTAAGGTTGTCGAGTTTGAAAAAGCTAGAGATATTGGATCTGAGTTCAAATTTTGCAATTGACAATGATATCCTTCCTTCTCTAACCACACTCACTTCACTTAGAGTTTTGAATCTTGCGTTCACTAGCTTGGAAGGTCGCTTTCCTACTAATGGTATGTTTTCTATCTTTACAATTTTTCTTATAAACTTAGACTTAGTTGATTAAAATAGCAAGACATTAATAGCTATGATACCGATTATAGTAACATGCTATGAAGATTATCAATATACACTAACATACTTTCATTTTGTTTGGCAATCACATCATTTCATAGCAATAAAAGAGGTCACTTATGTTACTCATTAGTAATAAATGGAAAGATGTTGTTCGTAATTTTTTTAGCGGCCGAAGTTTAGGTTGCTGGTATTATTGGTATAATCTGAAAGTGTAGTCGCTATGATCTTCAATAAAAGTAGGAAAACAAGTTGCTACTCAAAGTAAGTAAGTCTGTTGGCGAATAATGTGGAAGTGATTTAGTTTCGCCAAAAAGAAAATCAAGTAGGTCTTCTGAGAGACAAAGTAGCTATAATCCATAGTAGAAAGATGTATCTAGGCCAAGTGGTAAAAATATTGTGACTATCATCACTAAAATGTGAGAGGCCCCAAGTTCAATTCCTAAATTCCTGCTTGGTGCTAATTTTAAAGTGGTCACACCAACCTATAAAAAATTGGAGGGCTTTACCCGATTTTAGTCTGTGTGGTGGTGGGGTAATTGGCCAAAAGGTCGGAAACCATGGTTACCCAGTAATCACTTTAATTTTACATGTAATGCATCTTTTAGTGACACTTATACCCTTTATACGTATATTGCAGAATTTGCGGCTTTGGAAAACTTGGAAATGTTGGATCTAACTGACTGTCACTTCAGTGGTATCTTTGAGATGCAAGGTAATTGAAACAGAGAAAACCGTACACACCTTCATGAAAAGAAAACCTAAATTTGACATCGTCTTTCATGCAGGTTCAAAGAAGGCTTTCATATTGAATAAGTTGGAAACCTTAAATCTTAAGCACAATGATTTTAATGAAAGCATTGTATCATCTTTAAAAATTCTTCCGTCGTTAAAAAACCTGGATCTTTCCAAAAACCGACTATCTGGACCATTTCCACCCCATGGTACGTATACTATGAGTTACAAAGGTAGTCTTTTTTTGTTTAATCAAAACAATGAACTTGTTTTTTTTATGTTGCGTGATTATTCGACAGATTTAGCTTTTCTCACTAATCTCGAGATGTTGGATTTAAGCGGTAATTCAAGGCTGAGTGGAACATCAAATATCCAAGGTAAGAGAGATGTTTAGCTTGTTCCAGCCAGGTAACGTTTATTCAGTTCATGAAAATATGTCAACAAGATTACTTTAAAAATTTCCCTTTTTAGATTGCAAGAGGTTATCCAGATTGAGAAGGTTGGAGAGTATAACTTTTATAAGAAGCAATTTCAACAAGAGCATTCTATCATGTTTGAGCGCCCTCCCTTCACTCAAGTCACTTAATCTTCGTCATTCGCATACGTTGGCAGGCTCATTTCCTTATCAAGGCATGTTTACCTTACAATTATCATCATTAACAAAATGCAAGCAAGCCTTCACCATTATCTATTAATCTATAATTCAGTTATACTTGTGCAGAATTATCTC
The DNA here is from genome assembly GCA_030686995.1 of Artemisia argyi. Classification (NCBI taxonomy): domain Eukaryota; kingdom Viridiplantae; phylum Streptophyta; class Magnoliopsida; order Asterales; family Asteraceae; genus Artemisia; species Artemisia argyi. The sequence continues at coordinate 162,224,298 of CM060691.1, forward strand.
GTATGAAAGCTTTGAAGACACTAGACATGGGAGATTGCCGCCTTAACTCACTCATATTCAATGGTAAGATTACTAATATATCTTTTTAGATGTTATATTCATTATTAGTTAAGTTATTTATGCAAGCAATATTAAGTTTAAATGCTCATCTAATCTCTATACTTCTTTATGTATGTATATACTACGTTCCATATATATGTATGTATGGCTATTTGGTTGAAAATGTATCCAAATATATGTCAGTAAATATTGTATGTTTTCTATCTTGTAAACATCCAATTGACAAGGGACCTAAGGATATACATATCAGTTATAAAATTCGCATAGCTGGAACGCTTGTCAAATTCACATATTTTGTTGGAATGAACAAAGATGTTGCACATATTTGGCATTGGATTTTTCTCACACCAAATTTCAGGTACCATGAACGGTTTGTTGCACTTGAATCTTGATTGGAACATCTTTCGTAATGACACCTTGAAGTTCTTGGTTGCTTTTCCATCGCTTGAATTTTTGTCTTTAGGCCACAGTTATTTAAATCGATCAGCTCTTGTTCAAGGTTTGTCATGCAGTGATGCTCTTTTCATTCCCAAACAGCTGGAATTTATTTTCCTCTATTTGCAAAAGTTATGGCCGATCAATTGTTTTCAGTTTTACTAACCAATTAATTGTTGACATTCAGAAGTACCTAATATGCAGAATTTGGAGGTTCTCCTCTTGGGAAATAATAATCTTAGGGGAAAACTAGCAATGAAAGGTACACCATTAATTAAACTACTAATTACAGGGTCATTATATATTGTTTCTCAGGAAATGACCAAGTATATAACCATGTTCTACTATTGTTTTCATCTAGCTTTGGTGTCTTTCCCAAATCTAAAGATCTTAGACTTGAGTACCAACAATCTAATTGGGAGCATTCCATTGGAAATAAGTTCATTATCTTCTCTTCGAGTTCTATATCTTGCTGAAAACAATCTTTACGGCTCACTGCCTGAATATGGTAAGTTACATAAAGCATTATGCTACATTTTATTTCTCAAAATCATTTGATAAGATATATATTTTTGGGTTTGCCTTTAGCCCTCACTAACATCTTCTCTTTAATACTCCGTACTATTTTACTGCTCTACTAAAAATTCCCATCAAGTTTGGTACCAAAGGTCAGGTGTGTGTTAGTGGTCTGAGTATAAACAAATAGATGTCACCAAGGACATGGCAATGGGTGGGCACAACAACTCATACCTATAATCAAAGTATAAGGTTACATAATTTTAGTAATATATACTATCTCAGAGCCAAGTGGCAAGGTCCTTGGTTCCATCACAAGAGGTCAAGGGTTCAAACATAGCTAGGTGCAGTGTCTACATTTGGGGGTGGCCAGGGAAGGGTCATAAACGGTCCCGGGTTGGGATTAACCCGCTGATCCCGCATACATCTGAGTTAAAAATACCCGCCGTCCCCGGGTAATATGAACAGGGAAAACCTCATCCATTTACCCGTTTACAGAGCCTTATTTTATTTTATTTTTTTATACAAAGCTTCGAAGATTTAAACGGATTTTAAGCTTTAAGAACCATCATTTAACAACGAAATTTTTTTGATGTTGAACTTCCTATATCGTAAGTGGTTTCTTTGAAACATTGCCAGAACCTTACGAGTTTGAAACAGACAGTTTAACCCAAATACCAAAACAGAGCTAAATAAATAAAAGAGTAAAACTGAAGTCTGTTGGGAACGGAAAACTGAATGTCCAAAAACAAATTCCAAACCAATATAAATGAAGTATATAGACTTTGTATGTTGTTAATGTGTCTTATCAAATGATAGAGAAAGCGGATGACTCTTGTGAACCAAGATAATCTCGACATAGCTTTCAAAAGAAACATGAAGGACCAAACGTGTTCGTTATAAAGTAAATAACCGAATAGCGGTTAAGTTAGTTAAGTTAGTTATTTCCAGAAGTTAGTTAATAACTGAAAAGGTGTGTTGTTTGGTTTGTACCTGTTCGAATGAAACAGAACCAACACAACCTTCTATTGAAACGTTGCAATGGTTCGAACACAACCATTCGCTTAGTATAAGTACTTATGAATTTGTAACATTACAGTGGTTAGACAAATATAAGTTATCTTTTGTTATTGTTAGTTTGCAAATCAATATTTGTTTCACCAACACATCGATCCACATATATACATACGATTGGGACAACATTTGGCATCAAGAGCCTTGTTGGATATCTCGTTACAACCAGAAAACAAACCCAGAAATCCAGAATCTAGTGTATCGAGTTACAGAAACCAGAATCGAAACCCAGAAACCCACGACCAGAAATAACGCAAACCTTTGATCCTTGTTACATTAGAAAGGTTGCATAGATAACTTAGGGACATAAGAAAAACCGTATACATTTTTCTTTGTGTCGAAATTTGCAAACGAAAAAGGTTACCATTCAGAAAACTTTGGTACTTTGGTTTGTTGTGATTCGTACGCCACAGCAAAACCAGAAACTTGGAAGATCTTCTTGTTAAGTTAACAACAAGAAACGTACTTGTGTGTTCTCTACTACAACACAACAAGAGAAGATTAGACGTCAAGAAATATCGTGTACAAAATTGGTACGCAAGAAAGAAGAAGCGCGCAGAAGCAGAAACAGAAACAAATTGGCATTGCTTGGAATAAGAGATAGATACCGGTACATATAAACATATATACGAAGAGTAGGCACGTTGGCAATACAAGAAGCAACAACAAGTTTGAAGAAATCTGAAGCGAATTGATCACTCACTTCATAAAAGAAAGAATACCGACTAGGTATTAAGCGTTGTTGATAAACGGTGTGGACAAGAAATAAAGAACGAGAAGGAGTATTGTGAGAGCAACGTTGCACAAGAAGCAAGCAATAGCAGGAATGACAAACAAAGAAATTTGTTTAGACGTTGATTTGTTGATTTTGGTACTACGAGTACTAAAAGAAGAAGGAGAGCAATATATATTTTGCTACGGTATTATTTTACCGAAAGGAGACTTGGATTAAGAGAAACAACGACAACAAATTCTGAAGGTTGATCGTGGCCAGAAATTCAATTCGAGTAGGAATTTTTTGGAGTAAGCCTATACATAACAAGGGTACGAGGCAAAGTAGTAGGAGCCAAGTCAAGAAGAAAAGGAACAACGTGGAAATTTGGTTAATAAAACTCGACAACCAGATTTTGAAAGGAGACAAGGAAAGATTAGTACGTGGTTGATATATCTCTTTGTATCGACACACAAGTGGGAACGCAAAAACATACGAGGTCACGTTATCATTATTGGATTTCATTTATACATTTATAGTATAGATAGTCATTATTAGGAAATCCCGAGAACTATATTTGATCCCCGTATTACTAGGATTCCCGGATAACTATTTCTATTCCCCGTAGTAGTAAGGTTATACCATACTAGTTAGATTTCCCATATAAGTCAAAAGTGAAGATCGTAAACACATCTAGAATGTCGGGTGGAGATGACACTAACGTCAATAGCACTATAGTAAAACCCATTACACCGCTTACACAATATCAATGTCCTAAACTCAAAACCACAAACTACACTGTTTAGGCTATTCAAATTAAGGTCATATTAGAAGCACATGGATTATGGGAGACTATAGAACCCAAAGAAAACACCCAAGCCGATGATAAGAAGGATAAGGCAACTATTGCCCTCCTATATCAAGCATTAACCGAGGATGTGATATTACAAGTAGCAAGTTGTAACACTGCTAGAGAATTATGGGAATCATTGAAAAAGAGACACGTTGGAGAAGAAAGAGTGCAACAAGCACGATTACAATCCCTAATGATAGGATTCAATGCCCTTCAAATGAAGGATGAGGAGACGGTGGATGTATTTACAGATAAACTAAATGGTTATGCCACGAAGGCAAAAGAATTAAGAAAAACCTTGGATGAATCATTTTTAGTACGAAAACTATTAGACTCCACACCAGATAGGTTCATTCAGATAGTAGCATCCATAGAACAGACAAGTGATCTAGATGATATCACCCTAGATGAGATCACTGGAAAGTTAAAAGCATTCGAGGAAAGGATAAAACTCCGAAAGGGAGGACAAGCAGAAAACCAAGATAACCTATTATTCGCACAAGGCGATCACTCTAGACATAAGAAACGATTTAACAAGTATAAGGGTAGATCAAACCACTCAAAAGGAAACTGGCAGAATAAAGGAAATAGAGACAACTCGAATGGAGAAAACCCAACTCACAATGATAAGTATAATAGAAAAAGAGGTGAGTGGAAGAAGAAGATTAAATGTTTCAATTGCGGGAAACATGGACACTTTCAGAAAGAATGTAGAAAACAACCAACAACTCAAGAACAATCAAACCTTATCTATGAAGATGATGAACCATCACTGTTAATGACTACACATGAAGAAGTATTGTTAAATGAAGGACAAATACAACCCGGAAAGTATGCTACAACAGATGATAGCATATGGTATTTAGATAATGGTGCAAGCAACCATATGACGGGAACGAAGTGTCATTTTAAAGATTTAGACGAAAGTATCACTGGACGCGTTCGTTTTGGAGATGGATCATATGTAGAGATAAAGGGTAGAGGTTCAATAATATTAGGATGTAGAAACAAGGAGCAGAAGGTGATAACAAATGTTTACTACATACCAAACCTCAAGAGCAACATACTTAGTCTAGGACAACTTACTGAAATAGGTTGTAAGATCATAATGGACGGAAACAAGCTGACTTTGTATGATAAGAAGAAGAAGTTGTTGATGAAGGTAGAAAGGTCGAAAAATAGACTTTACAGTATTAGATTACAGATAGAAGCACCTATATGCCTCTTAGCAAATGTGAATAATCAAGCATGGTTATGGCACGCTAGATTAGGTCATCTGAACTTTGACGATATTAGAAAGATGACAAGAAAGGGTCTAGTAGAAGGAATACCAAGAATAAACCATACTGGACAAGTATGTGATGCATGTTTACTAGGAAAACATAGCAGAACACCATTTCCCAATCAAGCTAAATTCAGATCCAAGAACCCACTAGATTTAGTTTATGGAGATCTCTGTGGTCCCATAAGTCTAACAACACAATCCGGAAAGAAACTCATCTTCTTACTAGTAGATGATTGTACACGTTACATGTGGGCTTATTTTCTAACAACTAAGGATCAAGCCTTCAACATATTTAAGGAATTTAGACAGAAGGTTGAAATGGAGTTAAGATTGAAGTTAAGAATGCTAAGAACAGATAGAGGTGGAGAATTCACATCACATGAATTCGATAAGTATTGTAAAGAGAATGGAATAGCAAGACAGTTAACAGCACCATACTCACCGCAACAGAATGGAGTAGTTGAAAGAAAGAATAGGACGGTGTTATCAACTACCAGGAGTATGATGAAAGCGATGAAGTTACCCTTAACTTTTTGGGCGGAAGCAGTAAAACATGCCATTTATATTCTAAATAGGGTACCTACACGAGCACTAGAAGATAAAACACCATATGAAGCACTCTACAAGAGAAAACCGAACCTAGAAAACCTTAGAATATTCGGATGCACAGCTTATGCTAAGATAACCATACCTCACTTGAAGAAGTTAGATGATAGAAGCATACCGATGGTTTATTTAGGAGTAGAGGATGGATCAAAAGCTTGTAGGCTATATGATCCAGTAAGAAAGAAGAAACATGTTAGTAGGGACGTAAAGTTTATGGAAACGAAACCGTGGAATTGGGATAAGAATGGAGATGATACGGATACACAAGACACATTTTGGGCTAGTTTTGTGGTAGACGAAGTTGATGATGGAAATCCTACACCAATCAACATAGAAAACATAGATAACACGTATCATGAAGAAGATCAAATATTGGATCCAATACCAGATCCAATACCTGATCCAGCATCACCAATTACACCACCAACATACAATTACGAACCCAACTCATAAAGTGAAAGACAAACTACTATTAGTTCATTAGAAAGCTCATCAGGAAGCTCAGAAAGATATGATCACAGACCAGTACGAGGTTTAAAGAATATTAATGAAATTTATCAACATGCACAACAAGTAAAAACTCCAAGCTTATTTTTCATTGAAGAAGAACCCCGTAACTACAAGGAAGCATCAAAAGACGAGAAATGGATTGAGGCCATGAAAATTGAAATAGATTCAATCAACAAGAATCACACATGGACCCTCACAGATTTGCCAGAAAATCAGAAGGCAATCGGACTCAAATGGGTTTATAAAACCAAAAGAGATGCACACGGAAAGATCATTAGATATAAAGCCAGATTAGTAGCAAAAGGTTATGTACAAGAACAAGGAATAGACTTTGATGAAGTATTCACACCAGTTGCTAGGATTGAGACAGTTCGTTTAATATTAGCACTAGCAGCATATCATGGATGGCAAGTACATCACTTAGATGTAAAATCAGCATTTTTACATGGAGAATTAAAGGAAGAAGTCTATGTTACACAACCTGAAGGCTTTATTCAGCAAGGAAACCAAGGAAAAGTATACAAGCTAACAAAAGCTTTGTATGGCTTAAGACAAGCACCAAGAGCTTGGAATGTAAAGCTTGATCAAACCTTGAAGTCATTAGATTTTAAGAAATGTAATCTCGAACAAGCAGTCTACACGAAGAGAAGCAAGAATTCAACACTTATCATTGGAGTATATGTAGATGATTTAATAATCACGGGCACTCCAAAGAAAGAGATAGACTTGTTCAAATCCCAGATGGAAGATAAATTTGAAATGAGCGACTTAGGATTGCTAGCATATTACCTTGGGATAGAAGTTACACAGACAGGAGGAGAGATTACAATCAAGCAAACTGGATACATTAACAAGATCCTAAAAGAAACAAGTATGGCGGATAGCAATGATACGAAGATACCATTGGATCCCGGCACTAAGTTGGTCAAGGCGGAAGATGGAGAACCAGTTGACGCAACTTATTACCGAAGTTTAATTGGAAGTCTAAGATACTTATTACATACAAGACCGGATCTTAGTTACTCAGTCGGACTACTCAGCAGATTTATGCAAGACCCGAAGGATCATCACCTAAAGGCAGTGAAACAAGTAATCCGATATGTGAAAGGAACAAAAGAACATGGAATCATATACAAGAAGGAAGGCGGCTGCAAGATAACAGGTTATAGTGACAGTAGTTATGGAATCAATACCGATCAAGGAAAAGGAACTACTGGAGTCGTATTTTACTTTGGAGAGTCACCTATTACCTGGTGTACTCAGAAGCAACCAACAGTGGCGCTATCATCATGTGAATCAGAATTCATGGCGGCTACTGCAGCAGCATGTCAAGCCTTATGGTTAAAACGTTTACTTAGTGAACTGACTGGAATTGAAGAAAAGAGGATAACGCTCAGAGTTGATAACGTATCAGCAATAGCACTCGTAAAGAACCCAGTATTTCATGGAAGGAGTAAACATATAGACATTCGCTATCATTTCATTCGGGAATGCGTAGAGAATGGTCATATAAATGTGGAACACGTCAGCGGAGAACTACAAAGAGCAGACATCTTAACAAAGCTTTACCAAGACTCAAGTTTACAACTATGAGACAGATGCTCGGAGTTCAAGACCTTGGACAAAGCAATGATCAAGATTAAGGAGGAGAATGTGAACCAAGATAATCTCGACATAGCTTTCAAAAGAAACATGAAGGACCAAACGTGTTCGTTATAAAGTAAATAACCGAATAGCGGTTAAGTTAGTTAAGTTAGTTATTTCCAGAAGTTAGTTAATAACTGAAAAGGTGTGTTGTTTGGTTTGTACCTGTTCGAATGAAACAGAACCAACACAACCTTCTATTGAAACGTTGCAATGGTTCGAACACAACCATTCGCTTAGTATAAGTACTTATGAATTTGTAACATTACAGTGGTTAGACAAATATAAGTTATCTTTTGTTATTGTTAGTTTGCAAATCAATATTTGTTTCACCAACACATCGATCCACATATATACATACGATTGGGACAACAACTCTAATCAATTTAAGATTGTAGGTGTTAGTGTGTCAGTAATGGAGTTTTCCAGCATAAATTAGTATATTCTGTCTACTCTTATAGTCTTATTTGACTTATAAGTATGAAAGTCATTGTTACCTTGTTAGTACAAATTAAACCACGTATTTATTTGTGCTCTTCATTTTGCAGGTTTATGTGAGTTAAAGAACCTCCAAGAGTTAGATCTTTCTTGGAACAATTTTATGGGCGACCTACCAGAATGTTTCAATACCTTATTATCTCTTAAGGTGTTTGAGATTTCTTTTAACAACCTCTCTGGAATAATTCCACCATCACTTATTGCTAATCTGACGTCTCTTGAGTACATAAATTTCGGTCATAATAAGTTTGAGGGTTTACTCTCATTCTCCTCATTCGCCAACCTTAGAAATCTTGTGGTAGTTGAATTCAAAAGTGACAATGACAAATTTGAAGTAGAAACAGAAGAACCTTTAGGTTGGATACCACTGTTTCAGTTGCAAGTCCTAGTGCTATCTAACTGCAATGTGAATAGGCTTAAAGGAAGTGTTTTTCCTGGTTTTCTGCTTCACCAGAAAAATTTACTGGCAGTGGACCTATCTCACAACTCTTTGGGTGGAGATCTTCCAGTTAGTTGGCTGGTTGAAAATAATACAATGTTAGAAGTTTTGTATCTAAGGAACAACTCATTTGGTGGTAGTATTCGTATGCCACTAAATAGAAATTTTCAATTGGGAGAACTCGAAATCTCTTCGAATCACATAATGGGTGCAATTCCACAAGATATAGGAAAGTTACTTGCTGGTATCTCTTATTTAAATTTGTCACATAATGCTTTAAGTGGTTCTATTCCATCATCATTTGCCAATTTGGGTGCAATAAACATATTGGACTTAGCATATAACAACCTATCAGGAGAAGTACCACAGGAATTGTTTAAAGAGAGTGCAATTTCGGTACTCAAACTATCTCACAACAGTTTGCAAGGCAAGGTGCTTTCAGGAAACTTTAGCTTGTATTGGTTTAATATGCTTCTATTAGATAGTAACAACTTCACGGGGGAAATTTCAAACAATAAGAGTTTTGATATTTCGGTTTTAGATATCAGCAACAACTCTTTTTCAGGTGTGTTGCCTAAGGGTATGGTCAACTCATACGACGCTGTCTCACTTTCAGTGAGAAATAATATGTTTGAAGGAGAATTTCCTTGCGGAATAGCTACTTTTACCAATCTTGACATCTCACATAATTTATTCTCAGGGGCCATTCCATCCTGCTTAAACCTGGAGTACATGGAAAAACTTCATTTGGGATCCAACATGTTTACAGGATCGATTCCCAAAACCTTTCTGAGTGCGAATAATTTGTTGACTTTGGACCTTGGTGACAACAACCTTTCAGGCAAGATTCCAAAGTTTCTAGGTGAACTATACCTTTTAAGAATTCTCATTTTGAGAAAAAATAACTTCAGTGGTTCTGTTCCAAAGCAGTTGTGCCAGTTGACAAGTGCGAGTTTGATTGACCTATCTGGTAACTCCCTTTCAGGCTCAATACCTCATTGCCTAAAAAATATTGCTGCTCCTTATTACCTTCGTAATTACATACAAACAAACAGCATAAATTCGTACCCTTGGTATTCGTCTTTTGAGTATTCGGCTGCTGAAAAGACATGGCCTTCTCTCACTGATGATAATCCATTGTTTGAAACACCAGACCAAGTTGAGTTTACAACAAAAAGCATGTCTCGATCATACAATGGTCACATCCTTGATTTCTTGTCCGGGTTGGATTTATCTTCTAATTACCTCACAGGTGAAATCCCACAAGAACTAGGGTATTTGACCCAAATTCTATCATTGAACCTGTCTCACAACCAGCTGATGGGACCCATCCCAGAGAAGCTATCAAATCTTACGAATATTGAGAGCTTGGACCTTTCGTCAAATAATTTGAGTGGCAATATCCCGTCACAGCTAACTAACCTCGCTTATCTATCATATTTCAATGTTTCTTACAACAATCTATCAGGCACACTCCCAGAAATGAAACGACAGTTTGGTACATTTACTGCGGCTAGTTATGTAGGGAATCCACTTCTTTGTGGACCACCACTTGAGAAGAAATGTTCCAATACATCACCAGTGAATATTCCACCAAGGGCCGTTCCATCAGCTAAAGAAGATGAGAAATGGTATGATATTGATACAATATGGTTCTTTGGAAGTTTAAGTGCAACATGGGTTGTGTACTTATTGGGATTTGCTGCAGTCCTTTACACAAATCCTGGTTGGCGTCGATGGTGGTTGTTCGTCATTGAAGAAAATATGTATACGTGTTATTACTTCCTAATTGATTTGGTAAGCAGGCCCTCTGTGTTCCTCAATAGGTAGGGCATGTTTAAGATTATGCAGTTTTAAAATTATGGCAATTTTCTACAAATTCATGAACTTTACGATTCCGTATATTTGTATCATATAAGTTATTTACAAACGGTTGTATTGTAAAAGAAATCTCAATACAAAGTTTAAAAGACGTGTACCATACTAAAATGTGTTTTTAGTTGTATGCGCAAGTTGTGTTATATAGAATATTTTATACGGCATTATATCAAGATTACTTTCCCAAACTATGTGATATATTAAAGGCCCTGCAATTGGCTGTACGGTCTGAAGGGGCTCAAGTAAATAAAAGATCAATATTATGATCTTTGTTAATGTAGTATATTAGTGAAATAAATTATGAAGCTCGATAAAGACCTACAAACCGTCCAAAACAGAGCCAAAACAGAACATTATTGGTATATTATGAATTTCAGATAGCGGCCATTAGAGGTTTGTGTAACACAAGATTATAGGACTAAGCATATCTGATACACGTTCTGGAAAAATTTTAAATATAGCAAGTTTAAATTAGTGTTGAACTTCGATATTCTCTCTGGCGACTAAAGTCGAATCCCTAATAACCCTAACTTCGATTCACTCTAACCGATCTTCTTTACCATCTCGTGGTTCTTGCATCAGTCTGATCTTGATTCGCTGATTCTTGATCGCCTGCTGCTTGATATCATCTTGTTTGAGGTAGATCGATCTTAACTTAGGGTCTTTAGTCGGAATTATTTGTTTCTACGTAAAGGTTAATTCGATCCTCCACTATTCTTTACTTCGTTTATACGTATTATTGGGTGGATGATTATGGACGGAGGTTAGTTTTGGTGTGCGTCATGTGTAAACCCTAAGCGATTAGGGTTTTATTTTTTTCGGTTTTGATTTGCTTTGGCTGGTTATTTATTTCGATTGCTTGGTTGTTCTACTGGTTTTGAGAGATGAATAGGGGTTTTTTGAGTTCTATGCGTGCTAATAAGAATACGGTTGCTAAGAAGGGTGGGGATGATGAGACTGGAGATCTGAATAAGGGAGCTGATATGTCGAAATCAGGTTCCTTGGATTCAGATGTAGGGGGTGACATAGAGAAGAGGGAAAAGGGTAGTGGTTCAGATAATGGTGTTGATTGTGATGTACGTGCACATATGCCTGAGCAAGTGAAGCCGGTTTCACTTGGTGCGTATGCTGATGTTACAATGGATGATGCTGATTCGGTTTTACAAGGTTCTCAACAGCCTAATGTGGATCTATTGATTGCTAATGCGAATAAAAACTTTGATGATGCTATGAACAAAATTCAATGTGAAATTGATACTTCTAGTGGTAATGGTGTTAAGTCGGCTTCTTACGCGGGCGTTGCTTCTAATGATTCCCAGAAACATGTGTCTAATTTTCGGAGGTTAGTTTGCAGCAAAAAGAAGGATAATGTTGATCTTTCTGTCCCGTTGAAAGTAGTGGAAGAGGTGAACTTGAGGTTTGAGAATACTCTCTATGGATACTTCCTTGGCCAACGGCTTGCTTTCCCTGTTGTTGATTATTATGTTCGCAATACGTGGTCTAAGTATGGTTTACAAAAGGTTATGATGAATGCTAAGGGGTTCTTTTTCTTCAAGTTTAGCTCGAAGAAAGGTGTCGAGGATGTTCTTGATAACGGTCCTTGGTTGATTCGTAATGTTCCTATTATTCTTAAACCATGGATATTGAACACAAACTTGCTTAAAGAGGATTTAACTAACATTTCAGTGTGGGTTAAATTCCATGATGTTCCTCTAGCTATGTTTTCGGATGACGGGCTTAGTCTTCTTGCTACTTTGATTGGGACGCCCAAAAGGTTAGATGCTTTTACTAGCCAAATGTGCAAGGATTCGTGGGGCCGTAGTAGCTTTGCGAGATGCATGATTGAAGTAAAGTCGGATGAGATGCTTAGGGATAACATTACTGTTGAGATACCTTTACTTGATGGTACGGGTTCGACTATTGAAAAGATTCGGGTGGAATATGAGTGGAAACCTCCGCGTTGTGATAAGTGTAAGGTTTTTGGTCATACTATTATTGATTGTCCGAAAGGTGTTGTTCCTCCTGTTCAACCTAGTAAGCCGGTTAATGATGGTTTCAAGACTGTTAATAATAGGAAGAAAGGAAAACAAGGTGGTCCTACTATTCCGGGTAAAGGAGGGTTTACTAAACCTGTTGTGGGTAAGAAGTTTCAGTATCAACCCAAACAGACTCCTGCTGAACCTAAGAATGTTGGTGGCACTAAGAAGAAGACTTCTGATGTGGCTAGTTCTAGTGGAACAAGGATATCTACATCTAACCAATTTGATGCGCTTAATATAGATGATACGGATACGTTTGATATTCCTACTTATGACACCAGCATGGATGTGGAGACTGGCCGTACAATGGAAGTTAATGTGGATGAGTTGGTTAAAACTGGTGCTACATCACAAGAACCGCTTGTGAGTGCTTCATTGGAAACTAAGGAAGTTGGTTCTACTCCTTTAGTTGACAAAATTAGTGAGTTTGAAAAGATTCTTATCGATGGTAAAGGTACGCTTGTGGATGATGATGGTCATCCTGTTCCGTCTGCCGTGCATTCTATGGAGCAGGATGAGCCTCCAATGATTAATATCTCTTCTACTCCATCTACATCTTCTAATAAGAGGGTTAACCCATTCTCTAAAGTGGGCGATGTCGTGGTTTCTGAAAGTGATGATGAGGTTGACGAACCGGTTAATTTATTTGGGGGTGGTAATGAGTTTGAAGGTGAATGTGATGACTATGATGACTATGATGATTACTCAAGACAAATCTATGATCTTCCAGGTGAAATGAATGCTCTTAAGTCGTTTTATGGCTTGAAGCTTCAAGGTCGTAGGTAGTAATTTTCATTTTTGCCATAGTCTTATTTTGTTTAGTGTTTATGGCTGTTTCTAGTTAGTACTTTTTGGTACGTGTTTTGCCTATATAACGGGCTGCGATGAGGGGTGTACGCTCTCATCCTTTGTACTTCAACGTTTTTTGGCGTAATATATTTTACCAGGGTGTGTTATCCCTTTTACCCAAAAAAAAAAAAAAAAAAGTTTAAATTAGTGTTTTGGATCGAGTTTTACTAGCAAAGACTTTTTATTTTTATTTTATTATTATTATTATTATTATTATTATTATTATTATTATTATTATTATTATTATTATTTTTCTTCTTTTTTCGGGTTTTTAATAATATCCGGCATATGGATAAGATTAAAATAAAAGTGAATTTCTAGTTGTTGTATAATTAATGGTTGTTGGAGAGATGTGACCATGAAGCAATCACAAGTGAATGGACACATCTCTCCAAAGGGTGATACCAACAACATCACTTTGAATGATCAGGCTAAAGTTTCTGGGCATGGAATAGTAGTTGGAAATCGGCCTTTTTTCCACTCCAAAAAATACAATGTCAAAACGCAGGAGGGTACAGATTCTTTTGGTTAGGACCATTTCTGATTTGGATTATCATTTCATCACTATTAAAGGTGTTAGCGAGGGCTACGTTATAGCCTTTATCCGATAGTCCTATTGGCTTGTGGTGTTCTGTGATAGCTTGGTAATTGCAAATTAATTTGGATAGTATAGGGTTAGGGTTAAATCTTATCGGAGTAGCTTTGTTGGTGTTTCTTCTGGAAGGTGGTTTTACCGAGGGGTGCACATCATTTCTACGTTTGATCTTGCCAGAATGTAAATTTTTTGTTGTTAACAATAGAAAGGTAAATTCTCGAGTTCTTTTCCCAGATTTTCAAATTCTTGCTTCTTTTTCTAGATGCTGAGAACAACTAATTAATTGCATACTACCTTATTACTCTAGGAAAAACTCAATAAGCCAAAATAATGAAATTCTAGTAATGCAAATACACACTTTTTTTTTTTTGTCACAGTATTTACTAAATTAAAGCCAATTGTCAACTAGGGAGGTTTCTTCCAAACATCTAGAAATTTCAACCTATGACATACTGTCCATAAACTATATAAGTTGACTTCTTATCAAAAGATGACATGGAACTCCTGCACGATGCATGTCCTTAGATAGGGACGAAACCAGGGTGGGTCCCGGGACACCCATGGGATTTTGCGGCGTGGTAAATTTTGTAAAAAACTTCGATTTTTCCTAAATGCATCTGGTCTAAAAAGATTATGTTCCTTGTTTTGTATAATTTTTTGCAAATGTACCTGGTCAAATTGTCCCCTGGTTTCCTCCCTGTGCTTAGATTCAATCTTCAACATATGAAGGAAGCGCTATAAGCAAAACATTTGATATGTTGACTACTAAAACTATTTCGTCATAGTATAGTAGACTTGACTCTTTCGTGTCCATTACAAGCTATGAGATCATATACCTATGCAATTAGATGTTAACGTTTAATATATTATTAAGTCAATTAAACCAATCTGCCACGCTAGTCTGCAAGTAGCTTTTGTTCTTAAATAAAATGTTGTGTAAAGCAAATAACAACTTAACACGCTTCAACGACCAACCAATTAGAAATTTATGGTTTGGGCTCAACGGCAAAGCATAGAAACGATTTGGTTTTTAGTAGTATTTCAACATCATCAGTGGATTTGATTAGTAAAGTGCATGTAGGTGTGGTGTAATTATACACAACAGCTGCAGAAACAAATTTTATGAATTTATATAGCACCACCAATTGAATAACATCAAAATCATGTAGTATATGAAATGGTAACCAACTTTTTATATGAATGCTTACATATACACCGTGGATGTACCAGATATAAAACAGAGCAAAAACAGCACCAACACATAAAAACTTAACTGAAAACTGACTACTTTACACATGCTTGTTGATGATTCAGCCAACACACCACCACACTTAAAAGTTACAATAATATTTTGTGCCTTAGTTACTTTTCACATATTAATGGACCAAGTAATCAAGTAGTAGAAACGCTTGGACCGGGCGCATTTAAGGAATTTCAGGATTTTTCTACAAAAGTTAGCACTACGAAACAAAATTCAGCCTTGTGACACCCAGGGCACCCTAGTTTCATCCTTGTTTATGATCACATAAGTTCGTCTATGTCGAGAAATTTTAGAATAATTGTAACTTGTGATGGAGTAATTCTATCAAACAGCCTTGGTGTGAACATGTTTATCATTTTAACCAAAAATAAATGTTAATCCGGCCTACTTCTGGTCCATTCGTCCGACCGGCCAGCTAAAACCAGACATTCCGGATATAATTCATAAAAATACACTAACAGCGGACCAGCCATTATATCATGTACCGGTTGAACCAGTAGAGTCGAACCGAGTATTAAAACATTGCTAAAGATTGTTCAAAGATATCATATGTAGCAGTTGATAATGTGAATCTTTTATGTTTAGAATAGTACTCATACAGTAAAATTTAAAAGGGACGTCCATTCAGAAATGTTGTGGCAGCTCATGCATGGTCAAACAAATATTTTCTTAATAGATGCATACTAGTCATTGCTAAACATTGCTAAAGATTGTTCAAACTTCAAAGATATCATATGTAGCAGTTGATAATGTGAACCTTTATTGTTTATTATTTTCTATATAAGAGCTAACCTAACAACAGGCAATTCAGAGAGAATATTATTCACCTGACTCGCGAGTGTCTAAAAAATGGAGCATAAATTATTGTTATCTTGGTTGCTGATAACCGTTTTTCTTGTGCAACGTGCACAAACTGTTTGTATAGAAGAAGAAAAAAAGGCCCTATTGGCAATCAAAGCCTCCCTTGTGAATTCATACGATATTGAAGCTGACAATGTTCTTCCCACTTGGGTTAATTATGGCGAGTGTTGTGATTGGGAGAGGGTCAAGTGTAACACAACCAACGGTCGTGTGACAACACTTTTTCTGAACAATCTTAAAGGGAACTTGGATGACGACATGACCTTTACGATTGAAGACCCTACAGCAAAATTGTGGCCATTGAATGTTTCCGTATTTCTTCCTTTTGAAGATCTGAGAACTCTCAATTTGTCCTGGAACTATCTTGAAAATGAAATTCTAAATAAAGGTAGCATATACTAAATTGCTAAGTTATTTTATTTCAAATTTGCTAAGTAATATTTTGATGAAGTTTGTATTATTCTTTGGGGTTAATGGCATATAATAGCAACGAACTTTTTCATTTGTCTCATTATCAGATACGTACTCAAAAAATTACAATTATCAGATACGAACTTTCAAATTTTGTTTTATCAATGTAAAAATCTCATCTCGTTGCATACGATAATGAAAAAAATTTCAAAGTTGGATGGTTATTGTGGTATTTTTTTTAAAGTTCGTATCTGATAATGAAAAAAAATTTGAAAGTTTGATGGGTATTGTTGTAATTTTTTGGGTTCGTATCTGATAATGGGACAAATGAAAAAGTTTGTTGCTATTATATGCCATTAACCCTATTCTTCGCTCAAACGTAAAGCATTTTTTGCATCAAAAGGCATGGATGTCCTTGTTAAAACCATTTTTTGTTTTGCAGAACTTGAAAGCTTGTCGAGTTTAAAGAAACTAGAGATATTGGACCTCAGTTCAAATTTTCACATCGATAATGATATCCTTCCTTCTTTGACTACACTCGCTTCACTTAAAATATTGGATCTGAGCTACACCAGCTTAAATGGATATTTCCCTGCCAATGGCACGTTTTCTGTCTTTACATTTCTCCTTTTTTTCTAAGTTATCATGCACCTGTACATATTTGAAAGATATTTATACCGTCTTTACATATATTCCAGAATTTACAGCTTTGGAAAATTTGGAAAGGATGGATCTAAGCCACTGCAACTTCAGTGATACCTTTGAATTGCAAGGTAATCGATAAAACCATTAGCCCAAGAGGCCAATATAGTCATCTCTCCCACATACCAGCCCATTTTGCAACACGGTGATATATATAATTTAACTAAGAGAGATCTTCTTCAATGCAGGTCTTGAGAAAGCTTTCATATTAGATAAGTTGGAAAGGTTAAATCTTAGGAACAATCGTTTTAATGAAAGCGTTATATCATCTTTGAAAATTATTCCTTCGCTTAAACACCTGGATCTTGGCGGCAATATTTTATCTGGGTCATTTCCACCTCATGGTACGTGATACGCATCAAGATTATCTAGCATCCCATATTATTTATTTTGCAGTAAGTAATTTGATTATTAAAGACAATAGTAAATAATGAATGAAAAATTAAGGAATAGTCACGAAACATTTGTGATATAAGAAATATGTGTGTAAATCATTGGTAAATCTTCTGTAAGTTTATAAATAATATGGGTTTTGCCAATGGATTAACAACGGTGGGTCAAAAAACATTAAAAAGAAATCAACATTTAGCGCCAAATCTCACACAGGACTAGTTTTTTTGGCAAATATGTCACAAATTCCTAAATCAAGCAAAGGTCATTGTGCGGATATATTTGTCGCTAATACATACGTCTAGTAATTTTTACAGACTACCGACACGTTCTAATCCATCAATAATATATATGATGTAGTGTGATGCTATAGATTTTAGACAATTAAGTAATGTCAAACTTTACGTTGGGAGTAATATGGTTTACACATGGTTTGAGAAAACAATTCTCAGACTTGTTTTTATTAATACCAAATCTGGAAAAAGAATGTAACAGACTCATAAACTTAACCCCTATTTATAATAGAAAAAAAAAAAAAAAAAATCCTAATAGAATACTAATTCAAATTAATGCTAATATGTTAGCTTAGTGCATTTAGATAACAATTTGAACTTAATATACCAATCTTTCTATTAATATATTGGAAAATGATTTGGAGACCTAAGTTGTATGCCTAAATTCATGCCTAAACATATGTGGCAAGATCTCGATGGTTTGTAGAAAAGTGGGTCCCCTGGCTGCAACCATCAAGATGATGGCACGTAGGGTTAGGCATGAATTTAGGCACATGTTTTAGGCCTCCCAATCACTACTTTAATATATTTTCATCAAAACAATGTGTTAACTATTTATATGTGCAAGTCTTATGCATATCAAGATGATTTTTTTTCCCTCTAGAAATTATAGGTTTTTTTTGGCTATCACAATAAGATAAAATATACCAGTTTACAGCAAAACGCGGTTAATAATGAAACTCGTTTGTAGCATTTGGATTCATATAAGTGGGTTCAAAAATAAATAATGCTATAATATGACTATAAAAACACATTAAAAAAAAAAAAAAAAAAAAAAAAATCTTGTAAGTGGCCGGGTTCAATTGCACCCATTGAGCTCTATGTTGCCGGAGGTTGGGGTTCGTATTTTATGGTATCCATGTGTTTATAAAAATCTTGAACGTACGTAGTAGTAGGTTGCACATGATCATACATGATATGAGCTAGATCATTTGACCATTTAGCTAGTTGTTTTAAATGCATCATTTGAGTTGTTTGTTCCACTTGTCTGTATATTTAGTTTGCATAATGATTTGGCATTGTGTCTATGACGCATAACAAAGCTTTTCATTGTAGTAATATATTCATTACTCCGTATATTGGATATGTTCATTGTTATTAGACATAATCGTTGTGGTGCATGATAATTAGCTATCAGGTAACTATTGTAGTTTGTTTATCAGTATCATAAAGTAATTAGTAACTATATATAAAACAGGGGCCACATCACCTAACCAAAATAGTGACCCCAAATTACCTAACACATGAACAAACTAGCTTGCTTTAAAAATACCCTTGATAAGACCTGATTATATTTTTTAACATATGGCAGATATAGCTTCTCAGAGAAACCTTGAAGAGTTGGATTTAAGTGGTAACTTGTGGTTGAATACCAGTAACCAAGGTAAATCGAGATTTTTATTTTCCAGATATGGAAACTTTTGTGAAATTTACTAATAACTAAAAATTTGAAGATCATGGTTACTATAAGAATTTTGTACTATTTTGCAGATTGTAAGAGGCTAACCAGATTAAAAAGGTTGAAGAGTATATCTCTTAGGGAATCCAATTTCAGCAAGAACATCATATCATGTTTAAGTGCACTTCCATCACTCAACACTCTTAATCTTCGGGGTTCTCATTCATTAGCAGGCTCATTCCCCTTTCAAGGCATGTGTACTTACATGATCCTTACATACAAAAAACCGTAAGAATAAATAATTCATCAATCTAACATATTAGCTCTTTTTATGCAGAATTAACCGGACTGAAAAATCTACGAACACTTGACATGGGAAACTGTGGCCTTAACTCACTAGTATATAATGGTTAGACTACTATATATGCTTTAACCTCTTATTATTCACATGCTTTTGCTGCACCAATTAACGTAATTAATGTTTTATGTGGTTGTATGTCGTTATAGGGTATGGTTAAAATAACAGTATCAATCTTCCTAGCAACTTACAAATAATCATCCCAAAATTCTTCTAATAAGAAAAACGAATTCTTTTAAAAATTAGCTTCTCATTTAAATACTTTTAGAAGCTACATATAATATTTGTGATTTTTCGAATAATCACAAACTAAAATTCGATTATCATATGATTACTAAGTCATTGATTGTATGAGTCATTGATTGTGATTATCACTAATGTTGAAAATTTTGCTAATAAAAGTGACTTTTAACCAACTTTGGACACAAATAAATATAAGTATGTTTTATTTATATTACTAGCACTTTTATATTTGCGTTCTCCTTTAAGAGGGCTTCGTAATGACTTCTCTATTCTTTTATCTAATTATCGTTTAAAAGGTTTATCTTGTGTTTCTACCATTTCTACGTATGTACACTTTATTATTATTATTATTATTACTATTATTATTATTATTATTATTATTATCAACATCAGTTTATTAGAAAATCATAGAATTTATAAGAAGTTAGTGGGGAGCCGATATACTAACTGGGCTCTCACTCCTTTATTATTATTATTATTATTATTATTATTATTATTATTATTCCATGATATTTTTAATAAAAAGTACACTCCCTACGCATAATAATCATTATAATCACATGTGATCTTAATGATTATAATAGTTTTATTCCAAGAAAAACAAATAAATAAATAAACAATATGATACTAGTAGGAATGTATAGGATATACATTTGGGGTTCCTCAGGGAAGGGCGAGAAAGGTAGCGGTATTAACCTGGTAAAGCTGCTTACATTTGAGTCAAAATAAGTTGCCCCTCCTCATGTAATCTGAATTGGGAAAACTTCATTTGTTAATGCATTTACCCGTTTAGGAATGTATAAGATATAAAATGCTTGAAATAGAAGGCCATTTGATGCAAATTGCCTGTGATCTCAGGAACAATGAGTGGTCTATTGCACTTGACCTTAAATGGGAATTTCTTACGCTCAGACACCATGAGGTTTTTGGGTGCTTTTCCATCCCTCAGGTTTTTATCCATATCCTCGAGTATGTTGTATGCTGCAGCTCTTGCTGAAGGTTTGTAATGCCTATTGCTTTTCTCATTTCATCTTAACGCTCCGTTCTCGAGTTATTTTTTAAAAGGAAAGGTAAGGAAATGATAGGAAATTGAAATTTTATTGTGTTCTCGAGTTTTTTTTGGACAGAAAGGAAAGGAAACAGGAAGGAAATGATAGGAAAATTCTAGTGATTTTCCTATAAGAATTTTCCGCCCAAATATGGGCGGATTTGGACGGAAAGTATTTTACACTCGCACTATTTAGTATATAATGACCAATATAACTTTCAATATTTACTCATATTCGACTCTTATGATAAAATGAACATATCTAAAAGTGCATAAATGTAATTATGTCTCTTTTTCTTTCTTTTCTTCCCAACTCGAGAACACAACATTATTTCATTTCCTTTCCTTTCATTTCAACTCAAGAACACGAAATATAAAATCAACTTTCTTTCCTTTCCTTTTCATTTCTTTTCTCTTCTTTTCACATCATTTCTATTCCCACCTAGAAAAACTCGAGAACGCAGCGTAAGAGATTAAGGAAAGTACGTATACACTTGATCAAAGTTCATCCTTTTAAAGAGTGGTTTAATTTCAATTGCATTTACTACATAATTGCTTTGTTGTCAGAACTCCAGGATATGCCTAGTTTAGAGGTCCTAATCTTGAAGGGTAACATGTTAAGTGGAACACTAACAATGAAAGGTGAGTACTTTTTTTTTTTGTTAATACTAGTTTATAGATATTACTATAATTTTAAGGTGGAAAAAATATATTAACTGTTATTCTCATGTAGCTTTGGCATCTTTCACCAATCTAAAGATCCTAGACCTGAGCTTCAACAATCTAACTGGAAGCATTCCAACAGAAATACAGGCAATGTCATCACTTCAAGTTTTATCTCTTGCTGGAAACAGTTTTTATGGCGCACTACCTGAATATGGTAATTGCTTACATGGTTTCTTTTTTGGGTAAAAGGTCAAACGACCCGGTAAATATATTACTCCAAAAAACATTTAAGAACAACGGATATGAGTGAATCCCATATCTCAGCCCGTTACATAGGCGAAAAGCTTACATAACAAGATACTTCCTATTTTCTAGACAAGAAAACAAAACCACTATCACATCACATTGAAAGACTCGGACAAAAATATAAACTACTTCCTACGACCTTGGAGATTAAAGCCATAAATGGCATTAAGAGCATCCAATTCCCCTGGAAGATCATGAATTTGCTTCGAGTAATCATCATAGTCATCAAACTCATCTTCACGCTCATGACCACTACCAAAAAGATTAGCAGATTCGTCGAACGTGTTAAGAACCTCCTCTTCCTCACTATCAGAAACCACCACCTCACCCACCTTGAAAAATGGGTTAGCCCTCTTATTGACAGAGGCAGACGGAACCAGATGACCATCATCATCCACAAGAGTACCTTTCCCATCGATAAGAAGCTTTTCAAACTTACTAATTTTGTCAACTAAAGGAGTAGAACCAACTTCCTTAGTTCCCAATGAATCACTCACAAGCGGTTCTTATGATGTAGCACCAGTCTTAACCGACTCATCCACATTAACTTCCATTGTACGGCCAGCATCCACATCCATGCTAGTGTCATAAGTGGGAATACCAAACGTATCCATATCATCCATATTAAGCGCATCAAATTGGTTAGATGTAGAGATCGTTGTTCCACTAGAACTAGCCACATCAGAAGTCTTCTTCTTAATGCCACCAACATTCTTAGGTTCAGCAGGAATCTTTTTGGGTTGATACTGAAACTGCTTACCCACAACAGGTTTAGTAAACCCTCCTTTACCCGGAATAGTAGGACCACCTTGTTTTCCTTTCTTCCTGTTATTAACAGTCTTGAAACCATCATTAACCGGCTTACTAGGTTGAACTGGAGGAACAACAACTTTCGGACAATCAATAATAGTATGACCAAAAACCTTACACTTATCACAACGCGGAGGTTTCCACTCATATTCCACCCGAATCTTTTCAATAGTCGAACCCGTACCATCAAGTAAAGGTATCTCAACAGTAATGCTATCCCTAAGCATCTCATCCGACTTTACTTCAATCATGCATCTAGCAAAGCTACTACGGCCCCACGATTCCTTGCACATTTGGCTGGTAAAAGCATCTAACCTTTTGGGCGTCCCAATCAAAGTAGCAAGAAGACTAAGCCCGTCATCCGAAAAAATAGCTAAAGGAACATCATGGAATTTAACCCACACTGGAATGTTAGTTAAATCCTCTTTAAGCAAGTTTGTGTTCAATGTCCATGGTTTAAGAATAATAGGAACATTACGAATCAACCAAGGACCATTATCAAGAACATCATCGACACCTTTCTTCGAGTTAAACTTGAAGAAAAAGAACCCCTTAGCATTCATCATAACCTTTTGTAAACCATACTTAGACCACGCATTGCGAACATAATAATCAACAACAGGAAAAGCAAGACGTTGACCAAGGAAGTAACCATATAGAGTATTCTCAAACCTCATATTCACCTCTTCCACTACTTTCAACGGGATTGAAAGGTCAACATCAACCTTCCGTTTGCTACATTCCAACCTCCGAAAAATAGACACATGTTTCTGCTGTTCATTAGAAGTAGCACCCGCATAAGAAACCAACTTCACTCCAGTACCATTAGTAGTACCCACCTTAGGACTACCAGAAATTGCACTCGACAAAGGGTTACTGATGCGTGAGAATCGCAACAGGCTTTACCTCTCGAGGGATCTCGAGAAGCTTACAACCTCCACTAGGCAGTGTACCTGATCGTTGTAGTATAGTATAGTGACAAGTACCGGGGGATTGATCGTTCAACTTAGGAATAGTGTCGCTAGGATTAGAAAGCCTAATTACTAGTTCTAAAGGTGAGGGATGATTATTTTTGTGTTTTTATATTTTTTAGAAAGCAATTAAAATATCGGTTTTTGGAAGAGTGGGCGGAATTAGTTGCTATTCAACTAACCCAAAACTAAGATGCAATCAAAATAAAATACTAAAAATAAAAATAAACTAATTTATAATAAGGTTGTGAGCAGTAATTGGAGAAAATGTGTTTACTTAGATTTCACTACTCCCTAGATATCTTTTACATGTTAATTACTTGTTATAATTGCATGAATGACGGATTGTATTCCTTAATACCATTCATGGGGTGGCATACATAACTCCCCAATTCTATGAGCTCTTATCTCCTCCTACACCATGCCCAGCACAACTATAGGGATTGTAAACAGTGGCTCATGCATTAAATACAACCAATAAAGACCTAGTACGCCTCGGTTCATGTTTCTTAAGACGTTCAAGCATGTTACCATTTGGAGATCTGCCAGTTTTCTTAAGCCTAACATATAAAATCATTCATCCAAGACAAGAATAAACAAGTAATCAACACATAATCAATATCTAGGTTTCATTAGATCTAAGCAAACACAAAGGAGATCTAGCCTAGCATGATGGAATTGAGACAAGAACAAGGTATAGACAACCAACACATAGACATATTGATTGAATTAGAAGAACACTTATCTCAATTACAATGCAAGGTATCAAGGGTTTGGAACCCTTGAAAAACCTGTAAAAGTTGCACCAAAATCGTCTTTAGGGTTTCTCCAAAACTTCTCTCTTTTATGTGAAAAACTAGAAAACTATATATAGGAAAATCGGGGTGACGGCGTCAAGAACAAAGGTGTGACGCCGTCATATCGCCGCCAAATACTTCCTCGGACGGCCTTGATCTACTTCTGACGCCCTGTGTGACGCCGTCATGAGCTACGGATTTTAATTCTTGGGGTTTGACGCCGTCATGGGTTAACTCTTGACGCCTTCATGTACTGTTCCAGCATGGAAAATTGAGACTTTGCCGTTTTCTTCACTTTTATGCTCCAAAAACGTCCAAAATGGCTTCTTTTCCAGAATTCACTCTCCAAGTACCTAAAATCACAAAAGGAATGATTTAGGGCAATATTTGATCAAATAAAGTCGGATTCGGGCTTAAATGACCCCCTAAAAACGGATCATTTTTCGCCTCATCAGTTACAAGTAAAATTAGCTTCGGCACCAATTTCGCTTTGAATTTTGTTCATGGCATCATCAAAGTTCTGATTCGCATTAGCAAACAATTGTTCAACATTAGGCAATTTATTAGAATCATACGTACCATGAAGCTGCTCCACATCATCCAAAACAACCTTATCATTGGCAATACTGTCGTTACCAACATTACCAAGAGAAACCGGCTTCCCTTGATTTGGTAGTTGCTCCATGTTATCATCACACGGTGATAGGGATCCCAACTCATGTAGAGGTGATGAGACATCACTACCCTTAGAGGCAGCACCCATCACGTGCATATCAATGTCCCCCGCTCCACCCGAATCCAAGGAATTTGCATTCAACATCACATCAGCACCCTTATTCAGATCAGTACTCTCACCCTCCCCACCCTTCCTATTCATCTTATTTGCACTCTTAGAACTCAGAAAACCCCTATTCATCTCTCACAACCAGTTAACAAACCAAACACATAAACAAGACTAACCAGCACCAAGCAAAACCAGAGCAGAAAAATAAAACCCTAATCGCTTAGGGTTTTCACATGAAGCACACAAAAACTAACCAACATCCATATTCATCCAATCAATAATTAGTAATTAACAAGAGGATGAGATGGATAGTAACCGGCTTAAGGACAATAGAATAGATCAGAATCGAGTCAACCCTTAGATCGGTTTGAAAAAGAAGAATCGACCAAAAACCCTAAACTTTGATAGCTAAGCCACAAAAACAGATGAAATAAATGCACCAGACAATCAGGGAGATCAGAATGATGCACGAGACGCAAGGGTAGAAGTGGCAGTGGAAGGATCGATCAAAGTTTTAGGGATTTTAAGGTGTCGCCAAAGTCACCAGAGAGATTCGGTTTTTTAGGGTTTTTTAATTTAACTAGCTTCAATTGCTTACATGGTTTCATAACCTTCTATGCTTGATTATGTTTAGATAATCAATTAATATGATTTTTATATGGAAAGTTTACTTCAAATGTAACAAAATATTTTAAATTTACTTAGCAAATAATGTGTGTAAGTGAGAGTCCCTGTACTTCAAGTTACATACAACATATTGATTCTTCCTAAAAGTAATATCTATACGTTCTCTTTTCTGGCAGGTTTATGCGAGTTGAAGAAACTCCAAGAGTTGGATCTGCATGCAAACAATTTTGAGGGAAACCTCCCTCAATGTTTCGACAAATTTACATCTCTTAAGCTGTTTGATATTTCTTCAAACAAGTTTTCGGGAATAATTCCGCCATCCCTCATTTCTAATCTCACATCTCTCGAGTACCTTGATTTTAGTCATAATAAGTTTGAAGGTTCCCTCTCATTTTCCTCATTTGCCAATCATAGCAAACTTGAAGTAGTTGAATTCATAAGCGACAATGACAAATTTGAGGTGGAAACTCAAGAGCCTATAGGCTGGATTCCAATGTTTCAGTTGAAAGTTCTTTTGTTGTCGAACTGCAATGTGAATAGGGCTAAAGGAAGAGTTGTTCCTTCATTTCTACATTCCCAACACAAGTTACGCGTACTGGACCTGTCTCACAACTTCTTGGATGAACCATTTCCAACTTGGTTAATTAACAACAATACAATGCAGGAAGTCTTATATCTGAGGAACAACTCATTTGGTGATAGAATTCGTATGCCACCGTACAGAAATGTTCATCTTGGGAAACTGGATGTATCCGGAAATCACATAATAGGTACTATACCGGGTGATATAGGAAAGTTTTTTCCTGATTTGACTTTTCTAAATTTATCAAGGAATGCTTTAAGTGGTGATTTCCCATCATCAATTGCCAATAGGAGTGATTTAGTCGTATTGGATTTATCTGATAACGAAATATCTGGAGAAGTGCCACAAGAATTGTTTACGGATAATCGTGTGCTTGGTGTACTTGATTTATCATACAACAAATTACATGGAGATGTACTTTCAGGAAACTTAAGTTTGCATTGGTCTTTTAATTTTCTTCTATTAAACAATAACAACTTCACGGGTAAAATTGAAAATGATGCCAGCAAAAGTTTTCAGTTATGGGCTTTAGATATCAGCAATAACTTGTTTTCAGGAGTGTTGCCTGATTGGATGAGCAACTCAATTTCCTTACGTACATTGTCAGTTAGAAATAATAGGTTTGAAGGACAATTTCCTTGTGGAATAACTTCATTCTTGTTTCTCGACGTCTCAGAAAACTTTCTCTCAGGGTCCATCCCCTCGTGCTTAGATTTGCAATGGATGGAACATCTGCACTTGGGATCTAACAGATTCACAGGATCGATTCCCAGAACCTTCCAAACAATGATTGGCGTTTTCACTTTGGACATTGGCAACAACAACTTGTCAGGAAAGATTCCGGAGTTTCTAGGTTTTTTATCCAATTTAAGGATTCTTCTGATGGGGAATAACAATTTTAGTGGCTCTATTCCGACGCAGTTGTGCCAACTGAGTAATGTGAGTTTGATGGATCTATCTGGTAACTCGCTTTCTGGCTCAATACGTTGCCTACAATCTAATGCTGGTCATAGTTCCCTTTCTTACAAACAAAAAGCCAGAACCAATTATTCCTGGAGTTCCTCTTATGTGTATTTCGGCACTTTAAAGAGCTTGTCTCCTACTGACCAAGATGGCGACATCGTCTTGGAGACAAGTTACGAAGTTTATTTTACAATAAAAAGGATATCTCGCTTTTACAAAGGTGACATCTTAGATTATATGAGAGGATTAGATCTTTCAAATAACAAATTGACGGGTGAAATACCACAAGGATTGGGGTCAACATTAACCCAAATTTGTGTGTTGAACCTTTCATACAACCAGCTGACGGGTTCTATCCCAGAAGAGTTATCAGATCTTGCTAATCTGGTGATGTTAGACCTCTCTTCAAATGGTTTAAGTGGAAATGTTCCATCACAACTGACTAACCTCTCTTATATAGCTTCTTTTAATGTTTCTTACAACAATCTATCAGGCAGACTCCCAGATATTAAAGGACAGTTTAGTACCTTTAACGCAGAGAGCTACAAAGGGAATCCACTTCTTTGCGGAATCCCCCTCGAGAAGAAATGTGCCAGTACGTCACCAGTGACTATTCCACCAGGGGATATTCCATCAGCTAAAGAAAGTGAGAAATGGTATGATATTGATATAGTATGGTTCTTTGGTAGTTTAACTGCAACATGTGTACTATACTTATTGGGGTTTGCCACAATTCTCTACACCAATCCAAGATGGCGCCGATGGTGGTTGTTGATAATTGAAGAAAGGATGTATACGTGTTATTACTTCCTAATTGATTGGGTAAGCAGGCCCTCTGTGTTCTTTCGTAGGTAGGGTATGTTCAAGATTATGTGATATAATAAATGCTAAGTTTTGTAAAACTCATGTAACTTATGAGTGAAGATCTGAGTGTATTTGTTCCTAATGGTTGAAATCTTAATACGATATATGTTTACAAGACATGTAACATAGTATAAATGTACTTCTACTTGTAAGGCACAAATTCTGCATGTTATGGAAAGGATGTTATATGGCATTATAATATTGGTACTTTCCAAATCTATCATTATATAATCAAAAGCATTTCTGTCAACCAAATTACAAAATCAAATTGATCAATGATTAGTTCTATTGGGTTATACCTATAGTTGATGGTTGATTGTTGGCACTCTAATCAAGCTAATTAAAAAACCAATGTTATCATCTTTATTAGCGTATAACTAAAATATACTATGAATTTCAATCCTGAAAACATATAACATGTCCTAAACAGTGCATGAATGTCTGACTATAAAATTCAGTCCTCGTGACCGAAATGATAAAGAAAAAAAAAAAATTGATAAAAATGGATGGTTCATTAGTACTTACATGTTATATTATTCAAAAGACCCATTACTTTCACCTAGCTTGATGGGCTAGAATCATTGGGCTAATACTTAAACCCTACTATGCTAAAGAGTTTCATTTGGGCCTTTTAATATCGGAGTTAATTTGCACACTTTCATTTTTTTTATGAGCACACGTTACGCAAGCATGAGAAGCAGCAATGATAAATGTGAAGTTGTTTATAACATATAGTGTCGTGTGCAAATAACATCCTTTATAATATTTTACCGGGTAACCCTTTTACAAAAAAAATTAAAAAAAAAATAACAACCTTTATATATTACAGTAGTTGACATTATCCCAAAAATTAAATAACATAGAATCAAAGGTTTTATCATTTCATCATTTTTCAGTTTTTTGGTATGAGGGACATCACATGAGCCATCTTCTGTGACCAAGTACATCACAGTCCAGAGGCCATTTTGCAAGACCCGTGAAACCTGATAAAACAGTCTTACACAATTGTGAATTATATGGCTAGAATGACTAGGTAGCCACAAGAAGTTTGCACGTTTGAATTCGAACATAATACCTATTATTTGTAATTATATAGACATAAAATTGGATGAATTTAGGGTTATTAGTCGTTCTTATTTTTTATAAGCCCATTGGGCGATTCTTAATGTAAAAAGTTTCGTGCTTTAAGGGTTATAAATTTAAGTAGACGTAATTTTAGGTTGCATGCAACTTTATATGGATATTTAACATATGATTAATAGGACGATATTTGTTGCCATGATTAATTGTTAATTGAATAATCATGGTGAAAATGTACATGTTTTCATAACGAGTCTTGAATCTTGATATATGATATATATGTATTCTTGGTTAAATTGTTAAAATGGATTAATATGCAAACTAGTTGATTTAATTAAAAAAAAAAGTATAATACGGTTTGTATAACACCCGGTTTCTTTAAATACATACTTAGTTCTTAGGTTAGGGAAGACTCCACCTTTTAATTATCGTAATCAACTTGATGTATTAATATATAATTTCATGAGGCTTACGCTATCAATTTTATCGGTGTATGTGGTCCATTTGATACCAAGCTCGAAAACCAATGAGAGCCTTATTAAATATATATTAATTTTTAATTGTTAAAATTTTGCATATTTATTAATGGTTAATTAAATTGATAAATGTTATTGTTAATACAAATAATGTTAAAAATCTCATTTGCATTATTCGGTCTCTACTAGTTTTGATGATCACAAAATATAAATACACGTTACGTTAAACTATGACTAATAAGTTTTTGATCGAGAAAACTCGTTTTTGATTGCAACATCATTTAATATGTATAAACACCTACCAACTTGTGTATGTGATCAAAGGATTTATTTTCCACCAAAACATTACATTTTCATGTCACAAAATATTTTTACAAAAGTATTTTTATATAATTTAAAGAAATATTTTATTAAGAAAATGTTTTCAAATTTCAAATGCATAACACCCACTTTTCCCGTTCAAAACTGACAAGAATTTTCACCAGATAAGTTTTTCACCACGTCTGGACAAAAAGAGGAGCGTCTGTTGGGACGGTCCTTTAATGTGTTCGGAGGTCCCTTAGTGATAAAAGACCGTCGTGTACTTAAGGGACCGCCCGTCTTTTTCCTGGCGTCCATAAATACAGAATTGTTCTCTTTTAGAAATCTCACCTCTTATGCACTAAAACCTTCTGTATTCTCAAATTCATTCCAAATTATCTTCTTTGATCACATTATCTGGTTCTTAGTTGTTTACAAGTGATCATGCTCATCATTCCTCTAAAGTGCAAGAGAAGAACACTCATGGTACTCAAGACACGAAGTGTTGAAGAAAAGTCGTTTTCATCTCACACCGTTGTTGTGGATCTCTTCTAAATCACCATCCTTATTCATCGATTCTTTTATGTACTTAGACTTGAGTGCAAGTCTTGTATTGTGTGTTGTATTGTATCGTGCCATCGTGTTGGTATGAGGTGTGAAGCCATGTGGGCTTTGATAGATTGGTTCTAGCTTGGATTAAGTCTCGACATTCCGCTTAGTGTCATTAAACTTGGTGTAAGCTTGTGTAAGATTTGTTCCGCCATAAGGGAGCGTGTTGATATAGTGTTTTTGAAACTCTCGAGTGTGAGACTCGAAGGGTGGAGTAGGGGCGAAGAGTGAGCTTCGTGGCCAAACCACTATAAATCTCCGTGTCCTGGTTTGATCATTTCTTTCCTCATCTTTACTTACTTACTTATTATTGCTTCTATTTATATTGTGTTGATTTCACATAAAGATCAAATCGAATCATTTTCATAAACATAACTTGTATAAGTAAATTTTCTAAAACATATATAAAAACGGTGAAACTATTCAACCCCTCCCCCTTCTAGTTTCTACAATTGGTATCAGGGCTTCGTTGCTGAAGATTTTTAAGGTATACTGTATTTTAAAACTTGAAACGATCAATAGAATTTGAAAAATATCAAGAAGAGCAGTCTATGCAAAGACCACCACTCTTGGAGACTGATAGTTTTATTTACTGGAAAACTCAATTCGAAATGTATGTGTAATCAAAATATCTTTATCTTTGGCATGTTATTACATGGGTGACTTTAAACCTGTTGAATATAACCCTGGAAACTAAACAAGATGAAATTGTTTCTTATGATAAACAAAGTGAAAACCTTAAAAAGAAATTAGCCAAAAATGATGAAGCGAAAATGGCCATTTACAATGCTTTACCCAAAAGGGAATTTTAGAGATTTTTCATGTGTAATACGGCTAAAGATATTTGGAAAACCTTGCTAGTCACTCATCAAGGTAATAATCAAGTCAAGGATAACAAGATCGATCTTTTGGTTCAACAATATGAACAATTCGTCATTCCTAAAGACGAATCTATAGATAGTGTATTTGCTAGATTTAACACCATTATCACGAGTTTAAAAGCACTCGATGAAGGTATTTCTGTCAAAAGTTGTGTTAGGAAATTTCTCAGGGTTTTACATCCAAAATGGAGTGGAAAGGTCACGACGATTCAAGAATCCAAGGATTTGGCATCTTTATCATTAGATGAGCTCATTGGTAACTTAAAGGTCCATGAGTTAATCATTAAAAAGGATTCAGAGAATTTCAAAAGTAAGGTGGAAAGAAGATCACTCGCTTTGAAAGCTAAAAAGGAGCTAAGTGATGATGAGGATTCAAGCTCGGAAAGTGAAGACGAAGAGTATGCTATGGCGGTCAGAGATTTCAAGAAATTCTTTAAGCGAAGAGGAAGATTCGTGAGATAACCACGAGATGAAAAGAAAGCACCTCAGAAAGTTCGTAAAGATAGAAATAGTAAGGTTGAGAGAAGATGTTTTGGATGTGGTGATACAAGACACTTAGTTGGAGATTGTCCACACCAAGCAAATGACAAAAACCAAAAGGCATATAAGTAGTGCTTGGAGTGATAGCGATTAAGATGGCAAGAATGAAACTTGTCTCATGGCCAGATCTTTAAAAGAGGTACGTCTTGAAACCGATCTCCATAATTATGACACTTACTCACTAGATTCGCTTGATTTAGATAATGAGTATGATAAAATTTGCGAAATAAGCCAAAAGATTATCTTGAAAAACAAATCTTTAAAAACTACCAAGTCTAAATTAGAAAGGGAAATATCATAATTAAAAGACAAACTAACTAGGCTTGTGAAAGGAAAGGAAATTATTTTGGAGTGCAAATCTTGTCAAAATCTTAAAATCGAAAATGAGGAACTCAAGGAGGAAGCCTCAAAATTAAATAAATTTGAAAAGAGCACTCATTCTCTTAGACAATTAATAGAAGCTCAAAGGCCTTTCGAAAATAAAGCCGGTATAGGATATAATTTTTCGGAAGCATCAACAAGTGAATCAAAACAAATAAAATTTGTGAAGTATCAGACGAATGCGTCTACTGGTGACGGTTCCTTAAATCCACCAGACGGTCCCTTAATTATAGAGGACCGTCCCCAGTATGCAAAACTGTGATTTTGCCTAAACCTATCCCAGATTCTAATCCTAAACAATTAACCATAATGAACTCAGAAATACCCATTGCTAATGAAAAAGAGATAAAGCAATTCTATAAACCAATATTAAAACCCGGATTAGGATACAACAAACTAACAATAAGATCTAGATCTCCACCTCCTAGAAAAAAATATAGTAAATGGACAAACTAGGTCAAGAATGACTAGAAATCAAAATCATCATAGGAATTATTCCATGAATTGAAAAAATGATTTTCTTCCTAAAGGATTTTACTCACCATTTCAACATCCTAGACAAATGCAACAAATGTATAGGATGCTTGGCGCTAACAACTTTGGACCCATGAGATATTGGGGACCATATGTTTGATTTTGTCTATGTTATCGTTAGATATGCTTAGGAATTGACTTGGAGCCCGATGAATGGGTTAAAGATAGTGGATGCACTAACCACATGACCGGTAATCGCAAGTTATTCTCATCATATCATGCATATAGTAGATGTAATGTTACATTTGGTAGTAAACTCAAGGTTAATATCATCGGCAAAGGTACAATCACTCATAACTCTCTTACTATAACTAATGTAGAACATGTAGACAGCCTAGGTTTTAATCTACTTAGTATTAGTCATATATGTGATAATGAGTGCAAGGTAATCTTTTCCAAAGATGGTAGTGAGATCATAAAGGACGGAAAAGTAATTGCTAAAGGAATTAGAAAAGGTGACCCATACGTCATAAAAAATAAGTAGTAACTTGCCTACGATAAATGATAATTCTACACTATGGCATAGAAAACTAGGACACCCCAGTATGCGGTTATTGCAATCATTAGCCTCTCAGGATTTGGTTAGAAATCTTCCTAAACTTACGTTCGACCAACATTTTTGTGATGCGTGCAAGGTTGGAAAACAAGCTCACTCTAGTCATAAGCCTAAGAATATGATCTCTACGTCTAGATTTCTAGATCTTTTTCACATGGATCTCTTCGGTCCTTCCGCCATACGGAGTAATGGAGGAAATCTTTACACCTTAGTGATCGTAGACGATTACTCCAGGTACACTTGGACTAGGTTTCTTAAAAACAAGACTGAAATTTTTGAACAATTCAAAAATTTTATCAAGAAAATCCAAAATCAACTAGGATGCAAAATAGTTTCTATTAGTGTTGGGTTTTATATTTGAGTTGATAAATACAAAACTACAAGTGAAGAATGAAGACAATACAAAATACAAGGTACTTGCTTTACAAAGAAGTTTTTACAATATAGTCCTTCGTAGTATTTTTGTAACCCTAATTCTGTGTTATATAGGGAAGAGGTTTTACATGTGTCAAGATGTAAAAGCAGTAAAAGGTGTGTGTGTGTGTCTAGGCGTCAAGTTTCTACAATTGACACCTAGGGTTTGTAAGTTAGTAATTGTTAGTGATGATGATGAAGATACCTTGTATAATATTAATTTGATGTGTCGTTTATGAAAGTGAAGAATAAACCTCGTACTAAACAAAGAAAAAAATTAAATAGATTGTATTTGATGCAATATTTATTTTATTATAATCGATTGGTTGGTGATAAGTATACAAGATTTGTTTATTGCGTGAGGATGCAGTTATTTCAATGATTAATTAACAGATTGAATATTGCCTTACCTCGTATGCAAATTGTTTATTGGTTGTACTCTTAATTTATTCTTGGAGGATTTTACCCAAACACCCCAGCAGTACATACCCTTATACCCCTTTCACTCCCAATTTTTTTTCCCTCTATAACCCAGGGGGGGCCCTCTCCCAAAAATTCTTGGGCGACTATCATATATTTGGGACAAGTGTCCCTATCCATGGCCCATTGTATACTTTCATAGTACCACCAAATGTATGTTTGTTTTTGGGCGACTGGGGCCTACATTCTTGGGCGACTAATCCTATTTTGTCTTTTTGTGAAAAATTATAGTCTTTTAATATTAATAAAAAGTACATATTTCTTAGGTGACTAGGTCCCACCCATGTGTATTCTTGGGCGACTAGGTAGGTACAAAGTACAAATTTTTAATTTTTTAATAGTATTGGTACTTGTTTTATACTATATACTTTTATACTATGTACTTTTATACAAAATACATATTTATATAATTTTATACTTTACTTGTACCACTATAATAGATAAAAAAACATACATTTTCGATTATATTTATAAACAAAAATTTAAAAACACACACACACTTAAACACAAGCTCTCCCACTCACCCTCTCAACTCTCCACTGCTAAGAGTTCCAAAAACTGATCAATCACCCAAACCCTAACTGTTAATCCTAACTGTTGAAACCCTAACCATTGAAACGAACACACATTTATCTATCTAAACCCTAATCATTAAAATCATTCGATTGCTATTCCAGATACAAAAATGTTTGATGCGATGATAACTGTGAGATCCAGATTAGAGTATCTTTCAGAAATTAAAGCTTTGTTGAAAGGTAATAGAACCAATTTGTTTAACACAACCCCTGGTTAGATTTCCCTTCACATGCTCCTGATAACCATTTATATAATTTCTTTTATCAAAACCAAGTTAGGGTGCGTGAAGTTAGTGATCCTTGCTTTTGGCTTACTTTCGAAATAGGTGATAATGCACTTCATTTTGGCCGTGAAGAGTCTTATAACCGGGTTTCATTTAGGACATGTCGGCAAAGATGAAATAGGGCATATTGTACATGGTTTAGAACATAGTTCATTATTTGACCATCTGTTTCCTGAAAGTAAAGCAACTAAGAAAAAAAATAAATAAAGGGTGCTCAGCTTCTCCCATTTTTGAAGCCTGGTAAATTGTGGGATTGTTTATCTGATGATGATGCGGTTACGGTTTGTTTGTTGGTTATTGCAACATTTGTTTTCATAGGTCGAGAAGGAAGGATTTACATTCCTGACCATTTGTTGAAGATGATAGAGGATTTTTCTGTGTGGAATGAATATCCCTAGGGGGAGTATATATGGCTACATTTCTATAATAGAACTGCAAATGTTGTTCCTCGGCATAGCAAGAATCAAACTAAGAAGCCGGTAGCAGATACTCCCAAAAAAGAACAAACATACAATCTTTATGGATTTGTATGGGTGCTCAAGGTTAGATATAATTATTTTTGGTGAGATGCATTATTTTAGCTTGTATATATTTATGTTGGTTAATATGTCTAGCCTTACATTTTTTTATGATAAAGTTATAATAAACTTGATTTGGGTATTTTGAATATGGGCTTAGGGATTTTGGATATGCACGGGAATAGGGGTATTTGTGTCAGCTTATATAGCCGGCTTATAGGTTATTTCGTTTTGGACTTGTATTTCATAAGCTCACTTTTTATTGCTTATTATTTTGGAACTTTTCCGGCTTATATAAATATATAAGTTCATTATGTCATAATGAACTTATATAAGCCAGAAAGTTTCAAAAGAAGCTATAAAAAGTGAGGTTATGAAACCAAAGCCCAGAACGAAATAAGCCATAATCTGGCTATATAAGCTGAAACAAACACCCCCATTCCCATGTTTATGTGTGGCGGAAATTGAACTTGAGCCATGTCACATTGCTCACATCTTAATGTTTGAAGTTGGTGTTTGGGATTGCTTTTTGTTGGTTATTTGTGTTGCTTTTGGGTCCTTAAAGTGTGTTTGGGATTGCTTTTACATATTGGAAATATGCACTTCTGGAAATAGTGTTTAGAACCGTGTGGAAAACTAGAAGGGGGGGGGGGGGGGTTGAATAGTTTTACGTCCGTTTTAAAATTTATAAAAAACAAGTTTGTTTTAAAAACTTCGATTCGATCTTATGTGAACTCAAATCTTGAACAATATGAACAACCATATCTAAGTATAACAATAATAATAATGTAAACTAAGTATGTGAAATCAACACATGCATAATATAAACAATTATAGCTATATACGAGAGATAAGTAAGTAAACGTTTATTTTATAATCCTTAGTTTTATTTTGTATGAAAACTATACTTGATCGAAATGATCAATTATATGTATGTTACCATTTTAGTTTGATTGTAAAAAACTTTGTTTTGTGAATGAAACTTTTGTTTGATCTTTAAGTAAAATCAATACTAGCACTATATGAACAACTATATATATATATATATATATATATATATATATATATATATATACGTCTACGTCTACAAAAGTAATAGTGATATAAGCAAGATGATAAGTAAGATATGGAAAGATCTAACCCGAGACAAAGGATTTTATAGTGGTTCGGCTACAAGGACACCTTCCTTGCCCTACTCCACTCCTCGAGTCACCTACTTGAGAGTTTTCTTCACTATGTCAACAAGCTCCCTAGTCACTACTTAATCACAACTCTACTTCTTCACAACTATCTATCTTCACAACTATCTACTTCATAACAATCTACCTCCCAACAATCTTTTACACACCACTACTTATATCTCACTACTTCTATTCACAACTTCTACTCCTAGATCTATCTAGTTACACTACTATCACACCTTTACAATGAATGTACACAACAACTAGACTATATACACAAATCTACAATACTCCACAACATGATGTTGAAGAAGTATTCTTATCTTGCACTTTAGAGATGAGAGGTGAGGGAATGAATCACTTGAAACAAGGATTAACAATTATATGACCAAAGGGTTTTTAGGAGGATGTTTAGAGAGATTTGGATCTGAAAATTTTCGTGCAAGAGGTGGGAAAAATTCCAGATTTAAGGTGGTATTTATAGGGAAAAATTTCTGACAGAATCTGACAGGGGAGCGTGGCCGGTCCCCTTAATTGTGTGCCGGCCCCCTTAAATTTAAGGGGGCCGCCCTTATAATTAAGGTGGGGGGGGGGGGGGCGCCCAGACGAAAACTGCAGTTTTCTTGTCTTTTTCTGGGGATAATTTATTTGGTGAAAAACTAACTGATTTTGGTTAAAATTTTGAATTCATATATTTATTATGAATAAAACATTTTCCTTTATTACCAAAAATATTTTTCAAAAATATATAATAAGTTTATTTAATTTTATAAACTTTGGATTATTTAAATAAACATCCCTTTGATCATAAAATGTATTAGTCACTTGTTTATTCATACCTTAAGTGATTATGTTGGATGAGATGATATAAACTTGCTTAAAACTTGTTTACATATTAACTTTGCGTTTAATGTTCTTATATTTTGTGATCGTCAAAACTTAAGGATATCGAAAGATATTAATAATGTTTTTATAAATTATTTATATCAACAATCTCCCCCTTTTTGATGATTACAAAATCTAAGCTCATTAAACTAAAAATTAATATATATGGAAGTTTTTAGTGTGAGTTTATATCACTTCTCCCCCTTTTTGTTAACATCAAAAAGGTTATCCTGACGAATGTATAGCTCCCCCTTGAAGTATACTCCCCCTCGTTTTGAGGTCATAAGAAATCGAGATATGGAATGCTTGCAAAAATATTTAGAGCAGAAGCAATATATATATATATATATATATATATATATATATATATATATATATATATATATATATATATATATATATATATGCATGGAACAAATATAAGATAACTAATAAGAATAATTTAAATAGATTATGTTGAAAACATAATCATTAATACATAAGCATATATATATATATATATATATATATATATATATATATATATATATATATATATATATATATATATATATATATATATATATATATATATATATGCTTTTCTAGCAAATTACACTAGATAATACTAAGTTGCCAACTTGAGGTCTCTTGAACTTGCTTAGAACACAAAAGGTTTGAAATGATTTTATTTTTGGAGATGGGAAACATGGTAGTTGGATTTAGGAAAGGTAGACTTTTGTGGGAATGGTTTTTGTAGAATTTGGAGAGTTTGGTGGTGAGTTTGGAGCGGAGGGATTTGCTTGAGGGTTGGTGTTTAGTGTTATGGATGATGTTAGAGAAGACCTAGTGAGGAGGTACTCAATCCAAGTGAGGTGTTCATTTATGGCCATGTTTTGTTTTTGGAGAAAAATGCAACAAGAACAATTGTTGACATGATTCTCAAGATGGATCAAGTTGTTGGGTGGTGATGAGTTGGTGGATGAAGGTTGTTGATCCAAATTGCTTTAAGCAAGATGTAAACCAAGAAGAGCACTAAGCTCATGTGCTTCTTTAAGTTCTTCAACCAACTTTTCATGTTTGGAAGATGGTGGAGTTGGATTGTGATTATTGATTGTGGATTGAACATGGAACATAGGTTTCATGTATGGATGAGTTTTGATAGTTGTTGTTTAAAGATTGAGTATGTTCCTCACAAGGGTCATTTGGAAGAAATGAGTTGGGTGAATGTGGAATTTCATTAGTGAAGGTGATTGTGAGATTGTCTTGTTGAGACAAAAGAAAGGTTTCATTTGGGTAATCATGAATGGATGAGGATGAATGTATGGTAGAATGGTATGTTTCATGAGTGGATGATGTTTTGTATAGTGGATTGGTAGTTTGACCAAAGTGTGAGGTGTTGGGAGTGAGATTGGGATTGTTGTTTTGAGATTGAGTATGCTCTTCATATGAATTGTATGGGTGAGATGAAAGTGTGTTTTTGGGAGTAAGGATGGAAACAAATGTGGATGGAGTAATTGTGTGAGGATGAGTGAGGTAAGTAATTTGAGTATGGTGAGGAAGGTGTGTGATGCAAATTGCGTTGTGCAAGGTGCATAGTATTGAGATCTCGAAGTTCGTGGAGTTGGTCAAGTTCTTCACGAAACTTCAAGGTTTACAAGGAAGATGATGATGAAGGAATTTTTTAATGTTGGTGGAAAAGAGAGTGAGGTGTAATATTGATAATTGTTTGGAGGTTGATATTTTTCAATAAAAGGATTGTTTCGAGGAGATAGATGAAATGTAGGTATGTAGATGGGAGCATAGGTAGATGCTTGACCATTATGAGGATTGAGAAAGGGTTCTTTTGAGTGAGCTTGAGGGTTGTGTGTATATTTGGAGATATAGGAGGAATTTGGTGTTGGATGTTTGACAACATCATTTGGTTCGATGGGCTTTTTATGGAAGGATAATATGTGTTGTATTGGCTAAGTAAAATGTGTTTGTGTATTTGGGAAGTGGAGAATCAAAATAGGGTGATTTGGGCTAAAGAGCAGAAAGCAATCTGTGAGCCTCGTGCTTCAGGTGGCCGGCCCCCTTAATCATAGGCCGGTCCCCTTAATTTTAAGGGGGCCGCCCTTGATCTTTAAGGGGGCCGCCCAGGGCCAGGTTCACAGAATGCCAGAGAAGTGTTTTTGGCAAGAGATTTTCAGAGAGGGGTTTGTTTAGAGGTTTGGTTTTAGGCAAGTCCAACTCTTTAGGCAACAAGGCAAGTAATATCTTAATGAAATATGCATGAAAAGTATATAGGCAAGCAAGTAAGCACATAAAATAGTCATAACTAAGCATGCATGCATAACCAATAAGACAAATAAGCAATTTAGCAAATCATTCAACCTAAAACTTCTATCTTAGTGTAAGGAAACTAGTTAGTGAGAAACTAGTGATGGAACAAATGTGATAGTGTAATTCTTGGTTTTGTTCTAGTGTATGCCTATATGAAACAATTATGGAGTTAAGATCGTTTCGACTCCTAAGCAACTATTCCTAAGAAACGATCCTTGTTCTCCTTGATTTAGCTTTGCTCACTTCTAAGTGTTATGTATATGTATATATTGGATATATATATATATATATATATATATATATATATATATATATATATATATATATATATATATATATATATATATATATATATATATATATATATAGACAACGAGAGTAAGACTATTGTGCATGATTTGAGAAAAACGTTTTTATCATTATTCAACAATGAGTATTCTAAACGTGAGAATAATTTCAAAATGAATTGAGATTTTATTTGAGAATATATTTATGCAAAACAAAATATCTCAATTCTTGTTTTTGTGCAAAATAGAATCCTAGACTAAGATTTGAGAAGAAAGAAAACTTAAAATTTTATGCTCTGATAGCCGGCCCCCTTAAAGTGAGGCCGGTCCCCTTAATTTTAAGGGGGCCGCCCTTATAAATTAAGGAGTCCGCCCATCTGACAAAGAAAATTTTTCAGAACTTTGATTTTTCAGAAGATGTTAAGTATTACAATAATTTAATCAATTTGCTTCATCATTCCTAATCCTAAACGTAAGTAGTTAAGTAAATCACGCTTAAGAGGCTTAGTGACTATATCGGCAATGTTACCTTCTGAAGCTACCTTCTCTATTGTTATATTTTCTTTTTGTATAATGTCCCTAAGAATGTGATGACGTATTTCTATAGCACCTTTGTTATTGCACATAATAGGAATATTTTCTAACCTAATGCCATAGTCTTCGAGAGCTTGTTTCATCCATAGTTTTCTTACGCGAAGGATCTAGTCTTACTTCTATATTAACGATTAATCCACTTAACTCATTTCACTTCATCACCATGAGTTTTCTACTAGTGGACATAGAAGATTTCCATTTTCTATGTTATTTGACAACAAACAATTTTAATTTAAATCCTAGGAAAGCCAACTAAGAGGGGTTCATAATATGTGAGCAAGTAAGTATTACTAGCTATATAACTAAGCATTATTCTAACTAGTTATTAATCTAAGAATATAAATTTTAACGATAAACTTAAAAGAAATGCGTACCTTTTAGTCTTCAATAAATTTTCTTAAAAAAACTTCAGGTTGCCATGTTGACTTATAGAAGCCATTTGTAGATGAGATTCCAATAGTTTTGAAAAGTGAGAACTTAGCCACTTGGTCCCATGGTCTCATTGGTCCAAAGTTGTTTGAACCAAACATGGTTTGCAATTGACTAGGATGCATGTATGGTGGAAGTATTCCCCATGGGCTAAAGCTTGGTTGATGTGGATAAATCCACATTGGGTGACTATTATTAGAAAAGTTTTGTCTACCTTGATTTCTACTATGTTGAGGGGTTTTAGACCGAGGATGAGGATTATTTGGTCTATTTGGAGGTGGAGCTTTAGATCTTAATTTTAGTTTAGAAAATCCGGTTTTCGCTTTTAATGATAGTTTATAAAAACTTTTTACTTCCTCATCACTCGCAATAGGTATTTTTCTATATTTTATAGGTACATACTTAGGTTTTGAGTATAATTGTTTTTGTTTACTAGATTCATATTCAAACTTTTCATTTTTATTTTTACTAGTTGAAACATTAGTTAAGTTGAATCCTAGACCGGTTTTATCTCCCAAAGTTTCTTGAACACTTATCATTTTCTTAAGTGAGTTACTACTATTTTTAAACTTGTCAAGTTGGAAAATTTCACCTTTAAGTTTTTCGTTTTCATTTTTGACCTCTAAACATGTTTTACATTCTTTAAAAACTTCTTTTTCTTTTTTCAAATGTTGTAGTTTAATTTTTAATTCGAGTACTTCATTTTCTAATTGATTATTAATATGTTTTAGTGACTTATTTTTAGCTATAACCTTTTGACCTATTTTGCATAACCTATTATATTCACTATCTAGGTCTTTTTCGTCTAATGATAAATTTTCGTCACTAAAGTATTCGGTTTCGGAACGTACCTCGCTTGATGTCTTAGCCATAAGACACTTCTCCTCATTTGTGATTTCTTTCTCATCGTCATCGTTATCACTCCAAGCTCCTCCAAAACGCCTTTTGATTTTGATCTCTTGGCATCATTGGACATTTTCCGATGAGATGATTTGGATCACCACATTTGAAGCACTTTCTCTCATTCTTGCTATACTTGTCATCTTTATTCTTTTGAGGTGCTCTCCTTTCATCGTGTGGTTGTTTAACGAATCTTCCTCGCCTTTTGAAGAATTTCTTGAAATCTCTTACGGCCATGGCGTATTCTTCGTTATCACTTTCGGAAGATGAGCTATCTTCGTTACTAGATTCCTTCCTAGCTTTCAACGCAATTGACTTGCTTTGCTCTCTTTTTGCATTGACCATCTTAGAGTCTTTCTTTATTATTGCTTCGTAGACTTTCAGGTTGCCGATCAACTCATCAAGTTAAAGAGTTGACAAGTTCTTCGATTCTTTAATCGCCGTAACTTTAGCTCGCCATTTTGGATGAAGAGCCCTAAGAAATTTCCTAACAAAATTCTTACTAGAAAAATTCTCATCAAGTGCTTTTAAACTTGTGATGATAATGTTAAACCTAGCAAAAGCATTATCAATTGATTCCTCCTCCGGAATCGTAAATTGTTCATATTGTTGAACAAGAAGATCTATTTTATTATCTTTAACTTGACTATTACCTTGGTAAGTGATTAGTAAATAATCCCAAATTTCTT
Source organism: Artemisia argyi (assembly GCA_030686995.1). Lineage (NCBI taxonomy): Eukaryota > Viridiplantae > Streptophyta > Magnoliopsida > Asterales > Asteraceae > Artemisia > Artemisia argyi. Next base: position 162,267,525 of record CM060691.1, read on the forward strand.
TTGCGGTTTTACACATAAAAATTCTTTCATATTCTTTGCGTGGTAACGCATTATAAATAACCATTTTAGCATCATTATTTTTTGCTAGTTTCCTTTTCAAATCATCATTTTGTTTTTTAAAAGATACAATTTCATCCATTTTAGTTTCAAAATTATATTGAATAGGGGTGATGAGGCGAAAAATGATCCGTTTTTAGGGGGTCATTTAAGCCCGAATTCGAATTTATTTGATCAAATATTGCCCTAAATCGTTCCTTTTGTGATTTTAGGTACTTTGGGAGTAAATCTGGAAAAGGAAGCAATTCAGACGTTTTTGGAGCATAAAAGTGAAGAAAACGCCAAAGTCTTAATTTTCCTTGCTGGGAACAGTAGGTGACGGCGTCAAGAAGGAACTTCTGACGGCGTCAAGAGTAATTTCCATGACGACCCAGTACAGATTTTACGGCGTCACGAAGTAGGGCGTCAAGAGTAAAAGTCATGACGGCCTGGAAATGCATAACACATGACGGCGTCAAAAGTAGATCAAGGCAGTCTGAGAATTATTTTGGCGGCGAGGTGACGGCGTCACAAGCTTGGTCTTGACGCCGTCGGACTCTTTTTCCTATATATAGTTTTCGAAATTTCACATTAAAAAGAGAGAAGTTTTGGAGAAACCCTAAGTACGAACTTGGTACGAATTTTACAGGTTTTTCAAGGGTTCTAAGCCCTTGATACCTTACATGTGTAATTGAGATAAGTATTCTTTCAATTCAATCAATATGTCTATGTGTTGGTTGTCTATATCATGTTCTTATCTTAATTCCATCATGCTAGGCTAGATCTATCTTGTGTTTACTTGGATCTAATGAAACCTAGATGTTAATTATGTGTTGATTAATTGTTTATAATTGTATTGGATGGGTGAATTCGATGTTAGGCTTAAGAAAACTGGCAGACTTCCAAATGGTAACATGCTTGAACGTCTTAGGAAACATGAACTGATGTGCACTAGGTTTTATTGGTTGTATTTAATGCATGAGCCACTGTTTATAATCCCTATGGTTGTGCTGGGCATGGTATAGGAGGAGATAAGAGCTCATAGGATTGGGGAGTTAAGTGCGCCACCCCATGAATGGTATTAAGGAATACAATCCGTCATCCATGCAACTATAACAAGTAATTAACGTGTAAAAGATGTCTAGAGAGTAGTGAAATCTAAGTAAACACATTTTCTCCACTTATTGCTCACAACCTTAGTATAATTTAGTTTATTTTCATTTTCAGTATTTTATTTTGATTGCATCTTTAGTATTGGGTTAGTTGACTAGCAACTAATTCCGCCCAAATCCTTCAAACCCGAGATTTTTAATTGCTTTCTAAAAAATATAAAAATACAAAAATAATCATCCCTCACCTTTAGAACTAGTATTTAGGTTTTCTAATCCTAGCGACACTATTCCTAGCTGAACGATCAATCCCCCGGTACTTGTCACTATACTATACTACAACGATCAGGTACACTGCCTGGTGGGGGTTGTAAGCTTCTCAAGATCCCTTGAGAGGTAAAACCTGGTGCGACTCTACCTAAAAGTATTTTTGCAAAAGATAAGTGTAAGGGGAAACCCCAAATATGTTTTTAAGAAACAAACCGATCATGATTCTCCACAATATTAAATGAACATGTGTATTCGTATTTGTTAGAGTCAAATGATTGTATTGAGTCATAATGAAGTTTTGCAGGATTTTCCAGGAAGTATATCCTTGTACATGGTTGTTTTGGGACGATTGGGACTCATGGGTAAAGTACTTATTTATGGAGTAATGGGGAAGAACATCATTTATTACCCCCATATGTACGTTAATCTTAAAAGTACTCAAAGTGTTTTGATTTTCTTAATTCGAGTCATTAGATTAGTTAATTGTAAAGTATGTAAAAATTCAAGTGTAAGGGAAATGTTCATTCCCTATGATGTATTATTTTGGATGGTAGGGTAAGAGTGTATGCAAAAAAAAAAAAAAAAAAAAAAAAAAAAAAAATCAAAAAATCAAGAAAAAAAGAAAAAAAAAAAAAGAGAAAAACATATGGACTACCATCCCTTTTTATTCTATGTTCATTTTTATATTTTTGTTATTTTTCATTTATTAGCTTAAGTCGAATCTAGTCATGGCTTAGCAACGCCACATTGTACATGTAATTAACCAAGATTATTAACTCGCCACCAGTAAAACTTCCTTTATCCAACAAAACCGTGTATTTCATATCCCTACACCTAACGTTACAACCCTTTAAAAAGACCTCTTTGATAGTTTATCCTAGGTGCTTACGCCATGTGGTGGAGGTTTGATCCTTTCCCAAGCCTATGATAATCTATTTTGCCATGACAGGTAGTGAGAGATATCTTCCGTTTCCATATTGTAATTTATACTTTATTACACCCGAGAGATGTGAGTATCTAAACACTATTTGTGAGGTGCTAGTGTATGACCTCCGTGCTTGTCTATTGGTCTTTAGTGGAACGATTATTTTTTGTAATTACTTTTATATTAGTGTTAAATGACCCCTAACTTGTATTTTGAGTAGAATAAAAGCGCATTTGCTTGAGGACAAGCAAATCTCAAGTGTAAGGGTATATGATGAGGCGAAAAATGATCCGTTTTTAGGGGGTCATTTAAGCCCGAATTCGAATTTATTTGATCAAATATTGCCCTAAATCGTTCCTTTTGTGATTTTAGGTACTTTGGGAGTGAAATCTGGAAAAAGAAGCAATTCGGACGTTTTTGGAGCATAAAAGTGAAGAAAACGCCAAAGTCTTAATTTTCCTTGCTGGGAACAGTAGGTGACGGCGTCAAGAAAGAACTTCTGACGGCGTCAAGAGTAATTTCCATGACGACCCAGTACAGATTTGACGGCGTCACGAAGTAGGGCGTCAAGAGTAAAAGTCATGACGGCCTGGAAATGCATAACACATGACGGCGTCAAAAGTAGATCAAGGCAGTCCTAGAATTATTTTGGCGGTGAGGTGACGGCGTCACAAGCTTGGTCTTGACGCCGTCAGACCCTTTTTCCTATATATAGTTTTCTAATTTTCACATTAAAAAGAGAGAAGTTTTGGAGAAACCCTAAGTACGAACTTGGTGCGAATTTTACAGGTTTTTCAAGGGTTCTAAGCCCTTGATACCTTGCATGTGTAATTGAGATAAGTATTCTTTTAATTCAATCAATATGTCTATGTGTTGGTTGTCTATATCTTGTTCTTATCTTAATTCCATCATGCTAGGCTAGATCTATCTTGTGTTTACTTGGATCTAATGAAACCTAGATGTTAATTATGTGTTGATTACTTGTTTATAATTGTATTGGATGGGTGAATTCGATGTTAGGCTTAAGAAAACTGGCAGACTTCCAAATGGTAACATGCTTGAACGTCTTAGGAAACATGAACTGATGTGCACTAAGTTTTATTGGTTGTATTTAATGCATGAGCCACTGTTTATAATCCCTATGGTTGTGCTGGGCATGGTATAGGAGGAGATAAGAGCTCATAGGATTGGGGAGTTAAGTGCGCCACCCCATGAATGGTATTAAGGAATACAATCCGTCATCCATGCAACTATAACAAGTAATTAACGTGTAAAAGATATTTAGGGAGTAGTGAAATCTAAGTAAACACATTTTCTCCACTTATTGCTCACAACCTTAGTTAATTTAGTTTATTTTCATTTTCAGTATTTTATTTTGATTGCATCTTTAGTATTGGGTTAGTTGACTAGCAACTAATTCCGCCCAAATCCTTCAAACCCGAGATTTTTAATTGCTTTCTAAAAAATATAAAAATACAAAAATAATCATCCCCCACCTTTAGAACTATTATTTAGGTTTTCTAATCCTAGCGACCCTATTCCTAGCTGAACGATCAATCCCCCGGTACTTGTCACTATACTATACTACAACGATCAGGTACACTGCCTGGTGGGGGTTGTAAGCTTCTCAAGATCCCTTGAGAGGTAAAACCTGGTGCGACTCCCACGTACATCTAGGGCGAAAATCACCAAAGGTAATGGCATGCCAAAGATCAAGATCTTTCGATTTCACATAAGTTTCGAATCTATTTTTCCAATATAAAAATCCATCACTTTCAAATAGTGGTGGTTTTGCATAGATTGCCCTTCTAAATATTTTTCCGATTCCATAGATCGGTACAAGTTTTAAAATACAGTATATCTTAAAAATCTTGTTTAACGTAGCTCTGTTGCCAATTGTGGAAAACTAGAAGGGGGGGTTGAATAGTTTTACGTCCGATTTAAAATTTATAAAAAACAAGTTGTTTTTAAAAACTTCGATTCGATCTTATGTGAACTGAAATCTTAAACAATATGAACAACTATATCTAAGTATAACAATAATAATAATGTAAACTAAGTATGTGAAATCCACACATGCATAATATAAACAATTATATATATATATATATATATATATATATATATATATATATATATATATATATATATATATATATATACGTCTACGTCTACAAAAGTAATAGCGATATAAGCAAGATGATAAGTAAGATATGGAAAGATCTAACCGCGAGACAAAGGATTTATAGTGGTTCGGCTACAAGGACACCTTCCTTGCCCTACTCCATTCCTCGAGTCACCTACTCGAGAGTTTTCTTCACTATGTCAACAAGCTCCCTTATGGCGGAGAAAACCTTACACACCAATATACACACCACAACTTCGTCACAACATATTCACACCTTCTACACAACTTATTCACACCTAGTCACTACTTAATCACAACTCTACTTCTTCACAACTATCTATCTTCACAACTATCTACTTCACAATAATCTACCTCCCAACAATCTTCTTCACACCACTACTTATATCTCACTACTTCTATTCACAACTTCTACTCCTAGATCTATCTAGTTACACTACTATCACACCTTTACAATGAATGTACACAACAACTAGACTATATACACAAATCTACAATACTCCACAACTTGATGTTGAAGAAGTATTTTTCTCTTGCACTTTGAGAGATGAGAGGTGAGGGAATAAATCACTTGAAACAAGGATTAACAATTATATGACCAAAGGGTTTTTAGGAGGATGTTTCGAGAGATTTGGATCTAAAAATTTTCGTGCAAGATGTGGGAAAAATTCCAGATTTATGGTGGTATTTATAGGGAAAAATTTCTGACAGAATCTGACAGGGGAGCGTGGCCGGTCCCCTTAATTGTGTGCCGGCCTCCTTAAAATTAAGGGGGCCGCCCAGCCGAAAACTGCTGTATTCTTGTCTTTTTCTGGGGAAAATTTATTTGGTGAAAAACTAACCGATTTCGGTTAAAATTTTGAATTCATATATTTATTATGAATAAAACATTTTTCTTTATTACCAAAAATGTTTTTCAAAAATGTATAATAAGTTTATTTAATTTTATTAACTTTGTATTTGTTAAATAAACATCCCTTTGATCATATAATGTATTAGTCACTTGTTTATTCATACCTTAAGTGATTATGTTGGATGAGATGATATAAACTTGCTTAAAACTTGTTTACGTATTAACTTTGCGTTTAATGTTCTTATATTTTGTGATCGTCAAAACTTAAGGATATCTAAAGATATTAATAACGTTTTTATACATTATTTATATCAACAAACCGCTTATTCTAGAAAAAATTCAATTAGTAAATGAATAAACAACAAGAAACATCTTTAGTAATGTTTAGACAGTTTCTCACGGGTAATGGTAGATTATACATTTTTTTTTTTTTTTTTTTTTTTTTTTTTTTTTTTTTTTCTGTGGTATTATAACATAGTTATGTTTGTTTTGAAACATAGTTAGATTGGGGTTATTGAGACGTTCCTTTCATATGTGTAGTTTGTTTTTTTACCAAAGGCCCTGAGAAGATACCACTAAATAAATCAGTCTTTATTGTAACTAGGAGTTTAATTGTGATGAATTTTCAGCGAGGACAAGCCATCTTAAGTAAAGTCCTATAGAAGGAGACTTTAGCTTTTACCGATAACTTATGTTGTCCGTGATAGTCCAAATCTTGTAGTCTTAATTCCTGCCATTCAACTAAATACATGATAATTTAATGGTAACGCTTATACAAGCTTTGAGATATGTCCCTGGTTAGTATGCAATTACAAAAGTTCATTTCCTAAATGGATTTTTATTTGTTTTCCCGCTTTTTTCAGATTTGGATGGTCAAAAATCCAAAAATTTAAGGTTATTCTGTTCTATTTCATCAGGTAAGTAAACAACAAAAATTAGTTATGTCTTGTTTGTTTGTATTGCATGCATCGTATCATGTATGTATGTTTCTTTTTTTAGGATGCTAAACCATTACAGAAGCTTGTTCCAACCAATGCCAAGTTGAACTGTCCTTGGTATATTCGTAGTATTGAATATATCAACGGAGTACGTTTGCAACTTGTGGAAACAAGAGATCAGTTGGATTATGAAGAGCAAAATACGCTCGATATTGATGTCTATGGAAAAGAAGGCTCTGAAAATGTTCAAGCAGATGAAAATTGTGGTGAGCTTGGTGAAACTTCAACGTTGAATGATTTCCCGGATTTGAGATATGATGATGTGGTTGGACAACAGTCAAATAAACATGAGATTGCGAATGAAAATCAGGAATTTGTGAAGGAAGATGTTCCGGAACCCATAAAATATGATACTTCTGTCAACGTTGTTATGAGTCCTGACAAAGCAGTTGAGTTACCAAGCTTCAACAAAGAATCAATTGAAGCTGAGGTTCATTCGATTAAGACGGAGGTTGGAACAATTGAAAAGGGTGTTGGAGATGTTGATGTAAAACACCTATTAGATGAGATATCCATTTTAAAAAGGAGAATTAGGGTTGTTGAGAGAGTTGTTGGAACAAACCTTGAAGACAATTTGGTAGTTCCTATCGAAAGCTCGCAAGATGATGATGGTTAGAATAAGGTATTGATTTGTAATTTCCTTTGTTGTATTTGAACTCATTCTCCAAAAATTTTACTAGTGACACAACTATTGAAAACTTGTTTTCAGTTGGATGCTGTTGATGTCCAAACACCATTGAAGACCAAGTTGGTAGTTCCTAATAACAGCTCGCAAGACGATGATTGTTAGAATAAGGTAATTATGTAATTGTAAATTCATTTTGATTTTTTTTTAATTCATTCTCTAAAAATTTTACTAGTTACACAAATCTTGAATACATGTTTTCAGTTGGATACCGTTGATGTACAAACACCATTGAAGACCAACTTAGTAGTTCCTAACGACAGCTCGGAAGACAATGATGGTCAGAATAAGGTAATTATGTAATTTTAATTTCATTTTGATTTTTTTTTAATTTAGTGTATAACAAATTTTACCATTGACACTGAATACATGTTTTCAGTTGGCTACGGTTGGTGCCTAAACACCATCGAAGACCCTTGTTAGAGGCGATGACAAGTATGGTTTGTATTATACGGACTCTCAATCATTTTCAGGCCCTATGACACAACTGATGAAAGCCATTTTACCGTCCTGTGATGAACCTGACCATTCAACTAATATTATGCAAGTGGACGCTGCCAATAAATTTGATTGTGGTGCGTTACCAAATTTGAACGAATCTTTTTCAGATATTGGTTATGATGGGTTCGATCAAACTCCTCATGAGGTTCGGTTATACTTATTGAATTTATTGCTTGTGTAATAATTTTTGTGAATTTTTAATAGATGAAACGTTTGTTTTTTAGGAATCGATGGATGTGGATATTAAAGAAAATGAAAGTGAACAAGTGGTGAAAAAACAAAACGACATTCTTGTTGATAAAGAAAGTGAGGTTCGACCGCTAAAAGCTATTGTTGTGTGGCGCGAACCTTCTTGGAAAAAACATTTATTTGAGATAGTTAAGGGTAATAAGGTAGGCGAACCCGTGCAAGAGGGGACTGAAAATGCAGATGATCCATCTATGGATGAGGTGGATATAGCAGTAGACACAGTTATGGAGAGGGTTGAAAATTTATATATTCGGGCTTTTGTAGAACCGTATCGTGAGTTGGGTGAACCGGGTATGGACGGGTTTGAAAAATTAGATGAGCCGGTTGCTGATAAAGCATGCGAAACAGCTCGTGATGGGGGTGAAAATTTAGATGAACCGGCGATGGCGGTTGCTGATATAGCAGAACTGGCAGGGGAGGGGAAGCAAATAGCAGATGATAAAGTAGAAGTCATTTGTATTGGCGATGAGGAGGACGACCCGGAAGTTGTTAAGTGACACTGTGACACCATTTTATATTATAAATAATTACTAATAATGCATACATTAATAATTTTAGTTACAATATAATAAGACATATAGCGTTACAACAACATTTATTTAAAAATATCCTAGAAAATCAGCTACAAGTCCATTACCCTATACTTGTCTTCTTATCACCTTGTACATGATCCTGACGGATTACACTATTACCCGGTTTACCACTTTCAACATGTTCCTTACAGTATACTTGTCTTCTTAGTTCCTCTACAATTTGAGTTGGAAATTGATCTTTTGGTTTAGCATTTGGGCTATATCTCTCATAAACTTCAGGAAATATGACCTTTCTTACAACCTTGATTGACCATTCCATATCATCAGCATTATGCTTTAACTTAATCTTTTTACCAGCCAACATGGGTAGTGAATTTAGATGATGGGAGACAAATGTTTACAAGCATGTGTTTTCTATTATATACAAAAAACCACACCACAATCTAGGTCACATCCTAACAGTCCACAAGTACTGTCAATGCAATGGAGATTTTAGATTTGAAAATAAAAAAAGCATGATTGACACAATATACTTGACCCACTACAATCATAACTTCCTTACATTTTTTTTTAGAAAATTGACAAACAGTTACATATGGTTTAACTAGTAACAATTTTTTCAGGCCGAAAGCGTCAGAGATATTTTCTATTCACTTAAACGGAAGAGGAACCCGGGGAAATATTTCATGTCACATTTTACTGCACTACCGGACACTACTCCAAAGAGATTGCGTTCATCCAGGCTCACTGATCAAAACATATCCCCTCCTCGAGCTCCAGATTTTGACGATACTTTGCAATTGGAACCCTTTGTTGAGGTAACCAATTTTGTAAACATATATTATGAGTAAAATCATTATATTTATTATAAGTTAAATTCATTATATTTATTTCTATTTAAGGATCTTTCAAGACGTCCTAGGGCAAAGAAACCAACAGTATACACACCACCTGCCATGCAAAATTTTTTGAAGGACAAAAATCTTACTTGGTTTCTTTTCCTATGGGGCAATCAAGACACGGTTGTTGCTCTCATTTTTTGGGAGAGACTATTGGGCAGAGGTGCTGGTAAATTAGGATGGCTTAGCAACGAGGTTGGTATAGTTTACATTATTTTTTTTGTTTATTTGTTTTTCCACATATCCTAAATCATGAAAATGCTAATTCCTTAAAAAAAAAAAAGCAGCACCTAGATGTATGGGTCGATTTAATGTGGATGTTCCGACGATCAGACGCTGACTGGACTATGGCCGGTACATTTTTTAGTGCCCAGATCATGAGTAAAAAGTAAATGTTACGATCGTATTGGGCAAATGGTGTAAAGTATCCGGTTCGTTGGACTGATGTCGAAAAGGTGTTTATATCTTGTAACACCCCCGTTTTTCACTGATCGCAACGGATTAAGTGTTTGGGGTATTATTCATGGAACAAAGACAAGATAATAGAAAACGAATCGAAAAGAGACATTTTTGAAAAAGATGTTATCATTCATTTATTTATTAAAGTTTTTACAGTAAAAGATGTACTTTTACCAAAAGAGAGGTCCCTAAGATACGTTTTTATGACACAAAACTTGATGAATGATAACTATTCTGGACATCTTCATGTCCAGTACTTCTCCATGCCTGGGTTCCTATAGTGCCTATTTACCTAGGATAACATGCTTAAAAGTCAACACATAGGTTGAGTGAGAGTCACAGGTTTAAATAGTTAAGGTATGAATACAAGTTCCACAGGGTTCAGCTTAAACCCTATGTGTGGAAAGGTTTTAGGGATAGAAGGTATATTGTACTAAGCTCATGAACCACACGTTAACAGTCCGGGTCATGGGGTCTGCAGACCAAACCATGAGGGGACGGGAAGGATAACTTGCCAAAGTTAAACCTTTAGTGGGTTCAAATATAGTACTTATTGGTACCACCCAGTGAGGTGTTAATACCAACGTTGTCAAACTCCAATAGATCTATCAACTATATTCGTGTTCGCGTAGGTAAAATATCCCAAACGATTAGATTCATGAATTTTGGTTATGTAATAATGGCAGATAGTTTACTCGTGCAATAACCAAGGGAAAAGACTTGTATTCAGTTTCAAGCATGTACCCCCCTCACAGGGTTATAAAACATTTAAAAGTGAGGCTATTAAAACTCCCCTGGGTCTTAAGGTAAGTAAAGTAGGGGTTTAGACAACTCACTCACGTATCCTAGGGGTTGTGTAGGTGTGGGTATGTCAAGTTTTAGTCTAGGTTTTTGTAACTAATTACTATTAGGTTTTTATATGTAACATAACACCGTTCGGGCCATTGTAATTCAGAAGTATATTACTCCTCACATGAAGCTCCCTACTATTGTATTATGTTATCAACATAATACCGTTCGGGCCATCAAAATTCAGAAGTTAATACTCCTCACACAAAGCTCCCTACTATTGAGTTAAGTTGTTATTAGGGTTTAGTTATAACATAGTACCGTTCAGGCCATCATATCTCAGAAGTATATGCAATACTCGTTCGAGGAGTCAGGGCACTTTAATTCATAAACCCAACAAACTCGTGAAAACGAAATATCCACATAGTACTCCTCGCATGAAGCTTCCTAGTATTATGTTATGTTTCTAACTTAAATAGGCTAAATAGGTTTCGTATTTATATGAAAATAGTCCATTTTTACCCCTTTAAGTTTATATATTTACATTTTCTACCCTTAACTTATAAACTTATAATAATTAAGCACATAACTTTCTAACTATTGCACATTTAGTCCCTATACTTATATATTCTAAAGAAATGACATAAATAGTCCCTAAACTATACTAACTTTCATTATTTACTCTATTTACCCTTATGTTTATAATATTTGCAATATTAGTCCTTTTTAGTTTAATACTTGTTTTAATATTTATCCTAAGGTTTTAATATATTGCAAATCTAGTCCTTACACTAATAACTTCAAGGAAATGTCAAAAATAGTCCCTAGACTTTATAGTTTCAGGAATTTACATTATATACCCCTATGCATGTAATATTTTGCAAAACTAGTCCTAAATGCATGTAATTCATATTTTAGCATGGTAAAACTTAGTTTCTAAGATTATAACTAACTCATATAAGTTCAAATAAGCCACATAATTCAGATTATATCATGTAAATAAGCTATATAACACATAAACATGCAATTTGACCAAATTAGGGTTTCAAAAGGAAAGAATGCAAAGGATTGGGTTCTAGGTCCTAGCTAAGGGTTCTAAGGTACCTAAGGTCTCTCCTTAGCCTATTCTAAGTATACTACACGTAAAGTAAGGCTTACCTAGGTCGGGGAGGGCTTAACGAGGGTATTAAGGTTTTCTATGGTTCTCTCGGCTTCAAACCACAACACAACACAACCAAAGCTTAGCTACTCATTTCCTAAGGCTTCTAAGGATCTTAAACTACAGAAATGTGAAGTAGAGAAGAGAAGGAGAGGTGTGAAGAAGAATGGAGGGGATGAGGGGGTATTTATAGCCCGCGTATGGAGTGTTGCCCAAGTCTCAGCTGCTAGGTGTTATGGAGGGGGAGGGGGAGTAAGCAAAGCTATAGGGTTTCGTGGAGAGCCTAGTGGTGACGAGGAGCAGCTACATGGTAGCTAGGGGGCTGAGCTTAGGCCGGTTGTGGTGTAAAGAAGCCAAGGGAGGCGGTTTGGGTTAAGGTGGTGACAAGTAGGTGATCCACCTAATTTTTTGGGTAGTTAGAGGTACTAGGGTGCTAGCTTAGTATTTTGTAGGTGCTAGGGTGGTTGCTTGGTGGTTTTAAGGTGTTTAAGTAGCATGATTTAGGTGTTTAGTTCAAATTTTAGCTTAGTTTTATGTTGTGTGAGTTTAAAGTTTTACCTAGATATTAGTGTTTCATTTAGGGTCCTAATGATGTTTAGTAACTAATTTAAGGTCTTAGATAGCTTATACTAAGTGGTGACAACTTATGGTAAAGATTTGACCTAGTTTAGACCTAGTTTTAGGAAGTTATGACCTAATTAAGGTTTTGTGCTTATATGACTTGTACCTAAGTTATAGGGGTTGTACTATGACCTAAGGGTTCTAATATATCATATGGAAACTAATATAATCTATATATAAGTCTTAAACACATTTCATGTTAGTTCAGATAAGCAGTCAGGGTTTTAAAACCTAACCGGGATCACATAGGTGCATTTAGGGTTTTTCTAGCAAGTATGGTGTATTATAGTGATAGTTTTATTAGTGAAAATATGTTTATAACCTTGACTTGACATACCGGGAAGTTTACATTAAGTAAACATAGTAGTGGTTGGCATAGGTGGATACGTGAGCTTGTCTGGAGGCTAGTTAGGTCATAAGGATATAATAAAGCAAAAATTTAGCTCGGGAAAACCCTATAATCATTTCTAATCCTAGTGTGCTCTAATGAGGGCCTAAGTTAAGTTAGTAAGGCATTTCTAATCCTAATGTGCTTAGTGAGGGCTTAAGTTAAGTTAGTAAGGCATTTCTAATCTAAGGTGAAGTTAGTGAGTTGTGACATATCTTACCATAAAACATTACGTATACTATTGCACTTTTACTTGAGTCTTCCTTGTTCATAAATAACACTTGTCTCTAATATGCAGGTACTATTTCCAATTAATGAACCGGACGAACACTGGGCGTTAGGAGGGCTTCATATACGTACGGGTGTTTTGACAATATATGATTCGCTTCCAAAATTTTCAAGAAAACGAGAATGGTGGACGAAGACAATGCTAGCAAAGTTTGAATATGTGCTGCCAAAATACCTTAAAGAACAAGGAGTACTTGTGTTAACTTGAGTTGTCATGCTGGTGGTACTAATGTGACCATGTATAAATTCATCAAGATCATCATTATCACAGTCATCAAAGATGTGTGCTTTGTTTCCAAAAGTGTCACCATCTTCTACATCTGTGTCATAGCTAGGAGTTGAACTATCATCCTGAGCATCAAGATCATGTTCCATAAGATTATCCCAGCTAGCCACTTCTTCAACATGAGCCATGAACACCATGCTTGGTACATAAATTTCTTTTTCATCATCTTCAGAGTCAACTAGAAATTCCTTTTCAAGAACTTGACTTGATTCTTTCATTAGGGCAATTTCCATTTTCTTCTTGTAATATTCAGAGTCACGAGTCTTTCCCCCAGGTTGCTACTTGAACAATCAGAGAGATCACTTGTGTTGATGTCATTGAGTGAGTAGTCTTTGAGACTATTGCTAAGTTTGACAAGTTCTTCAATCAGTGTGTGTTCACTCACATCCATATCACATGAAGGGTTCAAGGGATTATCCTTATTATTGAAAGTGATTGGTCTTTCGTTTTCATTATGAGAGTTGTTAAAAGGAATTGTTGAAGTTGATTCAGAAAGAAGTGTTTGCATTTGGTCCATGTGGAAATGGATACCATTCTTAAGATCATGTTTCATGAGTTGATGTTCTTCTTTGTAGTGTAATGATTCAAGTTCTCACCACATGTCATGAGCATTGTGATGTTGATCCACAAGTGAAACTAGTTCATTAGGAATAGCTAACATTATAAAATGTTTAGCTCTGAAATCAGCAAGGTATTGCTTAAGTTCATCATCATTCAAATCATTTTGTGATTGTGGGATAGTGAAGGTTGGGTGACTTGGATCAGCAATTTGTTTCATAACATAAGGACCATTGTTGATGGAGTTCAGCAAGTATGCAGCATCATCAAAGTGACTCAACCATGCTTTGAACCAAAATGCCCATGTAGTGTAATATCCAGGAAAAAGCATTGGTGGTCTTGTCGATGAACCCAATATCATACTAGCATAACATGAATCATGATTAATAGACATTGTGATAATGGATCTTTGATATGAGATGTTGTTTTGTTTGAGTGAGGTATTTTAGTATGTTTGAGTTGTGATGGTTGAATGTTTGCAGAATTGATCTAGTGCAATGAGTATGATCAAAGTCTTTTACAAATTTGAGGGATTTGTTAACTTATAAAAGTCTTTAGGTCAAAGTATCGCAATAGAGTCTCATGAATAGTAACTATCGCAGCTTCTGGTGAAAATTGGGCAGAGTTTTCTTTCATAAAAGGTGGGTAACAGTAAGTCTCATAAAATCCAATGTCGCAGAGCCTTAGAAGTATCACACATGTACAAGAGCTATCGCAAAAGTCCAATGCGATCCGAGCAGAGTTTTCTTTCGTAATTAGTGGGTAACAAAAACTTTTGCAGAGAAAGTATCACAGACAATTCTTTCGTATCCCACAAACTCTTATCACAGACAACTATCACGGAATCCACAACCCTTGTATCGCGACCTAAACCCTTGCGATGTGAGCAAAACAATGCGAACAAACTCTTAACCCCTACTTTTACGAGCAAAAAGTACACTACTTCAAAAACCTTAAAACCACAAAAATCAGCCTAGATCTTCACTAAATACTTAGAAACTATGAATATAATGATGAAAGACTCTTTCTTTTTCAGAAATAAGTTATCTTAACATACGTATAACAAGATTAACCACGTGAATGAGTAATCTAATCACTAAGTATGAAGCATAAGCTATTTTAGAGAGAGAAAGTGAAGAACACTAAGAAAAACAAAGCTTCTAAAGACAAGAGAAGATTTAACAACACTAAAACAATCACTACAAGAAACAACGATTCATATTTGGCTCTTGATACCAATCGTTGTACCAATATTATCACGTCTACAACTAATCTAAATATGTAAAGTGGGTGTGAGCACTTTAGAGAGAAGAGAGAGAGATATATCAAAAGTCTCGCTTTGCTAGAACATAGAACACATACCACATAACCCATGAGGTAGGGGGTATTTATACCCAACGTCTAGCCAAGCCTCCATCGCGGATATGACTAATATTACACAACATACCCTATACTAAGATAACATATAAATAGAAGTCCCTAACTGATGATTTACACTTTTCGTGTTCCAACAGGCTTGTCATTATCCTGCACCCTGAGAGATTCCTCAATACGTAGATGACTACCCAACTGAACAAGTGTCAGTTCTTCCTTCTTATGTTTCAAGGTATGCTTGAAATCTTTCCAAGAAGGAGGTAATTTGTCAATGATACAAGAGACTGATATAGCCTCATCCATGTTCATTTTATGTTGTGTAAACCTTCCAAGTATACCAAGAAGTTCATTGTATTGTTCCATAACTGGTCTTGAATCAATCATTTTGTAATTTGTGAAATTACTTACAAGAAACTTATTACTTGAAGCATCCTCAGCCATATATTTGGCTTCCAAGGAATCCCATAGTTCTTTTGAAGATTCAAAATTCTGATAAATGTCAAAGAGAGAATCAGACATACCATTGAGGATTAAACCTCGACAGACGTAATGATCACACTAGTACAAAAAGTTCTATTGGTCACGCATGGTCGATTTTGAAATGTCACACTGTAACATTTATACGTGACTAAATGTACCAGAATAAAATGAACAGCCACACTTGATCCGACTTGTGTGACCATTTCGGAACTCTATTGTCACACATTTGAATATTTATGTGACTAGAGGTAACTGGAAAAAAAATTGGATTATTTAGTCACTTTTAATTCGAGACGTGTGACAGATACAAATGAGCTCGAAACATTAGCCACACTATAGATATACATATGTGACAAATATATGTCACACAATTTAAAAGTGTGACCAAAATAGATATACGGTCACATGAGGTAATTGTGTATGTGGCTAAATTATATAGTCAAGTTTGTCACACATTATTTAAACATGACTGCTATTCTTTGCTGAATATTTAGCCACATAGCGTTTGAAATGTGTGACAATGGAAAAGTAAGTTTGAAGCATTAGTCACGAAATGCGTTTAAGAGTGACAAATATATGTCACACACTTGAAGAGTGTGACCAAATGTCATATACTGTCACACTAAACCATAGAAACATGATTAAGTGTAACTAAAATTCGATACATATGGTCATGTAAGTTAATATGTGTGTCTAAAGTTTAGTGTGTGTTTTTTTGCCAAATCCTAATGGTTATTATATGTGACTAATACATTCAAAATAGTCACATTGTGAAATATTCATGTGACTATTATTTATAGAAAAATGTGAAGTCAGTTATCATTAACCTTGATATTAGTCACATTGAGTTTTTGTGTGACTAAATTAAAGATGATATATATATGGTCACATGAAGTATTTATTTAGGTGGCTAAATCATAGTGTCATATTTTGTCACACATTATTTAAATGTAGTCACAATTCGATACATATGGTCACACGTTTCTGATAACTTATGTATACGTACTCTATCTAGTTTGAGTCAAATTTGATATTCACTGCATGAATTGAGATCAGACTATTAGTCGTGACTCTTCATTTGCCCCATTACAATGCTCCTAGTTATACTTAGAACTGTTAAGTATATTTAGATGTTGGGATGATTGTGCATATGTTATGGCTTGTATTTTCTTTGTTTCTAGACTAACATTTTGCAGGAAAAGCAAAGAAAAAGTTGTTTGGATTGGAATATGGGTGAATGCTAGTAACTCCGAACTTAATGCTGTTAATGCTAGTAACTCGGAACTTAATGCTGCTAAGCAGAACTTAATGCTGCTAGCCCGTTAGTGCCCTCACGTGCGTTGCATGTCAGGGTATTTTTGTCACTTCACTGTTCCCGCTATAACACATTAACGCACTTCAGCTACCTCCCTTTCATGAAAATCGACGAGGATATTTTTTGCAAATAACAAAACTAAGTCGTGTTTAACATAACAAAATCACACTCACATAAACGCTCTATCTTCTTTCAACCTAATATCTCAAACAATACAGTCGGTGCTTAGCAGTCGTGATTCTTCAAAAAACACACGTACCAGGTAACCACATTTACTGATTTTTACTTCATTCAAATGGTATTTTGCATTGTTTTATAACCATAATCGTTAATGCAGTAACCATGTTTGGTAATCAATTTATTTGCGCTGTGGACAATCCTGATGTTTTGGATGAGTTTGTAAGTTAACACCATTATTGACAAGCTGTTATCTCTCTAAGAAACTAGTTTAATTACTCATTCCCATAATTATAGTCCACTGTTGACTTTTGAAGTCTTTAGTTTTCAACTTTGACCTTAAATATTTTTATTTGTGTTATATATTACTTGATGCAAAATATATGAATGGATTAAGTTTTGAATGTATTTTCCATTGGTATAATTTTTATCAACTATTATATAACACAAATAAAAATATATAAGGTCAAATTTGCCAAATGAAGAGTTAAAAAGTCACACATTAAGTGTCCACTATGACTTTTTCAAGTCTTTTTTCTTCAACTTTGACTTCAAATTTTTTTGTCCGTATTATATAGTACTTGATGCAAGATATATGAATGGATTAAGTTTTTAGTTGTGTTTTCATTTGTATACTTTATTTTCATATACTGGAACTGCATAATGATTATGTTCTAGGAGGTTCCTATACTGGAAATGGTTTTATTTTCTTAGTTAACTGTGGGGGGGGGGGGGGGGTGTTAGATGGAAAGTTCATGTAAGGAGAGTCTCACAATTTAAGTGTGTTGTTGAGGGAGCAAGGTGGAATGATTTTGTCATTCACAATATCTCCTGTTCTGCTATTGAGTACATACATTTTGTTGAAGAGGGTAAGGATGTGTTTTATGTAACTTGCTATGGTGAGAATGGGTTGGAGTTTCACAATTATGAACCCGAGAGTGCCCCATTTTGGAGATGTTTAGTGCCTGTGACAGACACCTCTCTGCTTATGCAGTCGTTGGAGGAAGACTTTCTGAGATATCTGGATGTTCCAACCCCTACTAATTCAGTCATGGTTTCCACTAACACGACTGACTACAATGTTAGGTGGTCAGTGATCATCTCTATGGTCGATACGTCCACTCCTTCTTCTGTGGCGGTGGTTGGGTGACACTCGCTCGAGACTTGAATTTGAAGGCTGGTCAGTGGATGGTTTTTACTCAGGTTTGCCCGGGCCAGGAATTTAATGTGATGTTGTTTGAACCTGATGGAGGGGCCATCACAACTGTGGAGACATACAGCACCAATATTGCCATGAATGCTTTGTGTCACCAACCACATGACTATGGTATTTTTTCCTTTATTAGCTTTAACTACATCAAGTATATGATATCTTTGTAACATTTTGGATTATCTATAACTTACTCATTTTGTATTATTAAATTTAGATTTTGAAGCCTGACGGATGAACTGGATGTGCAGATGGGCATTTCACACTGTCCACGACCAAGAAGATAGGGCATTCTACCGACCACTGACTGCATGCTTCTGGAGAAATGGACAACTAGTAAGTTTCTTGAAAACTTTGATAATTTTGATTGGTGCAGCTACAAGGGTCCGCTTCTTTTTAGCAGATGACACAAACTGGTCCCAAAGAGTCTTAATGTTTGATGTGTGTTGATGGTTTGATGGTTGTTGATGGTTTTATGTTTGTTAATGGGTGAAACAATATTTGAAAGTTTTTGTAAGTTGGATAAACTTTTTTGTAAGTATTTGATGTATGATAAACCAAATGGGTTTGTCACTAGACAATGGTATGTAATTAGCTAATTTAGGACGAACCATATGGGTTTATCCATAGACAATGTTATGTAGTAAACTATGTAGGTTGACATTGTTGTACGAAAGCGGCTTATACGGCCTTATAACTAGTTAATTGGGGATTTAAACCCTTAAGTGTAAAAGTTACCAATCCACCCCTGCACTCTCATATCTAGCAGTACAAACCCACCTGCAGTAACGTTTTCTTAGCAGCAGAAACTTTTGATTAACATGATACAAAATATATCCCAAGTTCTTGTTAATGAACACAACAATCAAAATATTGTAACAATTAAGTGTAAATGTTACTAATCCACCCCTGCACTCTCATATCAAGCAGTACAAACCCACCTGCAGTAACGTTTTCTTAGCAGCAGAAACTTCTGATTTTGATAACTTTTGATTAACATGAGACAAAATATATCCCAAGTTCTTGTTAATGGACACAACAATCAAAATATTGTAACAATTAATGAGAAAATTTAGCAATGACAAAGTACGGGAATTAAAATTAAACATATTCCATTAAAACTTGAAATGAAAAATTACAAAATACTGGTAACAAAAGGTACACATTCTAAAATTTTACTAATCTAAAAGGATTACAACATTTTATTCATAAAGTCAAATAAAGTAGTACAAAAGGATTACAAGGTTTATTCAAATTACTTCCTAACTCAATTAATACATTTTCTTTTTACCCTTCCCTTTTGAACAAACTTTGGGCATTTTTGGTTCCCATGGTTTTATAGCCTTGTCTTCACAAGTCTTAGCATTGGGCAGGCCTAGCACCTGAACCCTCTCATCAAAAAGCTCTTTGGCAGTCTTTTATGGAGTTTTAACCTTCTTAGCATCTTCCTTTTTGTGCCTGATCCAGAATATCCCTTTAGAAAGTAGTCTGCCCATGTATTAGGAGGACCTTCTGTGGAGTTTGTTAGACTCCTTGGACCGTTTTGAGCATCTAGGGCTCAATAATAACATATACAATATGCAGCGGAATAATTAAAACAAATCATATGTTATTGACAACAAGGTTTTTCCCAATCACCTCCAATTATTATTTGATCAGAATAACAACGTGTTACCAATTGTAACAAGGATCTAAGACACCTCAGACCTTAGAGGATTCGAACTAACACAAACTAGTTCTAGGCGTTTATAGTTTACACGCCCTAGAACACACACACACACTTTTCTAGTCGACTACATTGTGAAAGACATATGAAAACATGTACCCTATGTCTCTTTATATAGAGAGATATTAGGGTTTACAAAAAACTACGAAGGACTAAATATAAAATCTTCTTTATCAAGCAAGTCCTTCTTGTTTCAATCTTCATCTTTTATAGAATTCCAGCTTTGCATTATAGTCCCTTTGTTTCATTCTTTTATCTATTTTGTCACATCAAATCAAGAATCCCAACAATCTTCCCCTATTTGATGATGACAAAACAAACAAAGTCGTGTACGAACTTCCCTAGGCGAAGTAGAGAAGTTGAGATATAAACATCTCCCTGAATGAAACAAGTATTTTCTTCCCCTTAAGCCATGCCATGCCACTCCAACATCTCTTCCCCTTTTTGTTATCAACAAATAGGGAACATATGAAATATGATCTTTACCATCACGAACCAATATCACAAACTTCCAATCCAAGCCTTCCAATGTTTCAAATTGCCCTCCATGAAGCACAAAACGAATAATGAACCCAAAACAATAGAACACTCCAACTAGCAGTAGAAATAGTGATCAATAGTAGCAAACATCAAACACTTCCCCTTGAGTGGTGCATGAACATCAAATGAATAAACACATCATAAGAAGAAGCTTCCCCTGAAATCAATGTGTTAATCATTTTCATGATTCTTCAAATCTGTAAGCTCTATGTAATGATCACATGTGAAGAAAACCAAATATAACGAATTTGTTGAAGAAGTTGAATAACCCAAACTTGTGTCTTATGTCTTGTACTAACCACGTGACTTGGAACGTATACGTAAACCAATGTATAAGGAGATCGCAATCCCTTGACAATAACCACTGAGCACAATAAAGTAACTCCTTCAAGTGTCTGTCAATTCTTCGTCACATCTTGAATGCACAAACAAGTTACCTCCTGCTAAAAGGTATAATAAAACACAAACTTGTGAAACTCAGCTACAGCATCAAATAAATTATAATCAACCTTCTTCGTAATCAATTCTTCAATTAAAACGAGCCTTAAATCTTTTAAGAACATAAACCAAAACCAAACTCCTTGTGTGTGTGAACCAAATAAACATATGCACTTCCCCTTACTGCTTATAAATCATCAAAACGCAACAGTAGAATAAATAACACAGCAGCAGAGTGTAATACTGAGCAGCAGTGTGGAGCAGCAGATTAAATAGAGCGGCAGAGTAAATAGCGTAGCAGTAGAGTGAACTTCGTAGCAGCAGATTCAGGAATGTAGCAGCAGAATTCAAACATAGCTGTGCTATTTTGCCATTATAATATATCATCACTAATAACTGTGCCCTACTTCAATCAATAAACTACAGCTTGCCACATGCAATACATGACAACACCATGATGAATTGTACCTTATACATCGTACCATCACTGTCTCATATTCTTGAATTTGTACGAGATTAATGAATTTTAAATAGCACCGATCCATGTGAGAGCACTAACCCCAATCTGATCACCGACTCAATAATTTGTGAACACCAATTGCAAAGTTGGTACAATTAATACATAAAAGATCATGCGACCAATCAGTGTACGATTAAATTAATTGAATACCATTGGTACGAGGTAAAAATTGTAGACTCATTCACTCCACGACATAACTAATTTATTCAAGATAAATATCAAACTTCATGACACCATACGCAAAAGACGTCATCTCCCAATTAATTGCATCAGTCTACCATGAATATAATAAATCGAAAGCACTTGATGCACAAGACGACAAACATAATTGAAGGATAAATTGTTTACCGTATAACCTTTTTGTCGCAACAAGAATTTATCACAGCAGCCAAAATTCGAAACCGTAAAATCAAACCTGCTTTCTTTCAACGACCATAAAACCTTGTGAATCCCTAGGTAACGAGCCCCCTTTCTCTGATACCAATTGTGGAGTTTGTTAGACTCCTTGGACCGTTTTGAGCATCTAGGGTTCAACAATAACATATACAATATGCAGCGGAATAATTAAAACAAATCATATGTTATTGACAACAAGGTTTTTCCCAATCACCTCCAATTATTATTTGATCAGAATAACAACGTGTTACCAATTGTAACAAGGATCTAAGACACCTCAGACCTTAGAGGATTCGAACTAACACAAACTAGTTCTAGGCGTTTATAGTTTACACGCCCTAGAACACACACACACACACACTTTTCTAGTCGACTACATTGTGAAAGACATATGAAAACCTGTACCCTATGTCTCTTTATATAGAGAGATATTAGGGTTTACAAAAAACTACGAAGGACTAAATATAAAATCTTCTTTATCAATCAAGTCCTTCTTGTTTCAATCTTCATCTTTTGTAGAATTCTAGCTTTGCATTATAGTCCCTTTGTTTCATTCTTTTATCTATTTTGTCACATCAAATCAAGAATCCCAACACCTTCAGAACTGCTTGATATGTGAAATGAACTTGAGTCACTGCTGTCAATTTTAATGATTTCTGCAAAAAAATAAAAAATATAAAAAGGGGTTAAACTAGGATTTGTGATTTGAGATACACATGGAAATGAGTATAAAATGGGGATATGGGAAAAACCAAACTACCTATGTTTAATGCAGGAAAGGATTGATGTTTCCCACTGGTGGCTTGAACCTTTTCAACATCTTCGGGCCAATCATGATCCATTGGGATGAGTGTTTGCCAGGGATCAATGCTTATATATAACTCTTGACAGAACTATATACATATTAGTCGCCAACAAAGACTAGTCACAATGGAACATGATTGCCTTGAAGAAATCTGCAAAATTTCATGATTTACCTGATCCAAATATCCCTTTGGAAAGTAGTCTGACCATGGATTTGCTGCAAAAAAAAATTAAAAAATATATTAAACTTTTAAAAAATATAGTGTAAATGAAATAAAAGATAATGTTGCAATTCAGGGTCTGTTTGAAATAACCTTTGTTCTTGGAAATCCAATGGCCACATTACCTGGTGGATGGTTGGTTTTAGATCATAAAAAAGAATGGAATGCAATAAACTAACATACATAACCCTTCTAACTTCCCACTACTGCTCCTTTTGTCGTTTCAACTCCCTTTGAGCAAAGGACTGCACCAGCCGCATTGCTAGATTGTTGAAAAAACAAAAAAAATAGTATGGGAAGTTAGAATGGAAAGGTATGTTGAAATTCCAGACTCAAAGTAATACAAACAATCTACAAATTTTGAGTAAAGAATAGAGTCTAAGTAACATCACTCATCTTGAATGCGATAATGGAGTGTGGCATGTCATGAACAGTAGACACTATATCATTATTGCATTGATCAGGACAGATCTATCTAACGTTGCAGTACCGTTTAATAACCACACAAACGGTAGTAGACGTTTTCCAAATTAAGCAATGGAACCATCTACAACGCTATATAGAGCGCCCTAATCATTGAGCTTTAAGTTATTAGAAAACAGATTCTTGCTATCATTTATATTGCTCCCTTAGATGTGACGAACATACATATTAATTATGTAGATTCTACGACATTAGAGAGCTAATTATGCATGAATGAAATCATATAAAATTTATATTAACAATGCAATGAACTACCATCCTTTCTACCCTAGCCAACAACAACATATTATTCAGCCTTGAATCTCTAACCTACCAACATGCTGGAAGACGAAGACGCTAAATTCAAGCATCGAACCTACAAATTATACTTGATAATTGTTTCTGTATTTTGGCAAAGAGCAAAGATGAATCATCGATGGATGAAACACCATAACAAGTTTATGTTCATACTTGAAAGTGGTGTCTTTGCATCCATCGATGATACTTCTTCCATCTTTAATACTTGGATATTTTAGCCTAACTATTCGCACACACATCCGTCACTTTTCTTCCTTATTCTCTCAATACAAATGCAAAATAATTCTTATACCAGATAGTCAACCTAAGCCTAAGATAAAATAAGCTAATCCAAGCAAACCTTAATATCTCTTTTGCTCTAATTATTCGCAAAAACAACACAGCATGTTCTTCCTTATTCTATCAATACAAATGCAACGCAATTCTTATAATAGATAATCAACCTAAGCCTAAGAATAAATAGCTCTAAGGGGATATTTGCATTATATTAATTAATTTGTGATCTTATCAGCTTTTTGAGATTTGGGATCAAAACCCTAGATCAGAGTTAGTTTCAACTGTGAGCGTGAGAGAGAAAGAGAGGATTATGTTGAAGTGTTCTGATGTACGTGGGAGTCGCACCAGGTTTTACCTCTCAAGGGATCTTGAGAAGCTTACAACCCCCACCAGGCAGTGTACCTGATCGTTGTAGTATAGTATAGTGACAAGTACCGGGAGATTGATCGTTCAGCAAGGAATAGTGTCGCTAGGATTAGAAAACCTAAATACTAGTTCTAAAGGTGAGGGATGATTATTTTTGTATTTTTATATTTTTTTAAAAAGCAATTAAAAATCTCGGGTTTGAAGGATTTGGGCGAAATTAGTTGCTAGTCAACTAACCCAATACTAAAGATGCAATCAAAATAAAATACTGAAAATAAAAATAAACTAAATTAACTAAGGTTGTGAGCAATAAGTGGAGAAAATGTGTTTACTTAGATTTCACTACTCCCTAGATATCTTTTACACGTTAATTACTTGTTATAGTTGCATGGATGACGGATTGTATTCCTTAATACCATTCATGGGGTGGCGCACTTAACTCCCCAATCCTATGAGCTCTTATCTCCTCCTATACCATGCCCAGCACAACCATAGGGATTATAAACAGTCGCTCATGCATTAATACAACCAATAAAACCTAGTGCACATCAGTTCATGTTTCCTAAGACGTTCAAGCATGTTACCATTTGGAAGACTGCCAGTTTTCTTAAGCCTAACATCGAATTCACCCATCCAATACAATTATAAACAAGTAATCAACACATAATTAACATCTAGGTTTCATTAGATCCAAGCAAACACAAGATAGATCTAGCCTAGCATGATGGAATTAAGACAAGAACAACATATAGACAACCAACACATAGACATATTGATTGAATTAAAAGAATACTTATCTCAATTACACATGAAAGGTATCAAGGGCTTAGAACCCTTGAAAAACCTGTAAAATTCACACCAAGTTCATACTTAGGGTTTCTACCAAAACTTCTCCCTTTTAATGTGAAAATTAGAAAACTATATATAGGAAAAAGGGTCTGACGGCATCAAGACCAAGCTTGTGACGCCGTCACCTCGCCGCCAAAATAATTCTCGGACTGCCTTGATCTACTTTTGACGTCGTCATGTGTTATGCATTTCCAGGTCGTCATGACTTTTACTCTTGACGCCCTACTTCGTGACGCCGTCAAATCTGTACTGGGTCGTCATGGAAATTACTCTTGACGCCGTCAGAAGTTCCTTCTTGACGCCGTCACCTACTGTTCCCAACAAGGAAAATTAAGACTTTGGCGTTTTCTTCACTTTTATGCTCCAAAAACGTCCGAATTGCTTCCTTTTCCAGATTTCACTCCCAAAGTACCTAAAATCACAAAAGGAACGATTTAGGGCAATATTTGATCAAATAAATTCGAATTCGGGCTTAAATGACCCCCTAAAAACGGATCATTTTTCGCCTCATCATATACCCTTACACTTGAGATTTGCTTGTCCTCAAGCAAATGCGCTTTTATTCTACTCAAAATACAAGTTAGGGGTCATTCAACACTAATATAAAAGTAATTACAACAAATAATCATTCCACTAAAGACCAATAGACAAGCACGGAGGTCATACACTAGCACCTCACAAATAGTGTTTAGATACTCACATCTCTCGGGTGTAATAAAGTATAAATTACAATATGGAAACGGAAGATATCTCTCACTACCTGTCATAGCAAAATAGATTACCATAGGCTTGGGAAAGGATCAAACCTCCACCACATGGCATAAACACCTAGGATAAACTATCAAAGAGGTCTTTTAAAGGGTTGTGACGTTAGGTGTAGGGATATGAAATACACGGTTTTGTTGGATAAAGGAAGTTTTACTGGTGGCGAGTTAACAATCTTGGTTAATTACATGTACAATATGGCGTTGCTAAGCCAAGACTAGACTTGACTTAAGCTAATAAATGAAAAATAACAAAAACATAAAAATGAACATAGAATAAAAAGGGATGGTAGTCCGTATGTTTTTTCTCTTTTTCTTTTTTCTATTTTTTTTTTCTTTTTTCTTGATTTTTCGATTTTTTTTTTTTTTTTTTTTTTTTTTTTTTTTTTTTTTTTTTTGCATACACTCTTACCCTACCATCCAAAATAATACATCATAGGGAATGAACAGTTCCCTTACACTTGAATTTTTACTTACTTTACAATAAAACTAATCTAATGACTCGGATTAAGAAAATCAAAACACTTGGAGTACTTTTAAGATTAACGTACATATGGGGGTAATAAATGATGTTCTTCCCCATTACTCCATAAACAAGTACTTTACCCATGAGTCCCAATCATCCCAAAACAATATGTACAAGGATATGACTCGACTTAGCAACCATGTAATCAATTAGATAGTTAACTTAGGGTTTAACAAATAACAATAATGCACTAAAGATGAGTGCATACACAGAAAGCTAAGGCGATTTGGGTGTACATTTAAGTGGGGTGTAACAAATTCTTCCTTTAAGTAAAATGCTTAAAGTTAGAAACGAAAAGATAGGCTCGGAGGGGTGTACTAGGGGTTTCGTGTACTAAAAATGAGTACAACGCTAAGGGTGTGGGAAAAAGTAGTTGACTTAACTAGCCAAGTAATATGACTTAAATGGTCAAGTAATCATGATACGGGTTTAACACAAGGGTGATCCTAATGCCTCTTATCATGTAGTAAATCCTACTACACGAATGTAGTCTCACTAGCGGTCTCGGGATGCATCACTAACGCAAGTTCTAGAATCTAAATGCTACCAGTACAGTCATAAGCACTAATAGTAAATGCTTTTCCTATCAAATCTAAAGGCGAGCCTCACATATTTAGGTGGAAAATTTTTCTGAATATACGGTTATGTGCTAGTCATACAATCTCCTATCCATGAGACGCTTGCTATGGCTAAAGTTTCACTCCTAAATGTTGTAAAAAATTTTAAATTTGGCGCTAAAATTACACTAACAAGTATTTCTCATAGTTTTATTACACATCTACCATTAAACAAAACAAACTCAAGCGAAAGTGCATATGTAAGGTATCATCTTTTTACCCTCCCCTTACACTTAAGATGAACATTGTCCCCAATGTTCAAGTAAAAAATGTAAAAGTTAAAAAGTAAAAAGAATGAAATCAAATACTCCCCTGATTCGCTCGGTATGGATAATAAGGTGGCCAGGCTAAATTTTCCTACAAGAAAATGAACAATCAAAGCTTCCCTTCCAGAATATAAATCATCTTCTTGTCAAACATAACCTGTAAATCCTGAAAAAATAGACAAAACAACCTCGCGTAAAATCGGCAGCATCCTATATAAGTTACTAAATCCTAGAAAACAAAATAAGATATAATGCTTGTGGAATGAAGTTTGCAAATTTCCTGGAGATTATAAAACTTAATAATTCACAAAAACCATAAGATTCCGTTAGAAAAACAAAACCGGTAAAATTTCCAGATTTTTTACACGTGACGCTGTCAAGAGTTAACTCGTGACGCCGTCAGAAGTGACCTGCAGAAATTCTTATGTTAAGTTTCCGAAAATTTTCTGGAAAACTTGGTCTTACTTCCTGGAAAATCCTGCAAAACTTCATTATGACTCAATACAAGCATTTGACTCTAACAAATACGAATACACATGTTAATTTAATATTGTGGAGAATCATAATCGGTTTGTTTCTTAAAAACATATTTGGGGTTTCCCCTTACACTTATCTTTTGCAAAAATACTTTTAGGTGGAGTTAAGACTAAGCCAAAACAACAAAGTAAAGTATTTTCACTATTTAATTGAGAAACATAATCTACCAACAATAAAAATAAAGCATGCATACGGAAGCAAATAACAAACAAACAAACAAAATCACACAAAACATGGGTTGCCTCCCAAGAAGCGCTTTTCTTTATTTACGAGTCTTTTAGCTAGACTCAAGGTCATGGGTTACTACGTGACCTCGTCATTGGTTCCACTCTCTAGGTCGTCTTCTAAACTAGTATCGCTTTCATAGTGTAAGTACTTCGGATATTCGAACTCGAAGATATCTTTTCGATACTTAGAACCAAGCTTACTGACTCCTCCCAAACCAACCAGTCAGCCGTGTGCAGCTGTTAGGCCCACCTGGGAGAAAGTGCAAGTTAATATTGACCGTGGAAGTACAGGGAAATCCCCGGGTCATTAAGTCCCAACGAGATTGAAATTGTATTTGTGAACGATTAGGAAAGTGAGTGGTACTGAGGACAGTAACAAAGATGATTTGAGGGTTGATTATACTACTGATTGCTTGATATTTGGAAAATATAAAACTATAACAAAAATACAGATATAAGCACAAAATCAGGTAATCAGATAACAGACAGAGAAAAGTGGTATTTAACAAGTTACAAACTACAGGGGTTAAAAGTGAAACTTTTAAAAATTTAATATTAAAGAAAATAGAAAATGAAATTTAAACTATGAAAATGATTATTATAATATTTAATTACTATTTAATTAATAAAACTAATTAAAATCTAATTTATAAGTATTTTATTAATTAATAACTATTTAACTTAATTAAACTATTTTAACAATTTTAAATTATTATTAATACTAAATTACCTTAGAAAATTATGATAAAATTTATAAAACAATTTAAACACTACAGGAATACTACAAAATTATAAAAACTTGCTAAAAATTAAATTTAAGCTAATTGACTAATTAATTACTTATTAATTAATTTTAAGCTAATTTAATTAATTTAAATAAGAAAATTATAAAATGAACAGTGGAAATTATGAAACTATTTTTTAAAAGCCTTAACTACTTTATAAAACTTAGGAAAAATATAAAATTCTACTTTTGTTAATTAAAATTAAAGAAATTTATTTAATTATTAATATTACCTATTTAATTATTTAAATTAGTTTTAAATCTAATAAATAGTAAACTGCTTAGGAAAATTCTAAGAAAATTATTTTAACTACTTTAAGGTACTAAGTAATTTATAAAATTATAAAATTGGACAAGTGCTTATTAATAAGCTAAAATGAAAATTAATTAGATAATTTCTATTAAATAGAAGCTATCACTATTTTTATGTTTGCTTTTTCTGGTTTTTCTTTTATAAAACTACTTAAATACTTAAATAATGAAACTTTAATAAAGACAACTATTTTAGAACCTTGAAATAAGCACTGAGAGTGCTTATAAGCTTATACAGTTGACTATGGTTGACTAAATTAAGAATTAAGCTAAGCTGAGGTTATGTGGGGTCCACTATAGTGAAATCTAGTTTACCTAAGTTACTTACACCTAATTAAGCTAAATATGGTGAGATAAGCTCCTAGAATAAGCTGGAAATACCAAATAAGCACTTGCTTATTTCTCTTCTGACTCAGAAATGGGACAGAGTTTGGGGACAAGTTTAGGTGGGGTCCACTGATCTATAGGTCAAACTAAGGGTCAAGTTTTGAACCTGGGTAGGAGGGGGGTTGTAATAAGCTAAGTAGAAGGTGTGGGGCCCACTGAGTTGGCCACAAATCACCACCAAAGTGTTGGTGATGGCTGTGTATCTGATGTGCAGGGTAAGGCTTTGCCTTGCAGTCCACTTTCAATGAGTGTGGGGTCCACAAGAGTAAAACAGGGTTCAAGCTAAGCCTAGGGGTTCAAATATGGGTTGATAAGCTACAAATTAAACCAAGAAGTTAAGCTTTTGGCTTACTAATAAGCTCTGAATGAGCCTTCAAAATGGTGATCATATACTGAGTACTCAGTATAGCTTGTTTTACACAGGTCACAATTTGGATCCTAAAAGCTATGCCACAATAAGCTAAAAGCTAAACTAAGCCTAGATGAGATAAGCTGGTGTATTAAGCTACAATTAAGCTAAATCCTAGGATGTGGGGTCCACTGAGTTGATAAGAAATCACCACCAAAGTGGTGGTGATGGACTGGGTCTAAATGAGCAGGGCACACCTTTGCCCTGCAAGTGAGTTTGAGGGTCTGTGGGGCTTAGAGTAAAAATCCTAAAAATATAAAACTTATTGGAACTTAAAGCTGAGGTGGTAGACTACTAAACCTGAAAAGCACAAAGTGTAATTCTTAACACATAAATCTACAAAAATCTCCTAAGATTTGAGAAAATCTGAGTAATACAAATTTGACTTTTGAATGAAACTTGGTACTTTGACTATTTTGGATTTCTAATGATCACTTCAGATTGTATATGTTATATTAAGCTATTGTAAGGCTAAAATAAGCTATATGAATTACTTATAAGCTATTGGGTGGGTTTATGGATCACAAATCCCTCACAGTTAACTGTGAGGGTTGATTAACTACCATTTTGACTTTTTGTTAATTAAGACTTGGTTTTTAGACTTTACTTGACCTACCTAGACCTGATGTAAGTTAACTGAATTAAGAGAAACAACTTAGACACCCAAATTCCTACTGAAATAAGCAAAACCAAACACCCCCTTATGTATCACTGTCTTATGATTTATGAAGTAAATGGTTATAAGAGCTTCTGAAACAGATTAAAAACAACTTAGTAAGATTAATTAAGCTATAATAGACACTTAAACACAGAAAACAACAACAAATAACCTGGATTATTGATTATACTATTTTTACTGTATGAAATTTATTTCTAAGTAATTATGAATTTAAATGAACAAGCTTGCTATATTTAGTTATATTATTACTACCTAGCATCAAATAAGAACAAACAAACCAACAATTAGATTAATAGGAGATGCCACAGTAAAAACCAAAGATTGAGATTGGAAACTTACAAGTTGCTTTCCTGCTCAAAACCAAGAACCAAGAACAACTTATTTCCCCCCCTGAGGATCTAAACCAATACTCCAAGCTTCCTTATGCTTCCAATTCAGCTTTGAATCCCAGATATCAAGAACAAATTGCCACAGTTGACTATCCCAGATATCAAGGACCTATTTTGCCATAATTGAATAGTACACGGTTATTTTTTATTTTTTCTCATTATTTAAAATACCGGGGACTATTTTTGCCAAACTTGCAAAGTTGAGGGGCCTTTTTGTAATTTCTCCAAACTTTTAACATAAGGACCAAACCTGCAAAGTTAGATAAACCAAGGACCAAATTTATGATTTTTCCATTTTAAAAATATCCAGGGACCTTTTCTGTAATTTTTCAAACTCCAGGGACCATTATTGTAAATTTGGATTTTTAAGGGACTGTGATTGTAATTTCTCAAAATGTTATCAAAATTGTTCCATTTTGTCATTCATGCATAGTACAGGGGTATTATTTGTAAATTTCCAATTTTGAATACCTAGGGACCATTTTTGCCAATTTTGTAACTTGAGGGGTAAAAGTTTCCAGTTTGTATAAACTTTCATCCAGGGATCATTTTTGAATATTTTTGGTTTCCCAAGGACTTAAGTTGACTTTTCATTCATTTTAAACCTTCAGGGACTAGTTTTGTCAATATTTGAAACTTGAGGGACTGAAACTGCCAATTATGCAAACTTTGTACGTTTTTCATTAGTTTTTGCATATTTTGTATTTGAAACATATAAAACACACTTCAAAGATATTTTAAGTATTATGATGCATTTTTGAGTGTTTTTGTATGTTTTGGCAGTTCAGATTGGTACAAAATGATGAGTATTTAGACACTCATCAATCCCCCACACTAAACTATTGCTAGCCCATAGCAATCTATTTGAGAAAAAATTAATGGATTTTTACTCTTTACCAAAAGCCATCACTTCTGGAGTAGCCAGGTGTAAGAACTGTGGCACACCTAATAACCGTGTTATTTTTAGTAAACCACCAGCTGTCAACGGATTTGATTAGTCTTTACCAAAAGCCGTTTGCTTCTGGACTAGCCAACTCTTGATGGAATAGTCAACATCTTGGTGAGCTGATTACCAATTATGGTTTTTCCACGGCCTTTACCACAAGCCATAATCTCGTGGGCTAGCCAACTCATTTGTTTTCGGGGAGTTGAGGAACCATACAATTTTTGGCAAATTGCAAGCCATCAACGGTTTTGAGATGTCTTTACCAAGAGCCGTTTGCTCCTGGACTAGTCAATCCTCCATGTCTGATTGATACCATTATTCGCATTTCTAAGTGTGAAAAAACTGATAATTTTGATCAAATGGGGGTTCTTGATGGAACATGTGTTTTGCATTCGTGAGAGCGCTCCCCCACACTTAGAACTGAATATTGCCCTCAATATTCACAGTACTTGGTGTCCCACCAAGACTTTAGAACGTAAGGAGGCAATACTATTAACCTTTTTATTTTACTCTATTTACATACAAACTCACTTTTTTCTTTTTATTTGTCTTATACTTTTTTTTTTTTTTTTTTTTTTTTTTTTTTTTTTTTTTTTTTTTTTGAAAAAATATTTTACATATGTACAACATGTGGTTCGTCTCCCCCACACTAGGGTGTTAGAAAAGAGAAAGAAATCAGAAATATGAGTGAAAACCCATATTGCTATGCTTTTGATTACCGAGTCAATAGCTTGACTCGACCTCGAATTGATTTGTCCATGAGGTAGCTTGTTTTTGATTCCCGAGTCACTAGCTTGACTCGACCCCGAATTAAAATTGTCCTTGGGGAAACTTGTTTTTGTTAACCGAGTCGCTAGCTTGACTCGACCCCGAATTTATTGGTCCATGGGGTAAGTTTGGAGATCCGGGACAACCATTGGTTGTATGTCCCCTCCAAAATAAAGTTTTAACCGATGACCATTTACTTTAAAATTGGGACCGTCGGGTTGTAATAACTCAACAGTTCCATATGGGTATACTTTTGTTATAGTAAATGGTCCAGACCAACGGGTTTTTAGTTTACCCGAGAAAATTTTTAACCTTGAATTGAAAAGAAGAACTCTGTCACCAACGTTGAAAACGCGGTTCTTTATTTTAGAGTCATGTTACTTCTTAGTCTTTTCTTTATAGATTAAAGAATTTTCATAAGCTTGATCACGTAATTCATTTAGTTCGTTAAGTTGAACTTTACGGTGATCACCCGCTGTCTGAAGGTCGAAATTTGCATGTTTTAAGGCCCAATAGGCCTTATGTTCTAATTCGATCAGAAGATGACATGCTTTCCCACACTAGCTTATATGGAGTACACCCGATGGGTGTTTTGTAAGCAGTGCGGAAAGCCCATAATGCATCGTCCAGCTTATCCGACCAAGAGGTACGGTTTTCACCAACCGTCCTCTCGAGAATTCTCTTAATACCCCGATTTGAGACCTCCACCTGCCCACTTGTTTGGGGGTGGTATGCTGTAGAAAGACGGTGAGTTACACCATATTTCAGCATTACTCTTGCAAATTGTTCATTGCAAAAGTGAGTACCACGATCACTGATAATGGCACGAGGAGTCCCGAATTTGGCAAAGAGAGATTTTAAAAATTTACAAACTACTCGGGCATCATTGGTGGGTAAGGCTTTTGCCTCAACCCATTTTGACAGATAGTCGACAGCGACGAGTATATACTTATTCCCTCGTGAAGACGGGAATGGCCCCATAAAATCAATGCCCCACATATCAAATATTTCACAGACTTGGATGGCGTTTTGCGGCATCTCATTCTTTTTAGAAATATTCCCGTGACGCTGGCAAGCCTCACAGGTTTTGATAAGTTCATGGGCGTCTTTATATATCGTGGGCCAAAAGAATCCTGAATCAAACACCTTTTTGGCGGTGTAGTTTGGGTTATGATGTCCCCCCGTGGGTCCATCATGACAAGCTTTAAGAATTTCCATGGCTTCTTGGCCATGGACACACCGTCGGATGACTTTATCCGCACATATTTTGAACAAGTAGGGGTCGTCCCAGAAGTAATGTTTTACATCTTTAAAGAGTTTTCTTTTCTGTTGGGACGACATCCCTTTCACAACGAAATTTCCCGCACGGTAATTTGCAAAGTCGGCAAACCATGGGGTGGTGGTATTATCCCGGGTAGAGATTAGATTTAGAGTCTCCAGAGGAAAAGTTTCATTTATTTCTTTTCTCTCGAGAATATCCTGATGAGAATTTTCTAACCTGGACAAGTGATCAGCAGCAAGGTTTTCTGCTCCTTTTTTATCTCTTATGAGAATATCGAATTCCTGGAGGAGTAGGACCCAACGGAGTAGTCTTGGCTTTGCATCCTGTTTAGTGAACAGGTATTTCAAAGCCGAATGGTCCGTATACACCACGCTTTTGTTTAAGATTAAGTAAGACCGAAATTTTTCGAAGGCATATACCACGGCTAATAATTCTTTTTCTGTGGTGGTATAGTGTGTTTGAGCTTCGTTCATGGTCTTACTTGCGTAGTGTATTGGCTGAAAATGTTTGGTTTTGCGTTGCCCCAGAACTGCACCAATAGCGAAATCGCTAGCATCGTACATAAGTTCAAAGGGTAAGTCCCAGTCGGGGGCAACAAGGATTGGTGCTTCGGTAAGCCTTTTCTTTAAAATTTCAAAAGCTTCGATGCACTCGGGGGAAAAGATAAAAGGAGCATCCTTTTCAAGAAGATGAGTCATAGGCCGGGCTATTTTGGAGAAATCCTGAATGAATCTCCGATAGAACCCGGCATGTCCGAGAAAACTCCTTATTCCTTTAACAGTGGTGGGATGAGGCAGTTTAGCAATAACATCAATTTTGGCCTTATCGACCTCAATCCCATTTTTTGAAATTTTATGGCCGAGGACAATGCCCTCTTTAACCATAAAATGGCTCTTCTCCCAGTTTAGACAAAGATTAGTGTTTTCACAACGTTGAAGCATTTTTTCTAAGTGGGAGAGGCACGAGTCGAAAGAATTCCCGATGACTGAGAAGTCATCCATGAATACCTCCATGGTTTTTCCAATCATGTCATGGAAAATAGCCATCATGCACCTTTGGAAAGTGCCTGGAGCATTGCATAACCCAAAAGGCATGCGACGATAGGCAAATGTCCCGTAAGGGCATGTGAAGGTAGTTTTATCTTGATCCTGTAGATCAATGGGAATTTGGAAGTAACCCGAGAAGCCGTCAAGGAAACAATAATACTCATTTCCCGCTAGTCTTTCGAGCATTTGGTCCATAAAGGGCAGAGGAAAATGGTCTTTGCGGGTGGCTTCGTTAAGCTTTCTGTAATCAATACATACTCGCCACCCTGTAACCAAACGAGTTGGTATTAACTCGTTGTCCTCATTTGTGATAACCGTGATGCCACCCTTCTTTGGAACACAATGTATTGGGCTTACCCAAGGACTATCTGATATAGGGTAAATCAATCCCGCATCAAGAAGTTTGATAACCTCTGCTTTTATGACTTCGTGGATTTTTGGATTTACCCTTCTTTGATGCTGCACAGTAGGTTTAAAGTCCTCTTCCATTAGGATTTTGTGTGTACAAAAATCCGGGTTAATACCCTTTATGTCTGAGAGCTTCCAAGCAATTGCTTGCTTGTGGGACTTTAGAACCTTAAGCAGCGCAGTTTTCTCCTCATCCTTTAAGTCTTTTGCAATAATGACTGGTAACTTATCGTTACCTTCCAAGAATGCATATTCTAGATGAGGAGGTAGGTCCTTAAGTTCAACCTCGGGAAAGTCATCATTTTTCTCAACATATTTGACTTCTACCTTATGAAGTTGTGGAGGTAGAACAGGAATGGGAGAAGGATCTTTGTTCAATAACTTCTCAAGGAGAAGTATATCCCCCTCCGGGTCAATCTCCTGGTAATCAATTCCTTCGGGAACTGAGTCACTTTTGAGAAAGGCCTCTAATTCCTCAAGGACGAAATCACTTCCCTCAAACGGAGTGAGGGAAGGAGAAAAATTAGCGATTATGGGATCAGAAGAAATAGTGGGATTGCCACTCGGAAATTTATCAGCGAATCCAAGGAATTCCTGAGCATACTCCTCGGATGCAATGTCAATGACATCAATTTGGTTGACCGAATCAGCATTATAATTCGAGGAGTATCTCGAGGTTTGATCAAGGTCGAACGTTATCGCTTCATTGCCAACTCGTAACGTGATTTCCTCATCGAAAACATCGATTAATGCACGTTCCGTTCTTAAGAATCCCCTCCCAAGAATGAGAGGAACTCTTGGATCTGCATCGAAATCAACAACGACAAAGTCTGCCGGAAAATTGAATTTTCCCACTCTCACAAATACGTCCTCGGCAATACCGAGGGGACGTGAAATTGAACGGTCTGCAAGCTCGAGAGTCATGCATGTGGGACTAAGTGCCTGAAGAGAGAGCTTTTTCCAAACTGAGTGAGGCATTAAGTTGATGCTTGCACCAAGATCGGCCAAGGCAAAACATTCAACCATACCCGGGAAAGTACATGGTATTAGGAATCTCCCGGGGTCTCCTAGCTTAACGGGAAGCTTTTTCAATAGAACCACAGAGCAGTTCTCATTGAGTGGAGTTCGTGCCATTTCAAACATTTTTTCTTTATTGCTCAACAGGTTTTTGATTGTCGATGTGAATTTGGGCATTAAAAGAAGAGCATCCGCGAAGCTAATATTGAAGTGTAATTCTTGGAAAATCTGAAAGAATTTTTCCATCTGATGATTAGCTTTTTCACGGAGCTTTTGATCTTGTAATCCTGAGGGATATGGAATTGTTGTTTTTGGGTTGGCTTTTGGATATTCAACAGGACCTTTGGTAGTTTCAAACACGACTCTTTTAGTGGGAGTCGGGACCGGGATAACTGGAGGAGGGATGTCATTGGTACCTCCGTTATTATTAGGAAGTACCGTATCCGTGGTATCCTCAGTTTCACATTCCTCTACAGGGATAGGAGATGAGGTAGAGGGAGCTGTAGGTCCTTGGTGAGAAACTCCACTTCTTGTGGTGATCGCCTTTACATCGCCCCTCGGATTAGCGATCATGTTGCTAGGTAAAGTTGTACCTGAGCCCGAGGGTCGATCATTTAAAGACTTCTGGAAATTAGACATTTGACTAACCAGCATTCTGTTTAGTTCTTCTTGGGATTTCATAAACTGTTTTAATAACTCATCATGTGATGGTCCAGTTGGAACAATGGCTTGATTTTGGTTTTGAAAATTTTGAGCCCGATTGTTTTGGAAATTCCCATGTTGCTGATTGTTGTTACCTTGGAAGTGGTTTTGTTGTTGAAAATTACCCTGTGGGTAATTGTTCTGACCTTGATTACGATTATAGTTCCCTTGGTTCTGATTTTGAGGAACCTGGTTTTGACTAGAGTTGAAATTCCCTTGGTTGTTATAACCTTGGTTCATCCGGTTCTGGTTCTGATTCTGGTTAAAGTTCTGGTTCCTATTCTGAGGTTGATTAAACCCTGGTGGTCCAATATAGTTATTAGAACGGTAGCTCAAAAGGTTTCGGTCTCCTTGCGGTTGGTAAGAATTACCTCCCGTATTATAGGAACCTTGAGCTGCGGATATGTTTTCACGAGCAAAGCCACTGGAGTGTGGGCACTCTGTGTAGGGATGTGGACCACCACAAGTTTCACAACTCGGGTTAACAGTTTTGACCTGATTAGGATTATTCTGATGGATACGCAAAACTGCTGTAGACAAATCATCCAGCTTTTTAGCTAGGATTGATATTTCATTGCTTGCCGGAGTGTCTGACTTAAATGAGTCGTTCCTCTCAGCAGAGGAGTCCCAAAAATTATGATGGGCAGTCATGTTTTCGATTAAGTCATAACACTCTTCAGGGGTCCTTTTCATAAAGGTGCCCCCAGCAGCAGCATTGATGGTGTCACGATGACGGAGTGTCAAACCATTATAAAAGGTATCAATAATGGTGACAAGAAGCATGTTATAATTAGGACACCGATCAATGGCGAGTTTGTAGCGTTCCCATGCCTCAAATAAGGACTCTTCGGGAAGCTGTCTGAAGTTGCTGATATCATTCCTCAGCTTTGTGACCATAGATGGTGGAAAGTATTTGGCCAGAAATTTAGTTATCATCTCATCAAAAGTGTGGATCGAATTCTTTGGAAGTCGATCGAACCATGAAGTTGCATGATGAGTGAGAGAATAGGGGAACAAGTATAAACGCAGGCTGTCTTCGGCGACGCCATGTTGTTTCATGCTTTGGGTGACAGTTAAAAATTTGTCGAGATGCCTGTTGGCATCGTCACCCGGCAATCCGTGGAACTGGCACGTATTCTGGATCTGTTGTATCATGTGGTGTTTTAATCCAAAATCCGTGGCTTCAATAGTGAGTGGTGCAATTGGTCCACCCTTCCCGTGCATGGTAGGTTGACACAGTTCCTCCATAGTTCGGGTGTCAGGAACTGGTTCATCCTTGGGAAGGAATGGGGGCTCGTCGTTCATTTTTGTTGTGTGTTCTTTTTCAACAATACGTAACTCGGGTACGTTTTTCTTCTTTTTATTCTTTGCTTGTGAACGAGTGCGCATGCACAAAAATTAGTTTTCAACACAAGATAGAGGCAAAACTACAGTGAACTTAAACCCAATAATCACAAATGAACAGCTTCTTTAAAAAGGTACACTATTCAAAAGGATACAATGGTAAGTTTTAAATCTTAGGTTTGGGAACTTATTATGTTCACACCTCCAGTTGGTAGGTGTTCTGCCTTGGTTTGCGGTGGTAAACTTTTATGTAATTATATTCACAGTAAAATGTTTTGGCTTTTTGTGTATAGGTGAAAAAACTTGGACAATATTTTTGAAACTGATTCGTTAACCGAAATCGTTCCTTTAAGATTACTCGCAGGCTGGCGGGAGGAAATAAATGGATCCCTCTTAAGTTCGCAATTTAATGTCAGAACTTACCTTAAACCAACTGTATATGTTGTAATCGTAAAGATACGAAGTAATTTAACTTCACAGTTTTGTTTTGTTGTTTATGATTTGTTTGGTGTTGTTAACACTTCAGGAGAAATGTAATTGAACGTTTTCAGATATGATTTTGATTTTTCTTAAAAATTTACAAAGTGGTGATATTTGTACAGGAGGGTTTTTGAAAACCACTAAACTTTTACCGTTTTGAAATACGCAACAACCTCCCCGGCAGCGGCGCCAAATTTTGACTCCTCCCAAACCAACCAGTCAGCCGTGTGCAGCTGTTAGGCCCACCTGGGAGAAAGTGCAAGTTAATATTGACCGTGGAAGTACAGGGAAATCCCCGGGTCGTTAAGTCCCAACGAGATTGAAATTGTATTTGTGAACGATTAGGAAAGTGAGTGGTACTGAGGACAGTAACAAAGATGATTTGAGGGTTGATTATACTACTGATTGCTTGATATTTGGAAAATATAAAACTATAACAAAAATACAGATATAAGCACAAAATCAGGTAATCAGATAACAAACAGAGAAAAGTGGTATTTAACAAGTTACAAACTACAGGGGTTAAAAGTGAAACTTTTGAAAAATTAATATTAAAGAAAATAGAAAATGATATTTAAACTATGAAAATGATTATTATAATATTTAATTACTATTTAATTAATAAAACTAATTAAAATCTAATTTAAAACTTAATTTAAATTAACTAAAAATTACAACTATTACAAATAAACCTAAAAACTTATAACAATAATTTCTAAACATAAATAAGAACTTGAAGAAAGTATAAAAAATGAAAATAAATATTTTTGTCTTTTTATAAGTATTTTATTAATTAATAACTATTTAACTTAATTAAACTATTTTAACTATTTTAAATTATTATTAATACTAAATTACCTTAGAAAATTATGATAAAATTTATAAAACTATTTAAACACAACAGGAATACTACAAAATTATAAAAACTTGCTAAAAATTATATTTAAGCTAATTGACTAATTAATTACTTATTAATTAATTTTAAGCTAATTTAATTAATTTAAATAAGAAAATTATAAAATGAATAGTGGAAATTATGAAACTATTTTTTAAAAGTCTTAACTACTTTATAAAACTTAGGAAAAATATAAAATTCTACTTTTGTTAATTAAAATTAAAGAAATTTATTTAATTATTAATATTACCTATTTAATTATTTAAATTAGTTTTAAATCTAATAAATAGTAAACTGCTTAGGAAAATTCTAAGAAAATTATTTTAACTACTTTAAGGTACTAAGTAATTTATAAAATTATAAAATTGGACAAGTGCTTATTAATAAGCTAAAATGAAAATTAATTAGATAATTTCTATTAAATAGAAGCTATCACTATTTTTATGTTTGCTTTTTCTGGTTTTTCTTTTATAAAACTACTTAAGTACTTAAATAATGAAACTTTAATAAAGACAACTATTTTAGAACCTTGAAATAGGCACTGAGAGTGCTTATCAGCTTATACAGTTGACTATGGTTGACTAAATTAAGAATTAAGCTAAGCTGAGGTTATGTGGGGTCCACTATAGTGAAATCTAGTTTACCTAAGTTACTTACACCTAATTAAGCTAAATATGGTGAGATAAGCTCCTAGAATAAGCTGGAAATCCCAAATAAGCACTTGCTTATTTCTCTTCTGACTCAGAAATGGGACAGAGTTTGGGGACAAGTTTAGGTGGGGTCCACTGATCTATAGGTCAAACTAAGGGTCAAGTTTTGAACCTGGGTAGGAGGGGGGTTGTAATAAGCTAAGTAGAAGGTGTGGGGCCCACTGAGTTGGCCACAAATCACCACCAAAGTGTTGGTGATGGCTGTGTATCTGATGTGCAGGGTAAGGCTTTGCCTTGCAGTCCACTTTCAATGAGTGTGGGGTCCACAAGAGTAAAACAGGGTTCAAGCTAAGCCTAGGGGTTCAAATATGGGTTGATAAGCTACAAATTAAACCAAGAAGTTAAGCTTTTGGCTTACTAATAAGCTCTGAATGAGCCTTCAATAAGCTAAAAGCTATGCCACAATAAGCTAAAAGCTAAACTAAGCCTAGATGAGATAAGCTGGTGTATTAAGCTACAATTAAGCTAAATCCTAGGATGTGGGGTCCACTGAGTTGATAAGAAATCACCACCAAAGTGGTGGTGATGGACTGGGTCTAAATGAGCAGGGCACACCTTTGCCCTGCAAGTGAGTTTGAGGGTCTGTGGGGCTTAGAGTAAAAATCCTAAAAATATAAAACTTATTGGAACTTAAAGCTGAGGTGGTGGACTACTAAACCTGAAAAGCACAAAGTGTAATTCTTAACACATAAATCTACAAAAATCTCCTAAGATTTGAGAAAATCTGAGTAATACAAATTTGACTTTTGAATGAAACTTGGTACTTTGACTATTTTGGATTTCTAATGATCACTTCAGATTGTATATGTTATATTAAGCTATTGTAAGGCTAAAATAAGCTATATGAATTACTTATAAGCTATTGGGTGGGTTTATGGATCACAAATCCCTCACAGTTAACTGTGAGGGTTGATTAACTACCATTTTGACTTTTTGTTAATTAAGACTTGGTTTTTAGACTTTACTTGACCTACCTAGACCTGATGTAAGTTAACTGAATTAAGAGAAACAACTTAGACACCCAAATTCCTACTGAATTAAGCAAAACCAAACACCCCCTTATGTATCACTGTCTTATGATTTGTGAAGTAAATGGTTATAAGAGCTTCTGAAACAGATTAAAAACAACTTAGTAAGATTAATTAAGCTATAATAGACACTTAAACACAGAAAACAACAACAAATAACCTGGATTATTGATTATACTATTTTTACTGTATGAAATTTATTTCTAAGTAATTATGAATTTAAATGAACAAGCTTGCTATATTTAGTTATATTATTACTACCTAGCATCAAATAAGCACAAACAAACCAACAATTAGATTAATAGGAGATGCCACAGTAAAAACCAAAGATTGAGATTGGAAACTTACAAGTTGCTTTCCTGCTCAAAACCAAGAACCAAGAACAACTTATTTCCCCCCCCCTGAGGATCTAAACCAATACTCCAAGCTTCCTTATGCTTCCAATTCAGCTTTGAATCCCAGATATCAAGAACAAATTGCCACAGTTGACTATCATTGACCAAATTTGTATTTTGTGAGATTTTTTATATTAAGCTGATTAGTAAGTTACTAAAAGCTGTATTGAGCTTATGGGAGCTTATATGAGCTTATTCAATCCATATAATCAAACAGTAACAAGTGCAAAGATTATTGAGATTTTTAGTATGAAATTGAAAATTGCATTCACTAAGATAATAATACAAACTTGCTTTTTATTAACTTAAAAGATCACTAGTACACTGAGAACACTTAACTGAAACTTGAAAATCTTTAAATTACACTTGAACAACTAATACAAATTAAACGACATACACTTTTTTTTAATTAAAAACTAGATATGCATACTCCTCTGCTTCTCTTCATCTTTATAGGCTTCAATTAGGTTTAGGAATATCTTCTGATCTTTTCCCACTTCATCTGAGCCATCCATTTAGTCCAATTAACATCCACCGTTTAAACCAACTTTTTGGCGCCAAAGTCCTCCACGTTAACGTGGAGGCAAAGGGTTGTAATTAAAGATTGTTGGAGGTTTGTGG
Organism: Artemisia argyi; assembly: GCA_030686995.1. NCBI lineage: Eukaryota > Viridiplantae > Streptophyta > Magnoliopsida > Asterales > Asteraceae > Artemisia > Artemisia argyi. Next base: position 162,310,288 of record CM060691.1, read on the forward strand.
ATGTGTCAGGAGGCAAAAGGTGATGTTTTATGCAAGTTGGAGCTATTTTGAAGAAAACAGAGGTTTAGATGTAGTTTGGAGTGAAAAATTGTGGAGAAGGCATTAAATGCCTATGTGGTTTGATGTGTGAGGTGGAAAGGAGGTGAGGGTGAGCTGGAAGGTGGTGAGGTGGTGGTAAAACCACCTGGTATTGGTGAAGCAGGGGTGGGGGAGGAGAGTGAACAGTGTTTGGCGGTTTTGGGTGGTCAACGCGGGTCAATGCCCGTTTTAAATAAAAAGGGTGGTGGATTGGGCTTATGTTTGGGCTAGGGGTGTGTATGGGCTGGGTAAGGTTTGTTGGTTTTGGTTTATATAAATAAAAAAAAGGGCCGGTTTGGTTTTTAGCTTAGAAAATCACAAGGACCAATTTTGTAATTATTCCAAAGTTGAGGGGCTGTTGTTGTAAATTCCCACATGTAATTACAAGGACCTATTTTTCCATAATTGAATAGTACACGGTTATTTTTTATTTTTTTTCATTATTTAAAATACCGGGGACTATTTTTGCCAAACTTGCAAAGTTGAGGGGCCTTTTTGTAATTTCTCCAAACTTTTAACATAAGGACCAAACCTGCAAAGTTAGATAAACCAAGGACCAAATTTATGATTTTTCCATTTTAAAAATATCCAGGGACCTTTTCTGTAATTTTTCAAACTCCAGGGACCATTATTGTAAATTTGGATTTTTAAGGGACTGTGATTGTAATTTCTCAAAATGTTATCAAAATTGTTCCATTTTGTCATTCATGCATAGTACAAGGGTATTATTTGTAAATTTCCAATTTTGAATACCCAGGGACCATTTTTGCCAATTTTGTAACTTGAGGGGTAAAAGTTTCCAGTTTGTATAAACTTTCATCCAGGGATCATTTTTGAATATTTTTGGTTTCCCAAGGACTTAAGTTGACTTTTCATTCATTTTAAACCTTCAGGGACTAGTTTTGTCAATATTTGAAACTTGAGGGACTGAAACTGCCAATTATGCAAACTTTGTACGTTTTTCATTAGTTTTTGCATATTTTGTATTTGAAACATATAAAACACACTTCAAAGATATTTTAAGTATTATGATGCATTTTTGAGTGTTTTTGTATGTTTTGGCAGTTCAGATTGGTACAAAATGATGAGTATTTAGACACTCATCACTTACTAACATCCTTAAAGAATCCACATGATAAATCAGAAGTGTTCTTACACCCTCTCCGAACATCTTCATCGCACAAAATAAGTTGGGAACTTATCTTATCAAGCCCGTCACAATCGATTTCCTTAAGGTCTCTTCTCTTGTATGGCGTTTGGTATGAAACCCTCCTAATTCCATCAGCGAAGGTCATAATTCCGTTCCGGTCATCAATTATCAGATTAGTGATCTCGCAAAATGGCGCCCCAAAAACAATTTGTGATAATCTAGGGTCGACATAGTCCTCGATGTTGTGATAATCTAGGGTCGACATAGTCCTCGCAAAATGGCGCCCCATAGTAAATGCCATATTTCCTACAAACACCTGGATTTCATGATCCTTACCAACCACTTTCTCTCCCTTGTAAATCATTCCCCATCTACAGATATTGTTATAATGGAATAAGGACATAAAATTCTTCGGCAGGAATACGTTAATGTAGACGTTATCGAAGTACTTATGACCGATCATGCAGGGGATTTTGAGATTATTCGGATTACGCCGTCTTATCTTCCCCGACTCTCCATCCTTCGACCCATATATATTCCCCTCAAGGGAAGCACGATACTCGTACACCTCCTCATTACCCCTACGAAAAATTACCTTTTTAACACCATTGGTGAATAATGCACTACCATCTTTCTCATCAAGGATCACTCCCGATTCATTGATAAATGGTTTCCCAAGAACAAGGTTGGTTAACGTTTGATTGGTGAGAGGGTCCACGTCATCGACCACGGTGAGGTCAGTATTGTAAACAAGCTCTCCAATCCTGATTGATAAATTTTTCATTACCCTCTCGCACGCAATGCGTTTTGGGAAGGCCCCATGGTATAAGGAAAAGGGGATTATGTTGACTGGAAAGCTAGGATCTATATGACTATCGGTTAGGAGCTTTTCCTTAATGGTGCAGGAGATCTTGAAAACTTTAGGGTTACTTTCCTTAGTCCTATCACTACTCTCACTAGTAACATCCTCCATTTTTCTCTCGGGTTCTTCTATAATAGATTTACCCAAAATGGTTGGATTTCTCTCATGCTCTTCCGATCTCTCTTTCCCTTCATCCGATTTGCCAGATTCACGCGCGGTGTACTGCTCGGATGAGTTGGTAGGTTTTCTGGCCGAATCGTGGTCTACCCTTAAGGTCTCATCTTTAGCTGTATGACCAAATTTGTTAGTTTGTTGTTGGGTTGGGTTGGGTGTAGAAGCAAATATCGTGGTGATGGTGTTTACGAAATGGATTGGTCCTAGGGGGTTGACAGGTTCTTTTCCTTTAGGGGATAGATGTTTGAATAACTTGCTAGGACTTTTTATTTTCACAGGGGAGGTTGGTGGACTCATGACGGTAATAGACTTAACCTCATCATCGTGGATGGGTTTATTAATAACATGCTCTTTGATAGCAGTTAACAGATTACAAATCTTGTTGTTCATATCAGCCTGTTGTTGTTTAAATTTAGCCTCGAGCGTAGAGAGCTGTAATTCTTGAGATAGAATGAATTTTTTTAGAGCATCTTCACAGCTTTGCCTAGGAATGCCTTGTGATGGAAAATGCTCGGACCAAGTGAGTAGTGAGGAGTCATTGAAAGATATGCTCCGCGTTTGGTACCCTCTGAAATTGGGTTTATCCTTCCATGCTTCATAGGCCTCGTCAGAAGTTCGAGGACCTTGACCCACGTGTGACGACGTGAATTCGTTATAAGCCCGTTTTGGAAGCTCCATGCAGTTATGAGTCTCGTGAAGGCCATTACATAATTTCCATGTAGAAGCGATTCTGCTTACTTAGCTTGAGGATTTTTGAGCTTCGTAAGGTTTCATGAGAGACTTGACTCGACCTTCAAGTTCCATGACCCTACGGTCGGGAGTGCTAGAATTGTTCGAAGGCAAAGATATTGCCTTGACCGTTTTGTTCAAATCACGGGGATCATTCCAACTTTCGTTGTCATAGAGAGCAAGATCTTCTATGAGTTCCCATGATTGTTCTGCACTTAGATCACGTAGCTTACCACCGGCCGATTGGTCAATGGCTCGCCTCGTGGGGAGATCGATATGGTCATAAAAATTTGGACTTGGAGCCAAAGATCTATGCCATGATGAGGGACTTTTTGGAGTAAGTCCTTGAAACGAGTCCATGCTTCATAAAGAGATTCATTTTGACGTTGTTGGAACATCAAGATGTCATTTCTAAGCTTAGTAGTTCTCCCCGGTGGGAAAAATTGAGCAAGGAAACGAGTGGTGAGATCATCCCATGTGGTGATGGATCCCGCGGGTAAACGCTCAAGCCATTGACTAGCTTGATCCCGTAGAGAGAATTGGAATAGGCGTAATCGGGTTGTCTCTCTAGTTTCAACACCTAGGTCTATGGAATCTACGATTTTGAGGAAGTCCTTAAGATGTTGGTTTGGATCTTCGGAATGAAGTCCATGGAATGCACATCCGCTTTGCACCAACCGGATGGTGTCGGATCGCAAGGGGGTCACATTGGCTCCGGTGAGCTCAATGGTGTTTCGGTAGCCTTGGTGGCTAGGTCGGGAATACTCTCCTAAGGTTCGGTGCCAAAGAGGTTCTAGTGGTGGGTTTTGCTGTGGTGGGATGACGGGTTCAAGGATGTTCCCATCGTCCATGATGTCGGGTGGTGAAGAGTTACGAACAAAAACACAAAGAAATAAGATAGACTAAAGAAAACCTAAAAATAAAAATAAAATCTTACTAGAAAGGAATCTAGCAAGTAGACCTAATAAAAAGAAATTCTAACCTAGACAATAATTATTCCCCGGCAACGGCGCCAAAAACTTGATGTACGTGGGAGTCGCACCAGGTTTTACCTCTCAAGGGATCTTGAGAAGCTTACAACCCCCACCAGGCAGTGTACCTGATCGTTGTAGTATAGTATAGTGACAAGTACCGGGGGATTGATCGTTCAGCTTGGAATAGTGTCGCTAGGATTAGAAAACCTAAATACTAGTTCTAAAGGTGAGGGATGATTATTTTTGTATTTTTATATTTTTTTTAGAAAGCAATTAAAAATCTCGGGTTTGAAGGATTTGGGCGGAATTAGTTGCTAGTCAACTAACCCAATACTAAAGATGCAATCAAAATAAAATACTGAAAATGAAAATAAACTAAATTAACTAAGGTTGTGAGCAATAAGTGGAGAAAATGTGCTTACTTAGATTTCACTACTCCCTAGATATCTTTTACACGTTAATTACTTGTTATAGTTGCATGGATGACGGATTGTATTCCTTAATACCATTCATGGGGTGGCGCACTTAACTCCCCAATCCTATGAGCTCTTATCTCCTCCTATACCATGCCCAGCACAACCATAGGGATTATAAACAGTGGCTCATACATTAAATACAACATTTAAAACCTAGTGCACATTAGTTCATGTTTCCTAAGACGTTCAAGCATGTTACCATTTGGAAGTCTGCCAGTTTTCTTAAGCCTAACATCGAATTCACCCATCCAATACAATTATAAACAAGTAATCAACACATAATTAACATCTAGGTTTCATTAGATCCAAGCAAACACAAGATAGATCTAGCCTAGCATGATGGAATTAAGACAAGAACAAGATATAGACAACCAACACATAGACATATTGATTAAATTAAAAGAATACTTATCTCAATTACACATGAAAGGTATCAAGGGCTTAGAACCCTTGAAAAACCTGTAAAATTCGCACCAAGTTCGTACTTAGGGTTTCTCCCAAAACTTCTCCCTTTTAATGTGAAAATTAGAAAACTATATATAGGAAAAAGGGTCTGACGGCATCAAGACCAACCTTGTGACGCCGTCACCTTGCCGCCAAAATAATTCTCGGACTGCCTTGATCTACTTTTGACGCCGTCATGTGTTATGCATTTCCAGGCCGTCATGACTTTTACTCTTGACGCTCTACTTCGTGACGCCGTCAAATCTGTACTGGGTCGTCATGGAAATTACTCTTGACGCCGTCACCTACTGTTCCCAGCAAGGAAAATTAAGACTTTGGCGTTTTCTTCACTTTTATGCTCCAAAAACGTCCGAATTGCTTAGCCTTAGCCAGATTTCACTCCCAAAGTACCTAAGATCACAAAAGGAACGATTTAGGGCAATATTTGATCAAATAAATTCGAATTCGGGCTTAAATGACACCCTAAAAATGGATCATTTTTCGCCTCATCATGTTCGAAGTGTGTTTGATAAGAAAGAGAGGATCAAAACCCTAGATCCGAGTGAGTTGCAACTGTGAGTGTGAGAGAGAAAGAGAGGATTATGTTGAAGTGTTCGAAGTGTGTTTGATAAGAAAGAGAGGATCAAAACCCTAGATCCGAGTGAAGTGTGTTTGAAACCCGGTTCGACTCTGGTGGTTCAACTGGTTGAACCGTTCCGGGTGAAAAATGAGTCAATTTAAACCTTGTCAACTTGCTAGGTTGGGTCGAAAACGGGTCAAATTAAACTGGGTCAACCCGCCGGGTTTGAAGAGTCCCGGGTCAACCCGGTTTGTGTTTATTTGGTTGTAATTAATTTGATAGATCTGTTTTTAATTGGTTGTACAATGTGAATAAATCATTGTACATTTAAGTTATGGATAATGTTTTGAAACCTGGTTCGACCCGGGTGGTTCAACCGGTTGAACCGTTTCGGTCGAAAAATGGGTCGATTTAAACTGGGTCAACTTGCTAGGTTGGGTCGAAAACGGGTCAAATTAAGCCGGTTCAACCCGTCGAGTTTGAAGCGCCCCGGGTTAACCCGGTATGTGATTTGTATTAATTGTTTTAATTGGTTGTATTTAATTTGGTAGATACGTTTTTAATTGGTTGTAAAAACCGAAACCAAATGCTTGGTTTGTCGGTTTCTTGGGTTATACAAATTTACAAATTATTATATATCATAAACACAAAATTATTATATATCATAGTTTTGTAATATCATTTTCTTAAGATCCTATGGTCAAGATCGAGATCCTATAATATCTTAAGCTTTCAAAGATCCTATGTAAGATCCGGATTTTTTTTGCTTTGTAGTATCGTAAAATCGTAGTGGTGGGCTCCTCGGTATGAAAGATACATACCTTACTCTTTTGAGGTATTTAGAGTATGGAGGATTTCTATCATTCATTACCATAGTTGTGGGCCCTCTCATATTAAACAAACAGATCTACCAAATTACTTAAAAATACAATGATTTATTCACATTGTACAACCAATTAAAAACAGATCTACCAAATTAAATACAACCAATTAAAACACAAACCGGGTTGACCCGGGACACTTCAAACCCGGCGGGTTGACCCGGTTTAATTTGACCCATTTCCGACCCAACCTAGCAAGTTGACTCAGTTTAAATTGACCTATTTTTTGACCGGAACAGTACCGGTTGAACCACCCGGGTCGAACCGGGTTTCAAAACATTATCCATTACTTAAAAGTACAATGATTTATTCACATTGTACAACCAATTAAAAACAGATCTATCAAATTAAGTACAACCAAATAAACACAAACCGGGTTGACCCGAGACTCTTCAAACCCGGCGGATTGACCCAATTTAATTTGACCCATTTTCGACCCAACCTAGCAAGTTGACCAGGTTTAAATCGACTCATTTTTCACCCGGAATGGTTCAACCGGTTGAACCACCCGAGTCGAACCGGGTTTCAAAACATTATGTTTAATTCTCAAATCTTCAAACTCTTATTATTTTTCGTTTATAACCTATAATTTTTTTTATCAATAAACTATCTACCGCTATAAAAAATCTCGTTGCTATGAAAAAATCATACAAAAATGTACGAAAAACGTAATAAACGTTTTAATACAAAGGAAAACATTCAGAAAAGCTAAGCACATATGAAAACGAGCGAAAGTAGCCGAAAACATTCAAAATGGATGAAATCGGTCGAAAAGGGTCGCAATCGGTTGTAGTCAGACTAAAACGGTCTAAATCCGTCAAAATCTGCCGAAAATTGTCAACGTCGGTCGAAAACTAGTAACATCAATCAAAATCGATTGAAAACGGTCAAAAAGGGACGAAAAACATTACAAACGAATGAAAACGTTAAAAAAAATACAAAACGTATAAAATGTTGTATATTATTTGTCTTAGTTTACAAAATCCAATGCACATGACCCATGACCCATGTTAATTACCCATTGTCGATCACCAATCATGTATTGGTCGATAACATATATGATATGTCACTACAACCCAATATTAATGCACATGACCCGTTACCCATGTTAATTACCCAATGATTAACAGTCATGGATGTGACCAGTGATAACCTAATGCATATGAACCATATGATGTCAAATACCCATTATTGAATATGACCAATGATAACCTAATGCATATGACCCATGACCCATGTGAATTATAGCCATTATCACTGGTCATGCATGAACTCGGTTTGAGCTTGATCACTCAAAAAGCTCGGTTTATTTGTAAAGGTGTATTGTCTTACACAAATTAAAATTGAAATATAATCGCTCGTTTTTGCTTACAAGGATCGGGTTCCTATACGATCTTAAGCTTTCAAAGATCCTACATACGATCCGGATCATTTTTGCTTTGTAGTATCGTAAAATCGTAAGATCCTAAGATCAGGATCGGGATCCTGACAACCATGCTCGATACATTTATAATTAACTATTTACACTTAGTACGTTTACATACAATATATATATATATATATATATATATATATATATATATATATATATATATATATATATATATATATATATATATATATATATATATATAAACAAAAAAAACATATGCTATATCACTTACAAGCTCGAAAACTCAACAATAACTCGAGTCGAACTTTTATAAGGTCGGCTCATTTCCGCCTCTTATAAAAGCAAAAAATTAAAATACTTCATGTGTTAAATTTATATGTAATATTTTACATGTCCCCTCACTTAATTGCCTAAAATAAAATTTCCCTTTTAACTTTTCCAAAGAGCCCGCCTAAATTTTTTCCCCAAATTTAAATTGCCCCTCTACTTAATTTCATTGAACCCGCCAATTTTTTTCGATACTCCATCCCAAATATATATCCACCAAAACTAGATATGGTCTTCTTCTATCTCCTCACTATCCTCACCAAAACACACACACATATAGTGTGCGCAAGTCTGGTGATGACAGGACAGGCGTATGAACAATACGAGAGATTTACAGGGTCACCTGGTAAGGTTTTAAATGTAAACTTATGATATTTCATGTCTAAAATCTTACCATGTCTTTTTAATTCTCTCATGTAGCATAAATGTTTCGATTCCTGGATTTGGGGTCTCAATTACAATGGCGGTGATGGTTGCGACTGATGATATATGGCGGTGGCGATATTCAGCTCACTATTACAAATAAAAGGTGCAGAATCGATTGTAAGAAAGCCAAAAATTGGAAAAAGACCAAGATCTGACTATCAAAAAATATAGTTGTTTCTAATCAAGTAATCACTTTGGTCTATTTGATTTTTTCAGCTTATCTTTTCCATTTTTAGTTGGGTGGTTGGGACAAAGTTACTTGTACCTTTGTAAACCATTCCTACAGTTTAATCTATACCTTATTTTACATAATCAGGGCTATCAATTTTGGACTCAAAACGGCAATAAAGGTTACTTTGAGATCAAGAAGGTCCGTGATGAGGCGAAAAATGATCCGTTTTTAGGGGGTCATTTAAGCCCGAATTCGAATTTATTTGATCAAATATTGCCCTAAATCGTTCCTTTTGTGATTTTAGGTACTTTGGGAGTGAAATCTGGAAAAGGAAGCAATTCGGACATTTTTAGAGCATAAAAGTGAAGAAAACGCCAAAGTCTTAATTTTCCATGCTGGGAACAGTAGGTGACGGCGTCAAGAGTAACTCCCTGACGGCGTCAAGAGCAAAATTCCATGACGGTCCAGAAGAGATTTGACGGCGTCATGAAGGTAGGGCGTCAAGAGCAAAATTCCATGACGGCCTGGAAATGATTAAGTCTTGACGGCGTCAAATGTAGATCAAGGCAGTCCGAGAATAGTTTTGGCGGCGAGGTGACGGCGTCACAAGCTTTGTCTTGACGCCGTCAGACCTCTTTTTCTATATATAGTTTTCTAATTTTTCACATTTAGAGGAGAGAAGTTTTGGAGAAACCCTAAGTACGATTTTGGTGCGAATTTTACAGGTTTTTCAAGGGTTCCAAGCCCTTGATACCTTTCATGTGTAATTAAGATAAGTGTTCTTTCAATTCAATCAATATGTCTATGTGTTGGTTGTCTATATCTTGTTCTTGTCTTAATTCCATCATGCTAGGCTAGATCTATCTTGTGTTTACTTAGATCTAGTGAAACCTAGATGTTAATTATGTGTTGATTACTTGTTTATACTTGTTTTGGATGAATGATTTTTATGTTAGGCTTAAGAAAACTGGCAGATCTCCAATTGGTAACATGCTTGAACGTCTTAAGAAACATGAACCGACGCGCACTAGGTCTTTATTGGTTGTATTTAATGCATGAGCCACTGTTTACAATCCCTATAGTTGTGCTGGGCATGGTGTAGGAGGAGATAAGAGCTCATAGAATTGGGGAGTTAAGTGTGCCACCCCATGAATGGTATTAAGGAATACGATCCGTCATCCATGCATTTATAACAAGTAATTAACGTGTAAAAGATGTCTAGGGAGTAGTGAAATCTAAGTAAACACATTTTCTCCATTTACTGCTCATAACTTTAGTATAATTTAGTTTATTTTCATTTTTAGTATTTTATTTTGATTGCATCTTTAGTATTGGGTTAGTTGATTAGCAACTAATTCCGCCCAAATCCTTCAAACCCGAGAATTTTAATTGCTTTCTAAAAAATATAAAAACACAAAAATAATCATCCCTCACCTTTAGAACTAGTATTTAGGTTTTCTAATCCTAGCGACAGTATTCCTAAGCTGAACGATCAATCCCCCGGTACTTGTCACTATACTATACTACAACGATCAGATACACTGCCTGGTGGGGGTTGTAAGCTTCTCGAGATCCCTCGAGAGGTAAAGCCTGTTGCGATTCCCACGCATCAAGTTTTTGGCGCCGCAGCCCGGGGAATAGTTATTGTCTAGGTTAGAATTTCTTTTTATTAGGTCTACTTGCAAGATTCCTTTCTAGTAAGATTTTATTTTTATTTTTAGGTTTTCTTTAGTCTATCTTTTTCTTTGTGCCTTTGTTAGTAAATTAAGTTCATTGACTATTCCGTTCACCATTATGGAGAATGCGAATCCACCAAGTCCGACACTAGAGTTTTACCAGAAAAAATATAATTACACTAGTTTGGATATTACAAGATGGAGGAACGAAATGAGGAGGACAGGATCTTATATTGATTTTATTGAGTACCTTGAGAAAAGAGGCCAAGTGCATAATGCTTTTAGAGAATTCACCTTAAGAGCTCCATCAACCCCTCAAAATGCCTCACTTAGTGAAACCTATGCACCATATGAGCTTTCACCTAGGATAGTTTCGTATGAGCCACCTAGCTGCATGTCTTGGTTAGGCCTACCAGAATACAGGATGAACACATAGGTGACCTTGATGTGATAGAGGATGTAGCCGAACATGATCACATTGATCAAAAAGACCTAGGTTTTATGATCGATGATGATGAATCTCAAGAAACAGATGATGAATCTCTTGGGCAATTTGTATATAGTAGTCATAATATTGAGGATGATCCTTATGATTCGGACGTAGAAGTTGAGATGCCTAGAGAAGTACGTGAGATACTTGGGAAAATGTTAGGGTTAGATTATAATGAAACACGTGTTGAGGATATAGGTGATCTTAACACAAGGAATGGTGAAGTAAATAACATAGGCCCACAAAGTACCCCACAAGTCCTACCATCATTTGATGCGTACACACTTCCCTTGACTTACCCGGAAAAAGTAGAAGAGACTATAGGAACCCCAATAGAGGTAGAGCCCTTGGACCAAACACAACTAGAGGATATAGGTTTGAATACTTATAATGATTACCTTACTCTTAGTTCTAGGGAAGTTCCTAGTTTTGATGAACCGAGGCCTCAACCAAAACCGTTACCTAATCTTCCATCCTTGGATGAAAATTTAGGAATTGAAATAGGTCCCGATCCACCCATCAAACCATATATTCCGGGTAGTCTTAGGATAAAGGTAGTGGACTCTAAGCCTTGTAGAGAGGAAGCCAATATAGGAGTGGAAAATGACCTTACATACTTACATCACCCATTCATGATTGATCATAAGAAACATTATGGGTTTAAACTGGGTCTATTGGGTCAAGATGGATTCCCAACTAGGAATCTCTCGAAGTTGTTAGAAAATGATCCCTTTCTAGGAGAAAATCTTAATCCACCCATTAACCCCGATTAAATTAGGTAAGGTTATGATGATAGGAGCACACCCCTTTGAGCATATAATTCATCCACCACTCTTTCCTCACGAGGAATATTTACACCCTAAGGGTGTGTATCGCTACTTTCACCCACACTTAATCCTAAGTGTAGGGAGAACCTTCCCTATTTCCGTTAAATAAGGGTAGAGTCAGGATCGTGACTCGAACAAAAACAAGCGCTTCTTGGGAGGCAACCCATGTTTTGTGTGTTTTTATTTGTTTGTTTGTTTGTTTGTTTGATATTATTTATTTCCGTATGCATGCTTAATTTTTATTGTTGGTAGATCATGTTTCTAAACTAAATAGTGGAAATACTTTACTTTGTTGTTTTGGCCTAGTCTTAACTCCACCTAAAAGTATTTTTGCAAAAGATAAGTGTAAGGGGAAACCCCAAATATGTTTTCAAGAAACAAACCGATCATGATTCTCCACAATATTAAGTGAACATGTATATTCGTATTTGTCAGAGTCAAATGCTTGCATTGAGTCATAATGAAGTTTTGCAGGATTTTCCAGGAAGTAGGACCAAGTTTTTTTCAGAAATTTTCCGGAAACTTAACATAAGAATTTCTGCAGGTCACTTCTGACGGCGTCAAGTGTAAAAAAATCTAGAAATTTTACCGGTTTTGTTTTTCTAACGGAGTCTTATGGTTTTTGTGAATTATTAAGTTTTATAATCTCCAGGAGATCTGCAAACTTCATTCCATAAGCATTGTATCTTATCTTGTTTTCTAGGATTTAGTAACTTATATAGGATGCCGCCGATTTTACGTGAGGTTGTCTTGTCTATTTTGTCAGGTTTTACAGGTTACGTATGACAAGAAGATGATTTATATTCTGGAAGGGAAGCTTTGATTGTTCATTTTCTTAGAGGAAGATTTAACCTGGCCACCTTATTATCCATACCGAGCGAATCAGGGGAGTATTTGATTTCATTCTCTTTACTTTTTCACTTTTACATTTTTTACTTGAACATTGGGGACAATGTTCATCTTAAGTGTAAGGGGAGGGTAAAAAGATGATACCTTACATATGCACTTTCGCTTGAGTTTGTTTTGTTTAATGGTAGATGTGTAATAAAACTATGAGAAATACTTGTTAGTGCAATTTTAGCGCCAAATTTAAATTTTTTTACAACATTTAGGAGTGAAACTTTAGCCATAGCAAGCGTCTCATGGATAGGAGATTGTATGACTAGCACATAACCGTATATTCAGAAAAATTTTCCACCCAAATATGTGAGGTTCGCTTTTAGATTTGATAGGAAAATCATTTACTATTAGTGTTTATGAGTGTACCGGTAGCATTTAGATTCTAGAACTTGCGTTAGTGATGTATCCCGAGACCGCTAGTGAGACTACATTCGTGTGGTAGGATTTACTACATGATAAGAGGCATTAGGATCACCCTTGTGTTAAACCCGTATTATGATTACTTGACCATTTAAGTCATATTACTTGGCTAGTTAAGTCAACTAATTTTTCCCACACCCTTAGCGTTGTACTCATTTTTAGTACACGAAACCCCTAGTACACCCCTCCGAGCCTATCTTTTCGTTTCTAACTTTAAGCATTTTACTTAAAGGAAGAATTTGTTACACCCCACTTAAATATACAACCAAATCGCCTTAGCCTTCCGTGTATGCGCTCATTTTTAGTGCATTATTGTTATTTATTAAACCTTAAGTTAACCTTCTAATTGATTACATGGTTGCTAAGTCGAGTCATATCTTTGTACATATTGTTTTGGGACGATTGGGACTCATAGGTAAGTACTTATTTTATGGAGTAATGGGGAAGAACATCATATATTACCCCCATATGTACGTTAATCTTAAAAGTGCTCCAAGTGTTTTAATTTTCTTAATTCGAGTCATTAGATTAGTTAATTGTAAAGTATGTAAAAATTCAAGTGTAAGGGGAATGTTCATTCCCTATGATGTATTATTTTGGATGGTAGGGTAAGAGTGTATGCAAAAAAAAAAAAAAAAAAAAAAAAAAAAAAAAAAAAAATCAAAAAATCAAGAAAAAGAAAAAAAAAATAGAAAAAGGAAAAGGAAAAAGAGAAAAAACATACGGACTACCATCCCTTTTTATTCTATGTTCATTTTATGTTTTTGTTATTTTTCATTTATTAGCTTAAGTCGAGTCTAGTCTTGGCTTAGCAACGCCATATTGTACATGTGATTGACTAAGATTGTTAACTCGCCACCAGTAAAACTTCCTTTATCCAACAAAACCGTGTATTTCATATCCCTACACCTAACGTTACAACCCTTTAAAAGACCTCTTTGATAGTTTATCCTAGATGCTTACGCCATGTGGTGGAGGTTTGAACCTTTCCCAAGCCTATAGTAATCTACTTTGCTATGACAGGTAGTGAGAGATGTTTTCCATTTCCATATTGTAATTTATACTTTATTACACCCGAGAGATGTGAGTATCTAAACACTATTTGTGAGGTGCTTGTGTATGACATACGTGCTTGTCTATTGGTCTTTAGTGGAACGATTATTTGTTGTAATTACTTTTATATTAGTGTTAAATGACCCCTAACTTGTCTTTTGAGTAGAATAAAAGCGCATTTGCTTGAGGACAAGCAAATCTCAAGTGTAAGGGTATATGATGAGGCGAAAAATGATCTGTTTTTAGGGAGTCATTTAAGCCCGAATTCGAATTTATTTGATCAAATATTGCCCTAAATCGTTCCTTTTGTGATTTTAGGTACTTTGGGAGAGAAATCTGGAAAAGGAAGCAATTCAGACGTTTTTGGAGCATAAAAGTGAAGAAAACGCCAAAGTTTTGATTTTCCATGCTGGGAACAGTAGGTGACGGCGTTAAGAGTAACTCCCTGACGGCGTCAAGAGCAAAATTCCATGACGGCCTGGAAATGATTAAGTCTTGACGGCGTCAAATGTAGATCAAGGCAGTCCGAGAATAGTTTTGGCGGCGAGGTGACGGCGTCACAAGCTTTGTCTTGACGCCGTCAGACCTCTTTTCCTATATATAGTTTTCTAATTTTTCACATTTAGAGGAGAGAAGTTTTGGAGAAACCCTAAGTACGATTTTGGTGCGAATTTTACAGGTTTTCAAGGGTTCCAAGACCTTAACACCTTTAATGTGTAATTAAGATAAGTGTTCTTTCAATTCAATCAATATGTCTATGTGTTGGTTGTCTATATCTTGTTCTTGTCTTAATTCCATCATGCTAGGCTAGATCTATCTTGTGTTTGCTTAGATATAATGAAACCTAGATGTTAATTATGTGTTGATTACTTGTTTATACTTGTTTTGGATGAATGATTTATATGTTAGGCTTAAGAAAACTGGCAGATCTCCAATTGGTAACATGCTTGAACGTCTTAAGAAACATGAACCGACGCGCACTAGGTCTTTATTGGTTGTATTTAATGCATGAGCCACTGTTTACAATCCCTATAGTTGTGCTGGGCATGGTGTAGGAGGAGATAAGAGCTCATAGAATTGGGGAGTTAAGTGTGCCACCCCATGAATGGTATTAAGGAATACGATCCGTCATCCATGCATTTATAACAAGTAATTAACGTGTAAAAGATGTCTAGGGAGTAGTGAAATCTAAGTAAACACATTTTCTTCATTTACTGCTCACAACTTTAGTATAATTTAGTTTATTTTCATTTTTAGTATTTTATTTTGATTGCATCTTTAGTATTGGGTTAGTTGATTAGCAACTAATTCCGCCTAAATCCTTCAAACCCGAGAATTTTAATTGCTTTCTAAAAAATATAAAAACACAAAAATAATCATCCCTCACCTTTAGAACTAGTATTTAGGTTTTCTAATCCTAGCGACACTATTCCTAAGCTGAACGATCAATCCCCTGGTACTTGTCACTATACTATACTACAACGATCAGGTACACTGCCTGGTGGGGGTTGTAAGCTTCTCGAGATCCCTTGAGAGGTAAAGCCTGTTGCGATTCCCACGCATCAATCCGCCCGGGCCAGTATAATTTATATGCTTGGGTTCCTGGGTTCCTGGGTACATCGGTGATTATATGCTTGGGTTCCTGTTTCTAATCAAGTAGGCACGTTGGTCTATTTGATTTTTTCAGCTTATCTTTTTCCATTTTTAATTCATCTGCATTCTTTACAGCACCTTACGATTTTGTTTCATATGCTCATAGTTAGAGGTGGCAAAATAGCTATGTAGGTTAGGTAATATAGTTCAAAACTTCTAATTTTGGTAGGGTGGGAGTCAGGTTGGATTGGCCCAATGGTGATACACTTATACGTCCAAAGAATCCGAACTTTGTGATTTTGTTTTTAAATAGTTAATGTCAAATATATACAACTCTTTAGATATACATTAGATATAGTAAGTTTTATACCATATAAAATCTACTTCAGATGAAAATACATTGGATCTGAAAAAAGTAAGAGCACAGGTAATTGATCTTTTTTTTAATGCGTTTTGCCCTCTTTTACTTTCACTTTATTCGAGGAAAATACCATAGACCTTGTTTGTGCAGATAGTTGAACCAGTGGCGCATCAAGTGACTCAAAACCACCAAAGCAGATAGTTGAATAAGTGGCGAATCAAGCGACTCAAAACCACCAAAACAGCATATAGTTGAACTAGTGGCGCCTGACAAACTAGATGCACATGACAAAAGACAAGGCAGTAGTGTCTCTATGTCAAATGTCAAGAAATAGATGCACCCATCAACAATATATATAACCACATACTTTTTAGAGAGGAAGGTTTTCTAGCATCTAATCAAGAACTTTATTCTGGTATGCTCATCTACTTCTGTCATGTTGTGTGCTTTGACATGTTCTAGTTCTGCTCTCATCCTGATGTGGTTATTGTTGATATGCAGCAGCCAACATTTTTAAGGCTTTTATATCCAGATGATGAGATTAGATCAATGGAGAAAAACTTGTAAGTTTAACTGCAAATTTTATTATTATGTTCATTGTTTTGGATTAAAAGTTTTCATGATGTTGTTTGAATTACTGCTGCTCATGTTTGTGTTAATATTGCTTAGATGGATTTAGTGCTGCTCATGAACTTCAAAGAAAATGTGCCAAGTATTTACTACTGCTAGTACAAAAGTTACTACTGCTAGTGACAGTTGGTACTGCTCAGAGATCAAGACGGCTCGAAGTTGCTAGCTAGTTGCTTCTGGAAAAGATTATAGATACTTAATTAGGAAACTATTGTAAGCCGACTAGGACTCCTTGGTGTATAAAAGGATGGCCAATTTTATATTTGGTTCAGTTATATACATTCCAATTTTATTGTATTTGAAATTTTTTTGATATATATTGATCTTTTAAATGTGACTAAAAGATGCATATAGTCACACTTTTGGTCACTATTTTCTTAATTCGTTGTGTGACTAAATATTACAAAAGGTCACACAAACATAAAATTCATGTGACCATTGGATGATCAATAGTCACACAAAATACACATTTGTTCACTTTAAACAGCATATGGTCACACTTATTAACACTTTTGGTCACTGTTTGCTTAATGGTATGTGACTAAATACCCAAAACAAACATGCTTTAAGTGACTAAATATTACAAAAGGCCACGCAAACGTAAACTTCATGTGGCCATTGGATGATCTATAGTCACACAAAATACACATTTCTTCACTTTAAACAGCATACGGCCACACTTATTAACACTTTTGGCCACTGTTTCCTAAATTGTATGTGACTATATACCCAAAACAAACATGCTTTGTGTGACTAAATATTACAAAAGGCTACACAAACATAAAATTCATGTGGCCATTGGATGATCAATAGTCACACAAAATACACATTTCTTCACTTTAAACAGCATATGGTCACACTTATTAACACTTTTGGCCACTGTTTGCTTAATGGTATGTGACTAAATACCCAAAACAACCATGCTTTGTGTGACTAAATATTACAGAAGGCCACACAAACATAAAATTTACATGGCCATTGGATGATCTATAGTCATACAAAATACACATTTCTTCACTTTAAACAGCATATGGTCACACTTATTAACACTTTTGGCCACTTTGTGTTAAATTGTATGTGACTAACTCCAAAAAAACAACACCCATTGTCTGACTAAATCATCACAAACGTCACATTTATTTTATATTCATGTGGCCACAGGACGGGAAATAGTCACACAAAATACACATTTACTTTAATATATCATCTCAAATGTCACATACATTATATATTTATGTGGCCAAAGGCTAAAAAATAGTTACTCTCAAAAAACATTCGCGTGACTATAAAGTGTTAACGGTCATTGATAATGACTAATCCAACAAAACTTGTGTCTAATTTGTCACACATATTAGGGGTTTTGGTCACTCTTTTTCGATGAAAAAGGCCACGAACTCAACAATGTGACCATATGCCACCTACGGTGGCGGGACCTTTAGTGACACACAACGAAAAAAATGTGTGTGACTATAGGCATATCGTCACACATTTTTGGCGTGACCAATACAACTTTTTGTACCAGTGTCATTCTCCCATTTGCTTCGTTTCCTTATCTGTTCTACAGTAGCATCATCCCCATGATCTTCAGGAATAGCAGTGCTTAGAACATACACCACATTCATGCTTGACAGCAAGAAGTGCATTTTCTTTTGCCATCTTCTGAAATCAACACCTTCAAACTTTTCCAATTTGGAAAAGTTAGCAGCCATATGCCTCATAGTAGCAGCCATTGTTTATCACAAAATAGTTTACTTTGATTGTTTGAGGTTATTGGCCCAGAATAGGGTGAAGATAATCAATGACCTAACTACATACCAATGAATAGTTACTGGATATCACTTGGAATCATGTTATCACTTTCTAGAGTAAACTGTTCGACTCTAATGCCAGGGTATCACGAATATCTACTTGGGATAAGACCAAATATTTGTTATTGAATTAGGCATAAATGAATAACCTTTGCGTTTAAGTGGTATGTGTTTTCTGTGTGTCTTCTCATGCATAATTGATTTCCTATCTATAGGAAAATACTCATGGCTAGTCAAATGGAATTATAAGAATTAATCGGCCCATTAATCTCAACATAATTACCCCCATTATAGCCAAAAATAGTGGTTACATGACCAATAAACGTGGTCATGAGTACAGATGTAACTGTCATTTGAATAGGTCAAATCAGTTACATATTCAACCAGTACTCTAGCAGCAGAATCAACTTAGCACTAGCAGCAGAAACTTTGCTCAGCAGCAAAATCATACTACTACCAGCAGAAACATACTACTAGCAGCATAATCATACTACTACCAGCAAAATCATACTACTACCAGCAGAAACATACTACTAGCAGTTGTATCACTCAGGGTAATTAGGGACATAATGGGTTCACTCAGGGTAATTAGGGACTTAATGGGTGTACACTCCGTACCTCCAAACTCATTTTCAAGTATGATTTGATCTCTCAAGTGCACTAAATTTTCCAACAATATTTATTTGTGCTCTTCTTTTTGCAGGTTTATGTGAGTTAAAGAACCTCCTAGAGTAAGATCTTTTTTGGGAACAATTTTATGGGCAACTTACCTCAATGTTTCAATAACTTTAAGGTCTTAGAGATTTCTTCTAACCACTTCTCTGAATAATTCTGCCATCACTTATTGCTAATCTGACATCTCTTGAGTATATAAATTTTGGTCATAATAAGTTTGAGGGTTTACTCTCATTCTCCTCATTCGCCAACCATAGAAATCTTGTGGTAGTTGAATTCAAAAGAGACACTAACAAATTTGAAGTGGAAATAGAAGAACCTGTAGGTTGGATTCCAGTGTTTCAGTTGCAAGTCCTTGTGCTATCTAACTGCAACGTGAATAAGCCTAAAGGAAGTGTTTTTCCTATTTTTCTGCTTCACCAGAAATACTTACCGGCAGTAGACCTATCTCACAACTCTTTTGAGGGAGATCTTCCAGTTAGTTGGCTGGTTGAAAATAATACAATGTTGGAAGTTTTGTATCTAAGGAACAACTCATTTGGTGGTAGTATTCGTATGCCACTATATAGAAATTTTCAATTGGGAGAGCTCGAAATCTCTTCGAATCACATAATGGGTGCAATTCCACAAGATATAGGAAAGTTACTTGATGGTATCTCTTATTTAAATTTGTTACATAATGCTTTATGTGGTTCTATTCCATCATCATTTGCCAATTTGGGTGAAAAAAACATATTGGACTTAGCATATAACAACCTATCAGGAGAAGTACCACAGGAATTGTTTAAAGAGAGTGCAATTTCAGTACTCAAACTATCTCACAACAGTTTGCAAGGCAAAGTGCTTTCAGGAAACTTTAGCTTGTATTGGTTTAATATGCTTCTGTTAAATAATAACAACTTCACGGGGGAAATTTCAAACAGTAAGAGTTTTGATATTTCTGTTTTAGATATCAGCAACAACATTTTTTCAGGCATTTTGCCTAACGGTATGGTCAACTCATATGATGCTGTCTCACTTTCAGTGAAATATGATATGTTTGAAGGAGAATTTCCTTGCGGAATAGCTACTTTTACCAATCTTGACATCTCACATAATTTATTCTCACGGACCATTCCCACCTGCTTAAACTTGGACAACATGGAAAAACTTCATTAGGATCCAACAAGTTTATAGGATCGATTCCTAAAACCTTTCTGAATGTGAATAATTATTTGTTGACTTTGGACCTTGGTGACAACCACCTTTCAGGCAAGATTCCTAAGCTTTTAGGTGAATTATACAGTTTAAGAATTCTCATTTTGAGAAAAAATAACTTCAGTGGTTCTGTTCCGAAGCAGTTGTGCCAGCTGACTAGTGCGAGTTTTTTTTGGGTAAAAGGTCAATGACCCGGTAAATATATTACTCCAAAAACCATTTAAGTACAACGGATATGAGTGATTCTCATATCTCAGCCCGTTACATAGGCGAAAGGCTTACATAACAAGATACTTCCAATTTTCTAGACAAGAAAACAAACCATTTAAAGACTCGGACAAAAATATAACCTACTTCCTACGACCTTGGAGATTAAGGCCATAAATGGCGTTAAGAGCATCCAATTCCCCTGGAAGATCATAAAATTGCTTCGAGTAATCATCATAGTCATCCAACTCATCTTCACGCTCATGACCTCCACCAAAAAGATTTGCTGATTCGTCGAACGTGTTAAGAACCTCCTCCTCATCACTATCAGTAACCACAATATCACCCACCTTAGAGAATGGGTTAGCCCTCTTATTGGCAGATGCAGACGGAATAGGAACACCTTTATCATCCAAAAGGGTAGCTTTCCCATCGATAATTAGCTTTTCAAGCTTACTAATTTTCTCAACTATAGGAGTAGAACCACCTTCCATAGTTCCCATTAAATCACTCATAAGGGGTTCTTGTGATGTAGTACCAGTCTTAACCAACGCATCCTCATTAACTTCCATTGTACAGCCAGCATCCACATCCATGTTGGTGTCATCAGTAGGAATACCAAACGTATCCGTATCATCCATATTAAGAGCATCAAACTGGTTAGATGTAGAGATCGTTGTACCACTAGCACTAGCCACATCAGGAGTCTTCTTCTTATTGCCACCAACATTCTTGGGTTCAGGAGGAGTCTGTTTGGGTTGATACTGAAACTTCTTACCCACAACAGGTTTAGTAAACCCTCCTTTACCCGGAATTGTAGAACCACCTTGTTTTCCTTTCTTCCTGTTATTGACAGTCTTGAAACTATCATTAACAGGCTTAGTAGGCTGAACAGTAGGTATAACAACCTTAGGGCAGTCAGTCAGAGTATGACCAAATATCTTACACTTGTCACAACGAGGTGGTTGCCACTCGTATTCAACCCTTATCTTCTCAATAGTCGAACCCGAACCGTCAAGTAAAGGAATCTCAACAGTAAGGCTATCCTTAAGAACCTCATCCGACTTCACTTCAATCATACATCTAGCAAAACTACTCCTACCCCAAGATTCTTTGCACATCTAACTAGTAAAAGCATCCAATCTCTTGGGAGTCCCAATCAAAGTAGCAAGCAAACTAAGCCCGTCATCAGAAAACATCGCTAAAGGAACATCATGAAATTTAACCCACACCGGAATGTGAGTTAAATCCTCTTTCAACAAATTAGTGTTCAAATTCCAAGGTTTAAGAATAATAGGAACATTACGGATCAACCAGGGACCATTATCAAGCACATCATCAACACCTTTCTTCGAATTAAACTTGAAGAAAAAGAACCCCTTAGCTGACTAGTGCGAGTTTGATTAACCTATCTGGTAACTCCCTTTCTGGCTCAATACCTCATTGCCTAAAAAATATTGCTGCTCCTTATTACCTTGGTGATTACATACAAACAAACAGCATAAACTCGTACCCTTGGTATTCGTCTTTTGAGTATTCGGGTTCTCAAAAGACATGGCATTCTCTCACTGATGATAATCCAGTGCTTGAAACACCAGAAGAAGTTGAGTTTAGAACAAAAAGCATGTCTCGATCATACAAAGGTCACATCGTTTATTTCTTGTCCGGGTTAGATTTATCTTGAGTAAATGACAAAAAAATGCATCGAACTTGTCACTTTTTGTGATTGTGTGTAACCAACTTATTTTTTTCTTATTGTGTGTACTGAACTTTCAAATTTCGATCATTATGTGTATTTTGTGACCATTTTACCCTTACTTTTTTCAAAATTTGAAGGGTAAAATGGTTATTTTACATGGCAGAATAGTCACAAAATACACACAATGATCGAAATTTAAAAGTTTAGTACACACAATAAGAAAAAAAATAGTTAGCTACACAAAATCACAAAAAGTGTCAAGTTCGATGCATTTTTTTGTTATTTGCCCATTTATCTTCTAACTACCTCACAGGTGAAAACCCACAAGAACTAGGGTATTTGACCCAAATTCTATCATTGAACATGTCTCACAACCAGCTGATGGGACTCATCCCAGAGAAGCTTTCAAATATTACGAATATTGAGAGCTTGGACCTTTCGTCAAATAATTTGACTGGAAATATCCCATCACAGCTAACAAACCTCGCTTATCTAACATATTTCAATGTTTCTTTCAACAATCTATCAGGCAAACTCCCAGAAATGAAAGGACAGTTTGGTACATTTACTGAGGCGAGTTATGAAGGGAATCCACTTCTTCGTGGACCACCGCTTGAGAAGAAGTGTCCTAGTACTTCACCAGTGAATATTCCACCAGGGGCCGTTCCATCAGCTAAAGAAGATGAGAAATGGTATGATATTGATACAATATGGTTCTTTGGTAGTTTAAGTGCAACATGGGTTATGTACTTAATGGGATTCGCTGCAATCCTTTACATAAATCCTTGTTGGCGTCGATGGTGGTTGTTCTTCATTGAAGAAAGTTTGTATACGTGTTACTCCGTATTACTTCCTAACAGATTTGGTAAGCAGGCCCTCTGTGTTCTTCCATAGGTAGGCTGGGTATGTTCAGAATTATGTAATTAAAATGATGACAAATTTTTTCAAAAGTTTGTATTATTGCTTAAATTTCAATACGATGTTATGAAGACATGTACCATTCGAAAATGTGATTTTATTTGTATGCGCAAGTTGTGTTATATCAAAAGTACTTTCCCAACCTTCTTGATATATCAAAAGCCCTTCATTTGGCTGTACGGTCCGAAGGGGCTCAAGCAAATGATAAATCATTGTTATGATCTTTATTAGTATTGTAGAGGGATGGTTGTTATTTCTGTAACAGAGTCGTTGCTATAGAACAATCACTAGTGAATGGACACATCTCTCCAAAGGGTGATACTAGCTAGTGACAGTCTTTTCTGTCAGAGATACCAACAGTATCAGTTTGAGTGATCAGGCTAAAGCTTCTGGGCATGGAATAATAGTTGGAACTGGGCCTTTTTTCCACTCCAAAAAATACAATGGCAAAAGGCAGGAGGGTACAGATTCTTTTGCTGAGGACCATTTCAGATTCAGATTTTCTTTTCATCACTATTAAAGGTGTTAGCGAGGGCTACATTATACACTTTATCTCATAGTCCTATTGGATGGTGGTGTTCTGTGATAGCTAGGGTTCTTGCAAATTTGGATATTATAGGGTCAGGATTGAATCATATCAGAGTCACTTTGTTGGTGTTTCTTCTAGAAGGTGGCTTTACCACCTTTAAGGGGTGCACTTCATTTCTTCTACCTTCGATTTTGCCCGTAACTAAATTTCTTGTTGTTAACAAAACGAAGGTAAATTCTCGAGTTCTTTTTCCAGATTGTTAAATTCTTGCTTCTTTAGTTCTAGATGCTGAGAACTACTAATTGCATACTACCTTATTACTCTAGGAAAAACTCAATAAGGCCCCAAAATAATGAAATTCTAGTCTAGCAAATTCACAATTTTTATTATATTTTATTTTTATTTATTTATTTATTTATTTTTCATAGTATTTACTAAATTATAGCCAATTGTTAACTAGGGAGGTTTGCTCCAAACATCTAGATATTTCAACCTATGACATTCAGGCCTGTTTGTTTAATTTTTTTTATTAAGTCATGTTAATTAATACGATATATGATTTAATGCAGGCAATATCAGTTTTATTACTTACTCCCTTCGTCCTCAAATATAAGTCCATTTTTTATTTTTCAAAGTCTTTTCTTTCACACTTTGACTTTAATTATCTTTTTTCGTGTTATATAATAATTGATGAAAAGTTACCAATGAAAATGAATTTATATTTTACATCAAATATTATATAACATGAAAAAAATAATTAAGGTCAAAGTTGAAATACAAAGACTTTAAAAAAATTCAAAATGGACTTATATTTTAAGAGGAAGTAATGTTTTTAGTTATTTTTATCTATTAAGTTATAAACAAATAGTTTTCATATTACTTTTTTTATATTAAATGAATTAAGTCAAAATCAAATCCATAAGCTATATAAGTTGAATTCTAATCCTAAGATGACATGGAACTTCTTCATGATGAATGTCCTTAGATTTTAGAACCTTCAACATATGAAGCCCCGTAAGCAAAACATTCGATATGTTGATAACTTAAACTATTTCGTCATAGTAGACTTGATTCTTTTGTGTCCATTACTATACAAGCTATGAGGTCATATACCTTTTCAATTAGATGCTGACGTTTAATAAATTATTAGTCAATTAAACCAATCTGCCACGCTAGTCAATAAGTGGCTTTTGTTATTAATAAAACTGTGGTGTAAAACAAATAATAACCTACCACTCTTCAATGGCCAGGTGTGGGTGCCGTGTAATGATAACATCAAAGTCATGTAGTGTTGGGATTTAATATACTAGTAAACCATTTACTACGAGTATGCAGTAGATGGATCTAGTTATAACAAATAGGTTAATAAAATACGGATAATAAAAGCGTACTTTTTAGCGATTATTCATGGATATTAAAGCGTCTAAAACAAACGCCTCTACGGTTGCTCACATTACATGTCACACGAACACGTTAACATGCTAGTGCTTGTTCCATGAATAAACACCACATACAAACTATGGTTTAGTGTTCATAATTTAAATACAATCGAAACAAATAAAAACTAAAAGTTTTCATAGTCTGATCGTATATTAACAAAAAAAGGACAAACAATATGCATGATATTATTATTATGCGTAGTCATTGCATGTATCACACGCATGGAATGGTATGCATGACACACATATTGAATCTGACATACATATGAAACAGGTTATATGCATGCGACAGATTTTAAAGGGTTTGTGGTTCTTTTAGTTGTGTCGTACATGTGTTAGAGAGAGCATACAAGAATGAGACGTAGGGTTGTTTATATAGCAACACAACTTGTCGACCAAGTCTTGTCTTCTACCTCCTCTAGTTAGCTAAAACCGACACATAGACCTCCTCTTAGAATCTTCTCATAATCAGCCACATTGGAAGGGAGGACAAGGGTTTCGTTTTCCGACACTAAAGTCCCTCTCTTTTGTATTTAATGTAAATAGTTAGTCATTGCGTCTAACGGTAAACTAACAACCATTAAATAATTATTTCATAAAACATATTATACATTTAATAAATATAAATAAGTTACATATATTAAATATACAATAAATGTACTCTTCGTGTATTCGTGTGTGCCCCCAATAGGCTCACGTACTTCTAGTCGTATAACATGCGCATCCAACTACCATATTCCAACAGCTCCCATTTGAGAGTTGGAGTAGCGGACTTACATTTATACCAACAATAGCAACGTCTAGCAACGCACTTATTGTCATAAAATAGAAATACTTGAGAAGAAGTATCAAGAACAATCTCAGCTTTAATGGTTATGTGTTACTTGCCATTATCATCCTTTTGTTACATATACCATTAAACCATGGATATGGATCCTAACTCATTCCATATAGTTTAACCATTTAGATTCTCGTTATAGAAGTTAATTCAGATATACCAAATGTAATTAAGAATCATCTTAAAATTACCCTTTGTGTGAGGCCACACAATTACCTGATTAATTATGGAGAGGCGCCATGGTATCATTCTACACTTATCAAGTGAAGGAACAAATCCTTTGTTGACTACAAGTGTTATGGATGCTGCTTCACATTAACTCTGAAAAATAGCTTTTATGACTACCTTTTTTAGGACAGCGTTTGGCTATAATCACAAAGTGATATCCACACATGCAGAACTTGCTTGTATCTTAAGTCTAAGGATTACTTATTAAACCATTTTCTACATTTTTTTTCTTTTGGTAAACATGGGTTTCCGCCTCGACATTGCGAGCTGACTAATCCCACGGTGACTACCCTTTTTGAATAGCCCGGAGTCGGCGCAGGTGAACCTCCATGGCTAAAAATCAAAATAACTAAATTTTCTACATTTTACTCATGACAAGGATCCAAAAGTAAAATATTCGAAAGTTGGGGTATCCAATATGCATCCCTTATGAATATATATAAGTTTGGCGGGAACAATCCATATATTCAAAGAATATAACCAACACTCGTATTTGCCTTACATAACAATATTCCCATATTGTTAACCGACAATGGAGAAATTTAGAATGATAAAATTATTCAAGGATTGAACATGCAAATATAGGATAACAATTATTAAATTAATGAATAATAAATACCAAGTATCTTTATTCATCATAAAGTAATAATTGTCTTACAATTCCAATTATCCAAATATTAAAAGCAGATGTGCATGAGACTAATTAGTAAGTTCAAGTCTAATGTTTCCAACATGCTCAACCTTTCTTTACAAGAAAACTAAATAGTCATATGAGTAAACTTTCCGAATACTTGTTTCAAAATTTCACAAATTGTGAAGGATTTAAAAAAATATAATGAGTGTTCTTATCTCACATGCTCATACTATTGCAAGTGTCATAGTATGAGGATGTTACCATACCTTGTATAAGGTATTTAAAGTCAATGACAAACTAACAGTCATTTTATAGTTTCTTAAAATGTAAAGTATTCTTATTCCTTTACGTGTAATGCAACAATGCTCTTTGTTGAGCTCATCTAGTTTAGCAGATTTATCATAAATGATAAAATTCTACTTTACTAGAATTGATTGTTCTCTAGCATCAATGTATACATACAACACTATGTTTATAATTCATAAACATTTGTATTAACAATAATCTAAATACTCTCAATTAAATATTGTTGTTGTCGCTTATTTTGGTCTTGTGCAAAAGTAACAACGAGTCACATATACAATATAATATATACATAATGAACCCTTAGATAAAACATAAGGTTTCTATCCATGTAATAAATTATTTCAAGTGAAATATATCATTTAATACTTGCTTTAATGATATATTACATTTGTGTTGGACTTCATTATCGTATATGTTTATTCCAATAAACCTTTATTCCAATAAACCTTTATTCCAAAGTCATTTGTTTTATTCCCTAAATTCTCAAGTGAAGTTTCATTCCAAGCTTAAGGATTAACATCTATCTTAGATGGAATGATACCTTCAATATGTTATGCAACATACGAATTTAAGAAAAACAACATAGCGATCCCACTTAATGTCAGGTATACTCAAGAGTTATCTTAATTTAAACAAAATCATATTGTAATTAAATTCAAGATCTCAGTTCCTAGATGCATGATCCAATAAATACTTGGATTATTTTATCTTGTATACAATATAAAGATTATATAGACTCATAACCCTTTTGATTACACACCGTCCTCGCAAAAGGTAATCATAAAAGAAAGAGTTATAAAACTTAATTGTCATATTCAATATTCAAGAAACATGTATGACAATTAACTATCTTTATTCAATTAATGAGTGTAGATAAGAAAATCTAATCACAGTCAATTGCTTGAGTATGATTACAAACTTCTTATTATAAGCTATGCATTAATATGTATACAATTTGGTCCTTGTGAGCCTTTCTTCAAAAGAAACTCATTCTATCCTCTCAGGTTTACTTGTTAAGGCGAAATGAAACTCAAATTATGGATTTGCCTTTTAAGGATATCATCTTTATCATTCATAGTTCTAAGACATTTATCATATTAAAGATGTGATAATGTATCTTAGCAGTTTAGCAGATTTACAATAATCTACTAAATTATATTCCTCAGCATTGATATTAAAATATCAATCAAGTGATGAAGCATCTTTGCGGATTTATGAATGAGAGTAACATTAACTTTGGTTTGACATTTTCATGTTTAACCTTAGTATGACATTAGCATGTGGATTCAGAAGGTTATGCAATTTTTTCTTGAATATCTTCAAGATTTGTAGATGCTCGCTCCCACTTACTTTTGTAAGTAGAGATAATTCTCTAAATACTAAGTATTTAAGCAACAATAAATTGTTCTTAATTGGGAAATTACAAAACACATTTTAAGTTCTCATCTCTAGTTTGTTAATTATATGCTTCATAAGATTTTAACAAATTCAGAACTTTAATCAAGACATAGTGGGATTCCTTCCAAGAACCCTAATTAGGGTTCATAACAAAAACCCCAATTCTTTTGTATCACTCTTTAACCAAAAAACCTTAGCAGGGTTTGTGTTACGTCAAGCTAGGAGGAACACCAAAACTAAAATCTTCAAGTTTAGAAGTGTAGGAAAATTGAAAAAAACCCAAAAGGTTTTAGGATTTGAATGGTTTGAGTGATAAAACTGAAAATACCTAAAGGTTTAAGGGTTTCAGTCGTGGGTTGTCTTGAATACCATCTAGGTTTGAACCATATTGAGTGTACCCATGACACATGCAATTTTCTAACCTTGATAGATTTTGGATGTAGAGTAATTAAGGCTATCATGAGTCAAACAATATGAATATAGTTTGTTTCAACTCATTAGACATACCATAATAATTTGGTATTCTATAAGTATTGGAATTGTGAAACTTGATCAGAATTCCATAGATAACTTAATTCTCTTAGGATCAAATATTTGTCAATTGGGTCATGCCAAATTGCATAATTAGTATTTTGAAACTAATTGCATGCTATAATGTATATTTCTTGAATAATACAAGAACCATATGTTCATGTGTTCACAAGAAAACATAACATGTCAAGTATACATTATAGATAAGACTCTTTCGAACTAAGTTCCCGAAGAGTTATGCATTCAGCTTAATACCTTAAGACTTGGTCATTTTGTGAACTTTTGTTTTATGACTTGTTTTCACCTCACTCTTGGGATGAATGTAAGTTGACTTATGTTATGATGTTGCATTTAGTAATGCTCTATTAGACACCTTGTGTTCTTGATTATGAAGTCATACCTTGTAAATGCCATTTCACTGCGCCATTTTTTGGGGTGTAACACCTGTAGATGCTAAAAACTGTAAATGAGACCCAGAAACGTGAAACGAGAGTGCCATAAATAAAATGCTGAAGAAGAAAGATTCAACCCAAAAGAAGACAAATCCACACTAGATGATGCGGTGCTATGAATGTCTCTAAAATGATCCAAAATATAAAGATCCCCTTGCGTATAACGTGTCCCAATTACATCTTATATTTTTCGATCATATATAGAACAATCACAAGCGGAAAATTTGACATCACATTAAGAATAAAAATTTTTACTAACTGAAGCAAGATTCATAGTTAGGCTCCGTATGTGGTAAACATCAAATAGAAACATAAGGTGTATTAACCGAACCAACACCTCCTACTAGCAAAGAGTCACCATTAGTGGCCGTAACTGATTTTGAAGAATTAAGACTGAACGAGATGAATTGTGACAAAATATGAGATATGTGATGAGTGACAGCCGAATCTAATATCTATTTTGAAAATGATGATGAAAAATCTTTATTAGATGATGTTGCCATAGCATGAGGCTGAAAGACAAAAAACTTCTTAAATTACTCCACCATGTCTAATAATATCTCAAACTTCTCATACATGACTAAGAATTTCTGATAAGCTCATAGAATGAAGAATCCAATTTTAAATTATTCTTACAAGTATCCATCTTAACTAACCAATACAACTTAAACAAACAAATAATCGAAAACTAAATCAAAGCAATGAACCAATTCCAAAGAACTAACATTTCAACCCAATTAAACAAACCAGTCACAAGTAGATATCAAATAACTGATCAAAATTACCAAACAACAAATGACCAAATCAACAAATCAACATGATATGATCACATCCAAATTGCACAATAAACTTATCAGAGTCGATCATAGGGAGAGTCAAAATCAATCACAGGGAGCAGAATCAAAACAACTAGCTATTAACCACAAAGGTTGTATCAAAAGAGAAGAATAAAAAATGAAACTTACCAGGGTTTTATTTCAGATTCGACTAGCATGTAGTACTCGTAGGGAATTGCAATCACAGATTCTTTAACCGTTAGATCTTTCTAATACTCATACAATAGATAAAAGACACATAAACCTAGATTCTCACCAGAGGAATTTTCAATCGGATGTGTGTATCAGTCGCAACAGTTACTCGAGCTTGGTGCAATTTCTGTAGTTCATATTTTGTTGTTGTAAGCAACTTGGGATTAGGATTACCGGCTCCAATACGAGAAACCACTGGATAGTGAACAAACGTTTGCATAACTTAATGAATGAAAAGTCGGTACAAGCAACAAATATATACACAAGATAAAAAGATGATGCCCTAATGCTAGACGGCCAAAGCGCCACACAAGTGGCCCGACCTTATTAACTAACGGTTCTTACCATGTGGGTTGGATAATGGCAAGTGTTGTGTTGTAATTGGGAAAGGGTCAAGTGTAAAACGGCAATAAAAGTCATTTAATTTCTAGTAGTTGGCAACTTAGATATCCTCACACTTATATAAAAGTTTGCAAGTAGAAATTGCAAGAAAACCTAAAATCCGACATAAAATTGAAATTTAACATTTGTGAGTGAGTGGGGCGGGGTATGCTTATGAGACACCAAGTCCTCTCTCCGTCATGTTTATTATTTTTTATGAAGGAAAAGGTGGGTTGACTGACCTAACTGAAATGGGCCGGTTTAACAATTAAGGGTCCGTTTAGTTGGAAAGAAATACTATATTTTTTAAAGAAATTTTTCATTTGAAAATTAAAAAACTAAAAATCCATTTAATCATTTTTTTAAATCAATTTCAAAAATATTGAAATTGTCATTTCCTAAATTTTAACTAAAATTTTGAAAAACGCATTCTACTCTTCTCACTTTCTTCTTTCTCATTTATTTCTCGATAAAAAGAGATGGGATCCGTTCAATATAAGACATACATCATTCTAACCCTTATCTCGTGTCATCTTTTACCACGCACCGTCGCTGCCACCGCCGGCCGTTATAACTCCAACTTTTCATTTTTTTTTTTTAAAATATAACTTCAACTAAACGGGTTTTTAAAATTCTCAACTCTTTCCTATAGAATAAAAACTATTATCTTCTCAAGGAATTTAGAAAGAGAAAAACAAGAAAACTTTTCTACAACTAAACGGCACCTAAGATTTTTTTTTTTTTTTTTTTCCCCTGGTTTAATGATCATTTTGTTACTCTCTGAATTTGATCTAACTGAATCTTTATGAGAAATTTGTTCACACCAGGCGAGAAAAAAAAAAGGGTGTTCACACCATGGTTGTTTGACATAAGTTACTTGGCCACAAATGGTTTACACAAAACAAGCATATGTGATCAAAGTTTGTAATCTTCTAAAGATATGACAATGAATTAACAGAAATTAGAGAAGCATGTATTTTTCCTTGATTACTACTCACACATAGTATATAGGTATACATATAAATACACATATATTCATTCGAAAAAATAATACACTTGGCGGGGGGAGGTATTGACTTGGTGCCCCGATCCCTGCCCTATATCACATAAAAAATCCCAGGCAGGTCGACCCAGCTGGTTTTACTTCATAAAAAACCGGCCAACAACGAACTAGCCATCACGTTCAACAGGTTAAATCGGTCGGGTCGAACCGATTTTCCAATCATGGCTAACTACAGAATATACAACTATACAAGTACACTATATTAGCATTTGATAATGTGTATGGAGACGTCCATTCGTAACAGTTGTGGCGGCTCATGAATAGTCAAACAATTATTTTAAAACAAAGGTACGCAAGGCAACGGTTTAAATAGTCAACTAGTATGTTTTATATCATACTTGTTCAATCAACATTTATTCTTTGATTGTAACAGTTGTGGCGGCTCATGAATAGTCAAACAATTATTTTAAAATTAAACAAAGGTACGCAAGTCAACGGTTTAAATAGTCAACTAGGATGTTTTATATCATACTTGTTCAATCAACATTTATTCTTTGATTATTTTCTATTTATGAGCTAACATACCGACATGCAATTCAAAGAGAATATTATTCACGACTCGCGAGTGTGAAGTGTCTAGTTACAAATGGAGCATAAATTATTGTTATCTTGGTTGTTGATAGCCATTTTTTTGTTCCATCGGGCACAAACTGTTTGTATAGAAGAAGAAAGAAAGGCGCTATTGAATATCAAAGCGTCCCTTATGACCTCATATGATTCTGAAGCAGACAATGTTCTTCCCACTTGGGTTAATTATGGCGAGTGTTGTGATTGGGAGAGGGTCAAGTGTAATACAACCAACGGTCGTGTGACAACACTTTTTCTGAACAATCTTAAAGGGAACTTGGATGACGACATGACCTTTACGATTGAAGAGCCTACAGCAAAATTGTGGCCATTGAATGTTTCCGTATTTCTTCCTTTTGAAGATCTGAGAACTCTCAATTTGTCCTGGAACTACCTTGAGAATGAAATTCTAAACAAAGGTAGCATATACTAAATTGCTAAGTTATTTTATTTCAAATTTGCTAAGTAAATACTTCTATGCAGAACTTGAAAGATTGTCAAGTTTAAAGAAGCTAGAGGCATTGGATCTCAGTTCAAATTTTCATATTGATAATGACATCCTCTCTTCTTTGACTACACTCACTTCACTTAAAATATTGGATCTGAGCTACACCCGTTTAAATGGATATTTCCCTGCCAACGGTACGTTTTCTGTCTTTGCATTTCTTCTGTTTAAGTTATCATATAGCACATATCCATATTTGAAAGATATTTATACCCTCTTTACATATGTTGCAGAATTTGCAGCTTTGAGAAACTTGGAAATGTTGGATCTAACCGACTGCCAATTCAATGGTACCTTTCAGATACAAGGTAATCGGATCCATACAAATTAAAATTCATATTTTCAACACGACCGCATATAGTAATTAATTAAGAGATAGCTTCTTCAATGCAGGTTTTGAGAACGCTTTCATATTGGATAAGTTGGAAACCTTAAATCTCAATGGCAATCTTTTTAATGAAAGCGTTATATCATCTCTAAGACTTCTTCCATCGCTTAAAAATCTGGATCTTTCTGGCAATAGTTTATCTGGATCATTTCCACCTCATGGTACGTGTTATGAAACACCCAGATATTTGAACTTTAAAATAAACCTCCAAACCTTTCTTTTTACATATTTTAACTCTCAAAATATTAAAACTTTCTTTTTGTTCTGTTATCAATTAAGTTGAAGCACATTATCACACTTAGACTTTTAAAAGGTCTGTTATCAAGTTGAAGCACATTAAAAAGATTAGAGCCCTAAAAATGTGACTATAATGTGCCAAAAATGACGTGATGCCACGTAGATATTAGGCGTACAGATGAATGCAGGAAATGGGTAATGAATTTGGAGTCTACCTTTTGTTTTTCAGTTTTACAAGTTGACTCAAAATTTTAAAGAAATGTGTCTCAAGGACGTGTGTATTATCGACTTTTTTGGCATCCGGATTCACAAACGAATTTTTAAAATTCTGGATAAATCTAGAAATATTTACGCTTAATATTTGTTCTTTATACTACTTTATAAAAAACTAGACGAGTACCCGTGCAAAACAACGAGATTTTATAACGGCGAGTACCCGTGCAAAACAACGAGATTTTATAACGGCATATAGTTGTAGCGATAAAAAAAAAAAAAGTTTATAGTTTATAAACGAAAAATAATAACAGTATGAGGTTTTGGGGATTAAACATAATGTTTTGAAACCCAGTTCGACCCGACCGGTTCCACCGGTTGAACCGATTCTGACCGAAAATAGAGGTCAAATAAAACTGGTTTTTATATTTTTGAAACCCGGTTAGAGCCGAAAATTGGTTTTGTTTATCTTTCCCGAAAATTAATAAAATATATTTTTCCCGAAAATTAGTTTTATATATTGCATTATATGTAATAAAGAGTAAAGATAAAGATAACAATATTCAATTATTAGCTAATAAAGAAAGTTTAAAAAATCTCTTATGTCGAAAATCCCGGTATTGGGTTTACCTTTATTATATAAGAGATTGAAGCACTTATATCAAATAACTAGTTATAATACCTGTGCACGTACGAGTTTTTTTTAGAAAAATTTAATTATATAGTATTATCGTTTAAAAACAGAAAATCTTATGTATATTTTAAAAAGTTAGAACATCAACATATGCGAAAGTAAGAAAAATAGTTAGCAGAAATTGTAAATATAACCGTGGCATCGACCTTGTATTGGATTCTTGAGCGCGTTTCTTTATAATGTTATTGGGCTAAAGGTTCTTTGATCACATGGGTTTACATATAAATCTTGTTTACTATATGAATATATAATAATTTACTCGTGAAAATTATGAAATAAGTACAACTAATAACTTTAACTATTGATATCATGTTGTACAAAATGTGCAAGTTTATTAGCACATAATGAGCGTTGATGAAGGGTTTTAATTTTTTTTCTTTCGGATATTCGTATATCAACTTTAAATAATAATTACATGAATCGTTATAAGCACAATCGCGTATATTTATTTTCATATCACAGCAACTCGTACTTATAATTTGATATTTATATTACCGTTAATAATAATTTAACTGTATTTATTATTCAAACCTGTGTACATATAGATTAAACTTTTAAATAGGATAATACGAGTTCTTATTTATATTTAACGTAAATAATAAAAAGATATTTTAATAGATAAAAGTTTGAAACTAATATTTATTTTAAAAGTATTTGACGTATATTAAAACTAATTCGTACATTTATAAAATTTTGTAAGTTTAATGGATGGAAGTCTCAAATCAATACTAATACTCATGTAATTGTAAACAAAGTTCATACTATAAAGTGTAGGCGGTATAAAGTGTAAGGGTTATTTGTTTATTATCTAAAATTATTAAAAAAACATGGAGATTTATAATTTTACACTTAACTCCACATAATATATTTAAAATTTAACCACTAATGTTTTATTAGTTACTTCCTCTTTTTTAAAATTTTTATTTTCATAAATTTGACACCTAGATTTTTATATGTTTTTTTTCCTCTATCAAATTCTTCACAAAATTTATTAAAGTTTGACCAAAATCAATTCAATTTTGACTTTTTATTGGCCAATCATATTACTCGATTTCACCTATGTGTCAAAATCGAGCATTCCTATTGTTCTAATTAATCAATTCAATTTTGACTTTTTATTGGCCAATCATATTGCTCAATTTCGCCTATGTGTTAAAATCGAGCATTCTTATTTGTCCAATTTTTTTCCACTAAGATTGTTTTGTCAAAAAAACTACGAAATTATGTAATTTCTTTATCATATTAAAGATATACTTCTGTGGTCAGATTTCTCTTTGAAAATAGCGTTTATAAGATGGACAGGATCATTGTTAGTGGATTCCTAATTAGATAGGCCTCATTATATTGGGCTTAGCTCACTTGTTACTTGTCATGTACTTTTTTATTATGTCTCACACTATTATTAAATGAATGGGAATTTCACTTGCGGACTTATATCTAGACAGGCCTATTACACTGAGCTTAGCCCACTTGCGGACTTTTTAATCTTGTTACGGGAAATGATCCGGTGAGAAAAAAATTTAAAATAAGAAGGATGAGAAGTAACTATAAACACACATGTGAACCGAATAATCTTATTCATTGCTTCATTTGTAATATTGTAAACATGAAGGACCAAACATGTTAGATAGAAACTTTATAACCGAAAGTTAGTTATAACTAGTTAGTTATTTCGGTTAGGAAAAGGTGAAGGGTTACAATGGTTCATTGGCACCGATTCACAACATATATATATGTAAACATACACACGATTTTAATGGTTAGACAATTAGATAAACTTTTACTTATTCATTTTCACTTTGCAACTTATATTATCAATCTAGTTTGGGACAACATTTGGCATCAAGAGCAAGGATTATTACACGCAACAATTTCTGTTTCTACATAACGAAACATTAGCGAGAAGCCATAGAGAACACGCTGAAAAAGAGAAGAAACTTCCTTGTTTTTTCAGTGGTATACGGTTTGATTTCTTTTCTTCCGAAGAAACAAACAACTTGAATAAGGAGAGACGTAAAGGAGATAGTGCAGGATCTGTTTTGCGTAGAAGTTGCAAGCGTTCTCATCAAACGATATTGGTGGGATAAAACTTTGTTGGCAACAACGAAGGGAAGGAAGAGACTCTTCGCGTCTACAAGGAGACGTGGAGAACAAGAGTAAGACTTTCTTGTGTGTTTGCTATTAACGCGAAGCTTGAACAAGAAACAGGAGACACATCGTTTTGGATAGAGAAGGAGTGGAAGGCTTTGTGAAAACCGGTTTGAAAAAGGATACAAAGCAATATAAGACGCGGGACTAGTGCGCAAGGAACGTTGTTGTGGAGAAGAAAAACCTATACGTGGAACAAAGGAAGGAGTACTCAAGGAAATAGTGTGGAGAAAGTCTCAGTACGACACAAGAACAACAACAACAAGAGCAGAAACAAAAGGCTTATTTGTTTCAGTGCAACAGAATCAGAAACGTAGGAATTTTGGTTCGGTGTGGTTACCAAGGTGTGGTAACAAGGTTGTGTGTAGGAAGGTTTGTGATTTCGAGATAAGAAATCAAAACAACACAGAAAGTTTGTGTGTTGGAAGATTCTTAGATTTCAAAGGAACCGAGATCAAGAGTAATACACAAGGAGGATAAAAACGTTTAAGTGTGGTATAGAGAAGAAGCAAGTTTTGTGTTTTGTGTGTGTCGAATACAATAAATTTCGACAATACAACAACAACAAAGCAAGGAGGCCGATACCTTGGTTGCGATTCAAGGAAGAATCCAAAAAGAAAAGCAAGGAGGCCGTGGCAGTTTTTTTTGTTTAGACTCGTTGGGTACAAAAGCAACAACAACAATTCGACAAGAAGAAACAAAAAGGAACCAAGTGGGAATAACTTCAAACATTGGTGAACGATTTTACTAACGAGGCAAGGGAATACAACTTGTATTCATAACAATATCGAGGTCACAAGTTACAAATTTTTTGGATTTCAATTATATTAGAATAATATAGATTTATTAGTTTGTACTATTAGGAAATCCTGTAAACTATTATTGATCCTGTATTACTAGGATTCCCGAAAACTATATATATATTCCTATAGTAGAAAGAGATACCATACTAGGAAGAATAATTCTCATACGCACAAGAATGTGAAGATAATAAACACCTTTAAGATGGCTGGCGATGATACAACAACACATCTAACACTGTGAAACCCAACACCTATTGCACAATACCAATGCCCTAAGTTGAAAAACACAAATTACACAGTTTGGGCTATACAAATTAAGGTTATACTAGAAGCACATGGTTTGTGGGAAACAATAGAACCTAAAGAAAACACGCAAGTAGATGATAAGAAGGACAAGGCAACGACGGCTTTGTTATATCAAGCGTTGACCGAAGATATGATTTTACAAGTAGCGGGTTGTAAAACGGCTAACGAATTATGAGAATCATTAAGGAAAAGACACGTTGGAGAAGAAAGGGTGCAACAAGCACAGTTACAATCATTGATGATTGGGTTTAACTCACTTCAGATGAAGGAAGATGAGACGGTGGATGCATTTACGGATAAGTTAAATGGATACGCCACTAAGGCAAAGGAACTAGGGAAAACATTGGATGAATCACTTTTAATTAGAAAACTATTAGACTCCACACCCGATAGATTCATTCAGATAGTATCATCCACAGAACAAACAAGTGATCTAGACGACATAACCCTAGATGAGATCACTGGAAAACTCAAGGCGTTTGAGGAAAGAATAAAACTCCGGAAGGGAGGTCAAGATGAAAGCCAGGAGAACTTACTATTCGCACATGGCGAACACTTGGGAAAAGGAAAGCGATTTAATAAACGCGGAGGTAGATCAAATTATTCATGAGGAAACTGGCGGAATAATAAAAACAGAAATAACTCACAAGAAGGGAACTCAAATCATAAGGGAAACTCAAATAGAAATACAAGTAAGAGGGATTTAAGTAACATAAGATGTTTCAAGTGTAACAAACTTGGACATTTTAGGAGTAATTGTAGAGTAACATCAACAGCTCAAGAACAATCAAACCTTATCATAGAAGACGATGAACAATCACTATTAATGACTATGCACGAAACCAAACACAAGGAAGTGTTGTTGAATGAAGGCCAAATTCAACCGGGGAAATATGCTTCAAAGGATGCAAGCATATGGTATTTAGATAATGGTGCAAGTAACCACATGACGGGAACTAAGAGTCATTTTAAGGATATTGATGAAAGCGTAACAGGACGAGTACATTTTGGAGATGGATCGTATGTACAGCAGATAAAGGGAAAAGGCACTATATTGTTAGGTTGTAGAAACCAAGAACAGAAGGTAGTATCGGATATATACTATATACCAAACCTTAAGAGCAACATACTAAGTCTAGGACACCTTACGGAGATAGGTTGTAAGGTCATAATGGACGAAGATAAATTGACTTTCTATGATAAGAGCAGGAAATTGTTGATGAAGGTAGAAAGATCTAAGAATAGACTTTACAGTATTAGACTACAAATGGACACACCTATATGTCTCTTAGCAAATGTAGATAACCAAGCATGGTTATGGCATGCTAGATTAGGTCATCTGAACTTTGATGATATCAACAAGATGACTAAGAAGGGTCTAGTGAATGGAATACCTAGAGTAAATCATGCCGGACAGATTTGTGATGCATGTTTATTAGGAAAGCACAGTAGAACACCAATTTCCAAACCAAGCTAAATTTAGATCAAAGAACCCGTTGGACTTAGTATACGGAGACCTCTGTGGTCCTATAAGTCCAGCAACACACTCAGGAAAGAAACTCATATTCTTGTTAGTGGACG
Organism: Artemisia argyi; assembly: GCA_030686995.1. Classification (NCBI taxonomy): domain Eukaryota; kingdom Viridiplantae; phylum Streptophyta; class Magnoliopsida; order Asterales; family Asteraceae; genus Artemisia; species Artemisia argyi. Next base: position 162,349,677 of record CM060691.1, read on the forward strand.
ATTGTACACGTTTTATGTGGGCTTACTTTCTGACGTCGAAGGATCAAGCACTTAGTACTTTTAAGGAATTTAGGCAGAAGATAGAAATGGAAATGAGAATGAAAGTGAGGATGCTAAGAACAAATAGAGGGGGTGAATTTACATCTAATGAATTCACTAAGTACTATAAAGATAATGGAATAGCACGATAGTTGATAGCATCTTACTCACCACAGCAGAATGGAGTAGTGGAGAGGAGAAATAGGACAGTGTTATCAACTACGAGGAGTATGATGAAAGCCATTAAGTTACCCTTAACTTTTTGGGCGGAAGCAGTGAAACATGCCATTTACATACTCAATAGGGTACTTACAAGAGCCCTGATAGATAAAACTCCATATGAGGCACTCTACAATAGAAAACCGAACTTGGAAAACATAAGAATATTCGGATGCACAGCTTATGCAAAGATAACGATACCTCACTTAAAGAAGCTGGATGACAGAAGCATACCAATGATTTACTTTGGAGTAGAGGAAGGATCAAAGCATGTAGGTTATATGATCCAATAGCAAAGAAGAAACACGTTAGTAGGGATGTTAAGTTTATGGAAATGAAACCGTGAGATTGGAATAATGATGGAGAAGATACGAGTACACAAGACACATTTTGGGCTAATTTTGTGGTAGAAGGAGTTGACAATGAGAATGATACACCAGTCAACACAGATATCAATGGTAATGTTGATAATACGTATCAGGAACCGGATGCAATAGCAGATCCGAATTCACCAATCACACCACCAACATACACCTATGACCCTAACTCAGAAGAGGATGAGGAGGCTACTTTTAGCTCATTAGGAAGCTCAGATCAGAGATTTGATGATACACCAGTACGAGGCTTAAAGGATTTAGCAGACATCTATAAGGATGCACGTATAGTGGAAACACCAAGCTTATTTTTCACAGAAAAAGAACCTCATAATTATAAGGAAGCATCAATAGACAAGAAATGGATTGAGGCCATGGAGATTGAATTAGATTCAATCAATAAGAATAACACATGGATTCTTACTACATTGCCAGAAAATCAAAAGGCAATTGGACTCAAATGGGTTTTCAAAACCAAGAGGGATGCACAAGGAAAGATCATCAGATATAAGGCACGATTAGTAGCAAAAGGATATGTACAAGAACAAGGAATATACTTCGATGAAGTATTTTCCCCAGTTGCTAGGATAGAGACAGTTCGGTTAATATTAGCATTAGCAGCATATCATGGTTGGCAAGTACATCACTTAGATGTAAAATCAGCATTTTTACATGGAGATTTGAAGGAAGAAGTCTACGTTACAAAACCTGAAGGGTATGTACAGCCAGGAAATTCAGGAAAATTATATAAGCTTATTAAAGCTTTATATGGCTTAAGACAAGCACCTAGAGCTTGGAATGTGAAGCTTGATCAAACTTTAAATTCATTAGATTTTAAGAAGTGTAATCTCGAACAAGCAGCTTATACGAAGAGAAACAAGACTTCTACGATTATAGTTAGAGTTTATGTAGATGATTTGATAATCACGGGCACTCCAAGGAAGGAATTAGAAGTATTTAAATCCCAGATGGAAGAAAAATTTGAAATGAGCGACTTAGGATTGTTAGCTTATTACCTTGGGATAGAAGTTACACAGACAGAATGAGAGATTACAATCAAGCAAACAGGTTATATTAACAAGATCTTGAAGGAAACAAGTATAACGGATAGTAATGATACGAAGTTACCAATGGATCCTGGTGCTAAGTTGGTCAAGGAGGAAGATGGTAACTCAGTTGACGCAACTTACTACAGAATCTTAATTGGAAGTCTCAGGTACTTACTGCATAGAAGACCAGATCTTAGTTATTCAGTTGGACTACTCAGCAGATTCATGCAAGACCCGAAGGAACATCACCTGAAGGCGGTAAAGCACGTAATCCGATATATCAAAGGAACAAAGGAGCATGGCATAATTTACAAGAAAGAAGGCGGCTGCAAGATTACAGGTTACAATGACAGTAGTTATGGAATCAACACTGATCAAGGAAAAGGAACGACTGGGATAGTATTTTATTTTGGAGAGTCACCCATTACCTGGTGTACTCAGAAACAACCAACAGTGGCGCTATCATCATGTGAATCAGAATTCATGCCGGCTATTGCAGCAGCATGTCAAGCCTTATGGTTAAAGAGATAACTTAGTGAATTAACTGGAAGTGAAGAAAGAAAGATAACGCTGAAGTTGGATAATGTTTCAGCAATAGCACTCGTCAAGAACCCAGTTTTTCATGGAAGAAGTAAGCACATCGACATTCGCTATCATTTCATTCTAGAATGCGTAGAGAATGGACATATCAATGTAGAACACGTTAGCGGAGAACTACAAAGAGCAGATATTCTAACAAAGGCTCTACCAAGATTGAAGTTCGTGACAATGCGACAAATGCTCGGAGTTTAAGATTTAGGAAGAAGCAACGATCAAGATTAAGGAGGAGAATGTGAACCGAATAATCTTATTCATTGCTTCATTTGTAATATTGTAAACATGAAGGACCAAACTTGTTAGTTAGAAACTTTATAACTGAAAGTTAGTTATAACTAGTTAGTTATATCGGTTATGAAAAGGTGAAGGGTTACAATGGTTCATTGGCACCGATTCACAACATATGTATATATAAACATACACACGATTTTAATGGTTTGACAATTAGATAAACTTTTACTTATTCATTTTCACTTTGCAACTTATATTATCAATCTAGTATGGGACAAGATTTGATATGCAAGACTTGAATTAGATGCACATTTATTCATTTAGATGCATCTCCTATAGTTTCGAAAGTGATTTTTTTAGTGAAAAGTAGCACTAGAACCACATTTGACATGTAAATGGCAAATAAATACATACGATTTACCTAATTTGATAAAATGCATCTAATATATGCATATGTATCTAAAAAGTAGATTAGAATGCATCTAAATAAATACAGATGCATCTAATTCAAGTCGGTGCATATCGAATGTATAGTTGTACTTAACTCTTATCCTTCTTGTTTTAAGTTTTCTTCTCATTTAATCATGATTGTCTCATACTATGATTCAATTATGGGTGTTAAACTCTTCTATGATTATGTTGTCTTTCATATGGCAGATATAGCTTATCTGAGAAACCTCGAAAAGTTGGATATAAGTAGTGATCGGTGGTTCAACATCAGCAACCAAGGTAAACTGAGATATAGCTTGTTTGAACCATAGAAGCTTTTGTGAAATTCATTAATAACCATAAAATTATACTCCTTCCGTCCCGAAAATAGAGTCCACAAACAAAAAGTGTAGAAATTATGATATGTGTAATTAATACTAGTCTTGATTGATAAAAAGTTATTTTTACCCTAATAGTTAATATAGAAATAAAAATTGAGTAATTAATGCAAGTTTTAATTAAAAGGGTAAAGTAGGAAAACCAGTAATAATTACTGTCCATATATAAAAACTGAACACTTATTTTGGGACAAACATGAATAGTAAGATGAACTCCTTTTTTGGGATGGAGGGAGTAGTTATTAATAAAAGAGTGCCTTAAATTTTTTAATTACCAAAAAAAAAACTGAATACTATGGTTACTTAATTTTGTACTTTTTTACAGATTGTAAGAGATTAACAAGATTAAAAAGGTTGGAGACTATAACTCTTATGACCAATCTCAACAAGACCGTCATATCGTGTTTAAGTGCACTTCCATCACTCAAGACTCTTGATATTCAAAATTCTCTTTCATTAGCAGGCCCATTTCCCTTTCAAGGCATGTGTACTTACATAATCCTTATGTCAAAAATTTGAAATAACAAATTACGCATCACTCTAATGTTCTAGTTCTATTTATGCAGAATTGGCTGGATTGAAAGGTCTAAAAACACTCGACATGATAAACTGTGGCATTGACTCAATTATATACAATGGTGAGAGTACTATATATGTTGTAACATTATTGTATACAAATTTTTGGTGCATCTATCCGCATGATGTTTTATTTGTGGTTTTATATATGGCTAATGATTTGCACACTCCCAATTTTGATTTGCACACTCAAAGCTGTGCTTTACACAGTTGTATATTTATCACATGCTGCTTTTAAAGGTTGTACATTTGAGTGTGCGGATCAAAAATATGAGTGTGCCAATCAATACTCTTTATATATAAGGTATAGCGGTTTTAGAGAAAATTGCATTTTGGTCCTTGTGGTTTGGTCAAATGGCAGGTTTGGTCCCTACTCTTTCAAAAGTGTAGCGATAATCCCCATTTTAAGGTTTGGGTTGCATATTTGGTTCCTGGACAAAGTTAAATGACTAAAATACTCTTTGTCTTCTTCAGAAGAAGACAAGGGTAATTTGGTCATTTCACATCGACCGGGGACCAAAAAGGCAATCCAAACTTCAAAATGGGACTATAGCTGCACTTTGGAAAGGATAGGGACCAAAGTCTGCCTCACTTTCATCCTTTCATCTTACTTCACTCCCCTTGTATTTAAGAAAAAGCATCATATATTATAATACTAGAAGAAGCTAGCGGCCTTGCAAGACCAGTTTACCAGATTCATGCTTAAGTTTGCCACAACCTCCTTGTTTTCGTAACAGAAAAGTATTTTATTTTTCACAAGCTAAACAACGGTTTCCTTAGCGAGGATCTCATGCAGTACCAGCTAATTTGACAACCGTAAGAATGTAGTACATAAAATGTTCTAAATAGAAGGTCATCTGACTCACATTGCCTTTGATCTTTATAATTTCAGGTACCATGGGTGGTCTGTTGTACTTGAATCTTGATGATAACTACATTCACTTAGATAGCATGAGGTTCTTGGGTGCTTTTCCATCCCTCAAGTTTTTATCCTTAGTCTCTAGTAGGTTGGATAGTGCAGCTCTTGCTGAAGGTTTGGAATTCCCCATGAGTTTTTCTATTCCATGAATAACCCCAAAGCTCATCCAATTAAAGAGTGATTATCTTTTGCTTACTGGTTCATTACTTTATTTCAGAACTCCATGCTATGCCTAGTTTAGAGGTTCTAATCTTGAGAAATAGCATGTTTAGTGGAAAACTAACAATGAAAGGTACGTACTTTTATGGGATAATTTCCTAAAAATATAAATAACTTGCCATTTTTATGGTTGTGTGCAGCCTCCTTTTTTTTTGTACTATGTCACCATTTTACCCCTCCCTTTTCAACACTCCTATTAACAAGTGAAGGTTAAAATGGTCATTTGGTGTCACAAAATTCACACAAAGGTCAAAATTCAAAAGGTTTGTTATATAAAGGTCGAAAAAAAGGAGGCAACAGAGAACCATAAAAGTGGCAAGTTAGTTAGATTTTTAGGCATTTATCCATGCTTTATTGTTACTTATATTACTATCAACTTAAGGTGGCAAAATATACATAACTTAACTCTTATTCCCATTTAGCTTTGGCATCTTTCACCAATCTAAAGATATTAGACCTGAGCTTCAACAATTTAACTGGAAGCATTCCATCAGAATTACACGCAATGTCTTCTCTACGAGTTTTCTCTCTTGCTCAAAACAATCTAGATGGTGCACTACCTGAATATGGTAACTTACATGAAGTTTCAAGCTTGATTATGCATTAAAGTAATTATATATGGAAATTTTACTTTCAATGTTACACAATATTTTAGATATACTCTGCCAATGAGTGTAACTGAGAGTTCATGTCACTTCAAATTACGAACCACATAATGTCTCTTCCTGAAAATTTATATCTGTATGTTCTCTTTTTTCCAGGTTTATGTGAGCTGAAAAAACTACAGGAGTTGGATCTTCATGGGAACAATTTTGAAGGACACCTTCCTCAATGTTTTGACAAATTTTCATCTCTTAAATTGTTTGAGATTTCTTCAAACAACTTCTCAGGAAAAATTCCACCAACCCTAATTTCTAATCTCATATCCCTTGAGTACCTTGATTTTAGTCATAATAAGTTTGAAGGTTCACTTTCATTCTCCTTATTCGCCAAACATAGCAAGCTAGAGGTAGTTGAATTCATAAGCGACAATGACAAATTTGAGATGGAAACAGAAGAGCCTATAGGTTGGATTCCAAAGTTCCAGTTGAAAGTTCTTTCGTTATCAAACTGCAATGTGAATAGGGCTGGAAGAAGTGCCATTCCGTCATTTCTACTTTACCAACACGAGTTACACGTATTGGACCTGTCTCACAACTATTTGGAGGAACAGTTTCCAAATTGGTTGATAAAAAACAATACAATGCTGGAAGTTTTGTATCTAAGAAATAATTCGTTTAATGATAGCATTCGTATGCCAAAGTACAGAAATTTTCAACTAGGAAAACTGGATATTTCTGGGAATCACTTAATAGGTACTATACCGATTGATATAGGAAAGTTATTTCCTCGTTTAACCTTCTTAAATTTGTCAAGGAATGCTTTAAGTGGTGATTTCCCGTCATCAATTGCCAATATGAGTGCTTTAGTCATCTTGGATTTATCTGATAATGAAATTTCTGGAGAAGTCCCGCAACAAATTTTTACAGATAATCGCCAGACTTATGTTGTTGATCTATCGAATAACAAATTACATGGCGATGTGCTCTCTGGAAATTTAAGTTTGAGTTGGTTTAATTTTCTTCTATTAAACAATAACTACTTCACGGGTAAAATAGAAAATGATGGCAACAAAAGTTTTGAATTATTGATTTTAGATCTCAGCAATAACTTTTTTTCAGGAGTGTTGCCTGATTGGATGAGCAACTCAATTTCCTTAAGTGCACTGTCAGTGAGAAATAATAGGTTTGAAGGACAATTTCCTTGTGGAATAACTTCATTCAGATTTCTCGACATCTCACAAAACTTTCTCTCAGGGTCCATCCCCTCATGCTTAGATTTGCAATCGATGGAACATCTTCAGTTGGGTTCTAACAGATTCACAGGATCGATTCCCAGAACCTTTCAAACAATGACTAGCGTTTTGACTTTGGACATTGGCAACAACTACTTGTCGGGAAAGATTCCAGCGTTTCTAGGTCGACTATTCAATTTAAGGATTCTTTTGTTGGGGCAGAACAACTTCAGTGGCTCTATTCCTATGCAGTTGTGCCAATTGAGTAATGTGAGCTTGATCAGTCTATCTGGTAACTCCCTTTCTGGCTCAATACCTCCTTGCCTACAATCTATTGCTGGTCCTAGTTCCCTTTCTTACAAACAAAAAAGCATGACCAAATATTCCTGGAGTTCGTCTTATGTGTATTTCAGTACTTTAAAGAGCTGGTCTCCTACTGACCATGACAACGATATCTTTGAGACACGAATTGAAGTTCAGTTTACAACAAAAAGCATGTCTCGCTCCTACAAAGGTGACATCCTAGATTATATGGGAGGATTAGATTTTTCAAATAACAAACTGACAGGTGAAATACCACAAGGATTGGGGTTATTAACTCAAATTCGTGCGTTGAACCTTTCACACAACCAGCTGACGGGTTCTATCCCAGAACAATTCTCAAATCTTGTTAATATAGAGAGTTTAGATCTCTCTTCAAATGGTTTAAGTGGAAATGTTCCATCACAATTGACTAACCTCCCGTATATATCGTTTTTCAATGTTTCTTACAACAATCTATCAGGCAGACTCCCAGAATTGAAAGGACAGTTTAGTACCTTTACCGCAGAGAGCTACAAAGGAAATCAACTTCTTTGTGGAGTGCCACTCGAGAAGAGATGTGCCAGTGCGTCACCAGTGACTGATCCACCAGGAGCCATTACATCAGGTAAAGAAAGCAATAAATGGTATGACATTGATATAACATGGTTCTTTGGTAGTTTAAGTGCAACATGGGTTGTGTACTTATTGGGATTCGCTGCAGTCCTTTACACAAATCCTGGTTGTCGTCGATGGTGGTTTTTCATCATCGAAGAAAGTATGTATACGTGTTATTACTTCCTAATTGATTTGGTAAGCAGGCCCTCTGTGTTCTTTCGTAGGTAGGGTAACTTAAAGATTATGTAGTAAAATGAATGCTTGTAAAACTCATGTACCTTATGAGTGACGATCTGAGTGTATTTGTACCTAATGGTTGAAATCTTATTACGATGTTTAAAATACATGTACCATACGATAAATGTATTTCTACTTATAAGGCACAAGTTGTGCATGTAATGAAAAGGATGTTATAATGCATTATAAGATTGGTACTTTCCAAATCTTTCATTATATAAGCAAAAGCAGTTCTATCTAACAAACTACACAATCAAATTGATAAATAATGCTTCATGTCAAGTTGGCTGCTTGTTAACATAGTTGACCTCGGCCGAATAATTTAACAAATTATGTTTAGATTTTTGTTGAACGCATCAAAGTGTCACTATAAGAAGCATAAAAATATTTCTATTAGAATAACTCTAATAAAGTGATTAATTTATTTACGTATATTCTTTTAAATAATCATTATGCGTCTATCATGGATCATTATTCTCAATCAACAAAATTTCATCCATTAGACTTTCTTGAGACTATATTAAAATAAGAACTATTGTTTTTTTTAACAACAATTCTTTTCTGATACATACCAAAAACAGAAAGGAACCCGACCCTATGGTGGGCCCCAATGACCGGTGGCACAACAGCAATGACGAAAATAAATCAAGTAACACTATAATTTTGGGCACATGGGGAAAATCATTACAAATAAATCGAGCATCAAAATACAATTAGAGAAACAAAACATTACTAGAATTCACATTTGATAGATTTAGTTGTTGTTTGCAAGCACATGCAATTTGCTATTAATATGAGCAATTTAGACATTCCATTAATAGTCAACAACTATATTTATATTATTTGTTAAATGAATATTCATTGCTGTTTAAAAAATTAATTTGTTCTATTTAAGACTTAAGCGCCAACCTAAGGAAAAGCAAACAAGTACGTGGATAACATTAGTAGAGAATATCTCGGCAAAATCGTTCGTATAGGTGCTAAAATGAAACATAAATCATGGTTATCCTGGTTGTTGATAATGACAATGACGACTATTTTTGTGGACCGACGAGCACAAGGGGTTTGCGTAGATGATGAAAGAAAGACATTACTGGAAATCAAAGCCTCCCTTATTAATTCATACGATTCTGCGGTAGACAATGTTCTTCCCACTTGGGTTGATCATGGTGAATGTTGTAATTGGGAGAGAGTCCAGTGTAACATAACTACTGGACGTGTGACAATGATTCTTTTGGGCAATCTAAATGACAACACACGATATATAGTTGATCCGGAAGTGTATTGGCCATTGAATGTTTCTCTATTTTCGCATTTCAAAGAGTTGAGAAGCCTAAATTTGTCATGGAATTATCTGGACAATGAGCTTCTAAATACAGGTACGATATATGTATGACTTTGATATTTTCCGATACATGAAATGTTTACACAAGTTCACTATTAGACAGGTTATATCAAACGACAATGTATACCATATTTGCATAAACTATTTACATGTCTAGAACATGTACTCAGGTCAAGGAACGCCTACTCAAAAGCTACTTTTTCAAATCAAAAGACTAGCTCTCTTGTGTTGAATCCTTTTCCCTTTTGCAGGACTTGTAAGGTTGTCGAGTTTGAAAAAGCTAGAGATATTGGATCTGAGTTCAAATTTTGCAATTGACAATGATATCTTTTCTTCTCTAACCACACTAACTTCGATCACTTAGAGTTTTGAATCTTGCCTTCACTAGCTTGGAAGGCCACTTCCCTACTAAGGGTATGTTTTCTATCTTTACAATTGTTCTTATAAAGTTATAGTTGATTAAAATAACAAGACAGTAATAGCTATTTTACCAATTATAGTAACATGCTATGAAGATTATCAATATACACCAACATACTTTCATTTTGTTTGGCAATCACATCATTTAATAGAAATAAAAGAGGTAACTTGTGTTATTCTCATTAGTAATAAATAAAAATATGTTGTTCGTAATTTTTTTAGTGGCGGAAGTTTAGGTTGCTGGTATTTCGGTAAAATCTGAAAGTATAGTTGCTATGATCATCAATAAAGTAGGAAAACAAGTTGCTACCCATAGTAAGTAAGTTTGTTGACGAATAATGTATAAGCATTCAGTTTCACCTAAAAGAAACAAGTAGGTCGTCTTATCAATAGTAACAAAATGTATCCTTGGCCAAGTGGTAAAAGTATTGTGACTATAATTACTAAAATGTGAGAGATCCTCTCCCTCTGGCGATTTTTAAAACCCTAACATCCCTAATCGTCTTTCACCTTAATCAGCCTAAATCTTGTGTTCTATGCAATGATTTGTTAGTTTAATTGATTAGCATTCGTGTTACTCATTAACCTGATCATATTTTTTGCTTATATCACATAATTTTCTAGTTTTGGTGTAATCGAATTTTTTAGGGTTTTATAATATCGTTTTGCTTTTGAATTTGGTTTTCTGATCGCACCTTCCACTCTTATTCTTTTAGGTCGGTTTAACAGCTTGTTGGAATCGATTTAACTTATTATTGGGTCGATCTATATGGGAGCAGGTTAGGTTCTAATCGTTTAGCGCTTGAAACCCTAACTTTTCAGTTAAGGTTTTATTTAATTGGTTCGAGTTGGATTGTTCATGCGTGTTGCTGGTTTACTTCTGCTTATTTGTGTCGATTGGGAGGATTGTTTGTGGGTTTGGGAGAGATGGAAAAAGGGTTCTTAAACAAGAATAGTGCTTCTAAGGGTTCGAGGGTTGTTGGTGCATCAACTAACTTGGCTGATCAAGTTGGATTGAATATGGATATGGTGTCTCATGCTAGTGTTGTTGGGGAGCCAAGGGCTGCTACTATGATTACCCTAAACCTTTTGAATTCCCAGCACTTAATGAGACCAATGATGCTACAACAAACCAAGTGAAGCCGGTTTCACTTGGTGTTGCTGGTAATAAGAATGTTACAGCCACTTTTAGCTTTGGTGAGTTGAGGTCAGCCTCAACAATGAACCCTAATAGTGGCAATTTGAACGTGGATGTCGCAACAGGTTCCTCTAAAGATGTGCCTAAGCAAGTGGAGCCGGTTTCACTTGCCTCTCCTTCAATGGTTAATGATGGTAATGATTGTAATCTTCCTGAAGGTGATGGAGTTAATGTTGCTAAAATGGCTGGAAAACTGAGCTTATCTCCCACCAATGACTCACATGGGGCTGCTTACCATGCTCCTAGTACTGAAACGGTTGATACGAATTCACATGGGGTTGTTGGTGTTGATAAGGTTGGTGTGGATGGATTGAAGCAACCGTCTACATCATATGCGAGTGCTACTTCTAATGAAACTCAAAAACACATATCTAATTTCCGTTGGCTGGAATGTAGCAAGAAATCAAATGATGTGGATTTGTCTGTTCCTATGAAAGTGGTTGAAGAGGTAAACAATAGGTTTGAGAATACGTTGTATGGGTAATTTCTTGGCCAACGCCTTGCTTTTCCTGTTATTGACTACTATGTACGCAATGCGTGGGCTAAGTACGGTTTACAAAGGGTAATGATGAATGCAAAGGGGTTCTTCTTCTTTAAGTTCAATTTGAAGAATGGTGTTGATTATGTGTTTGAAAATGGCCCTTGGTTGATTAGAAATGTCCCTATTATTCTTAAACCATGGACATTGAACACCAATTTGCTTAAAGAGGATTTGACCAACATCCTGGTGTGGGTTAAATTCCACGATGTTCCTCTTGCTATATTTTCTGATGATGGCCTTAGTCTTCTTGCAACATTGATTGGCACGCCAAAAAAGTTAGACGCCTTTACTAGCCAAATGTGCAAGGAATCGTGGGGCCGCAGTAGTTTTGCTAGATGCATGATTGAAGTGAAGTCGGATGAGGTGCTCAGGGAAAGCCTTATTGTTGAAATCCCTTTACTTGATGGAACGGGATCGACTATTGAGAGGATAAGGGTTGAATACGAGTGGAAACCTCCTCGGTGTGAGAAGTGTAAGATTTTTGGTCATACTATGGGTGAGTGTCCAAAAGTTGTTGTACCTGCTGCTCAGCCTACTAAGTTTGCTAATGATAGTTTCAAGACAGTCACTAAAAAGAAAAAAGGTAAGCAAGCAGGTCAAGGAGGGTATACTAAACCTGTTGTGGGTAAGCAATTTCAATATCAACAAAAAAGGACTCCTCCTGAACCTAAGAATGTGGATGGCACTAAGAAGAAGACTTATGATATGGCTAGTTCTAGTGGAACGATGATCTCTACATCAAACCAGTTTGATGCTCTTAATATGGATGATACGGATGGTTTTGGTATTCCTACTAGTGACACCAACAAGGGTGTGGATGCTGGCCGTTCAATGGAAGTTAATGAGGATGAGTCGATTAAGACTAGTACTACATCACAAGAACCGCTTATGAGTGATTCAATGGGGATAAAGGTAGTTGGTTCTACTCCTATAGTTGATAAAATTGGTAAGCTTGAAAAGCTACTTATTGATGGGAAAGCTACTCTTGTGGATGATGATGGTTATCCTGTTCCGTCTACCCCTTTCACTAAGAGTGCTAACCCATTTTCAAAGGTGGGTGAGGTTGTGGTTTCTGATACTGATGATGATGAGGTTCTTAACACGTTCGACGAATCAGCAAATCTTTTTGGTGGTGGTCATGAGCGTGAAGATGAGTTTGATGACTATAATGATTATTCGAAGCAAATTTATGATCTTCCAGGGAATTTGGATGCTCTTAATGCCATTTATGGCTTTAACCTCCAAGGACGTAGGAAGTAGTTTATGTTTTTGTCAGAGTCTTTTGTTATCATGTGGTTAGTGGTTTTGTTTTCTTGTTTGGAAAATAGGAAGTATCTTGTTATGTAAGCTTTTCGCCTATGTAACGGGTTGAGATTTGGGATTCTCCCATATCCGTTGTACTTAAATGCTTATTGGAGTAATATATTTACCGGGTCGTTGACCTTTTACCCAAAAAAAATGTGAGAGATCCCAAGTTCAATTCCTGCTTGGTACAAACACTTTTAAAGTGTTCATGCCAACCTTTCAATAAGGGGATGACTTTACCTGGTTTGAGTCTGTGTGGCGGTCGGTTAATTGGCCAAAAGGTCAGAAACCATGGTTACCCAATAATCCCTTTAGTTTTACACGTAATGCATCATTTAGTGACACTTTTAACCTTTATACATTTATTGCAGAATTTGCAGCTTTGGAAAACTTGGAAATGTTGGATCTAACTGACTGTCACTTCAGTGGTATCTTTGAGATGCAAGGTAATTGGTACAGAGCAAATAGTACACACCTTCAGGAAAAGAAAACCTAAATTCGACATCGTCTTACATGCAGGTTCAAAGAAGGCTTTCATATTGAATAAGTTGGAAACCTTAAATCTTAAGCACAATGATTTTAATGAAAGCATTGTATCATCTTTAAAAATTCTTCCGTCGTTAAAAAACCTGGATCTTTCCAAAAACCGACTATCTGGACCATTTCCACCCCATGGTACGTACTATGAGCTATAAAGGTAGTCTTTTTTTGTTTAATCAAAACACATGAACTTGTTTTCTTTATGTTGCGTGATTATTCGACAGATTTAGCTTTTCTCACTAATCTCGAGATGTTGGATTTAAGTGGTAATTCAAGGCTGAGTGGAACATCAAATATCCAAGGTAAGAGAGATGTTTAGCTTGTTCCAGCCAGGTAACGTTTATTCAGTTAATGAAAATATGTCAACAAGATTACTTTAAAAATTTCCCTTTTTAGATTGCAAGAGGTTATCCAGATTGAGAAGGTTGGAGAGTATAACTTTTATAAGAAGCAATTTCAACAAGAGCATTCTATCATGCTTGAGCGCCCTCCCTTCACTCAAGTCACTTAATCTTCGTCATTCGCATACGTTGGCAGGCTCATTTCCTTATCAAGGCATGTTTACCTTACAATTATCATCATTACCAAAATGCAAGCAAGCCTTTACCATTATCTATTAATCTATAATTCAGTTATACCAGTGCAGAATTATCTCATATGAAAGCTTTGAAGACACTAGACATGGGAGATTGCCGCCTTAACTCACTCGTATTCAATGGTAAGATTACTAATATATCTTTTTAGATGTTATATTCATTATTAGTTAAGTTATTTATGCAAGCAAAATTAAGTTTAAATGCTCATCTAATCTCTATACTTCTTTATGTATGTTTATATTACGTTCCATATGTATGTATATGGCTATTTGGTTGAAAATGTATCCAAATATATGTCAGTAAAATATTGTATGTTTTCTATCTTGTAAACATCCAATTGACAAGGGACCTAAGGATATACATATCAGTTATAAAATTCGCATAGTAGGAACGCTTGTCAAATTCACATATTTGGTTGGAATGAACAAAGATGTTGCACATATTTGGCATTGGATTTTTCTCACACCAAATTTCAGGTACCATGAGCGGTTTGTTGCACTTGAATCTTGATTGGAACATCTTTCGTAATGACACCTTGAAGTTCTTGGTTGCTTTTCCATCGCTTGAATTTTTGTCTTTAGGCCACAGTCATTTAAATCGATCAGCTCCTGTTCAAGGTTTGTCATGCAGTGATGCTCTTTTCATTCCCAAACAGCTGGTATTTATTTTCCTCTTTCAGCAAAAGTTATGGCCGATCACTTGCTTTCAGTTTTGCTAACCAATTGATTGTTGACATTCAGAAGTACCTAATATGCGGAATTTGGAGGTTCTTCTCTTGAGAAATAATAATCTAAGGAGAAAACTAGCAATGAAAGGTACAACACTAATTTAGCTACTAATTACACATTTACAGGGTCATTATAGTTTTATGAGGAATCGACCAAATATGTAACCATGTTCTACTATTGTTTTCATCTAGCTTTGGCGTCTTTCCCCAATCTAAAGATCTTAGACTTGAGCAGCAACAATCTAATTGGGAGCATTCCATCAAAAATAAGTTCATTATCTTCTCTTCGAGTTCTATATCTTGCTGAAAACAATCTTCACGGCTCACTACCTGAATATGGTAAGTTACATAAAGCATTATGCTACATTTTATTTCTCAAAATCATTTGATAAGACATATAATTTTGGGTTTGCCTTTTGCCATCACTAACATCTTCTGTTTAATACTCCGTACTACTTTACTGCTCCATAAAAAAATCCCCAGCAAGTTTGGTACCAAAGGTTAGGTGTGTGTTAGTGGTCTGACTGTAAACAAATAGATGTCAGCAAGCAGGGCCATCCCACGGATTTTGAGGACCCTGAACAATAATCACAAAATTTCTCATATGAAAAACAAACGTTTATAAGTAGACATACTTTGTGATAACTGATAAGTGTCAAAAAATGGTGTATTAGGCACACCGAGTTTTATGACATCGATCTTATTAGGAGATATTTGAACAATATAATTTATGAGGTGTTTATTACTTTGTATTGGACAACTTGTGATAATATTATCATAAATGGGTTGAAATTGTGACTATATAAACATGTTTGTACTTATTTGAAAAACAAAATAGAAATTGAGAACAAGGGGGTAAAAGTTTATAAACATAGGGCGGGTTGTGTAGTAAAAATAACTGAACGTCATCATCTTCCTTTTGTTTCATATCTCCATTGCTATGTACTAAGTTTAACTTTTTACCTACACAGAAAGCAATCGACTATACCTTATCTATAGCAGTAATACATGAATCAAATATTTTAGAACAAGTTCTTATCCGTTTTAAGGTGAAAACCGGAGTATATCAGCCCCTCGTGCTTGTAATCGTGGGGCCCCTAAAAAAATAGATGCCCTGTAGATCACCTTGCACATGGTGATATCCGGCCCTGTCAGCAAGGACAAAGCAATGGGTGGACACAACAACTCATACCTATAAACAAAGTATAACGCTAACCAATTTTAGTAATATATACTATCACAGAGCCAAGTGGTAAGGTCCTTGGTTCCCTCACAAGAGGGTAAGGGTTCAAACCTCACTAGGTGTATACATTTTAGGGGTGCCCTGGGAAGAGTCAAAAGTGGTCCCGGGATTAACCCGGTGAGGCCGCATACATTTGAGTTAAAAATAACCGCCCTTCCCGAGTAAGATGAACAGGTAAAATCTCATACGTTTACCCGTTTACAGAGCCAATTTTTCTTGTGATACGAAGCCTCGAAAGTTTAAACAGATTGTAAGCTTTTAAGGCCCATTTACAGCAAACAGCGTTGAAGTATGTGTCATATCCCTAGAACCATCATTTTTTAATGACAAAATTTTGATGTTGAAATTCCCGTATCATAAGTGGTTTCTTCTAGATATTGCCAGAACCTTACGAGTTTGAAACAAATAGTTCCAGACATATACCAAAACAGAACTAAATAAGTAAAAGAGTAAAACTTAAGGTTATAGGTGTTAGTGTCTTGGTCATGTGATACGAACTCGATTCAATTAAGAGATAAAAGAAATAAAGATAGAGTAATCGACGTTCGAGAGAAGCTCTCCTAAATGATACGAAATCAATAAATCATAATATTATTCAGCAAACACAGAATTACAATCCTAATACCATATTTATAATTGACTTAACCTAATGCCCTAACTTTCTCACCAAGAAATATAATAATAGGAAAATAAATAAACTAATTAATAATAATAATAATAATAATAATAATAATAATAATAATAATAATAATAATAATAATAATAACTACAATACGCAGGATCGTATCAATACTTCCGCCCCAAAAAACACCTTGTCCTCAATGTGTTGCTTGAAAATGTTGCCTTGGTAATTCCGGGATCCCATGTTCTTCGTTTTAACCCATTTGTATGCTTCAAGTGCATGTAGTAGTCCCTGCAATATCTTCTTTAATTTTTTTATACACACTTGTTGTTCATGAGAATCTAATCTTTCAAATCATACCAAGCGAGGTACCTAGCATTCTAGTTTTTCTAGTTCGGACGCATGAAACCACAAACTTATTCCAAAACAACCTTGCTTTTACCTTCCTATTAGGACTCTGTTGGTTTAGTTGGACCCCCAATAAATAGACATGTCCCTCCTGATTAATCTCTTCCTTTATCACTGTGTTTATTGATCCTAAAATTTCTCAGACAACAATGAGATATCTTGACGCGCCCGCGTAAAAGATTCACCCAGTTCAGATAAAGATTCTTCCAGTTTAGATTGGTGCAACAGGAACGTGGATTGTAACCGTTTAACCATCTCTATGACATCAGTTATACCTTCTTCAAAGCTCTTTGCTTCCATTCCTTTTTATGAACAGTAATCCAGCCGAGAACAACAACTTCTGGTGATGAACAGTAAATTCTAACAATGAACAGTACCCAATGAACAATTATTTATTTATTTAATTATTTATTTTGTTTTTTAACCGTGGAATCGAACAACTCTGATACCAATTGATACAAACTTGATTCAATTAAGAGATAAAAGAATAATAAAGATAGAGTAGTCGATGTTCGAGAGGTCGAATAAGCTCTCCCAATTGACACGAAATCAATAAACCATAATATTATTCAGCATACCCAGAATTACAATCCTAATACTATATTTATAATTGACTTAACCTAATGCCCTAACTTTCTTACCAAAATATATAATAAAAGTAAAGTAAATAAACTAATTAATAATAATAATAATAATAATAATAATAATAATAATAATAATAATAATAATAATAATAATAATAACTACAATACGCAGGATCGTATCATCATGGAGTTTCTATGTTGTTAAGTGGTTCAAACTGTTGGGCGGATCGGGTTTTCCATCTTAAATAGTACATTCTGTCTACTCTTATTCGACTTATGATTATAAGAGTCATTGTTACCTTTTTAGCACAAACCACGTATTTATATGTGCTCTTCTTTTAGCAGGTTTATGTGAGTTAAAGAACCTCCAAGAGTCATTGTAAGAGTCATTGTTACCTTTTTAGCACAAACCACGTATTTATATGTGCTCTTCTTTTAGCAGGTTTATGTGAGTTAAAGAACCTCCAAGAGTTAGGGGCTGTTTGATAAAAATTATGATTTAGCACTGAATAAATCAAAATTGTTGAATGATTCAATGTTACTAGATGATTGTGATTCTGAATGAAACTGATTGTTTGACAACTGTTTCGAAAGAAGAGAACAAAATTACTAGCGTGATTTTTTTTTTATTATTTTTTTTAATTAATGATTTAGCACTACATAAAATATTTAGTTTGATAAATGTTTTGACATTATAGAAATTTTAATTTAACAAAAGTTGGCAAGATGAAACAATTTAAATAAGCATATAGTACAAAATACGGAGTATTACATGAAAAAAACTTGTTCTAATCATATTTGTTTCATCATTAATTGGCATGAGGAGATAGCTTGGCCACTCATTAAAAAATTGAACCATAACAAGATGAAGATGAAAAAAAAAAAAAAAAAAAAAAAAAAAAAAAAACGATTTGCACAACTATTAGGTGCTGAATGGGAGGACTACCCATATGACGCTGGCCCACTCATTATAAAATTGAACCATCCAGTGGTTGTTTTCTTGGTACCAAACAACATGGTAATTGACCGAATAAGATATTAAGGCTTAATTATTTTATTAAGTGGTTATCAAACACCCTCTTAGATCTTTCTGGGAACAATTTCAAGGGCAACCTCCCTGAATGTTTCAATAACTTATTATCTCTTAAGGTGCTTGAGATTTCTTTTAACCACTTCTCTGGAATAATTCTGCCATCACTTATCGCTAATCTGACATCTCTTGAGTACATAAATTTCGGTCATAATAAGTTTCAAGGTTTATTCTCATTCTCCTCATTCGCCAACCTTAGAAATCTTGTGGTCGTTGAATTCAAAAGTGACAATGACAAATTTGAAGTGGAAACAGAAGAACCTTTAGGTTGGATTCCAATGTTTCAGTTGCAAGTCCTTGTGCTATCTAACTGCAACGTGAATAGGCCTAAAGGAAGTGTTTTTCCTGGTTTTCTGCTTCACCAGAAAAAATTACAGGCAGTGGACCTATCTCACAATTCTTTGCAGGGAGATCTTCCAGTTAGTTGGCTGGTTGAAAATAATACAATGTTGGAAGTTTTGTATCTAAGGAACAACTCATTTGGTGGTAGTATCCGTATGCCACGATATAGAAATTTTCTATTGGCAGAACTCGAAATCTCTTCGAATCACATAATCGGTGCCATTCCACAATATGTAGGAAAGTTACTTGCTGGTATCTATTATTTAAATTTGTCACGTAATGCTTTAAGTGGTTCTATTCCATCATCATTTGCCAATTTGGGTGCAATAAACATATTGGAGTTAGCGTATAACAACTTGTCAGGAGAAGTACCACAGGAATTGTTTAAAGTGAGTGCAATTTCAGTACTCAAACTGTCTCACAACAGTTTGCAAGGCAAGGTGTTTTCAGGAAACTATAGCTTTTATTGGTTTAATATGCTTCTATTAGATAGTAACAACTTCACGGGGGAAATTTCAAACAATAAGAGTTTTGATGTTTCGGTTTTAGATATCAGCAACAACTCTTTTCAGGTGTGTTGCCTAAGGGTATGGTCAACTCATACGACGCTGTCTCACTTTCAGTGAGAAATAATATGTTTGAAGGAGAATTTCCTTGCGGAATAGCTACTTTTACCAATCTTCACATCTCACAAAATTTATTCTCAGGGGCCATTCCATCCTGCTTAAACCTGGAGTACATGGAAAAACTTCATTTGGGATCCAACATGTTTACAGGATCGATTCCCAAAACCTTTCTGAGTGCGAATAATTTGTTGACATTGGACCTTGGTGACAACAACCTTTCAGGCAAGATTCCTAAGTTTCTAGGTGAACTATACATTTTAAGAATTCTCATTCTGAGAGAAAATAAGTTCAGTGGTTCTGTTCCGAAGCAGTTGTGCCAGTGACAAGTGCAAGTTTGATTGACCTATCTGGTAACTCCCTTTCAGGCTCAATACCTCATTGCCTAAAAAATATTGCTGCTCCTTATTACCTTGTTGATTACATACAAACAAACAGCATAAACTCGTACCCTTGGTATTCGTCTTTTGAGTATTCGGGTTCTCAAAAGACATGGCGTTCTCTCACTGATGATAATCCAGTGTTTGAAACACCAGAAGAAGTTGAGTTTACAACAAAAAGCATGTCTCGATCATACAAAGGTCACATCCTTGATTTCTTGTCCGGGTTGGATTTATCTTCTAACTACCTCACAGGTGAAATCCCACAAGAACTAGGGTATTTGACCCAAATTCTATCATTGAACCTGTCTCACAACCAGCTGATGGGACCCATCCCAGAGAAGCTATCAAATCTTACGAATATTGAGAGCTTGGACCTATCGTCAAATAATTTGAGTGGCAATATCCCGTCACAGCTAACTAACCTCGCTTATCTATCATATTTCAATGTTTCTTACAACAATCTATCAGGCAAACTCCCAGAAATGAAACGACAGTTTGGTACATTTACTGCTGCGAGTTATGTAGGGAATCCACTTCTTTGTGGACCACCACTTGAGAAGAAATGTTCCAATACATCACCAGTGAATATTCCACCAGGGGCCGTTCCATCAGCTAAAGAAGATGAGAAATGGTATGATATTGATACAATATGGTTCTTTGGTGTTATGTGTTAGTAGCAATACTTAGGAGGGTTAAATGTGACTTAAACAATAATAAGGGGATTAATTGTATTTAGTTTAAATAAAGTTTAGGATTGTACTTAGATTAGGAAACTAGTTACATGGCTTGCAAGCTAAGCTTTCTACCCCCTCATCTCTATAAATAGAGATGAGGGGATGCTAGTTATTCATTCTTCTTCCTCCTCGTTGTAATAGCTTTATTAAGTTTTAATAAAGGTTTGGTACGAGAGTATATCGTGTGCATATTCTTGTCAATTCTTTGTGGTCTCTCGTGTTGCTACTTGTGCTCGATACAACTCGCGGTCTAGCTTTCTGCGATCGAACTTCGGATTGTTGTCGAGGTATTTTCCAACATTTGGAAGTTTAAGTGCAACATGGGTTGTGTACTTATTGGGATTTGCTGCAGTCCTTTACACAAATTCTGGTTGGCGTCGATGGTGGTTGTTCGTCATTGAAGAAAATATGCATACGTGTTATTACTTCCTAATTGATTTGGTAAGCAGGCCCTCTGTGTTCTTCAATAGGTAGGGTATGTTTAAGATTATGTAGTTTTAAAATTATGGCAATTTTCTACAAATTCATGAACTTTACGATTCCTTATATTTGTATCATATAAGTTATTTACAAACGGTTGTATTGCAAAAGAAATCTCAATACAAAGTTTAAAGACGTGTACCATACTAAAATATGTTTTTAGTTGTACGCGCAAGTTGTGTTATATAGAATATTTTATACGGCATTATATCAAGATTACTTTCCCAAATTATGTGATATATTAAAGGCCCTCCAATTGGCTGTACGGTCTGAAGGGGCTCAAGTAAATAAAAGATCAATGTTATGATCTTTGTTAATGTAGTATATTATGAAGCTCTTAATTTTGTTAATGTAGCCTGATTGAAGTAACGATTTCATATGTTATTTTGTTGTTGTTTTCTTTTCGGACGATATGACATCCATGACGTAAACTCTTAATTTAGTTTGATATGAATGTGTGATCAGACACCCTTTAGAATCTGATGTCAACGGCACATGAAAAACCCACACTCTTTATCATTAATGGTTCAAAAAATAATCAGATATGAAGGAATCAAAGTGGCAAAAATACAGGTCTTGAACCAAACGAGGACACACTCGAGCTCTTTCAAAGGTTGTTGTTTGCAGGTTGCTGCTGCTGATGGCAGGTTGATGCTGCTGTTGTGCTTGCAGCTTGCTGGACACAAACAAATAGGGTATGTTTGGCAACGAGCATCATGAAGCGTTTTGCTTTCAAGTGTGAAATTGAAAGTTTGCTGGATGAAATGCATTAATTTTTTCAAACCCATGTTAATGTTTTGTTGTTTTGCCAAAGATCAAACTTTAGAAAATTGTTAGGTAGTGATCATGTTTCATTTTGTTTTGTTGTATGCTCAAGTGTACATTTTTCTTTTCTATTTTATCTCTATATATCAATAAAAGTAAGACATCTTTACTTATTTATGGATGTGAATATAATTTCCAACTATCATTATTTTCATAACGATGGATTTCCGTAAATAATATATAAGTGTTTATTTTGGTAACTTTGTTTTTGAAAAGCCGGTCTGTCACAGCCGTGCATGTTTGACCAAATCTATCCCAACCGCTGGATCAAAATGATATTCAATCCTGACCCTAATAAGTCATAAGAATATGGACCGTTGGATCATTGGAAGATTTAATCTCAACTGTCAAAGGGTGCGTAATTTGTGAAACACCAAGAACTATATGTTTTTGAATTCAAAAAATGGCGGGTACAATTATATCTTAGCAACTGCATATTAGCAGTTTTATCTTTACCTTCTTTCAATTCTAATCATCATCAACACACTCACCAAAATATTCACATATACTCCAAAGTTCCTTTGTTTTTTTCTTTACCTTCTTTAAATTCTAATCATCATCAGGACGTCAGGTTATGTGGATAGTGTGTTAATCATCATCGACACGTCGGGTTAGGTTGATAATTTTAAGTACGGGTCCAAATGGGTCATGTCAGGTTCACCCGATTGACGATTAATCTTAAATCATGTTCTTTATTACTAAATCACCTATAACATAAAACGTATTGTTGGAACCTTATAGCAAAATTACCTAAAACAGACGACTGATGAAGAATTTGCAAGACAAATGTTAGCCAGTGTCAACCCTGTTAGCATTCGTCTACTCAAAGTAAGTTATGTCTTAAAGCAGGTCATTTATGATATTGTGATACCTATTTTTTTGTATATAAATAACCATAATGTAAAAAATGTAAAATGTAAATGGTATTTTAGTATTCACTTGGTCTTTTTTATCCTTATTAATATGTTGTACTTATGTTGTGACATTGATTTTTTAGGGCTACAAATCAAAAGGGTTCAAACTATTTGGATTCTTAGCAACAACTGGATTTATTGGTACTCATGCTTCAGAAAATCTTCATGTTATCTTCATAGATCATTTGTAGGTCAACCAGTTGGTATTTGCTTATGAACATGCATCAGATGAATTTCTAAATTATGATCAGGTGAAATATTGTAATATATACACATCCGTAACCAATGTACACCTTTCAACTTCATCATGTACTCTACACATGAATACCCTCATTAATGCAAATAGGCCTTAGTTTTGTTGATGATCCAAGAAAAAGTTCACAACCACTTCCGTTGATGCGTCTCTTCGTACTTATGTTGTGACATTGATTTTTTAGGGCTCCAAAACTTTAAAATATAAAGTACTTATGCATGTGCAGATTCTTGAACTAATGCTATTTCTTTTTTCGGTAAATAGGCGATAAGCAAGAGAATGGCAAGAATCACAAAGAAGGAACTATTTATTCTACATGTGAAAAATGTACTATTTTTTTTTGCAAGAACGATCCATACGTTCATATTGATGCTCTATTATAATATTGTTTATTATGTTTATTCTTACTAATTAAATGCATCACATAACTTATAATTTGTGTCATATGGTCATCTCATAATTCCATATGAATTAAACCAATAAAAGATTGGGTTTGAATCGATAGAGAAGTACTTGAAGGTCTATCATAATTGCAAGGATTCGGTTTTGAATCGATAGCCGCTCACACACATCATTTTATGTTCGAATCAATGTATTTTAGATTCGCCAAGGCTTTGGTTGTAAATCGATAGGCAGTTACACACATATTTTGCTACTCAAAACAAAAAGTTTTGGAGATCCCAAGCTTGGACGTTTTTTGTGTAATTGTAATATAATCAATTTCTTATCTTATAATGGACGCATTGTCTCATTCTTTATTTCCTATATTAAATGGAACATGGTTGTGTTATCAATTTTCTTATTATCTCATTTATCTATTTCTTTAAAAAATTACCCGGTGTCAACGGGTCTCTAAGCTAGTTAGTGAAATATATTATGAAGCTCAATAAAGACCTACAAACCGTCCAAAACAGAGCATTAATGGTATATTATGAATTTCAGATAGCGGCCATTAGTTGTGATATATTAAAGGCCCTCCGAGCGTATCCAATACACGTTCTGGAAATTTTTTTAAATATAGCTAGTTTAAATTAGTGTTTTGGATCGAGTTTTACTAGCAATGATTTATTTCTTTATTTATTTATTTATTTATTTTTCGGGTTTTTAATCATGTCCAGCATATGGATAAGATTAAAATAAAAGTGAATTTCTAGTTGTTGTTGTATAATTAATGGCGGTTACCGACAATAAATCAACACTCTGGTCGTATGACCGTCGCTATTAGTCAAGGGTCACAATCCATTCTCAAATAAATGGTTACCATGAAGCAATCACAAGTGAGCAAGGAGCAAAACAAGTGTGACTTTTCAGAATAAAGGCACGACAGAAAATTGTTATTTCTGTAACAGAGTCGTTGTTATAGAAGAATCACTAGTGAATGGACACATCTCTCCAAAGGGTGATACCTGGTGATAGTTTTTTTTTTTCTCAATCACGGATACCAACAACATCACTTTGAATGATCAGGCTAAAGTTTCTGGGCATGGAATAAAAGTTGGAACTCGGCCTTTTTTCCACTCCAAAAAATACAATGGCAAAACGCAGTAGGGTACAGATTCTATTAGTTAGGACCATTTCTGATTTGGATTATCATTTCATCACTATTAAAGGTGTTAGTGAGGGCTACATTATAGCCTTTATCCGATAGTCCTATTGGCTTGTGGTGTTCTGTGATGGCTTGGTAATTACAAATTGGATAGTATAGGGTTAGGGTTAAATATGTTGGAAAAATGAGGGCCTTTTAGGCTTACGAAGAGAGGAATACTTAGAGAGCTTTCACAATGGAACTTTTATTCCTTAAGCTTTGCTTCATGTGGTACTTACAATGCTTCACCAAACACCTATTTATACTACTCCATGGAATGTTGTAGAGACAAGATATTTCCATGGATATTCTACAACGATCTAGATACTTCTTTCTAGATAATCTTAACTAGATATTTCCTAACATCAATCTAGATCTTTCTAGTAGTTATCATCTACTACAATATTCTAAACACTTCTAGATACCATTCTATGACTTTCTAGAAGCTTCCATACCATTCTGACATTCTAGAAGCTTCCATACTATTCTACGACTTTCTAGAAGCTTCCATACCATTCTACGACTTTCTAAAAGCTTCCATACCAATCTACGACTTTCAAGAAGCTTCCATACCATTCTATGTTATTCTAAAATCTTCTTGATCACGGGCTTGGGCTTTTATGGATAGTCCAATCTTTATTGGACTAAATCAAGTTTACGATCCAACACCCCCCTTTAAACTTGATTTCTCTATTCCAAGCATATCCTTATTCTTGAGAAATCTTTCTCGTTGAGCGGCTTGGTGAGGATATCTATAACTTGGTTTTCGGACCTCGCATGTATCACTCGTACATCGTTCCTCTTCATATTCGATACCATGCTTCTTCTTGTACCCTTTTGCCACAAGCCTGGCCTTGTACTTTTTTACTTCGCCTTTGGCGTTTTTCTTGGCCTTATATACCTACTTGACTCCAATAGCCTTTTGGCCTTTCGGAAGGGTCGTCAACTCCCATGTATCATTCTTTTCAATTGACTTTATCTCCTCGTCCATGGCTTGTCTCCATTTCTTACTTATCATAGCCTCCTCAAAAACCAAAGGTTCACATTCAGCATATAAACAAAGAAGGGGTATTTCCTCAGTTACCTCGTAGAGCTCCTGCAAACTTTTTGTTTTCGGTTCTCCTTCACTTGAACTTGAAGGTGAGTCTTGGGTTGGAGTTAGACTTTGAGGCTGTTGGACTTCTTCACTTGATTCACTTGTCTCTTCTTCGTCATTCATAGGAAGAAAGTCATACCTTTCATTTTCCTTGATGCTCCAATCCCATGCTTCTTCTTCATCGAACTCCACGTCTCTACTCACTACCTCCTTGTTGTGATTGGATTATAGAGCTTATAACCTTTCGAATGCTTGTCGTAGCCAACGAATACATGCTTCTCACTTCTATCATCAAGCTTGGATTTCCTTTGGCTTGGAACGTGAACATACGCTATGCTTCCGAATACCCTTAGGTGAGAGACGGTAGGCTTCATCCCATTCCATGCTTCTTGTGGAGTCTTGTTATCTAAACTCTTTGACGGACACCGGTTCAATAGATATACTGCACAGTCAACCGCTTCGGCTCAAAACTCCTTTGGCATCTTTTTACTTTTCAACATGCTTCAGACCATATTGAGAATGGTTCTATTCTTTCTCTCCACCACTCCATTTTGTTGTGGGGAGTAAGGAGCCGTTAGAAATCTCCGGATCCCATTTTCCTCACAAAATTTGTTAAATTCTTTTGATAAAAATTCTCCACCTCTATCGGATCTCATGGATTTAATTTTTAAACCTTTCTCCTTTTCTACCATAGCTTTAAATTTCCTAAAAGCTTCAAAAGCTTGGGATTTTTCTTTTAGAAAATATACCCAAGTTTTTCTTGAAAAGTCATCAATAAAAAGCATGAAGTAAAGATTCTTACCATGAGAGGGTGGAGTAATGGGACCGCACAAATCCATATGAATTATTTGTAGAGGCTCCTTAGCTCTTGATGTCGCTTCTTTTGGGAACGAACTCCTAGCATGCTTCTCAAGAAGGCATCCTTCACACACTTGATTGGGATGATCAATTTGATCTAACCCTTTCACCATTCCCTTTGAGGATAATAACTTTAAGTCACCAAAGTTTAAGTGCCCGTACCTCATATGCCAAAGCCACGAATGATCCTTCAAACAACTCTTTAAGCACTTAGCTTCATCATGTTGAATGTTTAGAAGGAACATTCAGTTTCTAGTCATAGGGACTTTAGCTATGAGCTTTCCTTCGGATTTCTTATTGTAGCACTACGACATTTGAAATGAATATCGTAGTTTTTCTCTAAAAGTTGTCCCACACTTAAAATGTTACTTTTAAGATTGGGCACATTGTATACGTCTGAAATATATTGGTGACTTCCATTTTTAGCTCGGATAAGTATCTTACCTTTTCCTTTCAGCGGTGCCTTTGATTCATCTCCAAAGGTGACATTACCTTTACTTTTCTCCATCTCCACGAACAAGTCTTCTTCACCCGTCATATGGTTACTTGCAGCGGAATCTATATGCCATGGCTCTATCCTCTCTTCTTGTTCTTCATGTCTTGTCATTAGCAATGTAAGCTCATCTTTGTCTTCTACCTCCACAAGATTGGCTTTTTCTTCAACTTGTCTTGAGCTACTACACTCATTGGCATAATGACCATATTTGCGACAATTGTAACATTGTATATGGGGCTTACCTCCTCTTTGAGATTGAAAGCCTCTCCCACGACCTCTTCGATATGAAAACCTTTGGTTTTCATCTTCTTTGTTGGCATCTTCTCTTCCTCTTCCTCGTCCTCGGCCTTAGAAACCAGCATGACCTCGAAAAGTACCGTGTCCTCGTCCTTGATCCTTTCCATTCAAAAAGCTCTTTTCTCTTTCTTTGAAAGAGACCTTTGAGTATAAAGCTTCCTCTAAGGGTTCTTTCCCCCTTCTTTTCTTCAACTTCTCTTCATGGGCTTGTAAAGATCCCATGAGTTGATCAATGGTCATAGAGTCTATGTCTTTTGACTCCTCTATGGCCACAACAATGTAATCAAAGCTTGGTGGCAAAGAGCGAAGAATCTTTTCAATCACCCTTGTGTCACTCAAGCTTTCAGCATTTCTCTTCATTTCATTTGAAATGGTCAAGACACGAGTGAAATAATCCAAAATGGTTTCGGATTCCTCCATTTGGAGCTTTCCAAACTCTCCTCTAAGAGTTTGAAGACGTACCTTTTTCACCTTGTCAATTCCTTTGAAAGCATTTTGAAGGATCTCCCACGCTTCCTTAGAAGTGGTTGCATTTGCAACTTTCTCAAACATCGCATCATCAAGACATTGATAGATGAGTGTAAGAGCACTTTGATCCTTTTTTCTTACCTTTTGCAACTCCACCCTTTGGGCGACATTCAACGAACTTTCATCATCAACTTTCTCAACACCTTTCTCTACTATCTCCCACACATCATGTGAACCAAGTAACGCCTTCATTCGAATGCACCAACTACCATAGTTTTCTTTGGTAAGAGGAGGAAATTGGAACAAGTTCATTGCACTTGACATCTCGATCTTCTAGCTCTGATACCACTTTGTTAGAAACACGAGGGCCTTTTAGGCTTACGAAGAGAGGAATACTTAGAGAGCTTTCACAATGGAACTTTTATTCCTTAAGCTTTGCTTCATGTGGTACTTACAATGCTTTACCAAACACCTATTTATACTACTCCATGGAATGTTGTAGAAGCTTTCATACCATTCTATGTTATTCTAGAATCTTCTTGATCACGGGTTTGGGCTTTTATGGATAGTCCAATCTTTATTGGACTAAATCAAGTTTACGATCCAACAAAATCTTATTGGAGTAGCTTTGTTGATGTTTCTTCTGGAAGGTGGCTTTACGGAGGGGTGCACTTCATTTATACGTTTGATCTTGCCCGAAAGTAAATTTTTTGTTGTTAACTAAAGAAAGGTAAATTCTCGAGTTCTTATCCCAGATTTTCAAATTCTTGCTTCTTTTTCTAGATGCTGAGAACAACTAATTAATTGCATACTACCTTATTACTCTAGGAAAAACTCAATAAGCCAAAATAATGAAATTCTAGTGCTGCAAATACACATTTTTTTTTGTCACAGTATTTACTAAATTAAAGCCAATTGTTAACAAGGGAGGTTTCTTCCAAACATCTAGAAATTTCAACCTATGACATACTGTCCATAAACTATACTAGACGAATACCCGTGCATAGCAACGAGATTTTATAATGACAGATCGTTTAGTGATAAAAGAAAGTTTATGGGTTATAAATGAAAAATAATAAAAGTTAGAGGTGGCAAATCTTGCCCAATTTGTAATTTTTGGGCGATTTTTGACACTTTTTTAAAAGTTTTGGGCGTTTTTTGCCCCCTTGCATTTATTTGATGGGCTCTTACATGCAAAAGATAAAAACAGATATTATTAGATGGGCTTTCGAATCACACAATTCAACTTTCAAGCAATTACTCTCATTTTTTTTCCGACCAATTCACTTGTCACTGGTAACTATAAAACATTCCAACTATTTTAATTTTAATTTATCTCATTTATTAACTATTTTATGCATAATTATTTAATACTCTAATTAATTGATAGATATATTTAATTAGTTAAATTTTTGTTCATTTATCCCAGCAGATTTTCTCAAATTTGCAGACTGATTTATTTTTTATTTTTTTTTTTTTTTATTTTTTTTTAAGAAAAAATAATTAAATATAGTTAAGACTTAGATGCTTGATAATTTTTTACAAGATGAATTAAAGAGGTTTTTAGGACTGTTCCGAATGTTTTTAATAGTTGAATTATAATTTGCTCGTTTTAACCCGTGCCCGTTTGGCCCGATTTATAATTTGTCCATTTAGCCCGTGCCCGTTTTAACCCGTGCCATTTTAGCCCGTGCCCGCCCGTTTTGCCACCTCTAATAAAAGTTTGAAGATTTAGGGATTAAACATATGACATGAGCTTAAGTATCAAAGTCAATAAGTCAACAAAGTCAATAAGTCAACACATTTAGTAACTGATTTTCCCGCCCAAATTGATATGAAAATCAGTTACTAAATGTGTTGACTTATTGACTTTGATACTTAAGCTCATGTCAACATAATGTTTTGAAACCCGGTTGAACCGTTCCGGTCGAAAAACGGGTCGATTTAAACCGAGTCATGCTTTTAATAACTGAACCCGTCGTGTCCAGTTTCAAAACTATATGTTTTTCCCAGTTGAACCCGGTGGTCCGGTCCAGTTTTCAAAACTATATGCAACATCAACTTGTTAGCTTGTATAAAGTTTTGTGTATTTTATTAATTTGTATAATGTGTATAATAACATATACTTTTCATTTTAGGGTGTTTTAAAAATAACATTAATTAGTGTGTTTAATTATTTTATATTTTATATTATGTTGTAGCTTGTTTAAATTGTATATTGTGAAAATTTTATTGTACTTTTTTAGTAAGGGGTGTTTTAATTGATTGTTTTTAATTTGATATAGATGCTTTTAATTGGTTGTACCATATGAATAAATTATTGTAATTTTAAGTTATGGGATGTTTTAATAAGAGCATTAATTACACAATTCATTTTCTCTCACCCTTGTAGTATAGAAGGGCAAAATGCGGATTGACTGAAAATTCAGTTTTCCACTTTTCCCCTTTGACTAAATCTACATTATAAGTAGTTAAGATAAGTTGACTTCTTATCATAAGATGACATGGAACTCCTGTACGATACATGTCCTTAGACAGAGACGAAACCAGGGTGGGTCCCGAGACACCCATAGAGTTTTGCGGCGTAGTAAATTTTGTAAAAAACTTCGATTTTTCCTAAATGCACCTGGTCTGAAAAGATTATGTTCCTTGTTTTTGTATAATTTTTTGCAAATGTACCTGGTCAAATTGTCGCGTGGTTTCCTCCCGGTGCTTAGATTCAATCTTCAACATTTGAAGGAAGCGCTATAAGCAAAACATTTGATATGTTGATTACTTAAACTATTTCGTCATAGTATAGTAGACTTGACTCTTTCGTGTCCATTACAAGCTATGAGATCATATACCTATGCAATTAGATGTTGACGTTTAATATATTATTAAGTCAATTAAACCAATCTGCCACGCTAGTCTGCAAGTAGCTTTTGTTCTTAAATAAAATGTTGTGTAAAGCAAATAACAACTTAACACGCTTCAATGACCAACCAATTAGAAATTTATGGTTTGGGCTCAACGGCAAAGCATAGAAACGATTTGGTTTTCAGTAGTATTTCAACATCATCAGTGGATTTGATTAGTAAAGTGTACGTGCATGTAGGTGTGGTGTAATTATACACAACAGCTGCAGAAACAAATTTTATGAATTTATATAGCACCACCAATTGAATAACATCAAAATCATGTAGTATATGAAATGGTAACCAACTTTTTATATGAATGCTTATTACATATACACCGTGGATGGACCAGATATAAAACAGAGCAAAAACAGCACCAACATGTAAAAACTTAACTGAAAACTGACTACTTTACACATGCTTGTTGATGATTCAGCAAACACACCACCACACTTAAAAGTTACAATAATCTTTTGTGCCTTAGTTACTTTTCACATATTAATGGACCAAGTAATCAAGTAGTAGTAGAAACACTTCGACCGGGCGCATTTAAGGAATTTCAGGATTTTCTACAAAAATTAGCACTATGAAACAAAATTTCAGCCTTGTGACACCCAGGGCACCCTAGTTTCATCCTTGTTTATGATCACATAAGTTCGTCTATGTCGAGAAATTTTAGAGTAATTGTAACTTGTGATGGAGTAATTCTATCAAACAGCCTTGGTGTGAACATTTTTATCATTTTAACCAAAAATAAATGTTAATCCGGCCTGTTTCTGGTCCACTCGTCCGACCGGCCAGGCCAGCTAAAACTAGATATTCCGGATATTATTCATAAAAATTCACTAACAGCGGACCAGCCATTATATCATGTACCGGTTGAACCAGTAGAGTCGAACCGAGTATTAAAACATTGCTAAAGATTGTTCAAAGATATCATATGTAGCAGTTGATAATGTGAATCTTTTATGTTTGGAATAGTACTCATACAGTAAAATTTAAAAGGGACGTCCATTCAGAAATGTTGTGGCAGCTCATGCATGGTCAAACAAATATTTTTTTAATAAATGCATACTAGTCATTGCTAGACATTGCTAAAGATTGTTCAAACTTCAAAGATATCATATGTAGCAGTTGATAATGTGAACCTTTATTGTTTGTATTATTTTCTATATAAGAGCTAACCTAACAACAGGCAATTCAGAGAGAATATTATTCACCTGACTCGCGAGTGTCTAAAAAATGGAGCATAAATTATGGTTATCTTGGTTGCTGATAACCGTTTTTCTGGTGCAACGTGCACAAACTGTTTGTATAGAAGAAGAAAGAAAGGCCCTATTGGCAATCAAAGCCTCCCTTGTGAATTCATACGATATTGAAGCTGACAATGTTCTTCCCACTTGGGTTAATTATGGCGAGTGTTGTGATTGGGAGAGGGTCAAGTGTAATACAACCAACGGTCGTGTGACAACACTTTTTCTGAACAATCTTAAAGGGAACTTGGATGACGACATGACCTTTACGATTGAAGACCCTACAGCAAAATTGTGGCCATTGAATGTTTCCGTATTTCTTCCTTTTGAAGATCTTAGAACTCTCAATTTGTCCTGGAACTATCTTGAAAATGAAATTCTAAACAAAGGTAGCATATACTAAATTGCTAAGTTATTTTATTTCAAATTTGCTAAGTAATATTTTTATGAAGTTTGTATTATTCTTTGCTCAAACGTAAAGCTTTTTTTACATCAAAAGGCATGGATGTCCTTGTTAAAACCATTTTTTTGTTTTGCAGAACTTGAAAGCTTGTCGAGTTTAAAGAAACTAGAGATATTGGACCTCAGTTCAAATTTTCACATCGATAATGATATCCTTCCTTCTTTGACTACACTCGCTTCACTTAAAATATTGGATCTGAGCTACACCAGCTTAAATGGATATTTCCCTGCCAAAGGCACGTTTTCTATCTTGACATTTCTCCTTTTAATTTTTCTAAGTTATCATGCACCTGTGCACATTTGAAAGATATTTATACAATCTTTACATATATTCCAGAATTTGCAGCTTTGGAAAATTTGGAAAGGATGGATCTAAGCCACTGCAACTTCAGTGATACCTTTGAATTGCAAGGTAATCGATAAAACCATTAGCCCGGCCCAGGAGGCCAGTATTCATCTCTCCCACATACCGGCCCATTTTGCAACACGGCGATATATATAATTTAACTAAGAGAGATCTTCTTCAATGCAGGTCTTGAGAAAGCTTTCATATTAGATAAGTTGGAAAAGTTAAATCTTAGGAACAATCGTTTTAATGAAAGTGTTATATCATCTTTGAAAATTATCCCTTCGCTTAAACACCTGGATCTTGGCGGCAATATTTTATCTGGGTCATTTCCACCTCATGGTACGTGATACGCATCAAGATTATCTAGCATCCCATATTATTTATTTTGCAGTAAGTAATTTGATTATTAAAGACAATAGTAAATAATAAATGAAAAATTAAGGAATAGTCACGAAACATTTGTCATATAAGAAATATGTGTGTAAATCATTGGTAAATCTTCTGTAAGTTTATAAATAATATGGGTTTTGCCAATGGATTAACAACGGTGGGTCAAAAAACATTAAAAAGAAATCAACATTTAGCGCCAGATCTCACACAGGACTAGTTTTTTTTGGCAAATATGTCCAAATTCCTAAATCAAGCAAAGGTCATTGTGCGGATATATTTGTCGCTATACATACGCCTAATAATTTTTACAGACTACCGATACGTTCTAATCCATCAATAATATATATGATGTAGTGTGATGCTATAGGTTTTAGACAATTAAGTAATGTCAAACTTTACGTTGGGAGTAATATGGTTTACTGGACCACCGGGTTTGAGAAAACAATTCTCGACTTGTTTTTATTAATACCAAATCTGGAAAAAGAATGTAACAGACTCATAAACTTAACCCCTATTTATAATAGAAAAAAAAAATCCTAATAGAATACTAATTCAAATTAATGCTAATATGTTAGCTTAGTGCATTCAGATAACAATTTGAACTTAATATACCAATCTTTCTATTAATATATTTTCATCAAAACAATGTGTTAACTATTTATACATGCAAGTCTTATGCATATTAAGATGATTTTTTTTTTCATTGTCTTTTGTCATCATTTGAGTATTGGTTTCTTTTCCTTTTGGAGAATAGATAGTATCTTATTGTGTAAGAGTTCGCCTATGTAACGGGCTGAGATATAGGATTCACTTATATCCTATGTACTTAAACGTTTTTGGAGTAATATATTTACCGGGTCTTTTGACCTTTTACCAAAAAAAAAAAATGATTTTTTTTTTCTCTAGAAATTATAGGTTTTTTTTGGCTATCACAATAAGATAAAATATAACAGTTTACAGCAACACGCGGTTAATAATGAAACTCGTTTGTAGCATTTGGATTCATATAAGTGGGTTCAAAAATAAATAATGCTATAATATGACTATAAAAACACATTTACAAAAAAAAAAAATAATAAAAAAAAAAAAAAATCTTGTAAGTGGCCGGGTTCAATTGCACCCATTGAGCTCTATGTTGCCGGAGGTTGGGGTTCGTACTTTATGGTATCCATGTATTTATAAAAATCTTGAACGTACGTAGTAGTAGGTTGCACATGATCATACATGATATGAGCTAGCATCATTTGACTATTTAGCTAGTTGTTTTAAATGCATCATTTGAGTTGTTTATTCCACTTGTCTATATATTTAGTTTGCATAATGATTTGGCATTGTGTCTATGACGCATAACAAAGCTTTTCATTGTAGTAATATATTCATTACTCCGTTGTGGTGCATGATAATTAGCTATCAGGTAACTATTGTAGTTTGTTTATCAGTATCATAAAGTAATTAGTAACTATAAAACAGGGGCCACATCACCTAACCAAAATAGTGACCCCAAATTACCTAACAAATGAACAAACTAGCTTGCTTTAAAAATACCCTTGATAAGACCTGATTATATTTTTTAACATATGGCAGATATAGCTTCTCTGAGAAACCTTGAAGAGTTGGATTTAAGTGGTAACTTGTGGTTGAATACCAGTAACCAAGGTAAATCGAGATTTTTATTTTCGAGATATGGAAACTTTTGTGAAATTTACTAATAACTAAAAATTTGAAGATCATGGTTACTATAAGAATTTTGTACTATTTTGCAGATTGTAAGAGGCTAACCAGATTAAAAAGGTTGAAGAGTATATCTTTTAGGGAATCCAATTTCAGCAAGAACATCATATCATGTTTAAGTGCACTTCCATCACTTAACACTCTTAATCTTCGGGGTTCTCATTCGTTAGCAGGCTCATTCCCCTTTCAAGGCATGTGTACTTACATGATCCTTATATACAAAAAACTGTAAGAATAAATAATTCATCAATCTAACATATTAGCTCTTTTTATGCAGAATTAACCGGACTGAAAAATCTACGAACACTCGACATGGGAAACTGTGGCCTTAACTCACTAGTATATAATGGTTAGAGTACTATATATGCTTTAACCTTTTATTATTCACATGCTTTTGCTGCACCAATTAACGTAATGTTTTATGTGCTTGTATGTTGTATATATAGGGTATGGTTAAAATAAGAGTATCTATCTTCGTAGCAACTTACAATAATCATCCCAAAATTCTTCTAATAAGAAAAACAAATTCTTTAAAAAAATTAGCTTCTCATTTAAATACTTTTAGAAGCTACATGTAATATTTGTGATTTTTCGAATAATCACAAACTAAAATTCGATTATCATATGATTACTAAGTCATTGATTGTGATTATCACTAATGTTGAAAATTTTGCTAGTAAAAGTGACTTTTAATCAATTTTGGACACAAATAAATATAAGTATGTGTTATTTATATTACTAGCACTTTTATATTTGCATTCTCCTTTAAGAGAGCTTCGTAATGACTTCTCTATTCTTTTATTTTATATTTGCATTCTCCTTTAAGAGAGCTTCGTAATGACTTCTCTATTCTTTTATCTAATTATTGTTTAAAAGGTTTATCTTGTGTTTCTACCATTTCTACGTATTTACACTTTATTATTATTATTATTAATTTTTTTTTTTTTTTTTTATAATAATCATCACTTTATTGAAAAACAAATAGGATTTTACAAGAAATTAGTGGGGAGCCGAGATACTAACTAAGCCCCCACACCTCTAGCTACAGCAAAACCAATCCTACTAAAAATATGTGGGGCAGCACGTGCTCCAATGTCTTGGGTCATAGAAAATTGTCTAATGCGCTTTAATAAGGTCACTGCATCATTTTCAAG
Source organism: Artemisia argyi (assembly GCA_030686995.1). Classification (NCBI taxonomy): domain Eukaryota; kingdom Viridiplantae; phylum Streptophyta; class Magnoliopsida; order Asterales; family Asteraceae; genus Artemisia; species Artemisia argyi. Next base: position 162,385,925 of record CM060691.1, read on the forward strand.
TTCTCCTAAAGAAGAGAATGAAAAGGGGAGGAACCCATATCCGATATCAGCACATTTAGCTGCGTACTTGACACGTTTACGTTGTGCGGCCTCAATAACCGCCCGACCGGGCATAAAATCAACCATACACGAACGCGTCAAAGGTGATGATCCTGTAAGGTCAACGTACACAAACATCATAGAATTTACAATAAGTTAGTGGGGAGCCGAGATACTAACTGACTCCCACTCCTTTATTATTATTATTATTATTATTATTATTATTATTATTATATGTTTTTTTAATAAAAAGTACACTCCCTACGCATAATAATCATTATAATCTCATGTGATCTTAATGATTATAATAGTTTTATTCCAAGAAAAATCGAAAAAACAAAAAAACAAATAAATAAATAAATAAATAAACAAATAAACAATCTGATACTAGTAGGAATGTATAGGATATACACTGGCGAAAAAGGAGAATCCGATTCCCTTACTTTTCGATCTAAGAACGGATTCCCTTACTTTTCGATCTAAGAAACCTACATCGACCCTACACTAAATTGTTCTTTATTCATTCTCTATAGTGGGTCGGTGGATTCTTTCATTGTCTACTCACTTTTGGTTTAGATCGTGGGGTACTATATTATTTTCTTTTGGTTTGTTATTGTTAGATCGTGGGGGTTCCTAACTGATTGTTGTTAATCGATTGTTATCCTGTATTGATCGACAATAATATGGTGGGAGGTTAGTTTTCCGGTGTTATTTGCTATAAACCCTAATCTTTGCGATTAGGGTTTTATCTTTTTATTTTTGTATTGCATGCTTGCTGGTGGTAATTGGCTATTATTAGTGTTTGATTATTGTGTTACTAGTTGCGAGAGATGAATAAGGGTTTTTTGAATTCTAAGAATGTTAACGTTGATGTTGAGGGTTTGGCTGATCGTACGAAGAGATTGAAAGGTATTGATGAGGGTTCTTCTCCTCGAATCCCTATACGTAAGGATGTTAGGGTTTCTTTTGACCCTAAATCTGGTATTGATCATGATGGAACCGTGGTGGATGATGTGAATGGGATGGGGATCACTTACGCCGCTCTTGGTTCTTATTTGTATCATAACGTGGGGTGTCCTAGTCAAGAGAAGCCTAGTCAAGAGAGTTTGAATGTGGATGCTTCACCTGATTGTTCTATGAATGGTATTCAGAAAGTGAACCGATTCCATTTACGAAAGATACATCACATGGTGACGACTTGGAGCCGGTTACAAGTGCTGATACTGTGAAGCACTTGTTATCTAATGCGCATAATAATTTTGATGAAGCCATGAATAATATTCAACGTGAGATTGTTGCCAATAAGGCTTCCTCTTCTGATTTACACAATTCGAGTGGTAGTGGGCAAAATTCTAATTCGACAGCTTCTGGTCCTGATGCTTCTAAGGATGATACTACTAGTGGTACTGGTGTGAAGTCGGTTTCTTCCGCAGGTGTTACTTCTAATGAACCTCATAAACACGTGTCTAATTTTCGGAGGTTGGAATGTAGCAAAAAGTAGGATGATGTTGACCTTTCAGTTCCATTGAAAGTAGTGGAAGAGGTAAACACGAGGTTTGAGAATACTCTCTATGGTTATTTCCTTGGCCAACGCCTTGCTTTTCCTGTTGTTGATTACTATGTCCGCAATGCATGGACTAAGTTTGGTGTGCAAAAGGTAATGATGAATGCAAAGGGGTTCTTCTTCTTTAAGTTCAATTCGAAGAAAGGTGTTGATGATGTGCTTGAAAACGGTCCTTGGTTGATCAGAAATGTTCCTATTATTCTTAAACCATGGACTTTGAACACTAATCTACTTAAGAAGGATCTGACTAACATCCCTGTGTGGGTTAAATTCCATGATGTCCCCCTTGCAATGTTTTCTGATGATGGCCTCAGTCTTCTTGCCACACTGATTGGTACGCCCAAAAGGTTGGATGCTTTTACAAACCAAATGTGCAAGGAATCGTGGGGTCGTAGTAGTTTTGCTAGATGCATGATAGAAGTGAAGTCGGATGAGGTGCTTCGGGACTAGGGGTGTCATTCGGGTCAACCCGACCCAATAAGCCTCTATCGGGTCGGGTCTATCGGGTTTTCGAAAAATAAAAATTAACCCGCAACCCGATCCGATAAGGAATCGGGTTATCGGGTTCGGGTCTATCGGGTTATCGGGTTTATCGGTTGGGCTTATCGGGTCAACCCGATAATCCGATAACGAAATAATTAAGCTTGAAACATGGTTTAGTTCAAGAATTATAAAACTTTTGATGGGTTATTATAGCTTATCGGGTTATCGGGTCAACCCGATAACGAAATAATTAAGACCCGCAACCCGACCCTATAAGGCTATCGGGTTTATCGGGTGGACCCGATAACCCGATAAGGTATATTGGACCCGAATCAACCTGACCCTATAAGGCCTTATCGGATTCGGGTAAGGTTCGGGTCGGGTCGGGTCGACCCATATAACACCCCTATTTGGAACAGCATCACTGTTGAGATACCGTTACTTGATGGTTCGGGTTCGACTGTTGAGAAGGTACGGGTTGAATACGAGTGGCAACCACCTCGTTGTGACAAGTGTAAGATATTTGGTCATAATCTGACTGACTGTCCTAAAGTTGTTATACCTCCTGTTCAGCCTACTCAGCCTGTTAATGATAGTTTCAAGACTGTCAATAACAGGAAGAAAGAAAAACAAGGTGGTCCTACAATTCCGGGTAAAGGAGGGTTTACTAAACCTGTTGTGGGTAAGCAGTTTCAGTATCAACCCAAAAAGACTCCTCCTGAACCTAAGAATGTTGGTGGCACTAAGAAGAAGAATTCTTATGTGGCTAGTTCTAGTGGAACAACGATCTCTACATCTAACCAATTTGATGCTCTTAATATAGATGATACGGATGCGTTTGGTATTCCTACTTATGACACCAACATGGATGTGGATGCTGGCCGTACAATGGAAGTTAATGAGGATGAGTCGGTTAAGACTGGTACTACATCACAAGAACTACTTGTGAGTGATTCAATGGGAACTAAGGAAGTTGGTTCTACTCCTATAGTTGAGAAAATTAGTAAGCTTGAAAAGCTAATTATCAATGGTAAAGCTACTCTTGTGGATGATGAAGGTCATCATATTCCGTCTACCTGTGTCACTAAGAGGGCTAACCCATTTTCCAATGTGGGTGATGTTGTGGTTTCTGATAGTGATGAGGAGGAGGTTCTTAACACGTTCGACGAATCAGCAAATCTTGTTGGTGGAGGTCATGAGCGTGAAGATGAATTTGATGACTATGATGATTACTCGAAGCAAATTTATGATCTTTCAGGGGAATTGGATGCTCTTAATGCCATTTATGGCTTTAATCTCCAAGGTCGTAGGATGTAATTTATATTTTTGTCCGAGTCTTTAAATGGTTTTGTTTTCTTGTCTAGAAAATAGGAAGTATCTTGTTATGTAAGCTTTTCACCTATGTAACGGGCTGAGATATGGGATTCACTCATATCCGTTGTACTTAAATGTTTTTTGGAGTAATATATTTACCGGGTCGTTGACCTTTTACCCAAAAAAAAAAGAATGTATAGGATATACATTTGGGGGTGGCCAGGGAAGGGCGAGAATGGTAGCGGTATTAACCCGGTAAAGCTGCTTACATCTGAGTCAAAATAAGTTGCCCCTCCCCATGTAATCTGAATTGGGAAAACCTCATTTGTTAACGCATTTACCCGTTTAGGAATGTATAAGATATAAAATGCTTGAAATAGAAGGCCATTTGATTCACATTGCCTGTGATCTCAGGAACAATGAGTGGTCTACTGCACTTGACCTTAAATGGGAATTTCTTACGCTCAGACACCATGAGGTTTTTGGGTGCTTTTCCATCCCTCAGGTTTTTATCCATATCCTCGAGTATGTTGTATGCTGCAGCTCTTGCTGAAGGTTTGTAATGCCCATTGCTTTTTTCATTTCATCTTAAGAGATTAAGGAAAGTACGTATACACTTGATCAAAGTTCATCCTTTTAAAGAGTGGTTTAATTTCAATTGCATTTACTACATAATTGCTTTGTTGTCAGAACTCCAGGATATGCCTAGTTTAGAGGTCCTAATCTTGAAGGGTAACATGTTAAGTGGAACACTAACAATGAAAGGTGATCAGTACTTTCTTTTTGTTAATACTAGTTTATAGATATTACTATAATTTTAAGGTGGAAAAAATATATTAACTGTTATTCTCATGTAGCTTTGGCATCTTTCACCAATCTAAAGATCCTAGACCTGAGCTTCAACAATCTAACTGGAAGCATTCCAACAGAAATACAGGCAATGTCATCACTTCAAGTTTTATCTCTTGCTGGAAACAGTTTTTATGGCGCACTACCTGAATATGGTAATTGCTTACATAGTTTCATAACCTTCTATGCTTGATTATGTTTAGATAATCAATTAATATGATTTTTATATGGAAAGTTTACTTCAAATGTAACAAAATATTTTAAATTTACTTAGCAAATAATGTGTGTAAGTGAGAGTCCCTGCACTTCAAGTTACATACAACATATTGATTCTTCCTAAAAGTAATATCTATACGTTCTCTTTTCTTGCAGGTTTATGCGAGTTGAAGAAACTCCAAGAGTTGGATCTGCATGCAAACAATTTTGAGGGAAACCTCCCTCAATGTTTCGACAAATTTACATCTCTTAAGCTGTTTGAGATTTCTTCAAACAAGTTTTCGGGAATAATTCCGCCATCCCTCATTTCTAATCTCACATCTCTCGAGTACCTTGATTTTAGTCATAATAAGTTTGAAGGTTCCCTCTCATTTTCCTCATTTGCCAATCATAGCAAACTAGAAGTAGTTGAATTCATAAGCCACAATGACAAATTTGAGGTGGAAACTCAAGAGCCTATAGGCTGGGTTCCAATGTTTCAGTTGAAAGTTCTTTTGTTATCGAACTGCAATGTGAATAGGGCTAAAGGAAGAGTTGTCCCCTCATTTCTACGTTCCCAACACAAGTTACGCGTATTGGACCTGTCTCACAACTTCTTGGATGAACCATTTCCAACTTGGTTAATTAACAACAATACAATGCTGGAAGTCTTATCTCTGCGGAACAACTCATTTGGTGATAGAATTCGTATGCCACCGTACAGAAATGTTCATCTTGGGAAAATGGATATATCCGGAAATCACATAATAGGTACAATACCGAGTGATATAGGAAAGTTTTTTCCTGATTTGACTTTCCTAAATTTATCAAGGAATGCTTTAAGTGGTGATTTCCCATCATCAATTGCCAATATGAGTGCTTTAATCATATTGGATTTATCTGATAACCAAATATCCGGAGAAGTGCCACAAGAATTGTTTACAGATAATCGTCCGTTTGGTGTGCTTGATCTATCATACAACAAATTGAGTGGAGATGTACTTTCAGGAAATTTAAGTTTGCATTGGTCTTTTAATTTTCTTCTATTAAACAATAACTACTTCACGGGTAAAATTGAAAATGATGCCAGCAAAAGTTTTCAGTTATGGTCTTTAGATATCAGCAATAACTTGTTTTCAGGAGTGTTGCCTGATTGGATGAGCAACTCAATTTCCTTAAGTACACTGTCAGTTAGAAATAATAGGTTTGAAGGGAAGTTGCCTTGTGGAATAGCTTCATTCGTCTTTCTCGACGTTTCAGAAAACTTTCTCTCAGGGTCCATCCCCTCATGCTTAGATTTGCAATGGATGAAACATCTTCACTTAGGGTCTAACAGATTCACAGGATCGATTCCCAGAACCTTCCGAACAATGATTGGCATTTTGACTTTGGATATTGGCAACAATTACTTGTCGGGAAAGATTCCGGAGTTTCTAGGTCTTTTATCCAATTTAAGGATTCTTCTGATGGGGAAAAACAACTTTAGTGGCTCTATTCCGATGCAGTTGTGCCAACTGAGAAATGTGACTTTGATCGATCTATCTGGTAACTCGCTTTCTGGCTCAATACCTCCTTGCCTACAATCTATTGCTGGTCCTAGTTCCCTTTCTTACAAACAAAAAACCAAATATTCCTGGAGTTCCTCTTATCTGTATTCAAGTACTTTAAAGAGCTGGTCTCCTATTGACCATGACGGCGTTATCATCTTGGAGACAAGTTACGAAGTTCATTTTACAATAAAAAGGATGTCTCGCTTTTACAGAGGTGACATCCTAGATTATATGAGAGGATTAGATCTTTCAAATAACAAACTGACAGGTGAAATACCACAAGGATTGGGATGGTCATTAACCCAAATTTGTGTGTTGAACCTTTCACTCAACCAGTTGACGGGTTCTATCCCAGAAGAGTTATCAGATCTTGCCAATCTGGTGAGTTTAGACCTATCTTCAAATGGTTTAAGTGGCAATGTTCCATCACAATTGATTAACCTCCCTTATATAGCTTTTTTAAATGTTTCTTACAACAATCTGTCGGGCAGACTCCCAGATATGAAAGGACAGTTTAGTACCTTTAACGCAGAGAGCTACAGAGGGAATCCACTTCTTTGTGGAGACCCGCTCGAGAAGAAATGTGCCAGTACTTCACCAGTGACTATTCCATCAAGGGATGTTCCATCAGCTAAAGAAAGCGAGAAATGGTATGATGTTGATATAATATGGTTCTTTGGTAGTTTAAGTGCAACATGGGTAGTGTACTTATTGGGATTTGCCGTAATTCTCTATACCAATCCTAGTTGGCGTCGATGGTGGCTGTTCATCATCGAAGAAAGTATGTATACGTGTTATTACTTCCTTATTGATTTGGTAAGCAGGCCCTCTGTGTTCTTTCGTAGGTAGGGTATGTTCAAGATTATGCGATAAAATAAATGCTAAGTTTTGTAAAACTCGTGTAACTTATGAGTGGAGATCTGAGTGTATTTGTAACCTAATGGTTGAAATCAATACGATGTTTAAAAGACATGCACCATACTAGAAATGTATTTCTACTTGTAAGGCACAAGTTGTGACAACCGTTAAACTCCGGTTGAGAACCATAGAGTTTATTCAACGTCTCAGACCAGAAATACTTGTTTTCGGTCCATGTTGTGCTTGTTGGGTCATTTTGTGCTTAAAATATCTTTTTATTAGGAAACATTGTTTAAGAATGCGCCTTCAAACTAGGATCTTATTTAAACGCCGTTTAAATAGTTAAGAATATGCTCAAACTAATTTAATATAATTTGTGTCAACCACACTTAAAAACTTGGTCCATTTGATGTATACGCCTTTTAAAGTATAACCCGATATTACAAGTTTACAACTACGCGTTTACGTTTTAAACTTAAGACGTCTTAGGGTATAATCTACCCCGTAAACAAACCTAATACACACTCTTTAAATCCTATCCATTTGACACTTAGCATAGTTAATCTTATGACACCACCTACTTACGCATATTAACACCTCATTAACACTTGTTAAGTGTTAGTAGCACTTGTCCTTTTATCATAACACATATATAAACCTTACAAACACACTTTGTATTCATTTTTCACCTACACTATTGGTTTTGCTCTCTCTTGTTCCTCTCTTGGTGTCGTGTCCTATACCACCCAAAAACATCACCATCTTACAAATTTTGAGCTTATTCCAAAGGTAGTTTCCTTGGTACAAGAAGACTTGTATTTCTCTTGTACCAAATCTTTTTATAAAGAAAGTTTTCTAAACTTTTCTTACTTTTATTCATCATTATTATATAATATTTTTAGATTAATGATTTTTATGGTAAAACAGTTTTATTTGTGTCATAAAAATGTATAAAAACTATGGTTAGTTGATTTGTAACATTGGTTTTAGATTGGTGCAAGAAAACTAGTTCATAAGTCTAGTTATTTTGACTTGTATCTCATTTTCAAGTTCATGCATAAAAGAGGTTGTTAGATCAAGTGTGCCACTGAGATTTTTGTATTAAAATAGCGTCAAGACTCATATAAAATGGCTGGGAGAGTTGGTTGGGTCGTTTTGCATGCATGGTTGATGATTAAACATGATATAGTCTAAGTTATTTTCAAACAGCTAAGTATATAAAACCTTAGGTCAGATTGTTTGGTGGATATTTTAATGAAAAATAGCTGTTTTGGGTAAAGGGGAGTAATCATGCACCCTGGTAAATATATAAACAAAAAACGTTTAAGTACAATGGATATAGGTGAATCTCATATCTCAGCCCGTATAGGCAAACTTACATAACAAGAAACTTCCTATTTTCATAAACAAGAAGAACACACCATTACTCACATGACAACATAAGACATAACGAAATAAATTACTTCCTACGACCTTGAAGCCTAGTGCCATAAATGGCATTAAAGGCATCTAAATTCCCTGGAAGATCATAAACCTGGTTCGCATAGTCATCATCAGCATCTTCAAACTCATGGCCACCACCAAACAAGCTAGCAGACTCATCAAATGGATTAACAACCACCTCATCATCAGAATCCGAAACCACGATCTCTCCCACCTTAGAAAAAGGATTAACCCTCTTAGTAGAAGAGGTGGGAGGAGAAGAAGAAACACCAGTTGTAGGAGCCACAACCGACTCCTTCTCTTTTAAATCACTCACAAGAGGATCTTGTGAAACATTACCAATCTTAATAGACTCTTCCCCATTAACTTCCGTTGTATTACCTGTCTTAGTAGACTCATCCGCAGTAACTTCCATTGTACGACCAGCATCCATATCCATGTTATTGTCATTAGACGGAATACCAAAAGCATATGTGTCATCCATATTAAGAACAGCAAACTGATTAGATGTAGAAATCTTTGTTCCACTCGTACTAGGCAAATCAGAAGCCTTCTTCTTAGTGCCATCCACCTTCTTAAGTTCTGGAGGATTCTTTTTAGGTTGATACTGAAACTGCTTACCCACAACAGGTTTAGTAAACCCTCCTTTACCCTGCGTCGTAGAACCACCTTGCTTACCCTTCTTTTTATTATTGGCAGTCGTGAAACCATCATTAACCGGCTTAGTAGGCTGAACTGGAGGTGCAACAACTTTAAGACAATCAACCAGAGTATGACCAAAGATCTTACAGTTATCACACCGAGGTGGTTTCCATTCGTATTCAACCCGTATCTTCTCAATAGTCAAACCCGAACCATCAAGTAATGGTATCTCAACAATGAGGCTATTCCGAAGCACCTCCTATGACTTCACTTCAATCATGCATCTAGCAAAACTACTACGGCCCCACGATTCCTTGCACATTTGGCTTGTAAAAGCATCTAACCTTTTGGGCGTGCCAATCAGTGTGGCAAGAAGACTGAGGCCATCATCAGAAAATATAGCAAGGGGGACATCATGGAATTTAACCCACACCGGGATGTTAGTCAAATCCTCTTTAAGTAGGTTTGTGTTCAAAGTCCATGGTTTAAGAATAATAGGAACATTTCTGATCAACCAAGGACCGTTTTCAAGCACATCATCAACACCTTTCTTCGAATTGAACTTAAAAAAGAAGAACCCCTTAGCATTTATCATTATCTTTTGCACACCAAACTTAGCCCATGCATTGCGGACATAGTAATCAACAACAGGAAAAGCAAGGCGTTGGCCAAGGAAGTAACCGTAGAGAGTATTCTCAAACCTCGTGTTCACCTCTTCCACAACTTTCGTTAGAACTGAAAGGTCAACATCATCCTTCTTTTTGCTACATTCCAACCTCCGAAAATTAAACACGTGTTTCTGAGATTCATTAGAAGTAGCACCCGCGTAAGAAACCGACTTTAATCCATTACCATTAGTAGTAACAACCTTGGGAGCAATAGGACCAGAAGTTGCACTCTTATTCATATTCACATTAGGACCAGAATTTACACATGAAGGAGGAGTACTAGTTAAATTAGCATCATTAGCAACAATCTCACTATGAATTATATTCACAGCATCATCAAAATTCTTATGCGTATTAGCTATCAATTGTTCCACATTAGACTGTTTAGAGCCATTAGAAGACGAATTAGAATCATGTGTAACTTGAAGCTGCTCCCCATCATCCAACACAACCTTAACATTGTCCATATTATTGTAATCAGCCCCATGCGAATCGTTAACAACATTACCAAGTGAAACCGGCTTCACTTGGTTTGTTAGTTGCTCTATATTAGCTTCACGAGTTGATTGAGACCCCAATTCGTAACCATCATTATTAAGAGGTAATGGAACCCCATCATCATCCACGAACACAAGCTTACCTTCAACAATATAAAAAAAAAAAAAAAAAAAAAAAAAAAAAAAAAAAAAAATGAGATACTTTCTAATTATATAAATAGCTGTTTTGACATGATTCTTGAATCTAAAATCAAGTGCTCTGAGTCTAGTTTCCAATTATATAAATTTCTTATAAAGATGAGATACCTTGCTTAGTGAAATTGGCAAAATGGTGTAGAGTTGCGATCCCTAGAAAGATGATAAAAAATAAAAAGTCTAAAAAGTTTGCAAAGCCAATCACTTAGTGCCACATGGCATCCACTCACTCTCCCCTTTTTTATTAATATTTTCTGTTAAGGGGTATAATGGTCATTTAACTCGTTTTTCTAATTCCACCTCAAACTTCAAACGTAAATGACGCTCAAACGACAAAAATTTATAAAAAAACGATTTCACCATAATTTTTAGAATTTAATTCTCTTTAATTTGGTATGCATTATAATATATGAATCGGAACTTTTTTTTTCAACATTTTAAGTGCGTGTTGATTTTGTTGAAAATTTTAGCATTTTCGGTTCTAATTTTGTCTAGTTTAAAGGCCGAATTTTGCAAAACTTAAAACACGAAAGTTGTAGCTTCTTGGCCATTCTTTACCCAGAAATTTGAATCACTCAATTTCGATATGATATGAGTGAGATATCGCGCGTTAAAGATGACGCCTTAGTCATATTTAGTGCACACAAAGTGTTTGATAAAATGACTAAAAGAGATTTTTCATATAAAAATACATTTAAATGCACTAATTGGTCAAGTTATTTTCAGTTTAACAAAACTATCAGTTTGTTTTGTTAAATAGAATTGATGAACCCACACATTTGATCAAATTGATGAACCTGAAAAAATTGATGAACCTGAAAAGAACTGTGATCAATTTGATGAACCCAAACATTTGATCAAATTTGATGAACCTGAAATTGATGAACCTGAAAAAATTGATAAACCTGAAATTTGATGAACCTGAAAAGAACTGTGATCAATTTGATGAACCCAAACATTTGATTAAATTTGATGGACCTGAAATTGATGAACCAGAAAATTTTGATGGACCTGAAATTGATGAACCAGAAAAATTTGATGAACCTGAAATTGATGAACCTGAAATTTGATGAACCTGAAAAAATTGATGAACCCAAACATTTGATCAAATTTGTTGAACCTGAAATTGATGCATCTGAAAAAATTGATGAACCTGAAATTGATGAACCAAAGTAACTGATGAACAAAATGTCTTTTTTAAAAATCAGTTAACAAGGTTCATAACTCGTACATCCATTTCAAATGCATATCCCATTTTTGCACAGCATAATATGGTTCATCAGTTAAAAAAAACACTTTTTGAATCTTACATTAATAAATGACTAAAGGTGCATTGTTGTACAAAAATTAGTGCATTTAACTCGATTTTAAGACAAAATCTAAGATAAACATTTCATCAAACACGTTGTGTACAACAAATATGAGTAAAACGTCATCTTTAACGTACGATATCTCACTCATATCATATTGGATTTGAGTGATTCAAATTTCTAGGTAAAGTGTGAACCAAAATCTACGACTTTTATGTTTTAAATTTTTCACGATTCGGCATTTATGATAGTACAAAATAAGGTCGAAAATGCCCAAAAAATAAAAAAATTAACACCTATTTCGTATGTAAAAAAAAGTTTTGAAATTTTTAACAAAATTTATACCAAATTAAAGAGGATTAAATTTTGGAAATTATGGTGAAATCGGTGTTTCTTCTAAAAGTTTGTTGTTTGAAAGTTATTTACATTTTAGTTTCGTGGGTGAATTATAAAAAAGGTTGATAAGAAAAAAAATGCCCCTGGTCATTTGAAAAAGGAGGGACAGTGGAGCTTTTTCGAGATTGACCGTTGGATCTTTATTGTTGTTGATCGGACGGTTGCTAATACTTTTTAGACTTTATATTTTTTGAGGACTTTGCAAGGGATCTTTCACCAAATGGTGTAAGGTGTCAAGTCTGTCATGAAACTTAGTTTTTACACTTGTACTAAATGGACTAGAAATCATAAACTATGGTAAATCTATACATGAAACTGATATGAGAAGTAATCCTATATGTTATTTAAGGTTTCCCGTTGGCCTAGCGCATAAAAATTTGGTTTAGACCCTCTGATCATTAAAATACTTTTGTATGTCAAGATTTGATAATTTTTGGAGCCTGGTCTAAAAGGTCGAGCTAAACTCTTTTATAAAATCCGAAAAAAATCTAGGAGATACATAACACACTATATAATGACATATTGGAAGGGCTTGACCAGTGGACAAGTTGAACTTGATAAATTGGTTGCCCTTTATGACTTTAAAATCCGGACAGACTTGAGTTTTCGAGACTAAAAGTATAATGAGTTATTTAACGACAAAAATAGTATTTTTATGACTTATTAATATTCATTGTCTAGTTCGAGCATATCATGTAGAGTCTAATTAGTGGTATTTTACTTGTCTTAGATCTGTAGTCGATGGTGCGTAAGCGTCATGTTTGCCTAATAGTCGTTCGAGCCGTATTTTTCTCGTTGAACTCTCCTAGTTAAGTTGAGTAATCACATCCCCATTTTTACCGCTTTCAGCACATTTTTGGGGCTAAATTCATGATAACTTCTATTTGATATAAATCTTGGTTTTATGCTTTTTATGGATTGCGTATTGTTTATATGTGTAGAAATTGATTAAAAATAATTACTTATGTATTATTTTTAAGGACGTAAAAGACTTTGACTAAATTCCATCTTCGTGTATTATTTTAAATACGTGTGATTTTACAGACTTAAGTTTTGCCTAGCATATATTTTTATGTTAGATGTATTAACTCACTCCCAAGAAACTGTAGTATAGTGTAGGCTATGCGGACATGCTAACTTACTTACTTCTGAGGAACTGGATTTGAGTTGTAGATATTTATGTATAGCACTATTTAGGGTAGTTTCTCCCTCGAGGAACTGGCTGTGCATATCAACACCTACCTCCTCGAGGAACTGGGAGTGCATAATATCACCTCCCTCCCCGAGGAACCGGGAGAGTACAATATAAATTTCCTCCATTAGGAACCGGGAGTGCATGATAGGCAATACTGCATTAACACTAGGGCATACGATTTTACTATTTTGCATTTTATTGCAACTAGGTGTTTTTAAATATATGACGTGCTATCTTTGGAATTATTTTATATCATGGAATGGTGTGTGAATCTATATGCATAGTCTGATCACCTATTTATAATTCAGGAGAGATCATGCTATGATGTAGTTACCTTAAAATTCTATATAAAACAAACTTTTCACTTATGTCCTTGAAGAGCAAAACTTTGTGTACGTATAAACAGTTCATATACATTCGTATGAGTAAGAAAAGTAACTAAGTACACTTCTACCCCAACCTTATCATGAAGAGTCAGCCTCATCTGTAACACCCCCAAAATTTAATACAACGGAAGACTCAACAAGCTTTCGGGGTGCTACGGGGATTGGTATCCATTCAAAGTCATGAAAGAACGAGATAAAGTAAACATAAGAAAAACACAACCAAAAACGGGTTTTAAAGTTTACATTTATCCCAAGAATTATCCAGAGTAAGGCCCAATAGAAATAAGCATAGGTCCACAATAGTTTATCAGAGTTTTAGAAAATAGATCCATAACCGGGTGCCATAGCCAAGCCTCCAATCCAAGCATCCAAAGGGCATCACTTAATTACCTGAGAAAACGTGCTAAAAGTCAGCTTTCGCTGGTGAGATCATAGGTTTAAACTCATAATTCAATATAGTGGACATATACGCAAAACGCTTGCTAGCTAGACTAGGCCTCAATCATCCAACCAAAATAATCCAACCAAAATAATCCAACCAAATCAAATCAAATCAACCCTATAGGTGCACGTTATAGCCCAAATCAATACAATCAATAGCTTACCTAGCTCAAGTCTAGGCCTCGCTCTATAATCAATCCAATAGCTTACCTAGTTCGGGACTAGGCCTTGCTCATTCACCAAATCAATAACTTACCTAGTTCGGGGTTAGGCCTCGCTTAATCCTACCTAGTTCTATAAGCATAGCAAGTTTTAAGATCAAAAGCGATAATAGTCCACATAAAACATTTGCACGTTTCTCACCCCAAGTATTGAAAACAAAGTTCAAGAGTAAAAGTGGGGCTATGACTCACCTCAAGTCCAGAAAATCCTCAAAAGAAATCGATAGAAGAAAGACGTAAGCAAATTCAAGCAACTCACGTAACGGCAACTACAGACTCGGCACTTCCTAACAATATTCCCATTCCCGAACGTATTCCATTTTACTTTCCAAAAATATCCATTTCTCGAATTATCTTCATATTAATTTGAAATTCGACGTTTGGTATCCATATGGGTGAAGGGTCGACACAACTCAACCCAAAAAGCCACAACGAACGAAATAATAAACCATCTATAGGTCTAATATTAACCCAATATATTATTTAAATAAATCATCGAATTTTATCAAATCCGTCGATTTGGTAATCTCCCATATTTATTTACGCAATATATCATTCCAAAATTATACCCAACCTAAAGCACATAGCACAAAGAATTCTATTTGGTATATATCGTAGTCCAATAAATTCCCTATATATATCATCAAATCGGCCAAATTCCACGAGATACATAGTAATTTATTATCCTAATACATATACCACAACCTATGGGCGTCGTGAGATACGATGCCCATTAATATACTCATTTTATATAGCCAAATAACTCGATCTAATCCGTCGATTAAATAAGTCACTTGTTATAGAAAATATTTATATTAATCGTCATATCTCCGTGACAACACAAAAGTCACATAATAAAGCCCACTTGGACTTTAAATAACCACAACTCGTATAACTCGATAAGTTTTTCTAAATTTATAAAAATCATCATGTTTTTATTTATTACTCACCCGACTTATTAGTTCTCGACATTATTTCAAGTTATTTATTTATAACAATATTCCGACATTTATTGCACTATTTGCATAGTATAATAATTATCGTTATATTATTATAACGTTTACTCGTGATTGTTTTATTATTAATATACGCATATATATATATATATATATATATATATATATATATATATATATATATATATATATATATATATATATATATATATATATATATATATATATATATATATATATATCACGTCTATATACGTATATAAACGATTATATTATCAATAATATTATTACGAGTATTATTTTTAATGTTTGATTTTGAATATTTATCGAGTCATAAGAATTTAGTCACATGTCCGAGTCATCGCTCTCGGCTCATAGTCCAAGTCCAAAAATAATAACCAAGTCAAAATAAATGAATAAACTCCGTCCAAATCAATCCCATATCCACGTGCTACAACATGAGGGTCCGACTACGGCACCCAACTAACCTATCTCCATCATCTTATGACCGTCTCACAATCGGTCCCCAAATCCACACTCGTCAACACAACTCCATAATCCAAAACGCAAGTAAACCATATCGAGACCACAAAGTGTCTCAACCCATCCAAAAGCTTCGGTCCAAAAATAATGCCACACAATTATAATAATAACCACAATATAAACAACAACAATATATATACCATATGATGCGTGGGAATCGCACCTTGCTTTACCTCTCGAGGGATCTCGAGAAGCTTACAACCCCCACCAGGCAGTGTACCTGATCGTTGTAGTATAGTATAGTGACAAGTACCGGGGGATTGATCGTTCAGCTTAGGAATAGTGTCGCTAGGATTAGAAAGCCTAATTAATAGTTCTAAAGGTGAGGGATGATTATTTTTGTATTTTTATATTTTTATGAAAGCAATTAAAATCTCGGGTTTTGAAGGAGTGGGCGGAATTAGTTGCTATTCAACTAACCCAAAACTAAGATGCAATCAAAATAAAATAATAGAAATGAAAACAAACTAATTATACTAAGGTTGTGAGCAGTAATTGGAGAAATTGTGTTTACTTAGACTTCACTACTCCCTAGATATCTTTTACACGTTAATTACTTGTTATACTTGTATGGATGACGGATTGTATTCCTTAATACCATTCGTGGGGTGGCATACATAACTCCCCAACTCTATGAGCTCTTATCTCCTCCTACACCATGACCCAGCACAACTATAGGGATTGTAAACAGTGGCTCATGCATTAAATACAACCAATAAAGACCTAGTATGCCTCGGTTCATGTTTCTTAAGACGTTCAAGCATGTTACCATTTGGAGATCTGCCAGTTTTCTTAAGCCTAACATATAAATCATTCATCCAAGAACAAGAATAAACAAGTAATCAACACATAATCAACATCTAGGTTTCATTAGATCTAAGCAAACACAAGAGAGATCTAGCCTAGCATAATTGAATTGAGACAAAAACAAGATATAGACAACCAACACATAGACATATTGATTGAATTAGAAGAACACTTATCTCAATTACAATGCAAGGTATCAAGGGTTTGGAACCCTTGAAAAACCTGTAAAAGAGGCACCAAATTCGTCTTTAGGGTTTCACCAAAACTTCTCTCTTTTTAATGTAAAAACTAGAAAACTATATATAGGAAAACTGGGCTGACAGCGTCAAGACAAGCATGTGACGCCGTCACCTCGCCGCCAAATACTTCCTCGGACGGCCTTGATCTACTTATGACGGCCTGTGTGACGCCGTCACCACCTACGGTATTTTATTCTTGGGACTTTGACGCCGTCAGGATGGATTTTGACGCCGTCATCAACTACGGTGTTTTATTCTTGATGTCTGACGCCGTCAGGGTGTAACTCTTGACGCCGTCACCTAGTGTCTTCAGCATGGAAAATTGATACTTTGCCGTTTTCTTCACTTTTATGCTCCAAAAACGTCCAAAATGGCTTCTTTTCCAGAATTCACTCTCCAAACACCTAAAATCACAAAAGGAACGATTTAGGGCAATATTTGATCAAATAAAGTCGGATTCGGGCTTAAATGACCCCCTAAAAACGGATCATTTTTCGCCTCATCATATACCCTTACACTTGAGATTTGCTTGTCCTCAAGCAAATGAGCTTTTATTCTACTCAAAAGACAAGTTAGGGGTCATTTAACACTAATATAAAAGTAATTACAACAAATAATCGTTCCACTAAAGACCAATAGACAAGCACGGAGGTCATACACTAGCACAAATAGTGTTTAGATACTCACATCTCTCGGGTGTAATAAAGTAATATAACATTATGGAAATGGAAGATATCTCTCACTACCTGTCATAGCAAAATAGATTACCATAGGCTTGGGAAAGGATCAAACCTCCACCACATGGCGTAAGCACCTAGGATAAACTATCAAAGAGGTCTTTTAAAGGGTTGTAACGTTAGGTATAGGGATATGAATTACACGGTTTTGTTGGATAAAGGAAGTTTTACTGGTGGCGAGTTAACAATCTTGGTTAATTACATGTACAATATGGCGTTGCTAAGCCAAGACTAGACTCGACTTAAGCTAACAAATGAAAAAATAACAAAAACATAAAATGAACATAGAATAAAAACGGGATGGTAGTCCGTATGTTTTTTCTCTTTTTCTATTTTTTTTCTTTTTTTTCTATTTTTTTTTCTTTTTCTTGATTTTTCTATTTTTTTCGATTTTTTTTTTTTTTTTTTTTTTTGCATACACTCTTACCCTACCATCCAAAATAATATATCAAAGGGGTATGAGCATTCCCCTTACACTTGAATCTTTACATACTTTACATTTAACTAATCTAATGACTCGAATTAAGAAAATCAAAACACTTGGAGCACTTTTAAGATTAACGTACATATAGGGGTAATAAGTGATGTTCTTCCCCATTACTCCATAAAATAAGTACTTACCCATGAGTCTCAATCGTCCCAAAACAATATGTACAAGGATATGACTCGACTTAGCAACCATGTAATCAATTAGAAAGTTAACTTAGGGTTTAACAAATAACAATAATGCACTAAAAATGAGCGCATACACGGAAGGCTAAGGCGATTTGGTTGTACATTTAAGTGGAGTGTAACAAATTCTTCCTTTAAGTAAAATGCTTAAAGTTAGAAACGAAAAGATAGGCTCGGAGGGGTGTACTAGGGGTATCGTGTACTAAAAATGAGTACAACGCTAAGGGTGTGGGAAAAACTAGTTGACTTAACTAGCCAAGTAATATGACTTAAATGGTCAAGTAATTATAATACGGGTTTAACACAAGGGTGATCCTAATGCCTCTTATCATGTAGTAAATCCTACCACACGAATGTAGTCTCACTAGCGGTCTCGGGATGCATCACTAACGCAAGTTCTAGAATCTAAATGCTACATGTACACTCATAAGCACCAATAATGAATGCTTTTCCTATCAAATCTAAAGGCGAACCTCACATTTTTGGGTGGAAAATTTTTCTGAATATACGGTTATGTGCTAGTCATACAATCTCCTATCCATGAGACGCTTGCTATGGCTAAAGTTTCACACCTAAATGTTGTAAAAAATTTTAAATTTGGCGCTAAAATTACACTAACAAGTATTTCTCGTAGTTTTATTACACATCTTCCATCAAACAAAACAAACTCAAGCGAAAGTGCATATGTAAGGTATCATCTTTTTACCCTCCCCTTACACTTAAGATGAACATTGTCCCCAATGTTCAAGTAAAGAATGTAAAAGTGAAAAAGTAAAGAGAATGAAATCAAATACTCCCCTGATTCGCTCGGTATGGATTTTAGGTTGGCCAGGTTAAATCTTCTTCCAAGAAAACGAACAATCAAAGCTTCCCTTCCAGAATATAAATCATCTTCTTGTCAAAAATAACCTGTAAATCCTGACAACAATAGGCAAGGCAACCTCGCGTAAAATCGGCGGCATCCTATATAAGTTACTAAATCCTAGAAAACAAAGTAAGATATAATGCTTGTGGAATGAAGTTTGCAGATTTCCTGGAGATTATAAAACTTAATAATTCACAAAAACCATAAGACTCCGTTAGAAAAACAAAACCGGTAAAATTTCCAGATTTTTAACTCCTGACGCCGTCAAGAGTAAACTCTGACGCCGTCAGAATGGACCTGCAGAAATTCTTATGTTAAGTTTCCAGAAAATTTCTGGAAAAACTTCGTCCTACTTCCTGGAAAATCCTGCAAAACTTCATTATGACTCAATACAAGCATTTGACTCTAACAAATACGAATATACATGTTCATTTAATATTGTGGAGAATCATGATCGGTTTGTTTCTTGAAAACATATTTGGGGTTTCCCCTTACACTTATCTTTTGCAAAAATACTTTTAGGTTGGAGTTAAGACTAGGCCAAACAACATAGTAAAGTATTTCCACATTTTAATTGAGAAACATGATCAACCAACAATAAAAATAAAACATGCATACAGAAGCAAATAACAATCAAACAAATAAAATCACACAAAACATGGGTTGCCTCCCAATAAGCGCTTTTCTTTATTTACGAGTCTTGTAGCTAGACTCAAAGTCATGGATTACTACGTGATCTCATCATTGGAAATGATATACCCCATATAGTTGCGATCATTACTGTTATGGTGGTAGTGCCTCAATCTGTCGGTACTCGCAATCACCTTCCCACCTAATTTGCTTCTCAAGTTAGCTACCCCATCTTGGCTCAGTCCTTCGATTGTGAATGGCCCATACCACCAAGGACTTGGTTTATCGGGTGGTATTGTTGTTTCCGAGTGTCTCAAGAGTACCAAGTTTCCTTCCTCAAACGGTGTATGATTTTTTTCAAGTCGAGTATGTTCGAGTTCAATCGGAACCTTATTGCTTTTTCTTCTTTCATCCTTAGCTTTCTTATAGCTTTTGATCCTTGCCTCCCATGCAAGAATCTTATTCTGAACACGAATGGGCGTCGTGTCAATGTTATTTTTGATCATTTTCCAACTCAAATTCTCATGCCCACTTTGCGGGGTCATGGGGAAACTAATCTTTCTTTTTCCAGATTTAAGCTCAATCTTCCTACCTTCATACTTAATGACAGCCCTAGCGGTGGTGAGGAATGGTGCCCCAAGAATTATTGGCATGCATCCATCCCCTTTATCATCGATGATCATAAAATCAACGGGGTACATGAATCCTGCAACATTAACTAATACGTCTTCTGCGATTCCTAGGGGGTATACGTACGAGTGTCCAACAAGAGATAACCTAACACGAGTAGGTGCTGGCATTTTTGACGTTAGTTGGATGTAGGTAGTTAGGGGCATAAGGTTTACTTCCGATCCTTGGTCGGCTAAAGCACTAAGATGTTTCAAGTCCCCGATGCTTGTTGGTATTTCAAAGTTCCCACATGCTACCTGCTTAGTAGCCACTTTCTGTACCAGCAACCTCTCGAATACTGATCCTCCAGGAAGCGTATCATACTCATCTTCCTCTTCTTCCTCTTTCTTAGGAACCTGTCCAGAGGATTGGTTACGCTCATCACCCTTAATCCAATTTGTAATGGTGTTTTCATTTATATCATGTTTCAGGTAGTAACTCAAAGGTTGGGACTCTGGTTGTTTTTCTAAGGTTTGTTTAGCAGGAGTTTCTACCTTCTCGTTATCTTTATGGACAATGGTGATGGAGTTAACAAATTGGGTGGTGGGAGTGGCGCTTTCTTTCCTTAGTAGTATTCGTTCGGGGGTTTTCTGATTGGCATACTCCTCCAGTAGACTCAACACCTCATTCATTTTCTCCTGCATCTCCTCTTTTTGCTTATAAACTGCTTCTTCGAATCTAGCAAGCCGATCAGAGTGAGTTGCCATATATTCTCTCATCCTAGCCTCAAATTCCGAGCTAAGTTCCTTGGGAAGGGAACAAGGTGGGGCATAGTTCTGAAAAGTCTCGGCGTTTTCCCTAGAGGGTGATTCAGATAATGGTGCCGAAGTTGTTTTTGAGACAGAATTGACAGTAGCCCGTCTAGGACTCAAAGGTCGCCTTTGCCTTTCCTCAAAATAGTCAACCTTTGCCTCAAATTCGCATAAGAGTTCATCGGGTACTTCGGTGGTTCCTCCAGATGTCGAGACTGCATTGATGGCCGCTTCTATCGTATGTTTAAACTCCCACAATTCCTGATTGTTAGTGGCGAGCTCCTCGATAAGTGCCCAAGACTCCTCGGCGTTCTTATCACGCAGTTTACCTCCCGCAGCCCTGTCGATGGTGCGCTTAGTGTGATAGTCAACATGGTCGTAGAAAATCTGGACTAATAACCAAAGGTTTATGCCATGATGAGGGAGCTTGTGGAGGAGATCCTTAAAACGGGCCCAAGCTTCGTAGAAAGTTTCACCCCGCTGTTGCTCAAACCACAAAATGTTCCTTCTGAGCATTGCAGTCTTTTCCGGCGGAAAGAATTGGGTAAGGAAGCGATTGGCGAGATTGTCCCATGTGGTGATGGATCCCGCGGGTAACCGCTCAAGCCATTGATTAGCTTGATCCCTTAGAGAGAATTGGAATAGGCGTAAACGGGTAGTCTCTCTAGTTTCAACATCTGGGTCTATGGAATCTACGATTTTGAGAAAGTCCTTAAGATGTTGGTTTGGATCTTCGGAACAAAGTCCATGGAATGCACATCCGCTTTGCACCAACTGGATGGTGTCGGATCGCAAGGGGGTCACATTGGCTCCGGTGAGCTCAATGGTGTTTCGGTAGCCTTGGTGGCTAGGTCTGGAATACTCTCCTAAGGTTCGGGGCCTAAGGGGTTCTAGTGGTGGGTTTTGTTGTGGTGGGATGATGGGTTCAAAGATGTTACCACCTTCCATGATGTCGGATGGTAAAGAGTTACGAACAAAGGCACGAAAAAATAAGATAGAGTAAAGAAGACCTAAAAATAAAAATAAAATCTTACTAGAAAGGAATCTAGCAAGTAGACCTAATAAAAAGAAATTCTAACCTAGACAATAACTATTCCCCAGGCTGCGGCGCCAAAAACTTGATGCGTGGGAATCGCACCTTGCTTTACCTCTCGAGGGATCTCGAGAAGCTTACAACCCCCACCAGGCAGTGTACCTGATCGTTGTAGTATAGTATAGTGACAAGTACCGGGGGATTGATCGTTCAGCTTAGGAATAGTGTCGCTAGGATTAGAAAGCCTAATTAATAGTTCTAAAGGTGAGGGATGATTATTTTTGTATTTTTATATTTTTATGAAAGCAATTAAAATCTCGGGTTTTGAAGGAGTGGGCGGAATTAGTTGCTATTCAACTAACCCAAAACTAAGATGCAATCAAAATAAAATAATAGAAATGAAAACAAACTAATTATACTAAGGTTGTGAGCAGTAATTGGAGAAATTGTGTTTACTTAGACTTCACTACTCCCTAGATATCTTTTACACGTTAATTACTTGTTATACTTGTATGGATGACGGATTGTATTCCTTAATACCATTCGTGGGGTGACATACATAACTCCCCAACTCTATGAGCTCTTATCTCCTCCTACACCATGACCCAGCACAACTATAGGGATTGTAAACAGTGGCTCATGCATTAAATACAACCAATAAAGACCTAGTACGCCTCGGTTCATGTTTCTTAAGACGTTCAAGCATGTTACCATTTGGAGATCTGCCAGTTTTCTTAAGCCTAACATATAAATCATTCATCCAAGAACAAGAATAAACAAGTAATCAACACATAATCAACATCTAGGTTTCATTAGATCTAAGCAAACACAAGAGAGATCTAGCCTAGCATAATTGAATTGAGACAAGAACAAGATATAGACAACCAACACATAGACATATTGATTGAATTAGAAGAACACTTATCTCAATTACAATGCAAGGTATCAAGGGTTTAGAACCCTTGAAAAACCTGTAAAAGAGGCACCAAATTCGTCTTTAGGGTTTCACCAAAACTTCTCTCTTTTTAATGTAAAAACTAGAAAACTATATATAGGAAAACTGGGCTGACGGCGTCAAGACAAGCATGTGACGCCGTCACCTCGCCGCCAAATACTTCCTCGGACGGCCTTGATCTACTTATGACGGCCTGTGTGACGCCGTCACCACCTACGGTATTTTATTCTTGGGACTTTGACGCCGTCAGGATGGATTTTGACGCCGTCATCAACTACGGTGTTTTATTCTTGATGTCTGACGCCGTCAGGGTGTAACTCTTGACGCCGTCACCTAGTGTCTTCAGCATGGAAAATTGATACTTTGCCGTTTTCTTCACTTTTATGCTCCAAAAACGTCCAAAATGGCTTCTTTTCCAGAATTCACTCTCCAAACACCTAAAATCACAAAAGGAACGATTTAGGTCAATATTTGATCAAATAAAGTCGGATTCGGGCTTAAATGACCCCCTAAAAACGGATCATTTTTCGCCTCATCACCATACATACGGGTCGACTTACCAAGTCAAACCCGGGCCAAAATGAAACCACAATAATCATATTATGGTCACGCCCGAGACCCTTAGGTCTCGGCATTGCTCTAAACGAGCCAAGTCGAACCAAACGGACCCATAGGGTCGTCGGCCACAAACCAAGACAACAACAACAATACCAAACAATCACAACTCATCCAATACTCAAAATATCAAGAATCAAAAACCAAGAACCAAATAATATCGGACCAATAATCACCCTAGACTCCCAAACGAGTCAAGTTCATACCCACACCGAGACCATGTGTCTCGGTTAAGCTCCATACGAGCCAAACAAAATCCAAATGCGACCCAAACATCACCATTCGAGCACCAAGCTCGAGTCAAGACAACACCCAAGATACCAAACGGATTTTTAATGACAAAATATCATTTCCCCATCATTTTTAGTCAAGATTTCACCAAAACCCATCAAGAAAATACCCATATACCCACGGTTTGGGTACAAATCGAGGCGCATGAATAAGATTCGTGGCCACTCACCTTCAATAAAGCTCCAAAACTCGATTTCTTCAAAAACCCAAAAAGAAAAGATAACAAAGGTGGTGTTAAAGTGGTGATATTAATTCGTATGGGCTGTTAGGGTGGTCCAAATCGCGCGTGGTTTATACCAATAGATAGATCGGGAAAAGATGGTTAAGATGGTGGTGTTAGTTTTGGTGTGAGGGTGGCGGTGGTGGTGCTATTGGTAGTTTAAGGGGCGGCAATGGTTGTGTTAAAAAGAAGAGAGAAAGAGAGAGAGAGAGAGTGTGAGGATGATGAGGGAGTTGGTGTTGTGTTGTGTTTCGAGGTTCACAAGGACGATTTGCAATTTACTCATAAAAAAAAGCCTTTTTATCAATAATAATAATAATATTGAGGGGGTAAGGTGGGTTAAGTAGCCCGGTGTAAATACACGGACCAAACCCGAAACCTTAAATAACCAATCAACTTTCTCAAACCGAACTTGTTCCAAAATAATCAAAACCTCGCGATACGTTCCAAAAATATAAATATCCGAACCGAATTTTAAAATAATTAAAATTGTTAGGTTATCCTAGTGCCGGAGTCAATGTAGTGCCAAAATAATGATCTCAAAAATAAATCATCACGAATGAACCAAACCAAACCATAAATAAATAATCGAATCCCATAAATAACGTACGATTAAAATCACATTCCAACGTTCATAAAATATCTCGTCACGATAAACTTTTCAAATATTCCAAAATTATAATTTTTAATGTAATGCAGGTTTTAAAAATGGCTCCCTAATTTTCCAGTTGTCACATCATCCTACATCGCGTTCTAAGAAGACAAGCCGAATTACATCACTAGTCATCCTAGGAACAACTCACCAACCAGCATGGTCACGATTACCACGATTAGTGGATTTGTTGTACGATTAGAGCCCTGAAGATGTACAAGTCAGAGATTATGGATCAAGAAGTTAAGCGACTAAGACATATCCGAATTCCTGTCGTCAAGGTTCGCTGGAATTCTCAAAGAGGTCCAGAGTTCACATCGGAACAAGAAGATTAAATTCACCGCAAGTACCCACACATGTTCACCAATACCACTTCGGCAGCCAACACAAACTGAATTTTGGATAAGAATTCTTTTAACGAGGGTAAACTGTAGCAAACACATAAATTTCAGGTCAATATTTGCCTATAAACTTGAAACTTATACTTTAAAAGTTTACATTATTACTTTAACTTATAACCGGTTAGGTTATCCCATGTGCTATGAAAACATTTACGAACATACACCAACTATAGACTAAGTTTAGTCTACTTACAATTAGCATATTATCTTCAATATGAGCATAATTTCCCATTTATATGCAGATAGTTTTAAAACTTTACATTGGTTATGTAAACTTACATTTTTACATTTTACATACATGCACCTATTACCCAATACCCTTAATACACAAACTTATATACATTACTACACATAATGCCCTTTAAAAACCCAAAACATTATCTTCTTTTTCTCCTTTGTTCCCAACGGAAACAACAACAAACAACCTAGGAAATTCAAATGTTACTTTACATTGTTTAATCCCAAAGACTTAATTAACCACCTTGACCTTTATTTCATGGCTTTAACAATTTTTAACGATTCTTGAAACATGCTTCCTTTTGAACATTCTTTTAGCCCCCCCCCCCCCCCCCCCGTTCCCTTGGTTTTTGCATGGCTAAACAAGTGAATATACATGGTGCAAGCTTTACTTACTTGTGAGTTCATGCAAAGGTAACCGTGAAACCTCTCTTTTTTCCTTACCTTTTGCATGCCAAGAAGACAACACAAACACGCACCATGCTTTTGTTCAAATCAAATAACCTCTATACATTATTATACTAATTTAAACCATGCTTAGTTGATTTATAAAAGGGAACAACAACTAAATTCATTTCTATCTCATCACAATCTTTTTCTCTCTTCTCTTGATTTCGGCAGCAATAAACACACAAAAATGGTGCATAAGTCTTTGGTCACTAGCTTATTGGGAGCTTATTGGTTAAGGGTATACATAAACTACGGTGTTAGAGTTGCTTATTAGGGTTTTCTAGAGTGTTTCGTGTGTTCTTGACTCCTGATCACCACCACATTTGTAAGTATCTTAGAAATATCATTCCATATATATATTTACTATTTATATATCATACATGCATGGTTTTATATCACCAATATGTGCCCATGTCTTAAAAACTTTATTTTTCGAACATTATTGCAAAGTACCTAATATATACGGTTTCTTTATTTATTTCATCACATGAACTTGAATTGTTGTTGAAACTTTTGTTACTACACTTGAATATAATGGTAGTACAACATGTTTGAAATCTAGGACATTCGGAAGTAATCTCGTAGTTTAAAACTTAAAAACAAAAACTAAAAAGTTGTTATAAAACTAGTTGAGTGACCAACGTTAGGCCTAATTACGAGCACTCTAGACTTAGTTTGGCGGACCGTGACAGTTGAGAAAAATGTAGCGAGTATAGCACTCTAAAAGTAGCAATTTGAATCAAGTGAAACGGACTTATAACAAAGAAGTTATGGCCTTTTAAAAATTGGCAAGAGTCAATTCTGAAAAACAGCAGCAGCTACTAAGTTACGAACAAAGCTGACCTAGCATGTTTGGACCCGTACTTCATGTTAAACTTGGCGTACTATTTTCAAAGCCGGCGTACTTCATGTTAAACTTAACCGGCGTACTTCATGTTAAACTTGGCGTCAAAGTTTCATAATTACATAGGAAGTACGCCGCACTTGATCTTGAAAATCGACGCACTTTCTTTATTGGGGTGTTTGGATATTTTATCTGGGTTTGACTTTTCCTTCATAGTTGACCGCTGAGGCAAAGTACACTGCACTTGGTGTCAATACCGGTGCAATTGAGCACTTGAATTACTAGACTTGATTTCTTTTTGCACTTTTAGCCCATGCATGTGTTTCCTCGAGCCGAGGACTTCATATTGCATACTTCTTACGATCAATCTTCAAGTGAACCTGAAATGTATTACTACACTTTTAAGTATCGAAAGTCTACAAGAATTAATAATAAAACAATAAGAGGCTGTTTGATAAAACAAAATGAATTAGCGCTGAATGATTTTAAACTCTAAACAATACAAAGGCTCTGTATGACCTTGGTTCTGATTGAAAATAAGATGTTTGATATGTGTTATGAATTGTGATCTGAGCGGCACAAAATTACAAATTTTACCTTATGTTGTAAGTTGTAACTTCCTTGGATTTTTTACGTTTTCGTCTGATTTTTTACGTTTTCGTCAGTTTTTTTACGTTTTCGTCTGATTTTTTACGTTTTCGTCAGTTTTTTTATGTTTTTGTCAGTTTTTTTACGTTTTCGTCCGATTTTTTACGTTTTCGTATGATTTTTTCTGTTTTCGTCTGATTTTTACGTTTTCCTCAGATTTTTTACGTTTTCGTCAGTTTTTTTACGTTTTCGTCTGATTTTTACGTTTTCGTCAGTTTTTTAACGTTTTTTTTTTACGTTTTTGTCCGATTTTTTACGTTTTCATCAGTTTTTTTATGTTTTCGTCCGATTTTTTAGGTTTTCGCCTTTTTTTTTACGTTTTCGTCTGATTTTTTATGTTTTCGTTTGTCTTTTCACTTTTTCTTGTGTTTTTTTTTTCGTCAGTTTTTTTACGTTTTCGCCAGTTTTTTCACGTTTTCGTCGGTTTTTTAACGTTTTCAAAATTGATAGAAAATGTTAAAAAATGACTAAAAAGTAAAAAAAAACAAAGAAAACTTAAAAAATAGACGAAAACGTGAAAAATTGGAAGAAAACGTGAAAAATCGGACGAGAACATAAAAAAGCAGACGAAAACATTAAAAAACTGACGAAAATGTAAAAAATCTACGAAAACGTAAAAAAACTTACGAAAACGTAAAACCCCGGATGAAAACGTAAAAAATCAGACGAAAACACAAAAAATTGGACGAAAACGCGAAAAACCGGGCGAAAACGCGAAAAACCAGTCGAAAACGTAAATAAAGTGACGAAAACGTAAAAAAACAAACGCAAACGTAAAAAAATGACGAAAACGTAAAAAAACTGACGAAAACGTAAAATTACAGACGAAAACGTAAAAAACAGACGAAAACGAAAAAAACCTGACGAAAACGTAAAAAAACTGACGAAAACATAAAAAAACTAGCGAAAACGTAAAAATTCAGACGAAAACGTAAAAAAACAGACGAAAAGGTTAAAAAACTGACGAAAACGTAAAAAAACTGATGAAAACCTAAAAACAGACGAAAACGTAAAAAAACAGACGAAAACGTGAAAAAAGGGATGAAAACGTGAAAAAACTGACGAAAACGTAAAAAATCGGACGAAAACGTAAAAAATCGGACGAAAACGTAAAAAAGCTGACGAAAACGTAAAAAATCAGACGAAAACGTAAAAAATCGGACGAAAATGTAAAAAAACTGTCGAAAACGAAAAAAAACTGATGAAAACGTAAAAACAGACGAAAACGTAAAAAAGGGACGAAAACGTGAAAAAACTGACGAAAACGTAAAAAAACTGACGAAAGCATAAAAATACGGACGAAAACGTAAAAAAACAGACGAAAACGTAAAAAAAACGGACGAAACGAAAAAAAATTGACGAAAATGTAAAAAATCGGACAAAAACATAGAAGGACGGACGAAAACGTAAAAAAATGACGAAAACGTAAAAAACATACTAAAACGTAAAAAAACGGACAAAACATGCTATTGTAGTATAGTAGCATGATTACAGTGAAAATGTAACGAGTCGAACCTATCCAATCCGACCTAACCCGTTTGACCCATGACTCATTCAACCCATTCTTAAAGCATGACCCATTTGATCCATGACCCGTTTGACCCATAACCCATTTGACCCATGACCCAAACCGACCCAACCCAACCCATTTGCCACCTCTAGTTGTAACTTCCTTTGAAATAATACAATTACTGTATAACATGAACATTAAAGCTTTTTGTATAATTCAAGTTCTCATTTCTAGTTTCACTTTTGTAACAATATTAACACATAATGCATAACAAAACATCTCGTTTCACTATTTATAACAACATTAATACCCATTTCAATAAAATAATTAAATTACCACCTTATAACATTTGTCATTTTAATTTTAAAAAAATAATAAATAAAAAGTATATATAGTCAATTGATTTTGACGCTAATGGAATATTAAATGCAAAAGACCTGACACCCTTATTTTATTTTTTAAATATGTGAATAATGAAATTTAAGAGCCCGTTTGGTTTGTAAAAGGATTTGAAATCAGATTTGGATTCGTTTTAAAATAAAAGAAAATGAGATAAGAAAAAAATAATATTTTATTAAAAAATTTATTTTAATAGTTGATAAATAATTTATTAAAAAGAAAGTGGGGTAGTTTTATTTTTTAATAATTAATTTATATATAGATTGTGAGTCCGATACCGTACCCCTACGGGATTGGGTTTGTTGTTGTGTTGTATAGATTGTGAGTGAGGATATAAATATAGGATCCATTATAAGTTTGAATTTGCCAAAGATACCTCAAGTGCCATGAATCAATCTATCATTCCCGAACCCATTTTCAATTCCAAAAACTTGAACCAAACAATTATATTTACAATCAAACCATTCCTTGAATATAGAAGGCTTAAACCAAACGGGCCCTAAGTGTTTGAGTGTGACTTTGGAGGGAAAAAAAGATAGGCTACATGAGTAGTATGTTAGGTGCTTAATGGTTTAGGGGCCCCTCTCTAGAAAAATCTTACAGAAGGGAATAGAATGACTCAGATGCTTTACAACTTTTATCAAACAAGCAAGCCTTTGACCGAAAAACACTATAATATACATGTATAAATCGGCATTATCAAATCCCTCCACACTTAACTATCGCCTTTCACTAAGCAATCTTTTTTTTTTTTTCTTTTTTTGGACAAAGGGTAATCCACCCGGTAAAATATATTACTCCAAAAAAACGTTTAAATACAATTGAATGTGGCTGAAGTATCACATTAACCGTAAGCAATCATTTGACACAACCACTAAATTATTTATGATAGACCATAAATGACAACTAGCTATAGGCAACAAGACCACCAAACCAAAACCAGCATAAAATAAGATATATCAGAAATTTTATGCTAAAAATATAAAACAACCTAGTTAAGACAAAAATCTTGAATTCCTGAAGACTTTAATTGTGAAGGAGACAGGCTAAAATCATCGTCATTATAATTGTTGCCGTCACCTGTATCAGCTTTCCATTACTCAGAAAGATTCTACTCCTTACTTCCACTTCAAGAATACAACGTCACAATCTGATCATCAAAAACTTCATCATCATCGCTGTCAAAAACTATCACATTGCCCACCTTAGAGAATAGGTTCCCTAAGCAATCTAGAGAACAAAATAAAGAGTGGATGACATGAATATGTAAGACTATTTATAATTTTTATTTTTTATAATATTTTAAATATGCTGGATGAGCCATTAGTAATTTTTTTTAATTGTCTATATATAGTTCGTTCAAAACCAGCATTGTGAGGACCTTGTTGAGCATTCCGACGTACTCACTCGCATGGCGGCCGCTTTGAATCTCGGATAGCCGAGATGCACTATGTAAGTAATTTTTTTACTAACACACTTACTCATCATTTATCTTGGCCTATTGATGGTGAATTAAGTACCAAACACCCATTGATGCATTATTTGGGATGTCTGGTAAATAGTGCAAAATTTACTAAACACCCTTGATGCTGCAATAGGAGTTTTTCGTAACTGTTGCACCAATTACCTAACACCCCTCTTGATGTACAAGGGAAGTTTGGTAACAGCTGCACTAATTACTGAACATCATTTCATTATTGTTATATTAACTTTCTTGTTTTTTGAACTACACAAACACTGATGAAAGTCATGCAAGATCAAGTTGACGCCATAACCTTCCCATTCAAGATGTATCAAGAAATTCTAGATGAAGTCTTTCAAATTAATATCTAAGGCATATAGCTAGTAGGGGCAACATGTTACCAGGTATGGGCTCAAGTTCAAGCAGGAGCTCAAAAGTTTTTTTTTTTTTTTTTTTTTTTTTTTTTTTTTTTTTTTTTTTTTTTTTTGGTAAAAGGGCCTTAAAACCCCGGTAAATATATCTAAAAATCAATGAAAGTACAATTGACATGGACGTACATCCCATGTCCTCTGCCCGTTACATAGGCGATATGACTCAACATATGTAACTAAGCTACAAACATCTGCTAAGCGCAGAAATAACCCTACACTGCTAAACAAACAGAATAGAAACCAAATTACATTTAAATAAACAATCTAAATGTAAGAAAACCAGGGTCATAGAACCACTTCTACAGTGAGCGACTCCGTCTTCAATGTTCTATATTGCTTGACCTGCGAGTGCACCACCAACCTCCTGCAACTCTATCGATGGCCAGAGGTCCAAGCATCACGACTAGACCAATTCAGGTACTATCCATCACCATAAGCATGTAGCAACATATAAGCTGAATAGAAACACATAAACACCTCCTAATGCATAGCAGCAGCAAGTGCATGATGTACCATATCAATCTGAATCCCCAAAAACATAAAAGAGCAGCAGCAAGATCAGATTGAACAACCAGTAGGTATACGAAAACCCTACACATCCAATAACGTTACTTCCATCTCTCTCAATACCCACGTCCAAAATACATACCAGATATCAACAACTTCTAATAAACGTGCATGATCCAAACACAAACAAACCTTAACGAAGGTTACTTCCACCAATCAATGGACAAAGTCCAACTTACAGCATAAGTGAATCCCTAAATCGACCACCACAAGAGTGGCCAACTTAAAGAACTCCAACAGATCTGATCAAAATAATCAAAACCCTAAATAAGGGTTTCGTAAATCATTCAAGAACAACAGATCTATACCCCAACCGCCTCAAAAAATATACAATAAGCACCATGAGGAACACAATCGAAACAATAACAAGCCTAAACCCTAATACAAATAACGACAGCCATGAAAAAAGGTGATCGTTAGGCATGAAGGAATTGTTAGGGTTTCGACTTAGGATCAATAAAGGCAATAAATCGACCCTTGTGAATTTATAATCGATTTGAATAACCAACCTATGCATCAAAGGTAAAAGGGATCGATTAAAAAAATAGGCGGTTTAAAACCCTAAAAAAACGATTAATGAATGAATACGGGTTAGAACCACCAATAAATGGAGAAATCCGATTAGATAAGCATGATAATCAAAACCAACCCCCCTCAAGAGAATAGTAACAGCCCTAATCGTATTACATACCCATCAAAGATGAGCAGAGAGGACGAATTAGGGTTGAAACTTGACCGGAAAAGTGATTAAGGGTGGCGGCCGGATATCTCCAAAGGGAGAGAGAATTTTAGGGTTTTGTTATGTGCAGGAGCTCATAAGTTTCATAACCTAATTAACCAAGGTTGGTGTACTCATGAAAAGTTGTTGAGATAATGAGGCAACAACTGAAAGAACAAACCAGGTTGAAATTAGAAGGTGAGAAAGCTAGACACGCAGCTTCTGGTACCCAAAACGCCTTTAACGACTTTTTGGATTACTTTGACCTTTAACAAGCACAAGCAGGTTCTTCTTCACGGTGTAACCCTCCCCTAATGTATTGTCTCCCTCTTCCAATGTATATTCCTCAAGTGTTTCCTCCGAGACCCAGTTATTACAACCCCGCCTTTGCTCCGTGATACAACCCAACCTTTGCTCCCAGTCTAGGCATATATACGTGAAGATGAAGATGGTAATGGTGATGGAGATAGTGATGGAGATTATGATTATGCTTCAAATGAGGAGTAGGGATTTAGTTTGTAATTTGTATTTGTATAGACACCGTTTTGTTATTTGTATACACATATTAGTTTTAGCTTAACTGTATCATTATTTTTAAAAATTATTACTTCGTTTGGTTATTTTGGAGTGAATAAAAGGATGGATGAATTAGAATAATTTTGAATCATTGTTTTGGGTGATTCACATGTTGAGATTTTGTATATATTTTCGGGTAAAAATATTGAAATGCTAGAGTTTCATGTGGCATTCTTTTATCCTGTAGCCATTTTTAGCGACGACATGTGTCGTCGCTAAAAGTGTTATCCCAACCAATAAACTATTACGTCCTTCGTCCCAAAATTATTTTCCCTCGACAAAAAACATACAATTTAAGAAAACATAATTATTATTGCTTTCTCTCTCTTACTTTCGTGAGAGTGACAATCTTAACCTTAATTAATTAATTTGTATATTCTTTAAAGTTTGTAATATTAATTTCAACCAAAAGTAATACGGTAAACTCGATCAAACGCCTTTATTTATATTTAGTAGTGGACAATTAAATTGAGATATCACAAAAAGAAAACGTGGCCTATTATTTTGGGATGGAGAGAGTATTATTAAAATAATTTATTTTATATATTTATATTATTGAATAATAATACTTAAAATCATTTTTTACTTAATTTGGAAAATACGTTTAGTAACGCGTGTCGTCGCTAAAGGTCAGTAGACCCCACAACGGACAACAGTTGAAGTTGAGTTCGTGTGGGCCGCACTTTTAGCGACGAATCCATCGAACGCTAAAAGTTAAAATCAATGAATAAAGATAGGCCGATTAAACAAAAAGAAGGAGGGTTCTCATACGGTGTCGCACACTTACTTGAGCGGTGTGGGACTAGGGGTGTAAACGAGCCGAGTCGAGCTGAGTACTGCCAAGCTCGAGCTCGACTCGATTAGTAAAACTCGAGCTCGAAACTCGACTCGAGCTCGTTCGAGCTTTGGATTTCAAGCTCGAGCTCGGCTCGTCATCTCAAACTCGAGCTCGAAACTCGACTTGAGCTTGATTGTTGCCAAATTTTAATCTCGAACTTGATGAAAAATAAGCTCGACTCGACTCGATTTTATGACAATTACGTAAATACATGTATATAA
Source organism: Artemisia argyi (assembly GCA_030686995.1). Lineage (NCBI taxonomy): Eukaryota > Viridiplantae > Streptophyta > Magnoliopsida > Asterales > Asteraceae > Artemisia > Artemisia argyi. Next base: position 162,420,109 of record CM060691.1, read on the forward strand.
AAGGGTAAAAGTGTAATATCATTAAAGCTCGATAAGGGCTCGCGAGCCTCACGAGCTGAATATATTCGAGCTCGAACTCGACTCGAAAGTGTACTCGAGTAGCTCGAGCTCGACTCGTTTATATCGAGTCGATTTCGAGTAGTTTACGAGTCGATCTCGAATAGCTCGCGAGCTGTCTCAGCTAGTTTACACCCCTATGTGGGACTGTAGTGTTTATGTGATAATGTGAACCGTTTATGTTTAGAATTAAAATATATAAAATTAAAGGGAAATGATTTGCACAGTATTCAAATTTATTGGGACACTCCATTATATCCAACACAACAGATAGTTGTACATTAAGTGCAAGTTACTTTAACTACTTGTACAATGGAGTGTACCAATAAGATTTGTGAGTTTGCGGATCACCTCTCAAAATTTAAAGGGGACGTCCATTCATAACAGTTGTGGCGGCTCATGAATGGTCAAACAATTATTTTCCTAATAAATGCATGCAAACCAATTGTTTAGATATCATAGTACTTGTTCAAGCAACATTTATTGTTGATTATTTTCCAGTTACCATTTTTCTATATAAGAACTAACCTAACAACAGGCAATTCAGAGAGAATATTATTCACTTCTTGCGACTGTCTTACAAATGGGGCATAAATTATGGTTATCTTGTCTGCTGTTAAGCATTTTTCTGGTCCAACGAGCACAAACTGTTTGTTTAGAAGAAGAAATAAAGGCGCTATTGGAGATCAAAGCGTCCCTTATGAACTCGTTCGATTCTGAAGAGGACAACGTTCTTCCCACTTGGGTTGATTATGGTGAGTGTTGTAATTGGGAGAGGGTCAAGTGTAACACAACCAACGGTCGTGTGACAGCACTTTTTCTAAACAATCTTAAAGGGAACTTGGATGACGACATGAACTTTACGATTGAAGACGCTACAGCAAAATTGTGGCCATTGAATGTTTCCGTATTTCTTCCTTTTGAAGATCTGAGAACTCTCAATTTGTCCTGGAACTATCTTGAAAGTGAAATTCTAAACAAAGGTAGCATATGCTAAATTGCTAAGTTAATTTATTTCAATTTGCTAGGGAATACTTTTATGAAGTTTGTATTATTCTTTGCTCAAAAGTGAAGCATTTTTTACATCAAAAGACATGCATGTCCTTGTTAAACCCATTTTTTTGTTTTGCAGAACTTGAAAGGTTGTCGAGTTTAAAGAAACTAGAGATATTGGACCTCAGTTCAAATTTTCACATCGATAATGATATCCTTCCTTCTTTGACTACACTCGCTTCACTTAAAATCTTGGATCTGAGCTACACCAGCTTAAATGGATATTTCCCTGCCAATGGCACGTTTTCTGTCTTTACATTTCTCCTCTTTTTAAGTTATCATGCACCTGTGCATATTTGGAAGATATTTATACCCTCTTTACATATATTGCAGAATTTGCAGCTTTGAGAAACTTGGAAATGTTGGTTCTAACCGACTGCCAATTCAGTGGTACCTTTCAGATGCAAGGTAATCGGATCCATACACAAATTCCTATTTTTCAACCCGACCGCATATAGTAATTAACTAAAAGATTGCTTCTTCAATATAATGCAGGTTTTGAGAACGCTTTCATATTGGATAAGTTGGAAACCTTAAATCTCAATGGCAATCTTTTTAATGAAAGCGTTATATCATCTTTAAGACTTCTTCCGTCGCTTAAAAACCTGAATCTTTCCGGAAATAGTTTATCTGGGTCATTTCCACCTCATGGTACGTCTTATGAAACACCCTGATATTTGTACTTTAAAATAAACCTCCAAACCTTTCTTTTGACATACGTAACTCTTCTTTTGACTCTCACAATGTTAAAACTTTCTTTTTGGTCTGTTATCAAGTTGAAGAACATTATCACATTTAAACTTTTAATAGGTCTCTTATCAAGTTGGAGCACATATAAAAGATTATTTTGTGTTTCATATGGCAGATATAGCTTATCTGAGAAACCTCAAAAAGTTGGATATAAGTAGTGATTTGTGGTTCAACGTTAGCAACCAAGGTAAATTGACATTTAGCTTGTTTTTGTTACTAGACGAGTATTCAGTGTTAGCATAATTTATATTGGGGCCAAGCCCGTTTAATCATTGAGCATTATTTATATTGTATTGACACATACTCATTATTCAAGGAATCAAAGATTACACAAGTTTTCATGGTATTAGAGGATCCTCTCACCATAAACTTTAAACCCTGAAAACACCCTTTTAGCCGTCGCTTGTACAATCATCATGCTCATTCACCATACTAAATTCACCTTCGTTAATTTTTATTCAAAAATCAACCTTAATTGCACTTCTCCTACTGTCACTATCGACAATAAATAAATAATAAAGCCACCACCAGTAACATAGTTTCCTATAACCTTTGTTGCTTCACTTGGTCCCACTTGTACTAACCTCCACAATAATTCATTCATCGTAATTTTATCATAATTGGTCCCACTTGACATTGAATCACATTCGCAACTCCTACGTGGCTCATTCGCCACGGCTCGCCACCACACCCCACCATCACGTTGTCCCGTGCCACTCTTTGTCTCGTCGTCTACGCGACAAGCAATTTACTCTGCAAAACAATCGCTTGAGTGGGTCTCAAGTGAATATAAATGGTTGTATTTTGTGAAATATAACCGTTTGATGCTTTATTTTTTTATTTTTTTGTTATTATTTTTTTATTTTTTATTATTTTTTAAATCTAAATCCCACTTTTTTTTAAACACTATTAATAGCACATCATTTCTCACACACTTCCTTATCAAAAAAATCAATACACTTTATATTTCAACATACAAAAAAAATGTCTCACAGTCCAAATGACGGGTATTTTACCTCGCTTCTCAACACTAACCCACAACAATAAGGGAGTTCTTCAAACCCGTCTACCCAATCGTTACAAAACTCTAATTCTTCCTCACAAGTGATTCTTCCATTTAGTATGCAAATGAAACCCCAGCAACTTTACCAAAATCAACAATTTACGTTTCAAGGATTCACAAATTTCCAAAATCAAAGACATTCGACACTGCAATATTTTAACCCATAATCATCATAACAATACTTTGAATCACAACCATCAGAATCATAATTCTAAGTACCACAACCCCGTGCACCGGCCAAATCTCGAGGAAAAAAAGTTGCTAAAGTCCAAAAAAGTCATGAATTTGGATGCGGACGACGATGATGACATAGAGGAACTGACACGTGTAAATACTTGTTGGACAAAGGATAAAGAAAAGTTGGTAGCGGAAACTTAGGCAGAAGTTTCCCAAGACAAAGACAATGGAAATGACCGTTCCGGTGACGCATTTTGAAAACAGATTCCGGAGAATTTCAATAGTGCTACAAACCATGAAACTCGTACCATATTTATGGTCATGGGTAAATATTGGACCGGGCTTCATGGTGATTGCCAAAAATTCAATGCCTTATACAAACATTAGAAGCGTAAAAGCAGGAAAAATGACAGTGATCATCTCAAGAATGTAAAGACCAATTTTAGCCAACGCTTTGGTGGGAGAAACTTCATATATGTTAACGGGTGGGAGGTTTTGAGAAAATACCCAAAATGGGACACGGAGGACCCGATTGATCTGACAAATCTCAAGAATCTATTCGACCCTAAAAAACGACTTCGTCTCGCCAGCGCAAAAAAATCTCAAGCTTCAAAAAAAGCTAAGTCGGTGGAGACGTCAAATGCCAGGGGAGCTCCGGGTGGAGTCAAATGAGTGCTTTTCGGTACTTTTATCTTTCGATTATATGGGCAAAGCCGAAGCTCAAACAACCGCGTACGAGGCAAGGAGGTAGAAAGAAATGAGGTACCTAGAGATGGAAGAGTTGAAGTTTCTCATAATTAATCCCAGCTAGACCACACCAGCCAAAGGCTCGTTCATCTGCATGAAACAAGAAGAAATCATGAGAAAACAAGAGAACGACCAATCAAATGTTTAAGTTTCATATTATTATTATGTGCTTTATGTTTTTTTTCTGTTTTTTTTTTTTTTTTTTTTTTTTTTTCGTTATTTCAAGTTTCCTATGTTTTTAATATGTTATATTCTATTTCATTTAATGAAGAGGTTATGTTTAGTTAAGATAAGAGGGTTGTAGAAGAGATTGTGTTATGGTGATGTGGCACCCCATGAGGCCCAAAAGACAAGATAAACCTTGTTGTGACACCTTAAGCTCTCAACATCTGCTATGTCAAATAATTGTTAGTTCTTTTATTTTGACCATTTTTTTATTTCAAGAACTACTACCTCCATCTGTTAAATTAAAATGGAATGGGATGCATATCCATATGATTTTCACGGAGCAAGCCAAACTCAAATTTTGCGGTTTGCACAGGCCAACAAAGACTAATAGCCCAATATGAACTCTTACATCAAGTTTCTTAAGCCCAACGGGTTTTCCAAGCCCAACAGCAGGTATACGCACAGTTGAGACCCACTCATGTCTTAGCTCCTTAGGATTTTGGTGATGCAAGTTGGAATATGGATACAGGTGTGTCTCCCATTTAAATTTTAATGCAAATAATCTTAGTACTATTTATAATAAAAGTATTTATTCATCTGTCTTTGTTAGTAATGGTAAATCAATACCCGTCACTAACACGGGCCATAGCTTGTTGCCTAACCCTCACCTTCCTCTTCACTTTCATAATGTTTTAACTACTACTCATTTTTCAAAAAAAAAAAAAAGTTTACGTCCATCAATTCACCCGTGAAAGCAATGTTTCTATTGAATTTGACGAGTTTGATTTTCTATGAAAGACTATTTTATTCAGCAAATTCTCCTCCGATGTGATAGCACATGAGACTAGTATCATGTGACCACGCCTACATCCTACCCACAAGCTTTTCTTGCTAGTCATCACATGCGGCACCAACGACTTTCTGGGAAATGAAGTGCTACGTTCTTTACTTTCTAATAATGTTATTTTGTGTAATAAAGTGAAGTCTCCTCATCTTTGCCATGCTTGTCAACTTGGCAAGCATGTGAGCCTTCCATTTTCCGTTTCCAATGCCATAGTTAATTTTGCTTTTGATATTATGCATTCGGATTTGTGGACCTCTCTTCTTCCGAGTCAAAGTGGTATTAAATATTATGTTATCTTTTTGGATCATTTCTCTCATAATTTGTGGGTATATCCATTGCGTAATAAATCTGCAACTTTTTCTAAATTTGTTAAATTTCGTTCTCTTGTAAAAACTTAATTTAATATTAAATATTATGTCATCTTTTTGGATTATTTCTCTCACTAATTGTGGGTATATCCATTGCGTAATAAGTCTGCTACTTTTGCTAAATTTGTTAAATTGCATTCCCTTGTAAAAACCCAATTTAATGCAGAAATTAAAGCTTATCAGTGTGAACATGGTGGTGAGTTTGATAACACCATTTTTCATCAATTATTTACCAAACACGGCAACCATACACATTTCTCGTGTCCCCGTACATCTCAACAGAACGGTAAATCTAAACGCATGATTCTAACAATAAACAACCTCATCTGTACCTTACTTTTCCAAGCCCATCTTCCTCTTCATTTCTGGGTCAAAGCCCTTCACATGGCCAACTACCTCTTTAATGTTTTACTATCCACCGCCATAAATAACAACATACCTCACTTTCGCCTATATAACACAAAACCTAACTATAAGTCTTTACGTGTCTTTGGTTGTTTGTGTTATGCCCAAATTGACACCAATCATAAACTTGGCCCACGCTCCACTCCATGTATTTTTCTTGGCTACCCATCAAACCACCACAGATTTCGTTGTCTTAACCTTTCAACCAACAAAACCATCATTTCTCGTAATGTCACCTTTGATGAGACCATTTTTCTATTCGGGTCTGTCACACCTAATGATGCCCCTTCCTATACTGTTATGACCCAATATTATATTATCAAATCACATAAATATAATAAGCCTAGAGAGAGAGAGAGAGAGAGAGAGAGAGAGAGAGAGAGAGAAGTATTCTAGAGAGAGAGAGAGAGGTGGAGAGCACTATGTGTAAAATAAAATATGAATAATGAGCTCTCATTCCCTCCTAACAAGCTTAGGATGGTTTATAAACTTCTTACAAAGGCCACATGGGCCTTCTCTTGGACCTCATGTTGGGCCGAGACTTTAAGGCTTTTCCTTAACTTAATGGACTAGCTTTTGACTACTTATTACACATTTACATATTACATATAGTAAACTCGTTGACTCAATAATTATCATTACTTCTAATCCTAACAATCTCCCCCTAAGGGACGATCATTAAGATCTCTCTTTGATTACATAAATGATCAACACTTCTAATGCTAACAATCTCCCCCTAAGGGGTGATCATTGAGATCTCTTGCTTGTGACCTTGATCTTTGATCTTTGAAGCTTGTTGTCTTGAACTTTGAGTCATGTTGTATAATAGATTTGATAGTTCCTTTGTTCCAATCATGCTTTGTGATCTTTAGAATAATCTCTTGCTCTTTTCTTGCCTTCAATCAACATCTTCAAGTATTTTGTCTTGGCATTACTCATACTTCTTGATAAGCTTTGAACTTCATACTAATGTTATCCTCATTTCCTTCTTGAACTTGTTCTTTGACAATTTGATCTTTCACTTTGATATTGAACTTTGTCTTGAACTTTCTTGACTTGATCTTTGAGGATGTTAGTATGAGCATGTGGAGTTGAAGATTGTTGATAAGTATGATGATGGTGTACGGTCTTTTTGGATTTTGGCCTCCACAGGTACATGCATAAATAGCAAACATAATTTGTTTGTTAGTTCTCGGCATACGTGTTAAGACATCTCAAACAAAAACATCATAATTCACTAACAACGTTCCTCAAATACTCTAAAACGGATGCATCAAAGATGCCGGCGTGTTCTTCGAATACTCTTAGACTAGATACGACCTAATACATTACTGCTTTTGACATCTTCACACTATTGTTCCTAAATCCAGATACCCAAAGCCTAGACAATGGAAGTAGATGAGCCGCTGAAGTACACCGAAGTATCACACCATGACTGTAGACTGTTTGGGAAATAACTGCCGCGAACAATAAGCTTAACCCATAAAGGATTAACGAAGTGACCTGCTGTCAATGCTTTTTGATGTTGACACTAGCAGGGTTTCCATTCAATCACTGAGGATCACAAGTGTGATTCCCCTCATAAATGTTCTGGCAAGATTGATAAAATCTACGAAGGACTCTAAAGTACAACTTGTGTTCTTAATGTTGAACAATCAAGTATAGTAAGAAATTTTTGTCCTAGGAGATCTTTTGATGAATCTCATGGCTCTAGACTTAATAAATGTGCTTTAGTTTTAGTGAGCGAAGGCTGGAGTAGATTGCCACCTTTTCAATACCAACACATCTCGGAGTGAGAGGTCGATAGATTATGCATTTGTTTCCATGAGAAATGAAACAAGTATCTGTTAAGAGAAACTTGAGTGGTTGGGGATGGGTTTTGCATTGCATCACTGGGTCCATGATGGCTTGTCCCAATATTAGTATCATCTTTGTGATAACTGATAGCAGATGCATTGACCTGGTTTCTGCCCTAAGTGTATGGAGGGCTCATTTCTTTTCACCCTCACATAACTCTTTTTTTCATTATTGAACCCCTCTAAGGACTTCTAATACTAAACTATTGGTAATGTCCTTGGGTAGATCCCACAGTTGGTTCTTGTTGGACCATGGAACATAAGCCTAACCTTAACCACATTATATCTCCATAATTATCACTGGTTGGTTGGGTATGATGATCGTAGCCACAAAACCTTTTGTAAAGGCAATCAAAGTGTTTAGATGAAATAATATTCTAATAACACTTTGAAAGTTTTTCATTTTGGGAAGCACTCCCCCTACATATGTACATGTATATTTCATTCAAAGAGTTTGCAGATAGAAGAAAGAGTTCGCACTTATGAATTGATCGACTCTTAATAGATGAGACCCTTGCGAGACACGTTTACGTCACTGGATAAAGAGATCCATCATCAGCTTTTAGGATATGACTAGCTCTAATATCCAACTTGAAGTTATTACCCGTCAAGGTATAAGTTTATAAGGAGTTTCTCGATATGGTACATTTAGCTTAAATAATGATGATATGATCAAATTAATTGACAAGTCCATTGCGAGAAACGTTTACAACGCTAGTTAAAGGGATGCATTATCAGCTTTTAGGTGACAATTAGCCCTAGTAACTAACCTGAAATTATTACCCGTATAGGAAGAAGTCTTTTAGGGTTTTCTCATTCTTACTCGTCAATTCATTGGTGATGCGTGGGAATTGCACCAGGCTTTACCTCTCGAGGGATCTCGAGAAGCTTACAACCCCCACCAGGCAGTGTACCTGATCATTGTAGTATAGTATAGTGACAAGTACCGGGGGATTGATCGTTCAACTCAGGAATAGTGTCGCTAGGATAAGAAAGCCTAAAAACTAGGTCTAGAGGTGAGGGATGATTCTTTTTGTATTTTTATATTTTATGAAAAGCAAGTAAAATCTCAGGTTTTGGAAGAGTGGGCGGAATTAGTTGCTAATCAACTAACCCAATAACTAAAAATGCAATCAAAATAAAATAACAAAAATATAAATAAAGCTAATTAAACTAGTGTGGTGAACAATAAATGGGAGAATTGTGTTTACTTAGATTTCACTACTCCCTAGATATCTTTTACAGGTTAATTGTTTGTTACAGTTGTGTGGATGACGGGTTATATTCCTTAATACCAATCGTGGGGTGGCGTACGTACTTCCCCAACTCTATAAGCTCCTACTTCACTCCTATGTTGAGCATGCAAAAAGCTCATAACATGGGATCACTAGAATTCGCTCATGTATTAAATACAACCATAAAAACCTAGTACGCATTGGTTCATGTTTCTTAAGACGTTCAAGCAAGTTACACTATGGAAGTCTGCCAGTTTTCTTAAGCCTAACATCGAAATCATTCATCCATTACAACTATAAACAAGCAATCAACCTATAATCAACATCTATATTTCATTACATCTAAGCAAACACACAAGAGATCTAGCCTAGCATGTTAAAATCAAGACAAGCGTAAGATATATTCAAACAACACAAAGACATATTGAATGAATTGAAAGGATACTTATCTTAATTGTACATGAAAGGTTTCAAGGGGTGAAAACCCTTGAAAATACTGTAAAAGTCGTGCTAGAGTTTATGCAAGTCGACCCTAAAATTCTCATCTCTTTAGAATGAAAATTACAAAGACTATATATAGATTTCCTAAGGTGACGGCGTCAAGAAGAAACTTCTGACGCCGTCAACCCGCCGCCCATAATATTCTCGGACTGCCTAGATCCAGATCTGACGCCGTCATGTGTAATGTTGTTCTGGGTCGTCACCACTTTTACTCTTGATGGACATGCTTTGACGCCGTCACATTTCTACTGGACCGTCACCACTTTTGCTCTTGACGCCGTCATCAAAATGCTCTTGACGCCGTCAGGTACTGTTCCCAGCAAGGAAAATTAAGACTTTGCCGTTTTCTTCACTTTTATGCTCCAAAAACGTCCAAAATGCTTCCTTTTCCAGAATTCACTCCAAAAGTACCTAAAATCACAAAAGGAATGATTTAGGGCAATATTTGATCAAATAAATTCAATTCCGGGCTTAAATGACCTCCTAAAAATGGATCATTTTTCGCCTCATCATATACCCTTACACTTGAGATTTGCTTGTCCTCAAGCAAATGCGCTTTTATTCCAATCAAAATACAAGTTAGTCTCATTTAAAACTAATATAAAAGTAATTACAACAAATAATCATTCCACTAAAGACCAAAGACAAGCACGGAGGTCATACACTAGCACCTCACAAATAGTGTTTAGATACTCACATCTCTCGGGTGTAATAAAGTACATATCACAATATGGAAATGGGAAATATCTCTCACTACCTGTCATAACAAAATAGATTACCATAGTCTTGGGAAAGGATCAAACCACCACCACATGGCGTAAGCACCTAGGATAAACTATCAAAGAGGTCTTTCAAAGGGTTATAACGTTAGGTGTAGGGATATGGAATACACGGTTTTGTTGGATATAGGCAATCTTTACTGGTGGCGAGTTAATAATCTTGGTTAATTACATGTACAATATGGCGTTGCTAAGCCAAGACTAGACTCGACTTAAGCTAATAAATGAAAAATAACAAAAACATAAAATAAACATAGAATGAAAGGGGATGGTAGTCCGTATGTTTTTCTCTTTTTTTTTTCTTTTTTTTTTTTTTTTTTTTTTTTTGCATACACTCTTACCCTACCATCCAAAATAATACATCCTAGGGAATGAACATTCCCCTTACACTTGAATTTGTACATACTTTACAATAAACTAATCTAATGACTCGAATTCAGAAAATCAAAACACTTGTAGTACTTTTAAGATTAACGTACATATGGGGGGTAATAAAATGATGTTCTTCCCCATTACTCCATAACATAAGTACTTTACCCATGAGTCGCAATCGTCCCAAAACAATATGTACAAGGATATGACTCGACTTAGCAACCATGTAATCAATTAGATAATTAACTAAGGGTTTAAACAAATAATAATAATGTACTAAAGATGAGTGCATACACAGAAGGCTAAGGCAATTTGGATGTACATTTAAGAGGGTTGTAACAAATTCTTCCTTTAAGTAAGATGCTTAAAGTTAGAAACGAAAAGATAGGCTCGGAGGGGTGTACTAGGGGTTTCGTGTACTAAAAATGAGTACAACGCTAAGGGTGTGGAAAAATTAATTGACTTTACTAGCCAAATAATATGACTTAAATGGTCAAGTAATTATGATACGGGTTTAACACAAGGGTGATCCTAATGCCTCTTATCATGTAGTAAATCATACTACACGAATGTAGTCTCACTAGCGGTCTCGGGATGCATCACTAACGCAAGTTCTAGAATTTAAATGCTACCAGTACACTCATAAGCACTAATGGTAAATGCTTTTCCTATCAAATCTAAAGGCGAACCTCACATATTTGGGTGGAAATTTTTTCTGAATAGTACGGTTTTGTGCTAGTCATACAATCTCCTATCCATGAGACGCTTGCTAAGGCTAAAGTTTCACTCCTAAATGTTGTAAAAAAAATTTAAATTTGGCGCTAAAATTACACTAACAAGTATTTCTCATATTTTTATTGCACACCTACCATCAAACAAACAAACTCAAGTGAAAGTGTATCCTATAAGGTATCATCATTTACCCTCCCTTACACTTAGGATGAACATTGTCCCCAACGTTCAATTAAAGATTGTAAAAGTGAAATAGGTAAAAGAATGAAATCAAATACTCCCCTGATTCGCTCGGTATGGATAGTGTGGTAACAAGGTTAGATCTTCCTCCAAGAAAATGAACAATCAAAGCTTCCCTTCCAGAAATATAAATCATCTTCTTGTCATACATAACCTGTTAAACCTGAGAAAACAAACAAGGCAACCTAGAGTAAAATCGGCGGCAATCTATATATGATAACAAATCCTAGAAAACAAAGTAAGATATAATGCTCGTGGAATGAATGTTTGCAGATTTCCTGGAGTTTATAAAACTAAAGAATTAACAAAAACTTTAAGACTCCGTTAGAAAAACAAAACTAGCAAAATTTTCAGAATTTTACACATGACGCCGTCAGGAATTTCTTCCTGACGCCGTCAGAAGTGACCTGTAGAAATCTTTATGTTAAGTTTCCGGAAAATTTCTGGAAAAACTTTGTCCTACTTCCTGGAAAATCCTGCAAAACATCATTATGACTCGATACAAGCATTTGACTCTAAAAAATACGAATATACATGTCCATTAAATATTGTGGAGAATCATGATCAATTTTGTTTCTTAAAAACATATTTGGGGTTTCCCCTTACACTTATCTTTTGCGAAATACCTTTGGATGAAGTTAAGACTAAGCCAAACGACAAAATAAAGTATTTTCACCATTTTAGTTTTGAAACATGATCTACCAACAATAAAAATAAAGCATGCATACGGAAACAAATAATAATCAAACAAAGTAAAAATCACACAAAGCATGGGTTGCCTCCCAAGAAGCGCTTTTCTTTATTTACGAGTCTTGTAGCTAGACTCAAGGTCATGGGCTATTACGTGACCTCATCCTTGGTCTCACTCTCTAGGTCATCTCCTATTTTAGTTTTGTATTCAAGACCTAGTTGCAAGCATTCTTTGTAGAAACCAAGTATTTTGTTCGTAACATACTCTACTCCTCTACGTCTATCCTCATCATTCCTATAGTAAACCGCTTGCTTGTGTTCCTTTTCTATGTTTGATAGGAGGCGGTATTGTTCAATCTTGTAGGGCATTTGGTAAACAATCTCATCATTCTCTTCTTTGAATCTAACTATCCCTAGAGTCGGATCATAACTCATCTTAGAGGCCTCAACGAACGGTTTTCCGAACACTACTTGACTTAGGCAATCATCAATCACCGGACGAGTATCCTCCACTATCATAAAATCGGTCTCATAAGTGAAGTTTCCAACAATCACATGCAATCCCTTCACTCTTCCTACGAAATTACTTATCAAATTCTTACTGGGCATCATCCTATAACCAAGTTGCTTCTTCATTACCCAATTATAATAATTCATAGTCATGATGTTTATAGGAGACCTAAGATCGATATAAGCTTTCCATACATGCATATGCCCAATGTTGCATGGTATGTTGATGTTAGAGGGGATCACCTACTTTAATAAGGGGTGAACCAAGGATATATGGTGTCTCAGGATCATCGAATAAATCCTTGTGATATTCCCGTTCTTCCTTGGTGGGCAACTTATCAAAGTACTCTTCTACATTTTTTACTTCCTCTAACTTTTCTCCCTTATTAACCTCAACTTCTTCAATTTCATCCCTAGTCTCGGTTTCTACTCCAACTTCATCCTTGTCACTTTCTTCTATATCCTTATCAATTGGCTTAATGGTGACAACATTGACAAAGTGGACGTGTTTGGATGACGAGGGGTCCTTAGTTTGGATTCCGCTATTGGTGTCCCTAGTGTCCTTCCTAGGTGTAATTAGTGCTTGGTTGTTGAGGGCTTTCAACAAGCTGTCAATCTTATTGGTCATCTCCGTTTGTTGTTGATTGAATTCGGTTTCAAACTTAACTATGCGAGCTTCTTGAGATGCCATGAACTTGGACATCAACCCTTCAAGATTGTTGGTACTACCATAGTTATTAGAAGGATTATTGTTGAAAGTGCGGTTGGAGGGTGGACCGTTTGATTGGTAACGATTAGGTGGATTGGAAGAATTGTTTCGGTTTTGTTTCCACCTAAGGTTCGGGTGATTTTTCCAAGAATGGTTGTAGGAATCACCGTAAGAGTTTGGCTCGGGCTTGAAAGTGTACCACTTATCTCCCGCTTCGTCGGTACGCAAGGATGCGTAGTCCACAAAAGCTGTTCCGGGGAGTTCCACGCAATTACGAGTGTCATGGGGACCACTACATAATTCGCATGAAGAAGTGATTTTGTTCACTTGGCTTGAAGGCTTAGGAGCTTCGTAATATTTCATGAGAAACTTGACTTGGTCCTCAAGTTCCATGATTTTACGGTCGTGAGTGCTAGAATTGTTCGAAGGCAAAGATATTGCCTTGACCGTTTTGTTCAAATCACGGGGATCATTCCAACTTTCGTTGTCATAGAGAGCAAGATCTTCTATGAGTTCCCATGATTCTTCCGCACTTAGATCATGTAGCTTGCCACCGGCCGATTGGTATATGGTTCGCCTTGTGGAGAGATCGATATGGTCATAGAAGATTTGGACTTGGAGCCAAAGATCTATGCCATGATGAGGGACTTTTTGGAGTAAGTCCTTGAAACGAGTCCATGCTTCATATAGAGTTTCACCTTGACGTTGTTGGAACATCAAGATATCATTCCTAAGCTTGGTAGTTCTCCCCGGTGGGAAAAATTAAGCAAGGAAACAAGTGGTGAGATCATCCCATGAGGTGATGGATCCCGCGGGTAAATGTTCAAGCCATTGACTAGCTTGATCACGTAGAGAGAATTGGAATAGGCGTAATCGGGTCGTCTCTCTAGTTGTAACATCAAGGTCTATAGAATCTACGATTTTAAGGAAGTCCTTGAGATGTTGGTTAGGATCTTCGGAACGAAGTCCATGGAATGCACATCCACTTTGCACCAACCGGACGGTGTCGGATCGCAAGGGAGACACATTGGCTCCTTGGGTGAGCTCAATGGTGTTTCGATAGTCTTGGTGGCTAGGTCGGGAATACTCTCCTAGGGTTCGGGGCCTAAGAGGTTGGTTTGCTAGTGGTGGGTTTTGTTGGTGGTTTTGTTGTAGTGGGTTGATGGGTTCAAAGATGTTACCACCTTCCATGATGTCGGATGGTAAGTATTACGAACAAAGACACGAAGAAATAAGATAGACTAAAGAGAACCTAGAAAATAAAAATAAAATCTTACTAGAAAGGAATCTAGCAAGTAGACCTAATAAAAAGAAATCCTAACCTAGACAATAACTATTCCCCGGGCTGCGGCACCAAAAACTTGATGCGTGGGAATTACACTAGGCTTTACCTCTCGAGGGATCTCGAGAAGCTTACAACCCCCACCAGGCAGTGTACCTAATCGTTGTAGTATAGTATAGTGACAAGTACCGGGGGATTGATCGTTCAACTCAGGAATAGTGTCGCTAGGATTAGAAAGCCTAAAACCTAGGTCTAGAGGTGAGGGATGATTCTTTTTGTATTTTTATATTTTATGAAAAGCAAGTAAAATCTCGGGTTTTGGAAGAGTGGGCGAAATTAGTTGCTAATCAACTAATCCAATAACTAAAGATGCAATCAAAATAAAATAACAAAAATATAAATAAAGCTAATTAAACTAGTGTGGTGAACAATAAATGGTTGAATTGTGTTTACTTAGATTTCACTACTCCCTAGATGTCTTTTACAGGTTAATTGTTTGTTACAGTTGCGTGGATGATGGGTTATATTCCTTAATACCAATCGTGGGGTGGCGTACGTACTTCCCCAACTCTATAAGCTCCTACTTCACTCCTATGTCGAGCCTGCAAGAAGCTCCTAACAGGGGATCACTAGAATTCGCTAATGCATTAAATACAACCATAAAAACCTAGTACGCATTGGTTCATGTTTCTTAAGACGTTCAAGCAAGTTACACTATGGAAGTCTGCCAGTTTTCTTAAGCCTAACGTCGAAATCATTCATCCATTACAACTATAAACAAGCAATCAACCTATAATCAACATCTAGGTTTCATTACATCTAAGCAAACACACAAGAGATCTAGCCTAGCATGTTAAAATCAAGACAAGCGTAAGATATATTCAAACAACACATAGACATATTGGATGAATTGAAAGGATACTTATCTTAATTGAACATGAAAGGTTTCAAGGGGTGAAAACCCTTGAAAATACTGTAAAAGTTGTGCTAGGGTTTATTCAAGTCGACCCTAAAATTCTCCTCTCTTTATAATGAAAATTCCAAAGACTATATATAGATTTCCTAAGGTGACGGCGTCAAGAAGAAACTTCTGACGCCGTCAACCCGCCGCCCATAATATTCTCGGACTGCCTAGATCCAGATCTGACGCCGTCATGTGTAATGTTGTTCTGGGCCGTCACCACTTTTACTCTTGACGTCCACGCTTTGACGCCATCACATTTCTACTAGACCGTGACCACTTTTGCTCTTGACGCCGTCATCAAAATGCTATTGACATCGTCAGGTACTGTTCCCAGCAAGAAAAATTAAGACTTTGCCATTTTCTTCACTTTTATTCTCCAAAAACGTCCAAAATGCTTCCTTTTCAAGAATTCACTCCAAAAGTACCTAAAATCACAAAAGGAACGATTTAGGGCAATATTTGATCAAATAAATTCAATTCCGGGCTTAAATGACCCCCTAAAAATGGATCATTTTTCGCCTCATCAATTGGTTAGTTTTGAGTCGAGTTCTTTGGGATTCAATAACGATCACATTTTAATCACATTTCTCCCCCTTAAAAATAACATATCCATGGTATTTTTGATACTGATTGATTAACATCTTTGCTTTTGGATAGCTTATAGGGAGAAACGGATGTTTTTAATTTTGTATCAGTTTCTTTTGAGCATGAAATTTTTGGAACATCTTTGTTTTTGAAATACTCCCCCACAAAACTAGCATATGTTTTGACAATTATAAACTTTGGAGCGAACTGGGGAGTAAAGTTTTGAAAATCTTGAGCAAAATTTTGAAAAGTTTTGAAAAACATTTTGAGAATTTTGAATAAATTTTTGCTCAAGATTAAGAATACATTGATTAGCATTTTGTGAGAAGTCTTCTTTTTCTTTTAGGATTTTCGCACTGAGACATACAACAGGATCCTTTTCTTTGAAAGCTCGGTGCTAATTTGACATTTGACCAACAGCCATTTTGTCACGAGCACAAAACTTTTAATTGTTTTGAGTAAGTTGCTCAATGACATGAGAAAAATTCTCTTCTCATTGTTAGGATAACTGTACTGACACGTATACTCTCTTTTATTTGATGAACGAGTCCTGATCAGAAATAGTCAGAAGTCATAAAGTTTAAGTCCGAGTCCTTAGCTAAAATACTAAGGAGTCATAAAGTTTAAGTCCGGGTTGTAAGCTAAAATACTTACAAGCCATAAAAACCATTGAAGACCGAGTTATGAACTGAATTGTCCATAAGTCATAAATTTTAAGTCCGAGTCCTTAGCCGAAGTTCTAAGAAGTCATTATCGATCATTATCACAAAGGCCACATGTTGGGCCTTCTCTTGGACCTCATGTTGGGCCGAGCCTTTAAGGATTTTCTTTAACTTATTCGACTAGCTTTTGACTACTTATTACACGTTTACATATTACATTTAGCACAAGACTCACTAACTCGATAATGATCGTCACTTCTAATCCTAACATATACCTTTCTCGATATCACTCCAAACCTTATCGCTCGCCATATTCTCCAAAAACCAACTCCTATTCCAAATACCACTGGCCCAACCACCACACCATTTCATACCGGCCCAACACCACTTGTCTGGCCAATCAGCCCAACTCCTTTCCCTCACACCACCAACACACACTCCACACTTACTACTCCTAGCCCAACTACTCCCATCCACCCTACCGACCCAACTCATATCCCTCTTACTACTGACCCAAACCGTATTCCATACACCATCGGCCCAACTAACACACCGGTTACTACTGGTCCTACACCACCTGTACAGCCTAACCCACCTCCTCCTACTGCGCCTAATCCTCGTCCAAACCCAACCTAAACACACCCTATGGTCACACATTTTTACGTTGGTACTAATAAAAAGAACCCGCGTTATAATTGTCATGTGACAACCATTTTTCCCATTCCAAAATCCTACACAATCACCTTCAATGACCTAACTAGCAACGAGCTATGCTTGATGAACATAATGCTTTTATTAAAAATAATACTTGGCTTCTTGTGTCATGGCCATCTGATATTAAGACCGTTTGTTTCATGTGGTTGTTCAAACACGTGCATTTTGAAGACGGGTATTTAAGTAGGTATAAAGCTAGTCTTGTAGCTAATGGGAGCAGTCAACAGCTTGGTGTTGACTATGATAAGACATTCAGCCCGGCTGTTAAACCGGGTACTATTCGCACCATTCTCAGTCTGGCTACTTCTCGGCATTGGCATGTTCATCAGCTTGATGTCAAGAATGCTTTTTTGCTGTACACTTTCTGAGATAGTCTATATGAATCAGCCTCCTGGTTTTCGGGATCCTCAGCATCCCGATCATGTTTGTCTCCTACATTGATCGTTATATGGCCTTAAGCAGGCACCTCGTGCATGGTTTTTCTCACAACATATGTAATTCGTCCTCATTCATTTATAAACAGGACCTAATATAGTTTACTTATTACTTTATGTAGATGATATTTTATTAACAACTTCTTCTACATCATTTTTATAAAGGTTTATAGCATCTTTACATCGGGAATTTTCTATGACTGAGCTAGGTCCACTAAACTATTTTCTAGGCATCTTTATCAACCGCAACACCAAGGGGATATTTATTTGCTAGAAAAGGTATGCAGTGGAGGTTTTTGAGCATACAGGTATGCACAATTGTCATTCATGTCGGACCCCTGTTGATACGGAGTCCAAGTTGGGGGCTGATGGCACTCTGATTTCTGATCTGACCCTTTATAGGAGCCTTGTATGAGCTTTACAGTATCTCACCTACATGAGACCTGATTTGTCTTACGTGGTTCAGCAGGTTTGTTTATATATGCATGATCCTCAAGTGCCTCATTTTGTTGTTCTTAAGAGGATCTTATGTTATGTTCGCGACACTTTCAATTATGGTCTTCAGTTGTATTCTTCATCGACGTATTCTCTGATTGGGTAGGTTGCCCAACTACTCATCGTTTTACTTCAGGTTATTGTGTTTTCCTTGGAAACAATATAGTGTCTTGATCATCTAAGAGGCAGTACACTTTGTCTTATTCTAGTGTCGAGGCTGAGTACCGTGGTGTTGCCAATGCAGTGATTGAGATATCCTTTACATTCTGCCACTATTGTTTATTGTGATAACGTCAGTGTGGTTTATTTATCTTCCAATCCCATGCAGCATCAACGTACGAAGCATATCGAGATTGACATTCACTATGTTCGGGATCAGGTTGCTACAGGAAAAGTTCGCATTTATGTTCCTTCACGCTGCCGATATTTTCACCAAGAGACTTCCTTCTGCCCTATTTGATGAATTTCGGACCAGTTTTAGCGTTCTACGTCCTTTCGCTCCAACTGTGAGGGACTGTTATCATACTAGTATTTAGTATTAGCTTAATTTGTATTGGGGCAAGCCCGTTTGATCATTGATCATTATTTATATTGTATTGACACTCATTATTCAAGAAATCAAAGATTACACAAGTTTACAGTTTGAACCATAGAAACTTGTGTGAAATTCATTAATAACCATAAAGTTATAGTTATTTATAAAAAGAGTGCCTTAATTTTTTCATGACCAAAATCTGAAGACTATGGTTACTTAATTTTTTATTTTATTTTTTACAGATTGTAAGAGATTAACAAGATTAAAAAGGTTGGAGAGTATAACTCTTATGACCAATCTCAACAAGAGCGTCATATCATGTTTAAGTGCACTTCCATCACTTAAAACTCTTGATGTTCATAATTCTCTTTCGTTAGCAGGCCCATTTCCTTTTCAAGGCATGTGTACTTACATGATCCATATACCAAAAAATTGAAATAAATCAATCTAATGTTTTAGTGCTACTTATGCAGAATTGGCTGAATTGAAAGGTCTAGAAACACTCAACATGATAAACTGTGGCATTGACTCAATTGTATACAATGGTGAGAGTACTATATTTGTCGTAACATTATATTATATACAACTTTTTGGTGCATCTATTAACATGATGTTTTATGTGTGGTTTTATATATAGGGTATAGTGGTTTTATATATAGGGTATATTTAATAAAAGGAAGGCATTTTCATAGGAAATAAAAACATGCATTATTGGATTATAATTATGATTCATTGATTAATGTCATGTACCAAATATATTATAAATACAAACAACGTGGGCTAGGCCTACTAACAATACCACAATGGAACTAAATATATCATAACCCATTAACAGCCCCCCATAATTTAAGTGCGAAAATGACGAACACTCAAACTAGACCGAAACTCATCAAATAATGCACTAGGAAGCCCTTAGTGAAGATGTCAGCAAGCAAACTGATAATGAGAAGACACATGAAGCACACAAACTTGACCATCAGCAATTGAATCACTAAATGTCTATCAATCACAATATGCTTCATGCACTGATGTTGGACCGAATTATATGATAAGTAAATTGCACTAACGCTATCACAGTGCACCAAAGTAGTAGAAGATAACGGTGTATGAAGCTCATATCACAAATTACGTAATCAACATGTTTCAGCAACAACATTAGCAACACCATGATACTCAACCTCAGAACTAGACTGAGAAGGCGTTAATTAACGCTTAGAAGACCAAGAAATTATGTTGTTGCAAATAAACACAAAATACCCTCAAGTAGACCAACGAGAAACCGGACAACCAGTCGAATCCGCACTTGAATAAGCAACTAACGATGTAATGGAAGAGGAATTCAATTGTAACCTATAATCTAATGGACCACGAACATATCGCAAAATCAGCTAAAGAGCAGAAAAAAGAGGCTCCGAGGATCATGCATATAAAGACAATATTGTTGTAATGCATAAGAAATATCAAGACGTGTGAACATGAGATACTGAAGAGCACCTTCAAGATTGTGATATAAAGTCGGATAAGACACAGGATCACCATCCACCACTTATTTAGATTTTTTTATCAATATAGGTCCGATAGGGATCGTAGCAAACCATATGAGTCATCTCATGAATCTCACGCGCATACTTACACTAAGTCAAAAAAAAGTCTAGACATAGTACGTGTAACATAAATACGAAGAAATTGATTAAGAGAAACAAGGTCAATTATAGAAAACTCCTGATTCAAAGAAGCAATAATCCGCTTTAGAAAAATTATAGAGGAGGTAGAGAAGACAACGCCATCAACATATAAAAGAAAATAAGCAGTGCGTGTGTTCCTGTCGTTAGATAAATAAGAGGAGTTACGAAGGCTATGACAAAAACCAACACCGGTAATATATGCAGCATAGCGTTGAAACCATGCTCAAAGAGCCTGCTTAAGACTATTGAAAGATCTACGCAATAAACTAACATGATTAGCACATTGCGGGTGTTGAAAGCCAGGAGGCTGATGTGTATAAGTTGTTTCAGATAAAAACCCCTTATAAAAATGCATTCTTGACATCGAGTTGATGAACATGCCAATGTCAAGAAACTGCAATACTGAGAACATTTCGAATAGTACCCGGTAACATGGCCTAACTAAATATCCCATCAACATCAATACCACAAAGCTGAGTGCAGCAATTCGCCATAAAGGAGAGCCTTTTAACAACTAGGAGTACCATTTGCTAAATATTTATTCCTAAGCAATTACATAGAACGAACAATATTTGCATCCATGGGTCATGGTACAAGGGTTCAAGTATCATTTTTAATAAGTGCATTAAATTTATCACACATAGCAAGTTGCCAATTAGAGTCATTAAAGGATTATGTATATAATTTAGGTAAACGATAAATAGTGGACACATTTAAAGTAAGACAATCGGGAGGACGGTTCGACCCAACACGAAAACAAGTAGCCATGGGGTGAACCAAAACCATGTTTGGGTTAGGTGGGCATGTTAAGCCATGGCTGGTTGGGAGACAGAGGGTGGCCCAGTGTGGATGGACGATTATGAGTATTTTGGGTTGTGGAGGATGAGGGTGGCATTTGGGTCTGCAGGACTAGGGTGCTAGTTAATGGAATATTGGTTGGAGTCTGTTGGGCCGAATTTAGACACAATGAATTTATGGGATGGGCCTGATTATTAACAGTAGATTATAAGGATGTAAATTAGTTGGAGGTGTTTAAGTACGGGAAATAGTGGACGAATTTGCAAGTGTATCTATAATGGTTTGAGTAATTATATTGGATGATGTGTCAAAAAAAATATAGGATGGGGAAGAGGTTGAGGTCATTGATCAAAACAAAAATATCGCTTCATCAAAGGTAACGTGCTGGGAAGGAATGATTTTGTCTGTATTTAAATCAAGACAATGATATCCACGAGGATTATATTGGTAGCCTATGAATATGGAGGATGTAGCATGCGGTTCAAGTTTGTTATTGGCGTACAAATGCAAATAAAACAAGCAACCAAAAAACACGCAAAAGTGTGTAATCAGGGTTAGTACCAATTAAACGAGAATGGGGTACATCATTGCTAATGGCACTAGAGGGTACATCAAGTTTAACAGGAACAAAAGAAAAGTTAGGTTTGTCAACATCAAGTTTAACAGGAACAAAAGAAGTTATATTCTTGACAGTAAGCAATTTATCAGCATTGGACAAGATTGGGGTTAGACCAGTTATGATGAAAAAGAGCAAGAAAATTAAGTTATGGTTAAAATAAAATCTGGTGGATGCTTTTTGTTTGGGTGAAGGATAAAACAAATAATTAGAGTTAGGAAAGTGGTTGTGATATCATATTGGATTATCACTGTGATTCATTAATTAATGTCATCTACCAAATACAATAGAAATACAAATAATATGTGCTAGGCCTACTAACAATACCACAATACCAATGGGCCTAAACATATCATAACCCACTAACATGCATAAATGGTGGTGCATATAAAGTCGGTTGAGAGAGTTATATGTTGGTATTGTGTGATTATTATTAAATGTACAAAATTAATGCATATTTAAATATTTTTAGATGTAGTCCGCAATTTTCAGAAAAAACAAACATTTATATCCAAACATATTTAGAGCTTGTAATTTAAATATTTTTAAAAGCTATTTATAAAAAATAAAAAATAAATAAAAGAAAACTTGAAAATAGTATAATTATTGAGTCACAAAAGTTTAAGCTTAATAGTCATTAAAATCATATGTAATTAAGTATAATCGTAATCATATAATCATTTAAAGAGCTTCAAAATTGTTAGATATAGGAATAAAATTAGAGATTGTATTTAGTAGATACAAATTAGGTAAACTAAGTGAGTAATTGCTCATAGAGACGGAAATTTAAAGCAGCGATAAGTTATAGTTGTGAAATTGTTGTTAAGTATTTCATGTATAAAGCGGATGAATATTGTTTATTTGGTTAAAATTTTAATTTATAAGAAGTCATGGAAGAGATGTAAAGTATAATATTGAAAGGAATAGAGAGTAGAGGTATATTAGTAACTTCCCAATTCTCACTTTGAGAATTTTTAAGTATAAGTGTTATCCCTTTATATATATTTATATATAGTAGAGATAGAGAGATTTAGATTAAGATTAAAATTGGATTGCTTGGTTTTCAAGCATAGGACTAGGTCAATTCCTAAGTATATTAGGTTGAGGATTTCCTTCTTCGTCTCTATAAAAGGAGGTGAGGGGAGACTAGATTCACATATTTCTTTCTCGATTTGTAACGCTTTATGTGTATTAATAAAGCGGCGTTCGAGGGAATTTATATAATCATGATCTTAATGTTCTTAACTTTCTTAGGTTCATCTTTGTTAGTATTCGAGTTCTTCGAATCGTTTGGCCACAAGCTAAGTGTAGAACTCACTCCAAAAAGCTACTTCAAAGGAGGAGGGGACACCTAGACTTTATAAACCACCAACCAATCACATACTTAGCCAATGTGGGATCGTAACAAAGGATCTTACACAACACCTACTAATTTGACAGCTATAAGAATGTAGTGCATAAAAAGTTCGAAATAGAAGGTCATCCGACTCACATTGCCTTTGATCTTAATAATTTCAGGTACCATGGGTGGTCTGTTGTACTTGAATCTTGATGTGAACAACATTCGCTTAGATAGCATGAGGTTCTTGGGTGCTTTTCCATCCCTTAAGTTTTTCTCCTTGGTCTCTAGCAGGCTGGATAGTGCAGCACTTGCTGAAGGTTTGAAATTCCCCATGAGTTTTTTCATTCCATGAATAACCCCAAAGCTCATCCAATTAAAGAGTGGTTTTCAGTTTTGCTTACTGGTTAATTACTTTATTTTCAGAACTCCATGATATGCCTAGTTTAGAAGTTCTAATCTTGAGAAATAGCATGTTTAATGGAAAACTAACAATGAAAGGTACATACTTTTATGGGATAATTTTCCTAGAAATATAACTAACTTGCCATTTCTTATGGTTGTGTGTAGCCTCCTTTTTTTCGACCTTTATACAACAAACATTTTTGTGTATTGTGAGACTATTTTACCAATCCCTTTTTCAACACTTCTATTAACAAACGAATGGTAAAATGGCCATTCAATGTCACAAAATTCAGACAAAGGTCGAAACTCAAAATGTTTGTTATATAATGGTCAAAAAAAATGAAGGCAACACATAACCATAAAAAGTGTCAAGTTAGTTACATTTTTAGGTAGTTATCCCTACTTTATTATTACTTGTATTACTATCAATCTAAGGTGGCAAAATAACATAACTCTTATTCCTATCTAGCTTTGGCATCTTTCACCAATCTAAAGATATTAGACCTGAGCTTCAACAACCTAACCGGAAGCATTCCATCAGAATTACAAGCAATGTCTTCTCTACTAGTTTTATCTCTTGCTCAAAACAATCTTGATGGCGCACTACCTGAATCTGGTAACTTACATGAAGTTCCATGCTTGATTATGTTTTAACAATCAAGTAATATGATGTATATATGGAAAGTTTACTTTGAATGTTACACAATATTTTAGATTGACTCTGCCGAATTGTGTATATGAGTGTTCATGTCACTTCAAATTAGGAACCACATAGTGACTCTTCCTAAAATTTATATCTATGTGCTCTCTTTTTTGCAGGTTTACGTGAGCTGAAAAAATTACAGGAATTGGATCTTCATGGAAACAATTTTGAAGGAAACCTCCCTCAATGTTTTGACAAATTTTCATCTCTTAAGTTGTTTGAGATTTCTTCAAACAATTTATCTGGAATAATTCCGCCATCCCTCATTCCTAATCTCACATCTCTCGAGTACCTTGATTTTAGTCATAATAAGTTTGAAGGTTCTCTCTCCTTCTCCTCATTTGCCAATCATAGCAAACTTGAAGTAGTTGAATTCATAAGCGACAATGACAAGTTTGAGGTGGAAACAGAAGAGCCTATGGGCTGGATTCCAATGTTTCAGTTGAAAGTTCTTTTGTTATCTAACTGCAATGTGAATAGGGCTAAAGGAAGAGTTGTTCCTTCATTTCTACGTTACCAACACAAGTTACGCGTACTGGACCTGTCTCACAACTTCTTGGATGAACCATTTCCACCTTGGTTGATTAACAACAATACATTGCTGGAAGTCTTATATTTGAGGAACAACTCGTTTGGTGATAGAATTCATATGCCACCGTACAGAAATGTTCATCTTGGAAAGCTGGATATATCTGGAAATCACATAATAGGTACTATACCAAGTGATATAGGAAAGTTTTTTCCTGGTTTGACTTTCCTAAATTTATCAAGGAATGCTTTAAGTGGTGATATCCCATCATCAATTGCCAATATGAGTTCTTTAATCGTATTGGATTTATCTGATAATGAAATATCTGGAGAAGTGCCACAGGAATTGTTTGCAGATAATCGTGCGCTTGGTGTGCTTGATCTATCATACAACAAATTACTCGGAGATGTACTTTCAGGAAACTTAAGTTTGCATTGGTCTTTTAATTTTCTTCTATTAAACAATAACTACATCACGGGTAAAATTGAAAATGACGCCAGCAAAAGTTTTCAGTTATGGGCTCTAGATATCAGCAATAACTTGTTTTCAGGAGTGTTGCCTGATTGGATGAGCAACTCAATTTACTTACGTACACTGTCAGTTAGAAATAATAGGTTTGAAGGAGAGTTTCCTTGTGGAATAGCTTCATTCTTGTTTCTTGATGTCTCAGAAAACTTTCTCTCAGGGTCCATCCCCTCGTGCTTAGATTTGCAATGGATGGAACATCTTCACTTGGGATCTAACAGATTCACAGGATCGATTCCCAGAACCTTCCAAACCATGATTGGCGTTTTCACTTTGGACATTGGCAACAACTACTTGTCGGGAAAGATTCCGGAGTTTCTAGGTCTTTTATCCAATTTAAGGATTCTTCTGATGGGGAAAAACAATTTTAGTGGCTCTATTCCAACACAGTTGTGCCAACTGAGTAATATGAGTTTGATCGATCTATCTGGTAACTCGCTTTCTGGCTCAATACCTCCTTGCCTACAACCTAATGCTGGTCATAGTTCCCTTTCTTACAAAGAAAAAACCAGAACCAATTATTCCTGGAGTTCCTCTTTTGCGTATTTCAGTACTTTAAAGAGCTGGTCTCCTACTGACCAAGATGGCGATATCTTGGAGACACGTGACGAAGTTCATTTTACAACAAAAAACTTGTATCTCTCCTACAAAGGTGACATCCTAGAATATATGGGAGGATTAGATCTTTCAAATAACAAACTGACAGGTGAAATACCACAAGAATTGGGATCATTAACCCAAATTTGTGTGTTGAATCTTTCACACAACCAGCTGACGGGTTCTATCCCAGAAGAGTTATCAAATCTTGCTAATCTGGAGAGTTTAGACCTCTCTTCAAATGGTTTAAGTGGAAATGTTCCATCACAATTGACTAACCTCCCTTATATAGCTTTTTTTAATGTTTCTTACAACAATCTATCTGGCAGACTCCCAGATACGAAAGGACAGTTTAGTACCTTTAACGCAGAGAGCTACAAAGGGAATCCACTTCTTTGTGGAGACCCGCTCGAGAAGAAATGTGCCAGTACATCACCAGTGACTATTCCATCAGGGGATGTTCAATCAGCTAAAGAAAGTGAGAAATGGTATGATATTGATACAATATGGTTCTTTAGTAGTTTAACTGCAACATGGGTAGTGTACTTATTGGGGTTTGCCGCAATTCTCTTCACCAATCCGAGATGGCGCCGATGGTGGTTGTTGATAGTCGAAGAAAGTATTTATACGTGTTATTACTTCCTAACTGATTGGGTAAGCAGGCCCTCTGTGTTCTTTCGTAAATAGGGTATGTTTCAAGCTTATGTGATAAAATAAATGCTAAGTTTTTTAAAACTCATGTACCTTATATGGGCGAAGATGCGAGTGTATTTGTAACCTTATGGTTGAAATCTTAATACGATGTTTAAAAGACATGTGTACCATACTATAAATGTATTTCTACTTGTAAGGCACAAGTTGTGCATGTTATGAAATGGCATTATATGGTACTTTCCAAATCTTTCCTTATATAATCAAAATCATTTCTATCTACTAAATTACAAAATCATATTGATCAATGATCAGCTCTATTGGGTTATACCTATAGTTGATGGTCGATTGTTGGCATTCTAATCAAGCTAGTTACAAGACCAATGTTTTTATCTTTATTAGCGTATTACTAAAATATACTATGAATTTCAATCCTGAAAACATATAACATATCCGAAACAGTGCATGAATGTCTGTCTGACTATGAAATTCAGTCCTCGTGAGCGAAATGATAAAGAAAAAAAAAAATGATAAAAGTAGATGGTTCATTAGTACTTTCATGTTATATTATTATTCAAAAGACCCATTAGTTTCACCCAACTTGATGGGCTAGAATCTTTAGGCTAACAATTAAACCCTACTAGGCCAAAGAGTTCCTAAAATATAATTTGGGCCTTTTGATATCGAGTTAATCTGTACACTTTCATTTTTTTATTAGCACATGTTACGGTACAAGCATGAGATGCAATAATAATAAATGTACAACTGTTTATAACATATAATGTCGTGTGCAAATAACATCCTTTATATATGTATTGACTTTATCCCAAAAACTAAATAACATAAAAGCAAAGGTTTTTATCATTTCAATCATTTTTCAGTTTTTTGATACTAGGGACATCACACAAGCCTTCTTACGTGACTAAGTACATCACATACTCCGGAGGCCATTTTGCAAGACCCATGAAACCTGATAAATAGTCTTACACAATTGTGAATTATATGGCTAGAATGGATAGCCACAAGAAGTTTGCAGGTTTGAATTCGAACATAAGACCTATTATTTGAAATCACAAGCTTTTGCCACTACACTATCTCTCCGTGAGATTCATTTCAATCATGTTAAAAGCATACATAGGTTACAACATATTTGGGATGAATTCTTATTCAAGACTATCATCCAATCTAACAGCTTATATTTGACTTTGCTAGAGTTAAATGAAATTATAACTAACAAGTAATTTTAAAGAAGTAAATTAAACGAAAACTCATATAATTACAGTATTTTGGGATAGCAAATTTTCCTTTATAGAATAATGACAAAAATACACCGTTGGTCCCTAAACTTGCCAAAAAGCATCTTCTGGGCCCGAAACTTGAAAAAATCGTCGCCGTTAGTCCAAACCTTGGGTTTTTTAGGCCGATTGCGTCCCTTGACTCATTTTGCCTCAGTCAACATCCGTTTTGAGTTATATATTCAAGGGCATAATAGACCAAGCACTTTTATAACTACACTTAGTTAATCCAACCAAACCCGTTTCTTTTTTATTGTTTCCTTCTATGATAAACTCTAATTAACAGCAACACACCCTATTTTGACACAACCCTAATCACTAACAACGGCACAAAACGATAAGGGGAAGGTTTTGTACATTGGATCTGATGAAGAGGAGTGGGCAAAAGTTTTAGACAGCTATTTTCTCTCTGATTTAGTTCTTTAGGGATTTGGGATGAACCAAATGCTGAATATGATTCTTAAAGGAATATACAAAAGGAGTTGAGACAAAAGATTCTGAATTGGCTAAGGCAACAAAAATACTACTATGAAGATCTTTTGGGTGTTATTGAGGAGAATCAAGAGGCTGCGGATACCGGGTTACAAGAGGTTGATGATTGGGAAATTAGGATTTCAAAACTTGAAGCTGTGTTTAAATATCTCAAGGAAATGAAGGAAAGGAAAGAAAGGGATGATGCGGAAAGTAGCGGTTCTTACTAAGTGTGTATTTAATTGATAGGGAAATTTGTCATGGTTGTCAACATGAAATAGATCAATAAAAATTTGGGTTGTTATTGTAACTGCTAGTGTTTCATTAGGCATTGTTAAATATGTTTAACTTAGGGAAGTCAAACATATTGTAAGTGAAATTGTTTGACTAAGGGAAGTTAAACATATGTTAAGTGAAATCGATCAATAAAAAGCTCTTGCTTATAATAATGGCATACTTTGAATATAAAATTGGGTTGTTATTGTAAATGATTGTGTTTGGTTGTGCATTGCTAAACATGTTTGACTTAGAAAAGTCAAAAATCAAGAAGTTACAATTTGTGGGATGTGCTAAATAGGTTTGACTAAAGGAAGTCCAAATTCAAGAAGTTACAATTTATGCTATTGGGTTATTCAGTACCACTGTCAACACTAACACCATACCATTTCTTTCCCAAAAAATATACCATTGTCAATACAATAAGATTTAATGCTAAAGCATTCACATTTTGAACACATATAATATTATAACCATTGTGTTTGGTTTTCCTGATATAAAAGGGTGTTTGTTTTTGCTGATAGAAACAGTACACCAAATAGGACAATACAAGAAGATTATATGCTAAAAGTTAGATTTATATTTCATCATAATCATAGTAGATTACAAGAACAGCAAAAACTAGATCAAACCATCATCAACAACCAAACAAAAGATCCATTTACATACCCCTGTTAACAACCTAATAATCGAAAACAAGCAACCAAAAGACCCCATTTACCTACCTCCATCAAATACCCAAAAGTCACCAATTATTTTCTGTCATTTTCGCAACATAACATTCCTGGTTACAAAAACCATCATCGGTTTCACCATAAATCTTTATCAAACAAACAAGTAGGTCGGTGTGCCTGGCTTTGGTTCTCTCAGCCCATCTAAACTGTCAAGCGCCACACCACGTGGTCCCAAAGCTTCGTTCTCCAAAATCAGCTCCCTACGCTTGATGATCATCCTCTTGAGATGATCAATTGAGACACGAATTAGCTTTGCAAAAAACCCTTATTTTGCAGCCTCTTGCCTAAACCACAATCCCATACGATCATGTAAGCACGATGAACCAGCGACCTCCATTAGTTCATTAAATATAGGGAAATCTTCTATTGGAAAATGTGTAAGGAAAAGGTTATGGATGGGTTTATTGGCTCGCGCACAAAAGTAAATAGCGTCTTAGGGAAGAGACGGTAAAGGGGTCTAGTAACGATTTTTTTTCACACTTGGTCCCTAAATTTGTATATGTTGTCGTTGTCATACTTAAAACTCCCGCCCATTAATAACTTGACTGTTCATATTTGGTCCCTTAATTTGACAACTTTATGTTTGCTATAATTAATCTCACCCCATTAAATCCTTACCCACCCTGATCAAACACAAACACACACATTAATCACTCAAACCATAATAATCACTCAAAACTTAAAAGTCTATCAAACACATACACACACACAAACAATGAAACCAAATAACAAAAAAGGTATTTTTGTTTATGTTTTGATCTATCAGTTGCTCATTTAATTTATCATTAACAACTTTTTTGATCTATAAATGTTGTTGTTTTGGGTTGTTACTGATTTTCTGTAAAATGTGCTTGTTTTATGGTTTATAATGGTCGTTATGTTATGTGTATTGTATGCTCTGTATTTTGTTTTCCATGCTTTGCTTTTCATATATATGATGATTCGTATGTGTTTGATGAAATGTTTGTAAAGTAGTTGGAACTTAGAAGGATTTGTGGTTCCTAGAACAATTGCCTGTAATGTGCCTAGAATGTTGTTTCATGACTAGTTAAGTGTTTTGTGCCTAGTTTTTGCTTGGCCACCAAAGAGAGTACCTAGCAGCCTTGCTTGTGCTTGGTCACCTATGAGAGCACAATGCAGCCTAGTTTTTGATTGGCCACCAATGAGAGTAAACACAATTCTCCCACATATTGCTCACAACTCTAGTATAATATAGTTTATTTTCATTTCTAGTATTTTATTTTGATTGCATCTTAGTTTTGGGTTAGTTGACTAGCAACTAATTCCGCCCAACTCCTTCAAACCCGAGATTTTTACTTGCTTTCTAAAAAATATAAAAGTACAAAAAGAATCATCCCTCATCTCTAGACCTAGTCTTTAGGTTTTCTAATCCTAGCAACAATATTCCTAGCTGAATGATCAATCCCCCGGTACTTGTCATTATACTATACTACATCGATCAGGTACACTGCCTGGTGGGGGTTGTAAGCTTCTCAAGATCCCTCGAGAGGTAAAACCTGGTTCAATTCCCACGCATCAAGTTTTTGGCGCCGCAGCCTGGGGAATAGTTATTGTCTAGGTTAGAATCTCTTTTTATTAGGTCTACTTGCTAGATTCCTTTCTGGTAAGATTTTATTTTTATTTTTAGGATCTCTTTAGTTTATCTTATTTCTTCGTGTTTTTGTTCGTAACTCTTCACCATCCGACATCATGGACGATGGTAACATCTTTGAACCCGTCATCCCACCACAACAAAACCCACCACTAGATAACCAACCTCTTAGGCCCCGAACCCTAGGAGAGTATTCCCGACTTAGCCACCAAGGCTATCGAAACACCATTGAGCTCACCGGAGCCAATGTGACCCCCTTGCGATCCGACACCATCCGGTTGGTGCAAAGCGGATGTGCATTCCATGGACTTCGTTCCGAAGATCCAAATCAACATGTCAAGGACATCCTTAAAATCGTAGATTCTATAGACCTTGATGTTACAACTAGAGAGTCAACCCGATTACGCCTATTCCAATTCTCTCTACGTGATCAAGCTAGTCAATGGCTTGAGAATTTACCCGCGGGATCCATCACCTCATGGGATGATCTCACCACTCGTTTCCTTGCTCAATTTTTCCCACCAGGGAGAACTACTAAGCTTAGAAATGACATCTTGATGTTCCAACAACGTCAAAATGAAATTCTTTATGAAGCATGGACTCGTTTCAAGGACTTACTCCAAAAAGTCCCTCATCATGGCATAGATCTTTGGCTCCAAGTCCAAATCTTCTATGACCATATCGATCTCTCCACAAGGCGAACCATTGACCAATCGGCCGGTGGTAAGCTACGTGATCTAAGTGCGGAACAATCATGGGAACTCAAAGAAGATCTTGCTCTCTATGACAACGAAAGTTGGAATGATCCCCGTGACTTGAACAAAACGTTCAAGGCAATATCTTTGCCTTCGAACAACTCTAGCACTCCCGACCGTAGGATCAGGGAACTTGAAGGTCGAGTCAAGTCTCTCATGAAATCTTACGAAGCTCAAAAGCCTTCAAGCCAAGTGAGTAGAATTGATTCTGCATGTAAATTGTGTAATAGCCCTCACGAAACTCATAACTGCATGGAGCTTCCAAAACGCGCTTATAACGAATTCACATCGTCACACGTTGGTCGAGGCCCTCGAAACTCTGACGAGGCCTATGAGGCATGGAAGGATAAACCTAATTTCAGAGGGTACCAAACGCAGAGCGTATCCCTCAATGACTCCTCCCCACTCAAATGGACCGAGCATTTCCCATCACAGAGCACTCCTAGACAGAGCTGTGAAGATGCCTTGCGAAAATTCATTCTATCTCAAGAATTGCAGCTCTCTACGCTCGAGGCTAAATTTAGACAACAGCAAGCCGATATGAATAACAAGATTTGTAATCTGTTAACTGCTATCAAAGAGCACGCTGTTAATAAACCAATTCACGCTGATGAGGTCAAATCTGTTACCATTATGAATCCGCCAACCTCTCCTGTGAAAATAAAAAGTCCTAGTAAGCTATTTAAACATCTATCACCAAAAGCAAAAGACCCTGCCAATCCACTAGGACCGATCCATTTCGTAAATACTATCACCACGATATCTGCTTCTACACCTAACCTGAACCAACAACAAAATGGAAATTTGGGTCATACAGCTAAAGATGAAACCTCAAGGTTGGACCACGAGTTGGCCAAAAGCCCCACCAACTCATTCGAGCAGTCCGCCACACAAGAGTCTAGCAAATCGGATGAGGGGAAAGAGAGATCGAAAATTCATACGAGAAATCCAGCCATTTTGGGTAAATCTATTATAGAAGAACCCGAGAGAGAAATGGAGGATGTTACTAGTGGGATTAGTGATAGGACTGAGGAAAGCAACTCTAAAGTTTTCAAGATTTCCTGCACCATTAAGAAAAAACTCTTAACCGATAGTCATATAGATCCTAGCCTCTCCGTCAACATAATCCCCTTTTTCCTATACCACGAAGCCTTCCCAGAACGCATGGTGTACGAGAGAGTCAATAATGCAAGGGTAATAAAAGATTTATCAATCATGATTGGAGAACTTGTTTACAACACTGACCTCATTGTGGTCGATGACATAGACCCTGTCACCAATCAAACATTAACCAACCTTGTTCTAGGGAAACCATTTATCAACGAATCGGGAGTAATCCTTGATGAGAAGGATGGTAGTGCATTGTTCACCAATGGTGTCAAGAAGGTAATTTTTCGTAGGGGTAATGAGGAGGTGTACGAGTACCGTCCTTCCCTTGAGGGGAATTTATATGGATCAAGGGATGGAGGATCGGGGAAGATAAGGAGGCAAGATAAGGAGGTAGAGATCATGAAATCCAGGTGTTCGTAGTAAATATGGCATTCATTATGGAATTTACGATCGTGGACAACATCGAAGACTATGTCGACCCGAGGTTATCACAAGTTGTTTTTGGAGCACCCTTCTGCGAAATCAACAATTTAATAGTTGATGACCGGAACGGGATCATGACCTTCGCTGATGGAATTAGGAGGGTTTCATACCAAACACCATACAAGAGAAAAGATCTCAAGGAAATCGATTATGATGGGCTTGATAGGCTAAGTTCTCAACTTATCTTATGTGATGAAGATATTCGGAGAGGGTGTAAGGATACTTCTGATTTATCATGTGGGTTCTTTAAGGGTGTTAGCAACCTTGGGTCTAAGTATCGAAAAAATGTCTTTGAGTTCGAAGACCCAAAATACCTGAACTATGAAAGCGATACCGATATAGGAGATGACCTAGAGAGTGGAACCAACAATGAGATCACGTAGTAACCCACGACCTTGAGTCTAGCTACAAGACTCGTAAATAAAGAAAAGCACTTCTTGGGAGGCAACCCATGTTTTGTGTGATTTCAATTTTGTTTGTTTGTTATTTGCTTCTGTATGCATGCTTTATTTTTATTGTTGGTAGATCATGTTTCTAAACTAAATAGTGGAAATACTTTACTTTGTTGTTTGGCCTAGTCTCAACTTCATCCAAAGGTATTTTTGCAAAAGATAAGTGTAAGGGGAAACCCCAAATATGTTTTTAAGAAACAAAACCGATCATGATTCTCCACAATATTAAGTGAACATGTATATTCGTATTTGTTAGAGTCAAATGCTTGTATCGAGTCATAATGAAGTTTTGCAGGATTTTCCAGGAAGTAGAACCAAGTTTTTCCAGAAATTTTCCGAAAACTTAACATAAGAATTTCTGCAGGTCACTTCTGACGGCGTCACGAGTTTACTCTTGACGGCGTCACGTGTAAAATCTGGAAGTTTTACCAGTTTTGTTTTTCTAACGGAGTCTTAAATCTTATTTTGTTTTCTAGGATTTATTAGCATATGTAGATTGCCGTCGATTTTATGCAAGGTTGCCTTGTCTGTTTTCTCAGGATTTACAGGTTATGTATAACAAGAAAATGATTTATTATTCTGGAATGGAAGCTTTGATTGTTCATTTTCTTGGAGGAAGATCTAACCTGGCCACCTTATTATCCATACCGAGCGAATCAGGGGATTATTTGATTTCATTCGTTTTACTTATTTCACTTTTACATTCTTTACTTGAACATTGGGGACAATGTTCATCCTAAGTGTAAGGGGAGGGTAAAATGATGATACCTTACAGATACACTTTCGCTTGAGTTTGTTTGTTTAATAGTAGATGTGTAATAAAACTATGAGAAATACTTGTTATTGTAATTTTAACGCCAAATTTAAAATTTTTCACAACATTTAGGAGTGAAACTTTAGCCATAGCAAGCGTCTCATGGATAGGAGATTGTATGACTAGCACATAACCATATCATTCAGAAAAATTTTCCACCCAAATATGTGAGGTTCGCCTTTAGCTTTGATAGGAAAAGCATTTACTATTAGTACTTATGAGTGTACCGGTAGCATTTAGATTCTAGAACTTGCGTTAGTGATGCATCCCGAGACCGCTAGTGAGACTACATTCGTGTAGTAGGATTTACTACATGATAAGAGGCATTAGGATCACCCTTGTGTTAAACCCGTATCATAATTACTTGACCATTTATGTCATATTACTTGGCTAGTTAAGTCAATTAATTTTTCCCACACCCTTAGCGTTGTACTCATTTTTAGTACACGAAACCCCTAGTACACACCTCCGAGCCTATCTTTTCGTTTCTAACTTTAAGCATCTTACTTAAAGGAAGAATTTGTTACACCCCACTTAAATGTACACCCAAATCGCCTTAGCCTTCCGTGTATGCACTCATCTTTAGTGCATTGTTGTTATTTGTTAAACCCTAAGTTAATTATCTAATTGATTACATGGTTGCTAAGTCGAGTCATATCCTTGTACATATTGTTTTGGGACGATTGGGACTCATGGGTAAAGTACTTATTTTATGGAGTAATGGGGAAGAACATCATTTATTACCCCCGTATGTGCGTTAATCTTAAAAGTACTCCAAGTGTTTTGATTTTCTTAATTTGAGTCATTAGATTAGTTTATTGTAAAGTATGTAATATTCAAGTGTAAGGGGAATATTCATCCCCTATGATGTATTATTTTGGATGGTAGGGTAAGAGTGTATGCAAAAAAAAAATAAAATAAAAAAAAATAAAAAGAAAGAAAAAGAAAAACATACGGACTACCATCCCGTTTCATTCTATGTTCATTTTATGTTTTTTTGTTATTTTTCATTTATTAGCTTAAGTCGAGTCTAGTCTTGGCTTAGCAACGCCATATTGTACATGTAATTAACCAAGATTGTTAACTCGCCACCAGTAAAGACTGCCTATATCCAACAAAACCGTGTATTCCATATCCCTACACCTAACGTTACAACCCTTTAAAAGACCTCTTTGATAGTTTATCCTAGGTGCTTACGCCATGTGGTGGAGGTTTGATCCTTTCCCAAGCCTATGGTAATCTATTTTGCTATGACAGGTAGTGAGAGATATTTTTCGTTTCCACATTGTGATATTACTTTATTACACCCGAGAGATGTGATTATCTAAACACTATTTGTGAGATGCTAGTGTATGACCTCCGTGCTTGTCTTTGGTCTTTAGTGGAACGATTATTTGTTGTAATTACTTTTATATTAGTGTTAAATGACCCCTAACTTGTATTTTGACTAGAATAAAAGCGCATTTGCTTGAGGACAAGCAAATCTCAAGTGTAAAGGTATATGATGAGGCGAAAAATGAACCACTTTTAGGGGTCATTTAAGCTCGGAATTGAATTTATTTGATCAAATATTGCCCTAAATCGTTCCTTTTGTGATTTTAGGTACTTTGGGAGTGAATTCTGGAAAAGGAAGCAATTCAGACGTTTTTGGAGCATAAAAGTGAAGAAAACGGCAAAGACTTAATTTTCCATGCTGAGAACAGTACCTGACGGCGTCAAGAGGAAAACCATGACGGCGTCAAGAGTAAAATCCATGACGACTCAGTGCAAACCTGACGGCGTCACAACAAGGGCATCAAAAGTTAATTTGGTGACGGCCTGCATAAGGTGAATACATGATAGCGTCAGACCCAGATCTAGGCAGTCAGAGAAACTATTTAGCGGCGAGATGACGGTGTCAGACATTTGTTCTTGACGCCGTCACCTATCAACATCTATATATAGTTTTCTATTTTCCATTCATTAAAAGAGGAACTTGTGTGGAGAAAACTAGGGCCGAACTTTGTAAACCCTAGGTCATATTTTACAGTGTTTTCAAGGGTTTACACCCCTTGAATCCTTTCATGTTCAATTGAGATAAGTCTTCTCTTAATTCATTCAATATGTCTATGTGTTGTTTGAATATATCTTATGCTTGTCTTGATTTCAACATGCTAGGCTAGATCTATCTTGTGTTTGCTTAGATCTAATGAAACCTAGATGTTAATTATGTGTTGATTACTTGTTTATGGTTGTATTGGATGAATGATTTCAATGTTAGGCTTAAGAAAACTGGCAGATCTCCATTGTGTAACATGCTTGAACGTCTTAGGAAACATGAACCGATGTGTACTAGGTTTTATTGGTTGTATTTAATGCATGAGTAAATTCTAGTGATCCCATGTTAGGAGCTTCTTAGCCGGCTCGACATAGGAGTGAAGTAGGCGCTCATAGGATTGGGGAAGTAAGTACGCCACCCCATGAATGGTATTAAGGAATACAATCCGTCATCCACACAACTATAACAAGTAATTAACGTGTAAAAGATATCTAGGGAGTAGTGAAATCTAAGTAAACACAATTCTCCCATATATTGCTCACAACTCTAGTATAATATGGTTTATTTTCATTTCTAGTATTTTATTTTGATTGCATCTTAGTTTTTGGGTTAGTTGACTAGCAACTAATTCCTCCCAACTCCTTCAAACCCGAGATTTTTACTTGCTTTCTAAAAAATATAAAAATACAAAAAGAATCATCCCTCATCTCTAGACCTAGTCTTTAGGTTTTCTAATCCTAGCGACACTATTCCTAGCTGAACGCTCAATCCCCCGGTACTTGTCATTATACTATACTACATCGATCAGGTACACTGCCTGGTGGGGGTTGTAAGCTTCTCGAGATCCCTCGAGAGGTAAAACCTGGTGCAATTCCCACGCATCAATCACTAAATTCTAAAATGGTATACCTTGAAAAGGCTTTTCATTGATTGTGATATATCTTAACAATTTCATCAATTAAACTGATCTATCATTTCTTATTTGCAGATGTCATACCCATTTCCTCTGATTCAAGCAGTTTTGATTCAAGCACCGCTAGTATAGGAATCCTACCTCAATTGCTTGCTTGGTATTATCCACAACCAGATTCAAGATCTGAATATCTAATTGGAGATTCTTGTACTGATGTTGAGCAAGTCGATCTTATCCAAACCATTGAACCTCCAGAGCCTCTCCCAGCTCAGAATCATGTCCTAGCTCTTCCTGTCCCAGTTCATAAGCCTCACAAACTCAAATTTAACCAAGATATAGTGTTAGGATTGGCGGCTAAGAAAACTTGGATTACCATTGGTGACAAGACATTAGGGACTAAAAAACCTAAAGGTTTTGGAGCACCTGAATGCAACCAAGGGATAGGAAAGAGGAAGATGGTGTATGAACTCCAATAATAGCTTTTGTGGTAGTATTAGTTCTTAACTTTTAATGATGGAAGTATAACTGGTAATCTCTTGGAATGATGAAGCATTTGATGGTACTATAGTTTAAATAGATGTAGTTTCAAACTTTAAATGGTAGTAGTTTGGTTGGTTATATTGTCTTTTGCAAATTTTTTATTATTGATTTCTGTAGCAGTTTAGTTGACTCTTGTTGAGTCTTGCAAATCATATCCAAACATCCCTCATAAATATTGTGTAATTCCTTTCCATTGAGTCTTGTGTCATTTTTATGTATAATTTTCTTGGACCATATTTAACTCCCATTTAGGATTTGCAAGTTTGACTTTACAAATTCAAACTAGAAATTGGTAACTCATGGACCACAATTTAACTCATGGATTCGCAATTTTGACTTTAGAAAGTCAAACTACAAATGGAAAATGGTATTTATCATTTGACTCATGGATTGCAGTTTTACTTTCTAAAGTTAAATTGGAATGCTAAATTTTTAACTCATGGATTGCAGTTTAGTTTCTAGAGTCAAATGGAAATGCTATACGGAAGTTTGACTTTTTAATGTCAAACTTACAAATCAATAAGAAACACGGCCTTTTTCCAAAGTTGGCAAAACTCCCATTTACCACAATTTGGCAATCAACATATGCACAACCTAAGTTAGACATTTGCTTCAACAACATACGCAGACGCTAAATTTAATCAAACCATATAAAGAAATAGCAAAATACTTTATACAAGATTAATTATCATAGGGTATTCAATCCATACATAAACTAAAACCACTAAAAGAATTCTACTAAGGCAGTGAGGGAAGCTCGGTAGAGTTTCAACAGCTTCCTAGCCAACTCCCGGTTCATCTTGATATTTTCAGAATCATCATCACTCAAATCGCCGACCCTGATATAAATCTTCTTCAACAAAAGGGAACACGCGAGTATGAACTTTATTAAAGTTAATTCATTCTTTGATCTAGGAAAAGACCGAAACACCACACTCTCAAGTTGCCCCGGCCTTATTGTGTTGGTCTAAATCTAATGGATAAATTTTCAAAGGTAGAACACTAAGCGTGTATAAAGCCTGCAAAATGAGATAGTATTCAGATACACAACCATGGCAAGTTAAGATAATTTATTTGATATATACGCATTCCACTTACTCTAGTTTCTAGCATTTGCAAATTTGGAGATTCACGAATCATTTGAATGATGAATGATACTATTACATTATTCCCAAAACCCACTCCGGATAGCTCAAGAGTCTTGAGGGATACAAAGGCCATAGGGGTCCAGGAGTTACCTTCTTCCAACAACTACAAAAGGTCGACTTTTCATAAGTTTTAAAGTTTACATTTCATAAGTGTTAGAGATTACTTTAACATTCTGTAATTTGAAGTGTAAAACTCAAATTGGTCTTACCTTCCAGTCCTAAAAATCCAATGTAAGGGTGTCAAGTTTTGGAAGACTTGTCAGGTGAAAGATATTGGAAGTTGTGATTGTCGTCGCATGGTTCCAAACATCGAATGACAAATATAACTTCCTCATATTCCTAAGTTTGCAATATCCAATAGTCTCATCTCGTTTGTAGTAGCATGATTCATTTTAAGAGACTCAAGTAAGGGACAACCAGCAATAATCTCACAAATTGTACCGCTTTGAAAATTGACAGAACACAATTCTAAGCTCAATAGATTTGGAAAACTACTAAAAAAATACCAAAGTAGGAAAAGTACAATAATGAAGTTCCAAATGTTTCAAATCCATACGAGAGTAAAGCTGGGCTGGCAACGTAACTGGTTCACCATTAATTGTGAGCTCCTCAATTCCTTCCCGAGCTAAAAAAAATAAAAAAATAAATAAAAAATAAAAAATAAAAAATCTTGAATCTCTTCATAATTCAAGCCTTCTTGTTCACACAGCGTTTTGGGCTCTATAGAGAAGATAAACCTTCTTATGGGACCTTTCAATTGAAGTAATTGTCTAGTTACATGCCTACCATCAAACTTATTTGTTAAATAATAAAAGAAATCCTCATCAATTATGACATCGGTGAGCATAAGTCCACTTAAACCTCTAGTTTCTCGCTAAACTATCATTCCTCACGCAACTTTTATTGCTAAACGATTCATAATATTAGCGATCACGTTATCTGGCATGTTGCTAATATAATCAGGCATATTAGTGATAACATTAGCTCCAAACGACATGGTATTGTTGGCATTTGAGTTGGTTTTTTATTTCTAGAAATGAGATTTTGGATTTGGTTTTTGATTTTCAAATGATGGTCTTGATAAGGGTTTGTGTAATTATGGTGTGTATATGGGTTTGGTGGGTATGTTTATTTGTTCGCGGGCAAAATTAAATAGCGTATCAGGGAAGATACGCTCAAATTGCATAGTCAAATTCATGATTGGTCCCTAACATTCACTATTGGGTTAGGTTGAATAACTAAGGTATAGTATAAATGTGAGTTGTCAATTATACCCTCGTTACTATAACTCAAAATGGATGTTGACCGAGACAAAACGGGTCAAAGACGCAATCAGCCTCAAATAACCAAAGTTTGGACTTACAGCAATGATTTTCTCAAGTTTCGAGCACATGTGATGCTGTTTGGCAAGTTTAGGGACCATCGATGTATTTTTCTCTAGAATAATTTAGTGAAAAAATATACAAGTGACAAGCTTTCCCTTCTGAATAGTGACAAAATTGGATAATAAATAAAGAATTCCTCATCAAACCATTGAGCTTAATTTCAACTTATCGGTCCATTTAACCTAAAAAGTTGGTACATTTATGGTTAGTAGTTAGGTTTTTTTTTTTTTTTTCCCTACAAATATACGCTCACGTATATTTGTAACTTACTTTAATGTACACTTTTTCATCCATTTAATTAACGTCCATAACGAGACTTGATCCAACTTTTTGGTCACCTTAGGCTACATACGGTTTGATGATTATGGCTTTGTAACACCCCGGGTATGAATAGAAAAACATCCATTATTAATATGGAAGTACATGCATGCAGACGTATATGATGGTTAAATCTTGGGTGTATTCTTGGTTTGTACCTTGGTACCATCCATAATATCATATGCTTTTGTCTGGTCCCTTCGCTTACTTTACAAACCTCCCATCTTTATTGACACCTCGTGATTCCCCTCTTCTGCCCCATACGCACCATTCTTGTCTCTATATACACACATGTGTGTCTCTATTTCTTCATTGATTTCTTTCTACTTCTAATATTCAAGGGGGTTTTGTACAACTATGGACGTCCACTGAGATTCATACATGCGCACCCTTCTTACATGCGTCGCTTAAATATTCGCAATTCATTGCATATTGAGAAATACAGTATAGTTATGTTTCTTTGAATAGCATGCTTAAGATAATCCCAAGTTCCTGATTTCAGATAGTACTAAAAAAAAGTGTTAGATGGTGAATCTAGTCTAAATAAAGAAGGAAAGTAAATTCATGATTTGTTTTTTATATTCCAAACTAGTAAAAGTTGTGAGTGCTTGTTTTTATCAAAATGTCGTCGTTCTAGATGGAAAATGTAAATGGCATAAGCAAACTATGGGCCTCTTTGAGTTTTTGGTACGAGCTTTTTAGAGCTCGAAGTTCTTTGTTTCCGTAGTTAAATTTAATTGAGAAAGGAAAAGGTCTCCTTTTAAAGTAAACAGCAAAATATACGTGATTCTCAATTTTTACGGTTTATATAAATGTCTAAAACGTGGATTATTATTATCTCTTCGCAGTAGCGGCGATTAGCATGTGCAAGTGGTTCAACCGCACCGGCCCCCTTTTGTAAGAGGTCTTCAATTTAGTATACGTCAATTAATATTTATACTTTTATACATAAACCTTTTGAATTTTTAGTGTCTTTGTTAAATATTACCAAATTTGAAACGGACCACATACAAAAAATAGAAGACAAACTTTAGGCCACATATAAAAAGAATGAAAGACTTAGATTAAAAAGAGGAAAGACTTGACTTTTGTTAATGTTTTGCGTAATGTTAAATAACTTTTTATTTTCCATAATAGATAAACTTTTCGTGATATATGAGGGCCTCATTTGTGATTTCGCACAACAAAATTCAAATAGTTTATATTCCTAGCCACCAACGGGGTGGGATCCATGTATGTAGTACACATTTTTTTCAAAGATTAAATGCTAAGATCCAATCCATCCAATCCACTTTCATCTAAAGGCCAAGATTGAAGATAATATTTATACTAGATGGGCATTTTGGTCCAATATAAAAGCTTTTTTACCTCAATTTTCCCCCTTTCCACCGGTTTAACACATGATGCATAACAAACTATCTCTCCAAACACACAAAAAACACAAACATGGCGAATCCAAAAATCATCAATTCATCCATTAAATCATGATTCATTCATCAAATTAGGTTGAATATCTTCAATTACAGGAGATTTAGTTATCAAATTCATTCAAGAAGCATCAAAATCATTCAGATCAGATCCGAAAATCATCAAAATCGTCCATTAAATTTATCATTGATCATCAAATTAGGTCGAATATCATTGAAATAGAGTGTGTGTATATATATATATATATATATATATATATATATATATATATATATATATATATATATATATATATATATATATATATATATATATATATATATATATATATTGGTAAAAGGGAACTTCCACCCTGATAAAATATATTAACCAAAAAAACCGTTTCAAGTACAATGGAATGTGGTTGAAACGCCACATTAACCTCAAGCAACCGCTTGAACAACCACTATATCATTTATGACATGCCATAAATGAACAACTAGCTACCAACAACTACAACAACCATTGAAAACAAAAACGACATGCAAAACAAATAAACAATTCCAAATAAGAGATTACTTCCTCGAACGGCCTTGAAACTTGAAATCAAACTGCTTATTATATTCCTCAAATTGCCCAGGTAAATCAAAGACATGTGCCGCATAATCATCAGAAAGATAGCCTTCAAGCTCGTTATGTCCTCATGCTGATGAAAAGTAACTGTCCATATGATCATTTGGCTCAAACACCTCATCATCACTATCAGAATCAACCACTTCACCCACCTTAGAGAAGGGGTTGCCCTTCCTTATACCATCAACCACCGGAACGGGTTTACCATTATCATCCACAAGGGTGCCTTTCCCATCAATAATAAGCTGTTCAAGCTTCCCAATTTTCTCAACAATAGGAGTGGTCTTTATAGGCGATGGAGAAGTAGTTTTTGAAGAACTAGAAGTAACTTCAGGAGTATCTGTAGTGCCAATCACAGGTTCCAAAACCGAATCTTGTGCCTTAAGCACATCAAAACTGTTCTTCAAATCAACAAGGTTGATATCATCCACCCAGTTATTATTCTTACCTTGGTCATCCCGGGAAGGAGCCGTACTACTAGTAGGATCAATAGTAGGTTCGTTACAAGAAGTAGAACCTACATTAACTATTGGAGAACCTGTATTCAATTGGTTAGACGTCGATGCTCCTCCATTCTTTGGCTTAGTAACCGGCCTATAGTAATACGAGACTTTAGGCTTTTGAAAACGAATCCCATCAACCTGACGATTAGTACCATGAAGCTTACCTTTACCTTTCTTCTTATAAGGTTCAACGAAACCATCTTCATCAACCAACACTTTATCTTTCACAACCTGTTTCACTCGCTTAGGACATCCATCATCATTGTGATCAAAAACTTTACAAGTCTCACATTTTGGCGGCTTCCACTCATATTCAATATCAATTGTTTCCAATGAATGACCGGACCCATTAGGGTAGGGGATAGCAACCACAAGAGAGTCAAGTAAGGCTTCCTTTGACGACACTTCCACAAGGGCCCTAGCATAGGAATTACGACCCCACGACTTAAGGCACATCGTACTCGTGTAGGAATCAAGCATGATAGGACGACTAATTTGCGTTGTGATCAAACTAAGACCAACCTCAGAATACGCAACAACCGGAATATTATGAAGTTTAACCCAAACAGGAGCTAAAGTTATATCATCTTTTGTAAGTTTAGTGTTCGGAGTCCAAATATTCAAAAAGATAGGAACCAATCGTATCAACCATGGACCTTCTTCCAACACCCTTTCCATACCCTCTTTGGTTTCAAATTGGAAAAGGAAAAATAGCCATTATTAAGCATAACCCTTTGTAAACCAAAATTTGCCCAAGTATTTCTAACGTAATTTTTAACTACCGGGAAAGCGAGTCGCTTACCAATGAAATATCCATACAACGTATTAGCGAATCTAGAGCGTACCTCATTGACAGCTTCCAAAGGGATGGTGACATTAGCACCAACCACACAATTTTCGTTTCGCATCTCTGAAATCTTAACGGTCTTCTTAGGTGTTTTATCCTTAAG
This sequence comes from Artemisia argyi, assembly GCA_030686995.1. Lineage (NCBI taxonomy): Eukaryota > Viridiplantae > Streptophyta > Magnoliopsida > Asterales > Asteraceae > Artemisia > Artemisia argyi. The sequence goes on from CM060691.1 coordinate 162,464,721, forward strand.
CATATCCGCAAAAGATATAGGAGTAGAACCTGACTGAGTCTTTGGCACACTCGTATCAGCTGTACCCGGACTACACTTACCATCATCATGAGCCTCCTTGTGTTGTGTCGACTCACTATCAATGTTAATAGGAGTCGTTTCAATCATATTCACATGATATTCATTCTTTTTAGCCGACTTAGATGCACTACAGACGTTTAAAAAACCCTTCTCCATCTCTCTTATAACCCACGACCTTGACAATAGCAATCAAAACCCAGTAGCAATAACAAAGAAAAAACAGCAGAAACATGCAAATCAGCGGATCGTACAGTAACTAAAAAGAAAACCCTAACTTGAAAGTCAGGGTTTAATAAGCATAAAGAAAAAATCCACTAACCCATCATGTAGGAATGACATAATGAAAGTATAAATCACGATCTGAATAAATTATGACCACCGTCCCACGATGCACAAATATGAGAATCCAAAAGTGAGGAAAATTTAGTATTTAAAGGATTAAATAATCACTGTTAATTGGAATCACTTTTAACTCACAAGCGAATATCTTAAGAATAGTCTCCAACCAGTTAATAATTCAACCGACCCACAATGGGGAAGATTAAAAAATTAAAAGTTTAAGATCGATCGATATTAAAGAATCGTATTCGCTTTTCGCTAGAGAGAAAAACGTTTAGGTTTACTTAATAGAGTATATTAAGTCATCAAATCCATTCAAAAATCATCAACTTCAATCAAATTATATCGAAAATCACCAATATTATCTGAGCTATGGATAATATTAGAGAAATTATAGATTTTAAGAGTATTGAAAGTAGTGCAGTTAGTGTTGTTGATGTTGAACAAATTGAGAGTGTTGAATTAGGTAGCGTAAGTAGTGTAGGTATGATTGTTGATTGTGTTGAACAAAATCAGAATGTTGAAGGAGGTAGCGAGGTTATGAGTGTTGACGATGTTGAACGAAACCAAATAGTTGAAGGAGGTTGCGAGGTTGTGATTGTTGGTGATGTTGAAGGAGTTCGGATGGTTGAAGGAGGTAGTGAGGTTATGATTGTTGATGATGCTGAACGAGTTCAGATAGTTGAAAAAGGTATATTCGCAATGAATGTTGTTGGTGATGCTAAACGAGTTCGGTTTGTTGTTGAAGATGATCTCAGAAGTGGTGAAACAGATTATGAGAACGTACGTGTTAACGGTAAATCATTTGTGATTTTATTAAATTATTTAGTCTTGAGGTATACAGTAAAATCACTTGTAATCTGCAGTAAATCACATGTGATTTAGATATATTTAGAGGCTAGAATTTGCAATTACTACAAATCATATGTAATTTGAAGTGAATCGCATAAATCACATGTGATTTACCCCAAATCACATGAAATTTACCACAAATCAGAGGTGATTTAAATCAAATCATATGTGATTTACCACAAATCACATGTAATTAACCCCAAATCACAAGTGATTTATACTGTGTGATTTACCCCAAATCACATGTGATTTTAGTGCAAATCACATGTGATTCTACCACAAATCACATGTGATTCAACCCCAAATACACATGTGATTCAGTGTTATGTTTACTTGAATCACATGTGATTCAGTGTTATATTTACCCGAATCTCATGTGAATTGCACATATAATTTATTCTAAATTCATTGTCTTTTTTTTCGTGTGTTTGTGTGTGTTAAGGTAGTGCGGGATTTAGAAGATAGATTAGTGGTATGGACTTGTATGCACTTCCTTAGATTTGGTTTTCTATGTCGCCATGTATTCTGTGTTTTCAATAATAATGACATTGAAAGGATTGCCGATAAGTACATTTTGAGGCGCTGGAAAAAAGCATAATACCATCTGATTTGAGATGAAAAGGGAACCAATATGGTGAAAAGAACGAAACAAGTGATAGACTGACAAATGAGGAAACTTTTTTAGTAGATGATTGCCTACATCATTTAAGCAATGATGATGGAAAGATGGCTGAATTTGTGGGCCAGATTAGAACATTAAAGAAGAAAGTGGACATTGTTGTGCCAAATCTCCAAGCAAAATGGATGATTTTGTAGAATTTTATCGGGGTTCCAAAGCCAAAAACTATTAAAGTTAAGAACCCGTCAAATGCAAATACAAAGGTGGTACAAGAGCAGTACGTAGGAAGAGTGCAAGAGAGAAAGCAATATATGCTAGTTTGAAGCCAAAGAGGAAATGCGGAGAACGTGGAGTGAAAACTAATACGCATACCAAAAAGACTTGCCCACTAGGTCCAAAGGCAACAACGGATGCAAAAGCGATGAATAACACTGCTACAAACTGATACTTTTTTTTTTACTTGATAGATACTTTTTAAGTTTTGTTTCATTTTAAATATTTGTGGATTGTTACCTCAGTTTTACTCAGATGTTGATTGTAACACCCCAACCCGACAAGGGTAAAAATGTCACAAATTATAGTGTTACATCAGAACAAACAGACAGATCAAAAGCAGAAAACTTACATAAATAACTTACTTCAAATAACTATGGTCAAATTCTTCACTCAGTTCTACACTCAAGCCCAGAAAGCTATCCCAAACGAAATCTTGAATACCTGCCGCGGAGAAAAGAAATGTGGTTGAGCTACGAAAGCTCAGTGAACGGATATAACAAAAGAAAACTGAAATAAATGCTGAAGTAAAGATATAATTTTAGGAAAACATATTTAGGTTTAACAGATAATACGAAAATGTAAAGTGTAGGTTAAGTAAGGAATCTATACAGTCACCTGTATAAACAGAATCAGAATATACCATGAGCTCAGAAACATATCATAATCACATAAGTTGTACAAGAAGTAGCTAGCTCCATTGTACCGGAAGTGAAAGGGGTACATTGCACGTACAACCAGTCACTAAACAAAATCATATCATATCATAACAGAAAACAGATCTAGGATGCATCCATACGCCCCTACCCATTCACATGCAGATCAATCAAAGGGACGTGGCAGAACATCACTCTACTACCCTAGAGTCATGTTAGAGGTGCATTTCTGACACGGACATGGAACCCCCATGCCTAGTGAAATAAATTTGGCTCGGGTGTCAAACTAGAATAGGTCATACAGAATATCATAAAATGATACAGAACTTAGGTCATAATACTCAGGTCAGAAATACATATCAAAGGTTCATATCATAAGTCCAAATCAGAAGTCAAATCAGAAAGTTCAGATAAAACAAAGGTTCATACAGAAAAGGTTCAGAAACAAAAGGGTTTCATAGCAATGGCTTAGGGAACCCTAATAATAAAAGATAGCAAAGAAAAAGAGATCATGAGAAACCTTTACTGAAAAGGACAGAATATCTGAACCAATACGAAACAAACAATAACCATAGAATCAGAACCCTTACTGAGAGAGGGTAGAATATCCGTACCTCAGAAGCAAAGCTAACAGAAGTTGACAAATCAAATAACGGAACAGTACTCTTCTTCAGAAATCTACATACGATATATTACTCATTAATATCTTATTCGATTATTTACTTATTCATATTATGTATTAAGTCTTCTTCCCATTTTAGTAACTTTCCATTTTAGCAGATTTTCAAATTAGTTCCTTAACTTTCACCTTTTACGAATTAATCCTTATATTTTAGTAACTTACAAGTTAAACCCGTAAAGTTATATAAATTATAAATAAATCTATTAAATTATCAAAATTACACCTTTAGCCCCTCATATAACTTATAAACTTATTAACCTTCTGATTTTCAGTTTATACAAAACTAACCCTCTATTTTATTTAATTTAATTTAGATTACTTAATTATATATATAATTACATAATTAACCTTTTAAACCTTTTAATTGCAAATTTAACACATGACACCCTCATATTATATTTTCCTCAACTCACCACTAATCTAATACAGATTATAAAAATATCCCACAAGTTTCAGAAATTACAAAACACCCCCTTATATTTTTAAATACAAATCGGTTTTAACTAAAAACCACCAAAACCTAACCCTAAATTACCCAATCATTACTAGCATTAATTACATCATTAATACACCAGGTTTAACATCAAAACCCTAACCCTAACCCTCTCTCTATTTCTTTTTCATTTATTCCCCTTTTCCTTATTTAAGCCGATTACAAACAAATTCCAAATTGAGTTTTTAGGTCTTGAAAACTTTGAAGCTTATTTTTCTGATGTTTCATGATACATAGGAGACTAGAATAAAATATAAACATGACTCAAAAAAATCGCATAGCAGCTTTCACAATAATAGTTTGATTTTAGGGTTTTTAACTTATACAAATTCGTATGATCAATTTAGCTTGAATTATTCGATTATAATATTTTCTACAGATCATATATGATATATAGAGTGATAGAAAAATACCAGAAAGATTTTAGAACGTATGGATTGAGCAGGTCGAATTTTCTCCTTCTCGGCTAGACTAAATTGAACCAAAAATTCACAAACGATTGAACCAAGCTATCACAGCCTCAACAACGAATTTTCCAAACTTCTATGGATTAAAACTCGACCAGGAAAAATACCTTGAAGTCTCAGAAACTTGGAATCGACTTGTGAGGGTTTTTAGGGAATCAGTTTAGGGATAAAAGTCGATTAAGGGATTTTTATAAATTATAAAACGTGTACCTTGTATATATATGGTGTATAATACTTATCTTGGGCTGGAATATATTGTGATAAGTCCAAATTTTGATAATATATAAGTTTCCTATTATATTTGGGATTTATTTCCTTTTATAATATATATATATATATATATATATATTAAATGTATAATTTGATTTATAAATGTTTTATACAGAATTTTATTATTTCCACTTTTACAAATGTGACATATTTTCTTTCATAATTTATTTTGATCATATGTTGCCAATTCCATAATTTTTTGGGCTAATTATAATTATTATTACAAAATTTTAAACTCAAGGGCATTTTGGTAATTTCTCACATTTTTGAATTTCAGGTATTACAACTTTTTCCCCTCTAAAAAAGAAATTTCCGTCCTCGGAAATTGAATAAACATAACAGACGGAAACGAATCGGATTACGGAAATTGCCAGAACGGAATGAACACAGAATCTTTCAATTACAGAAATAACCTTAATTCAGAATAACTTTTCTAACAGATTTCAAACGGACAGACAGATCTTTCTTATCAGAATTTCATAACTTCATATCTTATTCAGAACAGTCCAGAAATCGATTCAACGATTACATACTTGTAGCAGATAACTAAAGTACTTCTCACAAGTACTAGCAGAAAACGGATTGAGTACGGAACTTCAAACGATAGAAGACTCTATAATGAGTTCTGAAATTCTCAACGAATGATCAAATATCAACAAACATACAACGAGAATTTGAACATATCCAGATATCTAACGATGAAGGCAGAATCTACATATAGGTCGAATGAATCCTAAAAGTCTCACTAATCGTGGATAATCTAACTGACAGACATCTGATGCTTCTCAAACATTTCCCGAAATATCCTATGCTCACAATGAGAGTACATCATATGATGTAAGTATTATCACGTTGATCAGGCATCATAATACTAGCATCACATGAGTATACCATCATGATGACCATACTTTATTTCAAGTCGTGAATAAGCAACCTAATAGCAGCCTAACAATTCTTCTATTCTTTCCAGAATTTAGCAGAATCAATCATCATCAATGAGGTTGAACGAAAAATGAAACGTATCGTAAAATAACCTAAATCTAATAGATGTATCTTAATAAAGCACCAATACTTCCAAAATTCGACAAATTTCTTATAATCATAAACTTAACGAATATACGCAGAATTATCATATTGCAAAACTTCCAAAGGAGAACTTAATAGTCTAAAGGTTCAATTACACCATTGTCAATCTTCCTCATTATCATGTTATATCCTAATCATTATTAACAGAAAGAGTCTAGATAAATCAACACCTACCCGGATTATTGTCAAAATTATAACCTTCCAAAGGAAATTTTTTTTAAACATAGTTTCATTATCATAATGAAGTGGACAATTTCCTATACTCGTGACCAATAACTTCCAGATCTCTCATAGAAATAGAAAAGATTTATGGAAAATCAAATAGTGTCAAAGAAATACTTAATATACCCAGCATGAGCAGAAGAATTCATAGAATATGTCGAACACTTAGTGTTGTAATAATCTTCCGAATGGTCAGAATATATCAAACTGATTGTCAACAAGTCAGAGACGGAAATCAGAATCAGAAAGTGAAACTTAAATGGTGTAGTTCTCAAGACATTCCTAAACATATTAGATTACTGAACTTTAGGTCATGCTTAACTCTCTAACCTCGGAAAGAATGATCTTATCAGCTTAACTAAAGACAGAAACACAAATCAGACTGATGCGGAAACGATGCTACTTAAATCAATATCCTAATCTACCCGATCCTCACCGGAAATAACTTAAGATTCATATAGAGAAATCCTAAAGTAAATCCTCAAAGATTGTTTCATAATTCCTATGGTGCAAAGCCTAATACTCACAGGTCATAGCCTAAGCTCTACGGATTATGAATCTGCCGATCCAACCTGGCTCTGATACCATAATTTGTGACATTTTTACCCTTGTCGGGTTAGGGTGTTACATTGATTGTTACTTTAGATAAAACTTTGATCTACGGATTCATACTTAATAAAAGCCTTAGTTGAATTTTAGTTCTCCCTTTAGTTGTTTTTTGTAATAACAAGTTTATTAAACAAATGTTAAAAAAAATAAAGAAATTAAACAACAGCATGTGATTATCATACCAACAGCATGTGATAATCATGCCAAATCACAAGTGATTTGTGCCAAATCACATGTGATTTAAGACAAATCACAAGTGATTTGTGCGAAATCACATGTGATTTGAGCCAAATCACAAATGATTTGTGCCAAATCACATGTGATTTGGGCCAAATCACAAGTGATTTAGCACAAATCACATGTGATTCACATAACTATATGTGACATCCGGTAACAATTAGGAGAAAACTACTTAAAACATTCATTTCCTGAAATTTGGTAATGCAACAAATTTGTTCGCAACCAAATTTATTTGTTCGCAAACACAATTACATAGATGCTAAAATTAACGAAACATACCATTGATTACAGGTCCACCTCCTTACAAAGAGAGTATTTGTACATGGTTAGGAGGACCAAGAACGAACCTAAAATGCTCCAAATTTACCCAATATACATTCCGATCGTTCCCAAGAGCTCAAAAATACAACCCGATAGCTTTGAAACTTACTAGATTTTTGTGGATCTTGAAAATATTGATGGTTCGACTAGGGAAGATGAGAGAAAAATTTTGGGAAGTGTTTAGAGATAGAAATGTGTAGGTGTATTAGTGTGTGAAGTGTTAAGGTAATAAAAACAAACATTACTTATGTCATTATCCACTAGTATCATTTAGGATCAAAATTCTTGTCTCCTTGTGGGGTGTTGGCTGCAAACGACACACAAAAGGGGGAGGGAAGAGATTTTTGTTCCTCTTTGGTGTATCGTGTGTCGATTTAAGCTTAAATGTTACCGTAATGTCCCGGTTTGACGTTTTTGAACACGTATACGTAAAATAAAGTTTTTATCCACGTTTTTGTCAGAATAATTTATTATTATTTGCTCAAAAATGTAGTTATTTGACTTCTGCCATGTCTACTGTAGTGTCGGTACACGTGTGGGGTTGTTTTTCAGTAAATGCGAGAGAGCTTCTAGGTTTATTACGCAAATTGTCAGTAACTAACAGAAATAGAATAATTTATGTTTACTAACAAAAATAGACAGTTTCAGTAGTGACTGTAAGCTACAGTCCATGGGATGGCTTCCCGAAATGTTCACGTGAGCTCAAAAATGTTCAGTTATGCATAGAAATGCTCAGTTAGTAATAATAAATAAATATTTATTATTAAAATAAAATTGAAAATTACCATTTGTCACAATGACGATGAGTATAATACACATGGTCTATGCAAAGAACAAGAGGCTTTCTGTGATGCTTTGGACATCAAGCTTTGTGGTCGAAGAAAATAGTAGCTCATATTTGGTATCGTGTTGAGTCAAACGTAATCTAGTAGTAGTTGTTCCTTCGTTTGTAGAAGTAGTTTATTTTGCTATGTTAGCATTATCGCCTATTAAAAAGTGTGAGATATGGGATTTCACATGCATTCTTTGTACTTAAACTGTTTTTTCAGTAATCAATTCATCGGGTATTACAACCCTTTTACCTAAGAAAAGAATTGGTAAATTAGTTATACGAACTTATAGTTAACTCCAATTATGCAAAGTTAAAAGTATTTATGTAAAATTTAAAAAAAAAATGTGATTAAATTATTGAACACAAAGCTAAAATTGTGTAATGACAGGGATTACTTATGTAACTTTTTCACATAGGTATGAGTTTCGCTAAGTAGGTTAACTTTCAGGGACTATTTATGTAATGTTTTGTTACACTAAATTCCAAAACTTAACTTGGGGACTGTTGTTTTGTAATGGAGTGTTAACCTCAATGACGTTTTTTAATGTGGGACAATTTTTAATAACTACTAGATGTCAAGGACCATTTTTGTCAATTTTTGCAATGAGAATTAATGTTATAAAAATTGTTAATATTTAAAATAGGATTACGTTTACTATTTACATGATAAGTTTCCTTTTTTTTTTTTTTTTTTTTTTTGTAAAAGGTGTTTCATACGCCCAGTAAATTTTATTATACCTAAAAGCATTTAAGTACATAGGGTGCGAGTTAATCTCACATCTAAGTCTGTCACAAAGACTAAAAACAAACCATCCATTTGTACTTCAAACCAAACATATCATAAGTATGACAAACCAAAACTTATGAAAAACTACTCTATAAACTACAAACGTCTAGTATGACCACAGATCTTCAAATCAAAGGCATCACAAATAGCTAATCGCTCATCGGTCAAATCTTTGCAATCATCATCATCAATTCATCATACGTACGTGTTATAACCATAATCCTTTTCAACGCTCATGTAGGATCTTCCTCCCGATTCCACCTCCACTCTTGGATGCCATAAAACCTGTTGTTTCATTAAAAACCTCTTCTACTTCTTTATCACTAACCTCGTCACCCATATCAGCCACATTAGATGTTGGCTTCTCGTGTGTCAATTGTACCTCATTCACAAGTGTAACATCATTAGGCGTACTTGCAAATATCTGAATAGGCTCTGCATTAGCCTTTTGCCCCTCATCCAAAGCAGTTTCAACCCTCATTGAACTACCCCTATTTGCACCTAATAAATCATCATTTTCAACAAATCTAAGTCCATCCAAGAGGTTCGAACAACTTGCCTCTCTACTAGGTGTAATGTTGTTGTACTATCCAGTTTAAGACCCGTGTAATACACAGGCTTAATGTGGCTTTAAGTGACATCTAAGTTAGCATCTAATGAGATTAAAAAAAAAAAAAAAAAAAAAAAAAAAAAAAAAAAAAAAAAAAAAACTTAATAAATGCTAGATAAATAAATATTTTTAAAGGTTGTAAAAACACATTTAGTTTATGGATGCAGCAATGTAGTTTGCTCCAGCTCCTGCATCTAGCAATCCATTGCCAAAAATACCACAAATGTGTTTTAATAAATTTTACCCCGTTTATTTATTTATTTATTTATTCTAGCATTCATCTTCATACCATGTAAAAGTGTTTAAATTATCAAAAATTTAACTAGATTGTATTTGAGGTAATCTTGCTGCCCCTACATAGTTCCGCCAGTGATCTTGTACATTGCATTGCTAGGATTAGGTACTGGAGCGAAGTACTAGTATGGTGTAGATAAACCATCATTTTCATATGGGATTTTTTTTTTTTTCCTTTTTCATTCAAAAAAATAAGGCATTCGAGTAATCTCTTATATAATAAAACAAAACCCCTATTTGAAATTTTTCATTTCAAAAAAATTAATTCATACCTTATTTACTAATAATTTTATTTAAAAAAATTATTATTTTCTTATTAGGTTTTTATATTTATCAATAACACAAGTAGAAGATAAATACAAAAAGTATAGATAAGATACAATTAACAATAGGATTAGAATTTTTAAATAATTATCTTTAATAATAAAAAAACTATAATTAAACATCATAAATCAAACGAAACAAAGATTAAATTATTTGTTTTTTAATAAATAAAAATATATGATTCAAAAAAAAAACTCACACGTGCGCGGTCATTATAACTAGTCAACATTTACAATAAAACAAAAAGATGTGTGTCAAACATACCTTTAACTTCTCAAAAAGTGCTAGTAGTATTTAAATCACGAATTAAAATGTTTTGGTATCATTACTATTGTGTTGAACCGCAACATCCTTGAAATATGATTTCGTATGATTAGTACAAAAACAATGTACATCAAACTTTTGAGGTGCTTATTTAATCAAGACCTACTTACTCAAAAGTATTAATCAGCTGATACCCGCATTAGAATAAGGATAGGCCAAAAGAGAGAATCTGAATTTTGAGATTATAGGGTCATCTTTCTCAACCTTCTTTTATGTCCAATTAAGAAAAAAAAAAAAAAAAAAAAAAAAAAAAAAAAAAAAAAAAGTTTAATACAAAGTTGGTGTAAGTTTGGTTATATTTTCGTTATAATTAAAACTCTTTTGTTTCCAAAATAAATAATAGCATTTCTTAAGTGGCTTAGAAATAAACTGTATTCATCTACAAATTTAATATTTATACACTAAAGTGATAATAGTAAATATATAAAAATAATTATTTAACTAAAGATTAAGATCGAATTAGAAATTTTGCATGATATAAATTGCACTATAAAAGATTTATGTAACATTTTGTGTTTGACCCACCTTTTTTAACTTATGGGTTTGCCTTTAATTAGCTAATTACTGCTAACGACCCTTTTTAATGATAGTTACTACTCCGTGACCATTTAACAAACTCTATAAATTAGTCTTTTATTTATAGAGTGAAAACTGAAAAGTGCTTCTTAATAATTTTCAGAAAAATATTTACTTTCTTCACTGTGTTCTTTACAATGAAGTTACTTCAACCCAACAACTAGTGATAAGTTGTATAATTTTAGAGGAGATATTTGACAAGATCTAACAAGAAGATGTCACCTTTTAACTGAAAAAAGCTCAAATGCCATCAAGTTACTTCTGGTGCTTCCAATGTCTTCACTGTTTGTCCTCCATGCACCACTGGTGACAAAGCATTCTAAAAAGCAAGGTAAGACTAATTAGTGATTAATTAAGTGTGATAATCATAAGGAAATTAAAATCTAACAAATTAAGCTACTACAAACTTAATCAAATTGCATTGATTAACTTTTTGAACCCCCTAATATATCCACCACTTGAGTACTTTAATTTAACTTGCTGCAAGTGAAAAATCTCTAACATGTGCATACAAAACTACTTCTTATCGTGAGATGTGTAAAATTAAGTCCATATATGGCCATGTCCTCCCACAACGTTCTTGAACTTTTTAACAAAAACGCATCTATAGGAATTATTGACATGCGTAGTTAAAAAGTTCAAGAAAGCTGTGGAATAACATGACTAGGACTTGTATACTCTTGCATATGCATCTTCCAAAGTTCTTCACATTATCAATCTGTAGATCAAGATAGTGTGTGTGTGTGTGTGTGTGTGTGTGTGTGTGTGTGAGTGAGTGTGTGTGTGTGTGTGTGAGTTAGAAAAAGAAGTTACTTATAATACAGATTTAGGGTATATTGTGTATGAGAGTGAGATAGTGAAATCATGTTACTTTGATAGGTGATGTAACAAGCAGTGAGTTATTCGCAAGGGAAAATTGTACAATATGGTAACTTCTATTTTCCTAATTTCATTTTTAGTAATTTACTGTTTTATGTGATGTAATGTACGTCTTGGGAAAATCTCTTTTAAATTAGTAACTAGGTCAAGAACCATGTACTGACTACTGATGTATATTTACTGGTGATTATTTATAATATATTTTAACACAAAAAAGATCATGCATGTAGTCAGTTGCTCAGTTATGTACTAAAAAACCAAACATAAAAAATTAAGAGAAGCTTTATAAAGCTTTTCCACGTCATTAGTTTACTTAATTAGTCTATAAGTTTTGCTAAAGACGGCCGAAAAAAATAATTCATTCAATCAGAATTACGTGTTAATTGTGTATCAGTCTTTCCGGAGTGTGTTTCACTTTTTTCGAGATTTTCATCTAATTATAATCATCCATTGATGGTATTGTAAAATAAATAAATGAATGAATAAAAAATAAAATAAAATAAAAAATTGCTAACCACAAACTTTAAGTATGTTGTTAGCAAAACACTTTATCTATTTATCAAAAATATATTATTTCTTACAAATCATCCATGACAAAAGAAAGCTTTACAATAAGTCATCCATAAGTATTTGAATAACAAGTTTCTTCTGCAACAAACCTTTTTCAATAACTTGAGGAATACTACGTCTTTTGCCAATAAGCTATTAATAAGTCATATACTTCGATGCACTAAAGCTTTTAAATAAAGTTTTTAAACAGAAAAGAAAGCTTTTTAGTAGGTTATCATTGAAAGAAAAATAATGGTAGAACAAGTTAATAATAGAAAATGATGATTAATCTGTTGAAGATAATGAATGTTGAGAGTTGATCAGACCGTCATGATAGATGTAGTCACCGTTATATCTGATCTTATGCTTTACCGAAACTAGAATAAATGATAAGTGAATTCGTATATTTGCATATAGGTACATTTTACCTAGTAAAATAGTAAAAATAGTCGCTAGGTTTTTTGCACTTTTCTAAATTACAAATTGTAATTTTTGAAAAAGATGATATAATGCTCCATAATGTAGGTGCATAGTATACGAACGATTGAGAGGATTTTACCCGTGAGCATAGGATAGGTAGGTAGGACATTGATACGCTGTGAGTGAGGACCACTCTAGCAAAGGTACATGAAAGTAAGTAACATGGGAGTGAACAAGAACCAGCAGCCTTAATTTGCACAGAAAGATATACAGATTAGATCAGAGTACGATCAACACACACGAGACTAGTGTTATTAATGTTTACACTCACTCAAAAAATCCATTTGCTGACGTGTCAATGGGTGATTGCTTTAATTAGAGATATAAGAGAGAAACTGTCAAAAAATGCACTAATCACCCGCTGACACGTCAGCGAGTAGATTTTTTGTGTGAATTTTCTGAGTGGGTCTAACATTGCTCAATGTTACCTGTTTGTTATTGATTCAAAATCGTTAATAGTACCACTACTTTTGCCGTTTAGAATTAAAGTATCATTTGTATGTTTATCCGTTTATTTTTCTTACTAATTGCTACTTTCCAAATGTTACTTAAAAAAGCGTTTGTGTTGAGTTTCTTGGTTAATTTACATGATTATAACTAACAATGCAATTACGTTATCAAACAGTTTTATAAAACGAAAATCTACTGCTAATTGTTGTTGTTAATTGTCACTGCTAACAGCTACTCTCCAAATTGATATCGTTAATAGTACCGCTACTTTTGCCCAAGAATTTAGTTAAGCATTTAAGATGACCGTAAAACAAATTGTTTGGACCACAAAGTTTCTCAAAAAGGAGTATTTCAAATAGTTTTTGAAATAAAAAAAATAAAAATAAAAACTGGTTGCTTTTCTACATAGATACCTTGCCGAAACCGTATTTTGTGGATTGACTATGACATCTTTGTTTGTCCAACTAGTTGGCACCACAAATCATTTATTCCAAACGGACTATGAAATTTTTAGTTATTCTAACAATTAAATATATGCTTTTAAGGAATGTATATGTGACCAACTGACCGGTGTGATTTGGACGCTTTAGTCGAAAAACATAGGTCATTTTTTCAAACCAAAGCCACTACAGTTCACTTGTTTTAGCTGCTTAGACCGATTTTATATTTTCAGTTTTGGTATAAATTCACATCTAACCTATGATATGTTCATAGAATACATAAGGAAATGGTCAGTTGCACTCGTTTTCATGCTTTCTTGAGGCGATTACTGAGTGGTTCGATGGTTTGTTGGGGTTTGGATGACGGGAGTCCCTCCTTTAATTGTCGTTTTCTTTAGTTTATGAGTTTTAAAGTCTAAATCTTTGTAGTTTTAGAGTAGTTCTTGTTGAAAGTGTCACGTAGTAATGTAGTAGCATCTTTCTAGCTTATATTAATCAACGAGTAAACTGCAAAAATCGTCCCTGTGGTTTTCTCAGATTGCAAAAAACGTCCCTGTGGTTGGCTAATTGCAGGCGGCCTCCCTGTGGAGCAAAAGTTTTCATCATTTTGGTCCCTGGTTTTAACTGGCGTTAACTGAATTCCGTTAGAAGTTACACATTTAGCCCTTGTGGCCCATGACCATCCTTTTTTCATCCTTTTTCTACGTTTTCATCCGTTATTACGCGTTTTCGTCCGTTTTCACGTGTTTTGTCTGTTTTTTCAAGGTTTACTCTGATTTTTTACGTTTTCGTCTGTTTTTTGACGTTTTCGGCTGCTTTTTCACGTTTTTGTCCGTTTCTTCACGTTTTCGTCCGTTTTTTTACGTTTTCGTCCGTTTTTTATGTTTTCGTCTGTTTATTATGTTTTAGTCCGTTTTTACATTTTTGACCTTTTTTTTACGTTTTCGTCAGTTTTTCACGTTTTCATCTGTTATTTTATGTTTTAGTTCGATTTCTTACTTCTTGGTCAGTTTTTTTTACGATTTCATCCGTTTTTTTACGTTTTCGTTCATTTTCTTACGTTTTCGTCTGTTTTCTTATACTTTATTCTGTTTTTTTCGTTTTCCTCTTTTATTATGTTTTCGTCTATCTTTTTACGTTTTCGTCCTTTTTTTACGTTTGAAGAAAAAGATAGACGAAAACATAAAAAAAAACATATGCAAATGAAAAAACAGGAAAAAAAAAGTAAGAAAACAGATGAAAATGAACGAAATCGTAAAAAACGGACGAAAACGTAATAAATCGGACTAAAGCGTAAAATAATAGATGAAAATGTAAAAAAACAGACAAAAACGTAAAAAGAATAGATGAAAACGTAAGAATACGGACAAAAACGTAATGAAACGGACGAAAACATAAAAAATGGCCGAAAACGTAAAAAACAGACGAAAACATCATTAAACATAAGAAAAAGTAAATAAAACAGAGTAAACCATAAAAAACGGATGAAAACAAGTGAAAACGGACGAAAACGTGTAATAACGGATGAAAACGTAAAAGGGAAGAAAGAAAGATGGACGCTGCAATGGTCATGGGCCACAGGGGCTAAATGTGTAACGTCTAACGGAATTCATTTAACACCAGTTAAAACCAGAGGCAAAAATGATGAAAACTTTTGCTCTACAGGGAGGCCGCCTGCAATTAGCCAACTACAGGGACGTTTTTTGCAATCTGAGAAAACCACAAGGACGATTTTTGCAGTTTACTCTTAATCAACGTAATTGCCTTTCTATAATAAAACAAGATCGGCACGGCAAACCGCGCGCCTAACCGTCACAATTCACAAACCACCATGAACTAGGATGGAAAAAATAAAGGGGTACAAATGAAGATATGGTATGGGCGAATAATAATACCAATGCCTTCAAGATCAATATAAACAAAGGACAACATGCAGAAAGCCAAAAGGACCAAAGGCAGGTACAGTTGGATGCGTGTACAATGGAGCCAACCAAGCGTGCACTTGCAGAGTATTAACCTGTAGTTCCTTCTTTACTTTCAATTTTTAATTTCCACCAACTTAGTAATTACTTCTTCCAAATGTTTAAAGCTTAATTAATGAACTTTAGTCCAGTTTCTAGTTATGAATATGGACCATCAAAGTTATTAGAGAACTTATTAGAAACGATATTCAACCTTCAAATTTGAGATAATAGATGTAACTTTTACATTCTAGAAGTTTGGCATGATGACAAGTGTTTGTGATCATCTCACAAATATTATCATTATAAGCAAAATTTAGAACTCGTAACATTAACATTATTATTAGAGTAAACTCTAAAATACATCTTTTTGGATTGTCAAATTACACGTTTTACATCTCTGTCAGAAAAGTTGAGATACATCTATCCGTCAATAAACGCTAGACAATATACATCTTTAAAGACGAACGATGCATTTTTTTCCCGTTATCTGCTAATGTAGTTCACATGAGAGGTATTTTTGTCTTTTTACTTCTAACAGTGATATAGTTTGCAGTTAACTCTCATTATTATTTATTTTTTTTATTTTATTAAATTTATTATTAATATTATTTTTTATTAATATTAGTGTTATTGTTATTACATTTTTTTAAAAAATCTAAATATTTTATATTTAATTTTCTTATTATTATTACTATTTATTTGTTATTATTGTTATTTTATTATTATTATTACTTTTAAGTTTTTATTATTTTTGTTTGTTTTTATCTTTATTATTTTTGTTTGGAGTATTACTAATTTTAGTATTATCATTGTTATTGAAACTTACTTCCCATCTTTTAAAACTTAAACATCCTTTCTTTATCTTATTCAAACCAAAAATACACACAAACCTCTTTTTAACAATATCATCTTTATGCCACTCAATTAATCAACAAAGATGATGCTATTAAAAAGGTATTTGTGTGTGTGTGTTTTTTAAAGAAATGAAGAACGGAGGTCTAAGTTGTAAAAGATGAGAATTAGGTTTTAATAATAATAATAATAATAATAATAATAATAATAATAATAATAATAATTTAAAAAGTAATAAATAACAATAATAATATATGAGAGTTAATTACATAAATCATCCCAGTGGTTTGTCATGTTTTGCGGATATTATTCTTGTACTTTTTTTCAGCAGGTCATATCCTTATGGTTTTAGTATGTTACGGGTCATTTCCCTCTTGCCTAACTCTGTTAGTTTTTTTTCGTTTAATGTCCTAATTCCGTTAGTTTTTCCGTCAAATGTATATTGAACAAGTAAAATGTCAAATGTAACAACTCATATTTTTAATATCCTTACTTGTTTATAAACTCAAAAGAATTTACTTTGAACGTATGAATATTTACTTAAATGTATATCCCTTAGATTAAATCGCGTAAACCGGGAAACGACTTTGAACCATAAACCGGCACTAGAATAAGTTTAGTCTACGTCAGCTAAGTACTATATGACTTTTACAAGCATGTTTTACAAGTCTATGTATTTGCTTTTACAAGTTTTACATAAAACGTTTACGTTTTCGCATTCATATTCACGCATGCATGCATGCATTTAGTCACCACATTTCCTACCAACACTTACATATACATATTAATACTTACATACTTCACATTTGAAATCTTCCCTTGACACATTTTTTACCGAACCACCTCCCCCTCCCAATGTAGAAAGTCCAACATCTTATTTCCTACTTTGGTATTCTACACTTCCATACTTATGCTTAAACTACACCATAGGAACTCTAATGACTTGATTCATTTAACAAAATTTGAATTCTCCCTTGTACTAGAATGGGGAGTTGAATAGTTTCACCATTTTAATTAAATTTTCAAAAACGATTTTGAAGTTTGTTTTGAAAATCTTTTACATTCGAAGTTTATGTGATATAAATATAACGATATATGAAGACAATAATCAAAAGTAAGTAAAGGTAAAGGAAAGTGTTGGAGTATGCTCGTGTCATAATAAATAATTATATGGCTAGACATATGTGAGCCTATGGGCTCACACACATATACACTTAGGTACCACTTTATATATCGTGTTTATTGTATTTACGATATATAAATAACCTTACGTAACTAGGAAACTCTATCGGGCTTCTAATAATTAAGTAATGGACTTAGTTTATTAGACTTGGAAAACTTATGGGAGGCCCATAAAAGCCCACATAGAGGCCTGCCATGGGGGGGTTATCAAGGGGGATTGGTTTTGAAATTTGGTCAAGATATATGTGAGATATCTCCTCACAATTAACTAACCACTTACCAAAACTTTCTCCCCTCCTCTCTCCCTCTATCTCACGGCAATTAAAACAAACCCACCTAGGGTTTTGTTTTTCTAGATCTCTTGCTTTGAATCTTGTTCATTCAAAGGCAATAGAAAGGTTACGGGGTTAAGGACTAGCATCAAAGGGGTAACCAAGGAGGTGTAGTGTGTTTCATTCTTAGAGGAGATCAACCTTATTGATCTCTTGGGTTTCTTATTCCAAACGTAGGTTTGGTGATTGTTGGTGACTCCCGGTGCATGCTACAAAGGTATAAACATGTTGTGTTTATTATTTGATTAATCATATTGGCTATATGGATCCGTGTGGGTGATGTTGTTCCGCTGCGTTTATTTGTTTCATATATGTTTTATATTCATACATCTCCTATAGTGGTATCACGAGCCATCATATGTGCCATATGATTATCGGGTACGTGTAAAATGGCCTAAAACGCATGTTTTTTGATCGATTTATGAAACGATTTCAAATCAGGCCCTATGGCTTAATTTTCTGTGGTAAAAAGATAATTAAAAGGTCCTAACATCAGTGGGTTTTGAACCTAAGGCCATTTGACACAAGTACCAAACGGGGTTTTAATTCTTGTCAATTAATTTCTTCGTTTTCGTTGGCTAACAATTTAATTCTTGTTATTATTTTGTTTTTCATGGCAAATACATGCATGTTTGTCCATGGAGTTAGCCAACACCATGTTTCATTCATAATATTATGGTATTATTATGTTTATATGCAAAGCCGATGAAAACCTAGACCACTTGTGCATTGAATGGTTGTTTATGTTGTTTAATTTCGTGTTTTGGGGTTTTGCCATTGTTTCGGCATTTATGTAATTATATTCTTTTGGTTGTATCCATTGTTTGGGCACTTTTACAGTAGATTAAAAGTAGATTAATTGTATTTTACTTTCAATATAATGTAATCGTGGCTTGGTGGTGAAAGGCGAAAGAGTTAAAGACGTTTTTGCCGAAAAATGACTGCTGGAACACCAGTTGGTAAAACAGAGTTTCCCGGTGTTTGGTAAGGTTTTTTTTGGCTGAAATTTTTTTTGCAGGTACCCAAGACATGGGCCTACAACTTTCTAGTTTTGAGCTAAGCCCGGGGAAGCCTCCATCATGGACTTTTGGGCCCTCTAACACAGAAATTCTGGAAGGACAGAAACTGCTTTTCATGTACATCATGGGCTTCCTACTTGCTCTTGATTGTCTTGGAGCAAGTGGGAGTCCTCCGTGTGGTTGTGTGGTTTATCCCTAGTTGACTCTTGGTTGTCGTGATGGCTCACGAGACCAAGCATAGGTTTTTTCATCGGTTGAGGCTTTGCATATTGTGGTTGTGTGTTTGTTTTACTTTTTATATATCTTGTTTCATATGTAAAATTGCAAATAGTTTTCTATAAAACTTAAAACGAAACACAAACCATTTTCAAAACTAAGTCTTTTGATTTAGTTTTACTAAGTTTATGAAACTTGAAATCATTGTTTTATAATAACACCTTAACTTGTTATGTATGTTATTTTATTTATGTATTGTCCAAACTTTATTATCCATGTAGGCTTAATATTAGTCATGAAAATGGACAACTTAACACACATAAATTAAAACAATGATTAAACTTAAGTTAAGAAATATTTTTAACTTGTGCTACGAAGGATGAATGCATGCTTTTTTCGTACACATTTGATCTACATCAAAACTTTTACCCGTCAAAACTTAAGTCACGCCGTCCAATTTTGAGAACACTTGCAATTACTTTTTGCCTATGCGTGGGACCTAGGTTGAATTGTAACCCAAGGTGACTATTCTCTATGCGTGGGACCTAGATATATTCTCGCACATTTTCAAATTGGATGACTTAATCGAGTTAAGCGGTGAGACCTTGACCCGAGACAAAGATGGGACTAAACATGCCAGCTTGACACTAGTTGCTTGTTCACTAGTGCCATGAGTCCCATAAAGATCTAAGAGTTGCACTTGTAATGCAATTGGTCGACGTTACCTACCTATTGAATCCTCCATTGCTAGCAGATCAACTGATGTGATGGTGGAACCTCAATGAGGATCTTAGCCTTTTCGTAAAATTAATTGTTTGAATATAATAAACTTGGGTAGTTAATTTTAAAAAGGATTAATTATTCAAAATTACTAAAATTGAACTTTGTTTATTTTGTAGATGACAACTCCAAATTCAACCATGAACAACTCGTCAATCAGATCAATTCTCGAGAAAGAGAAATTGAATGGTAACAACTTTTTGGACTGGTACCGCAACTTGAGGATTGTCCTCAAGGCTGAACAAAAGTTTTACCATCTAGAAGAAGCTTTACCTGAAGCACCTGCTGCTAATGCTACTGCTGCTGTTCGTAATGCCTACACTCGTAGGAGTAACGAGCAATAGGAAGTGGCTTGTCTTATGCTAGCTAGCATGATCCCTGAGTTGCAAAAGAACTTAGAGAACTTTTCAGCATTTGACATGCTGCGAGAACTGAAAGTTATGTTCGAGCAGCAAGCAGAGCAAGAATTGTTTGACTCGGTCAAATCTTTTCATGCCTGCAAGCAGGAGGAAGGGCAATCGGTCAGTAGCTATGTCATGAAAATGAAAAGCTATCTGGATCAGATGGAGCGACTGGGATACCCCATGCCTCAGATCCTTGGAGTGAGCATGATACTTACCTCACTATCGAAGGATTATGACCAATTTGTGCAGAACTACAACATGCACAGCATGGGGAAAACCATTGCCGAACTGCATAACATGCTGAAACTTGTAGAGAAAGGCATGCCCAAGAAGGCTCCACTTGTCCTAGCTATCAACCAAGGCAGAATTCAGAAAAAGAACAAGGGAAAACCGCAGGCACCTGGCAAGGGACAAGGGAAAGGCAAGGCTAAGCTTGCTTATGCCCCCAAACCCAAAATCCCCCCACCTGCCAAGAAGGAGCACCTGGCCAAGGACACCCCCTGCCACCATTGTGGAGTGGTAGGGCACTGGAGGCGCAACTGTCACGCCTACTTGGAAGGGCTAAAGAAGAACAAAGCTAGCGTTGCTAGCACATCAGGTATCTTCACTATAGAACTTTATACTTTTCCTAACAAAACCTGGGTATATGATACTGGTTGTGGTACTCACATTTGTAATAATGTGCAGGGGCTTAGGGGAAGTCGAAAGCTGAAGCAAGGAGCTTTACATCTGTACGTTGGTAATGGCGATCGTGCAGCTGTGGAAGCAATTGGGAGCTTTGATCTTATCCTCCCAAATGGACTAGTTATTGTTTTAAATAATTGCCATTTTATACCTACTATCACTAGAGGTGTTGTTTCACTTTCGCGTTTGAAAGATGATGGTTACATTCATACTTTTACGGATTTTGGCATTTCTGTTTCTAAGGATAATGTGTTTTATTTTAATGCTATTCCACGTGATGGCATTTTTGAAATTGATATGCGTGATCCTATTTCAAACAATAGTTCTATATATACTGTTAGCAATAAGAAATCCAAACGTAATTTGGATTCTACTTTTTTATGGCATTGTCGTCTTTGCCATATAAACAAGAAACGCATTACGAAGCTACAACACGATGGGCTTTTAGAGTCAATCGACAATGTGTCGTTTGATAAATGCATTTCTTGCATATCTGGAAAGATGGCACGAAAGCCTTTTTCCCATGTTGGAGAAAGAGCTACAGATCTACTTGGACTCATTCATACTGATGTATGTGGCCCATTTAGAACAATGTCTAGAGAAGGAGCTAACTACTTCATCACTTTTACTGATGATTTCAGTAGATATGGTTATGTTTACCTGTTTAAACATAAACATGAAGCCTTTGAAATGTTTAAAGTCTTCCAAAGTGAAGTAGAGAATCAGCTTGGCAAGACCATTAAGGCTCTTCGATCCGATCGAGGAGGTGAATATATGAGTCAAGAGTTTTTAGATCATCTAAAAAGGTGTGGGATAGTCTCACAATTCACTCCTCCATATACACCACAACACAATGGTATGTCTGAAAGGAGAAATCGAACCTTGCTAGACATGGTTCAATCTATGATGAGTCTAACAACGTTGCCAGTGTCCTTTTGGGGTTATGCTCTAGAGTCTGCTGCACGCATACTCAATATGGTTCCAACTAAGAAGGTTGATAAGACTCCATACGAAATATGGCATGGGAAGGTCCCTAATCTGTCTTACTTGAAAGTCTGGGGTTGTGAGGCTCTCGTTAAACGAGATACGCCAAACAAACTTGAGCCTAGAGCTATCAAGTGTATCTTTGTAGGATACCCAAAGGAAACGATGGGTTACTATTTCTACTACCCAACCGAGAACAAAATATTTGTTGCTCGATATGCTGAGTTTTTTTAGAATAGTCTCATCTCACAAGAAGCAAGTGGGAGCAAAGTAGACTTTGATGAACTTCAAAGCGAAGATGCACAACCTTCTAGTAACACTAGTGAACATCAAAATGAGACTGAGCATGAAAATGTTGAGCCTCTTCGAGATGTTGCTCCCATTCGTATATCCGAAAGGATACCTCAAGCACCTGAACGATATGGTTTTTATATCGATGCTGAGGAACATGAGTTAGGGGATCATTGTGAACCCGCTAACTATCGAGAAGCTATATCGTGTCCTGAACGCGAGAAGTGGAATGAAGCTATGAATGTGGAAATGAAATCCATGGAAGACAATGATGTCTGGGTCGAGGTAGAACTACCTCCCAATGCTAAAACTGTTGGGAGCAAATGGCTCTACAAGATAAAGACCGACGTGGATGGAAATGCACATACCTATAAAGCTCGTCTTGTAGCAAAAGGTTTCACTCAAATCTACGGAATTGACAATGAAGAAACCTTCTCGCCTGTTGCAGACATAAAAGCAATTAGGATTCTTATAGCCATAGCAGCGTATTATGACTATGAGATTTAGCAAATGGATGTCAAGACTGCCTTCTTGAACGGCCACCTAAACGAGGAAGTTTATATGGTGCAACCCGAGGGCTTCGTGAATCCAAAGTATCCTAGCAGAGTATGCGAGCTTAAAAGATCCATTTATGGATTGAAGCAAGCGTCTAGAAGCTGGAACAAGAGATTTGATGAGGAAATCAAGAAGATTGGTTTCACTCAAAATCTCGATGAGCCATGTGTATACATGAACACTAGTGGAAGTATAGTCGCATTCCTAATCTTATATGTCGATGACATATTACTCATAGGAAACAACATTCCAATGCTACAAGATGTAAAATCCTGGCTTGGAAAGTGTTTTGATATGAAAGATTTAGGAGAAGCATCGTACATACTTGGAGCCAAGATCTATCGAGATAGATCAAAGCGGTTAATCGGCTTGTGTCAAAGTGCATACATTGAAAAAATCCTAAAGAGATTTAGAATGCAAGATTCCAAACATGGAAGTCTTCCAATGCAACCAAATACGGAATTGAGCAAGGCTCAAGGACCTTCTACACCCGCTGAGGTGAAGAGGATGAAGGGAATCCCTTATGCTTCGGCTGTGGGATCCATCATGTATGCGGTTAGGTGCACTAGACCTGATGTAGCATTCTCTCAGAACCTAACGAGTAGATTTCAACAGAATCCAGGAGAATGTCACTGGACTGCTGTTAAGAACATATTGAAGTATCTGCGGAATACTAAAGATATGTTTCTTGTTTATGGTGGTGATGTCGAAAGTGAGCTCAGTGTTACTTGTTATACTGATGCAAGCTGGGAGACAGATCGTGATGACATCAAATCCCAAACAGGATATGTTTTCGTCATGAATGGAGGTGCTGTTGACTAGAAGAGTGCCAAACAAAGCACACTTGCGATGTCCTCTATAGAAGCTGAATATATAGCTGCTTCAAAAGCTGCAATGGAGGCAGTTTGGATACGGAAATTCATTTATGGGCTTGGCGTTGTTCCCAGCAATGAACGACCTATGGATATGTACTGCGATAATTCTGGTGCCATAATCATAGCTAATGAACCAGGTGTTCTAAAGGGTGCCAAACACTTTCGGCGGAAAGTTCACTATATTCGAGAAGTTATCGAAAGTGGTGATATTCGTCTCCTCAAAGTTCACACAGATGATAATTTAGCTGATCCTTTTACTAAACCAATGTCTTGTACCAAACATGTGGAGCATGCTAGGAACATTGGGCTGTGACCTGCTAATAGTCTCATGTAAATCTGTTTTTAGTATTTTAAATAATTGGAATGTTGAACAGTTTATATCTTTAATGAATTGATGTAATGGTTATTGTCGTTTTCATACATATCAACTGTATTCCATTTTTGCATGTTTAATTCATGAATGATTTAATTATTCAAAATTGTCCATTGTCAGTTGACGATACGGGAGTATCATCGAATTAAGGCAAATGTGAGCGTGTTGGTGATTTATTTGCCAAACTCATATGTTGTTCATTGTGATGAACATTGGACTGACCTAACCTTCGAGATTTCACTGCATGGATCGGCGTCAATAGTGAATCTCGCAAATGGTTATGTCTCTTATTCTTAGACTTGAGATGCAAGTAGGTCTTGCATGTGCGGAATTTTATTCTTTGATATGGTTAAACGCTATCCTGAATAAGGTAGTTATAAAAAACATTTTCAGGAGTGATTTGAAACACATGAATGACACGTGCAGTCAAAACAGGATTTGTTCCTCCACATGTCATGGAGTTAGATACTATTGGGCCCCTCAATGAATTGAACAGATGTTTGTATGGTCGTACCCAAATGAGATTAAGATGAATCTTAATTCACTTGGTAATCTTGTTCAATATCTAGATCGAGAAACAGAATAGTTGAACAAATGGAATGACTTTGATCCATGTCTAGTGTTCAACATAGTATCTGTAACAAAAGGAAAGATGGCATTAAAACCATTTAATTGAGACGTTTAAGAAACTACCCTCACATATTTCTAGGGGCATTGGCGTGTTGCTAGACGCTAACCTTTGCTTGTATAATTACTTGATTATTATGACATCGCAAGTGGGAGCTGTTGGAGTATGCTCGTGTCATAATAAATAATTATATGGCTAGACATATGTGAGCCTATGGGGTCACACACATATACACTTAGGTACCACTTTATATATCATGTTTATTGTATTTACGATATATAAATAACCTTACGTAACTAGGAAACTCTATCGGGCTTCTAATAATTAAGTAATGGACTTAGTTTATTAGACTTGGAAAACTTATGGGAGGCCCATAAAAGCCCACATAGAGGCCGGCCATGGGGGGGTTATCAAGGGGGATTGGTTTTGAAATTTGGTCAAGATATATGTGAGATATCTCCTCACAATTAACTAACCACTTACCAAAACTTTCTCCCCTCCTCTCTCCCTTTATCTCACGGCAATTAAAACAAACCCACCTAGGGTTTTGTTTTTCTAGATCTCATGCTTTGAATCTTGTTCATTCAAAGGCAATAGAAAGGTTACGGGGTTAAGGACTAGCATCAAAGGGGTAACCAAGGAGGTGTAGTGTGTTTCATTCTTAGAGGAGATCAACCTTATTGATCTCTTGGGTTTCTTATTCCAAACGTGGGTTTGGTGATTGTTGGTGACTCCCGGTGCACGCTACAAAGGTATAAACATGTTGTGTTTATTATTTGATTAATCATATTGGCTATATGGATCCGTGTGGGTGATGTTGTTCCGTTGCATTTATTTGTTTCATATATGTTTTATATTCATACATCTCCTATAGAAAGAAACGATCAAACCGGACATGGAGATTTATAGTGGTTTGGCTACAAAGCTTACTATTCGCCCTACTCCACTCCTTGAGTATCACATTCGAGAGTTTCACAAACACTATGTCAACACACTCCCTTATGGCAGAGCAAACCGTACACCAACGTTTACACAAATTAACGACACTAAGCGAAATGTCGAGTCCTAATCCTAGCAAGAACCAATCTACACACCGACACACGACACTACACAATTTGAACCAACGCCAAGTCTAAATCAACACAATACACGATTCCAAACTTACACACAAGTCGGATCTCACACAAGATTAGAGATACAAAGAATGGAGGTTGAGGAGAGAAACGTAACGACGGTTACGAGATGAAGGACTTTTCTTCAACACTTCGTTTCTTGATGTATACGAGCGTTCTTTTTTGGGTAAATGGGATTTTTCACCCTGGTAAAATTCATTACACTAAAAACATTGAAGTACAAAGGATGAGGATGACTCCCTCATCTCAGTCCCTTAGGACACTTACAAGCAACTCTATATAATAATGACATGCCATTCTTATAACTTTCATATACGAGCGTTCTTCTGTTGCACATGGAGGTGGGATGAATGTGATCACTTGTAAACAACTTACAACACATTAATGTGATCAAAAAATAGGATTTAGAATTATTAAGAAAGACAGAAAGTTATAGTGCTCAAGAGGTTTTTTTTTTTTTTTTTTTTTTTTTTTTTTTTTTTGCATGAAACAGTGTAGTATTTATAGGCACCAAGAGGAGCGGGGGCAGTTCCTTAAACCTTGGAAGGTCCCTTATATAGACGGGACCATCCCGACAAACGCTCTCATTTTTATCCTGGTGTGGTGAAAATTTATCTAGTTTTAGGCGGGAAAACCAGCTATTAGAGAATTTTGAATTCAAATATATTTTCTTATTAAAACATTTCTTTATAATTACAAAAATACTTTTGTAAAAATATTTTGTCACATAAAAATATGAGGTTTAAAGAAAAATAATTTCTTTGATCACTTAACTAAGTTGGTAGATTGTTTATTCATACCTTAAGTGATGTTGTAGCCGAAACGAGTTTCCTCGATTAAGAACTTATTAAACGTACTTTTATGTAATGTGTTTTTATATTTTGTGATTATCAAAACATGTAGAGACCGAAAAAATACAAATGACGTTTTTGATATTATATGTATTAACACCTACCACCATTCAAACGACTCAAACACACCCTTTCACACTTCATATGAAATTTAGTTAACATGTCACATAGGAGGCAGAAATAAGATCTCAAACTTACCTAAACTTTTGCTAAATAAATTGAGCACAACCTAACCCTTTTCATCCACACCAAAAACACAATTCATACTTCCTTTCTCTCTCATATTTCTGCAGCAACAAGAGGGTTATAAGAAGGTTTCAAGCTTGGGAAAATAATTGGTTAAGTGTTAGTGATTGATGCGTGGTTTTGCAACCTTGTAAAAGGTTTTACCTCTCGAGGGATCTCGAGAAGCTTGCAGTCCCCACCAGGCAGTGTACCTGACCAATGTAGTATAGTGTAGTGGCAAGTACCGGGGATTGATCGTTCTACTTGGGGAATAGTGTTCGTTAGGATCAAAACTTAATTAAACTAGGTCTAGAGGTGAGGGATGATTCTTTTGGTATTTTTATATTTTATAGAAAGCAAGTAAAAATTCCGGATATTGGAAAGTGGGCGGAATTAGTTGCTAGTCAACTAACCCAGATAACTACAAATGCAATGAAAATAAAATAACAAGAAAATAAAATGTGCGAAAAACCTTATAATGAGAGAAACGTGTTTACTTAGATTTCACTACTCCCTAGCTATCTTTCATTAATTGATTAGTTTGTTACAATTGCGTGGATGATGGGTTATATTCCTTAATACCATTCATGGGGTTGTGTACGATCTTCCCCAACTCTATAAGTTTCTACCTCTTCCTATGTCGAGCCGACAACTAGCTCCTAACAAGGCATCCTTATTAGTCACTTATGCATTAAATACAACCATTAAAATCGTAGTACACATCCGATTCATGTTTCTTAAGACGTTCAAGCAAGTTACCAATTAGAGATTAGCCAGTTTTCTTAAGCCTAACATCGAAATCATTCATCCACAACAATTAATAACAAACAATCAACCAATAATCAATGGCTAGGTTTCATTACATCTAAGCAAACACAAACAAACCTAGCCTAGCATGTTAAAGTAAAGACAAGCATAAGATAGAATCAAACAACACATAGACATATTGAATGATTATTGAAAGACTTATCTTTACTCAAACATGCATGAAAGAAGGGTTTGAAACCCTTACAAGAAGGTGAAAATTCGACCTAGTGTTTATGGTAAAGTTTCTCCAAAAGTTCTCTCTCTAATGAATGAAATTTAGAAAAAATATATATATAGATTACAATCTGACGGTGTCACGTTATACATGTGACGCCGTCAACCCGCCGCCAAAGATATCCTCGGATTGCCTAGATCCAGATCTGACGCTGTCACTTGTTACTCTTCTCTTGGCCGTCTCCTTATAATTTGCATCTGACGGCCTAGGCGTCCCAAAGGGTGACGCCGTCACTCTTTAAACCCAAAAATCATTCTGGCGCGTCTCGTGTAAACTTCATATCCACCATTTTTCCAACACGTGACGCCGTCACCTTAAGAGCGTGACGCCGTCAGGTACTATTTCCAGCTTGATTTTGGAGACTTCGTCGTTTTCTTCACTTTTTGCTCCAAAAACGTCCAAAATGCTTCCTTTTCCAGATTTCTTCTCAAAGTATCTAAAATGACAAAAGGAACGATTTGAGGCAATATTTGATCAAATAATCACGACTTAGGGCTTAAATGACCCTCTAAAAGCGTAACACTTTTCGCTTCATCAGTGATCATAAGTTAGGGTTTTGGGATTATTAAGTTAGAGTTTTTGTAAGTTTCTTTAGGTTATTGTTCACTAATCTCCATCAACACTTTGTAAGCATCTCTAGACTCATTTCATGTTTATTTATCATTCCATGTTCTTATATATCACCTATGTATAGTAGTTTGTGTTGAAAAATTGAGCTAAAATTAAGTTTAGAACACATACTTTCTGTCCTAGATTTACAGTCGTGTACATCACTACAGAAACCCATCTTAATCATTTTTATGGACCAAGCCAATTTACACACATTTAGATACAGGTCTTAGGATGTGCCACGTCGAATTTCGTAATTTTTGGAGTTGATTTACTATTTTTAATAAATAATATGCAACGATTAATCAAAACCGACAAGAAACTGAGTCCCGTTTGTAATTTGTGAAAATTACCACTTTAAACACTAGATGAGTAAAAATGGTAAATAACTATAGTAGAGGACACCTAGACCTAACCACAGCTAATTGGATGGAATCGTGACATTAAGAAACAAAGGAAATACGGCCCCGACAAGTTGGGTTACGTTTAGGATTTCCATTGTTACTCTACATTATACTGTTCAGAATACTTTGATTACTTGAGGTGATAATACATTGCTTGCTTTTACATATGGACACAAGTACATAAAACATTTACGAATTGTCTAAGTTACCACATTTTTCATTAAAGTCTCTACAATCATAAACCGTTAATTACAATGTAAGAGCGGATGTGTGAATAGATCTATTGGGGCTAAACTCCCCCGTCCGATTTAGTCGCACCAACTGGTCAAACGGAGCATTTGATGGCATACAGGTGCTTTAAGCACCTGGTTGGGGCGAATAAACAAACTAACTGTTAAAGCTTCGGTGTCATGAGCTTGGTGCAACAGTAATAGTTTTCATATACTCATATTTAATACAATAGTTGTAGAAATCTTGTGGTCCACACTACTTTTACATAAACCTATGAACTCACCAACATTATGTTGACATCTTTAGTATGTATTTCTCAAGTGTTTGGTTTCACTAGCTTATGTTGCATTGTAGCATCATGCATAGAGTCACATCCTACAGTCATACCATCATGGAGATTTTTTGCATTGTCTTGATATCCGATGTGAACTTAAAACACTTTTCATTTGTGATAGGTACTTGTTAAAACAATTCTACTTAATCGAATGTGAACTTTTCAAAAGACTCGTGTAGAGCTTATTCTTAATACCTGGTGACTTTGTGCTATAAAGTCACGTCCCCGGTTTCCTGATGCGACATTTAGGGTGTGACATCAAAGATGCCCTCACCTTATTATTATTATTATTCTTAAAAAAATTATATTTATTTATTTATTTTATTTTATTATTATCCTTAATAATAATAATAATAATAATAATAATAATAATAATAATAATAATAATAATAATAATAATAATAATAATATATTGTTATTATTATTATTATTATTATTATTAACAACAATAACTGCCTCAAGTACTATTTTTACCCAAGGCTTTGCTACATCGGGTCTTTTAAATGAAATACATAAACCCACAATATTAGTACCTGCTCTACAATCGGAATGGTTAATAATGCACGTAAGTATGATGATATTGAGCTATGCGGCTCTTCTTTGTGGATCATTATTATCAGTAGCACTTCTAGTCATTACATTTAGAAAACTTTTTTATAGTTCTAAAAGTAATAATTTATTAAAATTAAACGGGTCATTTTCTTTTTTTATTATTATTATTATTATTATTATTATTATTATTATTATTATTATTATTATTATTATTACTATTAAATTATTATTATTATTATTATTATTATTATTATTATTATTATTATTATTATTATTTATAAACATTACTTTATTAGAAACTCATAAGATTTACAAAAAGTTAGTGGGAAATCAAGATACTAACTGGACTCCCACTCCTCTAGTTATAGAAAAGCTAATCCTACTAAAGATATGAGCAGCAGAACGTGCTCTAATGTCTTGGGTCATCGAGAACTTTTGAATTCGCTTTAGTAATGTCACAGCATCCTTCTCAAGTTCCCCAAAAGAAGAGAAAGAGAAGGGGAGGAACCCATATCCAATATTCGCGCACTTAGGTCAATACTTGACGCGTTTACCTTGTGCAGCGTCAATCACCGCACGACCCGACATAAAATCAATCATACCAGTTTGCGTCAAAGGTGATGACCCAGTCAAATCAACACATACATCAAGCCCTCCATCCCACGAATAGAGCAACATATCAGCTGGACATAAGGATTTGTCCCTTTCCCCATAAAGCCCAATATCAACCTCTTTACGAGCTGAAATCCCTGAACGAGAACATATGTCAACAAGAACATCACGTACCACGTTATGCCGATGTTTTATGCCAACAATACCAGCGCAAGATACAGCATGGTCCCCATAAACATCCACAGTAAAGACCCTGGAACAAGCTGAGCACGGCATCGAAACAGAGAATAGGTAATGCCTAATCGATAACATAACACGCACCTCCTAGCATTCATAGTTTGTCCCAACCCAGATATCGGAACCACCCTAAGCCAGTCCGAAGTGTAATCCTCCATTTGCGATTTCCATAACGCCATTTGCCAAGTAGATAAAGGAAATGTAGATTCGGCTGTTTGGGTAACTCGTGTGAAATATATATATGGCAGTTTCTTCATGAGTTTGGGGGCAGCAATCTCACATGGATTACTCAAAAGGTCAATCTCCATTTTCGCATTAAAAGCACACAAGGCATTATCAAAGGAAGGCCCAGAAGTTACAATACCAGAATGTCAAAGCAACTTAGTCTGCAAGCTAGCAGATTGAAGTCTAGACATAAGGAATGCATAGTTCAAGATGTCACCTACAGAATAAACACCAAGCCCCCTGAACACAAAGGGTAAGGTAGCAAGCCTCCATTACCAATCGCCAAAACCAGGTCCAGAAGCAGTGACAATACGCTCTAGAGTAGAACAAAGAGCCACGTCAAAAGAAATCTAAGTACGCTCAAAGACCCGGGGAGAGCAAGTGCGCATAGCAAAATATAACTTGGAACTACCAGCACAAGCACGAAGGAGCAACAACTCACACTGAGGGTCATTAATCTTAGCAACAGCACCCATAAGCTCAATGGTTTTGGCAACCTTTTCATAACAAGCCCACTACGAAAATCAAAGTCCACACTAGCAGGCCCACCCAGTAATTTAACACCATGCAAAGGTCGAGCAATATTAGGCGGGAAAACACCCGCAAGCCTGCTTTTAGGGTATTCCTTCAGCCAAAAAACCTCAGTTTTATCGACATTGAGGTGCAAACCACAACGAGGTCCATCCACCATGATAAGCTCTAAAACCCTCCCTACAATAAAAGTATCTCTAATAATAGTGTCATCATCCAGATACCAAGCTTGAAGGGAAAGACTAAAGGAGTCTCTAATCTTGAATATCAAAGGATGTAACACTAAAGAAAAAAATCAAAGGTCCAAGTGGATCACCTTGTTGAACACCTTGATGCCACCATAAAGTGTGTTCCCCATAATATAATCTAGCTGGGCTGGAGTAACAAAATTCCACCCAACGTGAAATAGCAGGACAACGAAGGCGAACCTCATGTGGCATAACCTCACGATCCACCAAGTTGAAGGCGTTTTTGAAATCCACCAACAACATCGAAAGACCCACATCATTCCCACGGTCTTTAATCAACCGATTCACGGTATGAAGAATAGCCTCTCCTCCTCCAGATACTCCGAAACCAAATTTTAGATCATTTAAATAACCATCCAAAGAATGGCCAGTCATAGTAGCACTAACCTTGGAAACTAAATGCCTCCAAATGGTCCCAACAGCAATAAGACGAATACCACCTCCATGCTTGACCAACGGTGTGAGAGGAGCACTAGCAATATACTCACCCAACGCCCTAGGGCATTTACCATCAAGAAAAAGATTCACCACTTGGGTGATAGAAGCGACTAACTCATCAGAAATAGCCATAGCAGCACACTTAAACAATCCAAAAGTTGTTGGGCACGCAAACCATCCTGACCACAAGAAGTAACATGAGGGAAACTCTTAATCATATCAAGAACCACAGAAGGAGATGCAACGAGGTGATGATGATCAATAGGTAAATGCAGTAAACAAGGAGTAGGTTTGAAGGGGTGCTTAGCATTTAAGTCTTCAAAAGTAACATCATTATAAGGAGCAACACCCGAAGAAGAAAGAACTCTAGTAGCCGCAGTATAATGACCATCACAAATCTTCCTCTTACATTGCTTGACATTACGTTCACCCAAGTCCAAGTTTTCCTCATCAATATTAGACGATGATGGGGAGGGTTCATCTAAAGCCTCTTTTACAAGCTATAAACTACCACCAGGCATACCTCAAGATCGAATGGCATTAGCAATATACTCTTCCCAGCGTTGACGCTTAATAGCAGACCTGCACTCGTGATTACTCCTCGGGCAAAAGGTTTTAAGGAGACAAAGAGGCAAGACTAACAAACTAACCCAACAAGTGATGTCATCAAGCTTGCAGATCACCTTATCAAGAGCAACTTTCAATACACGAGAGAACCCCAAGCGACACTTGGGAGGGATGGATTTGACACTGCGCAATTCCTTAGAAAGCAAAGTGTCAAGAAGAGGTAAATCGAAACCAACATGCTCGTCTGAAACCAAATCTCCAACAATGGCAACAGAAGAAAGAACTTCGGGTCTAGTGAGATCATACAACACAAACCTAACAACACCATCACCACAATCAGGGGGTAACACAAAATCAAAACCCTCACCATGACGACACTTAGTCTGGAAAGTGTGCATTTTGAAGCAAACACCACATAACCAAAGTCTCATACGCTTAAGAGTAACCTCAGCCCTTTCAAAAACAACCAAATCAGAAACTAGAGAGTGTTTAGTAATAGCTGGTGCCTCACAATTTCAATGTCGATCACGGAGATATGTGATCAATGAAGTCTTGGTAAGCCCATTTCCACCACCATCGCGAGAAGGGACAGTGGAATCTCACAATAGGCATAGGAAGGATAGTATGTTCTGTGATAAACTGATAACCATAAAGCAATTTAATTCAAGTACAACCCACAAACAAATGAAACCAACAAAGTTATGAAGAGGCAAAAAGAAACTTCAACAGAATCCGTTTCGAGGAAGCGATAACCAACAGTAGCAACACAAATTGTTTCGAGGACCTCCGACACTAATCAAAAGCACCACAAAACAGCATGAACGAACCACCAACCAACAAGGCTACCACTGTTACGACAAAAGAGAGCTGCTCGAAACCAAGTAACCGTATCAAAGAACAAACCTGTACCGAAGACCACAACACCACCACGATAGTTGAAAAAAAAAAACCCCTACCACAACAAAGAAGAAGCAACCAAAACAGTACGTTGTAAAGATCACAACACTACCCTGACTGCTGTGAACCAAAGACAGTATCGAACCCTAATACCGATCGAACGAGAGAACAGTTGTAGAGAGAAGATAATACCAAACACCACCACGTACAAAAACCACAAACACCACCAGAGGACTACTATGGAGAGAAGATAGTACCAAACGAGTAGTAACCTACAACATCACTACGAGCAGAAACCCTAAAAACCACCACAACAGTACCAAAACCACCACAACAATGCTGTGAAGAAAGGATATGTAGGGTCACAAGGATAAAACCATTTGAAGGAGAGGAACAACGAAACCTAAAAAAAGGAAAAAGAAAAACCAACCGATGGAGGTATTCACAATTCTTGGAATGGAACACGATTCAACCTACGTCATTGAATTACTACTGCACAATCCATAAAGAGATGATGGGATGAACCGTGAGGGAAAACGAACTAGATGGTCGCCATGATCGCCCACACAGAGAGAGAAAACCATTTTTTTAATACTAATAATGAGTAAAAATGTTATTTCTATTTTTTGATATCTCTATGTTTTAATAATAACAATATATAAAAACATCCTACGTAAAAGTAACGTAAATAAGTTATTCGTCGTTCAACACATAATCACTTAAGGTATAAACAATCGATATTAAACTTGATTGATGATCAAAGAAACATCTTTGTTATACACATTACATTTTAATATCTACAAAATATTTTTACAAAAGTTAATTTGTAAATTATTTTTGTACAAGTAAAAAGTGTTTAATAAAATGTAAATTAGATTTGGTTTCTAGAAACATAATCTTGCAAGATTATGCAAAGATTGTGAAAGATTTTCTTAAGATTTACAAGCCACGACAAAAGACAAAAGAAAAAAGATATATCATGGCAGCCAACGAATCCCTTATATGGATCACAGATCCTTTACGGGTTCAGATCCTTGGATCCGTCAGAGGAGCTTGGACAGCTCTTGTTTGCCTATAAATAGGAGCCCAGACAACTCTTATTTGCCTATAAATAGAAGCCCAAATCAACACTTTCAAACCACCTCTTGCCATCATTTTTCTGCATTCTTTTCTCGCTTTATATACCTCTTTCTTTGATCATTTCACTTGTTATATTCGTTTCAAGTGATCCAAGAACTAACCATTTTAGGTGCAAGAGAATAACACAAGAAATCGTCAAGATTGAAGTGTTGTAGTGTTAGTTCATGCATTTGTAACATTTGTTGCATTACCATACTTCACCACCATACACCAAGTTTATAACCACTTATCATACACCACTATAGTGAGTTCCGATTAGTATTTTAGTCCTGAAAATACGAGTGTGTTCCGGTTAGTATTTTAGTCCTAAAAATGCACGTGTAAAAAGGTTGATTCTACCTCAACAAGAACTCGACATTTAGCTTAGTGTCAGAAAATACTATATGTGATGTTGTACAGTTTTCTCCGCCTAGGGGGCTTGTTAACATAATCAAGTGAACTCTCGAGTTGGGTACTCGGGGAGTGGAGTAAGGCGAAGAGGAGCTTTGACACCGAACCACTATAGATCCACATGTTGAGATTTGATCTTTCCATCTCTTACTTATTCTCTTGCACTTTATTTATTGTCTTGCTTATTACTTATAGTCTTGTATTTACGTTTATTTCACATATATCGTGCTTGGTTGATTTCACATATAATTGAATTTAAATTATCGAAACTTAAGTTTTAAAATGGTAAAAACTATTCAACCCCTTCTAGTTTTTCACAATTGGTATCAGAGCTACGTTAACCAAGATTTATAAAATAAATTGTATTTTAAAACTTAAATCGATTTATGAATTCCGACAAATACCTAGAAGGGAATCTGTTGATGCATAATCTGGCGCGGACTGATTCAACGACTTTCCTTGGGCCGTTAGTCATCTTCTCAAGCCCTAAATAGACCTATCAACAAAGAGAACCCGTTAGGAGTGGACCCGAGGCCGTAGCCCCGGGATCCACCTTCGACGGTCAAGTTAGTATTGATGCGCAGAGCATATGAGAATTAGGTTTAGGATAACCTGTTATATTGTGCCCCTAAGAAGGGAGTTCCAGCCATGTATTTATAGGCATGGAATTAGGGTTTAGGCTTAGAGTGGGCCGCTGTCTGCCGGGCCTGGCCCATGTAGGATCCAGTCCGGACCATACGTCCATAAGCCCCCCAAGTTTAATATGACATAGTGCGTGACAATGTTATGCTAAACTTAAGTTCTGTTCATAGCCGCGTAGGCCCAATCGACCATGACAGCATGGCCCATGTGTGCGCAACTTGTGTGCACATGGGACGAACCATATTGCGCAGCCCACATGCGACAATGCGCACTGGGATTGCGATTGTGATTGTCTCACAATGGTGAAGGTGGATTCCGCATGCTGTATCCTGGGTAAGGGCGTACCTTTTGTACCAGTAGCGATGCAACATGGCGCAACAGAAGACGTGCTTCTGTGGCAGAAGTGCATGATATGCGCAACAAGGATGTGCGCAGTGTGTAACACAGGTGCGCGTTGTGCGCGCTGTGTGCGAACATTACATTCGTCTTTACAACCGACAAAGGACGTCTCCCCTGCGGCAAGATGGTGAGAATATTTAAATCCGTCTTTGTACCGGGCTTGCAATACCTCTTACGTACGATCTGCTTCCAAATATGCCTGCGTGACTTGTACAGAAACAATGGTAGTATATACGCTGGTAGCCCCCCAAGTTGGATGGTGCTACTCTTGTAGGAGCATTTAACTTAGTTATTCAAATCCTGAAAAACACTTAATGCAAATATTAAAAGTATATGCTGCGAATTGCAACATATAAAACCTAATGAGGTAAAAGATTAGCGCGTAGCAAAAGTATAGCACATAGCATATATAAGTAACACATAAGAGAAGTAGCAGTGCGAATTACACCTATCGTGAGGTTTTACAAACTATATAAGAGAAGTAGCATGTAGCTAATCTGCGAACGTAGTACGCTCATGGCGATTTATTGATCTTTTTCTTTTTTATTATAATAAAAACAATGGCGCGGATGGACGTACCATGACCGCGACTGATAGTTTCTGTTGCATGCACAGACGCAGATAGATTTATCGTGACCGCATAGACTCTAACGTTTTGTGGATGATCGCAGAGGACCACGGCTTTCGTCCAATGCGCTCATGGCGATTGACTAGCATCGTGGTGCCTGTACGTGACAGTGCGCTCATGGCGCCAATCTGCGAAGATGTCCGAACGCATGGCCTAACGCGGGTAGATTTATCGTGACTGCGCTGTTCGCGTCTAAAAGATAAAATAGGTCTGATCGTGCAAACTTAGTGTGATTATAGGTAAAATCGTGTTTACCAAGTTAAAAGATTTACATAAAATCTTTTAAATATTTAAAAGATACTAAATCTTATCGATTTAAAAGATATGCAAAAAATATCGTTGATATCTTTCTTAATTTTTAGAAAATATTGAGAAAAACAAAACTTAATGGTTTTGTTATGCTACGTATGAGTATTTAAAGTGCGCATATGGACAAATTCGAATACTGTGCAACTTGTTTTTTCCAACATATCAAACAAAGTCAATATAAATTTTAGAAAATATATGCTACGCAATATAACTTTGTGATTTTGGTGTATATGTTGACCAATTTAATAACTGTGTCTTGGTTTTAAAGTTACCGGCTTTTGAACTCGTGGTTGCTTTCCGGTGATATGAGAGCACAAAACTTGTTGTGGTCCCACGGATGGCGCCAACTTGTTAATGCATAATCTGGCGCGAACTGATTCAACGACTCTCCTTGGGCCGTTAATCGTCTTCTCAAGCCCTAAATAGACCTGTCAACAAAGAGAACCCGTTAGGAGTGGACCCGAGGCCATAGCCCCGGGATCCACCTCCGACGGTCAAGTTAGTATTGATGTGCAGAGTATATGAGAATTAGGTTTAGGGTAACCTGTTATATTGTGCCCTTAAGAAGGGAGTTCCAGCCATGTATTTATAGGCATGGAATTAGGGTTTAGGCGTAGAGTGGGCCGCTGTCTGCCGGGCCTGGCCCATGTAGGATCCAGTCCGGACCATACGTCCACAGAATCTATGCAGAAACCACCACTTTTTTAAAAGTGACGGTTTTATATATTGAGAAAATAGATTTGAGACTTATGTGAAATCAAAAGATCTAGATCTTTGGCATGTTGCTACTGAAGGTGATTTTAAACCGGTTCTTAAAAACCCGACTACACAAAGAGATGAATTTGTTCCTTATGAAAAACAAATCGACGAACTTTAAAAAATTATAAATTAAAAAAAACAAAAAACAAACTTGCTAAAAATAATGAAGCTAAAATGGTTCTTTATAATGCCTACCCAAGAAGGAATACGAAAGAATTTTCATGTGTAAAACGACCAAAGAATTTTCATGTGTAAAACAGCCAAAGAAATTTGGAAATCTTTACTAATAACCCATCAAGGTAATAACCAAGTCAAAAACAATAAGATTGATCTTCTTGTTCAACAATATGAATAATTTTCTATTCCTGGAGATGAATCTATTGATAGTGGTTTTGCTAGATTTAATATTATTATTAGTTTAAAAGCTCTTGATGAAGATGTTTTTAGCAAGAACTATGTTAGGAGGTTTCTTAGGGCTCTTCATCCGAAGTGGAGGGCAAAGTTCATCGTGATTGAAGAATCGAAAGATTTGTCATCACTATCACTTGATGAACTTATCATGAATCTAAAAGTGCATGAAGTGATTATGGAAAAAGACTCCAGAATTGTCAAAGGCAAAAGATAGAGGGCGAAGTCTCTTGCCTTGAAAGCGAAAAAGGAATCTAGTGATGACGAGACTTCCACATCGGATAGTGAAGATGAAGAGTATATTGTGGCAGTAAGGGACTTGAAGAAGTTCTTTAAGAGAAGAGGTAGATATGTTAGGAAACTGCGTGATGAGAAGAAACCATTTCAAAGAAACCGGGATGATAATCAAGGGAAAAATGAAAAGAAATGTTCTAGATGTGGGGACCTAAATCATCTCATCAGATATTGTCTGTAACCACCAAGAAACAAGAACCAAAAGAATTTTGTCGGAGGTTCTTTGAGTGATAGTGGTGAGGAGGATGATGAAAAGACCAATGAGGAAACGTGTCTTATGGCACAAGCATCTAATGAAGTACTTTCTAACTCTTCTTATTATAGTAATGATAATTCTTCCATTGATGATTATACATTACAAAATGAGTATAACAAATGGGAACTTAGTGTAAAAGTCATAGGCAAAAATTACTCCCTCCGTCCCAAATTTATTGTCCCCTATTGACTTTTTCGGTCTTTCTTTCTTAACTTTGACTATAAATATTTTTGTTTGTGTTGTACAATTTTTGATAAAAATTATACCAAATGAAAATACATTTTAAACTCAATCCGTTCATATATTTTGTATCAAGTATTATGTAATATAAACAAAAATATTTAAGGTCAAAGTTAAAAAATAAAGACCGAAAATGTCAATAGGGGACAATAAATTTGGGACGGAGGTAGTAGTTTTTAAAAAATAAAAAGAGTCATAGAAAATGAAGTTTTCGAACTAAAAGAAAAAATAAAATAAAAAAAAAAATAAATAAAAAAAAAATAAAAAAAAACTTTAAAAACAAAGTGATTGACATAGGATGTAAATCATGTCAAGAACTTCGTATCAAAAACGAAAAACTTAAGACTACACAAACTACACTTTTAGAAGAAGCTTTTAAGTTCACAAAGTTTGAAAAGAGCAATAAATCTTTAAAGGAAATGTTAAGTGTTCAAAAACACCCTAGTAATAAAATGGGACTTGGTTTTAACAAAAACAAAGCATCAACAAATGGAACCAAACAAGTAGAATTTGTAAAACCAATAAACACTGTATCAGGTACCAATGGATCCCTTACCACAAACGAATCCCTTATCAAAAAAGGATTTGTGGATCCGTTAGTACCTGTTAGCTAGATAGTCTCAAATTTGAAACAAATCTTGACTCCGAAATCAAAACACTTAGTTGTAAATAATGTCAAGGTACACATTGCTAGTGAAAAGGAGGTTAAGCAATTTTTTAAACCATCTATAAAACATGGTGTAGGATTTGCAAAAATCGAACTTAGATCGAAAACTTCACCACCTAGAAAAATTAATTATTCTCGACCTCGGTCTAAGACACCGCAAACTAGAAGTAATTCTAGAACACAAAGTCACCCAAATCATGATCCCATGACTTGGAATAACTACCAACATCAAAATTACTTACCTCGGGGAATTTGTCCATCATTTCAACATCTGAACCAAATGCAACAAATGCATAGGACGTTTAACGCTAACACTTATGGACCCATGAGATATTGGGGACCAAATGTTTGAGTTTTTGTCTCGTTTAAATAGGTATGTTTGAAATTTGGCTTTGGAACCGAATGAGTAGATTAAGGATAGTGGTTATTCGAAACACATGACCGGAAACAAAAGTCTATTCTCAACATATTAAGCATACAACAGAGGTAACGTAGTTTTTAGTAGTAACTTATAAACTTATAAGGCAAGGTCATCGGAAAAGGTACAATTCATCGTGAATCTATCACTAGTACGAATGTTGAGCACATAGATGACTTAGCATTTAACTTACTTAGTGTCGGACAAATCTGTGATAAAAAATGCAAAGTAAACTTTAGTCAATATGATAGTGAAATAACTAAGAATGACGTAACTATAGGTAAAGGGATTAGGAAAAATTGGTTATATGTCATGAAGATTGGAAATAAGTCACAAGATAAACTTTGTCTTGCCACTATGGATAAGAACTCCACTTTGTGCCATAGGAGACTAAGACACGCTAATATGTGTTTAATTCAATCTCTATCATCAAAGAACTCGTTAGGAATTTTCCTAAGTTAAAGTATGACAAACATTTTTGTGATGCTTGTAAAATTGGAAAACAAGCTCACGCTAGCCATAAGGCTAAGAATATGGTTTCAACCTCTAGATGTTTAGAACTCTTACATATGGATTTGTTCGATCCATCCGCTATTCGGAGTTATGGAGGAAACTTATACACTATAGTAATAATGGATGACTATTCTATGTATACTTGGACAAAAAATAAATAAAACGCGTTTTCAGTGTGGAAACAAAGATACCTATCAAAAAAAGAGTGCACATTGAATAAAACTTCCACTCTAAAGTATCCTTCACTTTTAAAATTCCAACCAAACACTCCTAGATTCCAACTATGATACTTTCCCACAGAAGAAGAACCTTTAAAAGGTCATGGTTTTGGAAATACCATAAGGACAATAGTCATTAGGAGGCTAAAGCCTATTTAGCCTTACTTGCCAGTCTAAAAGAAAATTTAAACATTTCAGATCCAAAAAATAATAGTGTGTTGCTGAGACTCATGTATGGAATCAAGAACATGACTCTGATAGGGAAGATGAAAGGGTGAAATGTTTGATGGTACTTGATGAGCAAACAACACGTTAGTTATGTTCGGTGGGTAGACATCACAATTAGAAAGGTAAAAAGCTCTTGCTCATCGATGATAATGTTGATAGAAATTTTTCCTTGACCATACTTCCTAAGACCTTAGGTTTGTGGAAGAACAAAGAAATGATCTTTTGTCTAAATGTTCAGAACATAGGATACAATCCTTGAAATTTCTAAGTGTAAGTCAGATAAGATTTCAGACCATGCAGAATAAGAACACCAAAATCCTTAAGATGATATCTTTTGAATCTTCACATTGTGTGATGATCTTCATCTCTAGTTACAAATACTACAAACTTGTTCATCTTCTTCGCAAAACTTAACATCCAAACACACCATTAACCAAGTATTACAAAAAGCAAAAATACCCATGAGAAGAATAAAAAGACTCTTCACCAAAGACCAAATACAACAATGATTAATGAGAAATGCTACAATCACACAAAATTTACAAAAAAACTTTCACACAATGATGTGTAATAAAATGATTTGTTATGAAAAAGAGAGTTATGAATGAAAAGAGTTAATGATTGGTCCAAGTGTTATGCCACATCATTGTGTGGATGATTTTTTGTAAACCTTGTGTGGTTCTAGCATACCTCATGATTAATTACCAAAATAGTAAAATGGGTTAACTTTTCATTTTTGGAAAAAGAAGACCCTAAAGTTTGTGATAATGGAGAGGGGGGCCCTGAATTTTCGACAAGACATAAAATCCCAGGCTGTGTAGTGTGTCCTAACAAAATGACAAGTTTTAATTTAGTCAAATTATTTTTATTTATTTTAGTTTTTGATGATTTGATATGATGGATCACACCCACACGTTTTCTACTTCATTCTCTAGCTCTATTGTACTACCTTATTTCGTACAGTAAATTCATGTAACAACAAATACCCGATTTGGATACAAATAGTGCATCACAACTTATATTTTAGACTCACGTTACATAATTCAAATGGATAACTTGGATAGAATACAATTTTTTTGTTAAAAAATAAAAATAACCTGGTGCAAACAAATGAAGGTATCAGCTTTTCTAAAACCCTTGTCTCTACTTATTACTGATGTAAATATGACGGTGTCGCATTAAGTTTTAAACTTATGTGGTTACTAGAAGCACATTAACAAGAAGCACATTAACAAGCAAGGGAAAAACAAACATGCAGATATGTCATTTGAGAAATTCATCCAAGAATCAGCAAAAAAACGTCAAGGAAGTTTGTGTGTGCTCGAGTGGTTTCATTTAAAGCTAGCTAGTGGTCTTTCAAGAACTATGCTACTCGGAGTATCCAACCTAAGAACTCTTAAGCAATAGGAGAAAATATCTTATCGAGATTCGAGTTAGTTTTGTTTATCGAGTTATAATAGTGAAGTGATACATCAATATAAACTTAATAATCAAGCTAATAGACACTTGACATTAGTTCATCCATTCAGAAAGAAAGTGCCGTTAACTTGTTTTGTAGACACAAATTAACTTTCGATAGATGAATCATTTTCTAACTATATCTTACATATGTAAAGTAATCTATCTTTCAACTCTCAAGGTTATTTATGACTGAAACATGTGGAATTTTTTGCTAATAAAACAAATGATTTTTGGGCCCTTTAAGAAATGGAATTGACTGCTTGCCTGCTCTCCAGAATTTATCCTAAAATACAACCATGTCCATAATGACCATAACCAGCCAACTCACCACATAATTATTGCTACAAACAATGGTCTTCAATTATATGTGGTTAAATTGTAGGAGAGCAGGTTAATTGTCGAGCATCAGAGTGGAAATAAACAAAGACGGATTGTGCATTTAAAGGAATCGAAACAGACTTTGTCGGGTAAGGTTGGCCCACCTAGCTATCCACCCGCTATTTGAAATCTTATACTCGTGAACGATATGACTACAAAGTTAAGATCGAAACAGTAAACTATATTTCTACATATATCAATATAGGAAGGTGTATATATGAAGTTCATTGCCGATTAAGACTGTTAAGAGAAAAAGTATAAAAGTTAACTCATTGTTACTTACATGAGTTCTATGGTAGAATTTTGGCATTCTTCATACAGAGACCTTTCTGAGAATTTTGGCATATTATTAATACATTAGATGGTGATTAACAAAATACAAACTTAAGTTTAAAGATTT
This sequence comes from Artemisia argyi, assembly GCA_030686995.1. Lineage (NCBI taxonomy): Eukaryota > Viridiplantae > Streptophyta > Magnoliopsida > Asterales > Asteraceae > Artemisia > Artemisia argyi. The sequence goes on from CM060691.1 coordinate 162,508,478, forward strand.
CTATACTTAATATCATGGTACCCGTGCATAGCAGCGGATAAAAATATCCTGTTTTGTTTGCTTGTGCTTGTGTGCGTGGGGTAGATAAATAAAATGAATGTCGGTGAATTTTCATTTTGGATGTATGTGGATCATGTGACTAAAGTGTAGGGTTAGAGTTACAAAAATAATATGCATGCTTTATAAAGGGTATATACAGATAACCCATATGTCATGGTGGTTCAACTAAGATACGGGTGAAACAAGATGATAACATACCAAACAAGAAGATAACATACCAATGTATGTGCAAGTACAAATTACAAACTCAATTACAGGGTTGACGGGTGCACAAGCAGCAAATACTTGGCAAAGTGTCCACCTTTGCGGCAAAGCTTCCAAACACTATCCTCCTTTTTTTTCTTGCCTTGCCGTGCCAATTTGAGGTAAATTGCAGGAAAAACATTGCCGCAAAGAAGAGGAAAAAAGGTGTTTGGTGTGTTTGTTGGAGCGCCGGAGGTATTTTTAATAATAAAAATTAAGAGAAAAAAAAAGTAAATGAAAAATAGAGAATGTTTTGCAAAGTGCAAACTGTTTAACAAATTCAAGTGAACAGAATTACAGAAGAATGTTGATGTAACCTTAACAGGGTATAAACAATGAGCCGGCTTGACCCAACACCTTATTGTGTATCTTTTAATGTTATAAATAGTTTACAGATTTAACTCATTTAAGTTTTAAAGAAAACGTATATCGGCATCGTATAATTTTTAAACAAGTTGGGATGCTTTAATCATTCCACCTACAGTTTTTGGTATCTTGACATTTTAGCTAAATTTTTAGTTTTAACCATTAGATAATTAAAAGTAAAACTAATTCAACTGATCCTTAAGTGAAAATCGATAAATGCCATGGTAAGTTCAGGATGTTCAAATAGATTTTTAAAAAAGAGGATGCATTAGTTTGTAGATAAGTTTCATTAGTCACTAATATTCCTCTTTTGTACCATAATTTTAAACTTTCAAACAAATTTCAATTTACACACATGGCATGCAAATACAAGAATGAAGAATGCCAGTCATTCTTGTAACCAATAGAATCAAATAGCGTGACAAGTACAAGCTTTAACAAATACAAACAAAATGACTTTTTACTTTTATCCTTTTGTGTGTGTGTGTGTGTGTGTGGGGGGGGGGGGGGGGGGGGGGGGGGGGAAGAAGAAATGTTTTATTAAAATAGACTATCCAACGGTGAAGAAAACGCAACCAGTACCATAAAATAGAGCATCCAAGAAATTAAGGGTTGAGATCATGTACATCTTCGTAAACACATATATGGTCTTTACAAAGGGTGATGTTGAAAACAATCTATAACCAAAAACTAGTTTTGAGATTCTAACCTTTCCTGTGATGAGCCGATTTGGTGGTCTACTTGTCTCCGAACATTCCCATCATGTCTTTGTTAGAACCCATTTGCTTCATTAAGTTTTGTAACCCACCCATACCACCAATCTGTTTTAGCATTTGTGGTGGAAGGACCTTGCTCATGTGTTGTGCGTTCATGTTTCTAGACAACGCACTCATATCTCCCTTTTTGGGTATTTTAAGACCTTTCATCTTGCTCCAGATCTTGGCGAGTCGTTTATATTCTTCAAACATGTCAAGAACTTCCCTATAATGACGACCTGCACCTCTTGCTATTCGCATCATCCTTGATTCGTTCATGAGTTTTGGATTTGTGCTATCCAACTCTGAAGAAAAAAATTATGAATTAGGATTCTCAAAATGTAGATGATTCCCAGTGATGAGGCGTCAATAGTTTAACTAAAAGTAGCAATTTCAACTCATTTATGTTTTATATTCCATAAGTCAAACATGTAAAATAAATAAATAATTAATTAAAAATTAAATAAATAAATAAAAATAATAACTTTGTTCATATTTAACAAGTGGTTATTTATACGAAGTTGAAAAAAAGGACAGGATGTGTTCCCGGTCAATCCAAGTCGGGTCATACCAAAAACTACTTTGAATTGATGTGAACTGGTTTGACCCGTTAATCAACCATCCCAACCCGCCCATTTTGTCACTAGTAAGTTTAACCAACCTTCATTAGTCATAGAATCCATCATTGTCATATATCTTTTGATCTTTGCCTGGCTTTCCTTTTCACCGCCTTTAGGCATCAACTCTGAGCTAAATCCTGGAAGCATAGAGAAAACCTACAAATACAAGCACAAGTTTCTTTTAAAAATTTCGTAAAAGGACAAGCAATGGAGCAAACAACCCTTTATTACTCGTGATTAGTAACAAAGATATTAAAGTTAGAACAACTAAAGTATCAAGTATTGTGAACCTGGTTGATGGGACCCATTTTAAGTATGTTCTGAAACTGCTCATACATAATCCTCATTGTGAAATTTCCTTCTGAAAGCTTTTGCAGAAGCTCAGGCTGCTGTTCCATAGGAACAACTTCATGAATTTTGTCCATAAATCCAGACAAGTCACCCATGCCTATAGTTGAGGAAGCCAAATATGAACCAAACACCAGCATTAATCCATTAAATTTCGAACATGGTAAGAAAACAGAATACTTAAACGAAGTGATCCAAACCTAGAAGACGGCTGACAAAAGATTTAACATCAAAAGCTTCAAACTCGTCCATATGTTCACCAGTACCAATATATATGACTGGGCTTTTAGTTGCCGCAACTCTGCATGTAGGATAACATAGAGATGATGAGAAATCTCACCAAACAAGATATTAAATATTCATAGTTTCACCACACAATATGATTATTACAAATGATCTGCAACTACATGCCTAACAGTTTCCAGTAAAATTATCTCTAAACAATATGTGTTTTTGTGTAACAATATCATGCTACTCTGACCAACGACAACCAGTAAAAAAAGGGCCACTGTTGGGTTTTTTATAAGAGGGGAGGTGGAGCATGAATTCTATCACAAAGTATGAATTTTGGTAAGTGATGCTATTTCTAACAATTTGTGTTTGTGTAACAATTTGGGCTTTTTACTGACCAGCGACAACCAGTAAAAACAGCAAGAAAATTCATGCTCCACCTCCCAACAAGAGCACCAAAGTACTAACAACGCAACACTAGGACAATGACACTTACGCACTAAGAGCTCCACCTCCCTTTGCATGACCATCCATTTTCGTAACAATTACAGCTCCAACATCAACACTCTGCCTAAATGCTTGAGCTTGATCAAATGCAGCTTGACCAATACTGCTGTCCATGACAAAGATAACAAGATCCGGTTTCTGCAAGATAACAGACACCAGCCTTTAGCAAATACTGTCAAGAATACATATATAATATAATAAAAGAAATCTAACGAAACAGACAACTAAAGTATACCGTTGCTTCAGAAACTTGACGCATCTCTTCAAAGAGGGCTACTTCTTGTTTGTGCCGACCACTTGTATCAACAATAATAAGGTCACAATTCTCCTTCTTGAACGTCTCAACACCTTCCACTGCAATTTTCACAGGGTCTGACTCCATATAACTGTAGGCAATGAGATGAGGATTAATGGCATAAAGGTGTATTTTACTAAGTTTCCAAATGTTAACCAAACAGTCTAATAGTATTCAATAGAGGTCGTAAGATGGGTAGATCAGGTGGGTTGAGCAATGGGTCCAACAAGGGTACAAGTTAAAATAGGCCATTTTTAGAATAGGTTCAAAATGAACAGGTCGGGCCGGGTGGTTGGTTCTATTTAGGATGCTTTGTGCATAAAAAATAGACTTTAAGCAACTACCAAACCCTTCCGGTTATAGCTAAAAACTATATTATTTGACCTGTTTGGGATAAAACACAGCCCAAAGTGACCCATTCATAAGTTAACAGATCAGGATTGGGACCTCTAACTACTACTCCCACTGTCCCAAAAATCCAAAATTAATGCTCACTGTCACTGTATACTATGTTCCAAAATGATTGTCCAATTCTTATAAAGAACAGTTTTAACTGATTAAGTTCCGACATTACCCTTGAGGTCTTGATTAAGATAACTATCAGTAAGGTCACAAAGGGTATTAATTATCTGGGGTAAAACGGTCATTCTCATACAGAAACGTTGTAGTAAGCATACTTTCTTAAGCTATATATTTGTCTGCTAGAAAATCATTTTTGGGTAAACGATTTACTTGTCTCCGAGAATAAGCCAACAAGTGTTGCTATTTTTCAATTACATAAAAGTCTGCATCTCATAGGACGGCCAGCAGAATTTTTTTTTTTTTTTTTTTTTTTTTTTTTTTTTCCTTACGTTTTTTAAGAAGGTTTACTTTTTTTATGAAGGTCTCTATAAGGCCTATACTCTCTTGCTACATATACAGTCAAAATGATAGCAAATGTCTTCATATCTTAATCAACCCTTTATGCATAAATGTCTTCATGTGTAAGATTAACTTTGCATCATTCAACAGAGTGCAGATGAATGTCCTAAATCAAATATTTCTCCCAACATCCACCAATTACACGATTTTTTCAAGTTTTAACTGATTAAAATTGCCTCATAATCGTCTTTGTTATTAGAACTATATACAGACTTGCAGAAATTAACACTTGAATGTACATTAAACAGAAAATCACACCTTCCATAGAACGGAATCTTTGCCTTTGTTGCATTCTGCTTCAACTGATCAAAAGCACCAGCCCTAAATGTATCCGCACAAACAAGAGCTGGTTTAAAGCCCTTCTTTTGGTGGTAATATGCATACTTTGTACACGTTGTAGTTTTCCCGGACCCTGAATTATTCACATTCAGCATAAACACGCATCACAAATCATACCACATAAAATAATAGATAATCTTATATAACTAAGAGGTAATAAAACTGACAAACAACATAAGATAGATGAACAAATTACCTTGTAGACCCACAAACATGACAACGCATGGTTTGCTTTTCTTGGGTGTGAAAGAAGGCTTGCCAGGATCCAGCATCTTACAGAGCTCGTTAAATATGGCCTAAAGGAGATTGATAGATTATTGTCAAATATTATAAAGTTACAAATTATAAAGAACCTAAATTATTTTGCCCGCCATTGGCAATTGACTGCAATAAAGAAACCAAAGCAGTTTTAGCCAACAGAAGGAACAAACAAAATTGTTGTTTATAGGACTACTTCATGTCAGTGAAAAAACAAAATACAAGAGCTTAGAAAAATAATGAACTAGTGATGAAGTAATACCCTCCTACTGTTAATCCTTGGGGCCAAGGATCTCAACAAGAAAGGAGCAATTACGCATACCCAAATCAGCAATCAACTTAAAAAGACTAATGGGAAATGAGGTCATAAATATCCAATTTCGTGTGTCTGTCAGTTTGTATCAGAATCGTGATATACTGATATGATACTATAGTAACTAGTATAAGTAGAGGTATAGTAAGAAGAAAAAATAATTCAATAAAATTACTTCAGTACTCAATTCCTCCTAAAGTTTTTCAATTTCTCGAGTCATTCTACAGTTATTTAATCTTCATCTTGTTAGAAACTCACTCTACCACTAAAAAAAGCCTTGACTCAGTTGAGTGATTGGTTTCATTTGTTGCAGCTATTCGGAATAACAGGTTCTTAAGTGTCTTATCACTAAAGCTAACCAGACATTCTTAAGAGTCCTATATTGGTCTCTCAAAAAAGACAGATTTTATAAGTTCGGAACAAAAACTTGATCCGCAATTCAAACTATATATAATTTGCTACATTATAACTTATAACTAACAACTTCGTCCAAATCGATGCAGACAATAAATTATAGTTTCAATCCCTGAAATAAAAAGTGCCTAAACATCAAACTCACTCAATTTGTTCTGAACTTCATCTAATCAATTAACTAATCACAATCTAAATCAGCTAAGTTCACAAACAACCACCAAAACAACAGTATCGAGTCAGATGAGTAATTAGTTTAAAGCAAAAACAAATATCACATCACTAAAAGCTATCCCCAAATGTTAACATCTAAATTCTAAACAGCATTACCACTTATTTAATGCTCCATATTACTTATTTAATCTGAAACCCCAACCCTCGATTAGCTAAATTTATTTCATTCAATTGTCCACAATTTCTTACATCAGCCACATATTATCCTATCAATGAACTAAACACAATCAAAATAAATTGATTCCACAATTAACAAAACCTAAGTATCAATCGAACTTATCAACTCAAACTCAAAACATTTTGCTAAAATCCGTAAGAATAGAAAGAATACAACTTATCAATTATCGTGATCAACTAATGAGTTCATATTTATGATTTTGAGCATCTCTATCTATATACGTCTTCCGTATATCATAAAAGCTACAGATTCCTAAAACTAACTAAATAACTGTTTAACAAAAAAACTGAATTAACTCATTCTACAAAACAATAAAATTAACTAATTCTAGACTTACCGACACACAATAATCATATAAACACACGACCACCCATAAAAATTTACATTTTATAGAATAAAGAGTAAGAGGGTGTTTGTTTAAGCTTATATGTGGGCTTTACGAGCTTATCTGCGTTTCGTCTTATACTCAATTTTCCGGCTTATTTCGAGACTTGTGGGCTTATATAAGTTTATCATGACATGATAAACTTATATATGTGTCTCGAAATAAGCCGAAAAATTGAGTATAAGGCGAAACGCAGATAAGTTCGTAAAGCCCACATATAAGCTTAAACAAACACCCCCTAATATAAAACTAAATAATTAACTAACTCAACAAGAAACAGTTAAATCAGTTATATACCTGTTGGATGATTCTTCGTTTATTATGACCAGCAGCAAGGTCATCCAAATTAACAATCTTTTTAATATTAGTTTGCATATCTCTAACAAGCTTAAACTGCACATCTGATTGAAGCAGCGCGCGTGTTATCTCGTTCAAGCACTCGTTCAATACTTTCTCGTCTATGATTGTCGCATTGCTCATTTGCTGTAGAGCGCGTGAGATGCTCCCTCCTAGTTCTTGTAGCACCATTTTTACGGTTGATTGGTTTGATTGATGATCGGATTAGAATTAGGGTTAGCGTTTCAGATTTGGGGAAGGGGAAATACAGAGGAATGATCGAGTGGATTGTTTTGCTTTAGGTGTGTTTAGTTGTAGCGGTTAAACGACGACGTTTTGGTTGTGTTTCTCTATTTGTTCGCAGTAAACGAACTGAACGTAAGTGAACATTTTATGAACTGTTCGATAAAAAGTTTGTGTGTGTTTGTTTATTAAATAAATGAACATGAACAGTAATTTACGTTCGTTTATTTAAATGAACGAACATGAACTAAAGTCGCGTCTATTCATTTATGTTCGTGAACGTCCGATTATGCGTTCGTTAACATTCGTTTATTTTCATTTATTTATTTATGTTTATATATCATGTCTTTTAATTGTAGAATTTTAAAATTGGGTTATTTAAACAAAAAAACATTTATAAAACAATATATTGTGCATAATTTAGTAAAAGTTTATGTTTGTTTGTCTATATTTATTTATATTCGATCGTTTATGTTTGTGTAGCGTTCGTTTAGTGTCTTAATGAACGAACATGAACAACTCATATTCTTAATAAACGAACATGAACAAGAAAAATCGTTCGTTTAAGCGTTCGTGTCCGTTTATTTGTCCGGTTAAAATTAAATGAACGAACATGAACGAGGCTCCGTTCGTGTTAGTCCAGTTCGTTTACAGCCCTATCACGTATCACTTAAAGAGAAGAGAAGAGGAGAAGAAAGAAGAAGAAGGAAAAAAAAAAAAAAAAACTTTGTTGTCGAGTCTTATAAAGAGAAATAAAATAAAAACTAGTAAGGTACCCGCGCGTTGCAGCGACGGGTACCCTAAAATAAATGTTAACGACATCAAAAGTGAAAAGTGATAGCTAAGAGTTGTAAACCTTTCGGGCTCGAGCCCGTTGGCCCGTGCTCGTTGGGGATCGAGCTTGTTGGCCCGTGCTCGTTCGGGATCGAACCCGTTTAGCCCGTGCCCATTCAAGCTCGAGCCCATTTGGCACGTTGCCCGTTCGGGCTTGAATATTTGTATAATGTGCTTTATTATTTGTATTAGTGACATTTAATGTAGAAATTGTGTTTAAGTTGGTTGTACAATATGCTTGATAATTTGTATTTCTTATGTAAAGAGTGTTTTAATAATTGCATTAATTGTATTTATAAACCAGTTTATTAATGTTAGTAAATGTGTTTTAATTAGTTGTACTTTTAGCTTAAAAACTTGTAATGCCGAATTTTCAGTATTTCTATTTAAAGATTGTATTTAATGTTGGAAAATATGTTTTAATTAGTTATATTTTTAGCTTAAGAACTTGTAATTGTATTTAATGTTAGAAAAATGTGTTTTAAAGTTGTACGTTTAGCTTAAGAACTTGCAATACTTAATTTTAAGTATTTCTTATTTTTATTATGTCTAAATGCTTTATAAGATAGTATGATATATGATGATTTTAGTTAATTTTGAAATAATTTTTTTTTTCTCAAAATTAGGCAAAAAAAAATGTTACATCCTATCTCTTCTCTCTTTACTTTTTCTTATTAAAAAAATTTGAAAACTAAGCTTAAAGGGTGTTTTTGTGTTTGTTTAAAATTTATTTTTCAGTTAATAAGCTTATTTGACTTGATTTACATTTTATAAGTTTACTTTTTGGTTTATTTATTACTTTTGAATATATTATGACTTAAGTATAGAATATAAAATCATTAAAAAAATGTTTACATACATCAAAATTTGTATCAGTGTCATATTTTCTTTAATATGTGTTAGGATATCAAAATAAATAAATAAATAAAAATAAAATAATTTTTGTTTACATACATCAAATTTTGTATTAATGTCATATTTTCTATAACGTGCAAAGTTATTTTGGTTATGTTTCTTAACCAATATAGTCGAACCTTTGGGGATGCAAATTTACATATATATCCAAAAAGAAAAAGGAGTGAGATCCTCTAAATTTTAATATGAAAATGATAGGTCATATTAATGTTTTTGAGAGAAAAGAAAATATGTAGGCTCTTTACGTGTCACATTCATTGTACTTAAATTTTCTCAAAAGGTGAAGATCGGTGGTATCACCCTGGTCCCATGCATCCTAAGGATGCCAACCGGACCCTCCCCCAAGGACCCGGCCCCAGGCAATGAGCATCTGTCTTAGTGATTGTACTTATCAGGAGGTGGGCTATGAACCCTGGCCATTTTCTCAAACAGGACCCTCGCTGACCAGTCAATCTGAGCATTTGCGGGCGGGGGGGGGGGGGGGGGGGGGGGGGGGGGGGAGATGGTATCAACAGAGCATGTGGTCCTGCCCCCATGTGAGGACTTCCCGGTAGGTCACCCAAACCGGTACTACTCTCACAATTCTCGCTCAACTCTTTAAGCTTTACCCACTAGACCACATGTTAGTTGATCATTGTACTTAAATTTTAAATTTACTTTTTGTCACCTCTTATTAGCTCGTTTCATAGTCAACAAGTGATAAATAAATTACGCTTATGATTAAAGGGGCACGGAAATATGGTGTGTTGGAAATATGGTTTTAGCACAGATCTATACGTTGCATGTCCTCAACAATTGAAGTACTATTGCGTCAACAAAAACATATACTATACCTATTAAACCAATATACATGAAAATTCTTTAAAAAAAATGCCCATTTTGGTAGTACAAGGTTTGGACATCTTAGGATGTCTAGGGACGAGTACATAAATAGTCATGGGCGCGTACTTGAGAGCCAAGAAAGTCGAAATTCTCTATAGGGCCACTCAGTTTACCCGCTTTTGAGGTTTTGAACGTGAACTTGGGGTAGGTGGTGGTGACAAAAAGATTTATCGACCGTAAATCAAATGACTAACAAAATCCGTAAATGATGATTGAACTAGGTGCACGAAACCATAATTTATGTGGCTCTTGTAGATTTGAATTCTGCAAATGATGAGACATTTATTAGCGGTTTAATTATATCAGTCAGATAAGTCTTAAATTGTGTCTTTTTCTAAGAAAATATTGTTAAACCGTATTCATCCTAGTAGTCATTCTTATCCTCATTACTTGTCAATTAATGGGTAATTATCTATTTACCCAAAATAGCTTTTGTAATCTCCTATATGTATCACTCTCTATTTTATGGAATGCAAAAAAACAAGTTTTACACCATATATCATTATCTCAATAATCAACATGGTATCAGAGAATCAGTTATTCAAATAATTTCAACGTTTCCTACTCACCTATGAGGATTTTCAGAAAATAAGTTCTCTGTAATATTATTTACACGACTGGGTGTTCCTTTTGAAAATTGTTAGCCTCGTGTAGTGGTAAACAGTGGCGGAGCCAGGATTTGTAGCTAAGGGGAGCCAAAGTTCATTATATAACCCGAAAAAATAAAATTTTAAAAATGGTTTCCAACTTTACTTTATACAAATAAACCAGCACAAAAACTTACATATTTAGTGGATAAAAAGTATACTAAACTCAAAATAAGGCCATTTTTTTTTATCTATGTTGATGATTCTAAGTATATTACTAGGGGAGAGCAACAAAGCCGAAACTTTATAGGATTTCTTGATTTAGGTTTTGGGTGTTCAAAAAATATACGTATTCGGATATCCGAAAACTTGATCATAATTTACTAAAAAGTTGGGTTTTATAAAAGGACAGTTTTGGAAGTCATATAAAAGTTTTTCAAAATTTATAGATATCTGGATTCAGATGCATAAAACTGCAATCTGAAATTTCGGACATCCGAATTACAAAAAACTTAGATAGAATATAATATCTAACATAAAACCATAATCGCAAATTTTGGATATCCAAATTTGTGATATAACTAGATGCTGACAAGCCCCTTAAATTTTTTAAATTAACAACAAAAAAATATTGTCAAAAATGTCTCATTTCATAACTAGAAACTTGAAATTATAGAGCTTTGATGCTAACTAAATTAAACACACTCACAATAATACACGGTTACGGGTATTCTAGTAGAAACTTGAAATTAAAGAACTTTGATGCCAACTAAATTAAACACACTCACAATAATACACGGTTACGGGTATTCTAGTAGATACACACAAAAGAAAAGTTTTGATCAACTTTTATTACATGATAGTTAATTCGAGGGATTCATTCAAACCAGGAGAATCTTCAGGTATCTGACTCTTCGGTAGTGCGTGCCACTTGTCAAGGTATGCCATAGAATCCATATCAAGGTTTGGAAGTTGGCGCTCTTTAAGGATATTCAGGATCACTTTGGATTTTCCAAGAATACGAGCTGCAGTGCGGATGCTGCCTTGCCTTTTCTCTATTGCATCGTGATGGCACTTCATGGTTATGAGTTATGACGCGTGGTAAATTGGTAAGCAAGCTAAAAATATATTTGCAATTATTTTCGATACCCAATCAAAGACTTCTTCATCTGTGGGCCACTCTTCTTGCTCGGTGCAATGGATCAATATGGTTTGGCTTATTTGGTACATGGAGTTCACAGCAACATTTTCATGTGAGTAATCTAGGCTTCCATCTTTGTTGCTCTTGGACTGTACTATTTTGGGTGCTCTATCACCCAACCACTGAAGAATGTCTTTTTTAATGATTTTCCTTTACGAGCCTTCTTTTTAACATCAGATTGTAGCCAAGTAAGATATAGTGCAACTTCTATGCCCACACGTCTAGATGCTTGTCTTGCCTTCACCAACTCTTCATTTACATTGAGGCTCTCTTCGATATGTTTTACAAATTCGAGACCTTCGGTCATGCTTACAAGTAACCCCTTGACGTTATCCTTCGCTATGTTAGGAAGTGCAACAACAATGGCTATTAAAGTCACTGCTACCAGACTCTAAGAATTTTGGGCTTCTTCGGAATATAAAGACTGTACTTTGACATTATCAAACTCTAATACTCCACTGAATCCTTTACATTTTGTTAGAAGCTTTATCAGATTTTTAGGCTTTTCTTTTTCTGATGCATGAAGAAGTCGAGTTATAGAGTTGAGATTTTTTTTGTACTATCTTTGAAAGCTTTACATCATTCTCAAATTGTAATACATACGCCGTATGTTCTTCCATCTCAGATCTCAAATTGACGTGAGAGACATTTTCTTCCTTTTCAAAGATTCCAATCAGTAACTTGCACAAGTACCAGCAACTTGACAGTAAGAGCAGAAATAATACTGGAATAAGACATATGATTTTACACGTAACCACAGCCATTACTTGCAATGCAATGCAAAAGTTTAAAATCACGTTTTTGAGGAAACTGAAAGTTATTTTGCAGTGACGACCTGGGATATGTGAACTGACATGGCTGAGTTTCCACACTCGAAACATTTGGATCCAACGTTTCTCGACTCTGAACACATTTATATGGTTCTTGCTTAATTTTGTGGAGAGGTTGAAATAACTAATGTTCGTCAAACATCGAAAAATTGGTGCTATACTACCTATTACAACCCCAAATAACTTCACGATGATAATTACTTTTATTGACCACTTATAATCTGAGTCTTTAGAAGAATAATGTGACGGGTTATAAACTAGTATATCTGCTAAAATGATTAATGAAGCGAAATCAAAGACTGAGCATATAACCCCAAATGCAGAAGAAATCTCTGACCAAGCAATCGAAAATCCGGGGTTACCAATTCCTGCCATCCTCCAATACTTTTTGACATTGTGCTCGAGTTCCTCCGAGGAGAACTTTATATCTTGAGGATATGAAGCCAATTTGTGCAACTCCTTGTACTTGTGCTCTAAAATTCTTCTTGAAGCCGGAACTGTCAAAGCTATTGAAAACACCAATAGAAGAGGAAAAAACAATATAAAAAAGTGCATTGAATTTAACATCTCAGCTAAAATTTGGATCAACACATTTACGGTAATGGTGATCAAGAGAATAGCCCATGCTATCATGTTTACTAGAAGTTCTTTGTCATCCATAAGGCCTAAAGAAGGGAGAAAATTGGCTAACATAACGACCAAGAAAAGGATGCTAACAACCTTTGTAGAATATTCGTTATGCACTTCCGTGGATAAATCCACTGGTAGCTTCATTGCTATTGCGATAAGTGAGATAGACAGGGGCGGAGGCAGGATTTGTAGTTAAGAGGGGCCGAAGTTCATTATATGACCCTAAAAAATAAAATTTTAAAAATGGATTCCAACTTTAGTTTATACATATAAACCAGCACAAAAACTTATATATTTAATGGATAAAAAGTATAGTAAACTCAAAATAAGGCCATTTTTTTTTATCTATTTTGATGCTTCTAAGTTTATAACTAAGGGAGAGCAACAAGGCCGAAACTTTCTAGGATTTCTTGATTCAGGTTTTGGGTGTTCAAAAAATATACGTATTCGGATATCCGAAAACTTGATCATAATTTACTGAAAGTTGGGTTTTATAAAAGGACAGTTTTGGAAGTCATATAAAAGTTTTTCAAAAATTATAGATATCAGGATATTTAGGTGCATAAAACTTTAATCTGAAATTTTCGGATATCCGAATTACAAAAAACTTAGATGAAATATAATATCTAACATAAAACCATAATCGCAAATTTCGGATATCCAAATTTGCCACTACAAGAAATCCGACTTTATAGTACACTCATTAGTGTCCTAATATGTTAGTTGATAAGATCTTTAGCTTAATAGGACCAAAATATAAGTGTCCCATAAGAAGGGGTTGTAATAGGTGGTTACGACACTTTTGGGCATCCTAATAAGCAATAATATTTTGAAACCAATCCGAGAGTCCTATAAAAGTATATAATAGAGCACAAAGAGCGTCATAATAGACCACATAACGGGATATTTTATGAGGTCCTGATATATGCCTAACTAGCATTACATTTTGAGACGTATATTGGCGTCCTAAAAGGTGTTTTGTATGAGACATATATTGGCGTCCTAAAAGGTGTTTTGTAGGATGAAATGGTATGTTGCATCAACACGTTTATTAGTACCCAAAAAATTTGTTGTGATACAAAGTTTCATGATATCTAAAGGCTATTTTCAAACTATCCTTTTTATTCTCATACATTTTAAGACAGATAGAGTAACAAGTTTCACAAGAATTAGACTATAAAAAGTAAGAAATATCACTTCTCATTCCAATAAATCGTTTCCATACAAAAATTTTAACCTCGTAAGGTTATCATCCATATCCAAACTAAGGTCTTCTAACATATACAAATACTCCAAAAATAATTAAAAAAGAACTTGGAGGAAAGTTTCTTGTGTCATCATTTATCCTTGTGAGGTAGTACCTACAATTACACAAAACACATGTAAGCATACGTTCCATATTAACAAATCATTAATCATATCAAATATAAAAAGTTTGAAGAGAGTAACATATCACAGCCAGGACATGGCAAGATTATAACATTTTTGACCCTGTGCAGCACCCTGCACAACAGGTCCAAACCCCTCCCCCTTTTGATCATGGTTTAGAGTTGCTTTAGTAGAAATTAGATTGTGACTTTTGTTTTCAATTATAGCTTATAATTCATTCGTATTGTATTCATGCTTATTTCAGTAGGTAAGGTCTTAATTGATAGCTAAAAATGGACTTGCTAATTCTCCCCTAGCTGCTGCCATGAGTACCCAACTCAGTAGAAGCTAGGCTTGCTTAATCTTTGAAATTGATTGAAGTTCTTGTTGATTAATTACTGCCATGATGCTACTTTTAGCTTGACTGTAACCAATTTGCCATTGTTTGCCTTCGTTTTTACTCTTGTGGTAATTGCGTGTGCTTATGCTGTTAAACTTCATAAGCTCACTTGGTCTGGTTTGGTGCTCACAGGTTTACACATTTCAGCTTATCTGTTTGTTTGAGCTTGTATACTTGGAATTTTATTTATTTGGAAGCTTATTTTATCGAAGTTCATGTACTCAAAAGTACCCATCAGTTCTTATATTGCAGCCCTTTTTTTTTTTTTTTTTTTTTTTTAATCATGAATTTAGTTGTAGGAAGTTGGTTTTCATTTCTAATTGTAGGACCTTAGTTATATCAACTTTAACACAAATATAAGCACTAGATGAAGTAAAGATGAAGAGAAGATGGTGACTTAATGTATGTATATGTATGGCGTAAATATATATAAAGAGAATAAGTTGAAGAGAGCTTTTATTAATAAACACACACACTACACACGCAAGCACACCTTACAAATGAGAGGTAAGGTGCCTTTTATAGTTAGAGAGAAAGGCCTCATGGGCTTTCTAATGGGCTTGGGCTTGGGCTTGGACTTGGTTTACATGAATTACAAAAGGCTTACTAACATAACTCTTAACATATTAGATTACCAAGTCCAATGCCCAACTATCTTAGACAATTACATACTTTAACGACACAAAGACAAAGTTCCTAATATGAGAATGACCATCACTTTTCTATATTATTCTTTGATGCTAACACTAATTTATAAGTAGTTTATAGAGTAGGTTTTAGGAGTTTGCAATTGCTCTCTAATTGTCATTTTATTCTGCGAATTGATTGTGTTTTATTAAGTATGGGAGTTATAAAAAATATTTATTTTCATGTATTTTATATGTTTGTTTGATAGAAAAATTGAAAAGAAAATAATAATAAAAATAAAATAAAGCAAAAACTGACGTGGGTGGGATTTGAACCCACGCCATTCAGCTCACAAACAAACACTCTCACCATCTGCTCTATGAGTATCTTCTTGTTAGGCAACGACTAGTTTACTATTTATTGTAGTTATAAGTTCTGTTTTGCTTTTTAATTAGACTCAGCTTGTATTGTGCTTAATTTCTGCTTATTAGGAACTGCTTATTTCAACTTTTTATTTTTCCTAGGTTATTTAGGGTATATTAGATTTTTCCAAAAATTTTCACAATTTACTAAATAGTTTTACTATTTTTCTTGCATTTATTTCATTATTTTAGATTTTAATTCATTATAAAAAATATAAAAGTCAAAAAAATTATTTTTCTTTTTCAAAAATTTTCTTTTACTTTTAGAATCGTAGGAAAATTATTTTTACACTCGTAGGACCTTTGTAGCTTAAAACTCGCGTTTTATTTTGCGCACTCGCGTAATTTTTAATTAAACGTTACGTTTTCAATTTAGTTTACGTTTTAGGATTCCCGATACCTAATTATATTTTCCCGTAGTGTTTAGGATTTCATTAGTTCGTTAGTTGCCTTAGGTTAATTTATTTTCACTCTCGTTCGTTAATTTTCAATTTCGTTAATTTAACGTACCATAAAACCAAATAACCTTTCCAATCATACAAGATTTTAATCCAAATCTCTTTCGAAGCTTTCCATTCACATCTCGTTGGGGTACGACCCGGGAAATCACTTCCCGGTCTCACAATTTGAATATCACTTTCACAAGTTTTGCGGGGTAATCGTTTTCCTAAACGGTTTACTCGTATTACTTCACGATTATTTGTCTCACGACAAATTGTTGATATTTTGATAAAATTGTTGTTTGCACACACCAAAACACAACGAATCAACAACCATAGGGATTATAAACAGTGACTCATGCATTAAATACAACCAATAAAAACCTAGTGCACATCAGTTCATGTTTCCTAAGACGTTCAAGCATGTTACCATTTGGAGATCTGCCAGTTTTCTTAAGCCTAACATCAATTTCATTCATCCAAAACAACTATAAACAAGTAATCAACATTTAATTAACATCTAGGTTTCATTAGATCCAAGCAAACACAAGATAGATCTAGCCTAGCATGATGGAATTAAGACAAGAATAAGATATAGACAACCAACACATAGACATATTGATTGAATTAAAAGAATACTTATCTCAATTACACATGAAAGGTATCAAGGGCTTAGAACCCTTGAAAAACCTGTAAAATTCGCACCAAGTTCGTACTTAGGGTTTCTCCAAAACTTCTCCTTTTTTGTGTGAAAATTAGAAAAATATATATAGGAAATAGGGTCTGACGGCGTCAAGACAAATCTTGTGACGCCGTCACCTCGCCGCCAAAATATTTCTCGGACTGCCTTGATCTACTTTTGACGCCGTCATGTGTTATGCATTTCCAGGCCGTCATGAATTTAACTCTTGACGCCCTACTTCGTGACGCCGTCAAATCTGTACTGGATCGTCATGGAAATTACTCTTGACGCCGTCACCTACTGTTCCCAGCAAGAAAAATTAAGACTTTGGCGTTTTCTTCACTTTTATGCTCCAAAAACGTCCGAATTGCTTCCTTTTCCAGATTTCACTCCCAAAGTACCTAAAATCACAAAAGGAACGATTTAGGGCAATATTTGATCAAATAAATTAAATTCCGGGCATAAATGACCCCCTAAAAGTGGTTCATTTTTCGCCTCATCATATACCCTTACACTTGAGATTTGCTTGTCCTCAAGCAAATGCGCTTTTATTCTACTCAAAATACAAGTTAGGGGTCATTTAACACTAATATAAAAGTAATTACAACAAATAATCGTTCCACTAAAGACCAATAGACAAGCACAGAGGTCATACACTAGCACCTCACAAATAGTGTTTAGATACTCACATCTCTCGGGTGTAATAAAGTATAAATTACAATATGGAAACGGAAGATATCTCTCACTATCTGTCATAGCAAAATAGATTACCATAGGCTTGGGAAAGGATCAAACCTCCACCACATGGCGTAAGCACCTAGGATAAACTATCAAAGAGGTCTTTTTAAAGGGTTGTAACGTTAGGTGTAGGGATATGAAATACACGGTTTTGTTGGATAAAGGAAGTTTTTACTCGTGGCGAGTTAACAATCTTGGTTAATTACTGGCGTTGCTAAGCCAAGACTAGACTCGACTTAAGCTAATAAATGAAAAATAACAAAAACATAAAATGAATATAGAATGAAAAGGGATGGTAGTCCGTTTTTTTTTTTTTTTTTTTTTTTTTTTTTTTTTTTTTTTTTTTGCATACACTCTTACCCTACCATCCAAAATATTACATCATAGGGAATGAACATTTCCCTTACACTTGAATTTTTACATACTTTACAATAAACTAATCTAATGACTCGAATTAAGAAAATCAAAACACTTGGAGCACTTTTAAGATTAACGCACATATGAGGGTAATAAATGATGTTCTTCCCCATTACTCCATGAAATAAGTACTTTACCCATGAGTCTCAATCGTCCCAAAACAATATGTACAAGGATATGACTCGACTTATCAACCATGTAATCTATTAGATAATTAACTTAGGGTTTAACAAATAACAATGATGCACTAAAAATGAGCGCATACACGGAAGCTAAGGCGATTTGGGTGTACATTTAAGTGGGGTGTAACAAATTCTTCCTTTAAGTAAAATGCTTAAAGTTAGAAACGAAAAGATAGGCTCGGAGGGGTGTACTAAGGGTTTCGTGTACTAAAGATGAGTACAACGCTAAGGTGTGGGAAAAATTAGTTGACTTAACTAGCCAAGTAATATGACTTAAATGGTCAAGCAATTATGATACGGGTTTAACACAAGGGTGATCCTAATGCCTCTTATCATGTAGTAAATCCTACTACACGAATCTAGTCTCACTAGCGGTCTTGGGATGCATCACTAACGCAAGTTCTAGAATCTAAATGCTACCGGTACACTCATAAGCACTAATAGTGAATGTTTTTCCTATCAAATCTAAAGGCGAACCTCACATATTTGGGTGGAAAATTTTTCTGAAAGTACGGTTATGTGCTAGTCATACAATCTCCTATCCATGAGACGCTTGCTATGGCTAAAGTTTCACTCCTAAATATTGTAAAAAATTTTAAATTTGGCGCTAAAATTGCACTAACAAGTGTTTCTTATAGTTTTATTACACATCTACCATCAAACAAAACAAACTCAAGCGAAAGTGCATATGTAAGGTATCATCTTCTTACCCTCCCCTTACACTTAAGATGAACATTGTCCCCAATGTTCAAGTAAAGAATGTAAAAGTGAAAAAGTAAAAAGAATGAAATCAAATACTCCCCTGATTCGCTCGGTATGGATAGTAAGGTGACCAGGTTAAATCTTCCTCCAAGAAAATGAACAATCAAAGCTTCCCTTCCAGAATATAAATCATCTTTTTGTCATACATAACCTGTAAATCCTGAGAAAATAGACAAGAACAACCTCGCGCAAAATCGGCGGCATCCTATATAAGTTACTAAATCCTAGAAAACAAGATAAGATATAATGCTTGTGGAATGAAGTTTGCAGATTTCCTGGAGATTATAAAACTTAATAATTCACAAAAACCATAAGACTCCGTTAGAAAAACAAAACCGGTAAAATTTCCAGATTTTTACACGTGACGCCGTCAAGAGTTAACTCTTGACGCCGTCAGAAGTGACCTGCAGAAATTCTTATGTTAAGTTTCCGGAAAATTTCTGGAAAAACTTGGTCCTACTTCCTGGAAAATCCTGCAAAACTTCATTATGACTCAATACAAACATTTGACTCTAACAAATACGAATACACATGTTCATTTAATATTGTGGAGAATCATGATCGTTTTGTTTCTTAAAAACATATTTGGGGTTTCCCCTTACACTTATCTTTTGCAAAAATACTTTTAGGTGGAGTTAAGACTAGGCCAAAACAACAAAGTAAGGTATTTCCACTATTTAGTTGAGAAACATGATCTACCAACAATAGAAATAAAGCATGCATACGGAAGCAAATAACAAACAAACAAAATAAAATCACACAAAACATGGGTTGCCTCCCAAGAAGCGCTTTTCTTTATTTACAAGTCTTGTAGCTAGACTCAAGGTCATGGGTTACTACATGATACGGGTGAGTTCCTCATTGAGGACATCTTTGGGATCAAACTTAGGTTTCAACTTCCTATCGGTTTCCTTAGTATGGTATGACCTTTCAAACTTTTCTCCATCCGGATCATACAAAGTCATCTTCATATGCCATGATCCGTCACCTTCTTTAGGTGGCTTGTCCCACCTCCATTTACACTTATCTCCCTCTCTTTTCCACTTATTCATCTCTATGTTAATAGGCATTACGCTTAAGAACTCAATCATCTTCCTAAAGACTAAGGGGTCCTCAAAGGGGTCTAGCTCTTCATCTCTAGCTATGAGTTGTTCTACCGAATGTGTCTTTTCAACGAAATCTTTCTCTAGATTAAATGGGCATTGAGGTCCTATGAAGTTCCTTTCTATCCAAGGTCCATATCTAGATGGTCTCCTATTCATCTCTACCCAATGCGGTGTCGGTTCATCATCACAATCATAACTATGCTTCTTTACATCGTACACCGACCAAGTATCGCCTTTACCTACCGCTATCTTAGACTCCTTACAATCTATCATGGCGCTAGCGGTTGCTAAAAATCCTCTTCCTACCAATAATGGGCATGTAGTTTCACTAACCATGTCTAGGACGTGAAAATCTGCTAATATAGTTAACTTTCCTACGTGAACAACTACATCCTTAATCATTCCAACCGGGTGGGCAATACTCCCATCCGCTAGCCCTATCAATACCTCCGTTTCCTCTAACTTTCCTAGCTTAAGAGCGGTGAATAAAGATAAGGGAATCAAGTTGAGGCTTGACCCTAAATCGGCTAGTGTGTCGAAAGCTTCGGATCTTCCTATCTTACAAGGCAAAACAAATATACCCGGATCATCAAACTTTTTAGGCAACTTGTTTTGAACGAAGGCGGTCCCATTTTTACCTAGCTTAAACTTCTCATATTTTTCTAGGAGGGCACTATAGTAAGGAGCACGCACTAAGACATCAATGACGGGGCGTTCAAGGTGAAGTTCTTTGAATTCATCGTCAAGGTCTTGCGTAGGAGGTGTTTCAACTATACTTTTGACCGGCTCTATATTGGGTGTTTTATTTGATTGGTCCTTTTGAAGAATTTGGTTTTGTTTGAAACACGTGCTCGTTGATTTAACCGAGTAGTATTGTGGACACGAAGTGGGTGACGAAACTGAAGATATGGAATTAACGTTTAGTTTCGGATTCTTGATTGTGTCGCTTGGGAGTGCTCCCATTTCTCGGTCATTGAGAACTTTCAACAATGCGTCAATTCTAGTGGTCATCTCGCTTTGCTTTTGTTTGAAATCGGCTTCAAACTTAGATATGCGAGCTTCTTGAGATGCCATGAACTTAGACATCAACCCTTCAAGATTGTTGGTACTACCATAATTGTTTGAAGGATTGTTGTTGAAAGTACGGTTGGAGGGTGGACCGTTTGGTTGGTAACGATTAGGCGGATTGGAAGAATTGGGTTGATTTTGTTTCCACCTAAGGTTTGGGTGATTTTTCCAAGAGGGGTTGTATGAATCACCGTAAGTGTTTGGCTCGGGCTTGAAAGTGTACCACTTATCTCCCGCTTCGTCGGTACGCGTGGATGCGTAGTCCGCAAAAGCTGTTCCGGGGAGTTCCACACAATCACGAGTGTCATGGGGACCACTACATAATTCACATGAAGAAGTGATTTTGTTCACTTGGCTTGAAGGCTTAGGAGCTTCGTAAGATTTCATGAGAAACTTGACTTGGTCCTCAAGTTCCATGATCCTACGGTCGGGAGTGCTAGAATTGTTCGAAGGCAAAGATATTGCCTTGACCGTTTTGTTCAAATCACAGGGATCATTCCAACTTTCGTTGTCATATAGAGCAAGATCTTCTATGAGTTCCCATGATTGTTCCGCACTTAGATCACGTAGCTTACCACCGGCAGATTGGTCAATGGCTCGCCTTGTGGAGATGTCGATATGGTCATAAAAAATTTGGACTTGGAGCCAAAGATCTATGCCATGATGAGGGACTTTTTGGAGTAAGTCCTTGAAACGAGTCCATGCTTCATAAAGAGATTCATTTTGACGTTGTTGGAACATCAAGATGTCATTTCTAAGCTTAGTAGTTCTCCCTGGTGGGAAAAATTGAGCAAGGAAACAAGTGGTGAGATCATCCCATGTGGTGATGGATCCCGCGGGTAAACGCTCAAGCCATTGACTAGCTTGATCCCGTAGAGAGAATTGGAATAGGCGTAATCGGGTTGTCTCTGGTTTCAACACCTAGGTCTATGGAATCTACGATTTTGAGGAAGTCCTTAAGATGTTGGTTTGGATCTTCGGAACGAAGTCCATGGAATGCACATCCGCTTTGCACCAACCGGATGGTGTCGGATCGCAAGGGGGTCACATTGGCTCCGGTGAGCTCAATG
This sequence comes from Artemisia argyi, assembly GCA_030686995.1. Lineage (NCBI taxonomy): Eukaryota > Viridiplantae > Streptophyta > Magnoliopsida > Asterales > Asteraceae > Artemisia > Artemisia argyi. The sequence goes on from CM060691.1 coordinate 162,530,682, forward strand.
GTGTTTCGGTAGCTTTGGTGGCTAGGTCGGGAATACTCTCCTAAGGTTCGGGGCCTAAGGGGTTCTAATGGTGGGTTTTGTTGTGGTGGGATGACGGGTTCAAGGATGTTCCCGTTGTCCATGATGTTGGGTGGTGAAGAGTTATGAACAAAGACACAAAGAAATAAGATAGACTAAAGAAAACCTAAAAATAAAAATAAAATCTTACTAGAAAGGAATCTAGCAAGTAGACCTAATAAAAAGAGATTCTAACCTAGACAATAACTACTCTCCGGGCTGCGGCGCCAAAAACTTGATACGTGGGAATCGCACCAGGCTTTACCTCTCAAGGGATCTTGAGAAGCTTACAACCCCCACCAGGCAGTGTACCTGATCGTTGTAGTATAGTATAGAGACAAGTACCGGGGGATTGATAGTTCAGCTAGGAATAGTGTCGCTAGGATTAGAAAACCTAAATACTAGTTCTAAAGGTGAGGGATGATTATTTTTGTATTTTTATATTTTTTAGAAAGCAAATAAAAATCTCGGGTTTGAAGGATTTGGGCGGAATTAGTTGCTAGTCAACTAACCCAATACTAAAGATGCAATCAAAATAAAATACTAGAAATGAAAATAAACTAAATTATACTAAAGTTGTGAGCAATAAGTGGAGAAAATGTGTTTACTTAGATTTCATTACTCCCTAGATATCTTTAACACGTTAATTACTTGTTATAGTTGCGTGGATGACGAATTGTATTCCTTAATACCATTCATGGGGTGGCGCACTTAACTCCCCAATCCTATGAGCTCTTATCTCCTCCTATGCCATGCCCAGCACAACCATAGGGATTATAAACAGTGGCTCATGCATTAAATACAACCAATAAAAACCTAATGCACATCAGTTCATGTTTCCTAAGACGTTCAAACATGTTACCATTTGGAGATCTGCCAGTTTTCTTAAGCCTAACTGATTGGGTCTAAACCGTCAGGTATAATTGACCAAGGTCAACTAGTCAAAAACAGCTTAGAATCAATACTCCGGTGATAGTATAGTGTTTCCCCGGGTCGTTAAAGTCCCAGCGAGATTGAAATGGTGTCGTTTGAAATCGTTTATGAGAAAGTGGCACTGAGGACAGTAGCCAGATGATTTGGGATTGATATTGCTACTGTTATTATGGTATTGGTACACAGATATAATATTCACAAAAATCAGATATACAGATATATGCACGTATTCATAATTCAGGTTTACGCAATCGGACTGAAAAAAGTGAGATTTTGATATTTAACAAACTACAGGGGGTGCTTTTGACACTTTTAAAAACTTAAAACTAAAAATGAAAATGAAATTGTGAAAATGATTAAAATACTATTTAAATATTATTTAATTAATAAAACTATTTAAAAACTAAATTAAAATCTAATTTAAATTAACTAATAATTATAACTATTACAAATTAAATTAAAAAGTTGCAAAAACAATTTCTAAACTTAAATTAGAACTTGAAGAAAGTATAAAAAATAAAAATAAATATTTTTGTTTTTTTATGGGTTTTTTATAAATTGAAAACTATTTAACTTAATTAAACTAATTAAACTACTTCTAATTAATATTAATACTATTAACTTAGAAAATTAAGATAAAATTTACAAAATTACTTAACCATCACAGGAATCCTAAAAAATTATAAAAACTCTAAATATTATGTTTTAAGATTAATCCACTAATTATTTACCTTTTAATTAACTTAAGTCTAATTTAAAGAATTAAAATAAGAAAAATGGAAAATGAACAGTAGAAATTCAAATTATATTTTCTAAAAGTCTATTATACTATATTAGAGCTAGGAAAAATATAAAAACTAAGTTTTACTTTATAAAAAATAAATATGATATTTAATACTTAATATTAATTAATAATTAAGAAAACTAAAATTAAATCTAGTTAATACTAAATGACAGAATAAAAATCTAAAAAAATTACTAAAAATACTTTACTATATAAGGTAATTAATAAAAATATAAAAACACTAAATACTTAATTAAAATCTAAAAATGAAAATTAAAATTAAGTTGAATTAAATAGAAACTATCACTTATTTTAAATTGTTTTTTTCTTGGATTTTCTTTTACAAACCTACTTAACTAATAAAAATGAGAAACTTTTGTGAGAACACTTTTGAAAATTGCTTATAAATAAGCAGTAGCACCCCGTTTGCTTATACAGTTTGACTTTGGTTGACTGTGTGGTCAAATAAGGTCAAATGACTGATGGTGGGGTCCACAATGATGGAAATGGGTACAAACAAGCTCAACAATCTCAAATAAGCCAGAAACAACAAGACTTAAGCACAAATAAGCTGAATGAGTTCAAATAAGCACTTTAGCAAATCTGAGAATGGTCACAGAATGGGACAGACTTTGTGGTGAATTCTAGGTGGGGTCCACTGGGTCCTAGGTCAAACCAAGGGTCAATGTATGTACCCTGGTAGCAGGGGGGTTCAATGGGACCAAGTTTGGCAAGTGGGGTCCACTGAGATGGGCTGCAGCCACCACTTAAGGTGGTGGTGTGGGTGAGGTCTGCTATGCACAGGGCAGAGTTTTGCCCTGCAACTCACTTTGGGAGTCTGTGGGAGCTTGTAGAAAAATTGCAAAAATAAAACCAATGTACGACTCAAAAGTTGAGGTGGCAATGTATCACTACAACAAGTTTCAGCTTCTTAATCAAAGTATATAAATCACAAATAATCTTGGAGTTTTTGCAAAAATCTGAGATCCAACTTTTGACTTTTTGATGAAATCACAAGCTTTGACTTATTTGAGTTTCTAATGGCTTTAACTGATTACAAACTAAGTAATAAGCTAATTTTAAACTTGTTACCACTATATTAACAACTATTTTAACTAATGAAAATGATTTGGACTCACAAAACCTTCACAGTTAACTGTGAAGGGCAATTTTGTGAGGATTTGACTTTTTTATGGAACAAAGCTAGTTTTTATGGTCTATATTACCAAATGGTGACTAATTAAAACTATTTGAGGTATGATCACCTTCTGAGATCAACAACAACATAACCAACTAAACTAATCCAAACACCCCTTTTGTTGGACTGTTTTAAGATTTTTAAAACAGATGATCACTAGGTTATGTAAATTTGATTTCTAATTATTGATTATGATTAGATAGACTAATTTAAGCACTTAGGAACAGAATGTCACAACAACAACACAAGTATACTACTTAACTGATTATATCTATTAAACTAAGATTCCAAGTAACTAATGAATTCTAAATAATAAGTAATAAATATTAAGCTGCAAATCAATCAAACATCAACCAAATAGCAATAGCAAACACAGATTATCAGATCTAAGTAAGTAATTAGAAACTAACTAGGAACTAGGTTTTTAGTGGAAATTTGAAATGAGTAAAAGCTTACAACCAAACCCCTAGCTTGAACAAGGGACTTCTCCACAGAAGCCTATCTTTAGATAGGCCAAACCAGCTCCAAGCTTGCTCACAAATGCTTCTTAACACCTGAAATCAAAAACTAAACACAAAAGTTGACCATAGTTGACCATTTTTAGATTTTTGATTTTTCTTCTAATATAACTGAGTTTTAAAGTCTCTAAAGCTTTAATAAGCTTATTGGAGCCTATGTGATCCTAACTCAGTCCATGAAACAAACTTAAACACTAACAGCCTATGATCAAACTAATGTATGAAACTTGAAATTTGCATTAACAAAAGAAATAGAAGAAACTTGCTTATATTAACTTGAAAAGAGTGATAGTACACTGAATTGCTTAAAACAAATGCTTAAAAGCTTCTTGCTAAACTACAATTGAGAAATAAGCTTATACGACTAATAATACACTGATGCGTGGGAATCGCAACAGGCTTTACCTCTCGAGGGATCTCGAGAAGCTTACAACCCCCACCAGGAAGTGTACCTAATCGTTGTAGTATAGTATAGTGACAAGTACCGGAGGATTGATCGTTCAGCTTAGGAATAGTGTCGCTAGGATTAGAAAACCTGATTAATAGTTCTAAAGGTGAGGGATGATTATTTTTGTATTTTTATATTTTTATGAAAGCAAGTAAAATCTCGGGTTTTGGAAGAGTGGGCGGAATTAGTTGCTATTCAACTAACCCAAAACTAATATATAAACAAAATAAAATACTGAAAATGAAATTAATCTAAATTATACTAAGGTTGTGAGCAGTAATTGGAGAAATTGTGTTTACTTAGACTTCACTACTCCCTAGACATCTTTTACACGTTAATTACTTGTTATACTTGTATGGATGATGGATTGTATTCCTTAATACCATTCGTGGGGTGGCATACATAACTCCCCAACTCTATGAGCTCTTATCTCCTCCTACACCATGACCCAGCACAACTATAGGGATTGTAAACAGTGGCTCATGCATTAAATACAACCAATAAAGACCTAGTACGCCTCGGTTCATGTTTCTTAAGACGTTCAAGCATGTTACCATTTGGAGATCTGCCAGTTTTCTTAAGCCTAACATATAAAATCATTCATCCAAGACAAGAATAGACAAGTAATCAACACATAATCAACATCTAGGTTTCATTAGATCTAAGCAAACACAAAAGAGATCTAGCCTAGCATAATGGAATTGAGACAAGAACAAGATATAGACAACCAACACATAGACATATTGATTGAATTAGAAGAACACTAATCTCAATTACAATGCAAGGTATCAAGGGTTTGGAACCCTTGAAAAACCTGTAAAAGATACACCAAATTCGTCTTTAGGGTTTCACCAAAACTTCTCTCTTTTTTTAATGAAAAAACTAGAAAACTATATATAGGAAAACTGGGCTGACGGCGTCAAGACAAGCATGTGACGCCGTCACCTCGCCGCCAAATACTTCCTCGGACGGTCTTGATCTACTTATGACGGCCTATGTGACGCCGTCACCAACCACGGTATTTTATTCTTGGTACTTTGACGCCGTCAGGATGACTTTTGACGTCGTCATCAACTACGGTGTTTTATTCTTGATGTCTGACGCCGTCAGGGTGTACCTCTTGACGCCGTCACCTAGTGTCTTCAGCATGGAAAATTGATACTTTGCCGTTTTCTTCACTTTTATGCTCCAAAAACGTCCAAAATGGCTTATTTTCCAGAATTCACTCTCCAAGTACCTAAAATCACAAAAGGAACGATTTAGGGCAATATTTGATCAAATAAAGTCGGATTCGGGCTTAAATGACCCACTAAAAACGGATCATTTTTCGCCTCATCATATACCCTTACACTTGAGATTTGCTTGTCCTCAAGCAAATGAGCTTTTATTCTACTCAAAAGACAAGTTAGGGGTCATTTAACACTAATATAAAAGTAATTACATCAAATAATCGTTCCACTAAAGACCAATAGACAAGCACGGAGGTCATATACAAGCATCTCACAAATAGTGTTTAGATACTCACATCTCTCGGGTGTAATAAAGTAATATAACATTATGGAAATGGAAGATATCTCTCACTACCTGTCATAGCAAAATAGATTACCATAGGCTTGGGAAAGGATCAAACCTCCACCACATGGTGTAAGCACCTAGGATAAACTATCAAAGCGGTCTTTTAAAGGGTTGTAACGTTAGGTATAGGGATATGAATTACACGGTTTTGTTGGATAAATGAAATTTTACTGGTGGCGAGTTAACAATCTTGGTTAATTACATGTACAAGATGGTGTTGCTAAGCCAAGACTAGACTCGACTTAAGCTAACAAATGAAAAATAACAAAAACATAAAATGAACATAGAATAAAAACGGGATGGTAGTCCGTATGTTTGTTTTTTTTTTTCTTTTCTATTTTTTTTTTCTTTTTCTTAATTTTTTTTTTTTTTTTTTTTTTTTTTTTTTTTTTTTTTTTTACACTCTTACCCTACCATCCAAAACAATATGTACAAGGATATGACTCGACTTAGCAACCATGTAATCAATTAGAAAGTTAACTTAGGGTTTAACAAATAACAATAATGCACTAAAAATGAGCGCATACACGGAAGGCTAAGGCGATTTGGGTGTACATTTAAGTGGGGTGTAACAAATTCTTCCTTTAAGTAGGATGCTTAAAGTTAGAAACGAAAAGATTGGCTCGGAGGGGTGTACTAGGGGTATCGTGTACTAAAAATGAGTACAACGCTAAGGGTGTGGGAAAAATTAGTTGACTTAACTAGCCAAGTAATATGACTTAAATGGTCAAGTAATTATGATACGGGTTTAACACAAGGGTGATCCTAATGCCTCTTATCATGTAGTAAATCCTACTACACGAATGTAGTCTCACTAGCGGTCTCGGGATGCATCACTAACGCAAGTTCTAGAATCTAAATGCTACCGGTACACTCATAAGCACCAATAATGAATGCTTTTCCTATCAAATCTAAAGGCGAACCTCACATTTTTGGGTGGAAATTTTTTCTGAATATACGGTTATGTGCTAGTCATACAACCTCCTATCCATGAGACGCTTGCTATGGCTAAAGTTTCACTCCTAAATGTTGTAAAAAAATTTAAATTTGGCGCTAAAATTACACTAACAAGTATTTCTTATAGTTTTATTACACATCTACTATCAAACAAAACAAACTCAAGCGAAAGTGCATATGTAAGGTATCATCTTTTTACCCTCCCCTTACACTTAGGATGAACATTGTCCCCAATGTTCAAGTAAAGAATGTAAAAGTGAAAAAGAAAGAGAATGAAATCAAATACTCCCCTGATTCGCTCGGTATGGATTATAGGTTGGCCAGGTTAAATCTTCCTCCAAGAAAATGAACAATCAAAGCTTCCCTTCCAGAATATAAATCATCTTCTTGTCATACATAACCTGTAAATCCTGACAACAATAGACAAGACAACCTCGCGTAAAATTGGCGGCATCCTATATAAGTTACTAAATCCTAGAAAACAAAGTAAGATATAATGCTTGTGGAATGAAGTTTGCAGATTTCCTGGAGATTATAAAACTTAATAATTCACAAAAACCATAAGACTCCGTTAGAAAAACAAAACCGGTAAAATTTCCAGATTTTTAACTCCTGACGCCGTCAAGAGTAATACTCTGACGCCGTCAGAATGGACCTGCAGAAATTCTTATGTTAAGTTTCCGGAAAATTTCTGGAAAAACTTTGTCCTACTTCCTGGAAAATCCTGCAAAACTTCATTATGACTCGATACAAGCATTTGACTCTAACAAATACGAATATACATGTTCATTTAATATTGTAGAGAATCATGATCGGTTTGTTTCTTAAAAACATATTTAGGGTTTCCCCTTACACTTATCTTTTGCAAAAATACCTTTAGGTTGGAGTTAAGACTAGGCCAAACAACATAATAAAGTATTTCCACATTTTAATTGAGAAACATGATCATCCAACAATAAAAATAAAACATGCATACGGAAGCAAATAACAATCAAACAAATAAAATCACACAAGACATGGGTTGCCTCCCAAGAAGCGCTTTTCTTTATTTACGAGTCTTGTAGCTAGACTCAAGGTCATGGGTTACTACGTGATACGGGTGAGTTCCTCATTGAGGACATCTTTGGGATCAAACTTAGGTTTCAACTTCCTATCGGTTTCCTTAGTATGGTATGACCTTTCAAACTTTTCTCCATCCGGATCATACAAAGTCATTCTAATATGCCATGACCCGTCACCTTCTTTAGGTGGCTTGTCCCACCTCCATTTACACTTGTCTCCCTCTCTTTTCCATTTATTCCTTTCTATGTTGATGGGCATTACGCTTAATAACTCAATCATCTTCCTAAAGACTAAGGGGTCCTCAAAGGGGTCTAGCTCTTCATCTCTAGCTATGAGTTGTTCTACCGAATGTGTCTTTTCAACAAAATCTTTTTCTAGATAAAATGGGCATTGAGGTCCTATAAAGTTCCTTTCTATCCAAGGTCCATATCTAGATGGTCTCCTATTCATCTCTACCCAATGTGGTGTTGGTTCATCATCACAATCATAACTATGCTTCTTAACATCATACACCGACCAAGTATCGCCTTCACCTACCGTTATCTTTGATTCCTTGCAATCTATCATGGCACTAGCGGTTGCTAAAAATCCTCTTCCTACCAATAATGGGCATGTAGTATCACTAACCATGTCTAGGACGTGAAAATCCGCTAATATAGTTAACTTTCCTACGTGAACAACTACATCCTTAATCATTTCAACCGGGTGGGCAATACTCCCATCCGCTAGCCCTATCAATACCTCCGTTTCCTCTAACTTTCCTAGCTTAAGAGCGGTGAATAAGGATAAGGGAATCAAGTTGAGGCTTGACCCTAAATCGGCTAATGTGTCGAAAGCTTCGGATCTTCCTATCTTACAAGGCAAAACAAATATACCCGGGTCATCAAGCTTTTTAGGCAACTTGTTTTGAACGAAGGCGGTCCCATTTTTGCCTAGCTTACACTTCTCATATTTTTCTAGGAGGGCACTATAGTTGGGAGCACGCGCTAAGACATCAATGACGGGGCGTTCAAGGTGAAGTTCTTTGAATTCATCGTCAAGGTCTTGCGTAAGAGGTGTTTCAACAATGCTTTTGACCGGCTCTATAGTGGGTGTTTTAGTTGATTGGTCCTTTTGGGGAACTTGGTTTTGTTTGAAACACGTGCTCGTTGATTTGACCGAGTAATATTGTGGACACGAAGTGGGTGACGAAACTGATGATATGGAATTAACGGTTAGTTTCGGATTCTTGACCGTGTCACTCGAGAGTGCTCCCATTTCTCGGTCATTGAGAACTTTCAACAATGCATCAATTCTAGTGGTCATCTCGCTTTGCTTTTGTTTGAAATCGGCTTCAAACTTAGATATGCGAGCTTCTTGAGATGCCATGAACTTTGACATCAACCCTTCAAAATTTTTGGTACTACCATAGTTGTTAGAAGGATCGTTGTTGAAGGTACGGTTGGATGGTGGACCGTTTGGTTGATAACGATTAGGCGGATTGGAAGAATTGGGTTGATTTTGTTTCCACCTAGGGTTTGGGTGATTTTTCCATGAGGGGTTGTATGAATCACCGTATGTGTTTGGCTCGGGCTTGAAAGTATACCACTTATCTCCCGCTTCGTCGGTACGCGTGGATGCGTAGTCCGCAAAAGCTGTTTTGGGGAGTTCCACACAATCACGAGTGTCATGGGGACCACTACATAATTCGCATGAAGAAGTGATTTTGTTCACTTGGCTTGAATGCTTCGGAGCTTCGTAAGATTTCGTGAGAAACTTGACTTGGTCCTCAAGTTCCATGATCCTATGGTCGGGAGTGCTAGAATTGTTCGAAGGCAAAGATATTGCCTTGACCGTTTTGTTCAAATCATGGGGATCATTCCAACTTTCGTTGTCATAGAGAGCAAGATCTTCTATGAGTTCCCATGATTGTTCCGCACTAAGATCACGTAGCTTACCACCGGCCGATTGGTCAATGGTTCGCCTCGTGGAGATGTCGATATGGTCATAGAAGATTTGGACTTGGAGCCAAAGATCAATGCCATGATGAGGGACTTTTTGGAGTAAGTCCTTGAAACGAGTCCATGCTTCATAAAGAGATTCATTTTGACGTTGTTGGAACATCAAGATGTCATTCCTAAGCTTAGTAGTTCTCCCCGGTGGGAAAAATTGAGCAAGGAAACAAGTGGTGAGATCATCCCATGTGGTGATGGATCCCGCGGGTAAACGCTCAAGCCATTGACTAGCTTGATCCCGTAGAGAGAATTGGAATAGGCGTAAACGGGTAGTCTCTCTAGTTTCAACACCTAGGTCTATGGAATCTACGATTTTGAGGAAGTCCTTAAGGTGTTGGTTTGGATCTTCGGAACGAAGTCCATGGAATGCACATCCGCTTTGCACCAACTGGATGGTGTCGGATCGCAAGGGGGTCACATTGGCTCCGGTGAGCTCAATGGTGTTTCGGTAGCCTTGGTGGCTTGGTCGGGAATACTCTCCTAAGGTTCGGGGCCTAAGGGGTTCTAATGGTGGGTTTTGTTTTGGTGGGATGATGGGTTCAAAGATGTTACCACCTTCCATGATGTCGGATGGTAAAGAGTTACGAACAAAGGCACGAAGAAATAAGATAGACTAAAGAAGACCTAAAAAAAATAAAAATAAAAATCTTACTAGAAAGGAATCTAGCAAGTAGACCTAATAAAAAGAAATCCTAACCTAGACAATAACTATTCCCCGGGCTGCGGCGCCAAAAACTTGATGCGCCGCACTCTTTTGCGAAAGATGAGAAATAAATGTAAAGATAGACAATCCCCGGCAACGGCGCCAAAAACTTGATGCGTGGGAATCGCAACAGGCTTTACCTCTCGAGGGATCTCGAGAAGCTTACAACCCCCACCAGGCAGTGTACCTGATCGTTGTAGTATAGTTTAGTGACAAGTACCGGGGGATTGATCGTTCAGCTTAGGAATAGTGTCGCTAGGATTAGAAAACCTGATTAATAGTTCTAAAGGTGAGGGATGATTATTTTTGTATTTTTATATTTTTATGAAAGCAAGTAAAATCTCGGGTTTTGGAAGAGTGGGCGGAATTAGTTGCTATTCAACTAACCAAAAACTAATATATAAACAAAATAAAATACTGAAAATGAAATTAATCTAAGTTATACTAAGGTTGTGAGCAGTAATTGGAGAAATTGTGTTTACTTAGACTTCACTACTCCCTAGACATCTTTTACACGTTAATTACTTGTTATACTTGTATGGATGACGGATTGTATTCCTTAATACCATTCGTGGGGTGGCATACATAACTCCCCAACTCTATGAGCTCTTATCTCCTCCTACACCATGACCCAGCACAACTATAGGGATTGTAAACAGTGGCTCATGCATTAAATACAACCAATAAAGACCTAGTACGCCTCGGTTCATGTTTCTTAAGACGTTCAAGCATGTTACCATTTGGAGATCTGCCAGTTTTCTTAAGCCTAATATATAAAATCATTCATCCAAGACAAGAATAGACAAGTAATCAACATATAATCAACATCTAGGTTTCATTAGATCTAAGCAAACACAAAAGAGATCTAGCCTAGCATAATGGAATTGAGACAAGAACAAGATATAGACAACCAACACATAGACAGATTGATTGAATTAGAAGAACACTTATCTCAATTACAATGCAAGGTATCAAGGGTTTAGAACCCTTGAAAAACCTGTAAAAGATACACCAAATTCGTCTTTAGGGTTTCACCAAAACTTCTCTCTTTTTTTTAATGAAAAAACTAGAAAACTATATATAGGAAAACTGGGCTGACGGCGTCAAGACAAGCATGTGATGCCGTCACCTTGCCGCCAAATACTTCCTCGGACGGTCTTGATCTACTTATGACGGCCTATGTGACGCCGTCACCAACCACGGTATTTTATTCTTGGTACTTTGACGCCGTCAGGATGACTTTTGACGCCGTCATCAACTACGGTATTTTATTCTTGATGTCTGACGCCGTCAGGGTGTAACTCTTGACGCCGTCACCTAGTGTCTTCAGCATGGAAAATTGATACTTTGCCGTTTTCTTCACTTTTATGCTCCAAAAACGTCCAAAATGGCTTCTTTTCCAGAATTCACTCTCCAAGTACCTAAAATCACAAAAGGAACGATTTAGGGCAATATTTGATCAAATAAAGTCGGATTCGGGCTTAAATGACCCCCTAAAAACGGATCATTTTTCGCCTCATCATACACTAAAAAAAACTAGAACAGCTTCATCTTGCACTCTTCTTCTATTTATAACCCTCTCCTAGGGTTTCTTGAACCTTTCTGATCACTTCCCAATCAATCTTGGCCGTCCAATTGCTCTGAATTGATCTCACCCTTTGAATCGGTTTTTGGCGCCAAAACTGAGCAAGGGAAATTTGGACTGTTTAGACAAGGGGGGGAAGCATTTATTGTGGATGTGATAATTAGGTGTAGTGGTTTGGGCGGTGGCGATGGGATGTGCAAGTTGGGATGGTGGCTGCAAAACCAGGGTGGTTTGGTGGTATTCTGGGTGAGAGGGAAAAGGGAAGGAGATGGGGTGTTGACTGGTTTTGACCGGGGTCAAAGTTTTGACCCGGCTTAGTATTATTAGGGGTGAGTTGGGTTTGTGGGTGGGCTGTGTGATCCTTGGGCCCAAGATAAAAATAGGTGGTGGGCTAGACTAGGTATTGGATTGGATTAGGAGTAGTATTTTTATTTGTTTTTGGATCCGGTTTTGGTTTATAAATACACAAGGACTATTTTTGCCAATTACCAAAAGTTGAGGGTTGTATTTTGGCATTTTTTCAAAGTGTTCCTAAGGGTGAGTCTTGCCATATGTGAAGAGTACATGGACCATAGTTGACTTTTTCCATTAAATTAACACCAGGGACTAATCTTGCCAAATTTTCAAACTTCAGGGACCATTTGTGTAATTTTCACCAAACTTTCTACCAAGGACCAATCCTGTCATAAAAGGTTAGTGCAAGGACAAAATTTGTTTTCTCAAAGTTTTTCATATCCCAGGGACCATTTTTGACAATTTTCAAAGTTCAGGGACTAAACTTGACATTTTATGAAACTTTTCACCAAAGGACTATTTATGTAACTTTTTGATTTATAAGGACCTTTGGTGACTTTTTCAAGTTTTTAGAATGACCAGGGACTAGATTTGACAACTTTTGAAAGTTGGGGGACTGAAACTGCCAATTATGCAAACTTTGTGCGTTTTTCATCTGTTTTTGGTATTTTTGCATTTGAAACATGTAAAACACTTTCCTGGGATATTTTCACTATTTTGATTCATTATTGAGTGTTTTTGGATGTTTTGGCAGTTTAGAAATGGTAAAAATGATGAGTATTTACACACTCATCACTAACATCAAATTCATTCATCCAAAATAACTATAAACAAGTAATCAACATATAATTAACATCTAGGTTTCATTAGATCCAAGCAAACACAAGATAGATCTAGCCTAGCATGATGGAATTAAGACAAGAACAAGATATAGACAACCAACACATAGACATATTGATTGAATTAAAAAGAATACTTATCTCAATTACACATGAAAGGTATCAAGGGCTTAGAACCCTTGAAAAACCTGCAAAATTCGCACCAAGTTCGTACTTAGGGTTTCTCCAAAACTTCTCCTTTTTTGTGTGAAAATTAGAAAAATATATATAGGAAATAGGGTCTGACGGCGTCAAGACAAATCTTGTGACGCCGTCACCTCGCCGCCAAAATATTTCTCGGACTGCCTTGATCTACTTTTGACGCCGTCATGTGTTATGCATTTCCAGGCCGTCATGAATTTAACTCTTGACGCCCTACTTCGTGACGCCGTCAAATCTGTACTGGATCTTCATGGAAATTACTCTTGACGCCGTCAAGGTTTTCTTCTTGACGCCGTCACCTACTGTTCCCAGCAAGGAAAATTAAGACTTTGGCGTTTTCTTCACTTTTATGCTCCAAAAACGTCCGAATTGCTTCCTTTTCCAGATTTCACTCCCAAAGTACCTAAAATCACAAAAGGAACAATTTAGGGCAATATTTGATCAAATAAATTCAATTCCGGGTTTAAATGACCCCCTAAAAGTGGTTCATTTTTCGCCTCATCAGCCAGCTCTCCACAAGAACGCATACTAACTAGTAAGTTGTTCGCCCCTTAAAGCACAAAAGTCAACCAGCGGAAGGTAAGGCTTTTTGTAGCAGAGATATGGGGAGCACTCGTCCGTATTATAAACAATTAACAACATCAATCTATTCAAATAAACACCAATTTAACAATCACCTACTAATTGGACCTAGGATTTTAAGAATAGGGACATGAAGTTTTTTCCTCATTTCCTAGCTATCAGACAATTAAATAGTATTCCAATGGTGAATTATCAACCACACTCATAACGACTATCAATATTAAAGAATTTAATATGATTACTAATTAAAAGTTTGAAAGAACGCCAACCCTCTGACTGAAAGATGTGTGATGAGGCTATGTGTCTCTCGCTCTTCACTTATACCCAATCATCAAACACGAAATTGACGTAATGGTCTCTCAACTTTAAGTTTATGGTGTATAATTTATCAACACAATAATGATAGGGATCACAAAATTTATACTAGTCTGGGTATCTTGATAGTCGAGAAATAACTAACTCGAGTTACTTTGAGTTGATTTTGAGTATCTTTTTATTCGATCTTTAGTAGGTCACAAGTTTTGCTAATGTGTTTAAACCCACATACAAGTGTTATTATTGATTTCGTCAAGATAAGACTAAAACGACACAACCTTACAAATTTAACTTAATATGACCTACATAACAAAAGGTCCTATTAGTTTCATCATAACACGACTATAACGAATAAGTGTCCTATAAACTTAATGTGATACGACTCACATATTTAATGTTCTAATAGCTTATATTTTATTAGGACTATAATAGATAAGTGTCCTATCAAATTCAAATAATAGGACATGTGCTTCAATTGTCTCATTAGATATGATTCTAATAAGACTACAATCAATAAGTGTCCTATAAAACCTACTTCATAGGACCTTGACAACAAGGGTCCTATAAGTTTCAATATAATAGAACTCAAAAACTAACTAGTCGTATTAAAAGGCTTTTTAGGACATTGCTTGAAAAAGCGTCCCAATAATAGGTCCTAAACGCCATCTTTTGTTGTAGTGTGTGATATAACTAGTATAAGTCCCTTAAATTTTTTAAATTAACAACAAAAAAATATTGTCAAATATGCCTCATTTAGTAACTAGAAACTTGAAATTAAACAGCTTTGATGCCAACTAAATTAAACACACTCACAATAATACACGGTTACGGGTATTCTAGTAGAAACTTGAAATTAAAGAGCTTTGATGCCAAGAAAATTAAACACACTCACAATAATACACGGTTACGGGTATTCTAGTAGATACACACTCATGAAAAATTTTGATCAACTTTTATTACATGATAGTTAATTCGAGGGATTCATTTAAACCAGGAGAATATTCAGGTATCTGACTCTTCATCAGTGCATGCCACTTGTCAAGGTATGCCATAGAATCCATATCAAGGTTTGGAAGTTGATGCTCTTTAAGGATATTCGGGATCACTTTGAATTCTCCAAGAATACGAGCTGTAGTGCGGATGCTGCCTTGCCTTTTCTCTATTGCATCGTGATGGCACTTCATGGTTATGACGCGTGGTAAATTGGTAAAGCAAGCTAAAAATATATTCGCAATTATTTTCGATACCTAATCAAAGACTTCCACATATGTGGGCCACTCTTCTTGCTCGGTGCAATGGATCTGTATGGTTTGGCATATTTGGTACATGGAGTTCGTGGCAACATTTTCATGTGAGTAATCCAGGCTTTCATCTTTGTTGCTCTTGGACTGTACTATTTTGGGTGCTCTATAACCCAACCATTGAAGAATGTCTTTTGATGATTTTCCTTTACGAGCCTTCTTTTTAAGATCAGATTGTAGCTAAGTATGATATACTGCAACTTCTATGCCCAAACGTCTAGATGCTTGTCGTGCCTTCACCAACTCTTCATTTACATTGAGGCTCTCTTCGATATGTTTTACAAATTCGAGACCTTCGGTCATGCTTACAAGTAACCCCTTGACGTTATCCTTCGTTATGTTAGGAAGTGCAACAACAATGGCTGTTAAAGTCACTGCTACCAGACTCCAAGAATTTTGGGCTTCTTCTGAATATAAAGACCGTACTTTGACATTATCAAACTCTAATACTCCACTGAATCCTTTACATTTTGTTAGAAGCTTTATCAGATTTTTACGCTTTTCTTTTTCAGATGCATGAAGAAGTCGAGTTATAGAGTTGAGATTATTTTTTTTGTAATATCTTTGAAACCTTTACATCATTTTCAATTTGTAATACGTACGCCGTATATTCTTCCATCTCGGATCTCAAATTGATGTGAGAGACATTTTCTTCCTTTTCAAAGATTCCAATTAGTAACTTGCACAAGTACCAGCAACTTGACAGTAAGAGCAGAAATAATACTGGAACAAGACATATGATTTTACACGTAACCACAACCATTACTTGCAATGCAATGCAAAAGTTTAAAATCACGTTTTTGAGGAAACCGAAAGTTATTTTGCATTGACGGCCAGGGATATGTGAACTGACATGGCTGAGTTTCCACACTCGAAACATTTGGATCCAACGTTTCTCGACTCTGAACACATTTGGATGGTTCTTGCTTAATTTTGTGGAGAGGTTGATATAACTAATGCTCGTCAAACATAAAAAATTGGTGTTATACTACTTATTACAACCCCAAATAACTGCACGATGATAATTACTTTTATTGACCACTTATAATCTGAGTCTTTAGAAGAATAATATGACGGGTCATAAACTAGTATATCTGCTAAAATGATTAGTGAAGCGAAAACAAAGACTAAGGATATAACCCCAAATGCAGAAGAAATCTCTGAACAAGTAATCGAAAATTGGGGGTTATCAGTTTCTGCCATCATCCAATACTTTTTGACATTGTGCTCGAGTTCTTCCAAGAAGAACTTTATATCTTGAGGATATGAAGCCAATTTGTGCAACTCCTTGTAATTGTGCTCTGAAATTCTTCTTGAAGCCGGAACTGTCAAAGCCATCGAAAACACCAATAGAAGAGGAAAAACTATATAAAAAAGAGCACTGAATTTAACATCTCAGCTAAATTTTGGATCAACACATTTACGGTAATGGTGATTAAGAGAATAGCCCATGCTATCATGTTTACTAGAAGTTCTTTGTCATCCATAAGCCCTAAAGAAGGGAGAAAATTGGCTTGCATAACGACCAAGAAACGGATGTTAACAACCTTTGTAGAATATTCGTTATGCACTTCTGTGGATAAATCCATTGGTAGCTTCATTGCTATTGCGATAAGTGAGATAGACAGGGGCGGAGGCAGGATTTGTAGTTAAGGGGGCTGAAGTTCATTATATAACCCGAAAAAATAAAATTTTAAAAACGGATTCCAACTGTAGTTTATACAAATAAACTAGCAAAAAAACTTACATATTTAGTGGATAAAAAGTCTAGTAAACTCAAAATAAGGCCATTTTTTTTTTTTTTTTTTTTTTTTTTTTTTTTTTTTTTTTAATCTATTTTGACGCTTTTAAGTATATAACTAGGGGAGAGCAACAAAGCCGAAACTTTCTAGGATTTCTTGATTCAGGTTTTGGGTGCAAAAAATATACGTATTCGAATATCCGAAAACTTGATCATAATTTACTAAAAAGTTGGGTTTTATAAAAGGACAGTTTCGGAAGTCATATAAAAGTTTTTCAAAAATTATAGATATCAGGATATTCAGATGCATAAAACTGTAATCCCAAATTTCGGATATCCGAATTACAAAAACTTAGATAAAATATAATGTCTAACATAAAACCATAATCAAAAATCTCGGATATCCAAATTTGGGATATAACAAGTTGTTGACAAGTCCTTTAAATTTTTTAAATTAACAACAAAAAGATATTGTCAAAAATGCCTCATTTAGTATCTAGAAACTTGAAATTAAAGAGCTTTGATGCCAACTAAATTAAACACACTCACAATAATATACGGTTACGGGTATATTCTAGTAGAAACTTAGAAATTAAAGAGCTTTGATGCCAACTAAATTAAACACACTCACAATAATACACGGTTACGGGTATTCTAGTAGATACACACTCATGAAAAGTTTTGATCAACTTTTATTACGTAATAGTTGATTCGAGGGATTCATCCAAACCAAGAGAATCTTCAGGTATATGACTCTTCATCAGTGCGTGCCACGTGTCAAGGTATGCCATAGAATCCATATCAAGGTATGGAAGTTGATGCTCTTTAAGGATATTTAGGATCACTTTGAATTTTCCAAGAATACGAGCTGCAGTGCGGATGTTGCCTTGCCTTTTCTCTATTGCATCGTGATGGCACTTCATGGTTATGACGCGTAGTAAATTGGTAAAGCAAGCTAAAAATATATCCAGAATTATTTTCGATACCCAATCAAATACTTCCACATCTGTGGGCCACTCTTCTTGCTCGGTGCAATGGATCTGTATGGTTTGGCATATTTGGTACATGGAGTTCGTGGCAACATTTTCATGTGACTAATCCAGGCTTCCATCTTTGTTGCTCTTGGACTGTACTATTTTGGCTGCTCTATCACCCAACCATTGAATAATGTCTTTTTATGTAACACCCCCTAATTTGAAATGTGGCAGCGGAATAAAAATTTGGGTATTACGGTGAGGATCGAGGTCATAATGATAGAAAACGGCTCAAAAAGACGTTTTAAAACATAATTTCATTTATAAATATTTGAAAATACAATAGGTCCTTATCAGAGTATTATAGAAGCTTGATGTTTTGAACTAAATCAAACATCATTTATTTTACATCATTATTGAAATAATGTAAACATAATTTGAAGATTTTTGCCGCCCGTTCCATGCTTGCTTCCCCTGCTAAATACCTGAGATACATGCTTAAAAGTCAACAAAATTGTTGAGTGAAATCATAGAGTTTGAATTTAATAATTATTTTGATACACAAGTAAGATTGTATT
Source organism: Artemisia argyi (assembly GCA_030686995.1). NCBI lineage: Eukaryota > Viridiplantae > Streptophyta > Magnoliopsida > Asterales > Asteraceae > Artemisia > Artemisia argyi. The sequence goes on from CM060691.1 coordinate 162,549,321, forward strand.
GGAAAATACAATCAGTTTGAAAATATTGATATTGCAGTTCATATATTGCACTAAGTCTCATGACACGCAAACGTTAACAAATACCGTAAACGGCGAGTGTTTATCAAATCAATGATAAATTTGCCCTCGTGTAATAGGTGATTTGCCAGTTCCTATTTTTACTCAAATATAATTATCACGACTAATACGACTAACCACATGCATAATGGCATTCCGTCAAGTATTAATGGGACAGGCTGTCAAACCTTAAATAGATCTATTCATTATATTCGCGTTCACTGCAGTGATTAATGGCTCATGAATAAGGGTCTTTTGGCAATAGCTAACTTAGGTATATATCGTCCGGAAAGCATACAGAAAAAAACTTGCGATCTATTTATAACATGTATCCCCCTCACGGAGTTTTGAAAATAATTAAATGTGAGGCTATGACTCACCTTGATTGATACTGAAAATGAAGAAAATAAAGTCGGATGAATTTTATGAAAACGGCTTCGAAACACAACCTGATAAATAAATTTATCTAAGAAATTGACCAAAAACTATTCGGTAATTACAAAGAAATAACGAATATTAGATATTCGTTATGACGATTAAGTGATGTGCAGTGAAAATATTTTGATATGCATGATATGACAAAATATGATTTTTTTTAAATTATCCATCGAAGTTTTTCCTTTTTAATCGTAAGTAATTTCTTAACTTTTTAAAAATATTGTTATATATATTATTAACGTTACGTTAAATAATATATATATATAAATAAAAATAAAGTTTAAACATGATATGAAATAAATTGACGAAAATAGAAAATAAATAAGAATGGCAAATAAGTTATGTTTAGTCTTTGTTTCCTTTTCCAATTTTACCATTTTTACACTAACGATACTTGCGTTACACCGTTAGTCCTTTTTATATATTTTTCAACTATAGTCCTCTACTTTGTCCAATAATCAATACTAACCTTCTAATATTAATTTTTATCACATTTTAACCTTAGATTTCTGTATTTACAGGTTTAGTCCTCTATTTTCAATATTTACACATTTAGTCCCTCTAGGTGTCGTCGCGTTACATTTTTAGTCCAATTTTGCAAAAATGATTATGAAACTTTCCAAAACTTTTCCGAAGCTTATTTATTAAGTAACAAGCTTATTTTAACTGCTTATTCATTTAAAAGCTCATTTTTTTAGCTTATGGGCCTCGATCGATTCAATTAAAGGCCCGTTAAGAGTTTTAGAGGCGAGGGCATGGAAAAAGTTTTGGGCTTGGCTTTGGGTCATTTTTATGATTCTAAAAACATTTCTTATAGGCCCAGTGGGCTTACGGATTTTAATTTCTTAATGGGCTTTAGTTAAGCCCAATCGACAAAATAAGAATTTTTATATGAAATTTTAGTTTGAAAATTCGGTTTGAGTCATTTCAAAATGGTTCGATTGTGGTGTCAAGACGTGATTATTTTTACAAGTTGTTTACATGAAAATGTTAGTTTTCTAGGTGGTCTATAACGTCGTGAAATAATATAGTACTATCGTTAAATGAAATTTTAAGTTATACGTTGGTTTTGTGACATGGTTGGGTCAGTTTTATATCTTGAAAACTTAGAATTATTTACTAAGTTTTATACTAAATTTCATACGATGGATACAAATTAAAATGAATGCGTGATATGCTTGAAACGTTACAACTAAAGTGAATGGTGTGTGCTATGTGATTCCTAGGCCTTCCAGGATAGAGGCTAATCACGTTTCGTGTACTAAGAATAAATATATACGTGAATTAAACGTGCAAAGTGTAGACGTTCGAAACAAAAACCACAAAGTGCATGCCTATGAAATAATGTGTGAAATGGATTAGAAACAAGTGTAGGAAACTTACAAACACCTTAGAGGTGATCAAGAGTCGAGATAGATAGAAAAGGAACACAAGAAATCACGTCTAATGGTGAGGCGAAAAATGATCTGTTTTTAGGGGGTCATTTAAGCCCGAATTCGAATTTATTTGATCAAATATTGCCTAAATCGTTCCTTTTGTGATTTTTGGTACTTTGGGAGTGAAATCTGGAAAAGGAAGCAATTCGGACGTTTTTGGAGCATAAAAGTGAAGAAAACGCCAAAGTCTTAATTTTCCATGCTGGGAACAGTAGGTGACGGCGTCAAGAGTAACTACCTGACGGCGTCAAGAGCAAAATTCCATGACGATCCAGAAGAGATTTGACGGCGTCATGAAGGTAGGGACATGTAATATTGGAGTAGGAACATGATTGGGAGAGTGTGGCTGTGCCGAAATGCCTTAGAATAGGCATACACAGATATGTTTAGTCCATTGTTTAGATAAATGATTGAAAATAAACCGAGTTTATATATCAATATACTAATATGTTCATGTAGCATAAAATGCCTAGTGTGTATATATCAATATACTTATATGTGTTCATGTAGCATAAAATGCCTAGTGTGTATATATCAATATACTTATATGTGTTCATGTAGCATAAAATGCTTAGTGTGTATATATCAATATACTTATATGTGTTAATGTAGCATAAAATGCTTACGGGGAAATGCTCAATTATGTTTAGGGTACATATATCAATATGCAATTATGTTTGTATAGCACAAAATGTCTACGGGGAAATGCTCAGAATGGGTATATATGAATATACTAATATGTTTGAAAGCATAACATGCTTACTAAGTCCATAATCGTCTGGAGGATGGAAGACACGGAGAGCGGAAGGCTATAAAAATGGTTTTGCTTGTAGTTGTAGTTATAGTTTAGGTCTCAATTAGACCCGTTTCTCTATAACCATGGCTCTGGTACCAATCTGTAACACCCCCAATTCATGGTTGCAGCGGAATTCGAACTGGGTGTTACTCGACGGCACAATAGTCACAATAATAGAAAACGAACTCCAATTGAGTCGTTTTAAGAAGTTTATCATTCAAATTGTATAAATATCAGAGGTTACAAATTGAGGTCCCAATTGGTTCCATGTTTACGATGTATAATAAATGAGTTTTGAATGATAATAAAATTTATAGCCCTCTTGAGTATCCGTGTCCTTCCGTGCCATCCTTGATCATCATGAACCTGAAATACATGCTTGAGAGGTCAACACAAAGGTTGAGTGATATTCATAGAGTTTGTTAAATGTTTGAACACAATATGTTGGTAGTGCGAGTTATAGGCTCACACCAATGTTTGGAAAGCAAAAATAGGTAGGCTATGTTGTTATACGCCCATAAAATGTATTATACACTAAGCTTATGACACCAAAACGTTAACGTGTACCAATATCGATCGGCGGTTTTATCCCGGTAGGTATGTTGCTGGCATACCCAGGTCTCAAATATTAATGCATTTGTATGAATGTATTCACTACAAATGGGATTCGTCAATCCCAATAGGCCTATTCACAATATTTGCGCTCACTATTGCTAGTGATTAAATGGTTCATAATAAGGGATCTCGGTTTAGCAAGGTTGGTACTTAGTGATAATAAAACAATCAGGCAAGCATACAATTTAAAAACATTGTGCTCGGTTAAAAATAGCATGTATTCCCCCCAAGGGTTTGTAAAACAATTAAGTAATGGAAAGTGGGGCTATGAACTCACCTTAAGTAAGATAGCAAGTAATGAATGTAACGGTTGAATCGTGAAGGTTTCTACGAGCAACTTTTGGCTTTCAAAGATGAAAGGAAGTTAACATGTAAGGATAGGACTTTGATAGACTTGCTTCAACCCTTTTTCACCTCATGCAATCTTTCTACCCTTGGTATTCTTGAAAGAGATGTAATGAAAGTTGAGGTGAATTGAGTGGATTTAAACTCAAGAGAAATCACCAAAGTTCATGAGGTTATGGAAGTGTTTTGATAACCTAAGATCAACTAGGGTTTCCACCTTGAAGAAGCACTTGAATCTTGCTAGAAATTAGAAGGAAATGAGCAAAGGATGGAATGGTTATGGGGTTTGGGGATGCACGGCACAAGAAGGGGGAGAGGGGGCTTATATAGGGTCTTAAGGAGGTTACTTCCTTTGACTTGTCAACACTTGCTCACCAAGTTCAACACATGTTCTCATCTAAGGCCTCCTAGCATGAGATTGAGCCACATAGTGTGAATCCCCCCTCCTAGAGGCGGTTCATGAGGCTTGGAGAGCAAGGGTGGACTTTGCTTGGTATTATCCTAAGTATTAGGATGAAACTTGACTCCGGGAATTGCCAACCGTAAATGATTAAGCCTCAAAACGTAAAACCGGGTGTCGTAAAATTATGGAATTTGAAAGTATTGTTAAACATGTCCATATAGTCCATAATAAAATATAAATTGAGTGGTAGGATCTATCGGGTGCTAAAACCCTGCTAAAAACTGGAAACACGGGTCTAAAACGCGTAATACGTAAAACGTACGAATATTGCGTAAAATTGAGAAAAGTAAAATGTTACTTTTCTAATATGATAAAAGTGATTTAAAATGATTTATAATGTCTAGACTGGGCTCAGTCTAGTGTCGGTTGGTATTAAATGTCTTTTAGACATCAAACCGTAAGCCTAAAAATCACGAAATGACTTATAACATCAAGGGATGATTTTTGGTCAATGGGGGAGGGAAAGAATATGTTGACTTTTTCTAATAAGTTGAAAACTCAAATTGTCTTAGAAACGCGTTTTGTGGTCTAACGGTTAATCGCCCAAACGGTTAAGCGTGCTCATGCGAGAGTAGTACATGCTTGGGTGACCTGCCGGGAAGTCTTTGGTCATGTTTTTCTCAGTCACGATTAATTCTCAAATAAATCATGAGTGTGTCAAACATTTTTCTGATGCGGGGTCACTTAACGCGGTCGAGTTTCGTTGTACGTAGAATTTCTGAATGACGTTTTACCCTAAAACGTGTAATTCCTTAATAACTTTCACGAAAATGATCTGACAAATGTCAAACATTTAATTTGCCATGGAAATGATTTATCACTCGAGAATATCAAATAAAAATTAACTTTCGGGAAAGTTTCGGGAAAAATGAATAGTAAAAGTGAATAGTGAAATTTTCCGGGAATGGTAATTAACCTGAAATTGCGAATTGTTACATTCCAACAACGTCAAAATGAATCTCTTTATGAAGCATGGACTCGTTTCAAGGACTTACTCCAAAAAGTCCCTCATCATGGCATAGATCTTTGGCTCCAAGTCCAAATCTTTTATGATCATATCGACATCTCCACGAGGTGAGCCATTGACCAATCGGCCGGTGGTAAGCTATGTGATCTTAGTGCGGAACAATCATGGGAACTCATAGAAGATCTTGCTCTCTATGACAACGAAAGTTGGAATGATCCCCGTGACTTGAACAAAACGGTCAAGGCGATATCTTTGCCTTCAAACAATTCTAGCACTCCCGACCGTAGGATCATGGAACTTGAGGACCAAGTCAAGTTTTTCATGAAATCTTACGAAGCTCCTAAGCCTTCAAGCCAAGTGAACAAAATCACTTCTTCATGTGAATTATGTAGTGGTCCCCACGACACTCGTGATTGTGTGGAACTCCCCGGAACAGCTTTTGCGGACTACGCATCCACGCGTACCGACGAAGCGGGAGATAAGTGGTACACTTTCAAGCCCGAGCCAAACACTTACGGTGATTCATACAACCCCTCATGGAAAAATCACCCAAACCTTAGGTGGAAACAAAATCAAGCCAATTCTTCTAACCCACCTAATCGTTACCAACCAAACGGTCCACCCTCCAACCGTACTTTCAACAACAATCCTTCTAACAACTTTAGTAGTACCAACAACCTTGAAGGGTTGATGTCTAAGTTCATGGCATCTCAAGAAGCTCGCATATCTAAGTTTGAAGCCGATTTCAAACAAAAGCAAAGCGAGATGACCACTCGAATTGACGCATTGTTGAAGGTTCTCAATGACCGAGAAATGGGAGCACTCCCAAGCGACACAATCAAGAATCCAAAACCAAACGTTAATTCCGTATCTTCAGTTTCATCGCCCACTTCGTGTCCACAATACTACTCGGTCAAATCCACGAGCACGTATTTCAAACAAAACCAAGTTCTCCAAAAGGACCAATCAAATAAAACACCCAATATAGAGCCGGTCAAAAGTATAGTTGAAACACCTCCTACGTAAGACCTTGACGATGAATTCAAAGAACTTCACCTTGAACGCCCCGTCATTGATGTCTTAGTGCGTGCTCCTTACTATAGTGCCCTCCTAGAAAAATATGAGAAGTGTAAGCTAGGTAAAAATGGGACCGCCTTCGTTCAAAACAAGTTGCCTAAAAAGCTTGATGATCCGGGTATATTTGTTTTGCCTTGTAAGATAGGAAGATCCGAAGCTTTCGACACACTAGCCGATTTAGGGTCAAGCCTCAACTTGATTCCCTTATCCTTATTCACCGCTCTTAAGCTAGGAAAGTTAGAGGAAATGGAGGTATTGATAGGGCTAGCGGATGGGAGTATTGCCCACCCGGTTGGAATGATTAAGGATGTAGTTGTTCACGTAGGAAAGTTAACTATATTAGCGGATTTTCACGTCCTAGACATGGTTAGTGACACTACATGCCCATTATTGGTAGGAAGAGGATTTTTAGCAACCGCTAGGGCCATGATAGATTGTAAGGAGTCTAAGATAGCGGTAGGTGAGGGGGATACTTGGTCGGTGTACGATGTTAAGAAGCATAGTTATGCTTGTGATGATGAACCGACACCGCATTGGGTAGAGATGAATAGGAGACCGCCTAGATATGGACCTTGGATAGAAAGGAACTTCATAGGACCTCAATGCCCATTTTATCTAGAAAAAGACTCATTCGAAAAGACACATTCGGTAGAACAACTCATAGCTAGAGATGAAGAGCTAGACCTCTTTGAGGACCCCTTAGTCTTTAGGAAGATGATTGAGTTCTTAAGCGTAATGCCCATCAACATAGAAAGGAATAAATGGAAAAGAGAGGGAGACAAGTGTAACTGGAGGTGGGACAAGCCACCTAAAGAAGGTGACGGATCATGGCATATGAGAATGACTTTGTATGATCCGGATGGAGAAAAGTTTGAAAGGTCATACCATAGTAAGGAAACCGATAGGAAGTTGAAACCTAAGTTTGATCCCAAAGATGTCCTCAATGAGGAGCTCACCCGTATCACGTAGTAACCCATGACCTTGAGTCTAGCTACAAGACTCGTAAATAAAGAAAAGCGCTTCTTGGGAGGCAACCCATGTTTTGTGTGATTTTATTTGTTTGTTTGTTATTTGCTTCCGTATGCATGTTTTATTTTTATTGTTGGTAGATCATGTTTCTAAACTAAATAGTGAAAATACTTTACTTTGTTGTTTTGGCCTAGCCTTAACTCCACCTAAAGGTATTTTTGCTAAAGATAAGTGTAAGGGGAAACCCCAAATATGTTTTTAAGAAACAAACCGATCATGATTCTCCACAGTATTAAATGAACATGTATATTCGTATTTGTTAGAGTCAAATGTTTGTATTGAGTCATAATGAAGTTTTGCAGGATTTTCCAGGAAGTAGGACCAAGTTTTTCCAGAAATTTTCCGGAAACTTAGCATAAGAATTTCTGCAGGTCACTTCTGACGGCGTTAAGAGTTTACTCTTGACGGCGTCAAGTGTAAAAATCTGGAAATTTTACCAGTTTTGTTTTTCTAACGGAGTCTTATGGTTTTTGTGAATTATTAAGTTTCATAATCTCCAGGAGATCTGCAAACTTCATTCCACAAGAATTATATCTTATCTTGTTTTCTAGGATTTAGTAACTTATATAGGATGCCGCCGATTTTACGCGAGGTTGTCTTGTCTATTTTGTTAGGTTTTACAGGTTATGTATGACAAGAAGATGATTTATATTCTGGAAGGGAAGCTTTGATTGTTCATTTTCTTGGAGGAAGATTTAACCTGGCCATCTTATTATCCATACCGAGCGAATCAGGGGAGTATTTGATTTCATTCTCTTTACTTTTTCACTTTTACATTCTTTACTTGAACATTGGGGACAATGTTCATCTTAAGTGTAAGGGGAGGGTAAAAAGATGATACCTTACATATGCACTTTCGCTTGAGTTTGTTTTGTTTAATGGTAAATGTGTAATCAAACTATGAGAAATACTTGTTAGTGCAATTTTAGCGCCAAATTTAAAATTTTTTACAACATTTAGGAGTGAAACTTTAGCCATAGCAAGCGTCTCATGGATAGGAGATTGTATGACTAGCACATAACCGTATATTCAGAAACATTTTCCACCCAAATATGTGAGGTTTGCCTTTAGATTTGATAGGAAATGCATTCATTATTAGTGCTTATGAGTGTACCGGTAGCATTTAGATTCTAGAACTTGCGTTAGTGATGCATCCCGAGACCGCTAGTGAGACTACATTCGTGTAGTAGGATTTACTACATGATAAGAGGCATTAGGATCACCCTTGTGTTAAACCCGTATCATAATTACTTGACCATTTAAGTCATATTACTTGGCTAGTTAAGTCAACTAATTTTTCCCACACCCTTAGCGTTGTACTCATTTTTAGTACACGAAACCCCTAGTACACCCCTCCGAGCCTATCTTTTCGTTTCTAACTTTAAGCATTTTACTTAAAGGAAGAATTTGTTACACTCCACTTAAATGTACAACCAAATCGCCTTAGCCTTCCGTGTATGCGCTTATTTTTAGTGCATTATTGTTATTTGTTAAACCCTAAGTTAACTTTCTAATTGATTACATGGTTGCTAAGTCGAGTCATATCCTTGTACATATTGTTTTGGGACGATTGGGACTTATGGGTAAGTACTTATTTTATGGAGTAATGGGGAAGAACATCATATTATTACCCCTATATGTACGTTAATCTTAAAAGTGCTCCAAGTGTTTTAATTTTCTTAATTCGAGTCATTAGATTAGTTAATTGTAAAGTATGCAATGTTGCAAAAATCGTGAATCGGTCCCGAGGCGGTCGAGGGCCGTGTAGCGATTTTTGGCCGATTAATCGCCGATTCCAAGGTCCAAGGCCGATTAATCGGCCGATTACCTTGTAATTCGCTCCAAGGTCCAAGGCCGTTCAGCTTGTAATCGCCGATTAATCATCCTTGTAGGCCGATTTTTGCAACATTGAAAGTATGTAAAGATTCAAGTGTAAGGGAAATGTTCATTCCCTATGATGTATTATTTTGGATGGTAGGGTAAGAGTGTATGAAAAAAAAAAAAAAAAAATCAAAAATTCAAGAAAAAGAAAAAAAAATAGAAAAAACGAAAAAGAAAAAAAAAACATACGGACTACCATCCCTTTTTATTCTATGTGTATTTTATGTTTTTGTTATTTTTTATTTATTAGCTTAAGTCGAGTCTAGTCTTGGCTTAGCAACGCCACATTGTACATGTAATTAACTAAGATTGTTTATTCGCCACCAGTAAAACTTCCCTTATCCAACAAAACCGTGTATTTCATATCCCTACACCTAACGTTACAACCCTTTAAAAGACCTCTTTGATAGTTTATCCTAGGTGCTTACGCCATGTGGTGGAGGTTTGATTCTTTCCCAAGCCTATGGTAATCTATTTTGCTATGACAGGTAGTGAGAGATATCTTCCGTTTCCATATTGTAATTTACACTTTATTACACCCGAGAGATGTGAGTATCTAAATTATCTAAACACTATTTGTGAGGTGCTTATGTATGACCTCCGTGCTTGTCTATTGGTCTTTAGTGGAACGATTATTTGTTGTAATTACTTTTATATTAGTGTTAAATGACCCCTAACTTGTCTTTTGAGTAGAATAAAAGCGCATTTGCTTGAGGACAAGCAAATCTCAAGTGTAAGGGTATATGATGAGGCGAAAAATGATCCGTTTTTAGGGGGTCATTTAAGCCCGAATTCGAATTTATTTGATCAAATATTGCCCTAAATCGTTCCTTTTGTGAGTTTAGGTACTTTGGGAGTGAAATCTGGAAAAGGAAGCAATTTGGACGTTTTTGGAGCATAAAAGTGAAGAAAACGCCAAAGTCTTAATTTTTCATGCTGGGAACAGTAGGTGACGGCGTCAAGAGTAACTACCTGACGGCGTCAAGAGCAAAATTCCATGACGATCCAGAAGAGATTTGACGGCGTCATGAAGGTAGGGCGTCAAGAGTAAAAGTCATGACGGCCTGGAAATGATTAAGTCTTGACGGCGTCAAATGTAGATCAAGGCAGTCCGAGAATAGTTTTGGCGGCGAGATGACGGTGTCACAAGCTTTGTCTTGATGCCATCAGACCTCTTTTCCTATATATAGTTTTCTAATTTTTCACATTTAAGGAGAGAAGTTTTGGAGAAACCCTAAGTACGATTTTGGTGCGAATTTTACAGGTTTTTCAAGGGTTCCAAGCCCTTGATACCTTACATGTGTAATTGAGATAAGTGTTCTTTCAATTCAATCAATATGTCTATGTGTTGGTTGTCTATATCTTGTTCTTGTCTTAATTCCATCATGCTAGGCTAGATCTATCTTGTGTTTGCTTAGATATAATGAAACCTAGATGATAATTATGTGTTGATTACTTGTTTATACTTGTTTTGGATGAATGATTTATATGTTAGGCTTAAGAAAACTGGCAGATCTCCAATTGGTAACATGCTTGAACGTCTTAAGAAACATGAACCGACGCGCACTAGGTCTTTATTGGTTGTATTTAATGCATGAGCTACTGTTTACAATCCCTATAGTTGTGCTGGGCATGGTGTAGGAGGAGATAAGAGCTCATAGAATTGGGGAGTTAAGTGTGCCACCCCATGAATGGTATTAAGGAATACGATCCGTCATCCATGCATTTATAACAAGTAATTAACGTGTAAAAGATGTCTAGGGAGTAGTGAAATCTAAGTAAACACATTTTCTCCACTTATTGCTCACAACTTTAGTATAATTTAGTTTGTTTTCATTTTTAGTATTTTATTTTGATTGCATCTTTAGTATTGGGTTAGTTGATTAGCAACTAATTCCGCCCAAATCCTTCAAACCCGAGAATTTTAATTGCTTTCTAAAAATTATAAAAACACAAAAATAATCATCCCTCACCTTTAGAACTAGTATTTAGGCTTTCTAATCCTAGCGACACTATTCCTAAGCTGAACAATCAATCCCCCGGTACTTGTCACTATACTATACTACAATGATCAGGTACACTGCCTGGTGGGGGTTGTAAGCTTCTCGAGATCCCTCAAGAGGTAAAGCCTGTTGCGATTCCCACGCATCATCTAAGCTATATAACCCAAACGTTATATAATATTTCAACCCGATTTCCTTTCTTTGCTTCCAATTACTACACCAACGACTTGTAAGTCTTTGAGAATGGTTCGAAGGTCAAATTATTGTAGTGAATAAGTGTGTGAAAGAATAAGAGAAGTATGCATGCAATGAACGTACATATATTACAAATATATATATCGTTTAGTAGAAACTTTCAATGTAAACTCTTAGTACACTATTGCATGCCAGTAACTAGCTCCTAGGTAAAGTTTTATATTGTTTTAGAGGGTGTTGTGAGAGCACATAATGAGGAGAATGTTGGGGTTATTCATACCCTATGTCGACCAAGCTTATATATGTACATACGATTCACAAATCGTTTATCACTTGTATATTCTTGATCATCTTTAACATTTGAGCTTAGAATCATCTTAGGAATAATATTAGGAACAAATAGAAACAAACTAGATTCAAAACGGTTAAGTTTTGAATATAGTCTAAATCGATTTGGGTTTGCTAGAGTCGAATACTTTGCCTCTTAAAAACGTATCAAAACTCAACGTAGGAACGTGAGACTTGACACACTAATTGTTGGCTAGTAGGTTAACGAGATGCGAAAATAAAATACGTAGGGTGTGTGGAAGATTTAAAATAAACGATGCGTTTTGGAGATGGTTTGGTCTTGGTCGATCGGATGAAAACTAATTAAGTTGGATTTTGGGCTTTGGTTTGGTGGGCTTATGAATAGTAGTTGAGGTGTGGGCCGAAATAATTAAGGGTCCGTTTGAGTTAATTAGGTTATTAGTGAATTTTAATTATATTTAATAAATATAATTAGGATTAGGATTTAGGTTTAGGATTAAATGAAAAGTTTAAGTTTCGTGTAACATGTCGAGGATTAATTCCGTCATTTCGTGATTTATATTATTTTGTGAAAATCGCCAAAATAATATAATAAGAAAAATTTTAAATTTTTCCTAGAAAATGGGAATTAGAAATGATAATGAAGGATTATTTATTTATCAACTATTTAATTACAAGAAATTTTTACAGGGTTCTACAGTACCCACTTGTCATTCTGAATTTCGTCCCGAAATTCGATTTTAAGAAATCTAACAAGTGCGTTCTATGAAAATAAGTGCGGATATTTCTCACGGAATCTATCTTCTCTTTCCCATGTGTAAGTCTGTCCTCGCTTAGAGTCCCATCTTACTTTCACAATGGGGATACGATTCTATTTGAGTTGTTTTATCTCTCTATCCATTATTTCCACAGGCTCTTCTGTGAACACTAGTTTGTCGTCCAATCTAATCTCTTTTAGTGGAATGACGAGAGTTTCGTCTGACAAACATTTCTTGAGTTGGGATACGTGAAACGTAGGGTGTACCCTACTGAGTTCATCCGGAAGTTCTAACTTATAAGCAACTGAACCAATTCTCTCCAAAATTTTGAAAGGTCTAATGTACCTCGGATTTAACTTTCCACGTCTTCCAAAGCGAATCATTCCTTTCCATGGCGAAACCTTCAACATGACTTTGTCTCCTACTTGAAATTCCATAGGCTTTCTCCTGACATCATCATAACTTTTCTGTCTGTCACGAGCAGCTTGCAAGCGTTGCTTGATTTGGAATATCTTCTCTGTAGTATCATGTATTAGCTCTGGTCCGGTAAGTTGCATATCACCAACTTCTGTCCAACAGATTGGTGATTTGCACTTTCTTCCGTACCGTGCCTCAAAAGGTGCAGCCTTTATGCTGGCATGGAAGCTATTATTGTACGAGAATTCAACTAATGGCAAGTGTCTATCCCAACCTTTTCCGAAATCAACCACACATGCTCGGAGCATGTCTTCCAAGGTTTGGATTGTTCTCTCACTTTGTCCTCGGTTTGCGGATGATAAGCGGTGCTCATATCTAACCTAGTACCAAGAGATTTATGTAGCGATTCCCAAAATCTTGAGGTGAATCGGCTATCTCTATCAGAAATAATAGATATTGGTACCCCATGTCTAATCACAATTTCCTTAAAATACAACTGAGCAAGTGTTTCCATCTCGTCAGTTTCCTTGATTGGTAGGAAATATGCAGACTTGGTTAATCGATCGATGATAACCTAGATTGTGTCTAATCTAGTCGAAGTCTTTGGTAATAAAATCCATTGTGATTCTTTCCCATTTCCAGACCGGAATTTCTGGTTGCACGAGTAATCCTGATGGTTTATGAGTCTCTGCTTTTACTCTAGAGCAGGTCAAACATTTACCAACGTACTCGGCGATATCAGCTTTCATATTTGGCCACCAATAATTCTTCTTAATATCTTGGTACATCTTATTGGAACCGGGATGAATAGAATATTTGGATTTATGAGATTCATGCATGATAAGTTCTCGAATACCTCCAAAGAGAGGAATCCAATATCTTTCCTTAAAACATAACATTCCATCATTTCTTCTCACATATTCTTTTTCATTATTTGGCATTCTGTCAACCTGATCTTCCAGGTTTGACCTTCTTGTAGAGCTTCCATTTGAGCTTTGATGATTTGAGCTGGAAGTGGCGAATGAATTGTCATTCCTAGAGATCGAACTCTAAGAGGTTTAATTCTATCTTTTCTACTCAACGCATCGGCTACTACATTCGCTTTACCAGGGTGGTAACGAATTTCACAGTCGTAGTCATTGAGTAATTCTAACCATCTTCTTTGCCTCATGTTTAGCTCCTTGTGATCTAGTATATGCTGTAGACTCTTGTGATCGGTGAAAACCGTACACTTTGTACCATATAGGTAATGTCTCCATATCTTAAGAGCAAAAACTACTACTCCTAATTCTAGATCATGAGTGGTGTAGTTTTCTTCATTCTTCTTCAGCTGTCGTGAAGCATAGGCTATAACTTTGTCTCTTTGCATTAGTACCGCACCTAAACCATGATGAGATGCGTCACAATACACTACAAAGTCCTCATTGCCTTCCGGTAATGCTAATATTGGTGCTTCACAAAGCTTCTGTTTCAGCAGTTGAAATGCTGACTCTTGCTTCTCTTCCCAATTATATTTCTTGTTTTTCTGGGTTAATTCCGCCAATGGTTTTGCAATCTTTGAAAAACCTTCTATAAATCTCTGGTAATAACCAGCGAGACCTAAGAATTGACGAATCTCGGTCGGGGAGGTGGGTGACGTCCAACCTTTAACTGCTTCTATTTTCGCGGGATCTACATGGATACCTTTGTTGTTGATGATATGGCCTAAAAATTGAACGGTAGAAATCCAAAAATCACATTTGGAAAACTTGGAGTACAACTTTTCCTTCTTAAGTAACTCTAAAATAGTCCTTAAGTGTTCGGCATGCTCTTCTTTATTGCGCGAATAGATTAAAATATCATCAATGAACATAATAACGAATTTATCCAAGTATGGTTTGCATACTCGGTTCATTAAATCTATGAATACAACTGGTGCATTGGTAAGACCAAATGGCATCACCTGAAATTCATAATGTCCGTATCGTGTTCGAAAAGCTGTCTTGGGAATGTCCTCTTCCCTAACTCTTAATTGATGATATCCTGATCTTAGATCGATTTTTGAGTAAACACTTGATCCTTGTAATTGGTCAAATAGATCGTCGATCCTTGGTAATGGATATCGATTCTTCACCGTGAGTTTGTTCAACTCTCTGTAATCGACACACATTCGGAACGTTCCATCTTTCTTTTTGACAAATAGGATTGGTGCTCCCCAAGGGGATGAACTTGGTTGAATGAAACCTTTATCTGATAGTTCTTTCAACTGTTCAGATAGTTCTTTCATTTCGGAGGGTGCTAATCGATATGGTGCTTTTGTAACAGGTGCTGCTCCAGGCACTAAATCGATTCGGAATTCTACTTGACGAGTTGGTGGGATTCCAGGTAAGTCTTCGGGAAATACATCAGAAAATTCTCTTACAACTGGCACTTCATCAAGTTGTTTCTTCTTTTCTTTTGTTTCTCCTCCCGTTACTTGGATTTGAAATACATGGCATCCTTTGCTTATGTATTTCATCGTCTTGGCGTACGAAATGATATTGAAAGAAGTTTTAGGTTTATCACCTTGGATGATTAAGGTTTCACCGTCGAATGGAATTTGGATGATTTTCTCGTCACAAATTATTCTGGCACGGTGTTTAGATAACCAATCCATACCAATGATGACATCAAAACTTCCCAATTGGATGGGCATAAAATTGATAGGAAAAGATTTATTTAGAAGGGTTAAGGTGCAATTTTCGATTAGGGTATTGGTACTTAGAATATTTCCATCTGCTAATTCTATTTCATAGATAGTATCTAATTCTACATGAGTAATATTTAGAATTGCGGCAAACGAAGTAGACACAAAACTTTTATCTGCTCCTGAATCAAATAATATCTTAGCATCTTGTTGATTTAATAGGAACGTACCAGTAACAACATCTGAATTCTGCATTGTGTTCCCATCACCAAGTACATACGCTCTTCCTCTGGCAACATTATTGGTAAATTTCGGACATTGAGGTCTGTAATGTCCAACTTCTCCACAACCATGGCACTTTACTGCTATCGGTTGTGTGTTGGCTCCAGTCGCTCGACAGTCCCTTGTCATATGACCAATTCTTTTACAGTTGCCACAAGCAGCCTTACATGCACCAGTATGATGCATGTTGCACTTGTTACATGGGGGTAGAGTTCCAGAATAACCTTTACTTTCTGCAGGCACTGCTACATAAGCTCGGGTAGCTTCTTGTCGACGATTTTGTTGCTGATGATGATTACTACGGTTCTGCTGTTGATCTCTGTTGCGATTTCTGCATTGATTGTTGTTGTTGCTGTAGCTACGGTTACCACTGTAACTGTTGTTGTAGCTGCGGTTGTTGCTATTGTTACTCCCACGGTTGTCAGCACTTCTCTTATGCTCATTGATCACAGAAGTAGAACCTATTTTGATCACCCGGGTTAACAATCTCTGTGCAAGCTCCATAGCTTCTTCTACTATCTTTGGATTCGATGAGGTAACATCGCCTTCAATGGATGGTGGCAGTCCCTCCACGTATTTCTCCAATGCTTGTTCAACATCGGGTACTATAGTTGGACACAGCACCGACAACTCCAGAAACTTTCTGTCGTATGTCTTCAAGTCATTGTACCTTACAACTAGCTGATGAAATTCATCCTCCAGTTTTCAAATCTCTGTCCTTGGCCAATACTTCTTCAACATTTTATTTTTCAACTCATTCCACGAAAGTCTGAAAGCTTCATCTGGACCCATAGCATTCGCAGTAGTGTTCCACCACGATAGTGCTTCTCCTTGAAGAGTTCCTGTAGCAAAGGTAACTTTGCTATTCTCAGGACAACCACTCCTCTTGAAGACTGTCTCAGTATGCTCAAACCAATGTGCCATTTCAGTCACTCCTTTAATTCCTTTGAAGTTTGTTGGCTTGCAAGTCATGAAATCCTTGTAAGTACAATTACGTGGAGTAATTGTATTAGCTTCATAATTTGCACTGTTGGTATTATTCAAACGATCCGCTTCACGAGCTGTAGATATTCCCTCAGCAATCATTCTTTGAACCTCAGTGGGGGTCATGATCACTTCCGGGTTGGAGTTTTCGCTACTTGCATGCTCCATTTTTCTATTAATAATACAAAAATATAGCATTTAGAATTTTAAACAACAACTTGTTTAAAGGTTCTTGTGAAGTAGGGAAATAAATATTTTTGAGTCTTAATAATAATTGGGCACCATATGTAGTTTTTATTTCTATACAACAGTCATAATCATTCCGATATGTTAGATGCAATTATAATACACATGAACAACCATAAGCATAAGTTAACATTTGTATACAGTAATATCAAAACCAACAGCATAACATTAATAACTTAATCAGTTGAGTTGTTATAACAAAACGATACAAGATTATTAGATGCCACATGCGGCAGTATGATGCCTTATTACTAGTACAAATACTAACTATCTCTAATGATTAGGTATGTTCACATGTCCTCCCATCTCTAAGATCTGAGTTCGGAGCTCTTGCATCTCGGTATGATGTTGCATCTGCATATCTCCTACAAGGTTTTCCAATGTATCTGCTCTTCGGTGTGCAAGCTGGGCTTCCCAAGTACGGTTCTGTCCCTTTCTTCGCAATGATATCGCGAAATAACGTGTCTCAGAGATATCCGAATGTATCTGAGCTAACCCTTGCTGCAACTCTATCCTATCGGCTATAAGGTTATGTAAGGTGTTGTGGGTAGTATCTGAATGATTGAAATATGAATAATCAATCATCTTAAGAAGTGAGTCTATTTGATCTTCGTGATGCTCCAATCGCGTCACTACTACAGAAGGTGAAAGGGTAGAGGGAATTTCCATCCTAGCACTCTCGCCAGTTTCATTGATATGAGCTGGGGGAGTAAAACCAGGCGGATAGGGTAGTGATGGTGAAAGTGGAGGAATAGAATCAGAAATACGAAGGCTGCTGGATGTAGGTATATCTTCCTCAGGGATTTATTCTCTTGGGTGAAAATTATACGGATAAGTTTGGCTAAAAAGGTTGAGTAAGTGATCGGGTGCATATGAATCAAAATCATGACGTGGTAATGGTGTCGGTAAAACAAAAGCACCGGGATTTTCAGGCGTTGTAGCAATTTCGTCTTGCTCGAAGGGTTCTGTTTCTTGGGAAACAGCGTCAGGTACAAAAGTAGAACGATAAACAGGCGAAGTAACGGACGCGATGGAAATATCAGAGTCGGAGTCGAACATACTCATATTGAAACAATACTGTAACAATTTATAAATAGCGCAGAATAAACATTTATTATCATAAAATTTTAACATATCACAATCAAAAATCATAGCTTAATGATTAACTTACGGAGTACTGTAGCAAGCAGGCACGGCGGGCAAAAATTTATATGATGAAAATTTAATTTATTTGAAAATGTGGTTATAGTTCAATGTTTGAAAACATTTGGTTCTCTATAACTATGGCTCTGGTACCAATCTGTAACACCCCATAATTTGAAATGTGGCAGCGGAATAAAAATTTGGGTATTACGGTGAGGATCGAGGTCATAATGATAGAAAACGGCTCGAAAAGACGTTTTAAAACATAATTTCATTTATAAATATTTGAAAATACAATAGGTCCTTATCAGAGTATTATAAAAGCTTGATGTTTTGAACTAAATCAAACATCATTTATTTTACATCATTATTGAAATAAAGTAAACATAATTTGAAGATTTTTGCCGCCCGTTCCATGCTTGCTTCCCCTGCTAAATACCTGAGATACATGCTTAAAAGTCAACAAAATTGTTGAGTGAAATCACAGAGTTTGAATTTAATAATCATTTTGATACACAAGTAAGATTGTATTGGAAAATACAATCAGTTTGAAAATATTGATATTGCAGTTCATATATTGCACTAAGTCTCATGACACGCAAACGTTAACAAATACCGTAAACGGCGGGTGTTTATCAAATCAATGATAAATTTGCCCACGTGTAATAGGTGATTTGCCAGTTCCTATTTTTACTCAAATATAATTATCACGACTAATACGACTAACCACATGCATAATGGCATTTCGTCAAGTATTAATGGGACAAGTTGTCAAACCTTAAATAGATCTATTCATTATATTCACGTTCACCGCAGTGATTAATGGCTCATGAATAAGGGTCTTTTGGCAATAACTAACTTAGGCATATATCAGTCAGGAAAGCATACAGAAAAATACTTGCGATCTATTTATAACATGTATCCCCCTCACGGAGTTTTGAAAATAATTAAATGTGAGGCTATGACTCACCTTGATTGATACTGAAAACGAAGAAAATAAATTCGGATGAATTTTATGAAATCGGCTTCGAAACACAACCTGATAAATAAATTTATCTAAGAACTTGACCAAAAACTATTCGGTAATTACAAAGAAATAACGAATATTAGATATTCGTTATGACGATTAAGTGATGTGCAGTGAAAATATTTTGATACGCATGATATGACGAAATATGATTTTTTTTAAAATTATCCATCGAAGTTTTTCCTTTTTAATCGTAAGTAATTTCTTAACTTTTTAAAAATATCGTTATATATATTATTAACGTTACGTTAAATAATATATATATAAATAAAAATAAAGTTTAAACATGATATGAAATAAATTGACGAAAATAGAAAATAAATAAGAACGGCAAATAAGTTACGTTTAGTCTTTGTCTCCTTTTCCAATTTTACCATTTTTACACTAACGATATTGTTGATACAAAAGTTGGGCGTACCTGGTTATTGGGCTTTTGCTCTTATATCAATTCGCTTCTTAGCACTTTGTTACCTGCGCACTAAGAAAATAAAACAACACCGTTAGGCTTATCGAGGGATTATCTCCCATGATTAGACTCCGGCGTGAGAGTAAGTAATCGATTTAGGGTTTAGTTGAAGAGTTAGGGATTCTGTAAATCGTACCTTGAATGAGAATCGTATGATTCTATATATAGGGGCTAAGAAACCGTGTTTCTTGCTCCTTACTCTTCGCACGCGTGGTGCTTATCCGAGGTAAGGATATCTATTCCTTGAATAGATAATCTTTATCGTGTACCCGGTGGGTTAGATTGGGCCTTTGGGCTTCATGAGCCTAAAGCGTTTAACACTGCGGCCCATACCATTGTTATAGTAGCCCATTCGTGGTGGGCTTAGGTGTAAGTAATGTCTATCATTTCGGCTTGTGGCCCAAATATAGGCTATACGTCATCATGTCCCCCCAGTCTAGTGTGCGCGGCGCATAGCCGTGGGTACTAGACTTAATACCATCAGCGGTAAGCGTGGCGGGGGGTTGAACAAATGTTACCGCCTTTTTGTAGGTGCAATGCACCTAATAATTTTGAAATGGATGCCTCGAAAGTCGGGGGTGGTGTCCACGTAGTCCTTGGGATTCGGGAAAAAGTGCATGTACCTTTTGATCTTCTAGCCACACATTTACTGTGAGTGGGTTCCACGTGGATGGAAATTAGGGTTTTTACCACCCTATATAAGAGTGCCGCCCCCCTTTATTTTAACCACACAGTAAAAACACACACACAACCACTATTCATCTTCTTCTTCTTTTTGAGAGCGTTTTTTGCAAGAAAACTTTTTAACTTTCGTAGGTAATCTTTGTGTGCGTCCCACTTAGTTTTAAGATGAAAATGGTTACTCAATTAGAGGATTTTCGCTCCGCGATGTCTATTGAGGACGGGACGCAATTTTCTTCCGACTACTTTGTGCCTTTGGATGTACATCCAGAGGCACCAGATGTCGATGCGTGTATAGCTGACTTCCCCGAAGGGAAGATAGGTCTATACTCGAAATTTTTTGAGTACGCGAATTACCGCGTACCTATATCTGTGTTTCTGAGCGATTTGCTCAATCACTATCGCCTTCACATCTCTCAGCTGCACTGTATAGGTGCGGCGAAGGTGTCGAATTTTGAGGTAAACTGCCGTTTACTTGCGATAGAACCGACCGTGGACTTGTTCCGCTCCTTTTACCACTCAACGTGGTCAAATGGTTGGGTTTCCTTTGCGAAGCGCCAGGGGGCGCTTCAATGTTATACGGAAAAGGTTGACGCCCTTAAGAATTGGAGGGAGTATTTCTTTTGGGTAGACGACGTAGTCTTTCCCTCCCCTTTTGAGTTTTATACTCAGGCGTCCTTACCAAGGGATGGGCGCCCCGCACCCGGTTCCTACAGACTTGCTGACGCGCAGACTTTAGATGCCAATCGACTGGCCATTAACCCCTATCCGGAGGAGTTTTTGGTACATGTGGGATTGAGTCGCGCTTATTTTGGCGCTGCAGATGAGGTTCCCACTTTCCTGAGTGAGGATGGCCGGGGTGGGTGTTCATCCCTTGTACTTGTTTGTAAGTTTCTTATTTTTGTCTTCGTGCATTTACCAACTAATCCTTCTTTGTTTTTTCTTGTTTCCTTTGATGTGCGCAGAGATGGATTTGTTCGCGGTGGTCAAGCTGGACAGGCCAAAGCAGGTAACCATAGGGGTGCGTCCTCTGAAGGAAGGAGAGCAGCCCTTGCTCGATGCGACTGCGGGGCATTTGACTGTTTTGCCTGCGACGGTCCCTGAGGACACGCCACCACTTGTGGTGACGCCCGTCCAGAGTGTAGCGCCTGAGGTAGTAGTGGCGCCCACTGTGGAGGCGGTGCCTGATGTGGAGGTAGCGCACGAGGAGGCGCGATCAGGATCATCTGACAGCATCCGGATCCTGAAACCTGAGGAGGTGCTGAGGGAGGAGGTTGCGCAGAGTTCTAAGCGCAAGGCCGAGGCTGGGGGCAGTGGCAATAGGAAGAGGCGTCGACACGTCATCAGAGACGCAGAGTCGAACGCAAAAGAGACTTCTACCTCTGGCGCTCGGTTGAAGGTTGATGATACTTCTCCGTTTCTGAAAGTGTGAACTATCTCTTCTTTTTTTTTTTTTTTTTTTTAATTACTTGTTGTAATATTTATTGACTGCCTTTGTTGCGTAGGGATGACGCCGCGAGGGATGATGAGGTTTCCTCTCCGCAGAATGTAAACATGGAGGGGAAGACCCAGGATGCTGATGATGGTGAGGCGCAGCAACTGATTGACGAGTTGGCTGCGACTACTGCACGTCAGGTTGAGCTGGTGGCGCAGCTGAAGGGGAAGTATGCTGGGGAGAGTCGTGCTCTTGCCCAGAAGGAGGAGGAGTTGGTGACGCTCCGCGCGCAATTGTCGGATGCGCAAGTGGAGCTGGGGGCCTCGAGGGCCTATGCTGAGAAGATTGCTCAAGATAAGATGAGCATGTTGGCTGACCTGAAGTATGCGAGGGCGAAGCTCGAGCAGATAAAAGCGAAGACTACCTGGTCGGTGTCTTATCTTGAGGAAAAGAAGGCGGTAAAGAAGAGCGTTTGTGCCTGCGCTTGTGGTCTGAGTAATCACTTATGCGCCGCGTAAATGCATCAATTTTCTGGCGTCGCCATGGGAGAGACATATCTTCATTCTCTTCCTCGCGACGTCTTCCTTTTGACTTCCAGTGTCCTGTTTCTTTATCCTCGTTGTCCGAGGAATCGCTGGAAGAAGGATAGTCTCTTTTTCGGCGCTTGCGCCTGCTCCTTTCAGAAGAGGAGTCTGAGGGATCTCTGCTTGGGGATCTCCTTCTCCCCAATCTATCTTGGATCCGCCTACTCCCAGGTTTGGAAGATCCTTGGCTTGGAGAATGTTGAGGCCCTAATCGATCATGTATTCCCCGACTGCCAAGTCTGGAATGGACATTGGTACGCCTACCGCTGTCTCTAGAATTTTGTGAGTCAGATACCGCACCTAACCTATCATGGATAGTGGTACGTTCTGCGCGTCTTCCTCGTGGGTGACGTGGTGGTGATGGTTCGCGTTCTGGACCAAAATTGAGTCGGGTTTGTAGGTCCGCGCCTGCTCTTCTTGCTGCTTCTTCTTGCATGAGGGCGGTTAGGGTTTCATAATTTTGGGACACAAAATTTCCCAAAGTTAGATCACGCGCGTCCTCAGTTGTTGCAAGAATTTCTGCCTCAGTATTAGGCGCTCTGTTACGTTCAGGTGCGCCTGGCATCGCAGTGTTGTTCACTGCGGGTATGGCCTGATGAGGAGTGATGAAGAGGTTGCGCTGGAGTTCCTCAATGCTTGGGGACACTGGTGTGACTGTGGTAGTCCTTACGGGCAGTTCTACTACTAGACGAGGTGGGGTTGTTCCTGCCTCATGGTGACCAGGTGCGCTGGTTGTTCCAGCAGCTTGTCTGGAGGTCGGACCTTGTTGATTCTTCCTCTGATGGTCACGCTTTTCTGACTGCGGAGTCCGCTGGCTTGAATTCTTATGCTTCGTCATTCTAGTTTTTAGTAGTGTCCCACGGATGGCGCCACTTGTTGATACAAAAGTTGGGCGTACCTGGTTATTGGGCTTTTGCTCTTATATCAATTCGCTTCTTAGCACTTTGTTACCTGCGCACTAAGAAAATAAAACAACACCGTTAGGCTTATCGAGGGATTGTCTCCCCCGATTAGACTCCGGCGTGAGAGTAAATAATCGATTTAGGGTTTGGTTGAAGAGTTAGGGATTCTGTAAATCGTACCTTGAATGAGAATCGTATGATTCTATATATAGGGGCTAAGAAACCGTGTTTCTTGCTCCTTACTCTTCGCACGCGTGGTGCTTATCCGAGGTAAGGATATCTATTCCTTGAATAGATAATCTTTATCGTGTACCCGGTGGGTTAGATTGGGCCTTTGGGCTTCATGAGCCTAAAGCGTTTAACACTGCGGCCCATACCATTGTTATAGTAGCCCATTCGTGGTGGGCTTAGGTGTAAGTAATGTCTATCATTTGGGCTTGTGGCCCAAATATAGGCTATACGTCATCAGATACTTGCGTTACACCGTTAGTCCTTTTGATATATTTTTCAACTATAGTCCTCTACTTTGTCCAATAATCAATAGCAACCTTCTAATATTAATTTTTATCACATTTTAACCTTAGATTTCTGTATTTACAGGTTTAGTCCTCTATTTTCAATATTTACACATTTAGTCCCTCTAGGTGTCGTCGCGTTACATTTTTAGTCCAATTTTGCAAAAATGATTATGAAACTTTCCAAAAATTTTCCGAAACTTATTTATTAAGTAACAAGCTTATTTTAACTGCTTATTCATTTAAAAGCTCATTTTTTTAGCTTATGGGCCTAGATCGATTCAATTAAAGGCCCGTTAAGAGTTTTGGAGGCAAGGGCATGGAAAAAGTTTTGAGCTTGGCTTTGGGTCATTTTTATGATTCTAAAAACATTTCTTATAGGCCCAGTGGGCTTACGGATTTTAATTTCTTAATGGGCTTTAGTTAAGCCCAATCGACAAAATAAGAATTTTTATATGAAATCTTAGTTTGAAAATTCGGTTTGAGTCATTTCAAAATGGTTCGATTGTGGTGTCAAGACGTGATTATTTTTACAAGTTGTTTACATGAAAATGTTAGTTTTCTAGGTGGTCTATGACGTCGTGAAATAATATAGTACTATCGTTAAATGAAATTTTAAGTTATACGTTGGTTTTGTGACATGGTTGGGTCGGTTTTATATCTTGAAAACTTAGAATTATTTACTAAGTTTTATAATAAATTTCATACGATGGATACAAATTAAAATGAATGCGTGATATGCTTGAAACGTTACAACTAAAGTGATTGGTGTGTGCTACGTGATTCCTAGGCCTTCCAAGATAGAGGCTAATCACGTTTCGTGTACTAAGAATAAATATATACGTGAATTAAACGTGCAAAGTGTAGACGTTCGAAACAAAAACCACAAAGTGCATGCCTATAAAATAATGTGTGAAATGGATTAGAAACAAGTGTAGGAAACTTACAAACACCTTAGAGGTGATCAAGAGTCGAGATAGATAGAAAAGGAACACAAGAAATCACGTCTAAGCTATATAACCCAAACGTTATATAATATTTCAACCCGATTTCCTTTCTTTGCTTCCAATTACTACACCAACGACTTGTAAGTCTTTGAGAATGGTTCGAAAGTCAAATTATTGTAGTGAATAAGTGTGTGAAAGAATAAGAGAAGTATGCATGCAATGAACGTACATATATTACAAATATATATATCGTTTAGTAGAAAGTTTCAATGTAAACTCTTAGTACACTATTGCATGCCAGTAACTAGCTCCTTGGTAAAGTTTTATATTGTTTTAGAGGGTGTTGTGAGAGCACATAATGAGGAGAATGTTGGGGTGATTCATACCCTATGTCGACCAAGCTTATATATGTACATACGATTCACAAATCATTTATCACTTGTATATTCTTGATCATCTTTAACATTTGAGCTTACAATCATCTTAGGAATAATATTAGGAACAAATAGAAACAAACTAGATTCAAAACGGTTAAGTTTTGAATATAGTCTAAATCGATTGGGTTTGCTAGAGTCGAATACTTTGCCTCTTAAAAACGTATCAAAACTTAACGTAGGAACGTGAGACTTGACATACTAATTGTTGGCTAGTAGGTTAACGAGATGAGAAAATAAAATACGTAGGGTGTGTGGAAGATTTAAAACTAAACGATGTGTTTTGGAGATGGTTTGGTCTTGGTCGATCGGATGAAAACTAATTAAGTTGGATTTTGGGCTTTGGTTTGGTGGGCTTATGAATAGTAGTTGACGTGTGGGCCGAAATAATTAAGGGTCCGTTTGAGTTAATTAGGTAATTAGTGAATTTTAATTATATTTAATAAATATAATTAGGATTAGGATTTAGGTTTAGGATTAAATGAAAAGTTTAAGTTTCGTGTAACGTGTCGAGGATTAATTCCGTCATTTCGTGATTTATATTATTTTGTGAAAATCGCCAAAATAATATAATAAGAAAAATTTTAAATTTTTCCGAGAAAAGGGGAATTAGAAATGATAACGAAGGATTATTTATTTATCAACGATTTAATTACAAGAAATTTTTACAGGGTTCTACATTTTATGATTTTCCTTTACGAGCTTTCTTTTTAAGATCAGATTGTAGCTAAGTATGATATACTGCAACTTCAATGCCCACACATCTAGATGCTTGTCTTGCCTTCACCAACTTTTCATTTACATTGAGGCTCTCTTCGATATGTTTTACAAATTCGAGACCTTCGAACATGCTTACATGTAACCCCTTGACGTTATACTTCGCTATGTTAGGAAGTGCAACAGCAATGGCTGTTAAGTTATTTTGCACTGACGGCCAGGGATATGTGAACTGACATGGCTGAGTTTCCACACTCGAAACATTTGGATCCAACGTTTCTCGACTCTGAACACATTTAGATGGTTCTTTCTTAATTTTGTGGAGAGGTTGACATAACTAATGCTCGTCAAACATCGAAAAATTGGTGCTATACTACCTATTACAACCCCAAATAACTGCACGATGATAATTACTTTTATTGACCACTTATAATCTGAGTCTTTAGAAGAATAATATGACGGGTCATAAACTAGTATATCTGCTAAAATGATTAATGAAGCGAAAACAAAGACTAAGGATATAACCCCAAATGCAGAAGAAATCTCTGAACAAGCAATCGAAAATTGGGGGTTACCAGTTTCTGCCGTCACCCAATACTTTTTGACATTGTTCTCAAGTTCTTCCGAGTAGTACTTTATATCTTGAGGATATGAAGCCAATTTGTGCAACTCCTTGTACTTGTGCTCTAAAATTCTTCTTGAAGCCGGAACTGTCAAAGCTATCAAAAACACCAATAGAAGAGGAAAAAACAATATAGAAAAGAGCACTGAATTTAACATCTCAGCTAAAATTTGGATCAACACATTTACAGTAATGGTGATCAAGAGAATAGCCCATGCTATCATGTTTACTAGAAGTTCTTTTTCATCCATAAGCCCTAAAGAAGGGAGAAAATTGGCTTGCATAACGACCAAGAAAAGGATGTTAACAACCTTTGTAGAATATTCATTATGCACTTCTGTGGATAAATCCACTGGTAGCTTCATTGCTATTGCGATAAGTGAGATAGAAAGGGGCAGAGGCAGGATTTGTAGTTAAGTGGGGCTGAAGTTCATTATATAACCCGAAAAAATAAAATTTTAAAAACGGATTCCAACTTTAGTTTATACAGATAAACCAGCACAAAAACTTACATATTTAGTGGATAAAAAGTATAGTAAAATCAAAATAAGGCCATTGTTTTTATCTATTTTGATGCTTCTAAGTATATAACTATGGGAGAGCAACAAAGTCGAAACTTTCTAGGATTTCTTGATTCAGGTTTTTTGTAACACCCCCAAAATACCGCAGCGGAAGACTGTGTCATTGGGATGCTACTTCAGGGCACAAAGTACAAGATATAGAAAACGAACTCTAAATGAGACGTTTTTGAAAAGTTACCATTCGAATAGATAAAAGTCATAGTTTACAAAACAAAGATCCCAAAGAAGAATAATACATAAGTTTTTAAAGTGTATCGAATGGTAAACGATAAAAGTGAAAGTCTCCAAAAGCATGCCCTAAGACTCTCAGCTCCACACACCTGCTATCGCCTTTCTAACCTGAGATAAACATGCTTAAAGTGTCAACACAAAGGTTGGTGAGTTCATAGAGTTTGTCTTAATACAGTTGAAAAGTCTATAAAGAATGTTCACACAGCAAAGGCATCGTAAATCCACTCAGTTGCAAGTCCCGTCATAAGAGACTTGTAACCTGTGTGTTCACAACCCACTGCTACAATATATAGTATGAGTAGATATGTATAAGTTCATAACAACAGTTTAGCAATTAGTAGTGAGTCTACACTTCATCTCCGAAGACCTCACCTAAGTATGTATACTTCCATGGTTGTGCCCAGAAACTCAATCTGGGGCCATAAGAAGTATATATGTCTCCATGGTTGTGCCCAGAACTAAATCTGGGGCCATTGGAAGTATGTATGTTTCCATCACAGTTTAGTATAACACAGTTAAGTATAACACAATCACGTATGTATGACATCAAGTGTAATGTAATCAAGTATAAATGTTATGTGAATCTGTACAAGTAAGCAAGTAGTAGCATGTATCTCCCCCAAAGAGTTGATAAAACAATTAAAAGAGTAGGGGCTATGACTCACCTCGAAGTAATAGTACAATGCAACGGAATGTTAAGGACAACAATGCACGGTTATCTGCCGCAACCTAAAATGAATGATGAATGATCTCATTTAGATCACCAAATGATGTTATGAATGTCCATGCTCATGTTTGTATACCACTCTAGTCTTTGGAAAAACACTTGTGTTATCAAAAATATATAATCCAAGAATTTGGAAAAATATTGCTATTAGAAAATATAATAAGCTAGTTGTAATATATATATACTTATATATATATATATATTTCGTATGTTTCCATGTTAGCGTTGAAATACTCGGGTTGTAATCCTTGAAATGATGAAAATATACTCGTAATAACTAATACTACATTAGTTATAAAGCTCGGTACTTAAAATTATGTCTAGCTTATAAATGTACTTCGTAGTTTTTGCGCCAAATTTATATAAAAGCTGTCAAATATAAAGTGGTTTTAGCCGATATTCAAACGTGAATATCTTTGTCGTTACTTGTCCGTTTTACTTGTTCTTTATGTCCACGGTTACGTCTTAGTATATAGTAATATATTTTGGAAAGCTCGGCTCCTCCGGGTTACGTTTAAAGTCTCTTTTTGTACCATGAAAAACGTCCAACAGCAAACAAATTTCCAGAAAATACATTTCGTCAACAATCTTGCAAAAATCATAACTTCTTCGTTATAAGCTCTTTTTAATCCGTTCTTTCGCCTACGGATTCGTTTTTGAAAGTATTTTCTAAAAATTTTGCCAAAGTTTCCTTGGTGTTTACTGATTTTCCAGATTTTTACAAAATGGGACAGCATGTCAAAAATATGTTCCAAATCAAGTTTTCAAGGTTTATAACCAATTTCTACCATCACCAAACCTCTTGTAATCACCACATAGCTAATCTAATCCTACCATACACCTTCTTAGGGTGCCATGGACTCCTAACCAAGTTATTATAGCAAGGGAATTCATAAATAAAAAGTTAGGGTTTGTATGTTCCATTTTTGACAAAATAAGTGGTGGTATAGCTAGTTGTACATGGTTTTTAGCATGGAAATCATGTAATACAAGTAAAAATAAGATGATCCATGAAAAAATAAAGTTGAAAACTTACTTGATAAAATGAGATGATTATAGGATGATTATGCTTGATGTTCTTGTGTTTTTGTTGCTTGATTCTTGATTAGGCATGTAAAATGAACAAGTTTAGTGTTTTAACTTATGAAAAATGATGGTTTGATCTTGGATTTGGTTATGGTCGTGGGTTTGAGGAAGAAAAAGGAGAGAAAAAGATGAGAAGAACTTTCTTCTTAGTGAAAAGTGTATGAAATGATTATTGAATTTAGTTTATGTAAGTATTTTTAAGGTTTATTAATATTGTAATAGAAAGTTAATGTATTAGTTTAAAGGGGTGTTCATGTGGCCGGTTATGGTGAGCCAAGGGGGGGGGGGGGGGGGGGGGGGGGGGGTTTGGGGTACTTGTGATTTAATTAGAAATCTTGAGTAGTTTAAGTGTTAGTTTTCGTTATTCGTTAAAATCGGGGTACCGGGTTTAATAGCAATAAACGTTCACAAAGTTAACCGGGATGAAATAAAGTTATAATAATGTTAAAAACATATTAAAAATATGTTGGGTACATTTACTGAGTGATCGGGTGATTATTGTTTAGTTTTCACGAAAACCGTCGTTATATTCGTATGCGTACGTTATTAATAAAATAAATTTCCAAAATACTGGGTAACTGAATGTTATAAGTTTTATGATGTTAAAATGGATATAAAAATATGTCGGGACCATCGTGGGAATATTTAGATATATTCGTTGTGTATAAACCGGGTGTTAACGTTTACTATAATTACTTATACGTAAAAACGTTAAATGTACTGAATATAGAAATTTGAAAATCCTGAGAGTGGTATAATATGAAAATGCTGTTATGATGATATGCAGACTGTCTCTAGTCCGTATGCAGTGTCCTTAGCACTAATGAAATGAATTCGCACCTAAACCAATCCGGTTACGCGAATTTGAATACCCGTAAACTAAATTTACGATGAAATGAGTAATGCAAGTGAATGATGAAAACTTTTCCGGAAATGAATAGTGTTTAGTGAATAGTAAATTTCCCAAATGTTTCTCAGAATATCAAAATGACCTCGAAAATGATGAATAGTAAAACGATGAATAGTGTTTTGATGAATAGTGATTTATGAATAGTGTTTTTCAAAAGTTCGGGAAAAGACCTGAAATGACCTGAAATGATGAGTTGTGACATTTTTGCTGTTCAAAAAATATACGTATTCGGATATCCGAAAACTTGATCATAATTTACTGAAAATTTGGGTTTTATAAAAGGACGGTTTTGGAAGTCATATAAAAGTTATTCAAAAATTATAGATATCAAGATATTCAGATGCATAAAACTGTACTCTAAAATTTCGGATATCCGAATTACAAAAAAATTAGATAGAATATAATGTCTAACATAAAACCATAATCACAAATTTCGGATATCCGAATTAGCGATATAACTAATTGTTGACAAGTCTCTTAAATTTTTTAAATTAACAACAAAAAAATATTGTCAAAAATGTCTCATTTCGTAACTAGAAACTTGAAATTAAAGAGATTTGATGCCAAATAAATTAAACACACTCACAATAATACACGGTTATGGGTATATTCTAGTAGAAACTTGAAATTAAAGAGCTTTGATGCCGACTAAATTAAACACACTCACAATATACACGGTTACGGGTATTCTAGTAGATACACACTCATGAAAAGTTTTGATCAACTTTTATTACATAATAGTTAATTCGAGGGATTCATTCAAACCAGGAGAATCTTCAAGTATCTGACTCTTCGGCAGTGCATGCCACTTGTCAAGGTATGCCACAGAATCCATATCATGGTTTGGAAGTTGTCGCTCTTTAACGCTCTGTTCTCAAGTTGTTTTTTTTTTTTATTTTTTTTTTTATTTATTTATTTTTTTAAGTAATGGAAGGGGATGGGAAGGGAAATCTAAAAAAGGGGTGTTCTTGAGTTTTTTTAAGATGGAAAGGTAAGGGACGGGAAGGTGGAGGGGAGGGAAAGGTATGGGCTTTTGTGTGTTATTATCTTCCGCCCATATTTGGGGGGATTGGGAAGGGAAAGCAGTAATTAACATTATGGGCCTTTGTTAAATTACAATCTTATCCTTTAGACATTGTTGTCACCACACTCATCTGTTCGTAGTGTATGGCTTCTTCATATTCCATTAGTTGCAATTGGATCTCAAACAGACCCTAGATCTTAATTTAACATTATATATTGTATTACTATTCTTTAACATTATATATTGTATTACTATGCTTTGTTGTTATTGAATTCATCAGCTTTGATCTTATTCTTTGACTCCAAATGGCTAGCATATGCTATGTAAAAGACAGAATGTGTCTCCCCTATTTTATTAGAATCAATATAGATATGTCATCCCCATATACAAACGTCAAAATTTTAAAGAATTAAGCTATATTGTTAGATTTGGTTGCTTGTTATTATATATTAAACAATTGAGTTCCTCTTTGTTCGAATCGTAGAATGGCTGGATATAGTTTTTTTTTTTTTTTTTTTTTTTTTTTTTTTTTTTTTTTTTTTTTTTTAGCACTTTTTGAGCAAAAGCTGTATAGTATTTCATGTGAAGAGTAAATTATGTTTTGAGGGTATATTTGTAATTTGGGTAGCTTCCTTTCCTTTCCTTGCAACTTAAAATAAAAACTCAAGAACACAAATAAAAATAACCACTTTCTTCACAATGCCATTCCCTACTTTCCCCTTCCCATTCCATCCCCTTCCATTCTTTAAAAATTTGACTTGAGAACAGAGCGTAAGGATATTCAGGATCACTTTGAATTTTCCAAGAATACGAGCTGCGGTGCAGATGCTGCCTTGCCTTTTCTCTATTGCATCGTGATGGCACTTCATGGTTATGATGCGTGGTAAATTGGTAAAGCAAGCTAAAAATATATCTGTAATTATTTTTGATACCCAATCAAAGACTTCCTCATCTGTGGGCCACTCTTCTTGCTCGGTGCAATGGATCAGTATGATTTTGCTTATTTGGTACATGGAATTCGAGGCAACATTTTAATGTGAGTAATGCAGGCTTCCATTTTTGTTGCTCTTGGACTGTACTATTTTGGCTGCTTTATCACCCCAACCATTGAAGAATGTCTTTTGATGATTTTCCTTTACGAGTCTTCTTTTTAAGATCAGATTGTAGCCAAGTATGATATACTGCAACTTCTATGCCCACACGTCTAGATGCTTGTCTTGCTTTCACCAACTCTTTATTTACATTGAGGCTCTCTTTGATATGTTTTAAAAATTCGAGACCTTTGGTCATGCTTACAAGTAACCCCTTGATGTTATCCTTCACTATGTTAGTAAGTGCAACAGCAATGGGTGTTAACGTCACTGCTACCAGACTCTAAGAATTTTGGGCTTCTTTTGAATATAAAGGCCGTACTTTAACATTATCAAACTCTAATTCTCCATTGAATCCTTTACATTTTGTTAGAAGCTTTATCAGATTTTTATGCTTTTCTTTTTCTGTTGCATGAAGAAGTCGATTTATAGAGTTGAGAGTATTTTTTTTTGTACTCTCTTTGAAAGCTTTACATCATTTTCGTAACTAGAAACTTGAAATTAAAGATCTTTGATGCCGACTAAATTAAACACACTCACAATAATACACGGTTACGGGTATTCTAGTAGATACACACTCATGAAAAATTTTGATCAACTTTTATTACATGATAGTTAATTCGAGGGATTTATTCAAACCAGTAGAATCTTTAGGTATCTGACTCTTCGGCAGTGCATGCCACTTGTCAAGGTATGCCATAGAATCCATATCATGGTTTGGAAGTTGTTGCTCTTTAAGGATATTCAGGATCACTTTGAATTTTCCAAGAATACGAGCTGCGATGCAGATGCTGCCTTGCCTTTTCTCTATTGCATCGTGATGGCACTTCATGGCTATGATGCGTGGTAAATTGGTAAAGCAAGCTAAAAATATATCTGCAATTATTTTTGATACCCAATCAAAGACTTCCTCATCTGTGGGCCACTCTTCTTGCTCGGTGCAATGGATCAGTATGGTTTTGCTTATTTGGTACATGGAGTTCGTGGCAACATTTTAATGTGAGTAATGCAGGCTTCCATTTTTGTTGCTCTTGGACTGTACTATTTTGGCTGCTTTATCACTCAACCATTGAAGAATGTCCTTTGATAATTTTCCTTTACGAGCCTTCTTTTTAAGATCAGATTGTAGCCAAGTATGATATACTGCAACTTCTATGCCCACACATCTAGATGCTTGTCTTGCTTTCACCAACTCTTCATTTACATTGAGGCTCTCTTTGATATGTTTTACAAATTCGAGACCTTCGGTCATGCTTACAAGTAACCCCTTGATGTTATCCTTCGCTATGTTAGGAAGTGCAACAGCAATGGGTGTTAACGTCACTACTACCAGACTCTTAGAATTTTGGGCTTCTTCTGAATATAAAGGCCGTACTTTAACATTATCAAACTCTAAATCTCCACGGAATCCTTTACATTTTGTTAGAAGCTTTATCAGATTTTTAGGCTTTTCTTTTTCAGTTGCATGAAGAAGTCGATTTATAGAGTTGAGAGTATTTTTTGTACTCTCTTTGAAAGCTTTACATCATTTTCAATTTGTAATACATAAGCCTTAAATTCTTCAATCTCGGATCTCAAATTGACGTGAGAGACATTTTCTTCCTTTTCAAATATTCCAATCAGTAACTTGCACAAGTACCAGCAACTTGCAACTTGACTGTAAGAGTAGAAATAATACTGGAACAAGACATATGATTTTACACGTAACCACAGCCATTACTTGCAATACAATGCAAAAGTTTAAAATCACATTTTTGAGGAAATTGAAAGTTATTTTGCAGTGACGGCCTGGGATATGTGAACTGACATGGCTAATTTTCCACACTCAAAACATTTGGATCCAATGTTTCTCGACTTTGAACACATTTAGATGGTTCTTGCTTAATTTCGTGGAGAGGTTGAAATAACTAATGCTCGTCAAACATCAAAAAATTGGTGCTATACTACCTATTACAACCCCAAATAACTGCACGATGATAATTACTTTTATTACTTATAATCTGAGTCTTTAGAAGAATAATATGATGGGTCATAAACTAGTATATCTGTTAAAATGATTAATGAAGCGAAAACAAAGACTGAGCATATAACCCCAAATGAAGAAGAAATCTCTGAACAAGCAATCGAAAATTAGGGGTTACCAGTTTCTGCAATCATCAAATACTTTTTGACATTGTGCTCGAGTTCTTCCAAGGAGAACTTTATATCTTGAGAATATGAAGCCAATTTGTGCAACTCCTTGTACTTGTGCTCTAAAATTCTTTTTGAAGCCGGAACTGTCAAAGCTATCGAAAACACCAATAGAAGAGGAAAAAACAATAAAAAAAAGTGCACTGAATTTAACATCTCAGCTAAAATTTGGATCAACACATTTACGGTAATGGTGATCAAGAGAATAGCCCATGCTATCATGTTTACTAGAAGTTCTTTGTCATCCATAAGCCCTAAAGAAGGGAGAAAATTGGCTAACATAACGACCAAGAAAAGGATGCTAACAACCTTTGTAGCATATTCGTTATGCACTTCTGTGGGTAAATCCACTGGTAGCTTCATTGCTATTGCGATAAGTGAGATAGACAGGGGCGGAGGCAGGATTTGTTGTTAAAGGGGGTCGAAGTTCATTATATAACCCGAAAAAATAAAATTTAAAAAATGGTTTCCAACTTTAGTTTATACAAATAAATCAGCACAAAAACTTACATATTAAGTGGATCAAAAGTATTGTAAATTTAAAATAAGGTCATTTGTTTTATCTATTTTGTTGCTTCTAAGTATGTAACTAGGGAAGAGCAACAAAGCCGAAACTTTCTAGGATTTCTTGATTTAGGTTTTGGGTGTTCAAAAAATATGCGTATTCGGATGTCCGAAAACTTGATCATAATTTACTAAAAAGTTGGGTTTTATAAAAGGACAGTTTTGGAAGTCATATAAAAGTTTTCCAAAAATGAGAGTTATCTGGATATTCAGATGCATAAAACTGTAATCTGAAATTTCGAATATCCGAATTACAAAAAAATTAGTTAAAATATAATGTCTAACAGAAAACCATAATTGCAAATTTCAGATATCCAAATTTGTGATATAACTAGTTGTTGACAAGTCCCATTAAATTTTTTAAATTAACAACAAAAAAGTATTGTCCAAAATGTCAAATTTCATATTTTCGCTTATGTGGCCACTTAGATAGGAGATATTTCATGTCGGTTGTTTTTTGTTTTTTTTCCTTTCATGATAGAAAAGTCACTAGTTGGGAGATGCTCGTGGTATATTTAACTTTAAATTGTGAGCTAAACAATGGTATATTAATACAATCATTGGGCTTATTGGAGGAGGCATAACACCCACTAGGCTCCCCCTCCCTCCGCCCCTGGACTTTCTAGCAAGTACTAAATCCCAATGGCAGTACTCAATGGAATTTGGCTCAGATTAAAGTATTGTAGAGCTACATTAAGATTCTTGATCGCAGGAAACACGAAAGACACTAGATCATTACTTATTACTTCATTACCAATGGATACACAACGAAATGTGACCGTTTGTGAAAAAGGGATAATGTTAGTTTGAACCCAATTTTTTGCAAAGTTGGTATCATTTGCTAGACTTTGAATATCGTTATCGAATGTTCCAACTATTACTTCAACCCCAGAGTTTTTTTTAGAGAAATGAGAACATTGTGGTCTGGGCTAAAGAGTTGAATTTGTGACACATTTCTTGATTTTACGAGTGATATGACTTGAACAGGAGGAGGGAGATTATCTACTAATAAGCCATAGTTCAATCGAATAACACTACCATCTGAGAATCGAAACCAAATCACAGCAACACATAAATTAAAAATAAAGAAGTTTAATGATTTCAAATCTTAATAAAGATTGAAGAACAAAAACTTACGAATGCATTACTAAACCTAATTTTTTCTAACATATTTAATAGATAAAAAGTATAGTAAACTCAAAATAAGGTCATTTTTTTTTATCTATTTTTATGCTTCTAAGTATATAACTAGGGGAGAGCAACAAAGCCGAAAATTTCTAGGATTTCTTGATTTAGGTTTTGGGTGTTCAAAAAATATATGTATTCAGATATCCGAAAACTTGATCATAATTTACTAAAAAGTTTTTGGAAGTCATATAAAAGTTTTTCAAAAATTATAGATATCTGGATATTCAGATGCATAAAACTATAATCTGAAATTTCGGATATCCGAATTACAAAAAACTTAGATAAAATATAATGTCTAACATAAAACCATAATCGCAAATTTCGGATATCCAAATTTGTGATATAACTAGTTGTTGAAAAGTCCCTTAAATTTTTTAAATTAACAACAAAAAAATATTGTCAAAAATGTCTCATTTCATATTTTCGCTTCAGTGGCCACTTTGATAGGAGATATTTCATGTCGGTTATTTTTTTCTTTCATGATAGAAAAGTCGCTAGTTGGGAGATGCTCGTGGTATATTAAACGTTAAATTATGAGCTAAAAAATGGTATGTAAACACAATCATTGGGCTTATTGGAGGGGGCCTAACACCCGCTAGCCACCCCTCCCTCCGTCCCTGGTGATAAATTTAGTTTGTTGCACATGCAGATCTTTTATGTCAACTTTGTACTACATGACTATATGTTTGGTTAATGCAAATCATAACAGATTTGCTTATAGTGACATTATGAGCGAGTTTGCTTTTGTAGTAGAAAAAAATGGCGGATCTTTATGTTTTTCTAGGGAAAAACACGCCCCGTTTATTCTGAACGTTATTTGGGAGTTGAAGTTTTAGAACCAACTTTTGTTTTATCATCTTTTCTTTTGATGTTAATGCATGAGTCTTAGTTGTAATCTCCTTTGTTTTAATTGTAGGAGATACTTTGGGTTATCCCGTTTGTTTTAGTAGTAGGGGATACTTTGGGTTGTCCTGTTTGTTTTAGTTATAGGGGATACTTTGAGTTATCTCATTTGGTCAGGATACTTTGGTTTATCTTGTTTGGTAAGGGATACTTTGGTTTATCCTATTTGGTCATGATACTTTGGTTTATCCTGTTTGGTTTAGATACTTTGATTTATCCCGTTTGTTGCGTGTTTATGTCTGTTGGTGCTTGAAGACGTGCTTTCACTTGCTGTCGAATGTATTCTTCAATAATTATTTATTAGTTTTACTTTATTGTTTATTAGCTTTTAATCACCAGTCAGAGCTTTTGCAATTTCGCCGCTCGGATTGCAGGGGAGTGTAAAACCGTATTCATCCTAGTAGTCATTCTTATCCTCATTAGTTGTCAATTAATGGGTAATTATCTATTTACCCAAAATAGCTTTAATCCCCTATATGTATCACTCTCTATTGTATGGAATGCTATAAAAACAAGTTTTACATCGTATATCATTATCTCAATAATCAACAAATATTACTGTATATTTCTGAACTACCGCTGCAACTACTTTGTTGAGAATTTTATACGGACAAGAGATTCAGCTCACATATCTAAATTAAAGCTATAAGCCTCTAACTACACAGTTAGTTTGTCTAAACAGATCCTTCAACCTGTATAATTACGTTGCAGGTTACACTTAATTTTTTCGTCTTGTCTTTCCATGTTTCACCACCCTACTACCGCTAACAATGCCATATAAAAGTATCGTCAATATCATTTCTTCATATCAGCATGCAAAGTTATACAGATTTACTAATATAACAGTTACTGTTCACCAGACACAATAAAAGTTTTGGTTCGATCACCACCCTATCCTCTTTGGGGTAAAGTCTTTTCTAGAAACGTGCTCATAGTCATATCTCCCTTTTTTAGTACATCCATCATTTTACTAGTAACTTCTTTGAGTCGCTTATATTCTTGAATCATTTTGGCAACTTCTCTAACTTGACAACCCGCACCCCTTGCTATTCGCATGATTCTTGTTTCCTCCATGCGTTTTAGGTTATCCAACTCTGCAACATTAGATTAGGTGTATTAGTTAAAGGTGTAAGATTCGACAAATTTACTTGTGAATGGGTCACTCAATTAAAATTTAATAGAAAAATATATAGCTAAAAGGAAACGGGTCAAATGGGTCAAACGTGACGAAAGTTGCCCAAAGTGTAATTATAATACTTAAAAACCTTGTAATTTATTATATTACATCTTTCTAGCTCTATTTAACACACTGGTTATTAAATTAAAAAAAATAAAAAATAAATAAATAAAATAAACACCCCTCACATTCAAACTCCAAGTTTCACTAACCTTCAT
The DNA here is from genome assembly GCA_030686995.1 of Artemisia argyi. Classification (NCBI taxonomy): domain Eukaryota; kingdom Viridiplantae; phylum Streptophyta; class Magnoliopsida; order Asterales; family Asteraceae; genus Artemisia; species Artemisia argyi. Next base: position 162,587,647 of record CM060691.1, read on the forward strand.
CAGTCATCGAATTCATTATTGCCAAATATCTTTTGTACTTTATCCGGTTTCTTTCTTCACAACTGTCAGGCATAATCATTCGAAAAACCTACTTAAACAAAACACGTGAATTAGAACATGTAACTCTAGATATTATTCAAACTCAACCAAACTTATGTAAAATTAAGTAAAAAGTATGGTGAACCTGGTTTAAAGGACCCATATTGAGTATGTTTTTATATAGCTGTTGCATACTCCTCAATGTGAAAATTCCTTCTAATTGCTTTTCCTGAAGCTCGGTGTGCTGATTCACTTTAACAGTTTTTTTAAATCGGTCCATGAATCCAGACGAGTCACCCTTACCTAGTTAAAGAAGCCAACAAAAGTATTGAAAAGAAAATTAGAATTCTAAGCATACCTTGAAATATAGTTCAAGTGCATATAAAAAACGTCACCATAAGTACTTAAACAAAGTGATGCTAACCTAAATAACGGCTGAAAAAGGGTTTAAATCGAAACATTTCGACAACTTCCGTAACTTGGCATCCCGAGCCCCTTGATATTCGCTTGATCCTTGAGTTGTTCATGAGTTTTTGGTCTGCAGTATCCAACTCTACAACAACAAATTAGTAGCTGTTCAGCAAATTTGAATTATTTACTAATGAATTAGGCTTTACGACCATGGCGGACCTAGTATGGTGGCAAGTGTAGCACGGGCTTTACTCAATATAGCACACGAAATGTGAAAGTTTCATTGATTGCATTTTTTGCTTTTGAAATTGCAATTTCTGTTTTTTGCTCTTGTTCTGTATTTTATGATCTCACATTGTTGGAGCATAACTCTAAACATCGAAAATTTTTGAACAATTACGGAACAAAATCTGAAAAGATCTCATAGTTTTAATCTAATTAATGAACATCTATATAAAAGCCAGACAAAAAGCAAAGCGAGTGAAGTTGTAAATTGTGCTACACCCGACTGTAAAGCCAAGATCTGCCACTGTTTACAACTATATGAGCATGTTTATCTCTAAATGTCAAACAGAAAAATATTTACTTTTTTTAACTGGCTAAAGGAGAAACTGGTCAAATGGTTCAAACGGAGCGAAAGTTGCCCAAAGGGTTTTTTCCTTTACATAATATCTTGTAAATCTTTTTATTATAATTTCTGTGGACATATTTGACATACTAATTCATTTAAAAAAGTCTTAATATTTACCCAACCTGGAAAGTTTTAGCCCATACACAATTGCTTGTTTGATGCTATTCACATAAACGATAAGACTCTTCAACGGCATCCAGCATCCATAAAAAGGAGGACAGACCCTGTTATATCTTGGTTTCATTGTAAATAATTTTCAAAGGCTCGCTTTTGGAAGATTTCGACGAGGCTGACTCTAAGTTAAAAACCACACAAACAGCTTCTGTGAAGAATGTCACGATGCGTATGATAGCATACTTAATAACTATCACCAGAATATGCATTTAGCTGTTTTTATCTCTGGGCTAAAGAAGCTCCAATGCAGGTTTGCATTTTAATCCGCACTCCTTACAAAAGGCTTATTGCCTTACTTGAAACCGGATACTGGTGTTTAAAAACTTCTTATCAGACACGATCCAAACACTAAAGAGCTTGCTAAATAATCAATTCAATGATTAAATGCAAACCTCCTAAACATCACTTTCAGTCAATCATTCTCAATTTCATGCAAAACCTAACACAATTTATTTTAACCAACTAGAATGTTTTAACACCTCAAAGTCTAACCAAGCAACTAACCTTCATCAGTCATCGAGTCCATTATTCTCAAGTACTTTGTAATCTTTGCGTAAGCTACTTTTTCACGGCCTTCAGGCTGCACCTTTCTACTAGATCCAGGTTCCATTTTCAAAACCTACTTAATACAAGTACAAAAATTGAAACATATAACTCCAAAATATTATCAAAATATCATCATATAAAATAAACAACAACCTTGAAAAAAAACATAGTAAAATTATGGCAAACCTGGTTAAACAGCACGTCTTGAATGTGCTCATACATATTCCTCATTGTGTAGTTTCCTACTAATCGCTTTTGATGATCCATTTGAACAGCGTTTTGAACTTTATCGCAAGTTTTCTACAAATTCTGTAACATGAATGAAATCCACGAAAATTGCTTAGAAAAGAAGGTTATGTATATATTAAAACATGACCAAGTTGACCCCTCACTAATTTAGTAAAGCTTACATGTTCGAATAAATTTTATCACATCCTTTAACCTGCAGGTTTATAGTGTCATTATGCGAATTTTGGCTGTCCGTGTGCCAGAACTAAAAAAAGAATCCCCTTTAACATGCAAAATTTAGATATACGTAAAAAAGTTCATCAAATACTACTAAAACTAGGGCCGTAAACCAGCCAAGCCACTCGTTAAATGTTTGGGATCGACTCGGCAAAAGCTCAGAACAAGCCGAGTTCTAACTAGCTCAAGCCTTTTTGGGGCTCATGTAATAAACAAACTCGAGCCTAGTGAGCTTACAAGAGTAAACTGAGTCGAGCTATCTTTCGCATAGGACTATCAGAATTTAAAAAAAAAAAAAAAAAAAAAAAAAAAAAAAAAAAAAAAAGGCTTGTAAAATATATAATGAACCGAGCCGGAGCTAAAAGCAAAAGGCTCGAAACGAGTACTTGCCTCATAAACTGAAACGAGCTCGTGCCTCGTAAACTTAAACGAGCTGACCGGTTAGTTTCCACACCTAACTAAAACTGTTATAAGTGTCTAACAATATTAGTAAATCGAGTAATTTATTGTTTTTACTGTGTAATTCTCTTAAAATATAGTACAAAATTTTGTTTTCAGCCATGCTTTTGTAACAATAAGCAACAAATAAGTAATCAACATCTTCTAGTTTTTAAGGTAAACAAAGGGTCAAATGGATAATTTAACGAGACGTTATAGGGAAAAAAAAATCCATGCAACTATAAAACAGCTAAATGATGTTTTCTTATGCATCTACATGTGATTTTTGATTTAATAAACTCAATGTATTTTCTTATACATCTAAACCAATGTCCTATGAACACTGGATAGACAAACCTTTAAATGATATAACTTATAACATATGCGAAATTGAGAATCTCGGTCAAGAATAATTTAAAAACAAACTCGAAGTATTACCTCAGTAGCCAACAGAAATCGTTAAATGTGATCATAAATTGTGAACTTAGGTCGTATTGAATATTGATATAACAAAACCGACACCAGTAGTCCAGTACTAAAGTTGGGGCCTCAGATTGGGCTTAGCAAAGGGCCTTTATATATAGGGCAAATTATTTTAAAAGGTAATATACTTGCCACGGTTTTATTTTCTGGGTATCAAACTAAAAAATTTCAGTTTTAACACCTTTTAGTTGTCTTTTTTTCAAAAGGTTAAAATGTCACCTCCTCAAATGGTTTAGTCCACGTGTACAAGTAATCATGCCACGTAGGATCCAAAAAAAAACACCCTCTTTATTTATAATACTAAAATCTCACTTTCCCCTTTCTTTTTATTTCCACCACCCACTTATAAACCCTAATTTCTCCATCTAATTCATTCATACAATCTAACCACATTAGTCTTCAAAAAATATGCGCTCATCAAGTTCAACATGTAGATCAAAACGGAGATTCTATAGTCCTCAAGAAATACGTGAAATTACGCATTGTGAATGTAAGATTCCAATTTATGAGCAAGTTTCTTGGACTCCCACGAATCCGGGTCGAAGATTTAAGGGTTGTCCCAAACGAGTAAGTTACCAGTTACAATAATTAACAAAAGTATTAAAATTTTTGTTTTCTAAATTTTTGGAGTTAATGATGTTTAGAAATGTCGAGTGTATGGTTTTCTTGATGACGAATTACCTTGTGATTACTACAAAGAGCTATTCTTCAATCAGCATGAGGAGAACAAACACCTGAGGCAGGAGCTATCCAACCATATTGGTGGTATAACAGTGCATCAGGCTAGTGAAGCTTTAACAGGGCAACAACCACTTCAAGATCTTTCCATGGAGCTAATTTACCAAGAAATGAATGCTTTAAAGTCCAAGGCAAAAGTGTATGATAATTTGTTGTTGGTAGTATTTGGTTTGATAATTGTCTTGATTATGTGTCTCATTGTTGTATCCTTTAAAAAGTAAGTCTTCAAGGTTCCTAATAGTTGTAGTATCAGTCTTTTAGTTGACTGTTATATGCTTATAAAAGCATATGTTGATGTATTTTGGTTATATGTTCAACCTTTCTAATATGTGTAATGAAATGGTTCTAGTTTGTGTTCAATTATTTTGATCATAAGGATTGTAAGGAAATATTTTGTGGTTGTATTTTGTCACTCCATCTACCTACTTAATTGGCATATTGACAGTAGCATACAACACCATATTGTCTGGATGAATTATAGGTTCAAACAAATTGACTAAATTACCATTTTACAACTACATACTAAGACCACACATACAAAGCACAACAATGAAAAACTAAGATACCTTCATTCAACTACAAGTGTTCTTTAATAACAACAATTGTTTGTGCATCAGCGCATTACATTGTTACAAGCAGAACACATAAACCTGTTATGCCTTTTCCATGAACAAAATAGGCTAGCATATATAGTGGCATAAAGTGCAGCACTATATCAGGTTGTTAGCATCTATTTACATAAACTAGGCCCTCTGTGTGCAAAATAGGGCAGAATAGTGGCACATACTGCACCACTATATCAATTTCTTAGTTTTTACATACCTAAATTAAAACATAGTTGTTAAATAGTTTTAGCACAAAATACAGATTCCCCAAAATATGTGCTAGCTTTGTGTTAAAGGAATTTAATCCAACACAACTTCATTCCCCACACTTGAACCTTGACCAGCAACTGGAACAGCAAGCCTCTTATGGAGAATTCTTTGGCTTTTCATTCTTGGAGGAAGAGGTTGTGGTTGTGCTCTTGCTCTTCCTTGCCTGGCAATTGGCTCAGCAGATGCAGCTCTGGTGGGGTCTTCCCTTGTATCTTGTTCAGCAAACCTTGTATGTGTCAAGCTATGCCTTCTTAATCCACCTCTTGCAGCAGTACTTCCACCTCTTGCACTTGAAGTTCCACCTCTTGAAGCTGAAGTTCCACCTCTTTCAGTTGAAGTTCTACTTCTTGCATGAGTTGATGCAGGTTGTTTTGATCTCCCTACAACTTGTGATGGTTATGTTCCAGGATTTTTTTCACCATCTGTTTTCCTTTTCTTTGTACCTGCAAGTGAAAGAAAGTAACTTTAAACCACTATCTTAGCAAGTTTGTCACATTGAAATATATTGTTGTTAAAGTGTACCTCCTGTATGTGCTGCATGAAGAGGCTCCCTATGTTCAATGGTGTCAGAAGTACCATCTCTATCAGTACCATCTCTGTCCATTCCTAACCATGCTCCCATCCTGCCAATTCTTTGTGTGGGTATAAGACCACCACACTTACTCTTCCCACCTCTCATTTTAACATACCCAAATGTGGAAAACTAGAAGAGGGGTTGAATAGTTTACTGCTTTTTAAATCCTTTTTAGCTTGAATATCCTTTTAAAAAACTTTACGTTTGCTTAAAGATATAAACACAACGTTATATGTTTGATTCTTTGAAAAGCTTCTCATGTAAATAACAATTCTAACTTTACTTGTTTAGTTCCTTGAAAAGCTTTACATTTGTTTGAAGATATAAACACAACTTTACTTGTTTAATTCTTTGAAAAGCTTTATATGTGACTAGCGATTCTAACTAAAAGACAACATGTAATAAGCAAAGATAAAGAAAGAAACGATCAAAACACAACACGATTGTTTATCGTGGTTCGGCTACAAGGACTCTTTTTCCTTGCCCTACATCCACGCCCTGAGTTTCCAACTCGAGAGTTATAAGCACTAATCAACAAGCTCCTTTCACCAGCGGAGAAAACCTTTACAACGTCGCTTACACTTTTACCGACACTAAGCTAGATGTCGAGTTCTTTTACACGGGTACAACTACTCCCATCGTCGCTTACACTTTTACCGACACTAAGCTAGATGTCGAGTTCTTTACCAAGGGTACAACCACTCCCGTTAGTTCTTTTACAAGGGTACAACAACTCCCGACACACTACGTATTTTGAGGCTTAAAATACTAACCAATCATTTCTACATACATGACACAAATGAAGTATAAACTACCAAAGCTTATACATGACCAAGCTAACAAGACTTGCAACTTTAGAGTTGAAGCTTGTAACTTCTTGAATGATCTTGTGAAGTCCCTTGCTACATAAGAGAATCACACAAGTCAAATGTTACTGAGTTAGTTGAGAGAGTATATGAAAATTTGTCCTAAAGTCATCACTCAAAACTAACAAATGGTTTGGTATTTATAGCAAACTATTCTGCAGGTCTGGCGGATCAGGCGGAACCCTCAGATGGGTTCCGCCCGTGTACCCCCAGGGTTCCGTCAGGGCTGCAGTTGGTTTTGCAATAAATCTTCCAAACCAAACAAGGTCACATCTCATTACACCTAGTCAAACACAAGACTTGCAAGCAAACATATGGTTAGTCAAACACTCTTTCTTACCATAAATGAATATTGACAAAGCTTGCCCTAAATGTGATGTGACATTACTATTTTAAGAAATAAATATGATGTGACAAGACACTTTCTAATTTTAGAAATAAAAATAATGTTTTGTTTAAAAGGAAATGTAAACATTAGTTTAAACAAGACTTAAACACTTAAAGTGATGATTTACTCTTAGCTAAAGTTCATACTTTGTCATTAACAAAACTTAGCAAAGATCGTAAAATATAAATAACGTTTTTAGACGATATTTGTATTAACAATCTCCCCCTTTTTGTTGATGACAAAATATAAAATTTATTTATAAGTAAGTCACTAGTTTTAGTGTTAAGTCTTATAAAGTTAGTATAAAAACTTGTTTTTGCTAAGATGATGTGATATGCAAAAAAAAATTTTGAAACAAGTTTATATCTAAATTCTCCCACTTTTTGTCAAAACAAAAAGAAGAGTAGCGAAGCGGAAGTAAGCACTTGCTCCCCCTTGGACGATACTCCCCCTAAATGGAGTGCCAAGAGAGGAGACATGGATTTTGAACCTACAAGAAAAAGGTTAGTTGTCGCACAAGACAAGTCATGAAAGCATTTCATGTCTAAAACACAACTAAGAGTTGTGAAGCGGAATAATTTCATACTCATGCTCCCCCTTGAATATTACTCCCCTAAATGGAGTATCAAGGAAGGAAAACATGGATAATAATCCTACAAAAAGAAAGGTTAGTTTCTAAAACACAAGATATATGTATGGTACCATAGCAAGGTATAGTTCACATATTATACCTAAATGGTCAACAAACAATGCAAACCTTGTAGTAGAATGAAATTCATTTCATGTAAAATTTTGACTCTTAAAAAGTCAAAGACAAGAAATTTGGATGACACCATCCTACTTCTAAAAATAAAGAAAAACTAAAAATAAACTAAGAACATGAAAAGCTACAAGGAAATCATCATTTTCCTTAATGAGAAACATTTTCCAAAAACAAGTTTTTCCTTGGTTGTTTGTAGTGTTGTTTGTAAAACCATAATATGGTTGATTTGAGAGTCAACCATATGTTTGAAGGCATGAAGGTGGTTTAAATGAGTGTCAATCTCATCATTAAGGTTTGGTGGTTTTTACCATATGGATGCTTCTATTTTCTTATAAGAAGAAAGTAGAGATTCAAATTGTTGGGAAGGTTCTTGTGGTGATGGTTGTTGTTGTTGTGATTGTGGTTGTTGATTTTGAACAAAATGGCGGAAGCTTGGTTTGCCGGAAGGATTGCCATGAAGGTCTTTGTAAATTGGGTGAAACACAAATGATTGTAAGTAGGTATGACCTTGATCATTTGGAAAAATGGATGGTCTAACATAACGGTAAGCCAACTGTTCTACTAATGATGGTTGATGTGGTTCATCATCTAGTTGCTCACTAGGTTGTTGTTGGGTTTCCATTTGAGCAATGGTGTCAAAAAGTGACAAGGATGGTTGGTTTGATGATTTAGGTGATAGGTCTTCGAGTGTTTCCAAATAGGGTAGTGGTGATGTTGGTGGTGTATGGAAAAGTTCCATTGGTGTAAGTGTTGGTGATTGAGGTGATGGAGTTTTTGATGGTTGAGCTTGTTGAGAAGGTGATGTTGAATCACTTGAAGGTCTAGTTGTTGGAGGAATGGTGGCTATGTTTGTGTAACAATGTGTTGGAGAGGGTGTTGGAGTATCAAGATTAAGCAAATCTTGAAGGGTGTTTACATTGGTATTGCAATGTGTTGAGGATGGTGTTGAGGTAGTGAGGTTAAGGAAATCTTGGATAGGTGAAGAAATGTTAAGCGAAGCATCACTTGGAGATGATGAGCTTGACTTGACGGTTTTGTTGAAGCAACAAGGTTTGACACTAATCCTAGTGGTTTTTGAAAAGGATTTTGATGACTCGGATGATGTGTTGGATTTAGTCATTTCCAAGGTATGGTTTTGATGTTTTGAGAGAAGAAGTTTTAATGGTGATGGTGTGATTTGAATTGTTGCAAAACTTTCAAATTTATATGATGGAAAAGATGTTGAAATGGGTGTTTGGATTTGATGTTCTACCATTCAAAGATTGAGGTTTCAAATGATTTTCATGAACTTGTCACATCATTTGATGTCAATCCAATGGAATAGGGTGGAGTGAAAGACCAACATATGCACTCAATGCTTTGTGATCATGGGATGTGATTTGGTTGAAAATGTTTCAATGGTTTGAAGGATCCTTTAAAAGGGTTCCTTGGGTTAGTTATGTTTGAATTTAAATTTTTGGAGGGAAGTGGCTTTCTAATTGTTTTAGTGAATGAGAGTTGTTCTAATATGGTTATTGGAGTTAATGGAAGATGTTTCTCACTTAGGATAATGGTTTGACACTTTACAAGCTTTGAACTTAAGAAAAATCAAAAAAATTTCTGCAGGTGCCTGGCGGAACCCTCACGATACACAGGCGGAACCCTGTTTTGGGTTCCGTCTGGTCCGTTGGGCCAATTCTGGGTTGCCCAGAAAATACACTGGCTGAACCCAATTTTGGGTACCGCCAGATCCGCCAGGGCTGAAAAATTTGGCAGTCCGCGATTTTGACCCGCGAGACGATTTTCAAAATTTTCGAAAACTCCTAAACTCAAAAAGATAGTGCATTTCTGGTTAGGCAATGCAAAAAATAGACACGTAAACACACATATCATAGGACTTTGACCTTGAGGTCGAGGATTTCACTATACTTAGTGAAAATTGCCATATGCATAAAAGAAAATTGACAAACATCTCAAACATTGTCATTATGCATAAAAGTTCATACAAATATAATCCGACAAACGTAATAAAACAAGAACGTGAAAAACAATACAAATCACATAGTTTAACACATAAAAGGTTCTAAAACATTCATAAGCCAAACACTCCTTAATCTTCTCCCAACCGGTCTATCTTCTTGTTGAGCTTGCTTAGGTACCTTCCAAAGCACTTGAAAATTCCTTTGGTTTGCTTGAACTCTTCGGATGCATTATCAATGACGGGGAGTTCTTGAAGGTATTCTAAAGGAGGTAACTTAGATTTAGGAAGTCTATCGTCATCGCTCATGTCGGATGATGATGATGATGGTGTAGGTGAGCGAGTACGTTTGCCCCTTGCCTTTGAAAACTCGTTTATCACTTAAAGGAACGAAGATGTGAGGAACGAGAGAATAGTCAAGGTGCATTCCATTATCGTTAGGAGGAATGGGTGAGATTGCTCTAAAGAGGCGAGTAAGAAGCATTCCATAAGGAAGAGCAGGAATTCCAACTAAGGGTATGTCGGCCATTCTTTTGGCTAGGTAGTAGGCTAAGTTGAATGGTTGACCGGTGGAAATGCTATAGAGCATGTAGCAAAGGCATGTGTTGACATGATCTCTATTTCCTATGGTACTTATGAAGTTAGCTTTAAGGATTTCTTACCACTTCTTAAATTTTGGTTTAAGCTCATTGACCTTCATACCAAAAGGATCCTTATCCACAATATTCCCCGAACGATTCTTCCTAGTGGTAGAGGTTCTAACAAAGAGATGTTCCTTAATAGTTTCCTTACTAGCTAGAGGTGTGTCGTATGGATGAAAACGCTCAATCGAGTCAAGGCTTGAAATAGGCCACTGATGAGGCGAAAAATGATCCGTTTTTAGGGGGTCATTTAAGCCCAGAATTGAATTTATTTGATCAAATATTGCCCTAAATCGTTCCTTTTGTGATTTTAGGTACTTTGGGAGTGAAATCTGGAAAAGGAAGCAATTCGGACGTTTTTGGAGCATAAAAGTGAAGAAAACGCCAAAGTCTTAATTCTCCATGCTGGGAACAGTAGGTGACGGCGTCAAGAGCAAAATTCCATGACGACCCAGTACAGATTTGACGGTGTCACAAGAAAGGGCGTCAAGAGTTAAAGTCATGACGGCCTGGAAATGATTATCACATGACGGCGTCAAATGTAGATCAAGGCAGTCCGAGAAGAGTTTTGGCGGCGAGGTGACGGCGTCACAAGTTTAGTCTTGACGCCGTCAGACCCCTTTTCCTATATATAGTTTTCTAATTTTCACATTAAAAAGAGAGAAGTTTTGGAGAAACCCTAAGTACGAACTTGGTGCGAATTTTACAGGTTTTTCAAGGGTTCCAAGCCCTTGATACCTTTCATGTGTAATTGAGATAAGTGTTCTTTTAATTCAATCAATATGTCTATGTGTTGGTTGTCTATATCTTGTTCTTGTCTTAATTCCATCATGCTAGGCTAGATCTATCTTGTGTTTGCTTGGATCTAATGAAACCTAGATGTTAATTATGTGTTGATTACTTGTCTTGGATGAATGATTTATATGTTAGGCTTAAGAAAACTGGCAGATCTCCAATTGGTAACATGCTTGAACGTCTTAAGAAACATGAACCGACACGCACTAGGTCTTTATTGGTTGTATTTAATGCATGAGCCACTGTTTATAATCCCTATGGTTGTGCTGGGCATGGTATAGGAGGAGATAAGAGCTCATAGAATTGGGGAGTTAAGTGTGCCACCCCATGAATGGTATTAAGGAATACGATCCGTCATCCATGCAATTATAACAAGTAATTAACTTGTAAAAGATGTCTAGGGAGTAGTGAAATCTAAGTAAACACATTTTCTCCACTTATTGCTCACAACTTTAGTATAATTTAGTTTATTTTCATTTCTAGTATTTTATTTTGATTGCATCTTTAGTATTGGGTTAGTTGATTAGCAACTAATTCCGCCCAAATCCTTCAAACTCGAGATTTTTACTTGCTTTCTAAAAAAATATAAAATACAAAAATAATCATCCCTCACCTTTAGAACTAGTATTTAGGTTTTCTAATCCTAGCGACACTATTCCTAAGCTGAACGATCAATCCCCCGGTACTTGTCACTATACTATACTACAACGATCAGGTACACTGCCTGGTGGGGGTTTTAAGCTTCTCAGGATCCCTTGAGAGGTAAAGCCTGGTGCAATTCCCACGCATCAGCCACTTATCCGTGTAGAGACAAGTACCCGCATTTGGGACACCAAAGATGATAGCTAAGTCTTTTAAATCTATGAAATTTGGTATTTGATTTGTTGTGAAGTTTAATGATATCTTACCAAAATCATTTTTAGAGAGGTTTACGGTTGCATATAATTCTAAGATGAACCTAGGACAAATTGGCTCATCGATATCAAGGAGACACTCAAAGTTGATTGCGGCAAAGCTTTGGCGAATAGATGTTCCTTCTAGAAAGGATGGATCAATGGTTCTACCTTCGTGAACATAGCGTTTTTCTAGTGCCTTAAAGGTTTCTACTTGAACTTTGTTGAGACCTTTGGTCCTATGGTGTTTGGGCATGTACTTAAGGGTTTCTTTGTGATCGGATTTATTTGCGTGAGGTATGTTGATTCCTAGAAAACACAAAATTATATGTTAATGACTTTTAACAATGTGGATGTTCTAATATGTTCCTATATGCAAACAATGTGAAGACTTGGTTATCTTGACTCATTTTGATTCCCAAATTGTTTTGTCTTGCAAGTTTTGTTAAAAAAAAACAAAAGATAACCAACACTCTCCTAATTGAATGTGTCTTCGATTGAATGTACCCGAAAATACATATTAGTTATGTATCCCCTTTAGCATTCAAGAGATAGTATGCAAGTGATGTTTTAATGATGTTTTTCATTTGTTTTAACAATGTGGTGATGAATCATGTTCTAGTCTTGGATTGCGATTTTTGAAAGACAATGCACTTGTTGTGTTTGGCAAATCAAAGTAATAACAAAAAGGATACAATTCTTAACTAATGGAAGACATGATTGGCTAGCCACCAAGTTTTTCATGAATTGAGAAGTTTGATGCATAAACCCTAAGATTCTAGTTAGTGAATGTAAATAAGAATGTTATACTTGAATCAAAAATGCAATTGTGATTAGAACACTTACAAAGTTAGTTGGATTTGAAGAGATTGGATTGAAAGCCCTAAATTTCGTGAGGTTATGTGTTTTTGAGAGGGTGATGGCTGTTTGAAAGTGAATGATTAAGTTAAGAGGGTGTTTGGTTTTGAAATTAAAAATAAAACATTATGTAGCTTTGGCGGACCAGGCGGAACCAAAAAGTGGGTTCCGCCCGTATGGTCTGAGGGTACCGTGGGGGCTGCAGGGAAGAATTCAAAAGGGATTGTCTTGATTTTTGTGGTTTTATCCTAATGCTCAAAACTAAGGTTTTAGATCTTATGAGTCTTTGACTAAGCCTAGGAATGATGAATGCTTCACATTCGAGAGGTTTTGTGAAAACGTTGATAGAATGGTTAACGTAGAAGACTTTCTTTGTTAAGACGTTCCTCAATGAACAATCTTACCAAGGCGATGATGATGGATCACAATATGTCTATTAAGACCATAATGGATTGAATTGTTGCCGAAGTCGATGATTCCTTTGTTGAAGGGATAACAATGTTGATAAAAGAATTCCGTTGTTGACACGAATTTGCTTGTTCAAGCGGAGCTTGTTGATGTGCTTCTCCATCCGAAAGTAATTTGAGAACCTTACGTGTTTTGGAGAATCATTGGGTAAGTAAGTATAAAAGTGCAAGTACCGCTTGTGCTTTTCTTATCAACTTATTTCCGGCATAATTGCATTTGGAATACACTATGGTTTCTATTCCCGTTCTTTTGGGATACCATAATCCTAGTTGTGTAGTACCTTATGATGGATCCAAACAAGCTCAACTAAAGAGTTGTTTTAGGATCTTCTTTAACTCGAGCACATAGACAAATGCTAAACATAATGTTGGATCTAATTGTTATGAGAACAAGTAGTTTTCTGAACATTTCTCTACGTTTAGTTTTACCTACGGATTTACTAATCTCATTCTTGATAAGTCATCAATAACTTAACCATTGAGAACAAGCGAGTAACTAGGAATGTCTTTAAGTTAAAATCCCTTGCTTTTGGAGCTTGCTTTTATAATCAAAAAGACTTTCAAATATTGACACTTATAATCACATGATTACTTTGAAACATTTATTTTGTTTCATTAGTTGTTTTATTTTAAATTCCAAAAACTGTTATTGTTGAATTTGTTTAGACACAACAATGACCTATAAATCAAGTTTTATAACTTATGTCAATTTTGCTTGATTCAATGTTTGACTCAAGATGAGAAGATGTTATTTTGTACTTTTATTCTTAATGTTTTACACAACATACTTGTCTTGCCATCATTGGACTTTCGACTAAGTCATCATCTACCAAAGATGATATCTTAGAAGCAGGAGATTACTCGTTAAATGTTATATTCAACGACTCCTCGACTCTTTGGGTTTTCTTACTTAAGACACTGTGAACTCTACTTGTTCTGAAAAAGTCCAAGAGGTACAACATCATAAGACTAAGTGTCACATTTGATGTGTAAATCCTAGATGTTGAAAACTCATTTTCTTCCACACATTCTAATGTGATTTATTTCACCTTGTGTGTTTTATGTGAGATTATCATAAAGGAGTGATCGAAGAAAAACACAATTTAAGACTCAAAGTATAGTGTTTGAGAATGTTGTTTAACAAAGGTTTGTTTTACAAGCATCACAAAAGTGTTAGACATTTTAACACTTAGGAAATTCTTAGTTAGCTCACTTATAAGCAAGAGTTGAGTGAGACTCACTCAAGAGTTTCTCGTGTTTATCTCTTGATGGTTAAAGAACCAAAACACCGTATATCTCCTACTAGTACTAATGACGAAATTCCTTGTTGCATAGAATCTAATCTTAGTTATTACTAATAGCAAGTAAACACTTTTAGAGTATTACTAATAACACATATTCCAACACATAATACTAGAGACAAGAGACAATCAAAGTCAAGTTGAAGTAATGCGTACCTTTTACATTGCATAGAGATGTTATCAAGAGGATAAACACAACGCGTAAAATCATGGTTTGACGACACGCTTTGAAACTCAATTACTCATGTATCCAAGAAGGTTAGATAATCATGTAAAAGCATAGAGCATGATAATCTTAAACCTTTTATCATGAGTTTCTATTAGAGATTGAATTATCTCTAAATCTCTCTTCTAGGTTAGACAAATTTTACTTGTTTTGTTTTACTAGTTAATGGTGCTTTTGAGTTAAGTCCTAATCCGGTTTTATCTTTAAACAACCTTTGACTCCTCAACAATCTTTCAAGAGATTTTGAGCTTTCATCAAATTTAACTAATATTTTTCCTTTCGCATTTTGTTTTTTAATCTTATGTTTGTAATCTAGACACAATTTACATTCTAGATCAATTTCAACATTACTCTCAATTCTAGACATTTTATCTTCTAACAAGATTTCCTTTTCAAAGATATTCTTAAAAGATTTTGAAGACTCGTTCTTGAAGATAGTTTTTAGGTCCATGTTGCATAAATGTTTAGACTCATTTTCTAGTTTAGAAAACTCTAGGATAAATTTGTCAAAGCAAAAGTGTTTGGTTTTAAAATGTACCTTGCTTGATGTTTTATCTAGTTGAGAATCACAAACCGGATGGTTGGCTTCATCTTCATCCGTGTTATTCCATGAACCGTAAGCAAGTCCACTATGAGCTCGACATGAGTAATCATCTTCACTTACACCTTCATTTAAAACATTTAAACTAGTAGTACATGTATTTATCTCAACTAAATGTCTATCTATTAATATTTCTAAGACTTCTAATTCATATGTGAGATCAAATTGATCATCTTTGACTTGACATATTTCTTGATGAAAGTTTAACATGTTTTCCAAATATCATCAGTCGTTTGACAAAAATACATTCTTTCATATTTGGTACAAAAGCTTTATTATTTTTGTCAAGTTTAAGATAGTTATCTTGGTTTTCAAAACTTGTTTTCTTTGGTTTGAAATCACCAAAAAAAATAATATGCCGAAGATCTTGATCAATTGATTTCACATAGTTTTCAAAATTACTTTTCCATTCAAGTAAGTTTTCTTATTCAAATAGCGGTGGGTTTTGAATAGGTTGCCCTTCTTCGAGATTTTCAAAATCCATGGATTGATCCAAGTTTTAAAATACATTCTATTTTAAAGATCTTGAGTAACGTAGCTCTTGATGCCAATTGTGGAAAACTAGAAGGGGGGTTGAATAGTTTACCGCTTTTTAAATCCTTTTTAGCTTGAATATCCTTTTAAAAAACTTTACGTTTGCTTAAAGATATAAACACAACGTTATATGTTTGATTCTTTGAAAAGCTTCTCATGTAAATAAAAATTCTAACTTTACTTGTTTCATACTTTGAAAAGCTTTACTTGTGATGATCCTAACTTTGCTTGTTTAGTTCCTTGAAAAGCTTTACATTTGTTTGAAGATATAAACACAAATTTACTTGTTTAATTCTTTGAAAAGCTTTATATGTGACTAGCGATTCTAACTAAAAGACAACATGTAATAAGCAAAGATAAAGAAAGAAACGATCAAACCACAGCACGATTGTTTATCGTGGTTCGGCTACAAGGACTCTTTTTCCTTGCCCTACATCCACGCCCCGAGTTTCCAACTCGAGAGTTATAAGCACTAATCAACAAGCTCCTTTCACCGGCGGAGAAAACCTTTACAACGTCGCTTACACTTTTACCGACACTAAGCTAGATGTCGAGTTCTTTTACACGGGTACAACTACTCCCATCGTCGCTTACACTTTTACCGACACTAAGCTAGATGTCGAGTTCTTTACCAAGGGTACAACCACTCCCGTTAGTTCTTTTACAAGGGTACAACAACTCCCGACACACTACGTATTTTGAGGCCTAAAATACTAACCAATCACTTCTACATACATGACACAAATGAAGTATAAACTACCAAAGCTTATACATGACCAAGCTAACAAGACTTGCAACTTTAGAGTTGAAGCTTGTAACTTCTTGAATGATCTTGTGAAGTCCCTTGCTACATAAGAGAATCACACAAGTCAAATGTTACTGAGTTAGTTGAGAGAGTATATGAAAATTTGTCCTAAAGTCATCACTCAAAACTAACAAATGGTTTGGTATTTATAGCAAACTATTCTGCAGGTCTGGCGGATCAGGCGGAACCCTCAGATGGGTTCCGCCCGTGTACCCCCAGGGTTCTGTCAGGGCTGCAGTTGGTTTTGCAATAAATCTTCCAAACCAAACAAGGTCACATCTCATTACACCTAGTCAAACACAATACTTGCAAGCAAACATATGGTTAGTCAAACACTCTTTCTTACCATAAATGAATATTGACAAAGCTTGCCCTAAATGTGATGTGACATTACTATTTTAAGAAATAAATGTGATGTGACAAGGCACTTTCTAATTTTAGAAATAAAAATAATGTTTTGTTTAAAAGGAAATGTAAACATTAGTTTAAACAAGACTTAAACACTTAAAGTGATGATTTACTCTTAGCTAAAGTTCATACTTTGTCATTAACAAAACTTAGCAAAGATCGTAAAATATAAATAACGTTTTTAGGCTATATTTGTATTAACACCAATCTTACCTTTCTTCTTTGTTTCAAAATTTCTACCCATGTGCTGAACTCTCCCATCAGAAAATGTAAACACACTATTTCTATTAGTTTCACCCATTTCAAACTCATCAATGTTATTGTTAACAAATGCAGGTATATCACTTTCATCAACCAAAGGTTCCTCTGTGGGTATCACCTTTCTTGGTCTACCTACTTTTCCTTTTGCTTTGGGTGGTTTGGTTACTGGTTGGTTGCTACAACCCTTCTTGTTATGGCCACTCTCCCCACAGTTATGGCAAGTCATTGGTATACCTGCCCTTGATATCTTATTACCTGACTTAGGTTCATGAGAAGCCCTAACCCTTTTTTTTTCTTTGGCCTACCAGCCATCTTCTTTGGTATTGGGCCCAAGATCCTTGATAAGTTACTACAATCAGGCCAGAAGTGTATCCCATCCACTGGTTTAATGTACTCACTATAGGCTAGCATATACCTATCCTTTCTAAAGCAATCAGGGACATATTCCTCAACATATTTTCCTAGTATAAAAATACAGGCTATTGCATGTGAACACGGCAAACCTGATAATTGCCACATCCTGCAAGAGCATGTTCTCTTTGGCTCATCTACCTTGAAAGCATCATAACCCTTTCTGACTTCAAACGTATTTCCACCACATGGGATCACATGCCAAAACCTTGTAAGAAAATGCAGAAAAAGCATACAATTATTAGTTTCCATTATAAGCAGATAACAGAAAACATTCTTGATAAGTATTGTCAAATAGGAAAGTACCTTTGGTAATCCTTGGACACTTCTAAGACCTTCTGGATGTTCGGACAAATGTCACTAGTCCATTTTTCACAGAGCATTCTCATTGTGTTCATCCGCTCCATGACTGTCACTCTTATGGACTCTAACATAGTGATTATTGGTTTATCCCTAACAATGCACAAAACTGAGTTAAAACACTCGCTAAAACCATTTTCGATTGCCTCGCAGCATACACCTTCTCTAAAGTAAGCTCTAGACCAAGTCTTTGCGTCTTTTTTCTCTAAGTACTCATGTGCTTTGGGATTAGCAGCCTTTATCTTCTCCATAATTCTCTGAAACTTTTGAGGATATGAAGCTTTGGATGCACCCCAGAAGAGACCGCGAAACTCTTCGCCAGCGTATTGATTTCTGAAATTTTCATATATATGGCGTGCAATTGCCGATGCTCTGCTAAAGGCATTACCTCTTTAACTGCTTCAATTAGACCCTTCAAAAAATTTTGTGAACCAAATTAGAAATTCATTGTTGAGCAGAATGATAAATTGTATCAGAAATAGTAAAGTAAACAACTATACGCATACCTTATGTTGATCAGACATCAATGTCACATCATACCCAAAAGGAATCATCAAATCATCAGCTAACAACTTAAGAAACCAAGTCCAATTGTCTTTATTTTCAATGGTAACCATTGCCCATGCCACAGGGAATATATGGTTGTTACCGTCTCTTCCAACCGCTGTTAAAATCTCTCCACAATTTGGCTTCTTCAAAAAACATCCATCTAATGCAAGTATCTTTCTACATCCCTTTATCCAACCCTCCTTTAAAGCATGGAAACAGACATAGAATCTGTCAAAATAGGTATTGTCATCTGGGTTAACTAACACACCTATTTTGACCGTCGAACCCACATTTGATTGATGGATTGCCTTTGCATATGACCTTAGCAGTCCATAATGGTCTTGAATAGCAGCTTCACCTTCAATACAAGCATACTTCTTTGCATTCAAACACTGAGTAGAGCTGACTCTACATTGGTATTTCTTCATAACCAATTCTTGGATTTGAGCAATAGTAATTTTTGGGTTCATCCTTATTTTGTCACCAAAGTTCCTTCCAAGCCACTTGTACGTAACAAGCCTTCCATAATTGAAGTCGCGTACACATGTATGCTCATCAATCATTGAAATAACTTGAAAACTACTCAAACTGTTCACCCACTTTGCGTAGATTCTCCACTTGCATTCATTAACCTGTGAACAACTTGGTTACTTGTGAAAGTTCCTTTGTTTCCCCTTGCTTGGATCCTTTAATGTTTCTTTCCTTCTACCACACTTACCGATAATCATTTTTTTCGTACTCTTTTCATACCACAAGGAAAACCCATTTGCCAATGCATAATAGGTAAGTGCTTCCTTAAACTGGTCAACGTTCACGTACTTTTCACCAAGCTGTGAGTCAAAAATAAATTTTGTAATTAGTAAAGTAATAGATATATCAGAAATCAAGTGTGAACAAAGTTAAAATAGTACCTTAGGTTTCTTGAGTCTCCAATGTGTCTGATCATCATAGATTGGAAACTTATCATCTGGTTTCTCCACCATCACAAAAGGGTTTGAGACTCCCTCCTCATTGTGTTTCAGTTTACGCATTAGACCTTCCATATAATGTTCATGTTCTCTAACTGTCTCACCAAAAGTGTCACCTACATGATCAATACACGGTGCCATATCATCGTAACCAGGTGGTTCAACATCATCAGTACCTTCGTCTGTATAGTCTTTTGACTTAAGCTTTCTTTTTATAAGCTCAATGACTTCATCCTCAATATCACTCAGATAATCAAAAGACTTATCAGATTCATGACTCTCAGTTTCAGAAGAATAATAGCCACTTTCATAACATTTTTCAGACTCATAAGCCTCAGAGTGATCACTGTCACTTTCTGAAGATATAGGAGCAGCATTTTCTCTAATTACGATACCAGTACTCCTAGGTGCACTTTTTCTTTTCCTATTGTTAAGAATGTCTTGTTTTGTTAGTACACCTTTACCTTTGTTGAGGGTCTTTTGTCTAACAAGTACTTGATCATCAATACTAAGATCATTAACCCTATCTTCTTCTACGACATTTTCAACCTCAGCCCTATGATCATTAACCCTATGTTCTTCTACGACATTTTCAACCTCAACCGTATGATCATCAACCCTAAGATCATTAACCCTATGTTCTTCTACAACATTTTCAACCTGATCAACAACTACATTGTCCCTGGGCAAAGACCGAACCTCATTCTCCAAATCATTAGACTTAGCAATAAGGTCTTCCTGACCTACCTCATTGTCATCTTAAATTACTGGAACATCACAACCTGTATCATACTCATCATAGGTAGCAGTAAACAAAGCCTTGCCCTTAAAACCATTTCTAGCAGGTCTAGAAAACTTAGTGGGAGACCTTAAAAAGGTAGATTTTGCTTCTTCCTCAGCCTATGCAATGAGCTCCTCAACAGACATATTACCAGCATGTTTCTTTTTAGTTTCATGATCTTTCCTAGCAGATGTTACTTCTTCATCTGAACCTTCTAAGAATAAGTTGTGATAATAGTATTCAGCTAATAGTTGGGGTTCATGGGCTACATACAAGTGTAAATACTCAGTCTTTTTCGCCATATCATACACAACTTGAAGATCTGAATCCTTTTCAATTATCATTAACCCACCCCCGTCTATGTCTAACTCGGGTATGTAACTAAACACAGCCCAAATATTATCTTTCAACTTATCAACTAAAATGTTGCACAATTCATTAAACCTCAACTGTTGGTTGAGCAAGCTTTCATGATAGTTACTTGGCCTTGTTCATACCTGAGAGGATCAAAGAAAAATACACCACCATGGTGTATTTTGAAGACAACATCTTCTTCTGGTGTATCCATTACACCTGAAATAACATAAAACAATATTAAAATATAGAAAACCCTAATTTTTCGAAACCCTAGAAACTGAAAAATAAAGTATTTCAATAATTTATTACAATTGGGGTAACAAAACATTAAATACACGACATGAATTACCTTTTTACAATAACAATTATAAAAAAAAACTGCAATCAAGTTGAAGTATTCAATGTGGGGGACCAATTAGGGTTTCATAAGTTTTTTTTGGGGATCTTGCATAAGATCTGTGTCTGATTATATGGGTTTTATAATCAAAAAGGTAACTAATTTATTAATCAAATGAAGTACAGATTTGGTGATGTGGATGAGTTTGTGTGTGATTTTGTGGAGGGCGTGTGGAGTGTGTACGAGGAAGAAGGCGGGAGATGATGTGGATGTGGAGTAGTATATGAGTCAACCGGGGTACCGTTTGTGAAGGTGACATTTTAACCTTTTAGTGATAAAAAGACAACTAAAAGGTGTTAAAACTGAAATTTTTTAGTTTGATACCCAGAAGATAAAACCGTGGCAAGTATATTACCTTTTAAAATAATTTACCCTTATATATATATATATATATATATATATATATATATATATATATATATATATATATATATATATATATATATATATATATATATATATATATATATATATATATATATATATATATACGATTTTTAGAGCCTTACTAGCATTTTGGTCCTGAGTGCTAGCCCAGTAGCATGCGCATGCCCGAGACCGAGAACCAGGTTGAAGTTGAAGCGTTGAACCCTTGACCTTGTGCTTGTTAGGTGACACAAATTGATTGCCATATTTTGAAGCCATCACAATTTTGTGGCTACAGTGCCCTAAACCTAGGACCTTGTGCTTGCCCACAGTCGAAGATAAATAATACCTTGAGACACAAAATGTATATTGATTGCTTAATTTTGAAGCCTTCAAAAATTTTGAGGGCACAGATGGTTGCACACCTCGCACACTCTCATATACGATTCTACTAAGACTGGCATGCTGGTTAATAAGCCATGTGGGTACCGATAAGCTACAACCCAAATGGTTAGAGATTCTTGTTGTATATGACACTTTCATTTTTTGAGTGTGATGAACCTACGAATTACTAAATTGCAAATTAAACACAGATATGTAAGTGTATAACAAGATCATGAAGGAATTTAGCACGTATATATGAAAGTCTTTCTTCGCGTTGTAGACTTATAGAATCAACGAGGTTCCAAGTACAATTTTGATATATAGGCTATTAGAATCAACATGTGGATGTGGCCTCACAATCACACATATTAGCATTGCATAATGCAGATTCGATAGTTCATTAGCAATCTTTACCACCTTTGTGATTCCTTGTTTCTATTTGAATAGGAGTGTTAAAACATTATCATAGTTGTTAACAAAATTATAAACAGGTTTTGCAACAATCGTCGTGTGAGAGAACAATTACACATTTGCATATCTAAAGATATATCTGAACTAATTAATCATTGATGCCATATCCTTTGATTTTGGGTATAATAGTATCGAAATCATTGGTCTTTACAATCAACATGATCCATGCAGATATATGCATAACAAAACATCACAAGGGTTCACCCTCTAAAATTCTTTAGAATGTTGTTTATGTTTCCATAACATGCTCATATCTCCCCTTTTGAATACCTTCTTCATTTTACTCACGTTGATGGTCAGCCGCTTATATTCTTGAAACATCTCAAAAACTTCGCTAACTTGACGACCTGCACCTCTTGCTATTCGCATGATTCTTGACTCTTTCATGAGTTTAAAGTCCGTTCTACCCAACTCTGCAAAATCAGAAATAGTGGATCTAGTTAAAAGTGTAAACTTGTCTATGCTTTATCTCAAATTATTAAAGAATGTATATAGCTAAACGGGTCAAATGGGTCATAAGGGGCGAGTATTACTTGTTTTAACCCAAAACATTATGACCCGTTAACTCACCCGCCCATTTTACCAACTCTAAGTTTCACTTACCTTCATTAGTCATTGAATCCATCATTGTCAAGTATCTTCTTGTTAGCATCGTATTTTTATTTATCAAAAGTGTCGGTCATTAACGTATTGTTATAGGTTGCTTTAGAATATCATTATGATGAAGTTTAGGCTTAGTATTCATATTTTGTGAAAGTCTAAGGGCCATTAGTGTAATAATGTATAAGATAGATGATGCCCTAGACTTCATGTATAAATACTCTTGTAAACCTCATTTGAGAGGTTGGTTCTCTTAGTATTAACAAAGTTATTATTCCACACACTAGAGTTCCCATCCACTCTCTCTCTCTACTTACTTTCTCTCTCTAGGTTTAGGCTTGATTCATATGTGAAATAGGTTGTTCTACGGTCCTACAAGTGGTATCAAGAGCCAAGGGATAATATTGGTTGTTTTAGGTTAGATTTGGTCGAAAAAAACTAGAATTTAAGGTGATTTTTCGGATGGGATAATGATTTCTAAATGTATCCAACTTGACACGTTTTACCAATTAGTGTATGAAACTTTTAATTTTGCTATCTTGTGTAATAAACTTACTAATCTTTGCAAATTTGTGTACTCGTCCCACATGGCAATGAGATTAGCTGACTTGGCAACTGACTTGGTAAGCTGA
Organism: Artemisia argyi; assembly: GCA_030686995.1. Lineage (NCBI taxonomy): Eukaryota > Viridiplantae > Streptophyta > Magnoliopsida > Asterales > Asteraceae > Artemisia > Artemisia argyi. The sequence continues at coordinate 162,611,061 of CM060691.1, forward strand.
CTTGGCAAGCTAATCTCATTGCCATGTGGGACGAGTAAACAAATTTGCAAAGATTAGTAAGTTTATTACACCAGATAGCAAAATTAAAAGTTCCTTACACTAATTGGTAAAACATGTCAAGTTTGATACATTTAGAAATCTTTATCCCTTTTCGGATCTCGTTACTGTTCATCAAAATCTTTTTCGAGTTAAGAAAAATTTTCGAGTTTGAAACATTTTCTCGAGTTTGGAAAACTTTTTTCGAGTTAGAAAAATATACTTATCGAGTTAGGTAAAAGTTTTTCGAGTTAGGAAAAAAAAATTTCGAGTTTGGAATTTTTCTTTCTGTCTATCGAGTTAAGATCCAAAACTTAGCGAGTTTGGGAAAAAAAAAAACCTAGCGAGTTAGGAATTAATTACTATCGAGTTAGAATTTTTTTGTTCTACCGAGTTTGAACTCAAAGTTGGCGAGTTAGCCTTTCACCTAATCGTTTATCGAGTTAGGTTCTGTGTGGTAACTTACTAGGGGAGACTCTGCTCAAAATTTTTCAATATACCGAGTTTGACATTGATCATTACATACCGAGTTTGAGTTCTATCCTTACTTACCGAGTTTGAGACTTATTCTCAGAACTTACCGAGTTAGAAATCTACTGCGAGTTTGGGTTTTGTGAAACATACCGAGTTAAGGACTTTACCGAGTTTGACACATTCAGAAAACCTTATCGAGTTAAGTTTTTCAAATTGCTATACCGAGTTAGCTCACAACTACAATCTTACCGAGTTAGGCAAAAAAAAATTGAGTAAAATTAATTTTTCACACGAGACTTAACGTTCAATTTTTACGCGAAATTTAAATTTTGGTATAACGTTGAAAATTTCGGCCGAAAATTCAAATTTTTAGGCCAAAATTCAAAAAATTTCGGTAAAATTTGGCGAAAATTTTTTCAAAACTCAAATTTTTCTGGTAACCTTAGAATTGTATTTCTTTGTGATTTTCAAATTTTGAGAAAGAAAATTGTCAAATTTTATTTTTGGAGGGAAAATTCGAAATCACTAAATATCAACCGAGAACGTTCTTCATCTTCACCAAAACATCTAATCTTCAACAACAACCTTTGTTATCTTTCAAAAGATCCTCAGAACAATGTTTCACTTTGAATTGAATCAATGGCATCTCACCATGACAGTATCATGAGTACTTTGTCCAATGGTTTTGCATCAGTCTTCAATGCATTAAACATCCAATGACACAACAACAATCAGCAAGGATATGCTTCGAGTATACAGATGGGGAACCAGATGCAATATGCAGGGCAGTATGTAGGAAATCAGATGGATCAGATTGTGAATCAGAATGTGCTTAATCAAAATGGGATTGATTGTTTTATGACTTCGATTCAGAAACCGCCATCAGCAACTCACAACAATGTCAATGCAATGACGAGGGTTGAAAAGATCCAGTACTTGTTGATGCTAGCCAATAAAGAAGAATCGGGAATACCGTTGATTGCTGATGAACATGAGTTTAGAGCTACAACAAGAGTTAATGACAACTCAGCAGATCTCAATGAAACCTACAACTTTATGGCAAATCAGCAGGCAACAACATCACGCAGTGATTCTGATCTTCCTCCTACTTATGATTCAGATCCATTCCATGAGGTACCAAATTATAGTAACAATGCTACTTTGTTTGCTCATGAGAAGCCACATTCTGTGCCATCTAAACCTAATTATGATACATATGTGGGGGAACAAGTTAATAGCAATGTTAACTATGAAACTCCAGACATGGATCCTAATGGAGTTCAAGTTGCACAAATTGGTGCTAATGCTGAGGAAACCCGTGCTTTCTTTGAATCATTATTGAATAATTGCAGCATTGAAATTGAAAAAGTGAAAAAGGTCAATCGCGATGTTAAAACTGCGAATGTTAAATTGACCGTTGAGCTTGAGAGTTACAAGAAACACGTTAAAGCTTTTGAGTTTCATAACAAAAGATTGTCTGAATTAGAAACTGGTTATCAAAATTCCGTTTCAAGGGAAAAACAATTACAACTCAAGTTTGATACACTTGATGTTAATTCTTTCAAGAAGATAAAAGCTTTAAACGCGGAAATTTCTGATTTACAAAACCAACTTTCTAAACAAAAAACAGCTTATACCAATCTTGAAAAAGAAAGGGATGAGTAGAAAAAGGACTTTGCAAAGAAAGAAGACAAACTTTTGGCCGAAATTGTTGAGTCAGAACACATGATTGCACATTTAGAAGAATTAGTGGTTAAGTCGGGTCAGTCAAGTCAAACAATGAAAATGATTTCAAATCAAACTAATCCGATTTACCATATGAAACATAAAGTGGCTCTTGGTAACAACACCCCCAGTAATCTCAAGAAAGCTCAGCAAGAACAGAATGTTTTGTATAATGGTAATGTGATTTACACCAAACATGATCCTCCCGTCGTTCGGGATTCTGTGCAAACGATAGAACATGTCGAAGAGAGCATAAATAAAATGAAACAAAAGGATTTGAAACCCATTGATTACAACAAATTGAACAAACTTTCGGGAATTACTTTTGTTCCACAAAAAGAACCTTCTGTGTTTTCCATAAAACGTCCATTCGCGAAATTCTTTTCTAAAAAGACAGTTGTTTCTAAATCTCTTTCAAAAATAGAACAAATGTCCTCTAACAACACTTTTAACACAAGTGAGGCTAGAGACATTCTAGATGACGTTAAAAAGAGAATTCAAGAACTTCAAAATATTGTTGAATCTAAAACTTCAATCAATATTAACAACTGGCATTCGAGTTTTCATATCGAACAGAAAAAGGTGTTTGAAAACGAAATTACTATCCCACTAAATAACATTAGTGTGAGGGTAATTCATTTTGAAAGAGCTTTCTTAAAAGAAACGGCCAACTTTGTCAAGGACCACAAATCCCTGGTAAACGAAGCTAATGATACTCGTGAAAACATGAATGTTTTGGAAAACCTAAATGATTCTCTCTTCAAAGCTGTTATGACTACTGATATCATGTCCATCATTTTACAAACATATTCTGTTCAAGACGATGAAAGACTGAGAGCTGAGACCTCCGCAATTGTTTCAAAATATGAAAATGCTCTTATAAAGCTTGAAAAAGAAAATGTGTCATGTTTTAAACAACTTGATCGAAAAAAAGAAGAATGCAAGTATGACAAATTGTCGTATGAGCGTGCCTTCAAGAACATGAAAGAGCAAAATGATCTTTTGAGGGCTCAGCTTGAAAATCAAAAAGGGAAGGGTGAGGAAACTAAGTTTGCAAAACCATCGACTTCAGAGAAACCAAATGTTTCAAACACGGTTCAAAAACCAAAAATGTCAATTTCACGGTTTGCTCCAAAAGTCGATGAGAAAAAGGATTTGTCAAAACCAGTCACTCCACCACCCTTGCCCAAGGAAAAGGTAATGGAAAAGATTGTTGAAAAACAAAATTTGTTTGTTGAAAGAAACAAAAATGTGATTTCACTTGGCTCTTCTAAGTATAGTACACCAAATAAGACAACAAAAACTGTTAATGAGTCTGTTGGTTCTAATGACATGGTCCTCAATCATCATCTAGAATAAGCTAGAAAAAAGGCACAACATCGAAAAAACGGAATTTTAGGTGCAAAACCTAGTGTGATGAATTCTACAAGATTCCAAAGCACCGCTATTAGTAGTAAACCATTACCTAGGAACTTTCAACAAAATACTAGGGATTGGCTTGCATCTAATAGTAGTGGCACAAATAAGAATGCTAGGAAAGTAGAATGCAACACAAAGAATTCCAAATCAAGTGTCAAGACCCAATCCACTAAGACACCAAATCAAAACAAACCCATTGATAAGAAGCAAGAGGTTAAGAAACCTAATAGGTGGATATCTAAAGAATGTAGTTTTTCCAAGACTGAGACTTCCGCTGCATCTGATAAGAAAACTACATCTAGATCTTACCTTAGGTGGATTCCTACCGGGAAAGTTTTTAAAACAGTTGGTCTTAGATGGATTGCCACAGGAAAGATTTTTGATAGTTGCACCAAGACAAATAATAGTGATAATCATCAGGATAAGGAAGTAGAAACCATTACAACCGTTGATAGTCAACACCCGCAGAGTGATGATTCATGTACTTCTAACACTGTTATTTGTGAAACCTCTTCGTCTTTGGTTGCAGGTGCTTCAACTATCTCAGAACCCAGTTCTTCAGAGGGTTCAAATTCTGTAAATTCTATAAAATCATTCTTTAAATCTTCTATTTTTGATTTTCCATTTCTTTTATAAAAACAAAAACAAAATACAAAAATATAAAATTTCAAAAAATACAAAAACAATATAAAATCAAAAAATCCAAAAATATTCTTCTCGCGACATGTCTCTCGTATAAATCAATATTCTGTACGTGTCTAGAAATGTCTTTCAACAATGACACGGACATTTACAGATGCTTGAACGGGAGTTCTTTAAAATGTTTTTCTAAAACATGTCGTTTCTCAAAAGTTTCTTCACGATGGCTTGTAAGTACTTCAGCTTACAACCCGTGCTTCAATGTGAAATCTTTTCAAAACTTATGTCCGGGTATAACAACTCGAAAAGATTTCAAATAAGGACTTAATCGAATGGCTTCTGGACATCTCAGTTCAGGACCCGTGCTTTAAAGAAAGGAAAGTGCTTAATCAAAACAAAGATTTCAAATTTTTTTTCGAGCACTTATCCTGAAACGAAAACCAAACACTAATCTGGCTTGAGTTTTCTTTAGAAAAACTTTCAAAATCTTTAAGCTCAAGACCATGATTGTTGATCTAATGATAAATTAGATTTTCAAAATTCTCTTACATTCTGAGCACCACCTTTTCAAGATTTTTCAAAAAGATTTTCAAAATCTATCAAAATCGGTGCTCATCATCAAAATGACTTGTGTACACCTTACAGTGCACAACTCAAGTCTTCAAAGAAAGGAAAGTGTTACGCAAAAATGATTTTCATCAACAAAGTGCACTTATCCTAAAAATGGACACTGTTGTACGCCTCAGTGCGACATTCCTATTCAAACAAAGAGAAATCTTTGTTTTTCAAAAAACTTGATGCAAAATTCAACAAATCTGAAACTTCTTTCTCTTTCAGAATTTTGCTTCAAGACGACTCCTTCCCTCTAAACTTTAATAAGTTTAACATTTCTCAAAAACATATGCGAGTTTTGAGGGGGAGTATTTCATAAATACAAAAATGTTCCGAATTCATTCGTAAAGAAAATCTGTCTTTCTCTCCTAAAAGCTTTTTCTTAATCAGTTGATATCAAAAATATCACGATATGCTATTTTTGAGGGGGAGAAGACATGATTAAAATGTGATCAAAGATGTTTAAAGCTTGTGACTGAATCTCAAAAGAGCTCGACTCAGAATGTACCAATGAATTGACGAAGCTTAAAATGTCAGTAATTGAAAAGACTTGTCCTGGACGAGTAATAATTTCAAGCTAGTCTAACTAGTGATGTAAGCGTGTCTCGAATAGGACTTGTCTGAGTAGAATGTACCGTATCGAGAGACTTTCTTTGGACTTGACCAGGACGGGTAATAATTTCAAGCTAGTCTAACTAGTGATGTAAGCGTGTCTCGAATCGGTCATGTTCAATGAAAGTGGATCAATTCAAAAAGTGCAAACTCCTCACGCATGTGCAAATTTCTTAAAAAATTCATGAGCACATGTGAAGGGGGAGTCCTTCATTAGAAACAAAAACTCTCACAGTGGCAACAAAAATGTGTTTATATTCATAAACACTTTGAGAGATTTTCAATCAAAGGTTTCATGGCAATTATAGGATTCATGGAGTTATAAGGTGACTAAGGTTAGGGAAAACCGTCCTATGATCCGCCAGAGCCGGAGGGATCTACCCGAGGACAATTCCAATAGATTAGAATTAGAAGTCCTTAGGTATGATTGAAAAAAGGAGAAAATGAGAAAGGAGAAAGAAGGGGTTGAAGAATTAAAAAGAAAAGTTATGAAAAAGGGAGAAAAGAAATAGCCCTCCATATGTTCAACCTTAGGGCAGACACCGGGTTCAATTCATATGCTACTGGTTGTTGCTAATGTGACACCGGTATTGAAGATAAAGACGTCATGGACCCAGTGACGCACTGCACTAAACCTTCTAGCCACTCAAGTTCTCTTAAAAGAGCTTGTTTCATTCTCACGGGGAACCGGCGTAATCTATAGACCTGTCTCTTAGAGATGGTTGATATTGAAGCAGGAGACCTCTCCCTAATCTCCGCATAGGAAACCAAATGTGTACTTATCGAGTCTAGAGCCCCGAGATTCATCATAAGATCTCATAGGAACACATGATATTTCTACACTGGTTGTTCATCATTAAGGACACCAGATGTAAACTTAAGAGTCCTACGCAGATCTTAGCAATCTGCCAAGAACGTTTATGAGAGAATTTACTTATGTAGTTTCTCAATGATTGAACGGAAATTCCTGCCAGGGTCAACATCAAGCAGCCCTGACAGCAGGTCACTTCGGTAATTCTTTATGGATTACGCTTAGTGTTCGCGGTGGTTTCAAACGGTCTACAGTCGTGGAGTGATCCCCAGCGACTCACCCAGTCATTGAGCTACTTAGTAGGTCTCGTAAGCTCTTTCGGGAGTATCTGATATGGGAACGACCATGGTAAGGGTTAGAAGGAGTCTTCACACTATGCTGATGACGATCTCTAATTCCTTATCTGTAAGTACCGGTTGATTTATTGCTAACTGTTTACCTGTAGATATACATCATCTCCATGGCAAAAGATTCCACATGCTCATACATGCATCACAAAGTCAAAGGAAAGTTCTCACAAAGATCAAACGATAGCAATTGTCAAAGAAAGATTCTACGCCAAAAAGAAGAATCTACAAAGTAAAGAGACAATGATCAACGTGAAAGAATGGGAATAACAAATGTATGTATGACAAAGACTTAAGACGTATGAGCATGTTGGAATGGCAGACAACCACCACAAACACAGAAGTGACGAAAGGCAGATGACATCATTGGATCACTTCAACAACAATGAAGCATGATGAACTGGAACTATGTTTCATCTAGTGATTCTGAAAGACGTCAAGAGCTATGAATGATAAAGTTTAAAGACAAAGATGATGACGTCGCGCAACCTCAATGACCAACACTTAGGGGGAGATTGTTAGCATCGTATTTTTATTTATAAAAAGTGTCGGTCATTAATGTATTGTTATAGGTTGCTTTAGAATATCATTATGATGAATTTTAGGCTTAGTATTCATATTTTGTGAAAGTCTAAGGGCCATTAGTGTAATAATGTATAAGATAGATGATGCCCTAGACTTCATGTATAAATACTCTTGTAAACCTCATTTGAGAGGTTGGTTCTCTTAGTGATTCTCTTAGTATTAACAAAGTTATTATTCCACACACTAGAGTTCCCATCCACTCTCTCTCTCTACTTAGTTTCTCTCTCTAGGTTTAGGCTTGATTCATATGTGAAATAGGTTGTTCTACGGTCCTACACTTCTAATCTTCACCTGACTTTCATTTTCGCGTTCTTTAGGCATAAGCATTGACAAAACCTAAACGAAATAAACATATATGAATTAAAGCACCCCACAATATCATTTAACATATATACCAAACTTACAAAAAATAAATAAATAATAAAAAAAATAAAAGTAGGGAAAACCTGATAGAAATAACCTTTTTCAAGTATTTTTTTAAATAGCTCATACATAATCCTCATTATAAAATTTTGTGCTAATAGCTTTTGCATAAACTCCTCTTCATCCACTTGAACAACTTCTTTAATTTGGTCCATAAATCCAGAAAAGTCACGGATACCTAATTGAAGAATCCATAAACTGCATTCTTATAAATACAATTCAGGTGTGTATAAAAAAACTTGGGTTGTGTTATACAAACCCTCCCTAGTGGGGGGTTTGTACTTTTTGTCCCCTTGTCCCCTTCTTGATCCCATTTTATTTCAGTGCAGCACAGTTTTTTTGTCAATTTCTGTTCCGTATTTCTGACAGTTTTAAGCGTTTGACATATTAAAATTTATATTTTCTGTTCCGCACTTTCAGGTTTATAGTTTTTTTATATAAACAAAATTATAAAAATAAATAATAAAAATAAAAAATAGGGAGGGTTGGGATAAAAATATAGGGGGGGGGGGGGGTTGGGATATCTCACCCCAAAAACTTTATGATAATCAAACAAAGTCATGCTAAACTAAAAGACGACTGACAAATGGTTTAACATTAAAAGCTTCAAACTCATTTATATGTTCGCCGGTTCCAATAAATATGAATGGGCTTTTTGTTGTTGCAACTCTGAATATAAGAGAAGAAAAGGATGATCACATTAAAATTTTCACCAAATTAAAATTCCACAGATTAAACCACTACAGAAAGAACCAAAAATGAAACTTACGCGCTAAGGATTCCACCTACTTTTGCATGACCATCCATTTTATGACAATTATAGCTCCAACATCAACACTTTGTTTAAAAGCTTGAGCTTGTTGAAATGCAGCTTGACCAATACTACTATCCATCACAAATATGACAAGATCCGGTTTCTGCAATTGTACTCTTATAATGTTAGCAAAAAAAAATAATTAATAGTTATAATATGAATAAGTTGTGTATACCGTTGCTTCATGTAGTTGACGCATTTCTTCAAAAAGGGCTTTTTCTAGTAAATGCCGACCACTTGTATCAATGATAATAAGATCACGATTTTCTCTCTTGAATGTCTCAATACCTTCCAAGGCAACATTCACAGGGTCTGACTCCGTATGGCTGTAGGCAGGAGATGAGGTTAGTGACATAAAGTTAATTATTAAAGTATGTTGTTAAACAGTTTGATAATAATCTGGTGGGTTGGGTAATAGGTCAAAACGGGTAGGCCAGGTACACCTGCAAAAGCTTTGTTTCCATTTGAGCTATTTGACCCATTCCTCTAGTAGCCCAGTTGACATGTTTGCGATAAAATACAACTCAAATCGTCCTTGCTATCAAATTTATAATAAGAACTTGTACAAATAAAGTGTTTTGAATGAACATATAATCGATAATATAAAAACCAGCCTTCCATAGAACGGAATATTAGCTTTTGTAGCATTCTGCTTCAACTGATCGAAAGCGCCGGCCCTAAATGTATCTGCACACACTAAAGCTGGTTTCCATCCCTTATTCTGGTAGTGATGAGCATATTCCGTACATGTTTTAGTTTTTCCTGACATTAAATCATTCACATTCATTAAACACACGTCACTAAAGATGTAAACATAAAATTCTGTAAATTAATGACTAATGGTACTAATGTTGAGGAACAACATAAAGTATATGAACTAAGATACCTTGTAGACCAACGAACATGACAACACTTGGTTCATTTTTGTTGGGTGTGAAAGACGGCTTCCCAGGATCTAACATCTTGCGAAGCTCGCTATATACAGCCTGAAAGAAATTGATAAATTAATACCGGATGAAGTAAAAAATAGACACTATTATTTCTTGAAAGTACACGACATAGAACTTCTTATACCTGCTGGATGATTTTCTGTTTGTTATGACCTTCAGCGCGACCATCAAGATTAACAATTCTCTTAATATTGTCTTGCAGATCATGAAAAATCTCAAGCTGAACATTGTTTTGAAGAAGAGCACGAACAATCTCCTTTAAACATTCATTAAAAACGTCTTCATTGAAGATCGTAGCATTGGTCATTTGTCGTAAAGAACTTGAGATTTTCCCTCCTAACTCTTGTAACACCATCTTTGGTTACGATTGAAGCCTGCATGGTAGTAAGTTCATTTAGTCCAATTTTCATAATATTAATGAACACTGCAACACATAGAGTTATTTTAAGGACCAAGTTTTTGTTGCATAATGAGGGACAAATCCCCTCCATTCATCTAATTTGATCTAATGGTGGAGATTAACCTAAGATTAAATATGAAAACCTAAGACCATGTCTTTTTTTTCCTTTTTCTTTGTCTTTTTTATTATTAACTTTCTTTATTACTTTTTTTTGCCTTTCTTCCAATCAACTTTTTTTTCCCTTTCTTTTTTTTTTATGTTCTTTTTTCCTTTTTTCTCTTTTCTAATTAACGTTTATTATTATTATTATTATTATTATTATTATTATTATTATTATTATTATTATTATTATTATTATTATTATTATTATTATTTATAAATAAATTCACGGTTTTTTCACTTTATTACGTTTTCGTCCGTTTTTGTGTGTTTTCACATGTTTATATACGTTTTCGTCCGTTTTTTTTACGTTTTCGTCTGTTATCAGACGTTTTCGTCCGTTATTTTACGTTTTCGTCTGTTTTCAGACGTTTTTGTCCATTTTTATACGTTTTCGTCCATTTTCATTCGTTTTTGTCTGTTTTTATACGATTATGACGTTTACATACGTTTCCGTCCGTTTTTATATGTTTAGTCCGTTTTCATACATTTTTTTACGTTTTTGTCCGTTTTTTTACGCTTTTGTCTATTTTCAAACGTTTTCGTCTAATTTTATACGTTTTCATCCGTTTTTAGACGTTTTCATCCGTTTTTATACATTTTCGTTCGTTTTTTGTCCGTTTTCATACGTTTATATACGTTTTCGTTTGTTTTCATACGTTTTCATCCGTTTTTATATGATTTTGTCCGTTTTTATACGTTTCCGTCCATTTTTATATGTTTTTGTCCGTTTTCGTACGTTTTCATATGTTTTCGTCCGTTTTCATACGTTTTCATCCGTTTTCAGACGTTTTCATCCAATTTTAAACATCTTTGTCCGTTTTCAAACGTTTTCGTCCATTTTCATACGTTTTCGTCCATTTTAAATGTTTTCGGCCATTTTCAGACGTTTCATACGCTTCTAAAATCACATAAGGAACGATTTAGGGCAATATTTGATCAAATAAATTCGAATTCCGGCTTAAATGACCCCCTAAAAACGGATCATTTTTCGCCTCATCATATACCCTTACACTTGAGATTCGCTTGTCCTCAAGCAAATGCGCTTTTATTCTACTCAAAATACAAGTTAGGGGTCATTTAACACTAATATAAAAGTAATTACAACAAATAATCGTTCCACTAAAGACCAATAGACAAGCACGGAGGTCATATACTAGCACCTCACAAATAGTGTTTAGATACTCACATCTCTCGGGTGTAATAAAGTATAAATTACAATATGGAAACGGAAGATATCTCTCACTACCTGTCATAGCAAAATAGATTACCATAGGCTTGGGAAAGGATCAAACCTCCACCACATGGCGTAAGCACCTAGGATAAACTATCAAAGAGGTCTTTTAAAGGGTTGTAACGTTAGGTGTAGGGATATGAAATACACGGTTTTGTTGGATAAAGGAAGTTTTATTGGTGGCGAGTTAACACTCTTGGTTAATTACATGTACAATATGGCGTTGCTAAGCCAAGACTAGACTCGACTTAAGCTAATAAATGAAAAATAACAAAAACATAAAATGAACATAGAATGAAACGGGATGGTAGTCCATATGTTTTTTCTCTTTTTCTTTTTCTATTTTTTTCTTTTCTTTTTCTTGATTTTTCGATTTTTATTTTTTTTTATTTTTTTTATTTTTTTTTGCATACACTCTTACCCTACCATCCAAAATAATACATCATCGGGAATGAACATTCCCCTTACACTTGAATCTTTACATACTTTACAATAAACTAATCTAATGACTCGAATTAAGAAAATCAAAACACTTGGAGCACTTTTAAGATTAACGTACATATGGGGGTAATAAGTGATGTTCTTCCCCGTTACTTCATAAAATAAGTACTTACCCGTGAGTCCCAATCGTCCCAAAACAATATGTACAAGGATATGACTCGACTTAGCAACCATGTAATCAATTAGATAATTAACTTAGGGTTTAACAAATAACAATAATGCACTAAAATTGAGCACATACACGGAAGGCTAAGGCGGTTTGGTTGTACATTTAAGTGGGGTCTAACAAATTCTTCCTTTAAGTAAGATGCTTAAAGTTAGAAACGAAAAGATAGGCTCGGAGGGGTGTACTAGGGGTTTCGTGTACTAAAAATGAGTACAACGCTAAGAGTGTGGGAAAAATTAGTTGACTTAACTAGCCAAGTAATATGACTTAAATGGTCAAGTAATTATAATACGGGTTTAACACAAGGGTGATCCTAATGCCTCTTATCATGTAGTAAATCCTACTACACGAATGTAGTCTCACTAGCGGTCTCGGGATGCATCACTAACGCAAGTTCTAGAATCTAAATGCTACCGGTACACTCATAAGTACTAATAGTAAATGCTTTTCCTATCAAATCTAAAGGCGAACCTCACATATTTGGGTGGAAAATTTTTCTGAATATACGGTTATGTGCTAGTCATACAATCTCCTATCCATGAGACGCTTGCTATGGCTAAAGTTTCACTCCTAAATGTTGTAAAAAAATTTAAATTTGGCGCTAAAATTACACTAACAAGTATTTCTCATAGTTTTATTACACATCTACCATTAAACAAAACAAACTCAAGCGAAAGTGCATATGTAAGGTATCATCTTTTTACCCTCCCCTTACACTTAAGATGAACATTGTCCCCAATGTTCAAGTAAAGAATGTAAAAGTTAAAAAGTAAAAAGAATGAAATCAAATACTCCCCTGATTCGCTCGGTATGGATAATGAGGTGGTCAGGTTAAATCTTCCTCCAAGAAAATGAACAATCAAAGCTTCCCTTCCAGAATATAAATCATCTCCTTGTCAAACATAACCTGTAAATCTTGAGAAAACAAACAAAAACCCAAAGCATCAACCCGAACAAAGATAACTCACAACTAGATGTAATTCCATACTTAGGAATAGAAACAAAACAATTAAAGATATAATGTTTGTGGAATGAATGTTTGCAGATTTCCTGGAGTTTATAAAACTAAAGAATCAACAAAAACTTTAAGACTCCGGTATAAACAAAACTAGCAAAATTTCCAGAATTTTACACATGACGCCGTCAAGAGTAAACTCGTGACGCCGTCAGAAGTGACCTGCAGAAATTCTTATGTTAAGTTTTTGGAAAATTTCTGGAAAAACTTCGTCCTACTTCCTGGAAAATCTTGCAAAACATCATTACGACTCGATACAAGCATTTGACTCTAACAAGTACTAATACACATGTCCATTTAATATTGTTGTGGTTCATGCTCAATTTCGTTCTTATAAACAAATTTGGATCTCCCTTACACTTATCTTTTGCAAAATACCTTTATATGCAATTAAGACGAAGTTAAAAACAAAATAAAGCATTTTCACAATTTACTTTGAAACATGAGCCACAAACAATAAAAATAAAACATGCATACGGAAACAAATAAAATCAAACAAACAAACAAACAAACACATAAAAACATACAAAACATGGGTTGCCTCCCAAGAAGCGCTTGTTTTTGTTCGAGTCACGAGCCTGACTCTACCCTTATTTAACGGAAATAGGGGAGGTTCTCCCTACACTTAGGATTAACTGTGGGTGAAAGTAGCGATACACACCCTTAGGGTGTGAATATGCCACGTGAGGTGAAGGGGGTGAGTGAATGGCTTCCTTCATCCTAAAACTACCCGGATAATATTGGTTGATGGGTGGGTCGGTTCCTCTTTTGTCTCCTAGAAATATATCTAAGGATGGACAGGTGTGTAAAGATTGAGGTTCCGGTTCATCAACACTAGGAAATTCCCTAGAACTAGGAGTAAGGTTATCACTACAAGTGTTCAAACCTATATCCTCAAGTGGTGCCTGGTCCAAGGGTTCTACCTCCATTGGAATTCCTAAAGTTTCTTCTACTTCTTCCGGGTAAGTCACGGGCGGTGCGTGTGCCTCACATGATGGTTGAGTATTTTGTGGGCTTATGTTGTTCACCTCATCATTCCATGTGTCAGGATATAGCCCTAACATTCTCCCAAGTATCTCACATGCTTCTCTAGGCATCTCAACTTCTATGTCCGAATCATAAGGGTCATCCTCAATATTCTGACTGCTATATACAAATTGCCCAAGAGATTCATCATCTGTTTCTTGAGATTCATCATCATCGATCATAAAACCTAGGTCTTTTTTTATCAATGTGATCATGCTCGGCTAAATCCTCCTCAATTGTTTTCTTAGGTAGTGATAATAGCAAACCTAGTGCTTCATCCAACTTATGATTTGTTGCAATGGCTCTCTCCATAATTCCTTGGAAAACTAGGTCGCATTTCCTATTGGCCTCACTAAAACTAGATCTTAAACATGGAGGTTGTTCATAAGAATCTATCCTAGGTGAAGGCTCATATGATTCATAGGTGTCTCTAAATGAGGTATTTTGAACTCTTTGGTGTGTTAGCCGCTCAACCCTATCTTGCAATCTTAGAAGTCTAAGTGTAGAGTCCATTTGAAGCAAATTACAAACAAAATCACAAAGAAAAGATAGACTACGAGAAAGCTACAAAAGAAAAAATCTCACTTGATAGGAATCTAATGAGTAGACCTAATAAAAATCAAATTCAACCTAAACAATAACTATTCCCCGGCAGCGGCGCCAAAAACTTGATACGTGAGAATCGCACCAGGCTTTACCTCTCAAGGGATCTTGAGAAGCTTACAACCCCCACCAGGCAGTGTACCTGATCGTTGTAGTATAGTATAGTGACAAGTACCGGGGGATTGATCGTTCAGCTAGGAATAGTGTCGTTAGGATTGAAATTAATCTAACTAGGTCTAAAGGTGAAGGATGATTCTTTTTATGTTTTTATATTTTATGAAAAGCAAGTAAAAATCTCGGGTATTGGGAGAGTGGGCGGAATTAGTTGCTAATCAACTAACCCAAAAGCTACTAATTAAACTAATAAACAAGAAAATAAACTAAGGTTCTACAAGATAAGTGAAGCATGTCTACCCATGATATGTTACTCCTTGCTAGCTATCCAATCCTACCAATTGAATTGTAACCTTGTTTTAATTGACGGGTTGTATTCCTTAATACCATTCATGGGGTATCGCACATAACTCCCCAATTCTATGAGCTCTTATCTCCTCCTATACCATGCCCAGCACAACCATAGGGATTGTAAACAGTGGTCATGCATTAAATACAACCAATAAAGACCTTAGTGCAATAGGTTCATGTTTCCTAAGGCGTTCAAGCATGTTACCATTTGGAGATCTGCCAGTTTTCTTAAGCCTAACATATAAATCATTCAATCAAAACAAGAATCAATAGGAAACAAGGATTATAAACTAAACCAACTAGATCTATTGAAGTTGTCACGCCTTAATTGATGGAGATAGACACAACATCAACAAGAAATCAATGATATCTAATCAATTATATACAAGTTTCACATAATCATAAGTAGACACAAGGTGAATTAGCAAATCATCATCAAAGAAGAGCAAACAACAATGATAATGGAAAACATAATTAAGATAGAATCATCAAACCAATACATGATGTTTTTGGAGTGATTGAAACCCTCTAAGTTGCTGGAAAAACACCCACCTAAACCCAGGAATCGACCTTAGGGTTTAGGGCTTACAAAAAGTGAAGTTATGATGTTATATTTATAGGCATGTTTTCTGTCGGCAAGGCTTGACGGCGTCAGCTCGTTCTCTTGACGCCGTCACGACCATTTTTTCACCAAATTGTAGATCTCTTCGTCCTCTTCGCGTGGGCTTTTGAATCACCTAAATCCAAGTTCGTATGCAAAAGTTATGACCAAAACAATATCAGCTTCTTCGCGCGCAAGTTTTGACAAGTTAACACGTGACGGCCTTGGGTGACGCCTTCACATTCTCTCTGGGCCGTCACCACTTTTACTCTTGAAGGTTGAGAGTGTCGTTAAGGAAAGTGAGTTCCAGCTTCCTTTACAGGCATGTTTGAAAGTTGAGAATGTCACACCCCCAAAATCGGGTCCAGCGGAAGCATACGTGTAGCTGGGGTGTAACTCAATTGGTATTACAACACAAGTTCAAAAATGGTTTTCACTTGAATCATTTAGAATAAAATAGTTTAATCAAAAATGTTAAATTTACATGGTTAAAAGTAGTGCGGAAGTAGGCCCTTAAAATAGTTTTAAAATGATCCCCAAATAAATAATCAGAGTCTTCTATGACCATGCCATACCCTGCCAAAACCTCCTGTAGCGTGCCATTGGTTAAAACATGAAAATACATGCTAAAGTGTCAACACGAGGTTGGTGAGTTCATAGAGTTTGTTTAACAAATAAAGTTTATAGAAAATGATCACACAGCAAAGGCATCGTAAATCCACTCAGTTGCAAGTCCCGCCATAAGAGACTTGCAACCTGTGTGTTCACAACCCACTGCTAAAAGATAGTTTACACAATGCACCGGATTATATTCACCCAAGGTCAAGAATAGACACAAGGGCGGGGGCCTCTCCCAAAATAGTACTACGACATCCAAGGTCAAGTATAGACACAAGGGTAGGGGGCATCTTCCCATGAGAACTACCAATACCTCTCCGATAGTATAGAGTATTATGTATGCACGTAAATACGAATCTTGTATTTAAATTAAGCAAGTATAGTGTAACAAGTATGTATAACGCAATCAAGTATAATGCCAATCAAGTATAACACAATCAAGTATAAATGTTTCAAGTATCAAGAAAGTATGTTTTGAGTATTTGTACAAGTAAGTAAGTAGTTGAGCATGTATCTTCCCCCAAAGTGTTAAAACAAGTATAAAAAGAGTAAAAGCGGGGCTATGACTCACCTGGTGCGATAGCTACGATGACAAAAGTGGATACACAGAAATGAGGTTCGATCTCTAAGCGCAACCTAATATGAATGATAGTGATCTACTTAGATCATGAAATGATGTAGAGAAAATGCATGCACATGATACCTATACCACTCGTAACTTGAAAATACTTGTTATTGTCAAAGTAAAGTATTTTCCATACTTAAGAAAAATAAGTCCAACTAGAATAATAAAAACTTGTCGTAATATATCGTATATAAAAACGTTAGTGTTATATTCCTCGTTTTGAAAACCTTAAGATATCGTCTAGTAGTCGCATAAATAAACCTTGGGTCGTACGTATTTCGTTAGTTAAAAATAAATCCCTTGAATAAGAAATCTAGAAAATATGTTATTTAGTACGTAGTTATATTATTTTCTAGTAGTAACTAAATATATATATATATAGTTGTGACGATTTTAAAACGTGTATAACTTGGTCGTTTTAAGTTCATTTTACTCGTTCTTTATATCCACGGATTCGTTTTAGTATATACTAATATATTTTCAATAGCTCGGCCCCACTAGGTTACGTCTAACGTCTCTATTTGTCCGTCGAAAAATGTCCAACAGCATGCAGTTTTTCAGAAAATAGTTTTCGTCGTTAAATTTACAAAAATCATATCTCCTTCGTTATAAACTCGTTTTAGTTCGTTCTTTCGCCAAAAGTTTCGTTTTTAAAAGTATTTTCTAAATATTTGGTCAAAAATTATCCATCACCTACTGAGCTTCCCACGTTTTAAAAATAGCAACAGTAGGTAAATATATTGTTTCAAAAGTCATTTCTAGTGTTCCCATCTAGTTCCAACTTCAACCAAACCACTTTCAATCACCACAAATCTAGTCTAATCTTACCATACACCTTCTTAGGGTGTCATGGGTTCCTAAACATCATAAATCAAGTGGATCTAACAATAATCTATTTCTAGGGATCAAAAGTTAGTTATATATATAAATGAGTGGTATAACTAACATATGCATGTAGATCTTGAATAGAAATCATATGATCATAAAAATAACATGATGAAATTATGAACAAGAGTTTGACAACTTACTTAGAAAGATTTATGAGCTCATGGAGATGAAAACTTATAAAACCTTGGGTTTTTATCATAAAACCCTAACTAGAAATACATATGAGACTTAATTAACACTTGATCTTCAAAATTTTATGGTTTCTTCTTGTTTCTTGATCTAGGCCGATTCACACACAAAAAGGGAGGAAGAAGAGAGCATTTTGCTTGAGTTTGTTTGGTGTAAAAATGAAGAAATGAAGTATTTATGTATATATATATATGACCTAGGGGGAACAAGATCCACAAAAGGAGGAAATCAAAAGGGGGGGGCTGCATTTGGTGAAAAAAAAAAGAAAGAAAAATGGTGTAGTGTAAGATAGTTGGTACATTATTAGTATTAGTATGTATATATTAATAGTTTTAGGAAATACCGGGTACCAAGTTAACTAAAAATAAATTTTAACGGAGTTAACCGGGATATAATAAAGTCGTAAAAATTGTAAAAATATGTTGGGTACAAGTATTGAGTGTTTGGATGATTATTGTTTAGTTTTTACGAAAACCGTCGTATTTATATTAAACGTATGATATCAATTAAATAAATTTCCAAAACCCCGGGTAAATTAATATTATAATTTTTATATCATTATTATGAGTATAAAAATGTGTTAGGACCATAGTTGGGATTGTCGGATCAATTGTTCAAAATAATAGCTCATAAGATAACGTTTATTAGGTAGATAACCGTACGTATACAGAAATGACGCAACTCACGCATAAATGACAAATTTTCTCCGGAGGTGAATAGTGTTTTATGAATAGTAAAATTTTAAAACGCTTCTCAGAATATCATACTGACCTCAAAAATGATGAATAGTGATCGATGAATAGTAACCGATGAATAGTAAATGTGAAAGTTCGGGAAAAGACCAGAATTTACGAGTTGTGACAGTCTCTACCCCTTAAGGGAACTTCGTCCCGAAGTTCAGTTAACGTTGGTCTCCGAAGTGTTACAAAGGTGAAGATTCATGAGACGAAATGACCAGTTGACGTGCTTCCAGGCGGCGGTTCACGAGGTGATGGAAAATATAAGCGTTCTGACAACGAGGGTATACACACACACAAATGAAGCATTTGGAAATTTAGTAGAGAATTCAATCCAGACAAAATTTTATTATAACCATTCTCAGTGTTGCAAAATTTATTTCTGAGTCGGATATAGGTAGTCAGCCTATGTCCCACTATCCCGGGTTGAATATAGGTGACTAGTCTATATTCCACCGAGGTTCCATGAATTTTGAAATACTCAGCTCAGTTATACTAATATTATGTCCTTCACAAATACCAAGACGTTCAGAAAGACTAAGGCAGGTGACCAAACTCGAGGTCAAATGATGAAACTATGCAAGGAGAAACATAACAGGGTGACATATATGATACGTGAACATGCTTATATGAAAGACAATGATAGAAATCAACTAGAATAAATGGATATAATAAACCAGATAATGAAACACAATTCTCATCACCTAAGTCAGCAACAAACCACAAGTGAGGCTTCAGCTTGGCAGGCAGGCACGTGACGGTCATAGGGTTAAGCTTTTCGTAAAAGTAGCTATAGTCTAGGTTTTAAAAACACTTAGTTCGCTATAGCCAAAGCTCTAATGCCAATCTGTCACACCCCCAAAATCGGGTCCAGCGGAAGCATACGTGTAGCTGGGGTGTAACTCAATTGGTATTACAACACAAGTTCAAAAATGGTTTTCACTTGAATCATTTAGAATAAAATAGTTTAATCAAAAATGTTAAATTTACATGGTTAAAAGTAGTGCGGAAGTAGGCCCTTAAAATAGTTTTAAAATGGTCCCCAAATAAATAATCAGAGTCTTCTATGACCATGCCATACCCTGCCAAAACCTCCTGTAGCGTGCCATTGGTTAAAACCTGAAAATACATGCTAAAGTGTCAACACGGGGTTGGTGAGTTCATAGAGTTTGTTTAACAAATAAAGTTTATAGAAAATGATCACACAGCAAAGGCATCGTAAATCCACTCAGTTGCAAGTCCCGCCATAAGAGACTTGCAACCTGTGTGTTCACAACCCATTGCTAAAAGATAGTTTACACAATGCACCAGATTATATTCACCCAAGGTCAAGAATAGACACAAGGGCGGGGGCCTCTCCCCAAATAGTACTACGACATCCAAGGTCAAGTATAGACACAAGGGTAGGGGGCATCTTCCCATGAGTACTACCAATACCTCTCCGATAGTATAGAGTATTATGTATGCACGTAAATATGAATCTTGTATTTAAATTAAGCAAGTATAGTGTAACAAGTATGTATAACGCAATCAAGTATAATGCCAATCAAGTATAACACAATCAAGTATAAATGTTTCAAGTATCAAGAAAGTATGTTTTGAGTATTTGTACAAGTAAGTAAGTAGTTGAGCATGTATCTTCCCCCAAAGTGTTAAAACAAGTATAAAAAGAGTAAAAGCGGGGCTATGACTCACCTGGTGCGATAGCTACGATGACAAAAGTGGATACACAGAAATGAGGTTCGATCTCTAAGCGCAACCTAATATGAATGATAGTGATCTACTTAGATCATGAAATGATGTAGAGAAAATGCATGCACATGATACCTATACCACTCGTAACTTGAAAATACTTGTTATTGTCAAAGTAAAGTATTTTCCATACTTAAGAAAAATAAGTCCAACTAGAATAATAAAAACTTGTCGTAATATATCGTATATAAAAACGTTAGTGTTATATTCCTCGTTTTGAAAACCTTAAGATATCGTCTAGTAGTCGCATAAATAAACCTTGGGTCGTACGTATTTCGTTAGTTAAAAATAAATCCCTTGAATAAGAAATCTAGAAAATATGTTATTTAGTACGTAGTTATATTATTTTCTAGTAGTAACTAAATATATATATATATAGTTGTGACGATTTTAAAACGTGTATAACTTGGTCGTTTTAAGTTCATTTTACTCGTTCTTTATATCCACGGATTCGTTTTAGTATATACTAATATATTTTCAATAGCTCGGCCCCACTAGGTTACGTCTAACGTCTCTATTTGTCCGTCGAAAAATGTCCAACAGCATGCAGTTTTTCAGAAAATAGTTTTCGTCGTTAAATTTACAAAAATCATATCTCCTTCGTTATAAACTCGTTTTAGTTCGTTCTTTCGCCAAAAGTTTCGTTTTTAAAAGTATTTTCTAAATATTTGGTCAAAAATTATCCATCACCTACTGAGCTTCCCACGTTTTAAAAATAGCAACAGTAGGTAAATATATTGTTTCAAAAGTCATTTCTAGTGTTCCCATCTAGTTCCAACTTCAACCAAACCACTTTCAATCACCACAAATCTAGTCTAATCTTACCATACACCTTCTTAGGGTGTCATGGGTTCCTAAACATCATAAATCAAGTGGATCTAACAATAATCTATTTCTAGGGATCAAAAGTTAGTTATATATATAAATGAGTGGTATAACTAACATATGCATGTAGATCTTGAATAGAAATCATATGATCATAAAAATAACATGATGAAATTATGAACAAGAGTTTGACAACTTACTTAGAAAGATTTATGAGCTCATGGAGATGAAAACTTATAAAACCTTGGGTTTTTATCATAAAACCCTAACTAGAAATACATATGAGACTTAATTAACACTTGATCTTCAAAATTTTATGGTTTCTTCTTGTTTCTTGATCTAGGCCGATTCACACACAAAAAGGGAGGAAGAAGAGAGCATTTTGCTTGAGTTTGTTTGGTGTAAAAATGAAGAAATGAAGTATTTATGTATATATATATATGACCTAGGGGGAACAAGATCCACAAAAGGAGGAAATCAAAAGGGGGGGGCTGCATTTGGTGAAAAAAAAAAGAAAGAAAAATGGTGTAGTGTAAGATAGTTGGTACATTATTAGTATTAGTATGTATATATTAATAGTTTTAGGAAATACCGGGTACCAAGTTAACTAAAAATAAATTTTAACGGAGTTAACCGGGATATAATAAAGTCGTAAAAATTGTAAAAATATGTTGGGTACAAGTATTGAGTGTTTGGATGATTATTGTTTAGTTTTTACGAAAACCGTCGTATTTATATTAAACGTATGATATCAATTAAATAAATTTCCAAAACCCCGGGTAAATTAATATTATAATTTTTATATCATTATTATGAGTATAAAAATGTGTTAGGACCATAGTTGGGATTGTCGGATCAATTGTTCAAAATAATAGCTCATAAGATAACGTTTATTAGGTAGATAACCGTACGTATACAGAAATGACGCAACTCACGCATAAATGACAAATTTTCTCCGGAGGTGAATAGTGTTTTATGAATAGTAAAATTTTAAAACGCTTCTCAGAATATCATACTGACCTCAAAAATGATGAATAGTGATCGATGAATAGTAACCGATGAATAGTAAATGTGAAAGTTCGGGAAAAGACCAGAATTTACGAGTTGTGACAGTCTCTACCCCTTAAGGGAACTTCGTCCCGAAGTTCAGTTAACGTTGGTCTCCGAAGTGTTACAAAGGTGAAGATTCATGAGACGAAATGACCAGTTGACGTGCTTCCAGGCGGCGGTTCACGAGGTGATGGAAAATATAAGCGTTCTGACAACGAGGGTATACACACACACAAATGAAGCATTTGGAAATTTAGTAGAGAATTCAATCCAGACAAAATTTTATTATAACCATTCTCAGTGTTGCAAAATTTATTTCTGAGTCGGATATAGGTAGTCAGCCTATGTCCCACTATCCCGGGTTGAATATAGGTGACTAGTCTATATTCCACCGAGGTTCCATGAATTTTGAAATACTCAGCTCAGTTATACTAATATTATGTCCTTCACAAATACCAAGACGTTCAGAAAGACTAAGGCAGGTGACCAAACTCGAGGTCAAATGATGAAACTATGCAAGGAGAAACATAACAGGGTGACATATATGATACGTGAACATGCTTATATGAAAGACAATGATAGAAATCAACTAGAATAAATGGATATAATAAACCAGATAATGAAACACAATTCTCATCACCTAAGTCAGCAACAAACCACAAGTGAGGCTTCAGCTTGGCAGGCAGGCACGTGACGGTCATAGGGTTAAGCTTTTCGTAAAAGTAGCTATAGTCTAGGTTTTAAAAACACTTAGTTCGCTATAGCCAAAGCTCTAATGCCAATCTGTCACACCCCCAAAATCGGGTCCAGCGGAAGCATACGTGTAGCTGGGGTGTAACTCAATTGGTATTACAACACAAGTTCAAAAATGGTTTTCACTTGAATCATTTAGAATAAAATAGTTTAATCAAAAATGTTAAATTTACATGGTTAAAAGTAGTGCGGAAGTAGGCCCTTAAAATAGTTTTAAAATGGTCCCCAAATAAATAATCAGAGTCTTCTATGACCATGCCATACCCTGCCAAAACCTCCTGTAGCGTGCCATTGGTTAAAACCTGAAAATACATGCTAAAGTGTCAACACGGGGTTGGTGAGTTCATAGAGTTTGTTTAACAAATAAAGTTTATAGAAAATGATCACACAGCAAAGGCATCGTAAATCCACTCAGTTGCAAGTCCCGCCATAAGAGACTTGCAACCTGTGTGTTCACAACCCATTGCTAAAAGATAGTTTACACAATGCACCAGATTATATTCACCCAAGGTCAAGAATAGACACAAGGGCGGGGGCCTCTCCCCAAATAGTACTACGACATCCAAGGTCAAGTATAGACACAAGGGTAGGGGGCATCTTCCCATGAGTACTACCAATACCTCTCCGATAGTATAGAGTATTATGTATGCACGTAAATATGAATCTTGTATTTAAATTAAGCAAGTATAGTGTAACAAGTATGTATAACGCAATCAAGTATAATGCCAATCAAGTATAACACAATCAAGTATAAATGTTTCAAGTATCAAGAAAGTATGTTTTGAGTATTTGTACAAGTAAGTAAGTAGTTGAGCATGTATCTTCCCCCAAAGTGTTAAAACAAGTATAAAAAGAGTAAAAGCGGGGCTATGACTCACCTGGTGCGATAGCTACGATGACAAAAGTGGATACACAGAAATGAGGTTCGATCTCTAAGCGCAACCTAATATGAATGATAGTGATCTACTTAGATCATGAAATGATGTAGAGAAAATGCATGCACATGATACCTATACCACTCGTAACTTGAAAATACTTGTTATTGTCAAAGTAAAGTATTTTCCATACTTAAGAAAAATAAGTCCAACTAGAATAATAAAAACTTGTCGTAATATATCGTATATAAAAACGTTAGTGTTATATTCCTCGTTTTGAAAACCTTAAGATATCGTCTAGTAGTCGCATAAATAAACCTTGGGTCGTACGTATTTCGTTAGTTAAAAATAAATCCCTTGAATAAGAAATCTAGAAAATATGTTATTTAGTACGTAGTTATATTATTTTCTAGTAGTAACTAAATATATATATATAGTTGTGACGATTTTAAAACGTGTATAACTTGGTCGTTTTAAGTTCATTTTACTCGTTCTTTATATCCACGGATTCGTTTTAGTATATACTAATATATTTTCAATAGCTCGGCCCCACTAGGTTACGTCTAACGTCTCTATTTGTCCGTCGAAAAATGTCCAACAGCATGCAGTTTTTCAGAAAATAGTTTTCGTCGTTAAATTTACAAAAATCATATCTCCTTCGTTATAAACTCGTTTTAGTTCGTTCTTTCGCCAAAAGTTTCATTTTTAAAAGTATTTTCTAAATCTTTGGTCAAAAATTATCCATCACCTACTGAGCTTCCCACGTTTTAAAAATAGCAACAGTAGGTAAATATATTGTTTCAAAAGTCATTTCTAGTGTTCCCATCTAGTTCCAACTTCAACCAAACCACTTTCAATCACCACAAATCTAGTCTAATCTTACCATACACATTC
This sequence comes from Artemisia argyi, assembly GCA_030686995.1. Taxonomy (NCBI): domain Eukaryota; kingdom Viridiplantae; phylum Streptophyta; class Magnoliopsida; order Asterales; family Asteraceae; genus Artemisia; species Artemisia argyi. The sequence goes on from CM060691.1 coordinate 162,635,884, forward strand.
TTAGGGTGTCATGGGTTCCTAAACATCATAAATCAAGTGGATCTAACAAGGATCTAACAATAATCTATTTCTAGGGATCAAAAGTTAGTTATATATATAAATGAGTGGTATAACTAACATATGCATGTAGATCTTGAATAGAAATCATATGATCATAAAAATAACATGATGAAATTATGAACAAGAGTTTGACAACTTACTTAGAAAGATTTATGAGCTCATGGAGATGAAAACTTATAAAACCTTGGGTTTTTATCACAAAACCCTAACTAGAAATACATATGAGACTTAATTAACACTTGATCTTCAAAATTTTATGGTTTCTTCTTGTTTCTTGATCTAGGCCGATTCACACACAAAAAGGGAGGAAGAAGAGAGCATTTTGCTTGAGTTTGTTTGGTGTAAAAATGAAGAAATGAAGTATTTATGTATATATATATATGACCTAGGGGGAACAAGATCCACAAAAGGAGGAAATCAAAAGGGGGGGGCTGCATTTGGTGAAAAAAAAAAAAGAAAGAAAAATGGTGTAGTGTAAGATAGTTGGTACATTATTAGTATTAGTATGTATATATTAATAGTTTTAGGAAATACCGGGTACCGAGTTAACTAAAAATAAATTTTAACGGAGTTAACCGGGATATAATAAAGTCGTAAAAATTGTAAAAATATGTTGGGTACAAGTATTGAGTGTTTGGATGATTATTGTTTAGTTTTTACGAAAACCGTCGTATTTATATTAAACGTATGATATCAATTAAATAAATTTCCAAAACCCCGGGTAAATTAATATTATAATTTTTATATCATTATTATGAGTATAAAAATGTGTTAGGACCATAGTTGGGATTGTCGGATCAATTGTTCAAAATAATAGCTCATAAGATAACGTTTATTAGGTAGATAACCGTACGTATACAGAAATGACGCAACTCACGCATAAATGACAAATTTTCTCCGGAGGTGAATAGTGTTTTATGAATAGTAAAATTTTAAAACGCTTCTCAGAATATCATACTGACCTCAAAAATGATGAATAGTGATCGATGAATAGTAACCGATGAATAGTAAATGTGAAAGTTCGGGAAAAGACCAGAATTTACGAGTTGTGACAGAGAAATTCGGTGATATGATACTAAAGGCATCAAAGCCACTAGTTTGTTTGTACGATATATACGATGATTGGTTGAAGAGTATTTCATCGTACGCAGCATTCTCTAGACTCGTCTTGATTCTGCGTGCTCTAGACATGAAAAATAAAATGGCAAAGATGTTGCTCAAACCCGACGACACAATCATCACCAAGCCTGGTCACATTTGACCATCCATTACCGATGATCAAGGGGTGAAGGTAAAACAAGACCCCCTTCTACTAAAAGAAACTAATATAGCAATGTCGAAATCGGTGGTTCAGGAAGGTCGTGTAAAATGTCAAAATGGGTAGATTTTTAGAGCGGGTCAAACAGGGTCGGTTCAGGTTAGGCTGACCCATAAACACTTTCTTCGTTTCTATAGATAGTTGATGAGCTGAGTATTTTTACAAAAGTATATTTTTACAATACTAGTCTAATTTTTTCTGACGTTTTTATGTGTTTAAATATTCTTCAAATGACTTTCAACCTGTTTAACTGTTTTGACCCATTTTCTTTCTAGTTGCTTTAAGAGATCTAATATCGTCAAATTACGTAAAAAAGATTAATGAGAGAAAAAAACAGGTACTCGCTAATAATTATGCTTATATTGAATCACTTCTTGCTAATAAATATACTTATGATAAAGGTACCCGCAAAGGAAGCTAGTCGTAGTCAACTGACCGCAGTAACCACAAGGACAACCAAAACTTATGATTATGAACCTACAGCAGCATTTGATTACAAGACTAATTGGCGTGTGAAGGCAAATTCAGCTACAAACCTTTATCTCCGTTTAAATAATATACATGTAAACTCTACTGAAATAAAGGTAATATTACTATTACATGTATCACATTCATATGATTATTACATTTTGGTAGCATGGGAATTGCACCAGGCTTTACCTCTCAAGGGATCTTGAGAAGCTTACAACCCCCACCAGGCAGTGTACCTGATCGATGTAGTATAGCATAATGACAAGTACCGGGGGATTGATCATTCAGCTAGGAATAGTATCGCTAGGATTAGAAAACCTAAATACTAGATCTAGAGATGAGGGATGATTCTTTTTGTATTTTTATATTTTTAGGAAAGCAAATTAAAATCTCGGGTTTGAAGGATTTGGGGCGGAATTAGTTGCTAATCAACTAACCCAATACTAAAAATGCAACCAAAATAAAATACTAAAATGAAAATAAAACTATTTTAAAATAAGGTTGTGAGCAATATATGGGAGAAATGTGTTTACTTAGATTTCACTACTCCCTAGATATCTTTTACATGTTAATTACTTGTTATAGTTGCGTGGATGACGGATTGTATTCCTTAATACCACTCATGGGGTGGCGTACTTACTTCCCCAATCCTATGAGTGCCTACTTCACTCCTATGTCGAGCCTGCTAGAAGCTCCTAACATGGGATCATTAGAATTTACTCATGCATTAAATACAACCAATGAAACCTAGTACACATCGGTTCATGTTTCCTAAGACGTTCAAGCATGTTACCAATTGGAGATCTGCCAGTTTTCTTAAGCCTAACATTGAAATCATTCATCCAATACAACCACAAACAAGTAATCAACACATAATTAACATCTAGGTTTCATTAGATCTAAGCAAACACAAGATAAATCTAGCCTAGCATGTTGAAATCAAGACAAGCACAAGATATAGACAACCAACACATAGATATATTGATTGAATTAAGAGAAGACTTATCTCAATAGCACATGTAAGGATTCAAGGGTTGAAAACCCTTGAAAAGCTGTAAAATTCGTACAAGGTTCGGCCCTAGGGTTTCTCCACACAAGTTTTCTTTAATGAATGAAAATTAGAAAACTATATATAGATTTTAGGAGGTGACGGCTTCAAGAACAAATGTCTGACGCCGTCATCTCGCCGCCCAATAATTCCTCGGACTGCCTAGATCTACATCTGACGCCGTCATGTAGTCCCCTTTTGCAGGCCGTCACACAATTAACTCTTGACGCTCTACTTGTGACACCTTCATGTTTCTTCTGGGTCGTCATTGTTTTTACTCTTGACGCCGTCAAGAATGCCTTCTTTACGCCGTCATACACTGTTCCCAGCATTGAAAATTAAGTCTTTGGCGTTTTCTTCACTTTTATGCTCCAAAAATGTCCGAATTGCTTCCTTTTCCAGATTTCACTCCCAAAGTACCTAAAATCACAAAAGGAACGATTTAGGGTAATATTTGATCAAATAAATTCAATTCCGGGCTTAAATGACCCCCTAAAAGTGGTTCATTTTTCGCCTTATCACATTTATATTTTAATTATTGTAACTAAGTTTTTACAGATGACCTTATATTGGATTGAAATTCTGTGCAGGACACGGGGTATACATACATCATGTCAAACAATATTTTAAGGAAGTTTATATGCATTTCAGACTTGAGAACTCAGATTTCTGGCTACTTGTACGGTGTAAGTTCTCCTGATAATCCTCAAGTGAAAGAAATCCATTGCATTGTCCTGCCACCTCAGTGGGGGACCGATCAACGAGTCCATCTCCCATTGGCTCTCCCTGAAGATGACTTACTTAATGATCTGGAACCATTGGGATGGATGCACAGCCAACCAGAAGCAGTCATCACCACAGGTTCGTACTTTAATATTACGACACAACTATAGGTTTCTATTACATCCCGTTTGTTATGAATGTGTTGAACCAGGTTATGTAACAGCCTCATTATAAAAATGGCAATTTACAAAAAAAAATCAGCATGGTCTTCTCAATTTGCTTTCTTTCATCTTTTGATCAAAACTGTTTTGGGTCAACCCAACCTGACTCCTCCAAGTATTACCGAGTTATAGCACCTAAGGGTGTCCAGATATTCTTAAATTATACAAGAATTGCTTTAACAAATGGGGTTTAGCTATTAGGGTATGTTTGGCGAAAATAAATGTTGGTGGTGCTGATGTTGTTGCTATTGTTGATGCTGATGTTTGCCAAACTAACTGTACTTTTAGATTAAAAGTGTAAAAATGACATAATTTCTGAAAAGTAATCTTCATAATCCTTTAAAAGTTGGCTTTGGCATTTGGGGAACTTATTTTTCTAAAATAATTCATAATCTTTGTCACCCAATCAAAAATTATTATATTGGGTTAATTACTTGAAAATGTATCATACTTATTACTTTTTATTATTGTGTGTAATATTTTTTTATGGTGTGTACTGAACTTTTAAATTAAATTATTGTGATCATTTTACCCTTACTTTTTTCAAATTTCGAATGGTAAAATAATCATTTTACATGGCTGATTAGTTACAAATACATACAATAATCGAAATCTGAAATTTCAATACACCCAATAAGAAAAAAAAAAATCAGTACACATAATAACAAAACGTGACAAGTATGATACATTTTAAAGCAATTAACCCATTATTTTTTTTACCAAAACTTGATTTTCAACAAAACAATTTCAGGCCTCCATAATATTCCACAATCTCTCGCGCCAAACATGGGTCAAAAGTGAATCCGGTGGCAAAAGTGTAAATATACTTTTTGAATGAAATGAATTAAATATGAACTCGTGTCGTCAAAATTGCTTCTGCGACATTCAGAACACATGTTACAATCAAATGTAGTTACAACGTCAGAACACAGGTTAGGCTGGGTACAGTAGTGACCAACAGCGACCATTATTTTACCCGCTACATCAGTTTTCTCTCTCCGAATACCTACAAGCGATTTTTTGCCACAGTAGTGGCGACCTTTAATAAAATTAATTGGAAAGCGGGAATTTGTTTTTATGTGTGTGTTTGTGTCGATCGTATATACGAGCGAAATCATAAAAATAAATAAATAAATACTCGACCACATCGCGACCAACTTGCCACAGTAGGGCGATCGACTATCAAGTGGGTCGAACAATCGGTCGAGACCCTCTATTGTGCTCAACCTTACAATCAAATGTTATTACTGAATCCACACTCATTTAGCTTATTCACAAAATGGGCATACCATATCGGAGATACCTGACATTTTTTAATTGATATTTGATATACATGTGACATGTGTGTGAAAGTAGAATTGGCTCACACTCATGATAATACTAGTTTATTGACTAGTAAAATTTAAAACTGTTAAATAGTGTTTAGATAAGAGATTGATTTTGATATTATGTGAATAAATGTTTTTAGATGTATGAATATTAATGCTATAATATGATACAAATAAATTTCAAAACACTATAAAATTTTTGTTAGTATTAATGCTACATAAAAAAAGTGAAATAAAGTAACTCTCAATACTGTCTTTCACGGGTTATGAGTCCTAATACCGTCGTCTACGGTGTATGGGGAGGTTGAGTTTTAGACAGTCATATTCTTACCAAAGGTAGAGAGGCTACTTCCGGTTCTACCAAAGGTAAAAAAGGACCTCCGGCCTTGCAAGGAGTAAAGATCGAACCCTCGACCTCTGTCTCCAGAAGCAAGGGTGTTAAGCACTTAATCCAAGATACAAATAATTAACAAAACTTGTACCACAAAAAACAAACAATATGTAAAGATTTTATCAGTTATCATATATCCCTCATATTTTTCATATTATTTCACAAGCAATTTGTGTTTATCACATATCCCGTTAACATACACCAAACCACAATATAACCGGTCACTTTTCTTGTTTCGTTCTACCTTCTTGATTCGAAACGAAGTATAGATTTCATAAGATATCATTTTTTGGTTTTGTTTTGAATTCTTGATCTTAAACGACACAAAGATTTCATAAGGTATTGATACGTGGGAATCGCACCAGGCTTTACCTCTCGAGGGATCTCGAGAAGCTTACAACCCCCACCAGGCAGTGTACCTGATCGTTGTAGTATATTATAGTGACAAGTACCGGGGGATTGATCGTTCAACTCAGGAATAGTGTCGCTAGGATTAGAAAGCCTAAGAACTAGGTCTAGAGGTGAGAGATGATTCTTTTTGTATTTTTATGTCTTTATAAAAGCAATTAAAAATCTCGGTTTTTGGAAGAGTGGGCGGAATTAGTTGCTAACCAACTAACCCAATAACTAAGATGCAATCAAAATAAAATAACAAAAATGAAATGAAATCTAATTAAACTAGTGGTGTGAACAATAATAGGGAGAGTTATGTTTACTTAGGTTTCATTACTCCCTAGATATCTTTTACAGGTTGATAGTTTGTTACAATTGCATGGATGACGGGTCGTATTCCTTAATACTAGTCGTAGGGCCATGTACAATATTCCCTAACTCTATAGGATCCTACTTTACTCCTATGTCGAGCCGTTAGAAGCTCCTAACATGGGATCATTAGAATTCTCCTACGCATTAAATACAACCAAATATCATAGTACACCTCTGATCATGTTTCTTAAGACGTTCAAGCATGTCACCAATGGAAGTCTGCCAGTTTTGTTAAGCCTAACATCGAATACAATCATCCGTAACAACTATAAACAAACAATCAACCCATAATTAACATCTATGTTTCACTACATCTAAGCAAAAACACAAGAGATCTAGCCTAGCATGTTGAATTCAAGACAAGTGTAAGATATATTCAAACAACACATAGACATATTGAATGAATTGAAAGAGTGTGGAAAACTAGAAGGGGGTTGAATAGTTTTACGTCTTTTTAATTCGTTATAAAAGATAGTTTTAGTGTTTTCTTAGTTTTTAAAATTTAGATTCGATAATATATGATCTCAAGTCTTGCACAACATAAACAACTATCAATAAGTAAGATATAGCAATGATAAGTAAAGAAATAAATAAGAGATGGAAAGATCGAACCGCGAGACAAGAGATTTATAGTGGTTCGGCTACAAGGACACCTTCCTTGCCCTACTCCACTCCCCGAGCACCTAACTCGAGAGTTTTCTTCACTATATCAACAAGCTCCCTTATGGCGGAGAAAACCTTACACACCAATTTACACACCACAACTTCTTCACAACTAAATCACAACTTCTACACAACTTCTTCACACCAATCTACTTCACAACTAACTAATCCACGCCTATCTTCTTCACACCAATTTTCTTCACAACTAACAACTTCACACCTAGCTTCTTCACTACTATCTAATTCCTAACTTTTCTTCTTCACACCAAACAACTAACTAATCACACAATCAATATACCTAGCACAACTATCTACAATCAAATATTCACAACAATCTTCACAAAGAGTTATGTAAATAATCTTGATGATGCACCAACAACTTGGATGTGGAGGTCACAACAAGTTGTAATACTTCTTGTCTTGGAGGATAGAAGTATTCTTCTCTTGCACTTGAGAGGATGATGTTTGAATCACTTTGAAACAAAGAATTATGTATTTATGATCAAAGGATTAAGAGAATAGAAATGGGGATCTAGAACAGAAAGTTTAGGAGTGCAAAAGGTGAGAAAATTCTATGGGATGAACCAGTATTTATTGGGAGACAATTTACTGTTCTGGAGCGTGGTCGGTCCCCTTAATTAGGTGGCGGTCCCCTTAATGATTAAGGGGGGCGCCTAGTATAATTAAGGGGGCCGCCCTCCTGAACGTTGGATTTTCTTGTCCTTTTGTCAGGGAAATTTTTCTGGATAAAATTTGCCATTTTTGGTTGGAAATTTGAAATCATATATTTATAATGAATTAAACATATTCTTTTAATTCAAAAAATAATTTTGTAAAAGATATAGAATGTTTATTACATTTTATAAAAATTCTAGTGATTAGAAAAATTTCCTTTGATCATGAAATGCAATAAACACTTTGTTTATTCATACCTTAAGTGATATGGATGCAAAGACAAATATTAAGCACTAAAAACTTGTTTACGTCATAAGTTTTAGATTAATGAGTTTATGCTTTGTAATTATCAAAACATAGAGATATTGTTAATATGCTAACAATGTTTTTAGACATTATTTATGTCAACAATCTCCCCCTTTTTGATGATTACAAAACCTTAAACTCATTAGGTCTAAAAAATAATTTTTAGACAAGTATTATTAGAGTTTAACATTATCTTCTCCCCCTTTTTGTAAAATCAAAAAGGTTAGGCCGAGTAAGCTTCGTGAAAGAAGATTAAACGGGTAGAATGCTCCCCCTTGATGTATGCTCCCCCTCATTTCAGAGCACCAAGGGAATGAGCTATGGAGATCTTGGCTACACAAAATATTTGAAGAGAACAAGACACATATATATGCAAAGCAATAATTATGCAAATAAAAATAGATTCAATCAAGCATCAGAGAAATGATTAGCATTACAACATTCAATATACTTAAAGCATATTGATTACAATGAAACAAAAGAAAAGACATAGTCCTATATTGCCTAAGAGAGCACTTGGACTTGCTTGCAACCCATGGTTGGTTTTTTTATTTGCTTGAAGGAGAACATAAGCATAAAGCTTAGTTGTTAGATGGAGAGGGATATGGAGTGGGGTATGGAGCGGAAGAGGTGGATCTTACGATGTTGTATCGTGTTAGGGGTGGTATGGGATGAGGACGAGTGAGGAGATATTCAATCCAAGAAATATCTTCACTCAAGTATAGGATTTGTTTTTGAAGGAAGATGCAACAAGGGCAATAGTGAGTATGGTTTGTAACTTGATCCAAGTTGAGAGAGTGAGGTAGGCAATTGTTGTAGGGTGATGATGGAGGTTGCCCTTTGTTGCGTTGTGCAAGATGCATGGCATTGAGATCACTAAGATCATAGATTTGGGATATTTCATCACGGAACTTTTGATTTTCCGTGGCAATGCGGAGAAAGTCATTGTGTTGATATGGATGAATTGGGTTTGTGTAGTTGGAATTGTAGTTGGATGGTTGATCAAACTTGTATGGATCATTACAAATGGTTGGAGGATGAGATGAGTGGTTTGGCATGAAGGAAGATGATTGGCCAATGTTGTATGGTTTGTAAAGAGGATCAAATGAATGTCCTTGTGAATTTGGTGTAAAGTTTGGGAAGTAAGTGGTTGGAGGTGTTGAGTGATTTCCAACTTCATTGGTTATGATGGATTTGTTTCGAGGGCTTTTTCTTCGCCAAACGGGTTTTTCCGTCATTCTTGCAAGCCTTGAGGCTTTTGGTTTTGGTTTGTTTGGAGAAGTCATGAAGGGATGAATGGAGAGGGTGGAAGATTGGGGATATTTATAGTGTAAGATTTGTGTGTTTATGGATGGATAAAGTTTGTTTGGGAGATTAGGACAAAATGTGTTGGCGAAAAATAGGAAATGTAGGTTGAAATGGGCTAAAAAGCAGAAAAGCTTCTGTAAACCCGACCATCAGATGGCCGGTCCCCTTAATTAGGGGGCGGTCCCCTTAATGATTAAGGAGGCCGCCTTACAAAATTAAGGGGGCCGCCCATCTGGTGATTTCTAGATTGCCAGAATTGGGTTTTTGACAGAAAATTTGCAGAAAGGTTGTGTGTTTGGATTAGAATTCAAGCAAGTTTAACTCCTTGAGACAATATAGCATCTAATCTAACTATAGTATAGCATGCATGCAACAACACTTAAGTAAAAGAGCAATCAAGCAATTAGTAATAAGCAAGAGAAGGCAAACAAATGCAAGGGCACTTAATCTTCCTAGAGCAACTATCTTAGATCAAAGGCAAAGGTAACTAGTAAGTGGAAAACTAGTGATGGAGCAAGATGACAACATTATTAGTGAATTTGTCCTAGTGTGTGTCTATATGCAAAAATGTGGAGTTGTGATTGTTTCGACTCCTAAATGCAAAGAGAGATAACGATCCTAAGATACAATCCAAAAGATCTTCTTGATTCAATTTTTGTTCGATTCATGAATGTCAATAATATATATTAGATTATATATTTTGACAATTTATGTGAGAGTTTATGCATGATTTTGGAAAAAGTTTTTAGCGTTTGTCAACAATGCAAGGAAAATGATTTTCATGTAATTCCTAGATGTGAGAACAGTTTTCAAGAAATTTTGATTGGGTTTTACAAGAGAGTATATGCAATGAAAGTGAGGTTTCCCAATCATTAATTTTGTGCAAAATGGATTCCTAGACTCAGAAGTGAAGAAGTGGACGAAAAGTAAATTTTATGCAAGTATAAATTTGTGTTAGTTCAATATAATTTAGTCAACTTGTTCCATCATTCCTAATCCTAAACGCAAGTGGTTGAATAATTCACGCTTAAGGGGTTTTGTGAATATATCCGCAATGTTATCTTTCGATGCAACTTTTTCTATAGATATGTTTCCTTTTTGTACATTATCCCTAAGAAAGTGGTGGCGTATTTCTATATGTTTAGTCCTAGAGTGTTGCACCGGATTTTACTTAAATCTATCGCACCTTTGTTATCGCACATAATGGGAACGTTTTCTAACCTAATGCCATAGTCTATAAGAGCTTGTTTCATCCATAGTGCTTGTTGACATGCCTTTCCAGCGCTTACATATTCGGCTTCGGTGGTAGAAATAGCAAGAGCGGTTTGCTTCTTCGAAAACCAAAATGTTAGACAACATCCCATAAACGTGAAAATACCGCTAGTGCATTTTCTATCTACGTAGTCTCCCGCATGATCCGAATCCACATAGACGATGGTTTCTATGCCGGATCCCTTAGGATACCATAATCCTAAGTGTATAGTGCCTTTAATGTATCGGAAGATACGCTTAACCGCTTCTAGGTGAGAGGTTTTGGGATCCTCTTGAAAACGGGCACAAAGGCAAACACTAAACATGATATCGGGTCTACTTGCCGTCAAGTATAGTAAACTACCTATCATTCCTCTATACTTGGTGTTATCTACGGACTCACCTTCATCATCCTTTGTGAGCTTTACTTCCGTAGACATGGGAGTTTTCATGGGTTTTGAGTCTTCTAGGCCAAATTTCTTAAGCATTTCCTTAATGTACTTAGATTGGTTAAAGAATATTCCATCTTCTAATTGTTTTATTTGTAATCCTAGGAAGAAGTTAAGTTCACCCATCATACTCATCTCAAACTCATCATGCATAATTTTGGCAAATTCATCACACATGTCTTGACAAGTCGATCAAAATATAATGTCATCAACATATATTTGAACAATGATGAGATTTGGGTCTTTCCTTTTAGTGAAAAGAGTGTTATCTACCATTCCCATGGAATAATCATGTTTAATAAGGAAAGCTTTTAATCGATCATACCAAGCTTTGGGAGCTTGTTTGAGTCCATACAAAGCTTTCTTTAACTTATAAACATAATCAGGTTTTGCGAAGTCAATGAATCCTGGAGGTTGTGCCACATATACCTCCTCATTGATAAAACCGTTAAGGAATGCACTTTTCACGTCCATTTGGAATAACTTAAAATCTAGGGCGCATGCATAGGCAAGTAGTATCCTAATTGATTCTAATCTAGCTACGGGGGCATAAGTTTCGTCATAATCAATTCCTTCTTGTTGATTATACCCTTGGGCAACTAACCTAGCTTTATTCCTAGTAACTACTCCATTTTTATCTAATTTATTCCTATATACCCATTTAGTTCCTATGATGGTCATATTCATTGGATTTGGGACTAATTCCCAAACATCATTTGCCTTAAATTGATTTAATTCTTCTTGCATAGCTATAACCTAACTTTCATCTTTTAAAGCTTCATTAATATTCTTAGGTTCTATTGCTGAGAGGAAACAAAAGAAATTGTTAGCATTAAAAGTGACGATCATTATTGAGTCGACAAGTATTGTAATAGTTAAGTATATTGGGCTATGGACTTGGTACTTATTAAGTATATCATGTAAGCCTTATTAGAACATGTAAACCAAGTCCAAGCCCAAGCCCATAGAAAGCCTATGTATGGAACTATAAAACGCACCTTACCTCTCATTTGTAAGGTGTGCTTGTGTATGTATTTGTGTGTGTTTTAGTAATCAAAGCTCTCATCTTTTCCATCTCTCTTTCATATATACGATTCACATATATATATATACATCAAGTCACCATCTTTCCATCTTTCTTATTCTAATCTTCAATATTTGTGATAAAGTTGTGAAATCTAAGGTCCTACAAGTGGTATCAATCGCCTAACAATGATTTAGGAGTGTTGGAAGGTTGTTTGGTTTGTATTTTTAAAGCTATTTACACGAGTTTTTTATCAAAAAATTCTTACTTTTCTTGTTTTTCTTGGCTTTTAACACTTTTTTTGATTACAAACTAGTGTTATAAACCTTTTCTAACAAGAAAGTTTTAATCTTTTTGAAAATTTCTAGCTTAAAAATTCGACTTTGGTATTGTACTTGTTTTCGAGATCTTAAAATTTTTTATAAAAAAATCATCAAGTTTGGAACTTTCTTCAAGTTTTGGTGATTTTATGCATAGAAGTACAAGTATCTTGGAACACAAACTTGATTTCGGAGTGCTTTAAGTCAAACGATTTTTGTTGCCATATATCGAGAACCTCAAACCCTCTTCTATCGAGAACCTTCTTAAAGTAATCTTCAAACGATTCCGTGGTTTACTCGGTGTTTTTCTTACTTGTATAAGTTAGTAAAAACACTTCGACTTGGGATAACTCTCTAAATTGTATAATTTAGAAAGTTTTGGGTGATAATTTTATCTAAAACGTATTCTAGATAATTTTATCTAAAACACATTCTAGATAATTTTATCTAAAACGTATTCTAGATAATTTTATCTAAAACACATTCTAGATAATTTTATCTAAAACGCATTCTAGATAATTTTATCTAAAACGCATTCTAGATAATTTTATCGAGAACAATTCTAGATAATTTTATCGAGAACACTTTTCGAGAATTTTCCTGGTGACAAAGTTTCGAGAATTTTTCTGGTGTCAAAGTTTCAAGAATAACCTTCACCAAACTCAACTCCTATTTCGTTGGAACGATCCAAGATCAACTTTATCACACATCAGAACCTAATGGAAACAGAAATGCAAATGAAGGAGAGAGATTTTAAGAAAAAGTTTACAGTGTTCAAGTCACAGGTTGCGAAGGTTATCAACATATTTGGATATGAGTCAAGGTTCAAACAAGCATTTGAATACTACGTCAGAGACCGATTTCATTATTTCAAAGAAAAACTCAATCAAAACCTGAATCAACTGGATAAGCTACTTAATGAAGAAGAACTTCATACACGTGACTGCAGAGAAGCTCTTATAGTGATCCAAACTCAATTTCAGAGTATCTTTAACCCTTGGATAATGAACCAGTCAGAGTTTATCGATGCATTTTACCAACAATTTAGGGTAAGTTATTCGACATTCAGAACTCAATGCATAAATGACATGGGGGAACTCGAAAAGATACTTGATGCTGAGGAAACTGAGTTAAATGAAATTGAGAAGCTGAAATGGGAAAGTGAGCAGATTGAAAAAGATATGCAGTTTAAAGAAAGAGAGCTAATTGAAAGAGAAAAGAAGTTAAAGGAAACAGAGGTGATTGAAAAAGAGACAGAGAACGATGTTCAAACAGAAGAGGAAACAGTCAATGAGGGTGATGCATCAGATGATAGTTTGGTTTTCACGGGAAGTGATTCATTTTCAGAACAGCAGGTTGAAAGCAGCAGTCCTAGCTATGATTCGGATGCTGATGGTACACAAAGGAATGAAGCAGTTTGGGATACTGAGGATGATCACCTCAGACCTTCATCAGACACAGAGATATTCACCAAGGTACAACATTCAAACAATAATGGTGTTGTGTTTGATAATGTGTTTGCTCATAATCAGACACATCCTGAGCATCCTGAGTCTATTAGTGATACATATGTGGTGGAACAAAATGATAGTAATATCACTTCTGTTACTCCAGATATGGATCCTAATAGAGGTGAGCCTGCCCAGGATGGATCTTCTTATGAACAAGATCGTGCCTTATTTGCTTCTTTAATCGATAATTTCAAACATGAACTTGAAAAGTGCAATGAGGACAATCGCAAAGCTAAGCAAGCGAATGTCTTATTGACAAAAGAGCTTGAGAGATTTAAAGAAATGGAAAAAGGTTTTCAAAATGTAACTAAAAGAAAAGCTGAACTTGAATTTGAAAACTCAAACCTTAAATCTCAAGCTCAGAAGTTTGAAATGAATGGAGAGTCTGTCAAACCACTTCTGAAAAGAAATGAAGAACTTGAAGTTGGTTATAGAGAAGCTGTTTTTCGTGAAAAACGTTCCATTCAAAATCTGGATTCTCAAATGGTTCTTAACAACAGAAAGGTTCAAGCACTTGTAAAAGAGAACAGTGATTTAAAATGTGAAAATTCAAGGCTTAAGCAAACCACTTCAAATTTTGAGATTGTTAATACAAAACTTGAGAATGAAAATCAAGAATTTTTTAAACGAACAAACGATCTTGAAAACAAACTTCGAAAATTGGGACAAACTTCTCAGACAATCAACATGCTGCCTACTAAAGATGAGGAAGTTTCTAAACAAATATCTGGAATTGGTTTTGAAAATAGTGCTTAGTTGGAAAATGGAAAACCGTGTTTTTTAAACAAAGTGAAAAAGCTGACACCTATTTTGTACAACGCTGAAGATATGGGAAAAGAACTGTCAGATGATCTTTTGTTTGAGTCTCAAGATATTTTAAAATCTGAAGAGGAAAAACGTTTGAAACTAAAACAAACAAAAAACCCTCTCTCGTACCACGGCTTTGTGTATGGTTGTACACAATTGACATATTTTCCAAAAGCACCTTTCAAAAGAAAAGACACAAATGTGAAAAGATTTTTCAAAGAAGCTCAACTTGCTACTTATGATGCTACGTTATGGGAAAATAGAGCAAGGAAACAATTTTGTAGTCTTAAACATCACATTGAGCATACGTTAAATGCCATTTGGTTTAAGCAAGTAGACATCGATACCAGCGTTTTCTCCAATCCTCTTTCATCAGATGTACGCCTTAAGATTGAAGTCAAAAAGATTTTGAAAGATGAGATTGAACCTCATGTGAAAAATCTCAACTTAAGTTTTGAGTACTTTGAAAAACATCTTGTCACTGAAATGAGAGAAGATTTAAAGTATGTTCATTCTCTTGAAGACGAATTTGATGAAAAATGCTTAATACTTGACATTCAAAAGGAATTTTTCACAAATCAAATAGAGTCGTTCAAGTCAGCATCTGTCAACCATGAGTATGAGAATGTGAATTTTGAACAAACATCTTCTTTGAAATCTGAAAATCTTTGTCTCAAAAAGAAAATCACCAAACTTTCAAAAGAAGCAGCTGATGTCAAAGAAGAATTGTCAAAAAGAACAGCTCAGTTTGAGAAGCATCTTGCAAAACTCGAAGCACAAAGTATCTCTTTCCAACTTAAACTGCAAGAGAACAATGAGAAAAAGTTTTCGGAAAACTCTTCGACATCGGTGCTTAAAGGAAAAGAAAAGATTTTTGAAGAAAACTGTAATGATACGAAAATCAAGTTTGATCTTGATGAACTTGATACTAAAAATCTTGAATTGGAACATGATGTAGCATCATTACAAAAAGAAAATGAACATTTGAAACAAACTTACAAAAACTTGTTTGATTCAATCAAGCGGTCAAGAGTTCAGAATCAAACTTCAAACAAATCTGACTCTCAGACCACACCAAATCATCTTTTTGAAAAAGAAAAGTCTGTGCTTCAAAAGAAAATTGCTGAATTGGAAAAAACGATTGCACAACAAACCAAGGATTTTGGTGAAGCCAAAAATAATTTTTCAATCGAAACCGACAAATATGAAAAATATTTTGCACATCTTGAAAATCAAAATGCTTCTTTGCAAGAAAAAATGGCATCATCAGATCATCTTTCTCTTCAAAAAGAATACAATGATTTGAGAACGTCATACAATGCCTTCAAAGCAAAGTTTGATGTTCTTAACCGGTCAAAAGGAAAATCTCAAGTTTCAAACGAGTCTAAACCACAAGTAAGTGTTTCAGAAAAGGTTTACACGGGTGAATCTTCAAAACCATTTTCTAAAAGGGTTTCTCAATTTACCACCTATTCTTTGCAAAAAGGAAGGAAGTTTTCAAAGAGACCTAATTTTTCTGAAACATTTACTCCTCAAAAGGTTTCAAATGCAAGTGCTCATAAAGTAAAGAATCAAGGTTTTAAAACTCCATACTCTTGTTTTACACCGGTAAAGCCAGTGCGGAAACCAAAGCAAAGCCGTTCAAAACATTTGACATATTCATACTCTGAAATGCTTCCGCTACAACAAAGGAATGGCTATGCTTGGAAAAATCCTAATTCTGGAAGGTTTCCATTCATCTCAAAAACGAATTTTCGAAACGAAACACCGAGTTTCAACAATGGATGGAAAACTTCTTCTTCAAGTTTTAAAACTCCAAGAGAGACACCGAGTTTCTCAAACAACTTTCAAAAGCAAAAGAGTTTTAAATCACCGTTGATTCCACGAGCTTTATTTCAAAATGAAACATCGGTTTTCAGTTCTCGTTGGAATTCAACTTCTTTGTCTCGGATTGACACAACTTTCAAATGGATTTCAAAATATGGTAACCCAGTTGGCACCGTGCTTAAATGGGTTCCAAAAGTTGTTGTCTAATTCAAATTCATTATGGCTTTCGTATACTTCAGTATGAAACCCGGGCTTCAATGATGACTTCTTAATATTTCAGCTAAGGACTCATTCTTCAAAGAAAGGAAAGTGCTCAAATCAAAACAAAGGTTTTACATATTCTTTGAGCACTTATCCTAAAAACATAATGGCTTATGCATACATAACAGTGTATAACCCGCGATTTTCAAAGAAAGGACCCTGTTGTACATGTCTGTGCGACAATCCTAAAAGATAAGAAGACTTCTCTCCAAAAAGCTTATCAAAGTCTTCTTAATTTTTGAGCAAAATTTTGAATAATGAATCAAAATGTTTTCAAAACTTTTCTTGATGTAGCTCAAGATATTACTCCCTCAAATCCTTAAAAGTTTAATTTAATCAAAATGTTCTATTTTTGAGGGGGAGTAATATAAACTTGTTCCAAACAGATCATGCTTAAAAGAAATAAATTCAGAAATATCATACATCCGTTTCTCCCATAAGCTATCCAAAAACAAAGGTTTTAATCAATTGGTATCAAAAATACCATGGATATGCTATTTTTGAAGGGGAGAAGACGTGATTAAAATGTGATCGTCTTGAATCTCAAAAGAGCTCGACTCAGAAATGACCCAAGAATTGACGAAACAACAAAAGTTAGTAATCGAAAAGACTTATCCTCGACGGGTAATAACATCAAGTTAGTTACTAGAGCTAGTTGTCACCTAAAAGCTGACAATGGAACTCTTTAACTAGCCACGTAAGCGTGTCTCGAAAAGGATTTGTCTTAGTAGAAATGTACCGTTTCGAGAAACTTTCTGTGGATATAACCAGGCCGGGTAATAACTTCAAGCTAGTCTAACTAGTGATGTAAGCGTGTCTCGAATCGGTTGTGTTCATTGAAAGTGAATCAATTCAAAAGTGTAAACTCCTCACGCATGTGCAAATTTCTTAAAAATCCATGAGCACATGTGAAGGGGGAGTCCTTCAAATGAAATGCAAAACTCTCGAAGTGTTAACAAAGTATGTTTTATTATCATAAACACTTTGAGAGATTTTCACAAATGGTTTGATGGCAACAATAGGATAGTCATGAAGTTATAAGGTGACTAAGGTTAGGAAAAACCGTCCTATGATCCGCCAGAGCCGGAGGGATCTACCCAAGGACAATTCCAATAGATTAGAATTAGAAGTTCTTAGGTATGATTTGAAAAAAGGAGAAAAGAATGAAAAGAGAAAGAAGGGGTTGAAGAATTGAAAAGAAAAGCAAATGAAAGGGTGAAAAGAAATAGCCCTCCATATGTTCAACCTTAGGGCAGACACCGGGTTCAATTCATATGCTACTGGTTGTTGCTAAGGTGACACCGGTATTGAAGATAAATACGTCATGGACCCAGTGACGCACCGCACTAAACCTTCTTGCCACTCGAGTATCTCTCAAAAGGTACTTGTTTCATTCTCACGGGGAACCAGTGTAATCTATCGACTTATCTCTTAGAGATGGTTGATATTGAAGCAGGAGACCCATCCCTAGTCTTCGCATAGGAAACCAAATTATGCACTTATCGAGTCTAGAGCCATGAGATTCATTAAAAGATCTCTTAGGATACACTTCCTATGAATACACTTGTGTTCGCCAAAAAGGACACAAGCTGTAAGAGTCTTTATGAGATCTACGGATCTTGCCTTATCTATCATGATGGTTACTATGTCTCAAACGGTCTACAATTGTGGGGTGATCTCCAGCAACTCACCTGAATCATTGATGTACTTCGGTGGATCTTGTAAGCCCTCTCGGGGGTATCTGGTTCAGGAACGGCCTTGGCAAGGGTTAGAGAGAGTTTTCACACTATGCTGTTAACGATCTCTAATTCCGAACCTGTAAGTATCGGATGCTTTATTGCTAACTGTTTTATGCAGGTACTGATGAATGTTCCATGGAGAACGACCGTTACTATCACTCAAAGATCCACATGCTCATACCCTGCAAAGCTCTCTTCAAAGATCAAAGCAAAACAAAGTTCAGAACGTTTCTAAGTCAAAGTCAAAGAATCTACAAACTAAAGAAACAAAGATTAAAGTCAAAGAAAAGAGAACTTCACAAAGAATTCAATGCCAAACAAAGTATGAGCATGTTGGAAAAGACGTAAAGACAGCAGAGTAAAGATGTTGATCAAAGGCAAGAACAACCAAACGACATTTATCAAAGATCACAAAGCATGATTGGAACAAAGAATCTAGCAAAGCTATTACACAAAGACTCAAAGTTCAAAGAGAACAAGCTTCAAAGATCAAAGATCAAGGTCACAAAAGAGAGATCTCAATGATCACCCTTAGGGGGAGATTGTTAGCATTAGAAGTGTTGATCATTTATGTAATCAAAGGGAGATCTCAATGATCGTCCCTTAGGGGGAGATTGTTAGCATTAAAAGTGACGATCATTATTGAGTCGACAAGTATTGTAATAGTTAAGTATATTGGGCTATGGACTTGGTACTTATTAAGTATATCATGTAAGCCTTATTAGAACATGTAAACCAAGTCCAAGCCCAAGCCCATAGAAAGCCTATGTATGGAACTATAAAAGGCACCTTACCTCTCATTTGTAAGGTGTGCTTCTGTGTGTATTTGTGTGTGTTTTAGTAATCAAAGCTCTCATCTTTTCCATCTCTCTTTCATATATACGATTCACATATATATATATATACATCAAGTCACCATCTTTCCATCTTTCTTCTTCTAATCTTCAATATTTGTGATAAAGTTGTGAAATCTAAGGTCCTACATAAATTGTTTTTATCTTGGGCTTGTGACCTAAGGGTTCTTTGGTTAAGATGTCCTATTATATTATATAATGGATGTGATCTAGATTCTTTAACATTAACTATTTCGTTATTTCCTAAGTGAATGTCTTCATTATCATTTCCTATGGGTTTTGTTTTACTAACCTCAATAGCTTCATCTTCGACTAATTCATCATCTTCTAAAGGTAATGTTTTAGGAGGTGGCGGTGTTTCATCAAATGTTACATTTAGTGATTCTTCTACTTTCATGGAGTGTTTGTTAAGTATTATATATGCTTTACTATTTTGTGAGTATCCCAAAAATATTCCTTCATATGATTTTCGATCAAACTTAGTGAGGTAATCCTTAGTGTTTAGAATATAACATTTACTTCCAAATACCCTAAAGTAGCTTAAGTTTGGTTTTCTACCTCTTAGTAACTCATAAGGAGTTTTTCCTAGAATTCTCCTAATTGATACCCTATTTAAAATATATGTCGATGTATCTACGGCGTGACACCAAAATTTTTGTGGGATGAATTGTTCATTTAACATTGTTCTACTCATTTCTTGTAGTGACCTATTTTTTCTTTCTACTACGCCATTTGATTGAGGAGTACGAGGAGCGGAGAAATTGTGAGATATTCCATTTAAATCACAATATTTTCCGAATTGTACTTCGTTATCAAATTCCCTACCATGGTCCTTCCTAATGGCAACTATTGTGCATCCTAATTTATTTTGAATCATTTTACTAAATATTTCGAATTTTTCAAAGGCTTGGGGTTTGTCACTTAAAAACCTAGTCCACGTGTATCGTGAGTAGTGCTCTACTATTACTAAGGTATATTTGTTTCCTCCATAGCTCCGCACATCGGATGGACCGAAAAGATCCATATGTAATAATTCTAGGCACCTAGTAGTGGATACTATATTCTTAGCTTTGTGACTAGCATGAGCTTGTTTTCCAATTTTACATGCATCACAAAAATGTTTGTCATATTTTAGATTAGGAAAATTTGTAACTAATTCCTTAGAGGCCAAAGATTGTATTTGTTGCATGTTAGCATGTCCTAATCTCCTATGCCACAATGTAGAGTTTTCATCTAGGGTCATTAGGCATATCCTATCCTCAGGCTTGTTTCCTAGTTTCATAACATATATGCCACCTTTCCTAATTCCTCTACCAATAATTTTTCCATTCTTAACTATTTCGCTATCCTCTTCG
This sequence comes from Artemisia argyi, assembly GCA_030686995.1. Lineage (NCBI taxonomy): Eukaryota > Viridiplantae > Streptophyta > Magnoliopsida > Asterales > Asteraceae > Artemisia > Artemisia argyi. The sequence continues at coordinate 162,656,559 of CM060691.1, forward strand.
GTAAAAGTGACTCTAGATTTATTATCACATATTTGTCCTATACTAAGCAAGTTATATGTTAAATTATCTACATGCTCTACATTTTCAATAGTAAGTGAGGCTTGAGAAATCGTACATTTGCCAATGATTTTTCCACGTAAGTCACTACCGAAAATAACGTCACCTCCATTGTATGCCTTGTATGTAGAGAATAGCTTGCGGTTCCCCGTCATGTGCCTCGAACATCCGCTATCTTTGATCCATTCGTCAGGCTCCAAGTCAATTCCTAAACATATTTCGTCGGTTTCTTTTGCCATAAAACACTTTTCGTCTCTTGGCTTTTCAACTTCTTCTTTGTCACTATCACTCCATGTTCCACTAACAAATGCGCCTTGATTTTCATAACCCGGCGGCTTTAGACATTCGCCAATGAGATGATTTGGACTTCCACATCTAAAGCAATTTCTTTTCCCGTAGTTGTCACTTCTATTTCTTTGGAATGGTTTTCTTTCGTCTCGTGATGATCTAGTGAATCTTCCTCGTCTCTTGAAGAATTTCTTGAATTCTCTTACGGCCATTGCATATTCTTCGTCTTCACTTTCGTCACTTGAACCATCATCATCACTAGGTTCCTTTTTGGCTTTTAGAGCAATGGATTTGGTTTGTTCTTTCTTGACTTTGACCGTTTCCGAATCTCTTCTTATAATTTCTTCAAGAACCTTCAAGTTGCCAATTAGTTCATCTAGTGATAACGTCATCAAGTTCTTTGATTCTTCAATTGCCGTGACCTTAGCTCGCCATTTCGGATGCAATGCCCTAAGAAATTTCCTAACACAATTTTTACTAGAAAATGTCTCATCAAGTGCTTTTAAACTTGTGATAATAGTGTTAAATTTAGCAAAAGCATTATCACTTGATTCCTCTTTCGGAATCGTAAATTGTTCATATTGTTGTACAAGAAGATCTATTTTATTATGTTTGACTTGGCTATTACCTTGGTGAGTAATTAGTAAAGAATCCGAAATTTCTTTTGTGGTTTTACACATAAAAATTCTTTCATATTCTTTGCGTGGTAACGCATTATAAATGACCATTTTAGCCTCATTATTTTTTGCTAGTTTCTTTTTCAAATTATCGTTTGTTTTTCAAAAGATACAATTTCATCCATTTTAGTTTCAACATTATATTGAATAGGGGGAAAATTACCAAAGTTAATAATATGCCAAAGATCAAGATCTTTTGATTTCACATACGTTTCGAATCTATTTTTCCAATATAAAAATCCATCACTTTCAAATAGTGGTGGTCTTTGCATAGATTGCCCTTCTAAATATTTTTCAGATTCCATAGATCGTTACAAGTTTTAAAATACAATACATTTTAAAAATCTTGCTCGACGTGGCTCCTGATACCAATTGTAGAAAACTAGAAGGGGGTTGAATAGTTTAACGTCTTTTTAATTCGTTATAAAAGATAGTTTTAGTGTTTTCTTAGTTTTTAAAATTTAGATTCGATAATATATGATCTCAAGTCTTGCACAATATACACAACTATCAATAAGTAAGATATAGCAATGATAAGTAGAGAAATAAATAAGAGATGGAAAGATCGAACCGCGAGACAAGAGATTTATAGTGGTTCGGCTACAAGGACACCTTCCTTGCCCTACTCCACTCCCCGAGCACCTAACTCGAGAGTTTTCTTCACTATATCAACAAGCTCCCTTATGGCGGAGAAAACCTTACACACCAATTTACACACCACAACTTCTTCACAACTAAATCAAAACTTCTACACAACTTCTTCACACCAATCTACTTCACAACTAACTAATCCACGCCTATCTTCTTCACACCAATTTTCTTCACAACTAACAACTTCACACCTAGCTTCTTCACTACTATCTAATTCCTAACTTTTCTTCTTCACACCAAACAACTAACTAATCACACAATCAATATACCTAGCACAACTATCTACAATCAAATATTCACAACAGTCTTCACAAAGAGTTATGTAAATAATATTGATGATGCACCAACAACTTGGATGTGGAGGTCACAACAAGTTGTAATACTTCTTGTCTTGGAGGATAGAAGTATTCTTCTCTTGCACTTGAGAGGATGATGTTTGAATCACTTTGAAACAAAGAATTATGTATTTATGATCAAAGGATTAAGAGAATAGAAATGGGGATCTAGAACAGAAAGTTTAGGAGTGCAAAAGGTGAGAAAATTCTGTGGGATGAACCAGTATTTATAGGGAGACAATTTACTGTTCTGGAGCATGACCGGTCCCCTTAATTAGGGGGCGGTCCCCTTAATGATTAAGGGGGCCGCCTAGTATAATTAAGGGGGTCGCGCTCCTGAACGTTGGATTTTCTTGTCCTTTCGTGAGGGAAATTTTTCTGGATAAAATTTGCCATTTTTGGTTGAAAATTTGAAATCATATATTTATAATGAATTAAACATATTCTTTTAATTCCAAAAGTAATTTTGTAAAAGATATAGAATGTTTAATACATTTTATAAAAATTCTAGTGATTAGAAAAATTTCCTTTGATCATGAAATGCAATAAACACTTTGTTTATTCATACCTTAAGTGATATGAATGCAAAGACAAATATTAAGCATTAAAAACTTGTTTACATCATAAGTTTTAGATTAATGAGTTCATGCTTTGTAATTATCAAAACATAGAGATATTGTTAATATGCTAACAATGTTTTTAGACATTATTTATGTCAACAAAGAGTACTTATCTCAATTGAACATGAAAGGTTTCAAAGGGTAAAAACCCTTGAAAAAGCTGTAATATTCGGACTAGGGTTTCTCTCCAAAGTTACACCCTACTTGTTCCTCCTTAATGGATGAAAATTGCAAAACTATATATAGATTTTACAGGGTGACAGCGTCAAGAAGGAAATTCTGACGCCGTCAACTCGCCGCCCATAATGAAATCGGATTGCCTAGATCCACTTTTGACGCCGTCATGTGCACTTCTGCTCTGGGCCGTCACTCTTATTTGGACCATGACGGCCTATGGTGACGCCGTCATGTCCATAGTGTAAAACTCTTCTGGATCGTCACGGACTTTATCCACTTCTACCTCTTGTATTACTCTTGATGCCGTCACTTGAGAACTCTTGACACCGTTAGGTACTGTTCTCAGCAAGGAAAATTAAGACTTTGCTGTTTTCTTCACTTTTATGCTCAAAAAACGTCTAAAATGCTTCCTTTTCCAGAATTCACTCCAAAAGTACCTAAAATGACAAAAGAAACGATTTAGGGCATTATTTGATCCAATAAATTCGAATCCGGGCTAAAATAACCCCCTAAAAATGGTTCATTTTTCGCCTCATCATATACCCTTACACTTGAGATTTGCTTGTCCTCAAGTTAGGGATCATTTAACACTAATATAAAAGTAATTACAACAAATAATCGTTCCACTAAAGACCAAAGACAAGCACGGAGGTCATATACTAGCACCTCACAAATAGTGTTTAGATACTCACATCTCTCGGGTGTAATAAAATATATATCCCAATATGGAAATGGAAAACATCTCTCACTACCTGTCATAGCAAAATAAATTACCATAGGCTTGGGAAAGGATCAAACCTCCACCACATGGCGTAAGCACCTAGGATAAACTATCAAAGAGGTCTTTCAAAGGGTTATAACGTTAGGTATAGGGATATGGAATACACGTTTTGTTAGATATAGGCAATCTTTATTGGTGGAGAGTTAATCATCTTGGTTAATTAAATTTACAATATGGTGTTGCTAAGCCAAGACTAGACACGACTTAAGCTAATAAATGAAAAATAACAAAAACATAAAACAAATATAGAATGAAACGGGATGGTAGTCCGTATGTTTTTTCTCTTTTCTCTTTTTCTATTTTTTTTTTCTTTTTCTTAATATTTTTCGATTTTTTTTTTTTTTTTTTTTTTGCATACACTCTTACCCTACCATCCAAAATAATACATCATAGGGAATGAACATTCCCCTTACACTTGAATTTTTACATACTTTACAATAAACTAATCTAATGACTCGATTTAAGACAATCAAAACACTTGGAGTACTTTTAAGATTAACGCGCATATGGGGGTAATAATATGATGTTCTTCCCCATTACTCCATAACACAAGTACTTTACCCATGAGTCCCAATCGTCCCAAAACAATATGTACAAGATATGATTCGACTTAGCAACCATGTAATCAATTAGATAATTAACTATGGGTTTAAACAAATAACAATAATGCACTAAAGATGAGTGCATACACGGAAGGCTAAGGCGATTTGGGTGTACATTTAAGTGGGTTGTAACAAATTCTTCTTTTAAGTAAGATGCTTAAAGTTAGAAATGAAAAGATAGGCTCGGAGGGGTGTACTAGGGGTTTCATGTACTAAAAATGAGTACAACGCTAAGGTGTGGGAAAAATTAGTTAACTTTACTAGCCAAGTAATATGACTTAATTGGTCAAGTAATTATGATATGGGTTTAACATAAGGGTGATCCTAATGCCTCTTATCATGTAGTAAATCCTACCACACGAATGTAGTCTCACTAGCGGTCACGGGATACATCACTAACGCAAGTTCTATAATCTAAATGCTACCTGTACACTCATAAGCACTAATAGTAAATGCTTTTCCTATCAAATCTAAAGGCGATCCTCACATATTTGGGTGGAAAATTTTTCTGAATGGTACGGTTCTGTGCTAGTCATACAACTCCTATCCATGACACGCATGCTAAGGCTAAAGTTTCACTCCTAAATGTTGTAAAAAATTTTAAATTTGGCGCTAAAATTACACTAACAAGTATTTCTCATAGTTTTATTACACACCTACCATCAAACAAACAAACTCAAGTGCAACTGTATCCTATAAGGTATCATCATTTACCCTCTCTTTACACTTAGGATGAACATTGTCTCCAATGTTCAATTAAAGAATGTAAAAGTGAAATAGGTAAAAGAATGAAATCAAATACTCCCCTGATTCTTTTGGTGCGGATAGTGTGTTAACAAGGTTAGATCTTCCTCCAAGAAAATTAACATTCAAAGCTTTCCTTCCAGAAAAATAAATCATCCTCTTGTCATACATAACCTGTTAAACATGAAAACAAACAAGGCAACCTCGCGTAAAATCGGCGGCAATCTATATATACTACAAATCCTAGAAAATAATGTAAGATATAATGCTTGTGAAATGAATGTTTGCAGATTTCCTGGAGTTTATAAAACTAAAGAATTAACAAAAACTTCAAGACTCCGTTAGAAAAACAAAACTAGCAAAATTTCCAGAATTTTACACATGACGCCGTCAGGAATTAATTCCTGACGCCGTCAGAAGAGACCTGCAGAAATCTTTACGTTAAGTTTCTGGAAAAATTTCTGGAAAAACTTATGTCCTAACAAATACTAATACACATGTTCATTTAATATTGTGGAGAATCATGATCAATTTTGTTTCTTAAAAACATATTTGGGGTTTCCCCTTACACTTATCTTTTGTGAAATACCTTTGTATGAAGTTAAGACGAAGTCAAACGACAAAATAAAGCATTTTCAAAATTTTAGTTTTGAAACATGATCTACCAACAATAAAATAAAGCATGCATACTGAAGCAAATAACAATCAAACAAATAAAAATCACACAAAACATGGGTTGCCTCCCAAGAATTGCTTTTCTTTATTTACGAGTCTTGTAGCTAGACTCAAGGTCATGGGCAATTACGTGACCTCATCGTTGGTCTCATTCTCTAGGTCATCTCAAATATTAGTTTTGTATTCCGGACCTAGTTGCAAGCATTCTTTGTATAAACCAAGTATTCTTTCCATAACATATTCTACTCCTCTACGTCTATCCTCATCATTCCTATAGTAAACCGCTTGCTTGTGTTCCTTTTCTTGGTTTGATAGGAGGCGGTATTGTTCAATCTTATAGGGCATTTGGTAACCAATCTCATCATTCTCTTCCTTGAATCTAACTATCCCTAGGGTCGGATCATAACTCATCTTAGAGGCCTCAACAAACGGTTTTCCGAACACTACTTGACTTAGGCAATCACCTATCACCGGACGAGTATCCTCCACTATCACAAAGTCGGTAACATAAGTGAAGTTTCCTACAAATACATGCAATCCTTTCACTCTTCCTACAAAATTACTTATCAAATTCTTGTTTGGCATCATCCTATAACCTAGTTGCTTCTTCATTACCCAATTATAATAAGTCCTAGTCATGATGTTTATAGGGGACCTAGGATCGATATAAGCTTTCCAAACATGCATATGCCCAATGTTGCATGGTATGTTGATGTTAGAGGGATCACATACTTTAATAAGGGGTGAACCAAGGATATATGGTGTCTCGGGATCATCGAATAAATCCTTGTGATATTCCCGTTCTTCCTTGGTGGGCAACTTATCAAAGTATTATTCTACGTCTTCTACTTCCTCTAACTTTTCTCCCTTATTAACCTCAACTTCCTTAATTTCATCCCTAGTCTCGGTTTCTATTCCAACTTCATCATTGTCACTTTCTTCTATATCCTTGTCTTTTGGCTTAATGGTGGCAATATTGACAAAGTGGACGTATTTGGATGATGAAGGGTCCTTAATTTGGTCTCCGCTATTGGTGTCCCTAGTGTCCTTTCTAGGTGTAGTTAGCATTTGGTTGTTGAGGGCTTTCAACAAGTTGTCAATCTTATAGGTCATCTCCGTTTGTTGTTGATTGAATTCGGTTTCAAACTTAGCTATGTGAGCTTCTTGAGATGCCATAAACTTGGACATCAACCCTTCAAGATTATTGGTACTACCATAGTTATTAGAAGGATTGTTGTTGAAAGTACGGTTGGAGGGTGGACCGTTTGGTTGGTAACGATTAGGCGGATTGGAAGAATTGTTTTGGTTTTGTTTCCACCTAAGGTTCGGGTGATTTTTCCAAAAAGGGTTGTAGGAATCACCGTAAGGGTTTGGCTCGGGTTTGAAAGTGTACCACTTGTCTCCCGCTTCGTCGGTACGTGAGGATGCGTAGTCCGCAAAAGCTGTTCCGAGGAGTTCCACGCAATCAAGAGTGTCATGGGGACCACTACATAATTCGCATGAAGAAGTGATTTTGTTCACTTGGCTTAAAGGCTTAGGAGCTTCGTAAGATTTCATGAGAAACTTGACTTGGTCCTCAAGTTCCATGATCCTACGGTCGGGAGTGCTAGAATTGTTCGAAGGCAAAGATATTGCCCTGACCGTTTTGTTCAAATCACGGGGATCATTCCAAATTTCATTGTCATAGAGAGCAAAATCTTCTATGAGTTCCCATGATTCTTCCGCACTTAGATCACGTAGCTTACCATCGGCCGATTGGACAATGGTTCGCCTTGTGGAGTGATCGATATGGTCATAGAAGATTTGGACTTGGAGCCAAGATCTATGCCATGACGAGGGACTTTTTGGAGTAAGTCCTTGAAACGAGTCCATGCTTCATATAGAGTTTCACCTTGACATTGTTGGAACATCAAGATATCATTTCTAAGATTGGTAGTTCTCCCCGGTGGGAAAAATTGAGCAAGGAAACGAGTGGTGAGATCATCCCATGAGGTGATGGATCTTGCGGGTAAACGTTCAAGCCATTGACTAGCTTGATCACGTAGAGAAAATTAGAATAGGCGTAATAGGGTCGACTCTCTAGTTGTAACATCAAGGCATATAGAATCTACGATTTTATGGAAATCCTTGAGATGTTGGTTAGGATCTTCGGAACGAAGTCCATGGAATGCACATCCGCTTTGCACCAACTGGATGGTGTCGGATCGCAAGGGGGACACATTGGCTCCTTGAGTGAGCTCAATAGTGTTTCGATAGCCTTGGTGGCTAGGATGGGAATACTCTCCTAGGGTTCGGGGCCTAAGAGGTTGGTTTGCTAATGGTGGGTTTTGTGGGTGGTTCTGTTGTGGTGGGTTGATGGGTTCAAAGATGTTACCACCTTCCATGATGTCGGATGGTAAAGATTGTGAACAAAGACACAAAGAAATGAGATAGACTAAAGAAAACCTAAAAATAAAAATAAAATCTTACTAGAAAGGAATCTAGCAAGTAGACCTAATAAAAAGAAATCCTAACCTAGACAATAACTATTCCCCGGGCTGCGGCGCCAAAAACTTGATACGTGGGAATCGCACCAGGCTTTACCTCTCGAGGGATCTCGAGAAGCTTACAACCCCCACCAGGCAGTGTACCTGATCGTTGTAGTATAGTATAGTGACAAGTACCGGGGGATTGATCATTCAACTTAGGAATAGTATCGCTAGGATTGGAAAGCCTAAGAACTAGGTCTAGAGGTGAGAGATGATTCTTTTTGTATTTTTATGTTTTTATAAAAGCAATTAAAAATCTCGGTTTTTGGAAGAGTGGGCGGAATTAGTTGCTAACCAACTAACCCAATAACTAAGATGCAATCAAAATAAAATAACAAAAATGAAATGAAATTTAATTAAACTAGTGGTGTGAACAATAATAGGGAGAGTTGTGTTTACTTAGGGTTCACTACTCCCTAGATATCTTTTACAGGTTGATAGTGATGAGGCGAAAAATGAACCACTTTTAGGGGGTCATTTAAGCCCGGAATTGAATTTATTTGATCAAATATTGCCCTAAATCGTTCCTTTTGAGATTTTAGGTACTTTGGGAGTGAATTATGGAAAAGGAAGCATTTTGGACGTTTTTGGAGTATAAAGTGAAGAAAATGGCAAAGACTTAATTTTCCATGCTGAGAACAGTACCTGACGGCGTCAAGAATAAAAATGTGACGGCGTCAGGAGTAAAATCCATGACGACCCAGTGAAAACCTGAAGGCGTCACAAGAAGGGCGTCAAGAGTATTTTTGGTGATGGCCTGCATAAGGAGTACACATGACGGCGTCAAACCCAGATCTAGGCAGTCCGAGAAATTATTTGGCGGCGAGATGACGGCGTCAGAAATTTGTTCTTGACGCCGTCACCTATCAGAATCTATATATAGTTTTCTATTTTTTCATTCATTAGAGAGGAACTTGTGTGGAGAATAATAGGGTCGAACCTAATAAACCCTAGGTCGTTTTTTACTGTATTTTCAAGGGTTTTCACCCCTTGAATCCTTTCATGTTCAATTGAGATAAGTCCTCTTTCAATTCATTCAATATGTCTATGTGTTGTTTGAATATATCTTATGCTTGTCTTGATTTCAACATGCTAGGCTAGATCTATCTTGTGTTTGCTTAGATGTAATGAAACCTATATGTTAATTATATGTTGATTACTTGTTTATAGTTGTATTGGATGAATGATTTCAATGTTAGGCTTAAGAAAACTGGCAGATCTCCATTGTGTAACATGCTTGAACGTCTTAGGAAACATGAACCGATGTGTACTAGGTTTTATTGGTTGTATTTAATGCATGAGCAAATTCTAGTGATCCCATGTTAGGAGCTTCTTAGCCGGCTCGACATAGGAGTGAAGTAGGCGCTTATAGGATTGGGGAAGTAAGTACGCCACCCCATGAATGGTATTAAGGAATACAATCTGTAGAACCCTGTAAAAATTTCTTGTAATTAAATCATTAATAAACATATAATCTTTCGTTATCGTTTCTAATTCCCATTTTCTCAGAAAAATTTAAAATTTTTCTTATTATATTATTTTGGTGATTTTCACAAAATAATATAATTCACGAAATGACGGAATTAATCCTCGACACGTTACACGAAACCTAAACTTTTCATTTAATCCTAAACCTAAATCCTAATCTTAATTATATTTATTAAATATAATTAAAATCCACTAATTATCCTAATTAGCCAACCGGACCCTTAATTATCTTCGGCCCAAATCCCACCTTTACTATTCCTAAGCCCACTCAACTAAGCCCAAAATCCTATTTATGTAGTTTTCATCCGTTCGACCAAGACTAAACCACCTCCAAATCACATCGTCTATTCCTAAAATTTACACACGACCTATATATTTTATTTTCCCATCTCGTTAACCTACTAGCCAACAATTAGTGTGTCAAGTCTCACGTTCCTACGTTGAGTATTGATACGTTATTAAGAGGCATAGTAGTCGACCTTAACAAACCCAAATCGATTTGGACTATATTCAAAACTTAACCGTTTTGAATCTAGTTTGTTTCTAAACGTACCTAATATTATTCCTAAGATGATTCTAAGCTCAAATGTTAAAGATGATCATGTTTATTCAAGTTGTATACGTTTTGTAAATCGTATGCATATATATAGACTTGGTCGACATGATGCATGAATCACCCAACACTCCCCATCTTTTGTGCTCTCACAAACCACCCTAAACTATTATAATATCATCCTCTATAAGCCTATTACTGACATGCAATAGTGTAGGAAGAGTTTTCATTGAAATTTTCTACTAAACGTTATATATATATAGTATATATAGTACGTTCATTGCATGCATACTCCTCATATTATTACCCATACTATTTCCCTGCAATTATTCGACCTCCATTCCCTTCTTACCAAGCTTACAAGTCGTGTGGTATTATATTGGAAGCAAAGAAAGACAATCGGGTTTGAAATAATATATAACGTTTGGGTTATATAGTTTTGACGAGATTTCTTGTGTTCCTTTTCTACCTAGCTCGACTCTAGATCACTTTAAAAGTGTTTGTAAGTTCCCTACCTTCATTTCCAATCCATTTCATACGTATTTAAATGTTCATGCACTTTGTGATTTTTGTTTTGTACGTTTACACTTTGCACGTTTAATTCACGTATATAATTGTTCGTAGTACACAAAATGTGATTTGCCTCTATCTTGGATGGCTTAGGAATCACGTAGCACACACCATTCATTTTAGTTGTAACGTTATAATCATGTCATGCATTCATTTTAAATCTACATCCATCGATTTACAAATTGTATAACACTTAGTAAAATTTTGATAGTTTTCAAGTAATATAAATCGACTCAACCATGTTCCAAAACCAACGTATAACTTAAAATTTAGTTTAACAATGATACCATATCTTTTCACGACGTCATAGACCACCTAGCAAACTAAAGTTTTCATGTAAACAACTTGTAAAAATAATCACATCTTGACACCATACTCCATCCATTTTGAATGTACATAAACCGGATTTCAAAACTAAAAATATTTATAAAAACTTTATTATTGTCGAGTGGGCTTAACTAAAGCCCACTAAGCTTTTGAAATCTGTAAGCCCACTGGACCTATAAGAAATGTTTTTAGAATCATAAAAATAGTTCAAAGCCAAGCCCAAAACTTTTTCCATGCCCTCGCCTCCAAAAATCTTAACGGGCCTTAAGATAATTCGAACCAGGCCCATAAGCCATAAAAATAAGCTTTTGAAATAAATAAGCAGTAAAATAAGCTTTATACTTAATAAATAAGCTACGGAAATTTTTAGAAAAGTTCCATAATCATTTTTGTAAAATTGGACTAAAAATGTAACGCGACGACACCTAGAAGGACTAAATGTGTAAATTATTGAAAATCAAGGACTAAACCTGTAAATACAGAAATTTAAGGTTAAAAAGTGATAAGAATTAATATTAGAAGGTTTGTATTGATTATTGGACAAAGTAGAGGACTATAATTGAAAAATATATAAAAAGGATTAACGGTGTAACGCAAGTATCGTTAGTGTAAAAATGGTAAAAATTGGAAAAGGAGACAAAGACTAAACATAACTTATTTATCATTCTTATTTATTTTATATTATTTTTTTTTCGTCAATTTATTTTATATCATGTTTAAATTTTATTTATATTTATATATATATATATTATTAACTTAACGTTAATAATATATAACGATATTTTAAAAAGGTTAAGATTTTATTTACGATTAAAAAGGAAAAACTTCGATGGATAATTTTAAAAATCATATTTTGTCATATCATGCATATCACAATATTTTCACTGCACATCACTTAATCGTCATAACGAATATCTAATATTCGTTATTTTCTTTATAATTACTAAATAGTTTTTGGTCAAGTTCTTAGATAAATTTATTTATCATGTTGTGTTTCGAAGCCGTTTTCATAAAATTCATCCGACTTTATTTTCTTTGTTTTCAGTATCAATCAAGGTGAGTCATAGCCTCACATTTAATTATTTTCAAAACTCCGTGAGGGGGATACATGCTATAAATAGATCACAAGTATTTTCTGTATGCTTTCCTGACTGATATATGCCTAAGTTAGCTATTGCCAAAAGACCCTTATTCATGAGCCATTAATCACTGCGGTGAACGCGAATATAATGAATAGATCTATTTAAGGTTTGACAGCCTGTCCCACTAATGCTTGACGGAATGCCATTATGCATGTGGTTAGCCGCATTAGTCGTGATAATTATATTTGAGTAAAAATAGAAATTGGCAAATCACCTATTACACGAGGGCAAATTTATCATTGATTTGATATACACCCGCCGTTTACGGTATTTGTTAACGTTTGCGTGTCATGAGACTTAGTGCAATATATGAACTGCAATATCAATGTTTTCAAACTGATTGTATTTTCCAATACAATCTTGCTTGTGTATCAAAATGATTATTAAATTCAAACTCTATGATTTCACTCAACAATTTTGTTGACTTTTAAGCATGTATCTCAGGTATTTAGCAGGGGAAGCAAGCATGGAACGGGGGGCAAAAATCTTCAAATTATGTTTACTTTATTTCAAATATGATGTAAAATAAATGATGTTTGATTTAGTTCAAAACATCAAGTTTTTATAATACTCTGATAAGGACCTAATGTATTTCAAATATTTATAAATGAAATTATGTTTTTAAAACGTCTCTTCGAGTCGTTTTCTATCATTATGACTTCGATCCTCACCGTAACACCCTAATTTCTATTCCGCTGCCGCATTTCAAATTAGGGGGTGTTACACAATCCGTCATCCACGCAACTGTAACGAGTAATTAACCTGTAAAAGATATCTAGGGAGTAGTGAAATCTAAGTAAACACAATTCTCCCATATATTGCTCACACCTCTAGTTAATTTAGTTTTATTTTCATTTTTAGTATTTTATTTTGATTGCGTCTTTAGTTATTGGGTTAGTTGACTAGCAACTAATTCCGCCCAACTCCTTCAAAACCAAGATTTTTAATTGCTTTTATAAAAATATAAAAATACAAAAAGAATCATCCCTCATCTCTAGATCTAGTATTCAGGTTTTCTAATCCTAGCGACACTACTCCTAGCTGAACGATCAATCCCCCGGTACTTGTCATTATACTATACTACATCGATCAGTTACACTGCCTGGTGGGGGTTGTAAGCTTCTCGAGATCCCTCGAGAGGTAAAGCCTGGTGCAATCCCTACGCATCAGATAGTTTGTTACAATTGCATGGATGACGAGTCGTATTCCTTAATACTAGTCGTAGGGCCGTGTACAATATTCCCTGACTCTATAGGATCCTACTTCACTCCTATGTCGAGCCGTTAGAAGCTCATAACATGGGATCATTAGAATTCTCCTACGCATTAAATACAACCAAAAATCATAGTACACCTCTGATCATGTTTCTTAAGACGTTCAAGCAAGTCACCAATGGAAGTCTGCCAGTTTTCTTAAGCCTAACATCGAATACAATCATCTGTAACAACTATAAACAAACAATCAACCCATAATTAACATCTAGGTTTCACTACATCTAAGCAAACACACAAGAGATCTAGCCTAGCATGTTGAATTCAAGACAAGTGTAAGATATATTCAAACAACACATAGACATATTGAATGAATTGAAAGAGTACTTATCTCAATTGAACATGAAAGGTTTCAAAGGGTAAAAACCCTTGAAAAAGCTGTAATATTCGGACTAGGGTTTCTCTCCAAAGTTACACCCTACTTGTTCCTCCTTAATGAATGAAAATTGCAAAACTATATATAGATTTTACAGAGTGACGGCATCAAGAAGGAAATTCTGACGCCATCAACTCGCCGCCCATAATGAAATCGAATTGCCTAGATCCACTTTTGACGTCGTCATGTGCACTTCTGCTCTGGGTCGTCACTCTTATTTGGACCATGACGGCCTATCGTGACGCTGTCATGTCCATAATGTAAAACTCTTCTTGATCGTCACGGACTTTATCCACTTCCACCTCTTGAATTACTTTTGACGCCGTCACTTGAGAACTCTTGACGCCGTCAGGTACTGTTCCCAGCAAGGAAAATTAAGACTTTGCCGTTTTCTTCACTTTTATACTCTAAAAACGTCCAAAATGCTTCCTTTTCCATAATTCACTCCAGAGTACCTAAAATGACAAAAGAAACGATTTAGGGCATTATTTGATCAAATAAATTCGAATCCGGGCTAAAATGACCCCCTAAAAACGGTTCATTTTTCGCCTCATCAGGTATGTGTGTAAATAACGTTGTAATGACAAACCAAATACATAAAAAAATGTATTTTTGAATAACCCTTGTGGATGGTTACTTAATTCGCTTATTTCATGCAAGTGTTTGTTTTTTTATGTTCAAAATAGTTGTAAATTTAAGAGTTTGAATATAGATCTCGATTTATTTAGTGCATAAATGAATTGTTAAAAACTAAACATATAGATTTTGTTGTCATCGATTTATCTAATCTGATTGTAACGCTGAGTTTATTATCGGGGCAAAATAAGTGAAGATTGTGTATATAGGGTAAGAAATGCATATATGTGAAAACGAGACCGTTGCAAAAATTGGCCTTGGCGGCCGATGATTAATCGGCGATTAATCGCTAGGCGGGGTTCAACCACCACGATTTTCACTAATCGGCCTTATTAATCGGTTTGGTCAAATATTGGTCAACATACCGGTTAATCGGATAAAAATCAGCCGAATCGGGCATAAATCGGCCAAATCGGACAAAAATCGGATGAATCGGCCAACTCGGTTACAGATAGAAATCGGCCAGATCAGGGATAAATCGGCCAAATCAGGAAAAAATCGGCTAGATCAGCCAAATCGAGCATATA
Organism: Artemisia argyi; assembly: GCA_030686995.1. Classification (NCBI taxonomy): domain Eukaryota; kingdom Viridiplantae; phylum Streptophyta; class Magnoliopsida; order Asterales; family Asteraceae; genus Artemisia; species Artemisia argyi. The sequence goes on from CM060691.1 coordinate 162,671,584, forward strand.
ATTTCAATTTTTTTTAATTTTATATATAAAAAGTCAATCCGATTAATCCCCGCCTAACCGATTAATCGCTAGGCGGTACCCGGCCGCCACGCTACCACCTAGCGATTTTTGCAACCTTACGTATCATATAAAGTATAATTGTTCATACTTTAAACCAATTTAATTATGAATAGTCGATTGGAGTTATCTTTCTTAGTTTACCCGTCAAACAATTAAAATATAATAAAAACTAAAATACATTAATGTTAGTAATATTAATTAAGTGATATTGCGTTTTTGAGTGCGTATCAAAAATATACACAAAGTAGACATGAGTGGAATTTACCGATCAACCTTTAGGAAAAGGAAGACTTGTAAAGACTCGTGAATACAATATATACATGTGATACTTTAACAACCCGATATTTTCCACGTCTACGTTTATTTCCAAACTTTGAAAATTCACTATTCATCAATTACTATTCATCAAAACACTATTCATCATTTTACTATTCATCGCTTTTTATGTCCGTTTGATATTCTGAGAAACATTTGAAAATTTTACTATTCACAGAACACTATTCATTCCGGAAGAAATTCCACTATTCACGTGCATTATCAGTAAGGACCTCTTATACGGACTAGAATAGTCTGCATATCATCATAATGTCATTATCATTCAAAGCATAAAAGTTGTTCATTTCATCATTCTAATTAAGAGTTTTGAAATATAAACTCAAGAATCACAAGGTTTTTCATCATCTAATCACCTTATATTTCAAAGTAAGTTATCAAATTTATTTTCATGATTTCATCTTATATTTACTAGTATCATATGATTTTCATGCTTAATTTCATGCACAAGCTAACTATACCACATTATTTTTGTTAACTTTTTGATCATACAAAACCTAGAATTGGTTTTAGGTACTCCCATGTTAAAATCACTTGATTAGTGATGATTAGGAACCCATGGCACCCTAAGAAGGTGTATGGTAAGATTAGACTAGCTTTGTGGTGTTTGCAAGAGATTTGGTGATGTTAGAAACTAGTTTTGAGCATTGAAAATGGATTTGGAACAAGTATAAATACCTACTGTCCCATTTTGGTAAACCCAGAAAAATCAGGAAGTTTAAGGTCCACTTTGGCAAAAATTTTAGAAAATACTTTCAAAAACGAAGCCGTAGGCGAAAGAATCGATTAAAAAAAGCTTATAACGAAGGAGATATGATTTTTACAAAGTTTAACGCCGAAAACTATTTTTCTGAAAATATATGCTGTTGGACGTTTTTCGACAGGCAAAACGAAGCTTTAGACATAACCCGGAGGAGCCGAGCTTTCCAAAATATATTACTACATACTAAGACGTAACCATGGATATAAAGAACGAGTAAAACGGACTTATAACGACAAAGATATTCACATTTCAATATCGGCAAAACTTATATTATTTTGACAGCTTTTCTTCAACTAGAAATAATAATGACATTTAGTACGTAGTAAATTCTAGATTTCTAAAAATATTAACCAAGTGCCCAATTTCATAACTAATGAAGTATTAGTGTTTTCAAGTATATTTTTATGGCTACAAGACGTTATTTCAAGGATTTCAAATCGAGGATTTCAACACTAAGACTTATATATACGATATATATATTTCGACTAGTTTTATTTTCTAGTTTGCCTTATTTTCCCAAGTCTTGGAAAATGTATAATTTTATTATCAACTAGTATTTTTCAAGTTAAGAGTGGTATAGGAAACATGTGCATGTACATTCCTTTCTTCATTTCATGATCTAAAGTAGATCATATCATTCATTTAGGTTGTGGATAGAGTGCGCACCTTACTTTAGTTCACACCTTTTGTTATCATATCGCTTATATCAGGTGAGTATTCACGAACCCCTTTTTCTAACTATTTCAACTTCTTTGGGGTGGATGCATGAATTTATTCTTGAACTAAATTGTTTGTTACTCTTTGAACTCATTTGACCTTATAACTTGTTTTGAACTATTGAACTTGACTTGACTTTTAAACTTGACTTAAACTTTTGACCCTAAAGTACCGTACGTACTATAACCTAAAGTCTCCCATGTTCGGAGCAGTGCAAAGTCTCCCCTGTCTACGGAGCAGCATTATCAAGTCTCCCATGTTCGGAGCAACATAAAATCTCCCCTATCTACGGAGTAACTTTGACTTTATACTATGTAATAGTTTGTGAATGATGTACTGTTCGTGCATCCGCAATTGTTAGTCTCCGACTGGTTTGCCGTTCGCACTCCAGTTTATACGTACCGCTCGTACAGCTTCCTTATGTGGAGCAGTAGGTAGTATGGATAGCGCTATTAGAGGTCGGCCAACCTCTCGTTCCCCTGTCTACGGAACGCATATTATTTATTTTAGGAGCCTTGCCACATACTTTATTATATACTAATATACTATGTACCCATATTGTGAACTATATTGACCACATGTGCTTGACTATCAGACATATAACTTTTGGCAGTGGGTTGTAAATACACAGGTTACAAGTCTCTTATGGCGGGACTTGGAACTGAGTGGATTTACAATGCCTTTGCCTGGCGAATTTTTTTCAAATGGTTTTCTTATTATATAAAACGTTTGTACTCACCAACTATTTTCATAGTTGACCCGTTTTCTCTCATGCATTTCAGGTGATCGTCAGTAAGCTTGTCATCAAGGTCTTGCATAATGAAGTTTTCACATGTCACCACTATTCATTATGTACTAAAATACCATCTTTTGGAAACTAAACTTATGTCTTAAATTGCCAATGTCGGCAATAACAATGTTGTAATGTTATACTTTTCCTTAATGTAAATTATGGTATTGTCTTATTTCTCTTTGGTGATGTATATCGATTTCGTTGCACCTCGTGTTTCCGCCTTCGGCGAGGGTGTGACAGATAACGGGTAAGTGATCACCCGGGTCGTGTCCCAACGAGGTGTGAATGGGCAATATCGTGCGAGATTCGTGATTAAAATGCTTGTAAGGATGTTGAGAGTTTATTTGGAATTGTTGAATTACGCTAAATTGCAAATAACGTACGAAAAATAAAATTAACGCAACTAAAACATGAATTCAAACAAGGAAACGAAAATAAAACTTAAAATCTACTTAAAAGACTACGGGAACAATAGGGGAACTCTAAACGTAATCTAAATATAAAAACGTAACAGTTAACTTAAAAACTACGTAAGTGCGTGGATTAAAACGTAAATTTAACGCTATGCTAGTTCTACGGGTACGAAATTAATTTTCCTACGTTCTAAAATGTAAAAGAAAATTTTGAGAAAAAGAAAAACATTTTTTTGGCTTTTATATTTTTTATTACGAATTAATTATAAAATAAACTAAATAAAAGGATAAAAAAAAAATACTAAAACTAACTTTAAAATTCTGAAAAAATTTTGGAAAGTAAATGACAGTAATACTAACCTAGGGAACATAAGAAAATGGAATAAGCAGTTTGAAATAAGCAGATCTAAATTGAACTAGTTAATAAGCAAATAAGGATAACTATTTTAAATAATAAATAAATGGAACTTAACCAAGAGCATGGCTAGCACAGATGGTGGGAGTATTGTGTTATGTGTGGTGAGCCTGTCGACCAGGGTTCAATCCCTGGCAACACCAAAATTTTTACAACTAATTTTTTTCTTCTTTTCTTATTGCAAATTTGTTCAACATCTAACAACAAGTAATTTTTTGTGAAGAAAGAATTTTTGAAAAGCTTTTGAGAGGCTTAAACAGGCTACAAAAAACAGTGGTGGTGATCATGAGCAAAGGTGAGTTGAGATTAAGTAGCAGCTAGGCCAAAGAGGTCAAATGAGCAACACAAATGTACTAACCGACTACTCAGTCTCAAAATCATGTAAACAACATCATCACATCAATCTACCACAAGAATCAAAAGGAACACAAAGATAATCAAACGAGCATAAAGCTGCTAGCGTAAACAGATGCATACCATCAAAATAAGGGTCCAAAGTGGGCAACTAACAGACACGATAAGTTGTTCTAAGTTCGACTACAACTAAGGGGAACCTAAACAAAGCCATGAACCTAGAAACCTACACCACTTTGCTAAAATTTAAGTTGAAGTGGTTGTTTGTGACAGCAAAACAGCAGGCCTAAATGGGGTACCAAAAGCTGAGATAAGCTTTCAAAAAGCTGTCCTAAAGGGAAGATAAGCAAAAGGCACACTTGAAATCCTAAATAAGCACACATGAACAATAAATGAGCAATAAAAAGAAGCTAAGTTATACTAAAAAAATTACTAAGGGTTGCTGAACATAATGGCTTAACTAGCTACTTAGGGGGCTGAAATGAGTAAAGTTACTAAGGTGGTTACTTGCAGGGCATAAAAAGCTATTAAGAAAAATTCTTAAAAATGAAATAAAATAACAAGCTTGAAGACAAGCTGTCACACTATTTGTAAACCAATTTCTAGGTCCTAAGAACTTGAAATGAAGAAGTAAAAATTGTCTCAATGAGGGCTGATGGAACAAAATGCATGCTGAAGTGCAGGCCTAAGGGTGGGTTTGAGCAACAATTTGAGCAAATATATGATAAAACTAGTGATAAAAAAAACTGTTGAAATGTAAAGTTAAACTGAAAAATGGTTCAAAACAACAAAAATCATGGGATTTGAAAAAGGTTTGAAGCTAAAAAGTAGGTATGAAAAAGGGTGGTTGAGACAGTGGGCTACAATAGGTCAAATTGGGTAGGAATGGTGATTTTTTTGACCCACAAGAGTCAAGAACAGGTGGTAAACATATAAAAGGCTAAATGATGCTATATTGAAGTAACAAGATCAACTTACCTAGCCTAGAACAAAATCTACTTGTGCACGTTAGTTTCAAACTACTAAATTTGGAACGTCAAAACAGAATCTTAGAAACTATGAAATTATGCCAAGACTTGATTTCAAACTACCAAATTAACTGAAATAAAGCTACATCAAGTGGATTTGAAAGTCAACATTCATTCAAATTTCAAGGAAGAACATGTGCCAAACACCCCTTTAGTTGTTAACTGTTAGAAAAACTTTAATCTAAAAACCAATTTTTAAGCTTAAATTTTTTAAGGAAGCTGAGGATGAGCAATATCTAAACTAAGTGAACAATAGTAAAAGTAAATAAGCATTAAAATAGAATACCAAAAAAAAAAAAAAAAAAAAAAAAAAAAAAAAAAAAAAAATGAACGAATGAGATTTTTTAGATTAAAAACAAGAGAGCTTGAACAAGAAATTTAACTAAGAATAATGAAAACAGTACATTGAGTTTGAGAATAGACTAAAAAACTAGCTAAACTAAACTAATTCCTACTAATCCTTTTCTCTACTTCCTAGTTGCCTTATACTTTTGGCAACCACATCTATTTATATGCTCTGAAAAAAAAATGCAAAGACTTCCCCTTTCTTGTCTTTTACAGCTTGTGCTTCTTGTGAGAGTGAGTTGGGGCTTGAATCCATCTTGTGCTTTCTTTCACTTCATCACAGCCCTTCATTGTACTCTTGGAACCAAAGCCTTTTTGTTGTGAGCCGTTAGATAGACTTAAGGGGTGAGGATAGGTGACTTGGACAAGGGGGAGGGTATCACGTGAAGGTTGGTTGTTTTTGAGGAGGTTGAGGTAGAGACATGTAGCAGGTAGTTGCGTGGAGGTGGGGGGTTGATATGCTGGGTAAAGGAGGGAGTGGAGAAGAGGATACGTTTGACTGGTTTTGGGTGGGAGGTGGAAACGTAGGTTTTTATTATAAACGTGATGTGGGGTTTGCTTTGGAGTGGGCCTGGTGTGGTTGGGCTTAGGGGGTTAGTAGTGATGGGCTGGGGTAAAAGGGTTTAGGATTGGGTTAATATTAATAAAAATGAAGGGTCCGTTTGGTTATGATAGAAATTACCACAAGGACCATTCATGTTAAATCTGAATTTTCTTGGGACTGATTCTGCCATATTTTCAAACTATTACCAAGGGTTTATTTTTGCCAAGTTTGAATTCCCAAAGGACCATTGATGTTTAATTTCCAACATTAAGTATCCGAGGACCAAAATAGCCAAATTCCAAACTCCAGGGACTAAAATTATAACTTTTGAAAACTTTTCACCCAAGGATCGTTTTTGACAACTTATGATTTCCAAAAGACATTTGTTGATTTTTCTTTCAAAATAAATGCTCAGGGACTCATTTTGTCAAGTTTTGAAAGTTCAGGGACTGATTTTGACAACTCTTCATATTTTGCTCGTTTTTCGTCTGTTTTCAATCCTTTGAACCTGAAACATACAAAAACATACTCCAATGATATTTGTGATGTTATTTGACCATTTTGAAGTGTTTTTGATCGTTTTGACTCGAAAATTGGACGAAAAGATATGTGCAAAAAGGCACATATCATTCAGCAACTCCAGTCTCCAGATGTGAATCTTAGTGGAGACTCAGTTACATAGAATGCTGAGACTTGTGAGGAAACGTGTGCGTTACTTAAATCATTACTTAGTAATTGTAGCATTGAGATTGAGAAAGTTGAAAAAGTCAATTGCGGAGTTAAGGCCTCGAATGAGAAATTGGCCGCTGAACTTGAGAGATACAAGGAAAAAAACAATAAAAATAAAAAAGTTTTCAAATTGATAAATAACGTGAGTCAGAATTTGAAATTGGTTACAAGAAGTTGCTTGTTAAAGAAAGGAAATTGCAAAACAAATTTGACGAACTTCAAATCATTTCAAACAAAACTATCAAATCCTTAAAAGAGGATATTTCTGATCTTACAAACCAATTTTTAAAACAAAAATCAACTTATTCCAATCTTCAAAGCTGCAACTCCAATTAATATCCATACAACCACGATTCTAAATCAGCAGCAAAACCAAACACCCTTTTTGCTTCTAAAACTGTAGTAGTACCAAACAACCTTATCAGACATAACCTTAGGATGGCAAACCCGCTTATTGTAATACTTACTATGGGTCATTTTGTGTTTTGCTTAATTTTGCTCAATTGTATTGCAATGATTTTTTTTTTGAATAGGGGTCCATGTATACTGTGTAGAGATATCGAGTTAGGTTTGTGTTTACTTTTGTCTACTTTAGTAAATGTACTATTAGTCCTGGTATCACAATTGATCGGTTATGATTGTGTGACAATTTTAAGTTTTTGATCCATGTAACTTTGTAGATTCTTCTCTTTTTTGCTTCTATTTTTTATGTTGTATGTGTTTTGTCGTGTAAATTGTGTGCGAAAATCTTTATGTAAATGTGAGCATATTCATTTGGTTTGGCACATTCTTATAATGATAGTTGGGTCGAGATCTTCTTTTGTGTGGTGCAAATATAAAGATAACACTTAAATGTATAACTTAGTCAAAACTAATGGAGCATAGCAACTAAAAGTATATATAACTTTTGTTATCGGAAAGGCTTTTTTATTGGAATGTCGAGTCGGAGTTTATTTACATAAATATTTTCAATTGTATATCCGACCTTATTTAGTAGTCGGGTTGGTCGAATAAATTCTTTTATATGCGTAACTTGGTCGGGTTCGGGCTGGGTCATAAGTTATATGTTGTGTAAAGGGTATGTACTTATAATTTTTTGAATTTTTTTTATTAGACCTTTCTGCATGGAGTTGAATGCCTTCTTCATTATCATTTGGGTGTGTGTCTCAAGAAGCTATCATTTCTTCTGCTCCATCTTATTTAAAGCCACATCTCTATTTCTTTTTTATCTAATAAATTTAACCTAAGAAAAAACACACTTACTTCTCATCTAAAAAGATAATGACTCTATTAGCCAATAGATGAAACAATTTGGTCTTTTAATTAAATTTATCGTGAGGCTGTTGGTTAATTAGATAAATCTCTAACTTAGTCTCATTTCAAGTTTTAGGCAAGTGAATATCAATTCTAGAAACATAAACCAAGTAGAGTACTTAAAATGATAAACACTTGATAGAACATTGACTCATACATATTAATATATTATATATAAGTATAGTACATAGAGAGGAAAAAATGACAAAGTATAGAACAAAGTATTAATATATGGGGAAATCATACCTACATTACAATGTAGGCAATCCTCTACATTTCCTTTGAAAAAAAGAGTAGGGACAGGGGGAAACATGTATCAAGGACTTACCGCAAGGACTGAACTGTACATTTTTAAAACTTTTTTCAAATGAAATGTAAGGAATTGCCCACATTGTAATGTAGGCATGATTTCCCCTATATCTACCTATACTATAAGAAAAACCTTTGATATTACTGTGCACCCTCAAATGAAAGACACGTGTCCAACAATAGTTGCTTCCTATTACACTACCGACCCAGCCATTTCTTTTCTTTGACTAACTACACCACCAGCCATTTCATTCTTCTTTGATTGAGACTACACCACCTCCTTATTTTATTTGATTTCAATTTCTTTCTTTATCATCCATTCCTAAGGAACTCCAAATTGGCTAAATTTTAATGGCGATTTTTGGTTGATACAATTTTTACAACTTCCGTTGCCCTATACTCTTCAATTGTAAGTCAACTTAACTTTTCTACAATGTTATTAATGATCCCTGATTAATGTGCGTCAATTAAGGTTGGTTACGATGGATTTACTGTTACTTTTACTCAGTAATTTTACCCATCGATTCGTGTTAAAAGTTTGTTTGTGACACTGATTTGCATCATCAACAAGGTTTAATAAAAACAGCATCAGGTGAATGATCATGTTTATGGATTATGGGTATTAAAAAGTAAAAACTTTAATGAGATTCTTTGAATTGTTAGGCTAAATTTTTTTATGATGCTTGACTTGTTAGGGGAACTATATTTGGATTATTTGAATGCTTATGCTGAGTTTTTTATGATGCTTGCCTTCTTATAAGAATTACTATATTTTTCATGATGCTTGGCTTTCCGTTTCAGTTGCGCCTTTATAAGTTGGTGTTTAACAGCGGACGCCGATGTTAATAAGTACCCTGAAACTGCTCAAACAGTAAGCCATTATTCCCCCTTTTATGGTTAAAAATTAAAATGAGACAAACCTGATAACCCATTTCACATTTTGTTAAAGGACCCATTCTCTCCTTCAAAGCTGAAGATCTTTTTGCAGACAATCTTTTTGCGAAACATCATTGTAAGTGACTTTTTTTTTTTTTTTTTTTTTTTTTTTTTTTTTTTTTTTTTTTTTGGGTTATTTTGCTATTGTTTAGGTCTTTCTTACAAGTATTTGAGTTAAAATTATCTCTGTGCTTTGGCTTTTGTAGTGTCATGCTGACCATGATGGTGCGACTTATGATTTCTACGACTTCTTTCCATACAACCCAGAAGGTGACTTCTCTGATCTCTCACCCTCGATCTCATCCCTATAGCAAGCTTATTTTACTTCATCTTTGGTTTTTTCTTTATGTATGTGCAGGTCAATGACTTGAAGATAATGGTGTCGGAGTTTGAGACAATTAACTTGTAGGAGCTAAAAAGGATTTCGTGATGGGTTAGTTGACGGCTAGCCATGAAGCAAAACAAATAAGAAGAATAGAAGAGGCTTACATTCGTGGTTATTATTTGGTACGCAAAAAGCCAAAAAATTTATTTGTGCAACTTTAGTGATATTTAGGTTTTACGTATTACGTAATCTATTTCATAATCACATTATTCATTCACATGCAGTAGCTATGAAAGACTTAACTGCTTATTACTCCATCCATATAACCAAAAGATGTTGGCAAGAGTAAGTGTTATGGCTGGTGCATGGTGGCCATCTACCCGTTCTAAAGTAGAAGAAGATGAAGGCGGGGTATTGATGACTATGAGTAGGTACGTAGATAACTTGAAGATATACATATACATGTCTATTTTAATTTAAACTTTGGGTCAAATGTAACTATGTTTTCATTTACAAATTTGCTTTAGAAGTTGGCGTATAAGTAGATCGAGCCTTTGAAATTTGTAATTTACTACTTCGTATAATACTTATTTTAATGTGTGCTGTAACTTATGATAATGTGAATTTCTACCTATACTATAAGAAAAACCTTTTCATTCTCTACATAGGAATGGTGGTCAAAGTGAAACTACTAGATGTATAGTTTGTTATTATATCTGTATTATAGAAATAGAGACTGATGTTAGGTGGTATAATATGGTAGTACTTAATTCAGTAAGATTTGTTAAACTACTTGATTCCGAGTAGATGGCCCTAAAAGGATTGGGTTAAAACAATTTTTTTTTTTAACTTTTATTCATCCAACAATAATAGCAAGATGTATAAAGTGTATTAAATATTTACTGGATAAATGGCAAGAGTGCAAAGAGATAAGGTGGAAGTGTGGCGTCCGATTCTTGTGGTATTACCTTACTATAGATCTAAAGTGAAAGTACTGTGTAGTAGAGTATGGAATGAGTGTTAAAATGGCAATTCTTTCAAAGTGGTAATGTGTTATTTAAGTTATATTATTAACCACTCAAGTGAAACAAAAGAAAAAAAAAGTCAAAGGTACGGGGTTGGTGGCACGAGCATGGGCCAAACAGATTTTGTTGGTGGAAGGTTTGTCAAAAGTAATTTATATGAGTGTTGAATTGGTTCAATCGAAAGTAAAAAATAATCAAGTTTCACTGTTCCTCCGGCAACAAGCTCAAGTTAAACTTAAGTGGATAATAGATAGTGATAATAAAATTAGATCACATCCTTCTTTATACTATCTTAATGAATGCGTAATATACTTTTACTATAAAAAAGTGAATTATTCTTTTTTTTTTCTTCTGGAAAACACAATATCTAAATTAAAACAAAAGTCACTTCAGCTTTGTACTCTTGGTTTAATGTCAAGATTGTCTTAGTAATGAGTATCAATTATTTGACCTATGTTGTTTCGACCATTTGTCGGTCAATCGTCTATTGTGTGTATAAATCCCATTTGTTTTGGTCTTAGACATGAAAACGAACCTACTACATTTTCTTTGAAGAACATGTTTTACCACAACCCAGTCAGATTATAATAACTTTGACATGATACATTTATAATATAAGTAATTAGTAGCTAACAATTTATCTACCTAGGTATGCCTCAATTTTTTTTAAAGTCAACATGTATTCATTCTCAACACATTAACCGCTACCATTTCAGGGTGTGCTTAGCACAGCCTAAAGAACTTCCTAGTATATTATATATATAAGTATAGTATCATTTTTCCCTTTTGAAAAATGATAAGCATAAATGTCTACTTTTTCCTTGATTTTGTTAGTAAAGAGAATTAGTTAATTTGAGTGGTCATGGTATGCCTTCTATCTTAACTACATCTAAAAGAAAAACCAATTTATCTTGAAAGTGAAAACTAAAAACATCATAAACCGAAACTAAGAAAGGTGTAACACCCCGCCTTACGCAAACCACAATATTGTTCTTTGCTCGCAGGCTCACGGCTTTGTTTTTGTGGCCTCATTTGAAGACTTCCCGGCAGGTCACCCAGGCCAGTGCTACCCTCACATAAGCACGCTTAACTGCCAGTTCCTAAGAACCCCACACGCAGTAGACCACAAAACGCATTGTGTCATTGTAAGGCGAATGTTATCTTATGAGCCCAGCATCTCTCCAGGCCACAGCCGATGTGGGATTTGCCTAGGGTGTTACAATCACCCCCCTTAGGGACTCATCGTCCTCGATGAGGTTTGCCCCACCATCCCGAACGGCTCAGGAGTGGCTCTGATACCACTTGTAACACCCCGCCTTACGCAAACCACAATATTGTCCGCTTTGCCCGCAGGCTCACGGCTTTGTTTTTGTGGCCTCATTTGAAGACTTCCCGGCAGGTCACCCAGGCCAGTGCTACCCTCACATAAGCACGCTTAACTGCCAGTTCCTAATAACCCGACACGCAGTAGACCACAAAACGCGTTGTGTCATTGTAAGGCGAATGTTATCTTATGAGCCCAACATCTCTCCAGGCCACAGCCGATGTGGGATTTGCCTAGGGTGTTACAAAAGGAAATGTTGAAAGTGAATACTTATTAATACTCATTACACGACTATAACAGTTCTGTAAAAAGGATGTAATAAAGGAAATATTGAATATTTAAAATGAATAGTGTATACATGACAAGGGTTTGACTTTATACATTTACAACCTTTTCTTGAAATTTTCAAAAAAGTGAAAACTGAATTTAACTAGGAAAAGTATTGAACTTAATATTCTATCTATGGCAATGGCTGTATACACGGCTAGAAGAAAACTTAACTATGAAAAGTATTTAATTATAAGTTTCAACTTAAACAGTGTACTGAATATTGTAGTAGTGATAGGAATTAAGTTGAGACATATAAAAGATGGATATCCCCGATCATTTTCATCTCTCTCACTCTCTTTCAAAAACCTAAAATACACACACTCATCTGCTATATATCAAACCCCGCACCACTAATCGACACCATCACTCATCTCCTATATACACACACACTCAATCCACAACGTCAACCACAAGAAAACTCTATACAGTTTTCTTCGATGCCGCTAGTCCCTTCACTGCCACCATCCATGGTGTGTGACGATGGTGATGGGCGTGTGACGTTGGGGGACAGAAGTGGGTGCATATGTCGGGTCTTGGTGTGCCTAAGATTTGATTTGTGTATGGCTTTAAATATTTTTTTTCTCTTTATGTTTAGATCCGTAAGATATCACCATCTTACTTTTGTGGGTTGGTTTTGTTAGATCCAAATGTGTTATAGGTTTGCTTTTTACGGACCGCCATAGACAACGATACCACCATTAATTAAATCAACCACCAACACCACCAAATGTTTCTAAAATGGGTGGTGTTTGAGTTCTAGTAGATTCATTGACATTTAGTGGTTTCATTGGTGTTTGGTTTTGCTGGTATTCTGAGTGGTATTGGACAATATCTGATGGGTGTTGTAAGTGTAGGTTTGTGGTTTGGGTGGTTTTGGTTTGTCTAGATCTGATAGAACTTGGCTGGATCTATATGAACTTTGTAAGCTTTTTGAAAATTTAGAAGTCAAAGCATGAGGATGTGTAGAAAAAGCATTATGATATATGACAGGATATTGGGTTTTACATCTTATGTTGTGTAAGGTAGTAGGTACATGTGAAAAGAAAATCATACAACTACAGGATGACAGGTTTAACATGTTGTGTTGTGTAAGATAGTATGTACATGTGAAAGAAAATCATACAACTAAAGGATAATGAGTTTTAACATGTTGTGTTATGTAGGTAGTAGTTATTTTAAAAGAAAAACATATAACTAAAGCAATATTTTAAGGTGAGAGTGATGTAAAGGCAAAAATTACAAATTGATTATTTGAATTCTTTCAAAGATAGTGCTTGTAGTTAAATTATTTTATTGAAAAATAAATGATAGCATAAAAATGGGTACATATTTACACGAGTTGAGCTGTGAGCTACAAGTACCACCGAATTGTGTAAATTGAAAGAAAAAAAATTACGAAATGACATAGGAGATGTAAGATTTTAAAATAACTAACAAGCTTTTATTTGAAGTTAATAATTTTACTTTAGCAACACTTTTTACATGTCCGTTTTAAAAAGACATGTTCTCCTTCATTTTGAAAGATATGCATTTTTTTTTCTTTTCTTTTTCATATTTCTTGATTACAAAGTTACAACTTGCTTCACACTAGTTTCCAAGTTAGAAAAAGATAAGAAACGTACACCGACGCAACCGTATTTTACAGAAATTTAGTCACCGTCATCGCTATGTGTGTAGATAAACAAACAAGTGTTGCCTCTAAACCTCGGGAACGAATATACGAATTAAATTTAACAATAAACACATTAAAAGATCGACGCAATCAGATTTTATCAAACTATACAACGCTGTCGCTAGGAATTCCCAAACGCTACAAATACAGATAGTTATATGTTCTTTAATACATGTTTAAGAATTTTTGCTTGAGTTGAATTATCGTATGTTACGATCATTTGCAATTACATTTTGATCTTTTCACGTTTTATTTTGAACGTAAACGAAACACTTATCACAATATATGATATTGTTAATTGTCTGCCGCTAAGAATTTCCGTTGATATGTATAGGTACTCGCCTAGTTGATCAAACGACTAAAAGTAAATTCTAGCATGCCTTGGGCAATAAATAGATAATGAGTAAATTGCAAAAATCATCCCTAAAGTTTGACCAATTTGCATGTTTCGTCTCACACATTTCGAAACTGCAAGGATCGTCCCTAAAGTTTGGCTTGTATGCATGTGTCGTCCATAAAGTTTGGCCCGTGTGCATGTATCGTCCCTAAAGTTTGACCAATTTGGGACGATATATGCCCCAAATGTTAAGTTTAGGGACGATCCTTGCAGTTTCGAAATATGTGGGACGAAACATGCAAATGGGCCAAACTTTATTGACGATTTTTGCAATTTATTCATAGATAATAATGTTGAATTGTATTTGTCTTTGTTTAAAGGGAATTCATGATTAAAAAGAAAATTGTTAATAAAAAAAAAATGGAAAAGCCCGACCCAAAACCCGTTTGACACAGACCTGTTAGACTCATCATCCAAAGACCCATCTAGACCGACCCGACCATTTGTGTACACAATCGCCAAACCGCCTTATCCCTCTTTTATATAGACCCGACCCATCGAATCACTCCCACTTATTATTTCCCCTTCACTCTTCACACACACTCACACCAGATCCAAAACCCTAGCCTTCCCCAAAACCTAACCAAACACACACTCACACACACACACACTGCTACGTTTGCTTACGTCATCAATACCTAGGGTTTGATGATTAACCTCCACTAATTCATCATGTATAATAACAATACAGGCCAACAGCCACAGGACATGTGGAACAACAACGGTAACGGAATGAACGTTCCACCGTTAGCCCCGCCGGGGACAGGCGGAGGAGCGATACTACCTCCGGCAGCCGCGCAGCCGTCGTACACGGTGTTACCGACGGCGGCGGAAGCGGAAGCGAGGCTAGAGGAGAAAGCGAGGAAGTGGATGCAGCTGAACTCGAAGCGGTATGGCGATAAGAGGAAATTTGGCTTCGTTGAGACTCAGAAGGAAGATATGCCTCCTGAACATGTTCGAAAAATCATCAGGTAGCTTTTTTTGACCTAATTTAGGAGTAGTTTTCGCTTCGTATCGATTTCGTTGCTATTCGCCCTAGTTTATTGTTTATTGTTATGATTTTGAAGTTATATATATATTTCTATATGTATATGTGTAGTTTTTGACCTAATTTATGTATTTGTATTTGTGTGTTTGATGTGTAGTTTTAGCGTAGATCGTAAAATGTTAACGAATATTAACGAGCCGCTCCAATCGGATAGGCTATTTAAATATGTGTGTTTATGTGTTGTTTTTGACCTAATTTGTGTAGTTTGAGTTAGTTACGAGTAGTTTTAGCTTTCGAGATTCACTCGCTAAACAAGTATAAAAATATGCGTTGCGAGCGTATGTGTTTATTACTATGTGTTTTTGATGTTTAGTTTCAGTTAGTCAGGTAGCTTTTTTTATAATATGTGTTTCTGTTGTGTAGTTTGAGTTAGTTAGGAGTAGTTTTAGATTCGTGTCGATTTAGTTGCTATTCGGCGTAGTTTGTGTATTATCAGGTACTTATTTTGCTTTTCGGCTTAGTTTTAGCTTCGAGAATCGAGATCGCAGAATATTAACGAGTCGCGGAACTTGAATAGACTGTTTGAATATGCTTATTGTATACTTTTGTATTTACTGTTTGTTGTTATATTTTTGAAGTTATATATAATTCTATATGTATGTGTGTGTATGTGTAGTTTTTGACCTAATTTACGTGTTTATATGTGTTGTTTCTGATGTATAGTGTGAAAATAGTTTGGAGTAGTTTTAGCTTTGAGATTCACTTGTGAAACGAGTATCAAAATATGTGTTGCGAGCGTTATCGTACGTGTTAATTATGTGTTTTTGACCAAATTTATATGTTAATGTGTGTTTTTGATCTTTTGTTTGAGTTAGTTAGGAGTAGTTTTAGCTTTGAGAATCGAGATCGTAAAATATTAATTGAGTTGCTCAAATCGGATACACACATTAAAGCATGCTTATTGTATACTTTGTATTTACTGTTTATGTGTGGTTTTGACCTAATTTATGTGTTTATATGTGTTTTTGATAGATAGTGTGAATTAGTTAGGAGTAGCTTTAGATTCGATCTATTCGCAAAATATTAACGATGCGCAACTCGGATAGACTATTAAGATATGCAGCTCGCAAGCCTTACATTGTACCTTTGTATTTGACTGACTTAGGAGTAGTTTTAGCTTTGGGAATCAAATTCTATTTGTTAAATATTTATTTTATTCATTTTGAAGTTATATAAATATCTGTGTGTTTGAGTTGGTTAGTAGTTTTACATTGGTGGTGATTTTGTTGCTGTTTGACCTAGTTTGTGTATTATCAGGTAGTTTTGAGTTTTGACCTAATTTATGTGTATTATTGATATGCTTTTTATGTATAGTTTGAGTAAGGAGTAGTTTTAGCTGCAAGAATCGAGATTGTAAAATATTAACGAAGTATTGATGTTGAGCAAATCGGTTGGACTATTAAAATATACTCATTATATACTTTTGTATTTACTGTTTATTGTTATAATTTTGAAGTTATATATATATATATTTCTATATGTATTTGTGTTTATTTATGTGTGCAAGTATGCTATAGTTTGAATTAGTTAGGACTAGTTTTATCTTCTTAAATTAAGAGCTACTTGAGATTGACTCGTGTTGTTTTTGCGTATTATAAGTAATATTTAATAGTAAAGGATTTTGTGTTGTATAGAAGTGGTTTGACATGAACAAGGGCAACATGAGTGTGTATCACTGAATATCATCGAATAGGAAGCATATGGGGTTTAAAGTTATGCTATGAATTTTTGTTTGTTTCAGTGTTTCAGTATTATATATGCATGTAACATGATAACTTAGTATAGTAAGCATGATATCGTTTGCAATCTTAGGAGTGGCCTTAGGCGTGAGTATAGTTTATGGATTTTTAGCTCTTGGAGTTACAGCTGATATGGCCTCTTTTCGGAAGTATATGGGTTGTCTGGGATTAGAAATTATGCTCAGATGATATTTGTTCAGAATTATTATTTTATGAACTTTTTTTTTTCTCCTGATCTTAGCTTTGCTCATTGTGTTCATTATCATGCCTCATCCGTTATGCAACGGGAAACCTTACGAGATAGATTTGATAGAAGTTCTAATTATCTTTTATGTCATCATCATATTCATGAGTTGGTAGTTTTGGTTTATTTGTGTCTGGAATCTTATAGTTTTAATTTTTTAAACTGGTGTTTTTTTTTAACAGGGATCATGGTGACATGTCTTCGAAGAAGTATCGACATGATAAACGTGTGTATCTAGGGGCACTTAAATTTGTTCCTCATGCTGTCTACAAGCTTCTAGAAAACATGCCCATGCCATGGGAACAGGTACTGTAATTTTATTTCGTTGGCATGTACTGTAATCCTTCTTTATTAATATCATCAGTTGCTTTTTAATCTACCTATATCTGATGGTTTTAATCTTTTTATGTCAACATAGGTCCGTGATGTTAAGGTGCTATATCACATTACTGGCGCAATCACGTTTGTAAATGAGATTCCATGGGTTGTTGAACCAATATATCTTGCTCAGGTACGCTATTTTGCACTTTTAATCCAACTATATGAAATAAAAAAACTACAGTTATACACATCAAGTTTTATTTACATTTCAGTAATCGTGCCCAATTATATTATGAATGATATTGATTTTAATGAACTTTGCAGTGGGGAACCATGTGGATCATGATGCGAAGGGAAAAGCGGGATCGTAGACATTTCAAGAGAATGCGGTTTCCTCCTTTTGATGATGAAGAGCCTCCATTGGATTATGCTGACAATCTTCTGGATGTGGATCCTTTGGAACCAATACAACTGGAGTTGGACGAGGAGGAAGATTCTGCTGTCTATACTTGGTTCTATGACCATAAGCCTCTTGTGAAGACAAAGCTTATTAACGGACCAAGCTACCGGAAATGGCACCTCTCACTCCCTATCATGGCAACACTTCATCGATTAGCAGGACAGCTACTTTCTGATCTGATTGATAGAAACTATTTCTACTTGTTTGATATGGAGTCATTTTTCACCGCCAAAGCTCTTAATATGTGCATACCAGGTATGTTTCTATAAGTTTTTGCATGTACATTTCTGTTATTTTAACATGCTACTTATGTTGGGATCCGTTGAGCATATTTTTAAAGTGTTTTGATTGTTTGCAGGTGGCCCGAAATTTGAACCCTTGTATCGTGACATGGAGAAAGGTGATGAGGATTGGAATGAGTTTAATGACATTAATAAACTTATTATCCGTTCACCTCTGAGGACAGAGTACAGGATTGCGTTCCCTCATCTGTACAACAATAGACCAAGGAAAGTAAGGTTATGTGTATATCATACACCAATGGTCATGTACATAAAAACAGAGGATCCTGATTTGCCTGCATTTTATTATGATCCCCTGATACATCCAATAACTGCTGCTAACAAAGATCGGCGTGCTAAGATAGCCTACGAGGATGATGATGAGGATGATTTCTCTTTGCCTGATGGTGTCGAGCCATTGCTTACTAACACTCCCTTATACACGGACACTACAGCTGCTGGTATTTCCTTGTTATTTGCACCTCGTCCCTTCAACATGAGATCTGGTCGGATGAGGCGTGCTGAAGATATCCCTCTTGTGTCCGAGTGGTATAAAGAGCATTGGTATGTTTAGCTTTCTTAATAATTCATCTTTTTATTGTTACTTGCAATCTTTATTTGATTCACTTGCTTAGCCTGTCTATATTATTTTTGCAGCCCTCCTTCATATCCAGTGAAAGTCAGGGTTAGCTATCAGAAATTGTTGAAATGCTTTGTTTTGAATGAGTTGCATCATAGACCACCAAAAGCTCAAAAGAAGAAGCACTTGTTCCGTTCACTCCAGGCTACCAAGTTTTTCCAGACTACAGAACTTGATTGGGCTGAAGCAGGTCTGCAAGTTTGTAAGCAGGGGTACAACATGCTGAATTTGTTGATCCATAGAAAGAATCTTAATTACCTTCATCTTGATTACAATTTTAATCTGAAGCCCGTTAAGACTCTTACTACCAAGGAGCGTAAGAAGTCACGGTTTGGGAATGCTTTCCATTTATGCCGTGAGATCTTGCGTTTGACAAAGCTCGTAGTTGATGCAAATATTCAGTTCCGGTTGGGGAATGTGGATGCTTTCCAGTTGGCTGATGGTCTACAATATACCTTTTCCCATGTTGGCCAGTTGACTGGTATGTATCGTTACAAGTACCGACTCATGAGGCAGATTCGCATGTGCAAAGATTTGAAACATTTGATCTATTACCGGTTTAATACCGGGCCTGTTGGTAAAGGCCCTGGATGTGGCTTTTGGGCACCTATGTGGAGGGTGTGGCTGTTTTTCCTACGTGGTATAGTGCCTTTGCTGGAGAGGTGGCTGGGAAATCTACTGGCCCGCCAGTTTGAGGGTCGACATTCTAAAGGTGTGGCTAAGACTGTTACAAAGCAACGTGTCGAAAGTCATTTCGACTTGGAGCTTCGTGCTGCTGTGATGCATGATGTTCTTGATGCCATGCCAGGTTATAATTCTACCTCTTCATATTTTGATCATCTGCCCAAAAAGTAGTTCAATTTAGTTTTCGTCTAATTGAAGGGATTGTTAATCTGTACTTTCTCTTTTGAACTTTCAGAGGGAATAAAGCAAAACAAGGCGAGGACCATCTTGCAGCACTTGAGTGAAGCATGGCGTTGTTGGAAGGCAAATATCCCCTGGAAGGTAATTATTGGGAACTTATTCATCTGATATGTTCTTTACATATTTAATATATGCAGTGTCCTGTTATATTTGTCTGACTTAACATCTGACGTTGCTGTTTATAGGTTCCGGGATTGCCTGTTCCGATCGAGAACATGATTCTTCGGTATGTGAAGTCAAAAGCTGATTGGTGGACGAATGTCGCTCACTATAATCGTGAACGTATACGGAGGGGTGCCACAGTTGATAAGACTGTCTGTAGGAAGAACTTGGGCAGGCTGACTCGTCTTTGGTTGAAGGCAGAGCAGGTATGGGTGATTGTGTGTGTGTATAATATGCTACTAGCGTACTGCAATATCACATGTTTGGAGATAATTAATTTCCTTCTTTTCTATGTTTCTTACAGGAGCGCCAACACAACTACTTAAAAGATGGTCCGTATGTCACCCCAGAAGAAGCTGTGGCTATCTACACAACTACAGTGCATTGGTTGGAATCTAGAAAGTTCTCACCTATACCGTTTCCACCATTGTCTTACAAGCACGATACAAAGCTTCTTATTCTTGCTCTCGAGAGGCTTAAGGAATCTTATAGTGTGGCTGTGAGGTTAAATCAGCTTCAAAGAGAAGAACTGGGTTTGATTGAACAAGCTTATGACAATCCGCATGAGGCTTTATCAAGAATAAAACGTCATCTTCTTACCCAGCGTGCTTTCAAAGAAGTAAGTCCATATCATGTTACTTGTGTGAATGTTATCATAGCTGAACAGTAGGATCTTTTGCTTTGTGTCATCCCAAACTAAGTGGGTTATTGTTTTGCAGGTTGGGATTGAGTTTATGGATTTGTATAGCTATCTGATTCCAGTCTATGAGATTGAGCCTCTTGAAAAGATCACCGACGCATATCTTGATCAATACTTGTGGTACGAAGGCGACAAGCGTCATCTATTTCCCAACTGGATCAAGCCTGCAGATTCTGAGCCACCGCCACTCTTGGTTTATAAATGGTGCCAGGGCATAAACAATTTGCAGGGTATATGGGACACTGGTGATGGTCAGTGTGTGGTGATGCTTCAGACCAAGTTTGAGAAGTTCTTTGAAAAGATTGATCTGACAATGCTTAACAGGCTTCTGCGATTGGTCCTTGACCACAATATTGCTGACTATGTCACTGCAAAGAACAATGTTGTGCTGTCTTATAAAGATATGAGCCACACAAACTCTTATGGACTGATACGTGGCTTGCAGTTTGCATCTTTTGTGGTTCAGTACTATGGATTGGTCTTGGATCTTTTAATCCTTGGTTTGACTCGTGCAAGTGAGATTGCTGGTCCACCACAGATGCCAAATGAGTTCATTACCTTTTGGGACACTAAAGTTGAAACCCGACATCCAATAAGGCTGTACTCTCGTTACATTGACAAAGTTCACATTCTATTCCGCTTTACACATGAAGAGGCTCGTGATCTTATCCAGCGCTATCTCACGGAGCACCCCGATCCTAACAACGAGAATATGGTCGGTTACAATAACAAAAAGTGCTGGCCGAGAGATGCAAGAATGAGGCTCATGAAGCATGATGGTAAGTTTCTAGATCTTATATTTATGAGATATACTAGAGATTATGTTGTGGTAATATACGTATTTTTTCTAAACCTCACACTTTCTCCTGTTTTTCTGTCAGTGAATCTTGGAAGAAGTGTTTTTTGGGACATGAAGAATCGTCTTCCCCGAAGTATCACAACACTGGAGTGGGAGAACAGCTTTGTCTCTGTTTACAGCAAAGACAATCCAAACCTGCTGTTTAGCATGTAAGTTGCTTTGTCTTTTGCTGGACCGTACTCTTTGCTTTTTCAGTGTTATCATATTAGCATACTAGGTTGTTTTATTTTAAAGTAAATCATACTTTATATGTTAATGAAACCTTTGTCAATGGCATGCAGGTGTGGGTTTGAGGTCCGCATATTGCCGAAAATAAGAATGACCCAGGAGGCATTCAGTAACACAAAAGACGGAGTTTGGAATTTGCAGAATGAACAGACAAAAGAGCGTACAGCAGTTGCTTTTCTACGAGTTGATGATGAACACATGAAAGTGTTTGAGAATCGTGTGAGGCAAATTCTTATGAGTTCAGGGTCTACGACATTCACAAAAATTGTTAACAAGTGGAATACAGCTCTGATAGGTATTTACTTTGGACTTCTGGTAGCTCTTTGCATGATTTATATTGTGCAAGTATGAAAAACTAACAGTTTATTATCTTGCAGGTCTAATGACATACTTCCGGGAAGCGACTGTGCATACACAAGAGCTTTTGGATTTGTTGGTCAAATGCGAAAACAAAATCCAGACCCGTATCAAGATTGGATTAAATTCCAAGATGCCTAGCAGGTAGGTGTCTTGAAGCTTTAATTCACTACACAGTATTGTAACCTTTTATTGATGTATGACGTGTTCTAATTTTTTGTTTATAGGTTCCCTCCTGTGATTTTCTACACACCCAAGGAGATTGGAGGTCTTGGAATGTTGTCAATGGGTCACATATTAATTCCACAGAGTGATCTTCGTTACAGTCAGCAGACCGATGTTGGGGTAACCCACTTCAGGAGTGGTATGAGTCATGAGGAAGACCAGCTGATCCCAAATCTTTATCGTTATATACAGGTATTAGATCGAGTCCCTAGATGTTATTAAATCTTATGTGGTCATTTGTCTCCTGACTGTTTTTTTTTGTATTCAACAGCCATGGGAGAGCGAGTTCATTGATTCACAACGTGTTTGGGCTGAATATGCTTTGAAGAGGCAGGAAGCCCAGTCACAGAACAGGCGTTTAACGCTGGAAGACTTGGAGGTTAGTACCTTTTGAATTTATCTATTATATATGTTCGCCTTTGTGATTAAGGCATGTTGAAATGATGTTTTTTGAAACATTATGTCAGGACTCGTGGGATCGTGGAATACCAAGAATCAATACCTTGTTTCAGAAGGACCGGCACACACTAGCATATGACAAAGGATGGAGAGTGAGGACAGATTTTAAGCAATATCAAGTTCTTAAACAAAATCCGTTCTGGTGGACACATCAGAGGCATGATGGTAAACTTTGGAACTTGAACAATTACCGAACTGATGTTATCCAAGCACTTGGTGGTGTTGAGGGTATTCTGGAGCATACCCTCTTCAAGGGAACATAGTAAGCCCTGTTATTTCTTATTTTTTTCTTTTAGTCCATAATCAAGGGTCTTCTATTTTTTTTTTGTGTCTGACATATTAGGGTAAAATTGTAATGCAATTTCCATTATTTTACAGTTTCCCAACCTGGGAGGGTCTCTTTTGGGAAAAGGCCTCAGGTTTTGAGGAGTCGATGAAGTACAAGAAGCTGACAAATGCTCAGAGATCAGGGCTGAACCAGATTCCAAATCGTAGGTTCACACTTTGGTGGTCACCTACCATTAACCGAGCCAATGTGTATGTCGGTTTTCAAGTGCAACTGGATTTGACTGGAATATTCATGCACGGGAAGATTCCCACCTTGAAGATCTCTCTCATTCAGATCTTCCGTGCTCACTTGTGGCAGAAGGTCCATGAGAGTGTGGTGATGGATCTTTGCCAGGTTCTGGATCAGGAGTTGGATGCACTGGAAATCGAGACTGTGCAGAAGGAAACAATCCATCCTAGAAAGAGTTACAAAATGAACAGCTCATGCGCTGACATTCTCCTATTTGCTGCACATAGATGGCCGATGTCAAAACCCAGTCTTGTTGCTGAGTCGAAGGATATCTTTGATCAGAAAGCAATTAATAAGTACTGGATTGATGTGCAGCTTCGCTGGGGTGATTATGATTCTCATGATATTGAACGTTACACGAGAGCCAAGTTCATGGACTACACTACCGACAACATGTCTATTTATCCTTCACCAACAGGTACATTATTTGACTTTTGTGCTTTGCCTATCACTTGTAGATGTGCCAGCTTTGATCTATTTGCTTACTATTGTGTCGATTGGCGTTATCTTTTACATCTGATGGGTCACACGGGTAAAATGGACTAGATTTAGCTACAAATGGATAGGGCATCAGGTTGACCGAGTTAAAATGAAGCTGTAATACAGACATAACTCATTTATGCAGATTAGGTCGTTTTAAAAAGTTCAATTTTACCCAATATCTGTACTGCCCATTTTATCGAGGGCTCTATTTACTTCCACAGTAATTTTTAATTTTTTGGGTATAGACTGAAGTTATTGTATGTAAAACTTGCAGGGGTGATGATTGGACTGGATCTTGCATACAACTTGCATTCTGCTTTTGGTAATTGGTTCCCAGGGTCAAAACCGCTGCTTGCCCAGGCTATGAACAAGATCATGAAGGTATTGTGCAATCTTTTCATTTTGATACTTTGGTAGCTTTGGTATTCAGTAGTTTGTTTGTGGTTCATAGTTTATTCTGGAAAGCTTATGATATTTCTTTTATCTGCAGTCAAATCCAGCTCTATATGTTTTGAGGGAGCGTATACGGAAAGGGTTGCAATTGTATTCTTCTGAGCCAACTGAACCTTACCTGTCGTCACAGAACTATGGAGAAATCTTCAGCAATCAGATTATTTGGTTTGTTGATGATACAAATGTGTACCGTGTGACCATTCACAAGACATTTGAAGGAAATCTTACAACAAAACCGATTAATGGTGCTATATTCATTTTCAATCCACGTACAGGACAGCTGTTTTTGAAGGTTTGTCCTTTCTGTTATTTTCAGCAATGTGCATATATTTTTCTGTTTAGTTTGAATTATACATCTAATTAAATGTTATATTACAGGTTATTCACACAAGTGTGTGGGCAGGGCAAAAGCGTCTTGGTCAGCTTGCCAAGTGGAAAACTGCAGAAGAAGTGGCTGCTCTTGTTCGATCATTGCCTGTTGAGGAACAGCCAAAGCAGATCATTGTCACTCGTAAAGGCATGTTGGATCCTTTGGAAGTCCATTTGCTTGATTTCCCCAATATTGTTATCAAGGGAAGTGAGTTGCAGCTTCCGTTCCAGGCTTGTCTGAAAATTGAGAAATTTGGTGATCTGATTCTGAAGGCATCTGAACCGCAAATGGTGCTGTTTAATATATATGATGATTGGTTGAAGACTATATCATCATACACAGCATTCTCTAGGCTAATTTTGATTCTGCGAGCTCTACATGTGAATAATGAGAAGGCTAAGATGTTGCTCAAGCCTGATAAGACTATTGTTACAGAGCCCCATCACATCTGGCCATCTCTTACAGACGATCAGTGGGTGAAGGTAAACCTCATAGATCTACACATTATTAGCATTATATTTATGCATTTGTTGCTCTTTTACCTGAACAGAAGCTAATGTGTCGTTTGGTGCAGGTTGAAGTTGCCTTAAGAGATCTCATATTGTCTGATTATGCAAAGAAGAATAATGTTAACACCTCAGCACTGACACAGTCTGAGATACGTGACATTATTCTTGGTGCTGAAATTACCCCACCTTCTCAGCAGCGCCAACAAATAGCTGAGATAGAGAAACAGGTACTTGTCAATTATTTTTTTATTTTATGGAGTCAGATTATTTCAGTGATACATGAAACCTTGTTTTGCCTTTGTAGTGGTTGGTTTTTATTTTGGGTTTTTATTTTTTATTTATTTATTTTATTTTTTATTTTTTTTAACGTGACATACTTGATTTGTATCTTGTAGGCAAAGGAAGCTAGTCAGTTGACGGCAGTGACGACCAGGACTACAAATGTTCATGGTGATGAACTCATCGTTACTACAACGAGTCCCTATGAACAATCTGCTTTTGCTTCCAAAACTGACTGGCGTGTGAGAGCAATATCAGCTACAAACCTCTATCTCCGTGTGAATCATATATATGTAAACTCAGAGGACATAAAGGTAACATCACTTACACTACTTTCTATAAGGTAGCACATCTTTAGTTTCTAAGGTCTTATGTGTATTTTATTGATATTTTGTGCAGGAAACGGGGTACACATACATTATGCCAAAGAATATTTTGAAGAAATTCATATGCATTGCCGATTTGAGAACTCAGATTTCTGGCTACTTGTATGGTGTAAGTCCTCCTGACAACCCTCAAGTGAAAGAAATTCGTTGCATTGCCATGCCACCACAGTGGGGGACCCATCAGCAAGTGCATCTTCCATCAGCTCTCCCAGAACATGACTTCCTTAACGATCTTGAACCATTGGGATGGATGCACACCCAACCAAACGAGCTTCCTCAGTTGTCGCCACAGGTCTGTTCTTCCTTTTCAACCTGGTTGACTTGTTTGACCCATTTGACCATTTCTTTTATTGGCCAATTTTTATTTTATCCTTTAGACCTGTTAAAGATGTAGCAATGTTTAGTAACTTATCTCTGTATGATATGATTTATGTAGGACCTTACATTCCATGCTCGGATTTTGGAAAACAACAAGCAATGGGATGGAGAGAAATCAATCATTTTGACTTGCAGTTTCACCCCTGGTTCGTGCTCTTTGACTGCATATAAGCTCACTCCTACCGGATATGAATGGGGCCGTGCTAACAAAGATAATGGAAGCAACCCTCATGGGTATCTTCCAACTCACTATGAGAAGGTCCAGATGCTTCTAAGTGACCGTTTTCTCGGGTTTTACATGGTAAGCAACGACTGCTCTTACATTAGGTGGAACTTAATTTCTTCTTGAGTTAATTTTGCATTTGGTGGAATTAATGGAAATTATCTGCTTCATATCATCTGCATTGGTTGCTAGTTGCACTGTTTGCTGTCACTTCTAGTCCCTCAATATGTAATTAGATTAGCTTTTCGCTGTAAATAGTAAACCGATTATGTACCGGAAGTGAAAGCAAGTTTCAGTGCACTCACACACCACATGCAACGAAGTATGTATGACGGGCGGTTTCTGTAATTTTCACCAAATCACTAGGACTATATAATCTCATACACTCGATATTTAAAGCGGAGCTTTTTATTTTTCTACTATATATATGATGACTGGTAACTGATCTCTATATTGATTTTGTGCTTCAGGTTCCTGATAATGGTCCTTGGAACTACAATTTCATGGGAGTGAAGCATACAGCAGGCATGAAGTACGGGATAAAGCTAGGAACTCCACGAGAATATTATCATGAAGATCACAGGCCAACACATTTCTTGGAGTTTAGCAATCTGGAAGAAGGTGATGTGGCTGAGGGAGACCGGGAAGACACATTCTCATAAACAAAAAATGCTGTTGTTAAAACTTGTTGTAAACTGCGACTTTTTGATCAGTCATGCAAACTAGGCTCGTCTCAGATATGCTGTAAATATTTGAATAGTTCATCTTGATGATCTGTATGATCTAATGCCTGGTGCTTGCAAACCAGGCTTATTACAAAAGATTTTGTAGGCATTTGACTGTCCGAGAGTTTATATAACAAAATCAGAACTTCCGCGAAGTTTTTGACAGTAGATTTATGAATGTGACAGTGTTCTTTTTGTTTGTGGCTTTACTTTTTTGTTGTCGTTGCTTGGTTGATAGAGGTTTTCCGCTTCTATATATTAAACTAGCTATATGGATACTGGTTTAATGTGAATTTACGTTATTACAAGTTGCCTAACAACTCCATAGCTTCTGGCTAACAGGCTATGGGAGTTGAGAATGGCTAACAGACTATGTTTACATAATCCCAGCTTCAGGTATCTTCGTGTGCCAATTGAAGAGCTCAATCTATTTGGTTCTCGGGTTATGCTCTTTCATGGGCTTCTTGGCACTAGCGATATCAAGCATGAGGATGCCAAAGCTATATACATTAAAACTTAGCGATGCTCTTCCTATGACATCATATTCTCGGCGAGTGAGCTAATTGCGCCTTTCACTTTTTTTTTTTTTTGGAAAGCAAAGATAAATATATTATAAAATTATCCCACATGGGCTCTAAGAGGGATCACCAAGCAAAAACAAGAAATCTAAAAAGGAAACCAAAACCTTTCACTTAGTACATGGGTGGCACTATTTGGGATATGTTTTGCATAACTGAAACCGTCTACACATGCGCTGAAATCATACTCAAGTAAGATGTTGACATCCTTGTGGATTATTCCTGGTGTCACATGATGAAGAAGATATCTTGGTGAAACAATATATTAACAAAACCAGAACTTGGAGGTTTTCCGGCTTGGTTTTTTTGGCTCGGTGAGGGGACACGTCTGGTTTGGGTTGCTGTAGTGTGTGCGTCAGTGTGCGTGTGTGTGTGTGGGGGGGGGGGGGGGGGGGGGGGGGGGGGGCTGGCTCCAATTTTCTAGACCGACCTTCGCAGAGGTCTTCATTACCATTAGCCTAACCAGTTTATTCTAGGTTGTATTCAAGTTGTATTTTTCTTCTACGTTACATATGAACTTTTAATAATATCTATCTTGTGTATAATTAAGGACATATTATGATTCTTAATATTGAATTAATGGTATCATGTGTATAACTAAGGACAAAAATAGCAAGGTTGGATCAAGTGGTTAACACCCTTGCCTTTGGAGACAGAGGTCAAGGGTTCGATCCTCACCCCTTGCAAGGCTGGAGGTCCTTTTCTACCTTTGGTAGAACCGGAAGCAGCCTCTCTACCTTAGGTAGGGATAAGGCTGTCTACGTCTCAACCTCCCCCATACACCATGGAAGATGGTATTGGGACTCATAATCCGTGAAAGACGGTATTGGGAGTTACTTTACTTTTTACTTTATGTGTATAACTAAGGACATATTATGATTATAAATATCGAATTAATGGTGATTAAGTTGTGACACGTCATGGTATGTTCGTAGTTACACACAATATACATTATTCAAAAGTTTGTATGTAAAATATAAAGAAAGTTGTATACATAAAAAAGAATGTAATAACAAATTACTGTATAAAATTTGTATAACATTTGTGGAAAAAAAAATGTCTATAAAGAAAAATAAACCTTAATACTTTTATTTAATGTTATATAAAGTGAGTCTTTTACTTTTTGTGGTTTTGAAAAAACCAAACTAGCGGTTGTTTGACACCGTTTCAAAATTTTAGATACGATGAAAGTGTAGAAGCCACACTTTCTAAAAAAGTTAAGACTTGCATCACTTACTTATATATGTTATATTTCTTAGTTTTTCTACCGATCAAAGAAAGTGTTCGTGTATGTATCCGTCCGGTCATGTGTCCGGACGGATCCATTATCCGGGGCAACACCGGACCCACTAGACAAAGTCGTCCGTTAATCCCTTAGATCTCGGGATTGTGTCGACCACGTGAGATAATCCATTTGACACCCTAACAATAGGGTGGCTTGTCAGAACATACCCTAGAGGTCAGGAATAGTAACCTACTTGTCTCCCGCACAGTGTCGCAACAGTAAAAAGGTACAGTCTTGGAGTAGTATAAATAGAACTCATTTATTCACATGTATTTAAGACCTTTTTTAGTAAAAACACACACACATATATAATTAAGCCCGTTACTTACTCTTACGCCGGAGCTTGGTCCTGGGATAACACCCGGGGCGAGGCTAACGCGTTTCTAGTGTCATTGCAGATACCGAAGACCCTGGACGCTACGGCAAGGAACTATTCGTAGCATCTGAACCTCCTGCAGGAATTTACTTAAACAAATTGGCGCCATCCGTGGGACACGCATTCAATCTACCTAGGTTTTAGAATGTCGAGTTCCGGTCCCGGAGGACCAAACCTCGGGCCTGGTGGTTCCGGGGAGGAAAGGACCAATACTCCACCCATCACCAGGGAACAAATCGATCTTTATGTATCCACCCTGAAATCTATGATCGTAGAACACAACCGGCGAGAAAACGTCACACCCATACGACTGGATTTCGAGGACGACGAACCAAATAATCGGGTCGTTAAGAAGAACGGAGGGATAGTCACCGGGGTAAAGGTAGCCGATGAATACTTGTCGAAACCATTTAAAGAAATATCCCGATCGCCACTGTCGCGAAGAATCTTAGAGTTTTCCGCTCCGGAACACAAGATGCCTGCTCATATCAAGCTCTATGACGGATCTACAGATCCGGAGGACCATCTCACTCGTTTTACCGGAGCGGCCATGCATGGGGAATGGCCTATGCCGGTATGGTGCGGGATGTTCCAGCAAACGTTGGACGGAAGAGCAAGAGGGTGGTTCGATAAACTAACGCCAGGAAGCATCGATGAATGGGCGGATCTCCGAGAGCAGTTTGTGACCCGCTTCGCTTTGCATAAAGCCTGCTTCACGGATCCTACGGAGATTACGAAAATCGTCCGGAAGGCAAATGAATCCCTCCCAGAATTTAAGGAAAGATGGACCACAGAGACTGGTTTTATTCTGGGAGTCCCGGAAGTCATGAAAATCTCCTCTTTCATGAACGCATGCCGCTGGCCGGAACTTGCTAAGCGATATGCTGACAAGGTCCCCAAAACAGTGACAGAGATGATGTCCCGTCTCGATGACTTTGTCCGGTCAGAGAAGGCTTTTGCCGATACGGAGCTACCAAAAGGGGAAAGGTCCGAGTCTTTCAAGAAGCATACGGACTATAACTTTCGCCGGGATGAGAAGCACCAAAGAGGGCCACACAGGAATGATAGGAAGTTTAATGAGGGAAGACAGAACTACCAAGGGCGTGATGGGTATGCACCCTACCGCCCTCGTGATAGGCCCACAATGATACCTGGAAGAAATGATCATCATCATCGCCCGGCATATCCCCCTCCACGACTTACCTTAGACTCCCTCACCAAACACCCCAAAGAGATCCTAGCCACCGAACCTCAGTTACGGTTACCGCCGCCCAAACCGTTAAACCACCCGCCTAGGAAAGAAAATCAAGACAAGTTCTGTGATTACCATATGGAGAAGGGACACCACACGAATGACTGTAACCAACTTCGAAGGCAACTAGAGGCTGCGTTGGAATCAGGAAAGCTTAATCACCTGGTTAAGGACGTGAGGTATCGAGGGGGCGACCGTAGAGATGAGGCTCCCCTAAAAGGAAAAGTGATCAATATGATCCGGGCATGGCCGGAGAAGAATAAGAGGAAAGGTCGCGAGAATATGGAAGAATGGATGAAAGCTCCTATCACGTTTCCTCCCGTCCACCCGGATGACTTATCAAATGAACCTCTCATAGTGGAGGCGGTGGTAGAAGGGTACTTAGTGAGGCAAATATTCGTGGACGGAGGGGCGTCTGTGGAAATCATGTTCGAGCACTGCTTCGAGAACCTTAGCCCAGTTATCAGGTCTCGGTTAAGGCCAACACATACAGACTTGTTAAGCTTTGCTGGAAACGTGACGAAACCCCTAGGGAAGATAGAGTTGGAAGTAGAGTTCGGGAACGAAGGGTTGTCGCGGAGGACTTTGATGAAATTCACGGTCATAAGGGCATCATCTCCCTATAATGTTATCCTAGGAAGAACAGGGTTACGAAGTCTTCAGGCCGTGCCATCCACCATACATTCAATGATGAAGTTCCCCACGCCAAGGGGAATAGCAACACTAGTAACTCGCTCGGCCGTTGTCTCTGAGTGCCGAAAGTTGGAAAAGGAACAAGCATTATTAGAGCAAGAAGAAACGGAAAAGAAAACAGAACCGGAGGGAACCGTATCGGAAACAATAATGGTCAACCACACCTATCCGGATCAACTCGTCACCATTGGCAAGAACCTCACCTATGAAACCCGAAAGCTTCTAAAAACAGTCCTCGTCCAAAACATGGATGTGTTCGCATGGGAGCCGGCCGATATGACAGAAGTCCCCAGAAGGATAATGGAACACCGCCTGAATGTAAACCCCTCGGTAGAACCGGTGAGCCAAAAAAGGCGTGTGTTGGCCTCCGACAGAAGCCGTGCAGTGTTGGCGGAGGTCGATGAATGGGTTCGGGCGGGGATAGTACGTCCGGTTAAATATCCGACCTGGATCTTGAACCCGGTCCTAGTAAAAAAGTTTGATGGTAGCTGGAGGATGTGTGTAGACTTCAAAAATATTAATTCTGCTTGCCCGAAGGACTACTACCCTCTACCGGACATAGATTGGAAAATTGAGTCCGTCATAGGATATAAGTACAAGTGTTTTTCAGACGCATATAAGGGCTACCATCAGGTGCAGATGGCCGTCGAAGACGAGGAAAAAACAGCCTTTTACACCGATCAGGGAACATACTGTTACACCAAGATGCCGTTTGGTTTAAAAAACGCTGGGGCCACCTACCAACGACTGGTTGGCGCGGCATTTCAAAGTCAGTTGGGAAGAAATTTGGAGGCATACGTTGACGACATGGTAATCAAAAGTAGGGAAGAGAGGACCATGATAGAGGATATCGCGGAGACATTCTCCAATTTGAGAAAATCAACATGAAGTTGAATCCACAAAAATGTTCGTTTGGGATGGAAGAAGGAAAATTCTTAGGATACCTTGTGACGTCGGAAGGGATCCGGGCAAACCCCAAGAAGACGAAGGCCATTTTAGATATGCAATCGCCACGCACTCTCCGAGAAATGCAAAGTCTCAGCGGAAAGCTAGGGGCACTGAATAGGTTCCTCTCTCGGTCGGCCGAACGAGCCTTACCTTTCTTTGATACCCTTAAGAACATTACCAAGGAGAACAAAGAGAAGTACAAGTGGACAGAGGAAGCAGAAAAAGCCTTTCAAGACATGAAGAAACTCATCATGGACCTTCCGTCGCTCACAACCCCAGCACGTAAAGAGAACCTATATGTATACCTCGCGGCGGCAGACGAATCAGTAAGTGCCGTGCTTCTAACCGAGAGGAAAGGAGGGCAAAAACCTGTGCATTATGTTAGCCGGACCATAAATGAAGCTGAGAGAAATTACGCCCCCATGGAAAAACTGGCGCTATCCTTGCTACACATGTCAAGAAGGTTAAGACGGTACTTTGAGGCCCACCCAATCAAAGTCATTACGGATCAACCCATCAAACAGATCCTTAACAAGGCTCAGGCATCCGGAAAGCTCGCCAAATACTCAGTTGAATTAGGCGCCTACAACATAGAATATATGCCCCGGAATGCAGTCAAAGGACAAGTACTGGCGGATTTCCTATCAGAAGCTCCGATCGGAAATCATTCCCTAACATATTTCCAGCAACCCGCCCGGAAGGAAAGCAAAGACGAGAATGGACGATGGACCTTATATACCGATGGGGCATCTAATGCAAAAGGTTCCGGGGCAGGGCTTGTCCTCATTAGCCCCACCAAGACCGAGTACACATACGCCCTCCGTTTAGACTTCACCAGCACCAACAACGAGGCCGAATACGAAGCATTATTGGCCGGCCTGCGAATCGCATCGGATATGGGGGTCCGGAGTATAAAGGCTTGTGTAGATTCCAAGTTGGTGGCCAATCAGCTGACGGAGACTATACGGCCACAAACACAAGTATGGTCAAGTACCTCGCCAAGGCAAAAGAGTATTCATCGGCCTTCAAAGAATTCACGATCTGTAACATCCCGCGATCACAAAACCAAAAGGCGGATGTCCTAAGTAAGTTAGCTACAGTGGCCTTCAATCATTTGACGAAGGAGATACTTGTGGAAGTGTTGTCGAAGCGGTCGGTCGATAAAGAGGAGGTAAACTCGGTCGTGGAGGAAGAAGGTGAGAATTGGATGACTCCTATCGTCCGTTGTTTGGAAGAGGGAGTATGGCCGAAGGATAAAGACGAAGCTCGAACGTTGAGAATGAAAGTCAACCAGTATGTGATGGAAGATGGGGTGCTATTCAAAAAATCTTATCTCTCACCAATGCTCAGATGTGTCGGACCTTTACATGCCAATTATGTTATCCGAGAGATTCACATGGGTGCGTGCGGCATGCATTCGGAGCCACGAACGGTGGTCGCTAAAGCTATGCGACAGGGATACTATTGGCCCACCATGCACAGGGACGCTAGGGAAGAGATAAAGAAATGTGACTTGTGTCAAATTCATGCTTCCGTTCCCAGGTTGCCAAAGACCCATTTAACATCCATCATGGCACCCTGGCCATTTTATCAATGGGGAATGGACATTTTGGGCCCCCTGGCACAGTCTACCGGTAAAGCCAAGTTTGTGATAGTCGCAATTGACTATTTCACCAAATGGGTAGAAGCAAAGCCGCTCACACGAATAACAGGCAAAGAAGTCATAAAATTCACATGAGACAACATCGTTTGTAGATTTGGGTTGCCCGGAATCATCGTCACGGACAATGGGACCCAGTTCGTCAATGATCCATTTAAAGGGTGGTGTGCCCGATTGAATGTTCGACAAATAAACACGGCGGTGGCCCATGCACAGGCCAACGGATTAGTCGAGGCGGCCAACAAGAGCCTAATGAAAGGAATTAAGAGGAGGTTAGGAAGGGAGAAAGCCGGCTGGGTAGATGAACTTCCCAATGTCCTCTGGGCTCACAGAACCACCATTAAAACAAGCAACGGTGAAACCCCCTTCAGCCTCACGTACGGAAGCGAGGCAGTCATACCGACGGAAATAGGTATGCCCACATACCGGACCATGATGATACAAAAAGGAATGAATGAGGAAGAAATGCGCCTAAACCTGGATCTACTGCAAGAAAGGAGGGAAGAAGCAGCGGTAAGAGAAGCAAGATATAAGACAAAGATAGAAAAATATTACAACAGGAAAGTCCGTCCGGTATCGTTCAAACCGGGCGAGTTCGTTTACCGAATAAATGAAGCCAGTAGGCAAGAAGATCAAGGAAAGCTAGGTCCAAATTGGGAAGGACCATATCAGGTGATGGATGCTTATCAGAATGGATCTTATAAGTTAAAGACGATGGACGATCAGGAAGTTCCCCGGAAGTGGCATGCTGTCAACCTCCGGAAGTGTTACTTATAATATGTATTCTGCTTAGAATTCCAAGTGTAAGACTGTTATGTCATATTTCGGCACTTTTGATTAATGCAGATATTAAGTCTCCCTCCGATTGAGCAGGGGAGCAATTTTCAACAATGGATTATTGATAGTGATATGGAAATCCGGACGGAGATTAGCTACCTTTGTCCGGATACCACACATACATCTATACAAATAAGAGAAGTCCCAAAAGCGCTCCGGCGCTAGAGGATGCCGCCTCCCCCAAAAGCGCTGCGGTGCTAGAGGTGAGGTAGGTCAAACAATAAAACAAATCCCAAAAGCGCTCCGGCGCTAGAGGATACTGCCTCCCCCAAAAGCGCTACAGTGCTAGAGGAGAGGTAGGTCAAATAATAAAACAAATCCCAAAAGCGCTCCGGCGCTAGAGGATACCGCCTCCCCCAAAAGTGCTACGGTGCTAGAGGTGAGGTAGGTCAAATAATAAAACATGTCTCAGAAGTCCTCCGGCGCTAAAGGCAAGAAGAGAAAGCAAAACTAGCGATCCGGCATCTAAGGCAGATTGCTAACGACAACGACTTTCAAGTACAAAAAGAATAAACTCACAATCAACACGTATAAAGAAAAAAGAGGAAGGGGAACGGCAGGCCGCTACCCCACAAAATATATATATACATAACCGATCAATACTTGTTATTACATTGCCAAATAAAATGTTTTCAAAGATAAAACAAAAAAAAATCTAGCCAAGCTACGGATTTGGAGCATCTTCAACAGAAACATCAGGCCTGGATGCTCCGGCACCCGGAGTAACCTCTTCCCCAGCACGTAGGATATTCATGAGATCCGCGAGAGGTAGCCAGTATGACGAAGCAATCTTCTCAACATAAGGAAACTGACGATCAAACAGGCCGTCATAAATTTCCTTAAAGTTTAAGGCAGGCTCCAGCTCAAAATTTTTCATTATTGGCAATAATAGCATCCACCTCATCTTGATCTCGGCCGTATTTTATGCCCTTTAGCCATCCAACATCCAAGGAGGCATTGAAGGCTTTGGCCCAAGCCATCTGATATTCCTCACTACCTCGAAGTCTCTTGACAACGGTGGGAACAAGCTGGCGGACGTAGTTAAACCTCAGAATCTCCGCTTGGCTAGTCTCAACGGTCAGTTGTTCCACTTTCTTTGCAAGATCAACTTCTTTTCTCTCAGACTCAGCTAGGGCGGCCTCCTTCAGTGATAAGGCTGCCTCCAGCTGTTGAATCCGGACAAGTTGTTCTTTGTTCTTTCCCAAGAGATCATCCCTCTCCTTCTCCACAGTAGTCAACTTGACAGATGATTCAGCGGCCCGGTCAACCAAACTTTGCTTTTCCTGCTGAAGTTCTCTGTTGGATTTAGACAGACCCTCAACGGTTTGATCCCGAGTTTCGAGATGAGCTTCAAGCTCCTTTACCCGGTCAGCTTGGCTCCCACAGCTCTCATGATATTTGTACAACTGCGCATAATGATAACTTAAGTTCTCAAAACGTTGAAGAACGTCCGCTTGAGCAAGGTGGCTGCGGCACAGTTCGAACCAGGCCCGCTGGGTTGCCTGATAGTCTGTCAAGTCTGACTGCTCCGCCCGAGCCGAAGGGGGAGCCAGATGAATCATTAACTCTCTGCAGACTTCAGCATCATTTAAACTCACACCCACCGTCAGCTTCCAAGCGGGGACAAAAGGCTCAGCAGACATGTCACCCCTTCGGAAGAAATTACCTAAGGAAACGAACAATCAGAAAAAAAAAGAAGCAATACAAATACAACTAAAAGTAAGAAGAGAGCTACTTACCCCCGGAGCCCGTTCCCCTAGAGAATTGAGCATTTGGGCCACCAGACGATGAAGCATGAAGACCTTCGGGAAAAGTATGGTCGACGTTAGAAACCCCCTCGACTGGGCCCACCGGATCACTCCCACCGCCCTCGCCAGTGGCATCATCCTCATTTTCAACTCCTGTTTCTACCATCGTCTCAACATTCAAAGTATCCTGCTGCTCATGAGTCACAGAAGTTTCTTCTGGACGATGAATGTTGATGGGTGAGGGAGAGTGAGTCTGAGTTTCATCCTCATCAGATGTCAAGTCAACATCCTCAACAACTGTTAAGTTGGTTCTTTTCTTGGACGGCCGGGTAGATTCACCAGCCGGACGCTTCTTAGCAGGTTGTCGAGGAGGAGCATTTTGTTTCTTCCTTTCCTTAGCCAGGCGAGTATCCAACACCCGCTGATCAGCCTTCTCAGCAACCTTCATCAGCCCGGTCTTGTTCGGAATATTTTTATCAGCAGCAAGGGGGGGGGGGGGGTGTGCTGAGGGATAACCTCACCTTCTGCTATAGGTGCACCCCTCCCAATCCTGGAGCCCTCCATCAAAGAAAACCTGAGATACCGAGACATAGTGACAACTGCAAAGAAGGAAATTAAGTTTCAAATATATAAAAAAAGGGGGAAAGGACGATGGTAAATAAAAAATATATATATATGATGACAATAATGATAAAACAAGTACATGGACGGTGTGTTACCATTCCCCTCATAATCCTTAAAACAAGGATGCAGTCCCACGGATGGCGCCAATTTGTTTAAGTAAATTCCTGCAGGAGGTTCAGATGCTACAGATAGTTCCTTGCCGTAGCGTCCAGGGTCTTCGGTATCTGCAATGACACTAGAAACGCGTTAGCCTCGCCCCGGGTGTTATCCCAGGACCAAGCTCCGACGTAAGAGTAAGTAACGGGCTTAATTATATATGTGTGTGTGTTTTTACTGAAAAAGGTCTTAAATACATGTGAATAAATGAGTTCTATTTATACTACTCCAAGACTGTACCTTTTTACTGTTGCGACACTGTGCGGGAGACAAGTAGGTTACTATTCCTGACCTCTAGGGTATGTTCTGACAAGCCACCCTATTGTTAGGGTGTCAGATGGATTATCCCACGTGGTCGACACAATCCCGAGATCTAAGGGATTAACGGACGACTTTGTCTAGTGGGTCCGGTGTTGCCCAGATCTAAGGATGCAGTCCCGGGTGCGCCCAGATCTTTGTCAATCCCGACTCAAACAACAAGGCCGAATGAATGGGCCGGATATCAACGATGGTCTCCGTCAGTAAGGCTACATGCTCTTCATTATATCCTCCGAACGGCGGGGTATCGGCGACGCTAGAATCCTGATGCCTCCAAGCCATGGCATCGGGAATGGCCCTACGGTCAATAAGAAAAAATCTATCCTTCCAGTGTTTCAAACTTGAACAAGTTTCGTTGAATATCCTCTTATGAGTGGCTCTACCAGTCCTACGGGCAAAGGAAAACCAATGACCTTGCTTCTGAAGAGTATAAAATAACCGGAACAAAGTCAAAGTAGGAGGGAAGCCCAGGCTCCGGCAATATATTTCAAACAAAATAGCCTTGGTCAAGCCGATCGGAACCAACTGAGAAAGATGCACCCGGAAGTACTTGATAATCTGAAGGAGCAAGGTAGAAAAAGGAACGCGAACCCCAGAAAACTCCAGATACTGCTCATATATACCAATAGCGTTATTCGGAAGTTTATTCATAGTCATACCCGCCGGAGGAACCCTTGGATGAAGATCCTCCGGATTCCCATACAACCTCGCTACGTCTCTTACGTCCTCCTCCGTCATGGTAGAGGTATACGTGTGCATATCAAACTTAGGAATAACCTCCTCCATCATAGAACCGGAGGGTCCTTCTTGCGCTGACCCGGACGCACCCTCATGTAATGACTCAGAAGCCATGTGAAAATGAGAGGAATAGATAACTTAACCGGAGGGGGAAATAGGCAAGAAATTAAGAACGCACCTGAACGGGAAACGAGGAAGCAGATGGCAAATTTACACGCACAAAACCAATGTGAAAACGGTAAAAAATGAAATCAAGTGAACCTTTTATATAGGGTCTTGAAGGAAAAAGACGAAACGTCTCGTCAGTCAATCTTACACGTGGATTGATCTTGGCCACACACGTAAGGCTCTCTCCACACGTGTCAACATCCAACGCATCACAGTAAAACATGTTTCACCCAATAACCCCTAATGGGCTTTGATATAGTGGGCTAGGCCCCAAAACCCTTGTGAACAGTTGGCCCTTACAAAAGACATGGGGTAAAAAGACGAAGGGACACGAACGCTACCGGACGAAAAGTAAAAGCAAAATGTCATCCCATGAATTCTTCAGAATTATGGCATGACACTGGGGGGGGGGGGGACATGTTCGTGTATGTATCCGTCCGGTCATGTGTCCGGACGGATCCATTATCCGGGGCAACACCGGACCCACTAGACAAAGTCGTCCGTTAATCCCTTAGATCTCGGGATTGTGTCGACCACGTGGGATAATCCATCTGACACCCTAACAATAGGGTGGCTTGTCAGAACATACCCTAGAGGTCAGGAATAGTAACCTACTTGTCTCCCGCATAGTGTCGCAACAGTAAAAAGGTACAGTCTTGGAGTAGTATAAATAGAACTCATTTATTCACATGTATTTAAGACCTTTTTCAGTAAAAACACACACACATATATAATTAAGCCCGTTACTTACTCTTACGCCGGAGCTTGGTCCTGGGATAACACCCGGGGCGAGGCTAACGCGTTTCTAGTGTCATTGCAGATACCGAAGACCCTGGACGCTACGGCAAGGAACTATCCGTAGCATCTGAACCTCCTGCAGGAATTTACTTAAACAGAAAGTATTAGATTCTTTTAGACATCACCCACTTCCTATTAGCTGTTTTATACCCTACTTTTCTTGTTACCCTTCCAAAGAATCCAAAGAATCCAAAGTGAAAGTTTAACCAAAAGCACTACAAAGCATGCCAAAACCCTCATGAAAAACTATTCCAAAAAAACAAGCTTTTCCCTTTTTCACATGAAGCCCATATATTAAACACCTTTAAAAATTTTATCCCATAACCAAGTTCACTTTCAAAACACACAACATTCCCTACCATTTACTGATTGTGATTACAATGGTTAACAGAGGTGTTGGTGCATTTGTCTGTTTTCTCATTATTGCATTAGATATAACTGCCGGGATTCTTGGTATAAAAGCAGAAGCAGCTCAAAATCAGGTTTGATAACTACATTGTCTCATTCGACAATGAAAATTCGACTTGTATGAATAAATTTAATACTAGCTTCTTAATTTTGTTTTATTTTTGTGTTAATAGGAGAAGCATTTGAGATTATGGTTGTTTGAGTGCAAAGAACCAAGCCAAGAAGCATATAGGCTTGGATTTGCTGCAATTGTGCTCTTGATTATAGCCCATGTGTTGGCCAATTTGCTAAGTGGTTGCACTGCTTGTAGTCATGATGAGATCCATAAAGCTTCTACTGGGAGACAATTGTCTTTGCTATCTCTTTTCTTTACATGGTACTCTTTTTACTCTATCTTATAATTAAATATGTCACATGAATATTCTAACACATAATTCTAGGAATGTTTTGATGTTGCAAACAATCCATCTTCGTGTCATGATATATTATAAGCGGCGAACACATTTCTCGCTTTTAATATGTTATCAAAACATAGTAAATTTTAGAAATTTCTTAAGAAGGCTGATTTTTTTGCAACGTTAATCCAAATGCTATTGTTCAAAAATTCGTATTGATGAAGTTTTATTTTAGCAAGAGATGAAAAAAGAGAACGTGTTGGATCGATGTTTTCATATGGGATAATTAGTTTGTCTCTGATCTAGGCAAAATCGCAATAACACTGATGCAATGAGTTTTTTGTTTAACTGTTGTGATTTGAAAACAAATATTACATGATTATAGTAGGTTTAAAGATAATTACAACATACGGAGTAATATGATAAGGCCTTCAAAGTAACCAAGTTTCGAACTCATTTCTCGTTTTATTATACAATATATCAATATATGTTTTAGTTAGCTTAATTTCATCATCATTCATCAATCGATATCATAGAAACACATAAGTTCTAAAACACATTTATGCAGCTATGCAGATGTATAAGTTCTAAAATTTTTAAGTGTGATAAATAGTTGTTGAATCAAAATTTATAAGTTCTAAAGCACATTTATGCAACTATAGAGATGTGTATACTATTTTGAATTTGTTCTGTCAAATGCTAGGCAACTATTTTGCTACGTAATATCACATTTTAAAATGATAGGAGTATGTGTTGCCCGGTGTCATCATTTGGTGTTTTTAGATACTTATCTCTTTTACGTTTAACTATATTATTGATTCATGTACAAATGTGAATTAAGCATGTTAAAAATCAGTCTCAAACTTGCTGACTGTAAATGTAGAGGTTATATTTTATGGTTGTGAAAGACAAAAACATGAAAAATGGCTTATGTTGTAATTATCTCTAAAAGTACAAGTGTTATGTATATTTGTTTTCAAACTGCTATGTTCAAACAAAAAACTCCCGATGCAATTTTACTTCAATTTGAATTTGGTAATCGAATCATATAGATCTCTGCTAAATTTATCCAAATTATGGAAACAACTAACTTTGTGAAGGTATAGTATCATAAATATGCAAATGCCCCAATATCCATGCAATGCTTACGGCCTTAGATTTCTTACGAAGATGTGTCAAGATTTCTTACAATGTGTCATGGTGTTACATTACATGTTTAAAACAGAGATCTTACTTCGTTTTTGTTTTTGCAAGATCAAAATCATAAGATCAGATTGCGATCGGAACATCCTCCTTAAATGTTCAAATATCTTATATCTATAGTAATTCATATTCAAAGGTCAAATTCATGAAGAAAGAAGAGCTATTAAAGTTGTCATAATGTGAAAATGCAACACATAATGATTTATAATATTATAATATATAATTGGTGATTAAGGATGTTGATTTTTTAATTAATATCAATATATTTTACTTTTATAAAGCATTTATAATTAAGCACGTCTATTTTATCATTTTAGTTTAACAAAAATACAAGATTCATTCAT
The DNA here is from genome assembly GCA_030686995.1 of Artemisia argyi. Lineage (NCBI taxonomy): Eukaryota > Viridiplantae > Streptophyta > Magnoliopsida > Asterales > Asteraceae > Artemisia > Artemisia argyi. The sequence goes on from CM060691.1 coordinate 162,713,269, forward strand.
TTAGAGTTTCATAGTTAGTTAATTAAAGGAAAGTAGGGTTGAATCGGATTGAAATCTTACGATCATATGGTAAGATCGAGATGTTACATAGATTTTGTGCCTTTTATGATCCTGTGTAAAAATTGACTCGTTTTGCTTAGCGGGGTCGTAAAATCGAAATACCTTAAAAGTTAGATCAAAATCTTAACGCCTATGATTTTGGTAATTGTGATCATTTGTAATTTTTTAAATCGTGAGCTTTAATGATCTTGATACTGAAGAAGTAAAATTTTGATTTGTTTAAATTAAATCAGGATCATATTGGCCGTTGGATTGGGAATGCTAGTGATTGGGACGAAAGCAAACCACAAATCAAATGCTTCGTGTGGATTATCTCATCATCATTTTCTTTCAATCGGAGGAATATTGTGTTTCGTGCATAGCCTCTTTTCTATCGCTTATTACGTTACGGCCACTGCTTCGGTTCATTATTAAAAGTCAAAAAGATTATATGCTTTTTTGACTAATCTATCATCTTTTACGCTTTTACCAATCACTTAATTACTATTAACCATCTTTACTAGATGACTATTTTACCCCTTGTCTAATGCTGTTAGTATATTGGAACTCCCACTAATGAAGGAGTGATAGGATTTGTGTTTCACTTTATAAGTTTAGTGTAAAATGGGTTGTTTTCCAATATTTTATTTAGATTATTGAAATGATTTGTTTTTGTTGAATTGTGACCGTTAATTTTTAAATACTTCTTATTTAAATTATGTTTTTAATTTTTAGATATAGTAATTTATGATTTTAAGCCCACCGTCACTTAAACTTAAATCATATATTGTTGCCTTGAGTAAATATCGTAACATTTTTGATTAAATTTTTTTGTATTTATGTCTTTGTGATATACAAATTTAACCCGTTAAGCACACCGATTGATTTGGTTTCAGTCCCTTTTGAAAATCTAATCTTTTATATAATAAAACAAAACCCCTATTGGGAATTTTGCATTTCAAAAAAATCAATTTGATTGAGTAATAGTTTTATTTAAAAAAAAAAATTATTTTCTTATTAGGTAATATTTTATATTTATCCGTAACAGAAGTAGAAGATAAAAACAAAAAATGTAGATAAGATATTTAAAAAAAAGATTATTTATATCTAGGCGTTATATTCACACTTGAGTTGCTCTTCTCAAGTGTGTATTCTAATACCGGATAACATAATACTCACTTCAACTCGTCAGTCACATCTGCACTCCTTGTATATAAATTACCACCATTTCATTCGTACACCTATGTGGGACAAAGGTTGAAATGGTTGTTGTTCAAAACAGTATTTATAAAAAATTCATGCATTTTTAGTATCCTAAATCCTAATTTTTGCCATTTATGTTTTCTGTGTCAAATTGTATATTAGTGAAGCTACTATGCTAACTAATTATAAATTTACAGCCTTATAAATGTGCACAACACCAACATATCTTTGTTTAAACATCTGTTGATGATGTTGTTTCTAGTCAATGTTTGGTAACTTATCTCTGTATGATATGATTTATGTAGGACCTTACATTCCATGCTCGGATTTTGGAAAACAACAAGCAATGGGATGGAGAGAAATCAATCATTTTGACTTGCAGTTTCACCCCTGGTTCGTGCTCTTTGACTGCATATAAGCTCACTCCTACCGGATATGAATGGGGCCGTGCTAACAAAGATAATGGAAGCAACCCTCATGGGTATCTTCCAACTCATTATGATGACTGGTAACTAATCTCTATATTGATTTTGTGCTTCAGGTTCCTGATAACGGTCCGTGGAATTACAATTTCATGGGAGTGAAGCATACAGCAGGCATGAAGTATGGGATAAAGCTAGGAACTCCACGAGAATATTATCATGAAGAGATCACAGGCTAACACATTTCTTGGAGTTTAGCAATCTGGAAGAAGGTGATGTGGCTGAGGGAGACCGGGAAGACACATTCTCATAAACAAAAAATGCTGATGTTAAAACTTGTTGTAAACTGTGACTTTTTGATCAGTCATGCAAACTAGGCTCGTCTCAGATATGCTGTAAATATTTGAATAGTTCATCTTGATGATCTATGCCCGGTGCTTGCAAACCAGGCTTCTTACAAAAGATTTTGTAGGCATTTGACTGTCGAGAGTTTATATAACAAAATCAGAACTTCCGCGAAGTTTTTGACAGTAGATTTATGAATGTGACAGTGTTCTTTTTGTTTGTGGCTTTACTTTTTTGTTGTCGTTGCTTGGTTGATAAAGGTTTTCCGCTTCGATCTATATATTAAACTAGCTATATGGATACTGGTTTAATGTGAATTTACACTATTACAAGTTGCCTAACAACTCTATAGCTTCTGGCTAACAGACTGTTACACATGGGAGTTGAGAATGACTTCTGTTTTCACCTCTTCTTACACATAATCCCAGCTTCAGGTATCTTCGTGTGCCAATTGAAGTGCTCAATCTATTTGGTTCTTGGGTTATGCTCTTTCATGGGCTTCTTGGCACTAGCGATCTCGAGCATGAGGATGCCAAAGCTATATACCTTAAAACTTAGCGATGCTCTTCCTAAGACATCATATTCTCGTGGGAGTGAGCTGTGTGCCTTTCACTTATAGTAGTACATGGGTGGTACTATTTGGGATCTGTTTTACATAACTGAAACCAGCTACATAGCCTCAAGTAAGATGTTGACATCCTTGTGAATTATTCCTGGTGTCACATGATGAAGAAGATATCTTGATGAAACAATATATTAACATAACCAGAACTTGGAGGTTTTCCGGCTTGGTTTTTTCGGCTCGGTGAGGGGACGCGTTTGGCTTGGGTTGCCGTAGTCACTAAATTCTAGACTGACCTTCGCAAAGGTCTTCATTACCATTAGCCTAACCAGTCATTATATTCTAGGTTGTATTCAACTTGTATTTTTCTTCTACATTACATATGAACTTTTATAATTAATATCTATCATGTGTATAATTAAGGACATATTATGATTATTAATATAGAATTAACGGTGATTAAGTTGTGACACGTCATAGTATGTTCGTAGTTACACACAATATACATTATTAAAAAGTTTGAATGTAAAATATAAAGAAAAAGTAGTATACATAAAAAAGATTATAGTGACACATATTTAAAGTGATAGTCTTTGACTAAAATAAACCTTATACTTTTACTTTAATGTTACTTTAAAGTGATAGTCTTTGATTAGTTTTTTATGGTGACCATTATCATCATGTAAAAGTGAAAATTGCACCAAAACTTTTCTTGGTTTTGAAAAAACCAAACTAGACGGTTGTTCCTAAAGGTCATGATTTGGTTTTCGGGTTTTATTTGTCACCGTTTCAAAAACTTAGATAGGAAAAAGTTAAGACTTGTATTAATTAGGGAAAATTACACACATAAGTAACGAACTTTGAAAAATTTTCAATGTTAGGTTATGAACTTTCTAAAATATTAATATAACATACGAAACTTGTTGTAACCGTTAAAGTTATGCAATATGACCGATTAACACATGTGGGTCCTACATGTGGCCCCAGATAATCATAAATAACTTAACCATGGCTGCATTTTGATCGTACAAAGCTAGAGGATGATCAACTCCAAAAAGAAATTCATCTTTTGATGTGAATTCAAATGGATCTATTTTACCACTGAACTGTGAGAAAATATGTTGTTGAACCCATGATTTAGCCACCCCATACTCATTCATCACCCAAACTTTTAAGTCACCATTTCCAAATCACGACATCACACAAACTTTTCCAGCCATATTACCCAAAACAAATGTGCGATTTCTGTTTTGCTATTCAAACTAGTGCCGCATTTGTTTGATTGGCAATAAAAGAGAAACATAGCATGTTTATGTGATCCATATATGTGACTATGTGAGCTTAAATGGAAGTTTCATTGGTTGCAGATTGCTTACAAATAAAGGCATATATGACATAGCAGCTCTTTGTTCTGATCAAGAAATGTAAGTTACCGACTTTCTTTCCTAAATGTTAAAATTTAAAAAAGATCAACCACTTAAACTACTGACTTTGTGAAGGTAGAACTTGAAATACTAGAACCACGTTTTGAGAACCATCTTCTATATAAACATTTTATTCCAATTGGATGTCTAGTTTGTTCATATAAAATTATAAATCATATGAACACTTTCATGATAATCATTCAAACAACCCCTTACTTTAGTAATAAGAAACCAGTCGAATTAATGTTCATGGAAAAATAGGTAATTATCCTATGCTAACTAGAGTATGAATTGTCAAATAACCGTCAGGGATTTCTTCAAGGCATGTGGATTTGGAGATGATATGCTTGGATCAACAACAATTATGTATACTCGGAGTGGCAATGGTATGGTTATAAGTGCTGGTAGGAAATTACTAATGGTTCCGCCACTTAGAAAACTCTAATATTCATTCAATCCAAGCAGACAACTGTTTTTATTGATATATATTTATTACATATTACTCCGTATAAATTTATTTATTCGTAAATCCTGCTTTACACAAGACAGACAAGGTGATTTTTGAACTCCTGTATTGATTGAAGTCAAATTGGAAGTAGCTGAGATGTTTGTATATGTATATGCAGATACTCTTGTGGATTTTGGGGGGAAAACCTTTTTTGGTAAAGTGAGAGGTCAATGAGTATTATAAGTGGGTCAACACACTTTTTATAAAAATAAATTTGTCTTTTTGTGAAAGTTACCGGTTTAGCAAGTGACAGGTTGCAAAAGTGACACTTATTGCATAACTTTAACGGTTTCAACAAGTTTCGTATGTTATATTAATATTTTAGAAAGTTCGTTACCTAACATTGAAAATTTTTCAAAGTTCGTTACCTATCTGTGTAATTTTCCCTATTAATTATCCAAGTATGAGAAGCACTCTTGAGTTATTCTTCTCAAGTGTATATTCTCATACCGGATAACATATTACTCATGCCAACTCGTCAGTCACATCTGCACTCTTGTATATAAACTAGGTGGATAACCTGCGCTTCACGGCGGGATGTTTGAATACAAAATTATTGATTTATGCATTTTTTAGCATGAGTTCAAAATCTCTCTTCCCAAATAACAGCATAAATTATGTGACACGTTTTGTATAGGAAATAATCCTGTAGGTCGTAGGTGCTGTCCGACACGGAATCTGTTTTTAAACAACAATCAAAGACTACCATATGGTTCCATACGAAAGTATTTATAAAAGAATAAAGGGCAAATTACTTGAAAATGTATGCAACTTACCACTTTTTCGCATTGTATGTAGCTTTCTTTTCTTTTTTAACATTCTGTCACTAAACTCGCTAAATCCGTCATTTGTGTGTAGCAAATGACTCGTTTGACCGGTACCCGGTTGCAACAACCATTATCATTACCACGTGTGTAAATAATTTACACGGTGTTATTTCCACGTTGGCACAAAGAAACAATATTATCCGGTTGCAACAACCATTATCATTACCACGTGTGTAAATAATTTACACGGTGTTATTTCCACGTTGGCACAAAGAAACAATATTATCCTTTATAAACATGGACCACCCATACATTGGACCACACATACCTGCTATCACTTCCCATTTTCCCCCTTTTCACCCGACCAAACCCTAATTTTAAATCTTTATCAATTGAGTGTCGTTTTCAATAAACAACTGAAATTGATTGGTGCACAAGGTACCCTTTGTGATATTCTCTTTGTCCCATTTATTATTTTACTTGTATTAAAGTATTACAATATTGTACGGATTATGTTTTTTATTGCGATAAATTAATGTTTTTACCATATTGGTACAAACTGCGAAGCTGTTGAAAATGGATTTAGTGAGTGTTTTAACTCGGTAATTTTAACGGTGAGGAATAAGCCAATAATAACCATGCTTCAAGCTATACGAGTAATTGTTTTGGAGAGAATGAATACAATGAGGAGGATTTGCGATAAATGGACTGAAGATATCTGTCCTAACATACAGAAAAGGCTAGAAATAACGAAAGATCAAGTGAGGTATATACTGAAGCACATTTTCTTTACAACATAACTTACAACTAACATTATAGGATATCTGTCATAACCAAAATAACTTTCTTTCATACAGGTTTTGGCATGTTATACCTACTGGTGGAGGCTTGTTTGAAGTGAGGAACGGGTGTGAAGCTTTTGGTGTTGATGAGCAGCGTAGAACATGCTCGTGTCGATTATGACAGCTTTATGGTTTGCCTTGTGCTCATTGATGCGTGGGAATCGAAACAGGCTTTACCTCTCGAGGGATCTCGAGAAGCTTACAACCCCCACCAGGCAGTGTACCTGATCGTTATAGTATAGTATAGTGACAAGTACCGGGGGATTGATCGTTCAGCTTAGGAATAGTGTCGCTAGGATTAGAAAACCTAATTACTAGTTCTAGAGGTGAGGGAGGATTATTTTTGTGTTTTTATATTTTTATGAAAGCAATTAAAATCTCGGGTTTTGAAAGAGTGGGCGGAATTAGTTGCTATTCAACTAACCCAAAACTAATATATAATCAAAATAAAATACTGAAAATGAAATTAAACTAATTATTACAAAGGTTGTGAGCAGTAATTGGAGAAATTGTGTTTACTTAGACTTCACTACTCCCTAGATATTTTTTACATGTTAATTACTTGTTATAATTGCATGGATGACGGATCATATTCCTTAATACCAATCATGGGGTGGCATACATAACTCCCCAATTCTATGAGCTCTTATCTCCTCCTACACCATGACCCAGCACAACTATAGGGATTGTAAACAGTGGCTCATGCATTAAATACAACCAATAAAGACCTAGTACGCATCGGTTCATGTTTCTTAAGACGTTCAAGCATGTTACCATTTGGAGATCTGCCAGTTTTCTTAAGCCTAACATATAAATTATTCATCCAAGAACAAGAATAAACAAGTAATCAACACATAATCAATATCCAGGTTTCATTAGATCTAAGCAAACACAAGAGAGATCTAGCCTAGCATAATGGAATTGAGACAAGAACAAGATATAGACAACCAACACATAGACATATTGATTGAATTAGAAGAACACTTATCTCAATTACAATGCAAGGTATCAAGGGTTTGGAACCCTTGAAAAACCTGTAAAAGATGCACCAAATTCGTCTTTAGGGTTTCACCAAAACTTCTCTCTTTTTAATGTAAAAACTAGAAAACTATATATAGGAAAACTGGGCTGACGGCGTCAAGACAACCATGTGACGCTGTCACCTCGCCGCCAAATACTTCCTCGGACGACCTTGATCTACTTATGACGGCCTATGTGACGCCGTCACCACCTACGGTATTTTATTCTTGGTACTTTGACGCCGTCAGGATGACTTTTGACGCCGTCATCAACTACGGTATTTTATTCTTGATGTCTGACGCCGTCAGGGTGTAACTCTTGACGCCGTCACCTAGTGTTTCCAGCATGGAAAATTGATACTTTGCCGTTTTCTTCACTTTTATGCTCCAAAAACGTCCAAAATGGCTTCTTTTCCAGAATTCACTCTCCAAGTACCTAAAATCACAAAAGGAACGATTTAGGGCAATATTTGATCAAATAAAGTCGGATTCGGGCTTAAATGACCCCCTAAAAACGGATCATTTTTCGCCTCATCATATACCCTTACACTTGAGATTTGCTTGTCCTCAAGCAAATGCGCTTTTATTCTACTCAAAAGACAAGTTAGGGGTTATTTAACACTAATATAAAAGTAATTACAACAAATAATCGTTCCACTAAAGACCAATAGACAAGCACGGAGATCATACACAAGCACCTCATAAATAGTGTTTAGATACTCACATCTCTCGGGTGTAATAAAGTAATATAACATTATGGAAATGGAAGATATCTCTCAGTACCTGTCATAGCAAAATAGATTACCATAGGCTTGGGAAATGATCAAACCTCCACCACATGGCGTAAGCACCTAGGATAAACTATCAAAGAGGTCTTTTAAAGGGTTGTAACGTTAGGTATAGGGATATGAAATACACGGTTTTGTTGGATAAAAGAAGTTTTACTGGTGGCGAGTTAACAATCTTTGTTAATTACATGTACAATATGGCATTGCTAAGCCAAGACTAGACTCGACTTAAGCTAATAAATGAAAAATAACAAAAACATAAAATAAATATAGAATGAAACGGGATGGTAGTCCGTATGTTTTTTCTCTTTTTCTTTTTTCTTTTTTTTTCTATTTTTTTTTTCTTTTTCTTGTTTTTTCGATTTTTTTTTTTTTTTTTTTTTTTTTTTGGATACACTCTTACCCTACCATCCGAAATAATACATCATAGGGGATGAGAATTCCCCTTACACTTGAATCTTTACATACTTTACGTTAAACTAATCTAATGACTCGAATTAAGAAAATCAAAACACTTGGAGCACTTTTAAGATTAACGTACATATGGGGGTAATAATATTATGTTCTTCCCCATTACTCCATAAAATAAGTACTTACCCATGAGTCCCAATCGTCCCAAAACAATATGCACAAGGATATGACTCGACTTAGCAACCATGTAATCAATTAGAAAGTTAACTTAGGGTTTAACAAATAACAATAATGCACTAAAAATGAGCGCATACATGGAAGGCTAAGGCGATTTGGTTGTACATTTAAGTGGGGTGTAACAAATTCTTCCTTTAAGTAAGATGCTTAAAGTTAGAAACGAAAAGATAGGCTCGGAGGGGTGTATTAGGGGTATCGTGTACTAAAAATGAGTACAACGCTAAGGGTGTGGGGAAATTAGTTGACTTAACTAGCCAAGTAATATGACTTAAACGGTCAAGTAATTGTAATACGGGTTTAACACAAGGGTGATCCTAATGCCTCTTATCATGTAGTAAATCCTACCACACGAATGTAGTCTCACTAGCGGTCTCGGGATGCATCACTAACACAAGTTCTAGAATCTAAATGCTACCGGTACACTCATAAGCACTAATAGTAAATGCTTTTCCTATCAAATCTAAAGGCGAACCTCACATTTTTGGGTGGAAAATTTTTCTGAATATACGGTTATGTGCTAGTCATACAATCTCCTATCCATGAGACGCTTGCTATGGCTAAAGTTTCACTCCTAAATGTTGTAAAAAAATTTTAAATTTGACGCTAAAATTGCACTAACAAGTATTTCTCGTAGTTTTATTACACATCTACTATCAAACAAAACAAACTTAAGCGAAAGTGCATATGTAAGGTATCATCTTTTTACCCTCCCCTTACACTTAAGATGAACATTGTCCCCAATGTTCAAGTAAAGAATGTAAAAGTGAAAAAGTAAAGAGAATGAAATCAAATACTCCCCTGATTCGCTCGGTATGGATTTTAGGTTGGCCAGGTTAAATCTTCTTCCAAGAAAACGAACAATCAAAGCTTCCCTTCCAGAATATAAATCATCTCCTTGTCAAAAATAACCTGTAAATCCTGAGAAAATAGATAAGACAACCTCGCGTAAAATCGGCGGCATCCTATATAAGTTCCTAAATCCTAGAAAACAAAGTAAGATATAATGCTTGTGGAATGAAGTTTGCAGATTTCCTGGAGATTATAAAACTTAATAATTCACAAAAACCATAAGACTCCGTTAGAAAAACAAAACCGGTAAAATTTCAAGATTTTTAACTCCTGACGCCGTCAAGAGTAATACTCTGACGCCGTCAGAATGGACCTGCAGAAATTCTTATGTTAAGTTTCCGGAAAATTTCTGGAAAAACTTCGTTCTACTTCCTGGAAAATCCTGCAAAACTTCATTATGACTCAATACAAGCATTTGACTCTAACAAATACGAATATACATGTTCATTTAATGTTGTGGAGAATCATGATCGGTTTGTTTCTTGAAAACATATTTGGGGTTTCCCCTTACACTTATCTTTTGCAAAAATACTTTTAGGTTGGAGTTAAGACTAGGCCAAACAACATAGTAAAGTATTTCCAAATTTTAATTGAGAAACATGATCAACCAACAATAAAAATAAAACATGCATACGGAAGCAAATAACAATCAAACAAATAAAATCACACAAAACATGGGTTGCCTCCCAAGAAGCGTTTTTCTTTATTTACGAGTCTTGTAGCTAGACTCAAAGTCATGGGTTACTACGTGATCTCATCATTTGAAATGATATACCCCATATAGTTGCGATCATTACTGTTATGGTGGTAGTGCCTCAATCTGTCGGTACTCGCAATCACCTTCCCACCTAATCTGCTTCTCAAGTTAGCTACCCCATCTTGGCTAAATCCTTCGATTGTGAATGGCCCATACCACCAAGGACTTGGTTTATCGGGTGGTATTGTTGTTTCCAAGTGTCTCAAGAGCACCAAGTTCCCTTCCTCAAATGGTGTATGATTTTTTTCATGTCGAGTATGTTCGAGTTCAATCGGAACCTTATTGCTTTTTCTTCTTTCATCCTTAGCTTTCTTATAGCTTTTGATCCTTGCCTCCCATGCAAGAATCTTATTCTGAACACGAATGGGTGTCGTGCCAATGTTGTTTACGATCATTCTCCAACCCAAATTCTCATGCCTACTTCGCGGGGTCATGGGGAAACTAATCTTTCTTTTTCCTGATTTAAGCTCAATCTTCCTACCTTCATACTTAATGACGGCCCTAGCGGTGGTGAGGAATGGCGACCCAAGGATTATTGGCATGCATCCATCCCCTTTATCATCAATGATCATAAAGTCAACGGGGTACATGAATCCTGCAACATTAACTAATACATTTTCTGCGATTCCTAGGGGGTATACGTACGAGTGTCCAACAAGGGATAACCTAACACGAGTAGGTGTTGGCATTTTTGACGTTAATTGGATGTAAATAGTTAGGGGCATAAGATTTACTTCCGATCCTTGGTCGGCGAAAGCACTAAGATGTTTCAGGTCCCCGATGCTCGTTGGTATTTCAAAGTTCCCACATGCTACCTGCTTAGTAGCCACTTTCTGTACCAGTAACCTCTCGAATACTGATCCTCCAGGAAGCGTATCATACTCATCTTCCTCTTCTTCCTCTTTCTTAGGAACCTGTCCAGAGGATTGGTTACGCCATCACCCTTAATCCAATTTGTTATGGTGTTTTCGTTTATATCATGTTTCAGGTAGTAACTCAAAGGTTGGGACTCTGGTTGTTTTTCTAAGGTCTGTTTAGCAGGAGTTTCTACCTTCTCGTTATCTTTATGGACAATGGTGATGGAGTTAACAAATTGGGTGGTGGGAGTGGCGCTTTCCTTCCTTAGTAGTATTCGTTCGGGGGTTTTCTGATTGGCATACTCCTCCAATAGACTCAACACCTCATTCATTTTCTCCTGCATTTCTTCTTTCTGCTTATAAACTGCTTCTTCGAATCTAGCAAGCCGATCTGAGTGAGTTGCCATATATTCTCTCATCCTAGCCTCAAACTCCGAGCTAAGTTCCTTGGGAGGGGGATAATGTGGGGCATAGTTCTGAAAAATCTCGGCGTTTTCCCTAGAGGGTGATTCAGATAACGGTGCCGAAGTTGTTTTTGAGACAAAATTGACAGTAGCCCGTCTAGGACTCAAAGGTCGCCTTTGCCTTTCCTCAAAATAGTCAACCTTTGCCTCAAGTTTGCATAAGAGTTCATCGGGTACTTCGGTGGTTCCTCCAGATGTCGAGACTGCATTGATGGCCGCTTCTATCGTATGTTTAAACTCCCACAATTCCTGATTGTCAGTGGCGAGCTCCTCGATAATTGCCCAAGACTCCTCGGCGTTCTTATCACGCAGTTTACCTCCTGCGGCCCTGTCGATGGTGCGCTTAGTGTGATAGTCAACATGGTCATAGAAAATCTGGACTAATAACCAAAGGTTTATGCCATGATGAGGGAGCTTGTGGAGGAGATCCTTAAAACGGGCCCAAGCTTCGTAGAAAGTTTCACCCCGCTGTTGCTCAAACATCAAAATGTCCCTTCTAAGCATTGCAGTCTTTTCCGGCGGAAAGAATTGGGTAAGGAAGCGATTGGCGAGATTGTCCCATGTGGTGATGGATCCCGTGGGTAAACGCTCAAGCCATTGATTAGCTTGATCCCGTAGAGAGAATTGGAATAGGCGTAAACGGGTAGTCTCTCTAGTTTCAACACCTAGGTATATGGAATCTACGATTTTGAGGAAGTCCTTAAGGTGTTGGTTTGGATCTTCGGAACGAAGTCCATGGAATGCACATCCGCTTTGCACCAACCGGATGGTGTCGAATCGCAAGGGGGTCACATTGTCTCCGGTGAGCTCAATGGTGTTTCGGTAGCCTTGATGGCTAGGTCGGGAGTACTCTCCTAAGGTTCGGGGCCTAAGGGGTTCTAGTGGTGGGTTTTGTTGTGGTGGGATGACGGGTTCAAAGATGTTACCACCTTCCATGATGTCGGATGGTAAAGAGTTGCGAACAAAGGCACGAAGAAATAAGATTGACTAAAGAAGACCTAAAAAAAAATAAAAATAAAAATCTTACTAGAAAGGAATCTAGCAAGTAGATCTAATAAAAAGAAATCCTAACCTAGACAATAACTATTCCCCGGGTTGCGGCGCCAAAAACTTGATGCGTGGGAATCGCAACAGGCTTTACCTCTCGAGGGATCTCGAGAAGCTTACAACCCCCACCAGGCAGTGTACCTGATCGTTGTAGTATAGTATAGTGACAAGTACCGGGGGATTGATCGTTCAGCTTAGGAATAGTGTCGCTAGGATTAGAAAACCTAATTACTAGTTCTAGAGGTGAGGGAGGATTATTTTTGTGTTTTTATATTTTTATGAAAGCAATTAAAATCTCGGGTTTTGAAAGAGTGGGCGGAATTAGTTGCTATTCAACTAACCCAAAACTAATATATAATCAAAATAAAATACTGAAAATGAAATTAAACTAATTATTACAAAGGTTGTGAGCAGTAATTGGAGAAATTGTGTTTACTTAGACTTCACTACTCCCTAGATATTTTTTACATGTTAATTACTTGTTATAATTGCATGGATGACGAATCGTATTCCTTAATACCATTCATGGGGTGGCATACATAACTCCCCAATTCTATGAGCTCTTATCTCCTCCTACACCATGACCCAGCACAACTATAGGGATTGTAAACAGTGGCTCATGCATTAAATACAACCAATAAAGACCTAGTACGCCTCGGTTCATGTTTCTTAAGACGTTCAAGCATGTTACCATTTGGAGATCTGCCAGTTTTCTTAAGCCTAACATATAAATTATTCATCCAAGAACAAGAATAAACAAGTAATCAACACATAATCAATATCCAGGTTTCATTAGATCTAAGCAAACACAAGAGAGATCTAGCCTAGCATAATGGAATTGAGACAAGAACAAGATATAGACAACCAACACATAGACATATTGATTGAATTAGAAGAACACTTATCTCAATTACAATGCAAGGTATCAAGGGTTTGGAACCCTTGAAAAACCTGTAAAAGATGCACCAAATTCGTCTTTAGGGTTTCACCAAAACTTCTCTCTTTTTAATGTAAAAACTAGAAAACTATATATAGGAAAACTGGGCTGACGGCGTCAAGACAACCATGTGACGCCGTCACCTCACCGCCAAATACTTCCTCGGACGGCCTTGATCTACTTATGACGGCCTATGTGACGCCGTCACCACCTACGGTATTTTATTCTTGGTACTTTGACACCGTCAGGATGACTTTTGACGCCGTCATCAACTACGGTATTTTATTCTTGATGCCTGACGCCGTTAGGGTGTAACTCTTGACGCCGTCACCTAGTGTTTCCAGCATGGAAAATTGATACTTTGCCGTTTTCTTTACTTTTATGCTCCAAAAACGTCCAAAATGGCTTCTTTTCCAGAATTCACTCTCCAAGTACCTAAAATCACAAAAGGAACGATTTAGGGCAATATTTGATCAAATAAAGTCGGATTCGGGCTTAAATGACCCCCTAAAAACGGATCATTTTTCGCCTCATCACTCATGCAATTGCAGTTATATTCAAGGTAAATAGGTTTGTTGAGGAGTATGTACCATCATGTTTTAGGAAAAAAAGTTTCGTTGATGCATACCACCAATATTTGAATCCTGTTGGAGGTATGTCCTTTTGGCCTGACACTAGTGAATTGTTTAGGATATTGCCACCCATAACTAAGAAAATGCCTGGTAGGCCTAGAAAGAAAAGGATTAGGACAGACCATGAAAACAAAACCACAAACAGGGTATCTAGGACTGGTGTAACCATGACATGTTCAAATTGTCAACAAAAAGGTCACAATAAAAAAGGTTGTCAAAATCCAACTGTAATAGTACCACCCAAACCACCATCTAAGAGCACCAAGTGAAAGGATTTTGAAGAAAAAATTGGCCAAGAATCTACATGGAGTTGGTTCATCAAGCTCCAATGCTTTGGATATTTAAAATGTTGTCTGTTTATCTTAGTATTCAAAAAATTATGCACTTCTTTTGTATCTATGTGTTGTGCAAGTACTGATATGTCAAGATGTATGCTAAACTATGCAGTGCACTTCTTTTGTATGCATGTGTTATGCACTTGAAAAACAGCTTTGTAGGATCCTGTAAAATCAGTCATATGTGACTGTAAACTTTATGCACTCCTTTTGTACATCTATATTATGGATCCTTTTGTACATCTATATTATGCACTACTTTTGTCATATGTGACTGTAAACTTGTAGCAACCAAATGATTCTGTGAATAAAAGTTGTAAACATACATTACATTAACATTCAAAATGTTTACAAAACATGTTTACAACCACCATTACAACTTAACAACCATTACTAGCAACAAAAGCAATACATGTCAACAAAAAACCTAGGAGCTTACTGCTATAAGAACCTTACAACAAACCTAATACATTATTGCTAAAACAAAAGCAATGAACACAACAATGAAACTGAGAACCAAGAAGACTTTGTCATGAACTTGCATTTTTGACTTGATAAAAGTCAAATCCTCCATCATTTTCATCATGTCAGCTTGTGACACTGCAACTTCATTCGAATTTGATCTCTTCCCCATGTTCTTGTATTTCATATTGTCATTATGTTCCTTGAACAACAAACATTTGTAATAATCACTTGGAAGCTCTGGGTCTGTGAAGCCATAAAACTTACATTTCTTGTACTTGTCCTGCCAAGTTAGTGTGTTACAATCATAGGTTAATCGTTGTATACAAATACCAAGTATAATAAAATCAATCAAAAAAAAAAAAAAAAAAACTCTCACCTAAATTGGACATGCTTTGAATCGTCTACCAGGATTTGTTATGGTCCAAGCGACTTGCTCTTCAACTGGTAATGGGTTTTTACATTCGCAATGTGTAGCATTTTGGTAGTACTCAATGGTCTTTTGATTAGATTTGGAAGTATAAGAAGAAGAGGAGGCCATGGATGGCTGATGTGAAGTAGGTGGAAAAGAAGAAGAAAATGAATTAGGGTTAGTGAGGGCATGTGGGTATTTATTTTTGAGCAAATAAAAATAAAGGGAAAAAGTATATATTGGTGATATGGCATGTAACCGGATCCACGTCAGATGAGCTGGTAAAACAAGTCACTTGCTACACACAAAGGACGGATTTAGCAAGTTTAGTGACAGAATGTTCAAAAAAAAAAAGAAAGCTACATACAATGGGAAAAAGTGGCAAGTTGCATATATTGTCAAGTAATTTGCCCAAGAATAAACCATCATAAATGAAAAAAATTGCACAGCACAGCGTTTCATTTGGTGTAGTTTGGGCTTTTACATTAATAAAAGAATATTCACTCCTAATAAGACTTCAGTAATCATAATCATTATATTGACCTTAACCATTTTCCAAAAACTCCGCCACATAGCAACTGGTAGCCGTTGCACTAACTATAAGCTTGAATGGCATTTATGTAGCCTTACATAGCCTCGTAGCCAAAGTAATAAAATCACCATTATGTACCGTTTACTTCCTTTTCAACACCTGCGTTCCACTTTTCACCTCTTTTGTAGCCATCATCCCGGTCCTCAAGCAACCAATACTGAACACACTTCATTCTGCAAATTAATACACTTTCTTAGAAAAGTAATTAAACTGCACTAATGTTTAAAGTAAATGCTTTAAGAGAATGCATGTAGGTAAAATTTATAAACATACTGATGACCTTATATTTACGAAAAGCAATTATGAAAAACCGGATTCAAAGAAGGTAGCCTAAAACCATGGGCAAAGTCGCAGAAATCCAAATTCAAGAACCCATGGGAGGCGTAAAAGCAATAACTTCCAAGTGTTCAACCCTATTGACTAAGAGAGTAGTGATATTCATATTGTAATTTTCCACCCTTACGCTCGACTAGTTTATAATGTTACTGTTCTCCTAGAATATTTCCAAAACATAAAAATAAGTTTTACTAAACCATTTAGCATAAAATTTTATACTTGATGTCCATTATTATCATATAGCATATTTATTGGGGATATTTTTTGGGTCGATTAATTACAGATGTTTAGATATAGAAAATCAGTTCAGAGAAAGAAAGTAAATAATAGAAATAAGACAGAAGACATGGGACTCACATGGCTAGATATGATATTCGTCTGACTTTGTTGCAGCCATTTTCTAATGAAGTTTTGAAAGGCCATAGCTTTAAAAAAGTTGCTTCTGGAGCTGCAAATCTCCACAAAATGTCTAGATGTATGGGAATCAAAGAAGCTGATATTCCATCGAAGAGCATCCTGAAAATCAAATTGTAAGCAATCCCGTAAGCCCAAAAAAAGTAACCTCATGAGGTTTATAAAAACTAAATTAGCTTATAAGCAGGGAAAATAAGCTAATCCAAACACTCCTTAACAAACCGTGATAACTAAACAGAAAGTGGTCTCAAAACTCATGACTTCATAACATAAATTAATTAATCATATGAAAGGTATAAGCAATGGGCGAATCGGGTTTGGGTCGGGTGCCTCACCTTTTATGCTTTGTAACCAAATCAAGTCTCAAAAAACAAAATAAGCTTATAAGTTGTAAGATAAACCACATAGTACGATGCATAACAGGAAAAAATAATACTCGCCTTGAAGCTCAACATTAATTACTTGCACACTTAATGCCTTCTTTTGAAGGCCTCTTTTGTATATAAATAATATGATGTGTATTTACCTTGTATGGAAGCTCAGGTAATCTTTTGAAGGCCTCTTTTGTTATTCGCAAATGAGCACCATTAAACATTTTTCTTACTGTTTGCAGCATCCATGGGTCCTTAGTGTGGGCGTAGTTGAAGGTTCATTTCTGTCATATCTTCCATTGTGCGTAAATTGAGATGATGTCAGTAGATTAGAAGCTATATCAATTATTCTCAAAATATAAATCATTTCAATGATCTTCGCCAACCGTAACAGCCTCAAAGTGCTTACTAGCTTTTCTTGGATAGAATAAGCTATTAAGCATTAGATATAAGTACCCACGTACCCCCTAATTATTATAATTACTGTAGCAACGCATATTTTATTAGTTTTTTAGTTAATAAAAAACGTCAACCCCCTAATCTAATAGCCTACTCAAGTATGACATTTTCAACTTATTTCAAATCTAAACCATAAAAAGTGGGTGTTTTGGTTATCTTAATTAGCCGGGTTATAGGCCTATTTGATATTGAAAAAGAGCCAAGAAGTTCATACACAACCATAAAAATTTCAAGTAACAGCTTATATACTTCTCAATTCAGCCTTGGATACAATTAAACATCAAGAATCTCAATAGCCGACTTAAGATTAAACATAACAAATACCTGCTTCACCTGGCAGTGTGCTGCTCCACCCCAGTAACCGTAAGGTTGTCACCCATCTCAAAGTCTCAAACACATACCGGGTGTCACCCACTCACTACTCGTCAAAATTTCTATGCAAACTAGCCGGCCCTCGTTATCAATACCATGATAACCTTCAGAAATTGAGAAAAGTACTTCCCTGAACCTGAAATCCTGCAACAAAAATAATAATAATAATAAATAAATAAATAAATAAATAAATAAATAAATAAACAAATAAAGAGAAAATAAAAAAAAGTGATACAAAATCGTGATAGCATATTTTGATACGCGGCGTTTTCAATTTGAGCAGTGAATTCTGTATTCACCTCGAATATGGTGTCGGCTCCAAAGTCTTTCCTCCTATGAAGCTTGTTGATCCACATGATTTTAGTGTTTTCAATATTGAAGTTTCTGGCTTTCAAGCATCTGCAGATAAGGATTGATTTGTGATGTATTGTTCTAATAAAGTTTTAAGCAACAGCGAGGTCAAAACATTAAACTTTCACCTCAACTTCATTTGATAATCATCAAGTATTTGAGGTAGCAAGTTTTCAGTGATTAGTAATTGCAAGATTGCAGTAGGGTTAATCCGACAAGCATAATAAGCCTAATAAGCTGAATTTAATATAGAAGCAACCCATTACATCGAACCCAAAAGCAAGAAAGTCTTGCAATGGCAGCAGCCTGACTTACAAACCGAGCCCTACACACCACGCCAATTCTTAAACTTTTTAAAAACCTTAACCGGTTCATTTTCATATTCCAAATCCCTCTTCTTTTTCCTACTCCCATCCTCAAATCCTATTTCCTTTAAAAGATTTGATATTTACCAAGGAAAGCATATTTTTTCTTTGTTCCGGGCTCTTTCGGAACCATTATTTAAGAATTTGGCCAAGGCTGAGAGGGAGCCTTATGCTTAGCCTGTTACAAAGATGGAATTTGAGATTGGATGACGAATCAATTTGTTTCACTTTATTTTCCACTTTTTTGAACTTATCTTAATGTTTAATGGGGTGTTTTCTACGGTTATTTATTGGGCTTATAAGCTTATTGAGAGTTTCATAAGCTCATAAAATCACTTTTTCAGGCTTATGAGCTTGCTTACTTGATCCGGATAAGCTCATAAGCCCACAAAACTGAGGCTAGCAAATTTTAAGTAAGCTTCTAACTTGTTAGTCCACACAAAGCCGTTGATTTTGTATGTGAGCGCTCACACCTTGTTGTTGATATCTACTACCTCAAAAAGGACATAAAATGGGGGAAAAATTACCTATTCTGTAATCACTTCCTCTTCTTCATTTATTCCTCTTTTTCACCATCGTCATTATCGATATCCTTCTCAAGAACCACAACCTCTGAAAGAAACAAATTTAATATGCAAAAGTGTCTTCAAATCTGACCATAAACACAATTTTATTAATTAAAAATGGTTTGAAAAATACAAAAACTCATTCAAACATTACACCAAACACCTTAGATACATTATAAAAAAGTATATATATACCACTGTATAATCGATTCTTCTTAAAATATAAATTCCCATCCTGCTTAAGTTGCTCTGCTTGAACCCTCACACCTTTTACCATTTACCTACAATTCATAATTCAAACTAAAAAATCCGAAAATTTATTAACCCCCAAAATTTATTAAAAACCGGAAAACTAACAAAAAAACCTAAATTAAATGAAAACCCTAATTTTACCTTCCTTTATCACGCCTAATAAAGATTCTTCATCTGGAAAAAGGGAAAAAAAAATAGAACACACTCACCACCACAGCTGTGATGGGTGATGGCTGTGTCTGTGTGTCTGTTTTTATCTGTTTTGTAGATGGGGAAGACGAAGCGGGAGAGGACGAAGCACCGGTGGCTGTGTGCGTGGGTGTGTTTGCGTTTTCTGGATACAATCTAGAATTTGCGAGAGAAGAGCGCTTTTATTTACCAGGCTACTGTACACCCCCTCACAAATACACTGTAGAAACCATTTTTGGCGGGCCGGGTCGGGTAAGAAGCAAAGTTATAGCCAAATGTAACAACCGTGATTTTAATAGGTTAGTTAGACTTTTAGCCTCGAGTTAATCTAACTTTGTTTGGTGTGGTTTGAGTAGCTATATGTGTGTTATTGTGTGTTATAATGTGATTAGTATTTGGTTTAGCACTAAATCCCTTCGCGTTGTGGTTGTTATTGTGATTTTTGATGATGTTGATTTTGGGAAAGTTCATTTTGATCACCCATATGGTGTAGAAATGACTTGTGTATATTTGGCGTTTTGAGGTTTTGTGTAACGAGTCTTAGTCTAAGTTATTGAGCGTTAGTAAGTTACGGGAATGTTGTTTTTGTGAAGAAATGCTTATGGAGTGTGTGAAAATATATTTTTGGAAACTTTATTTTGAAAATGAATATTTTCCAGTTTGTCGTAAAATTAAGGTTTATCGCGAAAGACGTTAGGTTTTGTTATGGGAATACATAAAATATGAAAAGTATGAGGTTTTGAGTGTAATAAATAAATTTAATAAAAATAGAATAAAAATAAATATATAATAATAGGGGCGGCCAATTATGGGGATTAGAGGGAAAAAAGGAAACCAAATTTGATACCAAATACAACTCTAAGCTTTAATGGTTATCCAATATAATTATAAATACAAAATGAAAACTCCCCTACCTCTTTTTCCTGCAATTAAAGTCGACACAAGGAGATTCAAGAAGAAAAAAAATTAGGGTTTCATAATTGTCTAGCAATAATCAAGAATCAAGGTAAAATCTTTAACCCTTACGTGTAATTAATTAATTGTTGTTATGATTCATGTAATATTTAATATGATGGGATCTAGGCTTTATATACTTCTGTAAATTATTGAAGTAAAACATGTTAGGATGATTAGATGTCAATAATATGGTTAATGGTTAATGGAATTGAGTGTTAAACGCGTTAGATTATGTGTTAGGGTTTGGACAGAAAACTATGGCTGTAAAGATGTGAGTGTAAATAACAGATGGTGAAGAGTTAAGTCACGAAATTTAGGTCTAAATTGAAGTATAATGAAAGAGCTTTCCAAAAAGTCCAGCCACGATCGATTTTAAGGTCGGGAAGTCAGTCTTTTGATTTTTCTTTGTTAAGGTGTCAAAGCTGTCAAACCGGGACAGATTTTTGGTAAAAGTTTGAGGGTGTCATGTGGTTGTAAAAGTGGTATTTTGACTAGGCCTTCTGGAATAGTTAAGTATTAGGTTATATTAGACTACCACGAAAAGGATTCGCGATAAAAACTTGTGGAAGTATTTATTAAAAATCAAAACTTTTTGGTGTGCGTTCAGATCCGAATTTGAGTAGTTGACAAGTTTGAATTTCTTATGAGTATTTGTGTGTGTTATTGGTCCATGGCCTTCTGGGATTAGCTTCTATGCTTATGAGAGACCATGGTGAATTTTTGGTGTGAGTTATTAAGCTTTATTTGTCGTAATTTTGTGTGGGCGAATGTACCCAAAAATTCTACGTTTTCTGATTTTAAGAGTGCAAGGAATTTAGTGAGTATTAAGTTATGGTAGTGGTTAGTGTGGTGTCTAGGAGATCCATGGTGGATCATATGAGTCTTATACATCCATCATATGTGTATTACATGGGTTGTAGCTTTTAGCTTGACCTTGTGTAATGTGGATTATTTTTGTGTGCTATAGATTGTGAGTTATTTTTGTGGAAGCTGCGGAGTTTAAGGTGAGTTCGTAGTCCCATATTTTTAACTTGTTTTAAACTTGGGATGAGAATGATGCTTGTCTTAAATGGTTTGAATTACTGTGATTGTGTGCATGTGTTAAAGAGCTTGGACTTATAATGTTATCGTATGTATGCTATATGTGAATGGTTATGCGATGTGGAAATGTTGTGTGATAATGCTGTGTGGTCCAATTGGGAGGGTGCTTACCCTATTGCTCGTGCATACGACCTAATTGGAGAGTAGCATCCCTACTCACTTTTATGCTGTGTGGTCCGATCGGAGGGTATTAATTTACCCATTATTTGGAGCGGGGGTCACGTTCCGGCCCGGTATGTTGTGAATTTGGATCGGTGGGCACGTTCCGCCCGATGGTTGCCTTATGTGTGATATTGCCATGTGAACATATGTAGCTTATATGATAACTATAATTATTTGTCCAGCTATATTTTATAATCACAGTGATTTTGGTTGCCTAGTGTGTTTGAGTCTTAAACCTATGAATCTCACCAACGTTATGTTGACATTTTAAAGATCATTTTCAGGTGAGCATTCTAAGGCCAAAGTTGAGGGCAACAATTAGGCGAGACTTAGTTGCATATGGAGACCTTACTTATGTTTTGGGATTTGACTCTATTTGGATTTGGTTTTGATACTTTTATGTTTTCTGTTTGGTACTCTCAAATCTATTGAAGATACCTTTTGGATTTTGTTTTGGTTATTTATCTTGGGGTATTATTACAACACTGTGTGTTTGTACATTGCTCTATTTATGTGCATGTAGTTGTTCTCTATGTTGACACCAGGTGTTGTGATGATATCCATGAAGTTACACCCGCGCGTTTCCGCCGTGGTGGGGTGTGACACCAAAGCATCCGAAAGCATCCCAACAAATGTTATAGTGTTATAATTACCACCATTTCATTCATAAACCTATGTGGGACAAGGTTGAAATGGTTGTTGTTCAAAACAGTATTTATAAAAATTCATGCATTTTTGGTATCCTAAATCCTAATTTTTGCAATTTATGTTTTCTGTGTCAAATTGTATATAGTATAAATTTACACCCGTATAAATGTGCACAACACCAACATATCTTTGTTTAAACATCTGTTGATGATGTTGTTTCTAGTCAATATTTAATTATAGAAGTCATCAGAAATTATGTAACCAAGATACAATTCAGTTGATTGTTGTCCATGAAGAAGAGGAAACACATTGCGAATAGGCGCGTAGTCGCGTGCAACTAAATATTTTTGACATTTCGACGTTGCAAGAACACAATTAAGCAAACAAGTTACATAAGTAAACATTCATATTAATAGTACTCATTAGTTCGATATATTGTAGTTTTTATAATAAAACACACATAAACCAAATCGAAAGATCTCCCTATTGTCATTAAAACATTATGCTTTAAATCAATACGCGTTAATTAGCCAACTAGTTGTTTTTTGTCCCATTTTTTGCTGATATGTCTTCGGCCTACCATAATGACATAGTCCTGCTTGACCCGAACTTGAACTTGTGATCTCCCGAAAAAAAATTGCTAACACTTGCTCTGTTCTAATATTGTTTTGAAACACTTTGTATATTGAATGTTTATAGCTACATGTAATTAGTTATAATTAAATTTGAAGTGTTTACCATATTGATGTTTATATGCGCAATGTTCTCATTTGCAACATAAATACAAAATACTAATAATCTATGCCACATACAAACAACATTTTAGATGCAACTATCTTATGCCATTCGCGAAGAATTTGCACATATACAAAAATAGCTATAAACATGCAAAAGTTAATACTTTGTATAAATTACCTACTTTGACACAACAACTTAAATAAAGCAATTATCTTTATTCAAGTGGTTGTGGGAAAGTAGATAACGTAACATACTTATTCCAACTCTTAAGACACGTCTTGACCGTTGTATATTAATTACCACCATTTCATTTCCTTGACCTATGTGGGACAAATGTTAAAATGGCTGTTATTAACAAAACCATACTAATCATGTAACTTAGTATCCTAATTATACCATCTACAGTGAAGCTACTAAGATAACGTGCGTTTGGTATCCCCTATGGGAATGAGGGAATCATAGTGGTAATGGATTCTAAGTGTTTGGTTAAGATGAGGGGCCCATATTATATGGGATGAAATATGGATATTGTCCATACTTCATAGAAGTTCAAGATGTGAGGTATGAATCTATCATAGGTGAGGGACCCATCTTATGCCGAAACCGATACCGATTGTGATTCATGGCAGAATACCAAACGCACCCAATATCTCATATATTTGTTTTTATCATATAGACTTTGTTTATCAGATACTTATGTATGTTAACAAGTATCGTCCTATCACATTAGCATTTTTATAGTTACTGATTGACTTAGTAGCCTGGACAAGTTCACCTTCATTCGGCGTGGCAAAGTGTTGAACCATTTGAGCCGGATCTGGTTTAGGCATGTGAAAGTGAACAAAATCCGAATCTGATAACAATCCCAAATCGTCTCCTAACCCATTTCGACCAGCGTAACATAGTCCTAAGTTATTTCGAAGCTTCAACTTTTTTCTCATCTTCCAAATTATCAGTTCTTTTCCTAATGTTATTGGGCTGACTAACTCGTTGTCATAAAGTCTCAACTCACTTAGCCCATTTAGATTTCGGTAACTTGTTGGTATCGACCCGTTTAAAAGGTTCCTATCGAGGTGGATGATACATTATTTAGGATACGTAAGTTAGCTAATCAGTATCCGGTGGATAAGAATCATTAACTTTTTTAAATTGTCGAATGCGGTGTTTGGGATCATTGAGCCCATAGGATAAGTTATCTGTTATGCAATGACAATTTTCTAATAAATTTTCAAAAGTCAAATCTATGTACCGTATAAGATAAGTTATCTATTATGTAATGACCATTTTCTAATAAATTTTCAAAAGTCAAATCTATATATAAGTTATCTGTCAAGAAGCAGACGTCACTTAAATCAAGTAACATCTTAATTTGAGTGGATCTAGCTTCTTGGCAGATAACATAATATACTTCTTGCAACTCAGTCAGACATTTACACTGTTGTATATAAGTTGCCACCATTTCAATCCATAACCTATGTGGGACAAGGTTGAAATGGTTATTAAAAACACCATGTCCAGTATTTATAATTACTCTTGCATTTTTAGTTTTTACTAAATCCCATTTATGTATCAGTTGTATATGAGTTAAGCTACAATGATAACTAATTATAAGTCTACACCCTTACAAATATGCACAAACACAACATCATCTTCATTTTCAAGACATAATTCAGTTGAGTGTTGTTCATGAAGATGAGCCAATACATTACGATTAGGCGCGTAGTCGTATGCAACTAAGCGTTCTTGTCCTTTTGCACAACACTAATGGAAACTCACCCATTATTGTATCCCAACCTCAATCGTAAATTCCATTTCAGCTAAAGTGAGCCTCTTTACCACAATCTGCAAACATGGCAAAATTACTTAGAGGGTGTTTAGATATGCATTTTGTGTTATGACGTTATCTTAGATTAAAATAAAATCAGGTGATAAACTGTTACTATCCCTCCTTCACAAGTTCTTGTAGCATAATGCAATTCCTTCCGTGAAAATTTTCTCCATGGCGACCTTCTCTTCTCGCTCCTTTTCCTGATAGTGACCCAATTGATGGGATTTGGTATTGATACTTATGTGATTATTAATATCATATCAGTGAGATTTGGTATTCAAATGTTTCAAACCTTTATAAAACTGAAAGTCAAAAACTAGTTAGCACGAGTTTGAAATGAGAAAAAACAGGTGAAAATAAAAAAATCAAACGTAATATTTTCATGTAACTCGTCAACTAAGAGGTTCGCTCCAAGTTGTGCCAAAGTGGGCGTGCTTCTTTGCCTTAAAAAAAGTAGTATTTCATAAAAATGGAGCTCATCTTATGGAACCAAAGAAATATCCATAAGTTTACAAGCTCGGAATTAACATAAGATGGTGATTAGAAAATTGATTATTGGAAAATTCAGAGGTAAGACTCATATTACAGTTTTCATATCCATTTTGAAAATTTTATTTTCTTCTTTGTAATTTTACAATTTACACCATTTTGTAAAATTGAGGCGTTTAGCTAACCATGATATACGAGTTCAATTTTGAATATTTACGTTAGTATTGATTTAAGTATGTGGAAATATTGAATTTCTGATTCTTTTAAGTGATATATTAAAATTTATTACTACATGTAATTAATTATACCATATTTGTTATTTATATATACCTCCACTTTGCAATAGCTACAGGTTTCAAAAGTTTACACTTTGTATAAACATAACATGTTCTTTCAAGTGGCCAAGTAGCGAAGTAGATAACAATTCATAACATAATACTTATTTCAAAAGACACATCTTAACCGCTGTATATACGTCACCACCAAGTCCCAAACATTTATAATAACTCATGCATTTATAGTATCCTAAATTATACCACCTATTTTTACTTGTAGGGTGGCCACATAAGTTAAAACGACTTCTCTTTAGCATCTTTATAAAAAAGTAGGAAAAATTACATTGGCTAATTCGTCTTATTCATGCTATCATCTACATAAATTGAAGGTGAAATAAGCATGCCATCCAAAAAAACAAGTCTATGTTTTCTATTAATGACTACGGAGTATTTGATTAGAGAGAATTGAACCAATGCAAATCCAAATCCCTTTGCAAATAGCCACTATAAGAAAAATAAGACAATTTACTAAGAACTCCATGGACTTTCTTATAAAGCAAGGGAAAGATTGTTCTTCCACCAATGTGGGACAAGTTCCACTCCCATTTCCTTATTTTCCAGTTAATTTTTGCGTAGAGAAATATCATTTCTCTTTTGACTATATCATACACATTAATTCCATTTATGGATTTATCATAGCTTGCGGTGAAGTTCTCTAAGAATGATATACAATTATATTAGGATTTACTTACAGCTAAATTTTTCCAAATGGCGAAAAGTCACTTTTTCTCAACTAGGAACTCCACGAGAATATTATCATGAAGATCACAGTCCAACACATGTCTTGGAGTTTAGCAATCTGGAAGAAGGTGATGGCTGCGGGAGACCGGGAAGAGAAATTCTCTTAAACTAAAATGCTGTTGTTAAAACTTGTTGTAAAACTGTGACTTTTTGACCAGTCGTGCATACTAAACTCATGTCAGATATGATGTAAATATTTGAAGAGTTCATCTTGATGCCAGGTGCTTATAAACCAGGCTTATCTCAAAAAATTTTGTAAGCTTTTGACTGTTGAGAGTTTATATAACGAAATCAAAACTTCAGTGAAGTATTTGAAAGTCGATCATGTAGTGTTCTTTTGCAGTTTTGCTTTTTTTTTTTTTTTTTTTTTTTTTTTTTTTTTTTTTTTTTTTTTTTTGGTTCAAATTTTATGTAACGGGAGGTATTGCTTGGTATAAAAAGCTTTGGATTTTATCGTCTAAGAAATTGTTATATATATCCGGCTTCATGGGTCTTTGCGAGATGGAGTGAAAGTATCAAAACTAGTACAAACTCTAATATGGAGTAGCATCATTAACAACTAACGACCATTAGTCCTTTCTTGTGTTTAAATAATAAATATATATAACATTTGATATATGTTAATTATTATTTCTTAATACTTATTCGTAACGTTTGTAATCCCGAGGTCTCGAGTTCAATTCTAGTCATACGCTTATTAATATTTATCCACAAACTCTAACAAAGAGCTCTTAGGATAAGGATCATCAAGTAATCGGGTTTTGTTCATTTGTTGGTTCCCAATTAAGAAGACACCAGTCAAGTGCTGTCCATGAAGATGATACAATACATTGCGATTAGGCATGTGGTCATATATAATTACCATGTAATAATATGTTAAGTTTTAAAAAGTTAAAGTCTTCGTATAAATTATACGGTATACAACGGTACCCACTACATCTTGATTTAAATGAGGAGGGCATCCCGATAACTGTTGAGTTATGGTAGTTAGATTAACCGATATACGACTAGAAATGTGTGAGCCTATTGGGGGCACACACGTTAATACACGAAGAGTACGTTTATTAAATAATTAATATATATACTTGTTATATTTATTAAGTATTTAATATGTTTCACGAAATAATTTAACGGTTATTAGTTTAAATCGTTAGACGCTTTAATATACGTTAAATATAAAAGAGAGGGACTTGGATGTCGGAAAACGAAACTCCCGGACCTCCTTTCAATGTGGCCTGTTGTGGGAAGGTTCTAGGAGGGGAGGAGAGTGTCGATTTTGTGTAACTAAAGGAGATGAAAGCAATGACTTGTTGGACAAGTTGGGATGCTATATAAACACCCTTTGGCCTCATTGTATAATGTATATACACACGACAGATACTGTAACCCTAAAAACATCAATGTTGTTTTTATCTTTTTTCCTTTGTTCATTCCTACGGCAGAAAGCAACAAGGCAAAATAATATTATAGCTAGTTGGTTTAGTTTGACTTTTCAAACGTACAAAGCTAATAACAAACAAGAGTATTATTCTTGTTTTGTTTTCTATCCATTCCTTTGTACACGTCGTATACTGTTTCGTATTCGAGCGTGTTTAAGTTACAACAAGATCACAAGTTTGTTTGGTTGTATACGTGAAGCAAGCGACTAGCATCGCGGTGTATTTGTTTGACGTGTTTGTGTGAGCAACCATAGAGGTGATTGTTTTAATCACTTATTGTTTCATTTGCGGGTGTCTACGAGGGTTAGTTTTCTATTTACTTTTCTCGTTTTCTTTTTACCTTAAGTTGTTTATATGTGTTAATCATAAAGGCTAAACTAGATCCATATTCCGTTGCGTACTCGTAGAGTTAATGGATAACATGTTATTAAATCCCAACAGTGGCATCACGAGCCATCTTGTTTAGTGTTTTATGAATTGCACACTAATTAAACACGCTTAGGCTACATGAAATCTAGCTTTATTTATTTGTTTTATAAATTGATATGACAACTATACGCAATACTTGTCATAATTTAATAAATAAATTCCTAGATGCAAATGAATTAAAAATTAATGGTTAATTAGATACATAAAATAGCAAGAAAATTAAATGTTTATAAGTTTTGCCATGGTTATTTTATGTGTGAATTTCGGCTAGAAGACCTACGCAATCATTTTTTGTGATGCATGTGGCGATCTAGGCACTTGATGAGAACCTAGTAAGGGTCTTATGGTTCTCTTTTTGGGGAAGACTTGCTAGAGTTCTCGGATCTAAATGTTTACCTGTTTATATTATTGTCATGTTTTTAGTATTATGTTCTTTTGTGATTTTTGTTTTTAGTCTATATGTTTACACGCCTAAAACTAAAATAAAAGAGGACTAATACCTATAAAAAGATGACATTAATATGGTCTTAATTTACACGCCTAAATACCATGCTCATTGTGACCTGCTATTTGATTTGTGGAAAATTGTTTTTGTAAAATTAAGTGACCTAAATTATTGAAACAAGCTTTCATGAAATTAAAAACTAGACGTTATGTACACTTGGGAAGTACGGCTCACCCGTGAACCATGATGATCACTACAGTGTCATTACTAAAAGTTTTTGATATAAGTGTTACAAAGTTGTTTTGTATGCTTCTTTGTACACGAATTTTACCACATTTATGTATATACCTTATATGTAAATTTTAAGTCTATGCCAGCCAACCAAGAACACGTGCATTTGACTTGACCTCTTTGGTCAGACCTTAGGGCCATTCCAACCCATGGCGAATTTTGCTCATTGGTCAGACCTTTGGCGATTTTTGCAAGTTCTTGCTTGGTCGACTTAATTCGAGTATGCTTGGTCAGACCTTGGACCCGAGGCATAAGATGAGACTAAACATGCTCATGACATTATTACTTGTCTATTAATGTCTTGATCAGTCTCATAAATCTAAGAGTTGCATTTCATGCAATTAACGCTCGTCGCTTACCTCTTGCCCCACTTGTTTACACGCTGGTCAGACCTCCGGTAATAAGTGGGAGGTCAAGATGGATCTTAGTCTTAATTAGTAATTAATTGGATAGTTAATTCTTTTAAGAATTTAATTATTGAAAATACTAAAATTGAACTTTCTATGTTCTAATTAAAATTGTGTTGTTGCAACATAATTCGTAAACGAACGTTTGTTTTTTCTTAAAAAGACAAACTTAGTCTCTTTTCCTGGTAAGAAGAGTGAGACTTATTCCTATTTTTCTCCTTAGTTGGCAAACTAAGATAGGATTACATTTGTTAAACTCACTTATGATCTTTCATTACCCTTTTCCGGTCTTGAAATATTTGAAAGATAAAATATTTTGTGTAACTAGAAAACATTTTGTCTATAGCTACCAAAATAAATGACATCTTGCACTTGTCACGCTGTACGAGTTTAAACCGCATAGAATAAAGAAATTACTAGCATATTCGCTAGGTTGGACTCTCATTATTCCTTAAAGTGCTAAATACCCTTGTGGCTATGTAGACGATAAAGGAGGAATTACATGCTAAATATTCAAGTTAAATGAAAGCATGAATGGCTAGTCCCTCATCTACATAAGTAGAAATTCATATACTCTGTTAAATACCTAAGTACGTTGCTGCTTGTAGGCATTCAAAGAGAATTGGAAAGTGTATTAAATTGCTATATGCTTTCTACTGGCGATGTAACACTTACAATGTTGACAAATCCAGTGGGACCATTGCATTTTACTAATGAAATAACATTCATGTAATGTTGTCAATTTCAGTGGGAGCCACGAGATTTATTTCCTTGCTAGTCACCCATATCCTTTCAAACTTGCTTTGAAATCATTCATTACTTTCCGAATATGAACGACCATTGTTTAAAGGAAAATTGCATTTTATTTTATTAGATAACACGTTGCCTTTCTGCTGTTGTTTCTGAAATGTTATCTATAGAATAATAATCCACAGTTCCATTTTAAACTTTATGGTTCTAAACCTACTTGTAAATATCTATGACATTATCACATTGTTTACCCAATCAAGCACATGTTGTTTGTTTTTATAATATGATGTTGTGCCTTACACAAGTGGGAGAAATCTCAAAGTGTGTGCAAGGAACAACATATTATTAGTTTCTCTTGACCGCAAGGTAAGAAAGCTATTAATTCTACTAGGACTTGAACACATAAGATGTTTGTTGCCCTACTACATTTAGATGTCATGATAAAGTGTAAAGATACTTCAACATTTTGACTACATGTTTTAGTCAATATAATTATGGTTAAATCTTAATAATCATAATTCTGAAGTATAAAATTAACTTGAAATTACTACAGAACTCGAGAGTTTGCGTTCATGATTACTTTTGTTAGTATAATTATGTTTACATGTTAAGACAAAATTATAAAGTCCTTGAATTAATCAATTACTTATAACATAAAGTATATAGTAATAGTGTTATTTCTTCTAGTTAACACATAAACATGAGGTCTTTAAAGACTTATAATGTATTATTAACATGTTCTGTTTTCTTGTAAACACATGAACATATAATTCTTGAACAGTTCTGTCTTCTTGTGAACACGTGAACATAAGGTTCTTGTATTATTGAAGAAATATACATTATAGCATGCACTTGGTTCGAAAATACTTAATTTGTAATTTGGCTAGACCCAATTAACAAGTATTTGATCCAAAGAGAATTAAAATGGAATTCTGATATAGTTTCACAATTCAAATACTTATAGAATACCACAGTATTATGGTATGTCTAATAAGTTGAAACAAACAATATTCATATTGTTTGATTCTTGATAGTTCTACTTGCTCTACCTCCAAAATCTGTCAAGGTTAGAAAATTGTGTGTGTCATGGATACACTCAATGTAGTTCAAACCTAGAAGGTATTCAAGACAACCTACGACCCTAAACCCTTAGGGATTTTTTGTTTTTCCACTCAAACCAATCAAATCCTAAACCCTTTTGGGGTTTTTGATTTTTCTACACTTCCTAGCTTGAAGATTGTGGTTTTGGTGTTCCTCCTAGCTCGACGAAACAAAAAAAAAAAAAAAAAAAAAAAAAAAAAAAAAAAAAAAAGGTTGTTAAGATTTTTGGTTAAAGAGTGATACAAGAATCAGGGTTTAACCACAAACCTTAATTAGAGTTGTTAGAAGGAATTCCATTATGTCTTGATTTAAGTTCTGAATTTGTTAAAATCTTATGGAGCATTGATTGAGCCTGAACCGTCAGATTATTATTGACCAAGGTCAACAAGTCAAAGACAGCCTAGAATCAATACTCCGGTGATAATATAGTGTTTTCCCGGGTCGTTAAAGTCCCGACGAGATTGAAATGGTGCTTTTGGAATCGTTTATGAGTGAGTGGGACTGAGGACAGTAGCCCAGATGATATGGAATTGATTTTGCTACTGTTATTTTGGTATTGGTACACAGATATAATATTCACAAAAATCAGATATACAGATATATGCACGAATTCACAATTAAGATCACGTATCGGACTGGAAAAGTGGGTTTTTGGTAATTATCAAACTACAGGGGGTGCTTTTGACTCTTTTTGAAACTTAAAATTAAAAATGAAAAATGAAATTATGAAAATGATTAAAATACTATTTAAATATTATTTAATTAATTAAACTATTTAAAATTTAAATTAAAATCTAATTTAAATAACTAAAAATGACAAATGATTTAAATTAAACTAAAAATTAACAAAAATATTTTCTAAACCTAAATTAGAACTTGAAGAAAGTATAAAAAATTAAAAATGATATTTTTGTCTTTTTGTGGTTTTGTTATTAATTAAAAACTATTTAACTTAATTAAACTAATTAAACTACTTTTAATTTATATTAATACTAAATTAACTTAGAAAATTAAGATAAAATTTATAAAATTACTTAACCATCACTGGAATCCTACAAAATTATAAAAACTCTAAAAATTATGTTTTAAGATTAAACAACTAATTATTTACCTTTTAATTAACTTAAGTCTATTTTAAACAAATAAAATAAGAAAAATAGAAAATGAACAGTAGAATCTCAAATTTTATTTTATAAAAACTTATTAGACTATATTAGAGCTAGGAAAATTATAAAAACTAGATTTAACCTTATAAAAACTAATTAAGCTATTTAATACTTGATATTAATTAATAATAAAGAAAATTAGAATTAAATCTAATTAGCACTAAATGACAAAATAAAAATCTGAAAAAATTATTAAAATTAATTTACTATATAAGGTATTTAATAAAAATATAAAAACACTAGTGACTTAATTAAAATATAAAAATGAAAATTAAAATTAACTTGAATTAAATAGAAACTATCACTTACTTTAACTTTGATTTTTTTGGATTTTTCTTTTACAGAACTACTTTATACCCTAAAATGACAAACTTTTATGAAAACACTTTTAAAATTAGCTTATTAATAAGCTGTAACACCCCCTTGTATTAAACAGTTGACTTTGGTTGACTGTTTGGTCAATCTGGGTCAAATGGCTTTGGGTGGGGTCCACAATGGTTAAATCAGATGCAAATGAGCTTGAAAAACACAAATAAGCCAGTAACAACAATGCTTGATCTCAAATAAGCTGAATAAGCCAAATAAGCTCTTATGCACAATCCAAATGAACTCAGAACTGGGGACAAACTTTGTGGCAACTTATTGTGGGGTCCACTGGGTGCCAGGTCAAACAAAGGGTCAATCCCTGATCTATGGTAGGAGGGGGGTTGTAAGAACCTAATTATGGGGTCTGGGGTCCACTGAGGTGGTCACAAAACACCACCAAAGTGATGGTGGTGACTTGGTATCTGGGTGAGCAGGGCACACCTTTGCCCTGCAAGTCACTTTGAGGGTCTGTGGGACCCACTTAGGCTTCTAAACAAATTAAGCAAAAATTTAAGCTTATAGATCAGCTGGTAGACTTTAATCTCACAAAGTTTCAAAACTTAATATCCATTACACAGCTCACAATTAAACTTGGAATTTTAGTAAAAATCTGATAGTGTAACTTTTGACTTTTGACAAGAACTTGATAATTTGACTTTTGTGAACTTTGGTGCTAGTTTACTGATTACTTAAGTTAAGTTATGCTATAATAAGTTGAGATTAAGCTAAGTTATCTAATTTTAAGCTAATATGATGATTATGGATCTAAGTTTCCACCACAGTTGACTGTGGTGGTGGAAAACTTTTAATTTTGACTTTTAAGCTTAAAGAGACCAGGTTTTGAGTTTCTCAGACCCAGATATGGCATATGCTAATTATCTAAATTGATTATCTCAAGTATCAAGTACCACAGCTCAACACATTCACCAAATCCAAACGCTACTTTAAGTGATTACTTATACTAAGAAACTATGCAATCCACTACCAACTACCAAATTACTGATCAAACTAGTTATATTAACTAATAATAAAGCTGAATTAACAATCTAATATAATTAAAACTACCTCCTACTCAGAATCAAAAGATTATGCAGATTTGAGAAATGTGAAAAGACCAAGTTACCAATTTCTTTACTCCAGCATGAAAAGGAGTATTTCACTAAGCTAGCCTATCTTTAGATAGGCAAAACCTGCTCCAATGTTGATCACCACTTCCTTCTTCAACCTGAAACACACAAACCAAGCACACAGTTGACCATGGTTGACTTTCTTATCTTTTTGATCTTTTTCTAGTATAGCTGAGTTTTAAAGTCTCTAAAAGCTTTAGCAAGCTTCTTGGAACCTATGTGACCTATTCTCAGTCCCTCAATTCTGCTTTAAGACACCATTGAATTGAATGAGAATTTGGAAATTTGAATAAATTGCACAATCTTAAAACAAACTGAAACTGATGATGTTATAGCTTAAAAAGAGTTGAGATACAATACTTAAACTATTACAAAGCTGGAAATTGAAAGGTTTACACTAATTTGAGAATAAATTTAAATTCGATACAACTTAAAACTAAAATTAACTACACAATCTTCATCTTGCAATCTCTTCCTTTTATAGCTGAAAATTAGGGTTCCCACAAGCATTCTGAGCAAATCCCATCACCCTCTGATCATTTTGGTCCACTCTTGTGTTGACACGTATTTTTGGCGGGAAAGGAACAATTTGCAATTTGTTCTGATACACGCAATGGGGAGAAGCAATTAATGCTGAGGTGAGGGGTAGGTGTAGGGGGTGGGTTTGTGATGATTGAGTTGCAAGTTGGGGGGTGGTGGTAGCAAAATCAGGGGTGGTTTTGGTCTGTGAGGGGGTGGTGAGGGAGAAGGAGAAAGGGGCGGTTTAGTGGGTTTGACCGAAGTCAAACTTGGACCCGGGTCAACATGGGGGGTGGACTGGGCTTGGGTGGATTGGGTAACTTTTGGGCCCAATGTATTTGAAATGTTTGGATTGGTTTTGGTTTTGGTTTTAGTTATTTTTGGATCCGGATTTAGCTTATTTTTACAAGGACCATTTTTGTAATTTTAGGAAAGTTGAGGGTGTAGACTTGGCATTTTCTTAATTTGTTTACAAGGGTGTAATATGCCAATGATGAATAGTATGAGGTTTTATTTTGAATTTTTCACTTTTTAAAACCCCAGGGACTAAACCTGCCAATTCACCAAACTTCAGGGACTTGACTTGTAATTCCACCAAACTTTCTACCAAGGGACCAAACCTGCCATAAGAGATTAGTGCAAGGACAAAATTTGTTTTTCTCAAAGTTTTTCATATCCCAGGGATCATTTTTGACAATTTTCAAAGTTCAGGGACTAAACTTGACATTTTGTGAAACTTTTCACCAAAGGACTATTTATGTAACTTTTTGACTTATAAGGACCTTTGGTGACTTTTTCAAGTTTTTAGAATGACCAGGGACTAGATTTGACAACTTTTGAAAGTTGGGGGACTGAAACTGCCAATTATGCAAACTTTGTGCGTTTTTCATCTGTTTTTGGTATTTTTGCATTTGAGACATGTAAAACACTTTCCTGGGATATTTTCAGTATTTTGATTTATTATTGAGTGTTTTTGGATATTTTGGCAGTTCAAAAATGGTAAAAATGATGAGTATTTACACACTCATCAATCCCCCACACTAAAACATTGCTAGTCCCTAGCAATCTTTTGAGAAGAACTTAATGGATTTGAAACTCTTTACCAAAAGCCATCACTTCTGGAGTAGCCAGGTGTAAGAACTGTGGCACACCTGATAACCGTGTGATTTTGAGCAAACCACCAGCTGTCAACGGATTTGATTTGTCTTTACCAAAAGCCGTTTGCTTTTGGACTAGCCAGCATCTTGATGGACTAAGTCAACATCTTGGTGAGCTGAATACCAATTATGGATTTTCCACTGCCTTTACCACAAGCCATAATCTTGTGGGCTAGCCAACTCATTTGCTTATGAGGATGCGGGGGAGCTGAGGAACCATGCAATTTTTGGCAAACTGCCAGCCATCAACGGGTTTGAGATGTCTTTACCAAGAGCCGTTTGCTCCTGGACTAGCCAATCCCTTTGTCATTTAGACTTTGGCGGACTGATAACCACAAAAATTTTGGAATAAAGTGAAAAATTTTGAAAAATTTTGGCCTAAAATGGGGGTACTTAGAAAGTTTTGTGATAAAATTCGTAAGAATTTCCCCCCCTCCCCCCCCCCACACTAGAACTGAATATTGTCCTCAATATTCAAAGTCCCGGCTATTATGCCGAATTTCTGAACGGGAAAAGCTAATATTCGATGCTAACTGTGGAAATCTTTATTTTTCACTTTATTTTGTCTGTACATAGAGGTTTTTTTTTTTTTTTTTTTTTTTTTTTTTTTTTTTTTTTTTTTTGTAATCACTACCTCCCAGGCTTGAGTCAGGTTTACCACGCTAGCTAATCACTTGTGAATGATTAACTGTAATAAATTTGCCCTGACAGCCCGGGAGTTGAATGATAAAGTATATAATATACATACAAAACATGATTATTGAATTTTGAAACATATTTACTTTTGGAACGGTGGGGGATGCCCACTCCCCCACACTAGGGTGGTAGAAAGTAGAAAGAAGTCAGAAATATGGGTGAAAACCCATATATGCTGCTAATTTTTGTTCACCGAGTCACTAGCTTGACTCGATCCCCGAATTCATTGGTCCATGGGGAAAGTTTGGAGATCCGGGACAACCATGGGTGGTATGTCCTCTCCAAAATAATGTTTCAATCTGTGACCATTCACTTTGAAGTTGGGACCTTCGGGTTGAGATAATTCAACAGTCCCGTATGGGTAAACTTTAGCAATAGTGAATGGTCCGGTCCATCGGGTTTTTAATTTCCCCGAGAAGATCTTTAATCTTGAATTGAAAAGAAGGACTCTGTCACCGATGTTAAAAACTCGGTTCTTAATCTTAGAGTCGTGAATCTTCTTTGTCTTTTCTTTGTAGATCAAAGAGTTCTCGTAGGCTTGATCACGAAGTTCGTTTAATTCATTGAGTTGAACCTTACGGTGATCACCCGCTTTATGAAGGTCGTAGTTAGCATGTTTCAAGGCCCAGTAGGCTTTGTGCTCGAGCTCGATCGGTAAATGACACGCCTTCCCGTATACAAGCTTGTATGGAGTACACCCGATAGGTGTTTTGTAAGCTGTACGGAAGGCCCAGAGTGCATCATCTAGTTTATCTGGCCAGGAAGCACGGTTTTCACCTACTGTCCTCTCAAGAATCCGTTTAATACCACGGTTGGAAACCTCCACCTGCCCACTTGTTTGGGGGTGATACGCGGTAGAAAGACGATGAGTAACACCGTACTTAAGCATGACCTTTGCAAATTGATCATTGCAAAAGTGAGTACCGCGATCACTAATGATGGCACGTGGGGTTCCAAAACGAGCAAAGAGGGATTTCAAGAATTTCACAACTACTCGGGCATCGTTAGTGGGTAAGGCCTTAGCCTCAACCCATTTTGACAAGTAGTCAACAGCCACGAGTATGTATTTGTTTCCACGAGAAGATGGGAATGGCCCCATAAAATCAATGCCCCAGACGTCAAAGATTTCACAAACTTGAATAGCATTTTGTGGCATTTCGTTCTTTTGTGAAATATTCCCGTGACGCTGACAAGCATCACAAGTTTTGACTAACTCGTGGGCATCCTTGTAGATTGTGGGCCAATAGAAACCGGAATCAAACACCTTTTTGGCGGTGTAGTTAGGACTATGGTGGCCCCCGGTGGGTCCAGCATGGCAAGCCTTGAGAATATCAGTGGCTTCCTGTCCGTATACACATCGCCTGATGACTTGATCGACACAGATTTTGAAGAGGAAGGGGTCGTCCCAGAAATAATGTTTGACGTCTTTAAAAAATTTGTTTTTCTGTTGGGACGTCATCCCCTTCACGATGAAGTTACCCGCACGGTAATTTGCAAAGTCGGCAAACCATGGGGTAGTAGAGTCACCACGAAAAGCAACCGCATTGAGTG
This sequence comes from Artemisia argyi, assembly GCA_030686995.1. Lineage (NCBI taxonomy): Eukaryota > Viridiplantae > Streptophyta > Magnoliopsida > Asterales > Asteraceae > Artemisia > Artemisia argyi. The sequence goes on from CM060691.1 coordinate 162,751,298, forward strand.
TCTCGAGAGGAAATGTTTCATTTATTTCCTTTTTCTCGAACACATCTTGATGAGGGTTCTCTAATCGTGAGAGATGATCAGCAGCAAGGTTCTCGGCTCCTTTTTTATCACGGATAATGATATCAAATTCCTGAAGGAGGAGAACCCAACGAAGAAGCCTCGGCTTTGCATCTTGTTTTGCAAATAGGTATTTCAAAGCCGAGTGATCTGTGTACACTACGCATTTAGTCAGGATTAGGTATGACCGGAATTTCTCGAAGGCATACACCACAGCTAGGAGTTCTTTTTCAGTGGTGGTGTAATGACCTTGAGCCTCAGTCATAGTTTTGCTTGCGTAGTGTATGGGCTGAAAGTATTTTGCTTTTTGTTGCCCCAAGACCGCACCTATGGCAAAATCACTAGCATCGCACATAAGCTCAAAAGGTTGGTCCCAATCGGGGGCAACAAGAATCGGTGCCTCGGTAAGCTTTTTCTTTAATGTTTCAAAAGCTTCGATGCACTCAGGAGAGAAGATGAAAGGAGCATCCTTCTCGAGGAGATGGGTCATAGGCCGAGCAATCTTAGAAAAATCTTGGATAAACCTACGGTAGAAGCCGGCATGACCCAAAAAGCTCCTAACACCTTTTACGGTGGTGGGATGAGGTAATTTGGCAATGACATCGATTTTAGCTCTGTCAACCTCGATCCCGTTTTTTGAAATCTTATGGCCGAGGACAATGCCCTCCTTGACCATAAAGTGGCTCTTCTCCCAGTTGAGACTTAGATTCGTTTCTTTGCAACGTTTAAGCATCTGTTCCAAGTGGGAGAGGCAAGTCTGAAATGAATCCCCGATGACTGAAAAGTCATCCATGAATACCTCCATAGTTTTCCCGATCATGTCGGAAAAAATAGACATCATGCACCTCTGGAACGTGCCTGGTGCATTACATAAGCCGAAAGGCATACGTCTGTAAGCAAAAGTTCCGTAGGGGCATGTGAAGGTAGTCTTCTCTTGATCCTGGGGATCAATGGGGATTTGGAAGTAACCCGAGAAGCCATCGAGGAAGCAGTAGTATTCATTCCCCGCAAGTCTTTCGAGCATTTGGTCCATAAAAGGGAGAGGAAAATGGTCTTTACGGGTGGCTTCATTTAACTTTCGATAGTCAATACAAACACGCCAACCCGTGACCAAACGAGTTGGAATCAACTCGTTATCCTCGTTGGTGACAACGGTGATGCCACCCTTTTTGGGAACACAATGAATTGGGCTAACCCAAGGACTGTCAGATATAGGGTAAATCAATCCCGCATCAAGAAGTTTAAGAACTTCTTGTTTGATAACTTCGTGGATTTTGGGATTTACCCTTCTCTGATGTTGCACAGCTGGCTTAAAGTCATCCTCCATTAATATTTTATGAGTACAAAAGTTCGGGCTTATGCCCTTAATGTCGGAGAGTTTCCAAGCAATTGCTTGCTTGTTTGACTTAAGAACCTTTAGGAGTGCAGCCTTTTCCTCATCTTTAAAGTCTTTAGCAATAATGACGGGTAATTTATTATCACCCTCCAGAAATGCATATTCTAGATGAGGAGGCAAGTCCTTGAGCTCAACCTCGGGAAAGTCTTCAGTTATTTCAACATTTTTGACTTCCGCTTTATGAAGTATTTGTGGAGACGGAGAGGGTGAAGGATCGTCATTTAACAATCTTTCAAGGAGAAGAATGTCCCCCTCCGGGTCAAGATAGTTTTCATCAACTCCATCGGGAATTGAGCTATCTTGAGCAAGAAAAGCCTCGAGCTCTTCCAAAAGGAAGTCACTTCCCTCAAACGGAGTGAGGGAAGGGGAAGAGTCGGAAATGATAGGGTCAGTAGAAAGACTGCCACTGGATGAGAAACCAAGGACCTCTTGAGAATACTCCTCAGACGCAACATCGATGATGTCAATTCGGTTAACCGTTTCTGCGTCATAGTTGGAGGAGTATCTTGAAGTCTGATCAAGATTGAATGTGATGGCTTCGCCACCAACACGTAGAGTGATTTCTTCTTCGAATACATCGATTAAAGCACGACCCGTTCTTAAGAATCCCCTCCCGAGAATGAGAGGGACTCGTGGGTCGGCATCGAAATCACCAATCACGAAATCTGCCGGAAAATGGAACTTTCCTACTTTCACGAAGATATCTTCGGCAATGCCGAGAGGACGGGATATAGTACGGTCTGCAAGCTCGAGTGTCATGCAGGTCGGAGTGAGAGCAGGAAGTGAGAGTCTTTTCCAGACTGTGTAAGGCATCAGGTTAATGCTTGCGCCAAGATCGGCCAAGGCAAAACATTCAACCATCCCCGGGAAAATACAAGGAATGAGAAATTTCCCGGGATCCCCAAGCTTCTCGGGAAGCTTTTTCAAGAGCACTGCTGAGCAATGCTCATTAAGAGGAGTTTTTGCCATCTCACAAAGTTTTTCTTTGTTGCTTATCAGATTTTTGATTGTCGAAGCAAACTTAGGCATGAGAAGAAGAGCGTCCGCGAAGCTAATATCAAAGTGTAATTCTTGGAAAATTTGATAAAATTTTTCCATCTGATGGTTAGCTTTTTCGCGGTTCTTTTGTTCACTCAATCGTGAAGGATATGGAATTGATGGCTTAGGATCATTCTTTGGGATTTCATCAGAACTCACATGGGGATCAAATACAACTTTCGGCTTACGAGCCGGGACCGGGACAACTTGAGGGTGGACGTTGTTGGTACCTCTATTATTAGTAGGAAGTACCTTGTCCGTAGTGACCTCAGGTTCACGTTCCGCTACCTTAGTAGGAGGAAAAGAAGATGTAGAAGGAATCGAGGGTCCATTGTATGACACCCCACTTCGGGTGGTGATCGCTTTGACATCGCCCCTCGGGTTAGCGATCGTGTTGCTCGGTAATGTACCCGGGCCCGAGGGTCAATCATTTAAAGACTTCTGAAGTTCAGAGATCGTCTTGATCAATAACCGATTCGTTTCCTCTTGTGCTTTCATGAATTGTTTAATCTCAGCATCGGAGGAAGACTGGGGTGGAACAACGTTTTGATTTTGAACAGGGGGATTTTGAACACGGTTGTTTTGAAAATTCCCTTGGTTTTGATTGTTGTTACCCTGAAAATTGTTTCTCTGATTGAAATTACCCTGATTGTAATTCCCTTGATTCTGGTTTCTTTGAAAATTTCCTTGAAAACCTTGGTTTTGATTGCCATTTTGAAAATTGTTTTGATTAAACTGGCCTTGATTTTGGTTCGGGTTTTGGAAATGTGAGTTTTGACCTTGGTTAAAATTCTGATTCGAGTTACGGTTTTGATTTTGGTTAAAACCGGGAGGTCCGAGAAAATTGTTGGAACGATAGCTTAAGAGATTTCGGTCCCCTTGCGGTTGGTAAGAATTACCCCCCGTATTGTAGGAACCGTGAGCAGCATATACGTTCTCAGGAGGAAAGTCAGCAGTAGCTGGACACTCGGAATACAGATGAGGGCCCCCACAAGTTTCACAACTTCGGGCCACGGCTTTCACTTGTTGATTTTGAGCTTGATTTTGCATCGATTGGCTTATTCTCAACACAGCCGTAGAAATATCATCCATCTTTTTGGTAAGAGCTATTATTTCAGGAGATGATGATGAGGGAGTAACTGAATGACATGACTCATCCCTCTCCGCAGAGGAATCCCAAAAGTTATGATGGGCAGTCATGTTCTCGATTAGGTCATAGCACTCCTCGGGACGCCTTTTCATAAAGGTCCCACCAGCAGCAGCATTGAGAATGTCTCGGTGCCTCAATGTCAGACCATTATAGAAGGTGTCTATGATGGTAACTTGCAACATATTGTGGTTAGGGCACCGATCAATGGCTAGCTTATAACGTTCCCAAGCCTCAAAAAGAGACTCATCGGGACGTTGCCGGAAGTTGCTGATATCATTTCGTAACTTGGTAACCATGGATGGTGGAAAATATTTTGCTAAAAACTTGGTTACCATTTCATCAAAGGTACGAATAGAATTTCTTGGAAGTCGGTCAAACCATGCAGTGGCATGATGAGTGAGAGAATAGGGGAACAGGTACAGCCGAAGGGCATCATCCGTGACACCATGTTGTTTCATGCTTTGGGTGACCGTGAGATATTTGTCAAGATGCTTATTGGCATCGTCACCCGGTAATCCGTGAAATTGACACGAATTCTGGACTTGTTGGATCATGTGGTGCTTGAGGCCAAAGTCCGCAGCCTCAATAGTGAGTGGTGCAATAGGCCCACCCCGCCCTTGCATGGTAGGCTGACACAGCTCCTCCATCGTTCGGAGATCGGGAACTGGCTCATCCCTGGGAGGGTCAGGGGGTGGTAAAGGTGGTGGTGGCCCAGCGGCCATTTCGGTCTTTGATTCTTGTGTGTCAGAACGTAGCTCGTGTACGTTTTTCTGATGTTTACGTTTTGTTTGTGACCGAGTGCGCATGCACTAAAAACAATTTTTCAAAACAAGATCGAGGCAAAACCACAGTGAACTTAAACCAGCAATCACAAGTGAATGGCTTCTTTAAAAAAGGTACACCACTCACAGGGATATAAAGGCAAGTTTTAATCTTAAGTTTGGGAACTTATTATGGGTTTATTAATTAATTTTTGAAAAACTGCTTTAGGCTTATGGGTGTGTGTGCAGAAAACTTGAGAAATATTTTTGGAACTGATTCGTTAACCGAAATCGTCCTTTTAAGATTACTCGCAGGCTGGCGGGAGGAAAGAATGGATTCCTCTTCAGTTCGCAATTTAATGTCAGAACTTACCTTAAACCAACTGTTTCAGGTTGTAATCTTAAAGAACACGAAGTAATTTAACTTCACAGTTTGTTTTTGATTGTTTTTAATTTTTTTTGGTGTTTTCAACACTTCAGGAGAAGTGTTAATGAACGTTTTTTTGATATGATTGAGTTTTTACAAAAACTTTTTACAGGGAGGGTTTTGAAAACCACTAAACTTAAAACGATTTTATAAAACACGCAACAACCTCCCCGGCAGCGGCGCCAAATTTTGATTGAGCCTGAACCGTCAGATTATTATTGACCAAGGTCAACAAGTCAAAGACAGCCTAGAATCAATACTCCGGTGATAATATAGTGTTTTCCCGGGTCGTTAAAGTCCTGACGAGATTGAAATGGTGCTTTTGGAATCGTTTATGAGTGAGTGGGACTGAGGACAGTAGCCCAGATGATATGGAATTGATTTTGCTACTGTTATTTTGGTATTGGTACACAGATATAATATTCACAAAAATCAGATATACAGATATATGCACGAATTCACAATTAAGATCACGTATCAGACTGGAAAAGTGGGTTTTTGGTAATTATCAAACTACAGGGGGTGCTTTTGACTCTTTTTGAAACTTAAAATTAAAAATGAAAAATGAAATTATGAAAATGATTAAAATACTATTTAAATATTATTTAATTAATTAAACTATTTAAAATTTAAATTAAAATCTAATTTAAATAACTAAAAATGACAAATGATTTAAATTAAACTAAAAATTAACAAAAATATTTTCTAAACCTAAATTAGAACTTGAAGAAAGTATAAAAAATTAAAAATGATATTTTTGTCTTTTTGTGGTTTTGTTATTAATTAAAAACTATTTAACTTAATTAAACTAATTAAACTACTTTTAATTAATATTAATACTAAATTAACTTAGAAAATTAAGATAAAATTTATAAAATTACTTAACCATCACTGGAATCCTACAAAATTATAAAAACTCTAAAAATTATGGTTTAAGATTAAACAACTAATTATTTACCTTTTAATTAACTTAAGTCTATTTTAAACAAATAAAATAAGAAAAATAGAAAATGAACAGTAGAATCTCAAATTTTATTTTCTAAAAACTTATTAGACTATATTAGAGCTAGGAAAATTATAAAAACTAGATTTAACCTTATAAAAACTAATTAAGCTATTTAATACTTGATATTAATTAATAATAAAGAAAATTAGAATTAAATCTAATTAGCACTAAATGACAAAATAAAAATCTGAAAAAATTATTAAAATTAATTTACTATATAAGGTATTTAATAAAAATATAAAAACACTAGTGACTTAATTAAAATATAAAAATGAAAATTAAAATTAACTTGAATTAAATAGAAACTATCACTTACTTTAACTTTGATTTTTTTGGATTTTTCTTTTACAGAACTACTTTATACCCTAAAATGACATACTTTTATGAAAACACTTTTAAAATTAGCTTATTAATAAGCTGTAACACCCCTTTGTCTTAAACAGTTGACTTTGGTTGACTGTTTGGTCAATCTGGGTCAAATGGCTTTGGGTGGGGTCCACAATGGTTAAATCAGATGCAAATGAGCTTGAAAAACACAAATAAGCCAGTAACAACAATGCTTGATCTCAAATAAGCTGAATAAGCCAAATAAGCTCTTATGCACAATCCAAATGAACTCAGAACTGGGGACAAACTTTGTGGCAACTTATTGTGGGGTCCACTGGGTGCCAGGTCAAACAAAGGGTCAATCCCTGATCTATGGTAGGAGGGGGGTTGTAAGAACCTAATTATGGGGTCTGGGGTCCACTGAGGTGGTCACAAAACACCACCAAAGTGATGGTGGTGACTTGGTATCTGGGTGAGCAGGGCACACCTTTGCCCTGCAAGTCACTTTGAGGGTCTGTGGGACCCACTTAGGCTTCTAAACAAATTAAGCAAAAATTTAAGCTTATAGATCAGCTGGTAGACTTTAATCTCACAAAGTTTCAAAACTTAATATCCATTACACAGCTCACAATTAAACTTGGAATTTTAGTAAAAATCTGATAGTGTAACTTTTGACTTTTGACAAGAACTTGATAATTTGACTTTTGTGAACTTTGGTGCTAGTTTACTGATTACTTAAGTTAAGTTATGCTATAATAAGTTGAGATTAAGCTAAGTTATCTAATTTTAAGCTAATATGATGATTATGGATCTAAGTTTCCACCACAGTTGACTGTGGTGGTGGAAAACTTTTAATTTTGACTTTTAAGCTTAAAGAGACCAGGTTTTGAGTTTCTCAGACCCAGATATGGCATATGCTAATTATCTAAATTGATTATCTCAAGTATCAAGTACCACAGCTCAACACATTCACCAAATCCAAACACTACTTTAAGTGATTACTTATACTAAGAAACTATGCAATCCACTACAAACTACCAAATTACTGATCAAACTAGTTATATTAACTAATAATAAAGCTGAATTAACAATCTAATATAATTAAAACTACCTCCTACTCAGAATCAAAAGATTATGCAGATTTGAGAAATGTGAAAAGACCAAGTTACCAATTTCTTTACTCCAGCATGAAAAGGAGTATTTCACTAAGCTAGCCTATCTTTAGATAGGCAAAACCTGCTCCAATGTTGATCACCACTTCCTTCTTCAACCTGAAACACACAAACCAAGCACACAGTTGACCATGGTTGACTTTCTTATCTTTTTTATCTTTTTCTAGTATAGCCGAGTTTTAAAGTCTCTAAAAGCTTTAGCAAGCTTCTTGGAACCTATGTGACCTATTCTCAGTCCCTCAATTCTGCTTTAAGACACCATTGAATTGAATGAGAATTTGGAAATTTGAATAAATTGCACAATCTTAAAACAAACTGAAACTGATGATGTTATAGCTTAAAAAGAGTTGAGATACAATACTTAAACTATTACAAAGCTGGAAATTGAAAGGTTTATACTAATTTAAGAATAAATTTAAATTCTATACAACTTAAAACTAAAATTAACTACACAGTCTTCATCTTGCAATCTCTTCCTTTTATAGCTGAAAATTAGGGTTCCCACAAGCATTCTGAGCAAATCCCATCACCCTCTGATCATTTTGGTCCACTCTTGTGTTGACACGTATGTTTGGCGGGAAATGAATAATTTGCAATTTGTTCTGATACACGCAATGGGGAGAAGCAATTAATGCTGAGGTGAGGGGTAGGTGTAGGGGGTGGGTTTGTGATGATTGAGTTGCAAGTTGGGGGGTGGTGGTAGCAAAACCAGGGGTGGTTTTGGTCTGTGAGGGGGTGGTGAGGGAGAAGGAGAAAGGGGCGGTTTGGTGGGTTTGACCGAAGTCAAACTTGGACCCGGGTCAACATGGGGGGTGGACTGGGCTTGGGTGGATTGGGTAACTTTTGGGCCCAATGTATTTGAAATGTTTGGATTGGTTTTGGTTTTGGTTTTAGTTATTTTTGGATCCGGATTTAGCTTATTTTTACAAGGACCATTTTTGTAATTTTAGGAAAGTTGAGGGTGTAGACTTGGCATTTTCTTAATTTGTTTACAAGGGTGTAATATGCCAATGATGAATAGTATGAGGTTTTATTTTGAATTTTTCACTTTTTAAAACCCCAGGGACTAAACCTGCCAATTCACCAAACTTCAGGGACTTGACTTGTAATTCCACCAAACTTTCTACCAAGGGACCAAACCTGCCATAAGAGATTAGTGCAAGGACAAAATTTGTTTTTCTCAAAGTTTTTCATATCCCAGGGATCATTTTTGACAATTTTCAAAGTTCAGGGACTAAACTTGACATTTTGTGAAACTTTTCACCAAAGGACTATTTATGTAACTTTTTGATTTATAAGGACCTTTGGTGACTTTTTCAAGTTTTTAGAATGACCAGGGACTAGATTTGACAACTTTTGAAAGTTGGGGGACTGAAACTGCCAATTATGCAAACTTTGTGCGTTTTTCATCTGTTTTTGGTATTTTTGCATTTGAGACATGTAAAACACTTTCCTGGGATATTTTCACTATTTTGATTTATTATTGAGTATTTTTGGATGTTTTGGTAGTTCAGAAATGGTAAAAATGATAAGTATTTACACACTCATCAAGCATTTTATTAACAAATCTAGAGATGAGAACTTAAAATGTATTTGTCCCAAATAAAGAATAATTTATTGCTTAAATACTTAGTATTTAGAGAATTGTCTCTACTTACAAAAGTAAGTGGGAGCATCTACAAATCTTGAAGATATTCAAGAACAAATACATAACCTTCTAAAATCCACTTATTAATGTCATACTAAGGTTAAACATGTAAATGTCGACCGAAGTATAATGTTACTCTCATTCATAGATCTGCAAGGATGCCTCATCACTTGATTGATATTTTGATACCAATGCTGAGGAATATTAGTTAATGGATCATTGTAAATTTGCTAACTACTAAAATACATTATCACATCTTGAATCTGATAAATGTCTTAGAACTATGAATTATAAGATGCAGTCCTTAAAAGGCAAATCAATATTTTAAGCTTGATTGTTATTTTGCCTAACAGTTAACCTATGAGGTTGGAATAAGTTTCTTTTGAAGAAAGGCTTAGACGGACAAAATTGTATACATGATTAATGCATGGTTCATAATAAGAAGTTTTTAATCATATTCATGCAATTGACTGTGATTAGATTTTCTTATATACACGTATTAATTTAATAAAGATAATTAATTGTCATACATGTTTCTTTGAATGTGGAATATGGCAATTAAGTTTTATAACTCTTTCCTTTATGATTACCTTTTGCGAGGACGGTGTGTAATCAAAAAGGTTGTGAGTCTATATATAATCTTTATGTAGTATACAAGTTTAAGCAATCCAAGTTTGGATTGAATCATGCATCTAGGAGCTGAGATCTTGAATTTAATTACAATATGATTTTGATTGAATTAAGATAACTCCTGAGTACATCTGACATTAAGTGGGAGCACTATGTTTTTCCTTAAGATTCATATGTTGTATAACATATTGAAGATATCATTCCATTTAAACTAGATATTAATCCTTAAGCTTGGAATGAAACTTCACTTGGGATTTAGGGAGTAGAACAAACAACCTTGGAATAAATGTTTATTTGGAATAAACATATGCGGAAAATTAAGTCAAACACAAATGCAATATATCATTGAAGCAAGTCTTGAATGGTATATTTCACTTGGAATAATTTATTACATGGATGGAAACCTTATGTTTTTTACTAAGGATTTGTCATGTATATATTATACTGTGTATAAGACTGGTTGTTACTTTTGCACAAGAGCAAGATGAGCTGACAACAACAATATCTAATTGAGAGTATTTAGATTATTGTTAATACTGATGTTTACGAATTATAAAGCATAGTGTTGTATACGTACAATGATGCTAGAGGATAATTAAAACTAGTTAAAGTAGGATTTTATCATTTATGATAAATTTGCTAACTAGTTATGCTCAACGAAGAGCATTGTTGCATTACACATTAAGGAATAAGAATACTTTACATTTTAAGAAACTGTAAAGATGATTGTCAATATGTCGTTGACTTCTAATACCTTATGCAAGGTAGGGCGACATCTCCATACTATGATTCTTGCAATAGTATGAGCATATGAGATAAGACACTCATCTTATATTTCAAATCCCTCACTATATGTGAAATTTGAGACTAGTATTCGGAAAGTTTACTCAGATGACTATTTAGTTTTCTTGTAAAGAAAAGTTGAAAATGTTGGAAACATTAGACTTCAACATACTAATTAGTTTCATGCATATCTGTTTAATTAGTATTTGGATAATTGGGATTGTAAGACAATTTTTACCTTATGGTGAATAAAGATACTTGGTATTTGTTAATCAATCATATAATAATTGTTATCATATATTTGCATGTTTAATCCGTGAATGATTTTATCGTTCTAAATATGTCCATTGTCGGTTAACAATATGGGAATATTGTTATGCAAGGCAAATTTGAGTGTTGGTTATATTCTATGAGAATGTGGATTGTGTGGAAAACTAGAAGGGGGGTTGAATAGTTTACCGCTTTTTCGATTCTTATTTAGCTTAAATATCCTTTTAGAAACCTTACGTTTGCTTAAAGATATAAACACAACTTTATATGTTTGATTCTTTGAAAAGCTTTTCATGTGAATAACAATTCTAACTTTACTTGTTTCATACTTTGAAAAGCTTTACTTGTAACTTCTTGAATGATCTTGTGAAGTTCCTTGCTACATAAGAGAATCACAAATCAAAAGGTTACTGAGTTAGTTGAGAGAGTATGTGAATATATGTCCTAAAAAAGTTGGCCAAAAATCAAGTTATGGCTTGGTATTTATAGCACACCATACTGCATGCTTGGCGGATCAGGCGGAACCCTCAGATGGGTTCCGCCCGTGTACCCCCAGGGTACCGCCGGGTCTGCAGTAGGTTTTTGCAATAACTCTTCAAACCAAACAAGGTCTTGTCTCATAACTCCTAGCAACCAAACAATGTCACATCACTTAAATCAAGTCAAACACAAAACTTGTAAGCAACCTCAAAGCAAGTCAAACACATTTCTTTCCATAAATGCATAATGACAAAACTTGCCATAAATGTGATATGACTATTTCTATTTTAAGAAATAAAACCAATGTTTAGTCTAAAAGGAAATGTAAACATTAGTTAAACAAGACTTAAACACTTAAAGTGATAATTTACTTTTAGCTAAAGTTCATACTTTGTCATTAACAAAACTTAGCAAAGATCGTAAAATATAAATAACGTTTTTAGGCGATATTTGTATTAACAGATTGTTCCCGCCAAACTCATATGTATTCACAAGGGATGCATATTGGATACCCCAACTTTCGAACATTTACTTTTGGATCCATGTCATGAGTAAGAAGTTGAAAATGGTTTATGAAGTCATCCTTAGACTTGAGATACAAGCAAGTTTTGTTATGTGTGGATATCACTTTTGTAATTATATGCCAAACGCTGTCCTGAATAAGGTAGTTATAAAAGCTATTTTTCGGATAGATGTGAAGCAACATCTACAACACTTGTAGTCAACAAAGGATTTGTTACTCCACTTGATATGTGCAGAAAGATACCATGGGCCCTCTCCAGAATTAATAAGATAATTGTTTGGCCAAACCCAAAGGGTAATGCAAGATGATTCTTGATTACATTTGGTATATCTGAATTAAATTCTATAACGAGAATCTAAATGGTTAAACTATATGGAATGAGTTAGGATCCGTATCCATGGTTTAACGGTATCTATAACAAAAGATGATAAAAGCAAGACATAAATAACCATGCTACTGAGAATATTTTTTGAAACTTTATCTCAGACATTTCTAGTTCAATAACGAATGTGAGTGTTGCTAGACGTTTCCGTCGTTGGTATATATGGTGTCTGCTACTCCAACTTCCAAGTGGGAGCTGTTGAGTTATGGTAGTTAGATTAGCCGATATACGACTAGAAATGTGTGAACCTATTGGAGGCACAAATGTTAATACACGAAGAGTACGTTTATTAAATAATTAATATATATACTTGTTATATTTATTAAGTATTTAATATGTTTCACGAAATAATTTAACGGTTATTAGTTTAAATCGTTAGACGCTTTAATATACGTTAAATATAAAAGAGAGGGACTTGGATGTCGGAAAACGACACTCTCGGACCTCCTTCCAATGTGGCCTGTTGTGGGAAGGTTCTAGGAGGGGAGGAGAGTGTCGATTTTGTGTAACTAAAGGAGGTGAAAGCAATGACTTGTTGGACAAGTTGGGATGCTATATAAACACCCTTTGGCCTCATTGTATAATGTATATACACACGACAGATACTGTAACCCTAAAAACTATCAATGTTGTTTTTATCCTTTTTCCTTTGTTCATTCCTACGGCAGAAAGCACCAAGGCAAAATAATATTATAGCTAGTTGGTTTAGTTTTACTTTTCAAACGTACAAAGCTAATAACAAACAAGAGTATTATTCTTGTTTTGTTTTCTATCCATTCCTTTGTACACGTCGTATACTGTTTCGTATTCGAGCGTGTTTAAGTTACAACAAGATCGCAAGTTTGTTTGGTTGTATACGTGAAGCAAGCGACTAGCATCGCGGCGTATTTGTTTGACGTGTTTGTGTGAGCAACCATAGAGGTGATTGTTTTAATCACTTATTGTTTCATTTGCGGGTGTCTACGAGGGTTAGTTTTCTATTTACTTTTCTCGCTTTCTTTTTACCTTAAGTTGTTTATATGTGTTAAGCATAAAGTCTAAACTAGATCCATATTCCGTTGCATACTCGTAGAGTTAATGGTTAACATGTTATTAAATCCCAACAATAACATAACACTTCCTTCAACTCAGACACACATGTACACTGTTGTATATAAGTTGCCACCATTTCATTCCTTAACCTATGTGGGACAAGGTTGAAATGGTTGTTATTACAAAACTAATTTATAAATATGCACAACACAACATAATCTTCCAAATATTATGGACTTGAGAGAACATATCTTTGTCTAAACATCTGTTGATGACATTGTTTCTAGTTAATGTTTTATTATAGAATTACCAGTACCTATAATTCAGATATGATACAGTTGAGTGTTGTCAATTAAGATGAGCCAACACATTGCCGATTAGGCTTGTAGTTGTATGCAACTAAGCGTTCTCTACCAACACCTAGCTAGAGGCTTAGGATAAGTGGCTGAAACAAACATAAACATTACAAGTTAAAAGTGGCTATATCTTTCGGGTCACAAGACTACTGCAAGCCATTTGGACTTTTCTTTCTTACACCAATTTGAATTCCATAAGAACGATAATACGTTCACATCATTCCGTAGCATCTTCGTATTCCTATGTTTCCAAATAATCCAAAGTGTAGTTTGGATGACAGCGTCAAACTTATATTTCATTTAATCCCATATCAACATGCCATATTTACTTTTCTACTAAAGATGTAAAGAATCATCCATACTAACACATCAGACTTCCATTATGGGAAGAAACTAACATATAAAAATGGTTAATGCTAACCTGTTGATAAATTTCCGATTTAGAAGATAAAATTGGTCTAAAAAAAAAAAAAAAAAAAAAAAAAAAAAAGATAAAATTGGTCTAAAATTTAGAAAAGAACCATATATATTATATATATAAAGAGAAAACAAGTTTAATTAAAAACTTCAAAAGTGAGAACTCTGAAATCACTAATCTACTCTTACTCCATATTCCTTTCAATATTATATTTTAAATCCATGTACTTTCCGTCCATTGCAACTTACAAGTTGAAATTTGACCCAATAAATAATATGTATCCATTTCATAAATTGAGATACTTAACCACAATTACGCAACTTAAGTCCGCTAGTAATCCACTCAGAGACGGAACTAGGGTGGGTTCAAGGAGACCTATGAAACTTTGCTGCATAGAGTTAATTTTTGATAAAAACCTATCGTAAAAACTTTGCTAAGCGCCTCTATGCTTAATTGATCAACTTTCTGATTGATCGTGTATAAATTTACTTGCGAAAGTAGGACACACAACACAACTTTAGGTATACAATATTTAATTATATACGTTACTTAAATACCGTGTGTCAGTACTCAGTAATAATGGTTCGATCTTGATTATCCTGATGATCATTCATTCTGATAAATTTTTTGGGTCAATCATTTTGAAGCAATATATAAACTCACAAAGTTGTATCATAGACTTTGCATTGCTGGAGACATTTTTGTGTGTATTTATATTGTTATAATGATTAGCGTCTTTTTATAAATGATCAACGACGAAAAAAATAAATTATTTAAACACTTAGGTTCTTGTGGGAATAACCGAAAATTCTCATACCGAAACCGAGTACCGTACCGGAACCATACCAAAGAACTTGGGATGGTTCTTGGTTCCACTTTTTTCATATTTTCGGTTCTTGGTTCTTTCGGGACGGTTCCGGTTCGGGACGGTTCCGGTTCGAGACGGTTCCAGTACCATGGACACCCCTACTTCTAATCACATTAGGTGTCACGTTTTAGAGAAGTTAGAAAATTTTGGGTGTTGATTTATAATTTATAGATAGAGATAGCTATACTGCTTGTGAGGTGTATAAGCTATCGTTTCAAAAGTTAAGACTTCGTATAAATCATCTAACATGTAAACACACTCATTTAATTTAAACGAACATTTTAATTTAAGTGAGTTATTTCCAATTAGATGACACAATACTTATGTCAACTTATGAGACACGATACTTATGTCAACTAGTAGTTAACACTGTTTTATTTCATTAACCTATGTGGGACAAAGTTGAAATGGTTGTTATTTATAAGACGAGGCGTCAGTTTCCAATAACTCATGCATTTTTATCATCTAATTTATACCATATTTACCATTTCTGTTTTCTTTATACTAAGATAACTAAATACAAAACTCAGACCATTAGGCTAGACATAGTGGTGACCTAAGTCATCCACTGCCACATCAGCTTTCTCTCTCCGGCGACCAGACATGACCTAAGTACCACAGTGGTGACCGATTTTTTTTTTTTTTTTTTTTTTTTTTTTTTTTTTTTTTTTTAATTCAAACATTTTAAACAACAAATTTAAAAATATCAAAACGTAAACCTTCAAATTTAAAACCAAAACGCACGAAATTAAAACGTTGCAATTTCTTGGAATTAAAACGGTACATAGATTAAAAATATTACATAAACATTACATAAACATTCATTGGTAATTTGGGTGATTCTAGGTTTGAGATTTGTCTGAGCGGTAACCATCGTCGTACGCTGATCAGTAGTTCACAAACTTCTCTGCTTCTAACTCTACTTCCAACCTGCTCAGCTCCCGCTCCTTACTCTCGTTTCAGCCCGCATCTTCTTCATAACCTAGCCGAAATTGATCCAGATGAGGTTGATGTTGTTGTTGCTAAACAAATCTTGGTGCATCTGATGAAGTTGATGCACCTTGCAGCGTCCTTAAGATATTCATCGTACAAAAACTGGTCGATCACAGCTTTTCTTTCTTTAGAGATGTCTTTGCACTCCACGTATCGTTGTCTCAAACGTTATTTCAGTGCCTTTACGAGCTCAAACTGTTTGATAACTTCGACAATAGCCTGTTTTCGATTCGTGTCGTCTTTGTTGGCTTGTTTTCTGATATACTTTTGCATTTGTTCGACTGTATGGGGGAGACGACAAGCCATATTTTTGTGTTTGAATTGTGTTTGAAGTGTGTTTGATATTGGTATTTATAGGATGTAAAGTGGTAAAGTTTTTTTTTTTTTTTTTTTTTTTTTTTTTTTTTGAATTGTTGTGTGTAGTGAATATCGGTTGTATTTCCAACCGATTGTGTGTTTTGCTACTCGACAACCGACATTCAACCAACTCTCCACATAGGAGACAAGCGATTTCAATATTGGTCTTGGGGTTCGACCAACCAATTTTTTTCGGTCCGTTGCATCCAGCCTTATAAACATGCAATGAGATAGGATTCGAGAGAACATTTTGTTGCAACTACCAATACTTCATTATTCAGATTATATCAAGTAGTTATATCTCTTGATTTATCATATAGAATTTGTTTAACATAAAAACTTAAGATATCAAATTTTTTTTTAAAGTTTACTAAATGATGAGATGTTAGCTACAGTAACATTATATTTATCTCTTAAGACATACGGGGTATGTTTGGCAAAATTAGCTGTAAGCAGTATGCTGTAAGCTGTAAACTGCAAAATTGTTAACATGAGCTACAAGCTGTATCTTTTTTTCAATAAAATTGTTTGGTAAGTTAGTTGTTAAATGTAAATATAAGATGTAAAATGACATAAAAGGACATATCTTTAATTGTAAACAAATGTTTGGAGGGTATATCAGTAATTTAAAGTTTTAACAGCTCCAAGATTTTTAAAAAACTTCATGAATCAGCTATTCATTTATGAGCTATTTGTTTGAAATAAAAGCTTGAAGTTAATGTATTCAAACGGAGCTATTTATTTTAGAAGAGATGATTTTTTAACAAAAAGCTAACAGCTCTCCCAAAATGCCCCTACCAAACAGGCCCACAATCTGTGTACATTCTAGCTAGTAATTTACAATAATAGGACAACCACCACCACTCACTCGCATATAATACAACTTTAAATTATATAAAACACGTTACTAAGTACATTACTAACTGAATTATGCCTAAGCTAGCTAACTACACCGTTTGTTATCGACTTTGTAGCCTGGACGGGTTCACCTTCAGTCGATGTGGCAAAGTGTTGAACCATTTTAGCCGGCCCCGGCATAGGCATGTCACAGTGACCGATATCGGAATCCGATAACAAGCCCAAATCGTCCCTGAACCCGTTTCAACCATCGTAACATAGTTCTAAGTTATTTTGCAGCTTCAACTTATTCTCATTTTCCTAATCATTTCCTTCCCAAATGGTATTCGGCCGACTAAATCATTGTCATTAAGTCTCAACTCACTTAGCCCATTTAAGTTTCGGTAAGTTGTTGGTGTCGACCCATTTAAATAGTTCCTATCGAGGTGGAGGACACGTAAGTTAGGTAATCGGGCTATTTATTAGGGTATTGGCCTTGTAAATATGTATCCTAGAGGATAAAAATCATTAGGTTTTTTTAAGTTGTCGAATGCGGTGTTTGGGATATCCAATTAGAATTGTCAGAAGTAAGACTCATTAATTTCAAACGTCTTTGCTTTAGCATCCGCTAAAAAACAGGAAAAATTACATTGGCTAATTCTTATTATGCCTGCTATTATTTGCATAAATTGAAGGTAAAATACGTATGCCAACACACCAATTCAGATTATAAAAAGATGCAGGGTCTAAAAAAAAAAACCAATCTGTGTTTTTCTTTTAGTGCATAATAGCAATGAGCTTTGAAGGAGCATTCCAGGCTTGTGAACCCATGGTCCAAATCCCTTTGCACATATGCATTATAAGAAAAATAAGACAATTTACTAAGAACTCCGTGGACTTAGATTTAAAGCCATGGAATGATTGTTCTTCCATCAATGTGGGACAAGTTCCACTTCCATTTCCTTATTTCAGTTAGTATCATATCTCTTTTGCATATATCATACACATCAATTCCGTTTAGACACATCATAGCTTTTGGTGAAGCTATTTAGAAAGGGAAGTGATACTTACATCACTTTTTTTGATGTACACATCACAATTATGCATATAGCATGTTATAACATGTGCATTAATGATGTAACATTGTGGTGTGTGCATAAAAAAAGTGGTGTAAGTATCACTTCCTATTTAGAAAGGATATGCAATTATACATATAGGCACGAATATTTACGAAAGCCAATGTACATGTGTGTGTTTCATGCCATTTTAAAGAAATTTTATGCAACCGCTCATCACAATTTTAGTTTTATATTACCAGCGCATTTAACGACCATTAGTATCAATCTTTTATAAAATAAAACAAAACCTCGAGTGGGGATTTTCGTATTTCAAAAAAAAAATTATTTCCTTATTAGGTAATATATTATTTTTTAATTTATCAATTCGTTTTGTTGATATACTACACAAGTAGAATATAAATAAAAAAAATATAAATAAAATGCAACTAACAATAGGATTACACTTTTTAAATGATTATCTTTAATAATAAAAAACTATAATTAAAATCATAAATAAAACAAAACAAAGATTAAATTATTTGTTTTTTTAATAAATAAAAATATATTATTAAAAAAAATTAAGAAAAAAAAGACCCGCACGTGCGCCGCCATTATAAGTATGCTCTATATAAAGTACAACAAAAGAAAATTACTAACACATACTATATCATAAACAGCTTTTTGTTGGATTGTTATAGGTTTTTCACTTTTTTGTATATATTTTTAAATATTTATATCAGCTTTTGGCAGAATTATTAGAGCTTTTTTCATCGATATTAAAACCAAAATTGTTTATTTAGAGGTAGATGAGATTGTTTCTATGGATTTCATTGCAACTAACAATACTTTGATCAGTATTTAAGTTATTATATCAAGTAATTACATCAGTTTTGGATTTAAGATGTGTTTATTGTTCAAACGTTAATTAAGAAACATCGAATTTGCTAATATTGTTATCTGTGTTTTTATCATAAAGGATTTGTTTGAACATAAAAACTTATGATATGCATATTAACTTACTTACTTATTTTTAGTTTTGTAAATATCAATTTTAATCAAGGGCAAAATAGTAAACTTAAACAAATGTAATTACTATTTTTAGTAGTGAACAATAATTTTGAGACAACTAAAAAAAGAATAGTTGACAATAAAACTGGAACGGAGATAGTAATTACCAGGGGAAATTGGCAAAAAATGCATCATAATTGACACTTTTTGTCATCGTATGTAGGGTTTTTTTTTTTTTTTTTTTTTTTTTTTTTTTTTTTTTTTTTTAATGTAGCACTAACTTTTTAAATCCGTGTCATTGTGTGTACCGGTGACTTGCTTGACCTGTTGCAGCAGGTTGAGTTAACGAACATTTGTTTTATTATTGCAGCGTTAGTCCTTTATTATTGCAACGTTAGTCCTTTACATGTTTTCGCACATTTTTTACCATTTTTATACGTTTTAGTTTGTTTTTACACGTTTTGGTCCGTTTTCGCACATTTTTGTCCGTTTTCGTACGTTTTTACACGTTTTCGTCCGTTTTTACATGTTTTTTTCCGTTTTCGCACGTTTTTGTCCGTTTTTGTCCGTATTTGCACGTTTTCGACCGTTTTTTCCACGTTTTTGTCCGTTTTTTTCACGTTTTCGTCCGTCTTCGCACGTTTTGTCCGTATTTACACGTTTTCATTCGTTTTTTTTTTTTTTAAATTCAATTTTTTTTTCAAAATTTCCAAAAAAATAAGAAAACAAAAAAAAAAAAAAAAAAAAAAAAAAAAAAACTTTTTTTTTTCGAGAAACAAAAATAAGAAAATTTAAAAAATTTTAGAAAAAAATTCAATTTTTTTTTGTGAAATTTTTTTTTCAAAATTGTTTTTAATTTTTTTTAAATAAAAAATTATTTTAATTTTTTTTTTCAAAATTTTTTTAACTTCGAAAAATAAAAAATTATTTTAATTTTTTTTTCAATTTTTTTTTTCAATTTTTTTTTAATTTCGAAAAATAAAAAATTATTTTTTTTTCGAAAAATAAAAAATATATTTTTTTTAAATTCTTTTTCAAAAAATTGTTTTCCAATTTTTTTTTATTTTTTAATTTTTGTTTTTCGAAAAAATATTTTCGAAAAATTTTGAAAAATGTTTACGAAAACGAACAAAAATGTGCGAAAACGGACGAAAACGTGTAAAAATGATCGAAAACGAACGAAAACGTGCGAAGATGGACGAAAACGTGAAAAAACGGACGAAAACGTGTAAAAATGGTCGAAAACGTGTAAATACGGACAAAAACGTGCGAAAACAGATGAAAACGTGAAAAAATGGACGAAAACGTATAAAAACGGACGAAAACGTTCAAAAACGTGTAAAGGACTAACGTTGCGATAATAAAATAAACGATAGTTAAGTTAACATGCTTCATTTAGTTATTTATAAACGGTCGTTAGTATAAAGGATTAACGCTGCAATAATAAATCTAACGATTGTTAACTCAACCTGTTCCACAGGTCAAACAGGTCACCAGTACACACAATGACACGGAATTGAAAAGTTTGTGCTACATTCAAAAAAAAAGTACGTTACATAGAATGACAAAAAGTGGCAAGTATTATGCCTTTTTTTTTTTTGCCAATTTTCCTAATTACTAGTATCTCTTAAAGCATATGTGTACATTATAGTAGTAATTTACAATAATAGTACAACCATCACTACTTACTCAAATATAATACTATCTGACAAAATAAAACACATAACTAAGTACATTACTAACTGAATTTGCCTAAACTATAGCTAACTGCACTGTTTGCTACCGACTTTGTAGCCCGGACGGGTTCACCTTCATTCGATGTGGCAAAGTGTTGAACCATTTGAGCTGCCCCGGTTTAGGCATGTCACAGTGACTATCCGAATCTGATAACAAGCTCAAATAGTCTCCTAACCCATTTCAACCATCGTAACATAGTCCTAAGTTATTTTGAAGCTTCAACTTTTTTCTCATTTTCCAAATCATTTCTTTGGCAAATGGAATTGGGCCGACCAACTCATTATCATTAAGCCTTAACTCACTTAGCCCATTTAGATTTCGGTAACTTGTTGGCATCGACCCATTTAAACGGTTCCTATTGAGGTGGAGGATACATAAGTTAGTTAATCGAGCTATCGATTCAGAGAGTTAATATACAAATATATTACGGAGTACTAAAGTTTGCAAAAAAGTTCACCTAAGTTACTGAACTTTTAATTTGTTCACTTAAGTTTTGAATTTATAGGAAGTATTTTTTAATGTTAATAGGAGCGACTTAATCGTATATTTTTGGATATGTTAAGTAACTAAAATGTCATGTTTTTACAACATCTGTTTTGTGTATAAATATATGTACTACTTATAAAGACAAAACGGTCAAAGTGAAACAGTAAAAACTTAACTTTTGGTCAATCCCCATAATGCCCTTATTGCTTGCAAAGGAAAGTCGAAACTCTTCATTAAAGGCTTGCAAAGGAAAGTAGACTTTCCAAAAAAAATAAACACGTTTACATCACATACATTATTAATACTTTCCATTATGCCAATGAACACTTTAAACACTTTCTAAAAAAAATAATTAAAAAAAAAAATACTTTTACATCACATAAATGGTTAATATTTTCCAAGATTGTCTGGTTACATGTACAACTCGTTTTACGTGTATGTAATGTATTTACATACACGGCTACATATATTTACATGCATATTCATGCTTTATCATTGGTGAAAATAAATACTTTCCAAAACATTGTCCTATTCTCTACTATTTAAACAACAAAAAATTTCAATTTTAATGAAAAAATGTTGATGTTGATGATCATCTTGAGGTTGGTACATCGTAATCTCTTATTTATCTTCGTAAATTTGTTGTTTTATTGCTTTTCTTCATGGATTTTTAAAATTTTTGAAAACTTAAAAACTATTATAGAAAACTTAAAAACTATTATAGGAAACATGAATTGTAATAAGTGACTTGAAACTGAAACACGGTTTGGTAGTAATTTTAATTGTAATCTAGACAAATTTTAGTAATATATGAAACACACCAAGTTGCAAGAGTTGTCTTTGAAAATACTTGAAACTTAGGGAACACACCAAATGTCTAAGAACCACAGTTATATATGAATTGTGAAATTGCCAATCGTATATATATGATTTGTGAAAATAAAATAAGATTTTTTATATTTTATACTTTCCAAAATCTTATCATATTCTCAACTATATAAACATCATTTGTAATGCATGCCTTGAAGAAACATATGTTTCAGAACCGTTATCGTTCACTCTCTGTGAGTTACTATCTCGTTGACGGATCTGAGGGTTCAACACACCACTTGATTAGATCGGACATTCAGCCACCAACAAATGAGAACTTGCACAAGAGGTCAGGTTTCAGTCATATGTCCCAGCCAGTGAATTTCAAGAAAGATTTAACATTGTCAAACACATACATTTCATGCTACGTACTTAGCTCAAGAGTAACTAATGCAAATTGTAGAAAATAAATCTTTGATTATTTATACCTTGTTTAGTATTATTGTTCTTGAATCAAGAATCATGTGTATGTATGTACCGAAGAGGCACATTCAAAATAATTAGTTGTTGTATTTGAGTATGAATGTATGATCATATGCCTTTACAGACGAATGCAAAATTGTGCATTCTAGCATGCTTTTTTTTTTTTTTTTTTTTTTTTTTTTTTTTTTTTTTTTTTTCATTTTAATGTGTGCAAATAGTTCTTGTGTTGCTTATAATATACATATTTAATCACATAATCAACATGCAAAGTCTATTAAAAGTGAAAATATTGAACCGAATAAAACATATGCCAAGTGTTGTTTACAAAGTTTATGGAAAAAAGCAAATAGATATTTCCATGGAAAAAAGCAAACATATGCCAAATGCATTGTTGATTGTGTTAACATCGGGGAGATTCAACCGAATAGAGTTGGCCAGCGTATTGTCTTGCGTGCATTTTTATCAGAGGATCACATCTCATAATTGATGTAATGTTCTAAATGTATTGATATGTTCTTTGATACATATTAATTAGTATTATTGTTTGAGTTGATTATCGCATTTTCCAACCTTTTACAATTACATTTTGATATCTTCATGTTTTTATATTTAAGTGTTACATGGAATATAACCACAATATCACGACTATAAATGTTTGCCACTAGAAATTCCCGTTGCTATGCACGAGTACTCGTCTAGTTATTTATAAGTTCTGTGACCTCAAATATCATATTTTGTAATGCCATATTTTGTAAGTTCAATAACTTAAGCGAAAAAAATGAAAGTTCATAAGTTAGGTGAACTTTTTTGAAAAGTTTAGTTACATATTTATATATTAACCCTTGATTCAGGTATAGGCCCATGTAAATATGTTTCCGAGAGGATATTACTATCTGTTATGCAATTACCATTTACTAATAAGTTTTCAAAAGTCAAGTCTTTGTATAAGTTATTTTGTTAAGAAACATAACAACTTAAATTAAGATATAAATCAAGTAACATCTTAATTTAAGCGATCATAGCTTCTTTTCAGATAACATAATACTTATTTCAACTCAGCCACACACATCTACGCTGTTGTATATAAGTAACACATTACGATTAGGCATGTAGTCGTATACAACTTGACGGGTAAAGTTGCAATGGGTCACAACGGAATAAACACAAATGCAGAAGCAAAACCTTCGTTTGACCACACCTACCCAAACCCGTATGAACCTATGAGGAAGTAAACAAATAAGGCACACTAACCACAACTCTAAACAGCTCCTAACAATATAAAATCAGCCCCAAACCAGCAGGTAATAATGTAATCAAACACACAACAAGAACACCAAAGCTTTTAGCGTGGAAAACCCCAAAACGGGTAAAAACCACGTGACAACTAGTGCCGCTTAAAATCCACTACCACCAATAATAGAGCAATACAATAAGATCTTCTCTAGATACTAGAGGCATACAACAATCATCATACACTTGGAATAAAGCATCAAGATGTATGGAAACAAACTAAAGACAAAAGAGGAACAACATCACCAGAAAATCTGCCCTCTGTTCCAGCCTTAATATCTCGACTTTCAGACCACTTGAGACAAATTCAACCGTCCAAAATGTTGGCCCAGATGCTGTGAAGCTGTTGTCCAAAAATGGGGACGATCCAACGGTTCAATCTCTGGGGATCTTCAGTTTTGTGGGCTGCTGTAGGGAAAAACGAAATTCTGCACTTTACTCTCTTTTGATCTCTCTCTCTCTCTTTCTATTATTGTATCTCTTGTGTTTTTGGTTGCCAGAACTTAGTACATATAATACTCCATCCATCCAAAGTCAACAAATACCATTGACTTTAGGTTTGGGCTGATTTGGCGGGCTTTCCTCATGGGCCAAGGAAAAATACCCAACAAATCTCCCCCTTTTCCTGACTATGAGGAAGAGTTCGCCATCCCGGCGATCAAGCAACAAACCTTGAGCTTCTCCCTTGCTAACGGCTTGGTCAACATATCGAAACCATTATCATCGGTATGAATTTTATCAAGTTCAAATAAACCATCTTCAATAGCATTTCTAATCCAATGATACCTCACATCAATATGTGTTGTTCGCTTATGAAACATAAAATTCTTCGCAAGGTGAATAGCACTTTGATTATCACAAAGAACCACGTAGCGCTGTTGCTTGAAGCCAAGCTCCTGCAGAAACCTTTTCAACCACAATAGTTCTTTGCACGCTTCTGTTGCCGCCACATACTCAGCCTCTGTTGTAGACAAAGCCACACACTTTTGCAATCTAGATTGCCATGAAACAGCTCCCCCTGCAAAGGTCATCAAATATCCAGAAGTGGATTTCATGTTGTCCTTATTTCCCGCCATATCTGAGTCTGTGTAACCAACAAGCATGGGCTTCCCATTTCCAAATGTGATACCCAATTTTGAAGTACCTCGCAGATATCTAAATATCCATTTAACAGCTTCCCAATGCTTCTTACCAGGATTTGACATGAACCGACTGACAACACCAACTGCATGAGCTAAATCCGGCCTTGTACACACCATAGCATACATCAAGCTACCAACCGCTGAGGCATATGGAACTCTATCCATCTTTTTAATGTTCTTCTTGGAAGAAGGGCAATCTTTTTCAGTTAGCTTAAAGTTGGGAGTAAGAGGGGAACTCACCACTTTAGCTTTATTCATGTTGAACCTACACAACACCTTTTCAATGTATTGCTCTTGTGATATATGCAACTTCTTAGCACCCCTATCACGGAAAATCCGAATGCCAAGGATCTGTTTTGCTGGCCCCAAGTCTTTCATAGCAAAAGACTTGCTCAAATCTCGCTTCAGTTGGGCAATTCTTCCAACGTTCTTGCCTACAATCAGCATATCATCAACATATAGCAATAAGATGATGAAGTCATCATCACCAAACTTCTGAAAGAAAACACAGTGATCTGAAGAGGTCTTTTGGTAGCCTTGCTTCCCTATAACCGACTCAAACTTCTTGTACCACTGTCTCGGTGCTTGCTTCAACCCATACAAACTTTTCCGAAGTCTACACACGTAGTCTTCCTTCCCCTTAACCTGAAAACCTTCAGGCTGCTCCATGTAGATTTCTTTATCCAGATCACCATGAAGAAAAGCTGTCTTGACATCCATTTGCTCCACCTCAAGATCGAGGCTAGCCGCCAAACCAAGAACAACTCGAATAGATCCCATCTTCACGACTGGAGAGAAAATCTCATCAAAATCAATACCTCTTTTCTGACTGAAACCTTTTACCACTAATCTGGCCTTGTATCTCGGTCTAGAAGTATACTCATCATTCTTCAATTTGAAAACCCATTTGTTCTTCAAAGCTCTCTTGCCCTTAGGCAACTCTACCAGCTCAAATGTATTGTTTTTATGCAAGGAATTCATCTCATCTTGCGTGGCTTCAGACCATTCTTTCTTGTGTTAATCTTCCATAGCTTTTTCATAAGACTCGGGCTCTCCCCCATCAGTGAGTAAAACATACTCATGTGCAGAATAGCGTGTGGAAGGATGATGATCTCTAGTGGACCGTCTAACCGGAACGAATGGTGGCATAGGTACTGGTAACTCAGGATGAACGTCTTCATCTAGGTATGGTTGCTCTTGAGCATCAACATCATCAGTACCATGTTCTTCATCATTCTGAATATCATCTCCAAACTGTGCATCAAAATGTCTTGGAGGAACCGGATCTAAATCAATAGGATCATCATTATGTTGAGGAATTGTCTCCTTCTCAGCCTTCTCAACATCTTTCAAAATTTGGTCTTCGTCAAACTCTACATCTCGGCTACGAACGAGTTTCTTCTGAACTGGATCATACAACCTGTACCCAAGTTCATCTTGACCATACCCGAGGAATACACATGGCTTAGACTTCACATCAAGCTTTGATTTTTCATCTTTGGGAATATGCACAGATGCCTTGCATCCAAAGACTCGTAAATGACGGTATGAAACATCTTTGCCGCTCCAAACCCTGTCAGGAACATCAAAGCGCAAAGGAACACAAGGGGTTAGATTAATAACATGTACCGCCGTATTCAAAGCTTCACCCCAAAAAGAAGCAGGCAACCCTGCATGTGAAAGCAAGCATCTAACTCTCTCAACCAAAGTTCTATTCATCCGCTCTGCTAAGCCATTCAACTGCGGTGTCTTCGGTGGAGTCTTTTGATGCTGAATTCCATGCTCTCTACAATAAGCATCAAAGGGGCCAATGTATTCACCTCCATTGTCGCTTCGAATACATTTAAGTTTCTTCCCTGTCTGCCTCTCAACTAAAGCATGAAACTGCTTAAACACATCCAATACTTGATCTTTAGTCTTCAAGGTATACACCCAAACCTTTCTTGAGTGATCATCGATGAAAGTGACAAAATACGAACACCCACCAAGTGTTTTAGTCTTCATGGGACCACAAACATCGGAATGTACCAGATCAAGTATGTTCTCCATTCTGAAGGGAGATCGACTCTTAAAAGCAAGTCTAGTTTGCTTTCCTGCCAAACAGTGAGAACACTTCTTCAAGTTGATATCATGCACACCGGTTAACACATTCTTCTTAGAAAGAATAGACATCCCCTTTTCACTCATGTGACCAAGTCTCTTATGCCATAACTCGGTCATATCATCATTGTCTACAGCATTGACAATGCTCTTGGAGATCTTCGGATGTGTCATATATAACTTGGATTCCCTTTTCCCTCTTGCAACAATCAAGGATCCGAGAGTCACTTTCCACAAGCCATTACCAGAACTGTTGTGGTAACCATCTTCGTCAAGAAGACTTGTTGAGATAATATTGAGTCTCATATATGGGACATGTTTCACATTATGTAAAACCAATTCCATCCCTGTGTCAAACTTCAAACAAATATCTCCAATACCAGCAATCCTAGATAGCCCAGTATTACCCATCCTAACAACACCGAAATCACCTGGTGTGTAAGATGAAAAATATTCTTTTCGTGTTGCAACATGACACGTAGCACCACTGTCAAGAATCCAACTCGAATCATCATGAGCAAGGTTAACCATATCATAATCAGAACAAACAAAGAACTCATCTATGGTGGTATTTACTTCAGTACTGTCATCACCATCATCATCTTTCTTGTGTTTGTTCTTCTGGTTGTTGTAGTTTTTCTTCTTGTTCTCCTTTTTAAACTGTCTGCAAAACTTCATTGTGTGTCCCTTCTTGTGACAATGGTAGCATTCAACATCAGCAAATTTTCCTTTACTGGAACTACTGCGATGATTACCTCTGTTACTCGGACCTCTACTTTGACTTCTCCCCCGCCTTTCAGTGACCAAGACGTCTGACTGTGAAGAAGAACCTTGTGACTTTCTTCTCATTTCTTCATTCAGAATACTGCTTTAGCCAATTCCATGGTGATAACACCATCTGGTGCAGAGTTGGACAAAGATGTCCTAAAAGTCTCCCAAGTATCCGGTAAAATACCAAGAAGCCACAAGCCTTGAATCTCATCTTCAAACTTGATACCCATACCTGCAAGTTGATTTATAATACCCTGAAAAACATTTAAGTGATCAGTAATAGGAGACCCATCAGTATACTTTAATCCCATCATTTACTTGATTAAGAACAACTTGTTATTTCCAGTTTTTCGAGCATATAACTGTTCAAGTTTGTTCCAAAAAGTACGAGCATGTGTCTCCTCACAAATATGGTTCAAAACATTATCATCAACCCACTGCCTAATATACCCGCAAACCTGTCTATGCAAAATAGTCCATTCTGCATCTGTTTTGTTATCAGGTTTCTCAGAACTAAAAACAGGCAAGTAGTAGTCTTTAACATAAAGGAGATCTTCCATCTTTCCTTTCCAAACATGATAATTAGAACCATTCAAACTAACCATCCTACTTGTATTAGCTTCCATCATTCAAACAGGTTAAATCCCCAAACCAAGAACCAAGCTCTTGATACCAATTTGACGGGTAAAGTTGCAATGGGTCACAACGGAATAAACACAAATGCGGAAGCAAAACCTTCGTTTGACCACACCTACCCAAACCCGTATGAACCTATGAGGAAGTAAACAAATAAGGCACACTAACCACAACTCTAAACAACCCCTAACAATATAAAATCAGCCCCAAACCAGCAGGTAATAATGTAATCAAACACACAACAAGAACACCAAAGCTTTTAGCGTGGAAAACCCCAAAACGGGTAAAAACCACGAGACAACTAGTGCCGCTTTAAATCCACTACCACCAATAATAGAGCAATACAATAAGATCTTCTCTAGATACTAGAGGCATACAACAATCATCATACACTTGGAATAAAGCATCAAGATGTATGGAAATAAACAAAAGACAAAACAGGAACAACATCACCAGAAAATCTGCCCTCTGTTCCAGCCTTAATATCTCGACTTTCAGACCACTTGAGACAAATTTAACCGTCCAAAATGTTGGCCCAGATGCTGTGAAGCTGCTGTCCAAAAATGGGGACGATCCAACGGTTCAATCTCTGGGGATCTTCAGTTTTGTGGGCTGCTGTAGGGAAAAACGAAATTTTGCACTTTACTCTCTTTTGATCTCTCTCTCTCTCTTTCTATTATTGTATCTTTTGTGTTTTTGGCTGCCAGAACTTAGTACATATAATACTCCATCCATCCAAAGTCAACAAATACCATTGACTTTAGGTTTGGGTTGATTTGGTGGGATTTCCTCATGGGCCAAGGAAAAATACCCAACACAACTAAGCGTTTTTGTCCTTTTGCACAACATTAATGAAAACTCACCACATTATTGTGTCGAACGCATGCAAGTATCCCAACCTCAACCCCAAATTTCATTTCAACTATAGTGAGCCTCTCTACCACAATCTGTAAACACGGAAAAAAATTACTTAGAAGGCGTTTAAATATGCATTTTGTAAGTTATGACGCAATTTTAGATAATCCTACTATCTCGGATGATCAACCGTTACTATCCCTCCTTCACAAATTATTGTAACATAATGCAATTCCTTCGGTGAAAATATTCTCCATGGCAATCTTCTCTTCTCGCTCCTTTTCTTGATAGTGACCCAATTGATGGGATTTGGTATTGATACTTATGTGATTATTGATATCAGTGAGATTTATATTCAAATGATTCAAACTTTTATAGAATTGTAAGTCAAAAACTAATTAGCACAACTGCACAAGTTTGAAATGAGTAAAAA
Source organism: Artemisia argyi (assembly GCA_030686995.1). Classification (NCBI taxonomy): domain Eukaryota; kingdom Viridiplantae; phylum Streptophyta; class Magnoliopsida; order Asterales; family Asteraceae; genus Artemisia; species Artemisia argyi. The sequence goes on from CM060691.1 coordinate 162,781,018, forward strand.
CATGTGAAAATAAAAAATCAAACATAATATTTTCATGTAACTCATCAACTGAGAGGTTCTGGTCCAAGTGGTGACAATGTTTGTGTGCGTCTTTGCCTTTAAAAAAGTAGTATTTCATGAATGGAGCTCATCTTATGCAACCAAAGATGGATCAGAATTAACATAAGATAGTGATTAGAAATTTGCTTACAGTTTTCAAGCCCATTTTGAATAGCTTATTTTCTTCTTTGCAATTTAATAATTTACATCATTTTGTATTTGCAAATATTATGTTTTGATTTGCACACTCATATGTACAACCAGTTAAAACATTGAATATTCACAGTACAATAGTCTAATGCACATGATTGAGTGTTACAATAAAAAAATGGAGTGTGCAAATCATTTCCATTTTGTAAAATTGATGTTTTTAGTTAACCGGTTGAATTTGAACATTTATGTAAGTATTGTTTTAACTGTGTGCAAATGTTGAATTTCTGATTCTTTTAACCATATGAAATTATACCATATACGACATTTTGTCGTAATGGTGCCGACTTTACAATGCTCGTTCGCAACAAAAACACAACACTACTAATTTATGCGACATAACCTACACATACGACATGTTCAACTATCGTTCGCAACAAAAACACAACACTACTAATTTATGCGACATAACCTACACACACGACATGTTCAATGATCTTCTGCCATTTCGCGAAGAATTGACACATATACAAAAATAGCTGTAGGTTTCAAAAGTTAACACTTTGTATAAATTATCGAGTTTGATCTAACAACTTAAAGTAATGAGATATCTTCATTCAAGCTGCAGAGCAAAGTACGATAACATCATACTTATTTCAACTGTAAAGGCCACATCTTGACCGTTGTATATAAGTCACCACCATTTCATGTCTTTAACCTATGTGGGACAAGGTATGTTTGTTATTCGAAAACTTGGTCCCAAACATATATCTATACTACTATATAATGTATTTGGGACTTTTCTAATAACTTTTTAAGACTTTTTTCTTACTTCTAACAACCCAAACAATTTATAACAACCACTTTCCACCACCCACCTCCCTCCTCTTCACTACCAAAAGAATCAAACCCCCCCAACTATATGAATATATGAATGAAGTTATGGTTGGTTTATATTTTGACTTTTGAGTACTATATGGTATCCGCCCTCGCATCGCGCGGGCACCCTTTTAGTTATTATAATAACTCATGCATTTGTATCCTAAATTATACCAACTATGTTTTCTTTACCAACTGTATATCATAAAGGATTTGTATAAACATACAAAACTTAAGATATAACATATTATACAAGTTAACAACCATCCTATCATATTAACTTTTTTATTTATTTTTATCTAATATATACTACTAGTTTACTAATTCATAAGATGCTGGTTAACATAATAATTATCTCTTAAAACATACGTGTACATTATAGTAATTTACAGTTTACAATAATAGTACAACCATGCATCACTACTTACTCAAATATAATACGACTTTTGATTATATAAAATGCATAACTAAGTACATTACTAACTGAACTATGCCTAAACTATAGCTAACTGCACTGTTTGCTATCAACTTTGTAGCCCGGATGGGTTCACCTTCATTCGATGAGACAATGTGTTGAACCATTTGAGCCGGACCTGGTTTCGGCATGTCACAGTGACCAATATCCGAATCTGATAACAAGCCCAAATCGTCTCCTAACCCGTTTCGACCGTCGTAACATAGTCCTAAGTTATTTTGAAGCTTCAACTTTTTTCTCATTTTCCAAATCATTTCTTTGCCAAATGGAATTGGGCCGATCAATTCGTTATCGTTAAGCCTTAACTCACTTAGTCCATTTAGATTTCGGTAACTTGTTGGTATCGACCCATTTAAACGGTTCCTATCGAGATGGAGGATACGTAAGTTAGGTAATCGGGCTATTGATTCGGGTATAGGCCCATGTAAATATGTATCCGAGAGAATAAGGATCATCAAGTTTTTTAGGTTGTCGAATGCGGTGTTTGGGATCATTGAGCCCATTGGATTGCCATTGAGAATTAGTGCTTGAAGGGAGTCCAAGCCTTTTAGGCCCAACGGAAGTGGGCCTGAGAGACTATTGTAGCTCAAATCCATCAATATTAGACTCGTCAACCCATTGATGGAATCGGGTATTTGGCCCGAGAGTCTGTTGCGACTTATATCCATTTTCATTAGCGAAATGCAATTTCCAATGGTAGTCGGAATTGAGCCTGTTAGGTGGTTTTGGTTGAGGTCGAGTATAGTGAGTTGAGGAAAATTGAGACTCGGGATCGAACCGGTTAATTTGTTGCTACTCAAATCTAACGACTTTAAACCCGTAAACCGGTTTAAAAAAATAGGTATTGAACCATTGAGATTGTTTTTGTGAAGATCAAGAACTCTTAAACCGGTTAGATTACCTAGTCCAATAGGAATTGGGCCAACATGCCCATTTTCTCTAAGAACAAGTGTTTGCAAAGTAGGGCCCAATTGGCCCAAAAACGTAGGAATGGGTTGAGGCTTGTCACTAAAACACCGGTAAAAAAACAAGGTACGAAGGTGTGGTAATTTAGTGATGGAATGTGAAATATAGGACCGTGTCGGGTCACACGTAGGAAAAGCCGTGTCATCCGACAACGCCCCGAAAGATAAAGAAACAACGTGGAAAACATTATTTTTGTCGGGCATGCACTCGATACCATGCCAACGACCCCTACAAACATCAGGGATTTCAGTGGCCCATTCGTTACCCGTAGCTTTCATGATGTCGTAAACCGCTTGTTGCTCTTCTGGGTCGGTTTTAGCCCCGTTGTTGTTACCCGAGAAGCCCGTTTGAGGGGCATCTACGAGCGCAGAGGGGACCCCCGAATCGGACATAATAACTGTAAACGAGAGGCATGCTGGAATGAGCAATATGGTAGTTAGGATGGATAAAAAGATAGTCATTTTGTGATATAAGAATTTTAGTGACATCGAATGGTTTATAGTATTTGAATTTGAAAGAGTAATAAAGGGTGTCACGAGGAAATGAGGATGTGAAATAAATGTGGGGTGCATCAGTAAATGTAATTCACGAGTAGTTCACTTTGGTTTTCAATGTTTGTAAGTTGTGGGGTTTGGCTATTTAATGGACATATTCTGTTATTTAGGCTTCGGTTCTGGTTCTTGCATATAGTAAACCCGAGACCAGTCTACACTGTACACCTAGCCCAGTTACATCCTGGAAAGCCCGACTATAGAAGACCTAGACCAATCCTAGGTTCTATTATGGTTTCGAAGTCCAGTTAAAACTCAAGTCTTTCCAAAGACTTGTAAAGCATGACTTGATATGATTAACAGTAAACCTAACAAGAGCGATTCAAGGACCGAACCACCAAGTCACCTTAAAGAGCCTATTATCAGTTCAAAGTCTAGTAAAAATGCAAGTTTTACAAAAGAGTTATCACCGGTTAAAAGTGCGTCTAACTGCAAAACATAAATTTATCTAAACCACCAAGTCACCTAATGAGCCTAATTATCAGCTAATCAATAGTGCTAGCCACGGTGCAATCTTGTGAATTTTGGCGGCCATGTATCATACAAACATATTAAGGCTAATCAATTTTTGGTTGGGCACATTCAAAACATATTTGAAAGGTCACAAATAGAGTTAACATTGCAAATGCATAATTATAGTAGGGTCGGGATATCCCCGCCCTTCGAACCAGACATGAGGTTCTCTCCTCATCCGGCTCTCTGCAAGGGAATCTCCACTCACTGCTTCCCCTAATATCCCGCCTTACCACATCATGGGGGTTTACAGGAGATCCTAGAGGCTCGCTCGGAAAGGTTGCTATACCTTCCCTTTTGACTTAACTCTACTCTACTAGTTACTAGACTCAGTATAGTAGTCCGTCCGACTGCTCTTGCTGAAATCATTACTCTTCATTCTCTCGTGTATTTCACATTGACAAATTCCGTTACCTAAAATTTTTTAGCCTACAACAATAAATTGAATAAGTTTCACTTTTCTTTCAAAAAAAAAAAAATAGATAAATAAATAAATAAATTAAGTTTCACTTGAAAAATGAAATTATTGATTAATCTCCAAATTTCATACCATGTTAATTTAATGCATGATAATAATCTTGGAGTAGTCTACTCGACAAATATGGAATTGCGTTTCGGTGATGTATGTCACAAATTGATGGCTCGTGGCAACATGTATTGCTCCACAAGTTTACATGATTGATTAAACATTACACATGTAAACTACTGACTTTAGTCCCTTTATATAGTATCAAACACAACAACGTGGGCACATATGCAAAAGCTAAGACAAATATGTGTTGAGTCACCTCGAGGCGTAAAGATCAATCCATTGTTTCGGTCAATATCTAGATATAGTTATAACCGATGTTTTAAAAACCGGGTCTTGAATAGACCCGGCCGAGTTATCGAGTCACCAGATTATCAGTTTAATCGGTTCGATCGTTGGGTCAACTTAGTTTTCTGATATTGCAATATTTCGGCTCATTTAACACTTATAAAACCTTTAATTTTTAATACCAAATATACATAAAACCTAAAACGTTTAATATCATTCACATTATAGGTTTATACAACGCAAAACACATACAATTCAACGACGATACAAGTTTTAAATTTAAAAACAACATCATTCATCATCATGTTCAATCTAATCTTATCATATACATTTTCTAAAATACTAGCAGTGTCCCGCGCGATGCAGCTGCGGGCACCCTGTAATTTAATTTTTTCGGCTAATAATTTATTTAATTTGTATGTTTTTTAGCAATAGTTTTACTGATTAGTTTTTTATAGCAAAAGTTTGATAAAATTTTGCTTAGTTTGTATTATTATTATTATTATTATTATTATTATTATTATTATTATTATTATTATTATTATTATTATTATTATTATTATTATTATTATTATTTTAGTAGTTTGCTTGGTTTGTACAATATGTGAACATATTTTAGTTTACTATGTTCTTTTTGACAATAAATTTACGGATATCAAAAATTTTGTTTAGCTCGTGTCCGTTCGGGCTCGAGCCTGTTGGCTCGTGTCTGTTCGGGCTCGAGCCCGTTTGACCCGTGCTCGTTCGGGCTCGAGCCCATTGCCCATTTGGGCTTGAATATTTGTATAATATGCTTTATTATTTGTATTAGTGACATTTAATGCAGGAATTGTGTTTAAGTTGGTTGTACAATATGCTTAATAATTTGTATTTCGTATGTAAGGGGTGTTTTAATAAGTGCATTAATTGTATTTATTGACCAACTAATTAATTGTACTTAATGTACATAATGATTTATTTATTGTATTTAATGTTAGTATTAATTGTATGCTGGAATTAAATATGAGGGGAATTTCTATAAGTAGCATTTGTGTTTGAATCACTTGTACTTTAAGCTTATTAACTTGTAAGGCTTAATTTTAAGTATTATAATATTAGAAGGCCTTCCTCCATTATAATATAGTATGATAAAGAAAACATCAAACACGGCCAATCTTTGTGCACTGGGTTGATTCGGGTCATATGATACTCGGTGGGTCAAACATTCTCAAGCCTCAAATCTGTTCATTTTGACCTTTTTCGACCAAAAATGGTTCAACCGGATGGGCCGGTTGAATCTGGTTTCAAAACACTGGTTATATGGTAAGAAGTAATTTTGTTTTCGTAGCATCAAATGTTATCTTGTGAGTAGTGGTTTATTTTACTGTTTAAAGAATATAAAGTGTCTTGTTATGTAAACTTTTTAACCTATGTAACGGGCTGAGATATGGGTAGATATGGGAATTCACCCATATCATTTGTATTTAAACGTTTTTTTGGAGTAATATATTTACCGGGTCTTTTAACTTTTTATCCAAAAAGAAAGTGTATGTGTTAATAATAGATTAACAATTTTCGTTTGTACAATCACTAGCTAGTGTTTATCTATTTGGCGTTATGTTTATTTTGTTATAATTATTTATACATTTCTTATTTTAGGTTACGCTTTTGACGATTTCCTAATAGACACATGATCAGATAGCTTGTTTTAGGGTGTAGCTAGACGCATTAAGTCGAGCGTAGAAAATATTTTTTTTTTTGAACGGCAGTTAAAAATTTTATTAAAAAATGCTAGTAAGAAGCTAGCAAGTACAAGACACACGCAAAACGATCCAACAAACAAAAGAAAGCAAGGAACAAAATAAGTCTAACGATACAAGACAAACACGCAATATACCGACAGCTACTACAATCAAAACGGAGATCCCAACGCGACGCCAAAACAAAGACCTCCCATTGACAAAGCCGAACACCCGCTGCATCAAACCACAAATGCAAAGGGATCTAACCGACATCCTTTGTTCGTCTCTTTAACGCATTTTGTAGAAGAATAGTTTCTTTAACGTTGCCATAATAACTCCAAATCTTAAGATCGCTAGGAAAATAGTCTTTCCACTTATGTAATTGCGCAAGGGAGAACGACCCTTGAACATTCCCATCGGGGTCTCTATAGCTCCAGCGTTTTTCACAATCTAGCTCGTCGGTAATTAGAGGACCAACATAATCAAGCCACGTAGAACAAGACTCTTCAGCAAGGTTTATATCAGTACCCGAGGGCGTATCTGTAGACACAATGCTAGAATCATTTACAGCAGCTTTAACTGGCCTAACCCGACACTTATCTTCAATATCTTTTTCATCATCATTGTCCAATTTCTTTTCCATACAATCCTTGACACACCCATCATCATTCAAGACCGATTCACCATTGATCTCTCCTTCTTCAAAGGAGTCCACATGATCACTATCCACCCCACGAACATCCACCTCTCGCATAAGTCGATTAGTTGATGACATTTCACTAGATGAATCAGAATCATTGTTATCATCTTTAGACGAATCCGAATCACAATTACCAACATCCGAGCGTAGAAAATATTGTTCATTATTTCTTAAAAGAGAAAGAAAAATAAAATGGGTGGTTTGTGTTTCATTGATACCTTATTTTGTGTAAAAAAACTCGTCAGTTAAATGATTGTTAGTTCAAGTCTTACTTATTAATTATTACTCGTGAAACATATTTGTTATGTATATATGTAAAATTGTTAGTTGTCATTTAAAAAATAAAATGGAAAAAAAAAAAAAAAAAAAAAAAAAAAAAAAAAAAAAAATTGACATCACAAATTGACAAATGTATGTTACACTTTTGACAATTTTAACGAATGATCTACGTGGTAGCTTGTTTTAGGCCCCTCGCTAGACGCTTTTAAGTCGAGCATGAAATATGATGACCATTATTCACTTTTTTCTTAAAGGTAATGCACATATATGAAGACGTGACATTAAACGCATAAAGTGCCATCGCTCAAGTCATTGCCATTGTTTTTGTATCAGGTCAACTTCTTCCCTTTATATCTTTTTTAGTTTTTTACTCACATACCTAAAAACACCATCAATCATCACTCAATCACTCATGCCAGAAACACATTTTTTGACTCATAATTTTATTTTATTTTTCATTTTTTCAAACCAACTAATTTTTCATTTACTAAAGTTAAAAATACTTTATATATAAATATCTTGCACAAAGATATAAAAATTACATTAAGTTTCGATTAAATTTGAACTTTGTTCGCTAATTTATATATAAATTTCATAGTTTAGAATTAAAAACTCAATATCCATAAAAGATTTAAAAAGGAAATAAAACACAACCTAGTTCATCTTCTTCATCCTATTTCACACACAGATAGACACAGACACAAACGCATGAGCGCGCGCGCACGCACACACACACTCTTAAAAACACAACACAAACACAAACCCAACACACATACCCATTTTTAATGATAAAAAAAGGGAAAATCGTTTTGGCTCAAGCCAATGTCTTAACATCGCTGATGGTGTTGTCCCCTCTCAGTACCCTGGCACCGTCATAGCGTGTGCACGCGTAGGATTGGCGCCATGTAAAAGTGATGGTACCTGTGCTCTAAGAGCACCAAGTGTCATGGCTCAAGTCATGACCATTATTTTAGTGTCACGTCATGTCATGTTATTTTTTTCCTCTTTCACATCCTTTTTCACTCACACACACCAAAAAACACTCTTTCTTATCACTCAAGCCTAAACACAACTTTATTGAGCTAAATTAAATACTTTTAGCATGGAAACCATAGCAACAAGTATGTTTTAGCATACAGCACCAAGTAAAATATGTTTTAGCATAGCGGTAGATCTCTTAAATTTTAGAGTGCTAGGTGCAGTGAGAGTTATCTGTCAAGTTATACGCGCATCGTATCTGCTTTTACCCTATAACATTCTTATACAACAAAATCTCAAAAACACCCTCCCTGTATAACCCAAGTTATAGATATACGTGGGTCCTAATTTTTCCTTTCTTTTTTTCTTTTCTTGTATTATTATTTCACTTTCTTTAAAACAAGCACATTTCATTAAAATAATTAAATAATATCAAAATACAAAAACATAAAAGAAGAAAACAAATCGCAATTCATATAAAACTTACAGTTTATAAACAAAAGAAATCAAAATACCAAAACCTTCAAACTTAAGAGACCTAAACGGTAAATTTTGCAAATATATATATATATATATATATATATATATATATATATATATATATATATATATATATATATGGTAAAGATCAAATAAAAAGACAAATTTTCGTAAAAAGAATAAAAATAATTTTTTTTTTAAAGTTCTCAAAAAATTCCAAAAAAAAAAAAATTCATAAGATCGGGTATGTTGGTGCATGAAAAAGTTATAAAGGAAGTTTATCTAAAAGTGGATACTTTATCCGGAAAAAAAATATAAAAAAAAAATACGTTTGTACATTTAATAGTTTTTTTGTGCATCAAAAATTCATTTTTGGACCCAACTTCTTTTGACTTTTTTTTATCAAAATAACATTGTGCATCTAACTAAACCAAGTTGAAAATTTTGTGCATTAAAATTTTTTTTGCGCATTAAAATTCGTTTTTTGTGCATTAAAAAAAACTTATAAAAACTCAAAATTAGAAAATCTTCTTTCACAAAAGTTTGATGCACCAACATACCCGATCTTGTGGAATTTTTTTGGAATTTTTCGAGAACTTTTTTTAAAAAAATTGTTTTTATTCTTTTTACGGATATGTGTCTTTTTATTTTAACTTTACCCTACACACACACACACACACACACACACACACACACACACACACACATATAGATTCTTGTTCATGTGGTGTACACCTTTAAAGTAGGTTATAATAGGCACCAATAAACAAATGACATGTGTCTTTTTTATTTAAAAGAAATTGTTAATTAATTTTAATATACTTAAGGGTACTATAGTAATTTATATTTTAACATGTTCTGATATGGTTTGATCGATCTTCCCACTTTTTCAGCTCAATATTGCTCTTCCCACTTTTTCAGCTCAATCCAGACTAATTCTTCCTGAAATTTAGTTACCATACGTTACACAATTGAGACTGATTCCTCATATCCCAAAATTATGGGTTTTATCCACACTCAAAAGAGATTTCGATTTCATAAAACACACACTAATATTATCAGAAGTTTTTTGAATTATAAGCAATACGTCGTCTTCCTTTGAAGGTATGATTTACTTTATTTATTACTGGTTTTGATTTATTTTTGTTTGATTTATTCAATTATTATCTAAGGATTTTTGTTATTTGTGCCTATTAATATTATCCAATAATTTTGTTATTGGGTTTGATTTATACTGTTATTGTTGCCTATTAAGATTATCCAAGAAATTTGTGATCATGTATATAGAATGATGATGTATTTAATTATTGGAATTCACCCATTAGCATGTTATTGTATTTAGTGGGTGTTTGTTTAAGTTTATATGTGGTGGAAGAGATCAATTTTGTTTCTGTTTATATTTCATATATGATCCACTTTTTTGGCTTATTTGTGAATGATATTGTGGCCGAGACCATATCATCTAATAAGCCCACATATAAGCTTAACCAAACACCTCAAGCAGAACATATATTGGTCACATTAACACCATCTAGGAAAACCCAATGTATCTCTAAGAAGGCAATTACTATCTTTAATTAACGTACACACAACCTTTCATGGGTGATAATCATAGGTCTAAAGATAAAAGCTGCAAACAGAAAGCCTTGTGGCATACTGGCATCTAGCCCGACATCGAGGATGCATATTTATTGGTTTAGGCGAACTCAATGTTAGTCAATAACAAACACATGCCTCATGACTGATGAGATAGATGACTAAAATTATCCAACATAATGTAGGATTTCACTGATGATATAGATCACTGATATCTTCCAACATAAGGTAGGAGTAAAAACTATCACATTGTCTCACAACTGATGAGATAAAACTAAATGGTATCAATGCATACCAAACTTCTTTTTTCTGGTAAAGAATAAAAATGGCAGTGTGCGACATATGCAAGGAGTTAACTAAACTTTGGATATATGTTACTATCTAGCACTGATTTTCTCCCTGTCAATTGGATTTAGACCCTCTAAATCATGCTTGCCTGCTAAACAAGTGCTCCAAAATTCTCTAGTGGTTGCTCCTCGTACCTCATAACCTGATGCACCCATGTTCACCGTTTTTCATGTGTGCAAAGAAAACTTTGTACAACCCTAATTTTTTTGAATTCACACATTAGTATGATGATGTATAACATAATTTTAACAATGTTTCTTTATGATATTATGTGAGCCATCAACTCCCCAATCAACTAATAATGTGCAAGCAACTGTTATTGGTGATGATCAAATTGTCCCACAAGTTGGGAGTTACCAACCAACACCCGAAGGAAGCAAGTTTTGGATTCCGGATGCTAATAACAAACCTGTTGAGGGTACTGAGTTTGACACAATTGATATGGCTCTTATATTTTATAAAGATTATGCAAGGGAAGGTGGGTTTGAAGTTAGAAGAGGTGGTAAAAAAACAAAAAAAAATGAAGATCCTACTTTGAAGTATTTTGTTTGTGCTAGGGAAGGGGTAAAACCCTCAGCAAACAAAATAAACGAAGATCCTACTTTAAAGAACAATAATTTACAAAATGATGAATCACAAACGAAGGTGATAAAAAGGAGAAAACGTGCATCGCAGCGATGTGGATGTCTAGCAAGGCTCCGTATTGGAAGGACCCCGGAAAATAAGTGGGTAGTTTACCAGTTTTTTTAGAAACATAATCATAGGTTGGTCTGTGAAGAAGATTACATGTATCTTAAGGTTAACCGTAAGCTTACTTTCCCGCAGCAAAATTTGTTGTATCACCTATCCACCGCTAATCTAGGTCCAACACGAACATGGAAGGTATTTAAAGAGATGTATGGGGGTTTTGAGAACATTGGTGTGACTGATGTTGAATGCAGGAATTACAAACGTGGTTTGAACAATTTTATCGGTGAGCGCGATGCACAGATGGTTGTTGAGAAGCTGTTGAGTCGGCAAGAGTTTTTTGACAATTTTTTCGTCGAATTCAAAAAAAACAAAGCTGATAAAACCTTGGTAGGATTGTTCTGGGCCGATGAGCAAGCGAAGCAGTACTATGATACTTTTGGCGATGTTGTGTCATTTGCTGCAACCTTTCGATCAAACAAGTATATGTTCTTTCAATTTTTTTTTATTTTTCCAATTAATTTTAAATATGTTATACTTGTATATATTTATTCATAATTAGTATCGCACATTATTATACAGTTTAACAATCCAAATTTACATGTTAATGTAGGTACAATATGATATTGGTTCCTTTTACGGGCATAGATAATCATAACCGGTGCATTCTTTTTGGAGCTGCTTTATTAGCTAGTGAATCTGCCAAGAAGTATACCTGGTTGTTGAAACGTTTCAAGAAAATTTTTGGAACGGCACCAAAGGTGGTTGTGACTGACCAAGACCCTGCTATGAAGATAGCAATCGAAAAGATTTTCCCTGATTCAAGACATCGCCTATGCATGTGGCACATTATGCAAAAGTTAACTGGAAAGGTATTTATTATATTCTGATTTCTATTGCTTTTTCCAGTTTACTTTTCAATGACAAGTGTATAATAATTTTTTTTAATATCCAATGAAGGTTGGCCCTACTATATGTAGCGACATAGATTTCAAAAAACGTTTGTGTGATATAGTTTGGACGGATAAAATTGATCCTGAGGTTTTTGAGGCCGAATGGGCATCTATCATGGAAGACTTTAGTTTGAATGAACACAAATGGTTGAGTGATATGTTTGATATGCGTGATAAGTGGATACCTTCTTACTTTCATCATGAACCGATGTCTGGCCTCATGCGTACGACATCTCGTTCGGAGAGTGAAAACCATTTTCTTGGTCAGCTCACTAATCCGGACTTGACTTTGATTGAATTTCTAAGCCATTATGATACCGCAGTTGATTCACAACGATTCAATTATAACAAGAATACACATAAGTCCAATTAAACTACCCCGGACCTCAAAACTCATCTCCAAATTGAAAAGGATGCCGCCAAGTTGTACACAAACACTCTTTTTTACGATGTTCAGGATGAGATTTGGGCTTCGCTTTTTCATTGTTGCTCACTAAGTGTACAAGAATCAGGAACATTTTCTACATTTGTTATTCGTGACACAGAAGCGGATAACAAAATAAATGGTTCGAAAGTTAAAGTCACAGTTAATCTCAAATATGAGGTAATAGTTATTGTCAATATGTGTTATATTTTTAATTATTCTGATATATATATATATGTAATATAGTTATTTTATTCAGTGTTGAACCCTTTCTTAATTCTTTCAACAGGTCAAGTATACACCGTCTGATTGTTCAGTCCAATGTAGTTGCTTAAGGTACGAGTGTTTTGGTCTTTTGTGTCGCCATATATTTTACGTGCTGCGTTTGTCCAAGGTTGAGCACTTCCCCACACAATACTTGCAAAGTAGATGGTCAAAGAATCCCATTATCACTAGATCTGTCAGAAACAGTCAAGATGGTGCAAATGCGTCCAAATCAGAATGTGATTTAGATTCTGTTCTTAGGGAAATTTATAGCAATGTTGAACAATCTGTTAATCATTTGGTGGGTGACTGAAAAGCTGCAATTATATAAGGACGCGCAAACTACTTTGAAGGAGAAAGCTAAAATTGATGTCCCCAACCCTGCTAAGATGAATACAAATGAAGTTTACGCAGCAACTCTTGGTGTAACCGAACCAAAAAAAATTGATATTTTACCCCCTACGGACATTAACACCAAAGGTAATAGACTCCGTACCAGGCATAAATCAAAGAGTAAGATTGCTATGAAGATATCAGACAAGCCGAAGAGGTTGTGCAACACTTGTGGAAAATACTCACATCATGATTCAAGGAATTGCCCCACAAAGAAGCAGGGATTACGAGACGATGACGTGCCTGAAGTGGACCAATACGATGATGAAGACATGGATTTTGACTATAGTGATTAGTTTCGTCTTTTTTTAATGTCTCAAAAACATGTACCAGATTGAATTTCCATTTTCTCATTTACATTTAAGTTTTGTCATTTTCTTTATGATGTACTGGTAAACAAATTGTTTTGGAATTGTTTTGCGATTGATTTATCTTTTTTGAAATTTTGTTTAAATCTTACTGTTTTGGATTATTTATTGGGAGTGTTTTAAATGTTTCATACCATGTTATATTGTATTTTTACTTTATTATCAGTTGCATGTGGTTAAAAGTTTGTTTTGTATCTTACACTACAGGTATACTTGTGATTTTCAGGTCATCGGAAGCTATTAAGTTGCTTAACTGTCTCAGTTACAAAGTGGATGGGTGTGAAATTTAGTACCATCGAGGGGCAGATGGCTCATGTCCTTAAATTCCAAGCATGTGCTTCATTCCTTGTGGTGTGTTGTCGTTTGTCAATCTCACTTGGGATTGGGGTATGTGTTTTGGGGATATTGTCTTTGTGTTCCCTTTGTGTATTAGATGTATTGATACTGTTCATGTGGCCTTGGTTTATGTTGTCTGCAGATTCTATGTTCAACATGTGTTTGCTGTAGTGGATGCAAAATGCAAGTTGGTGGTTTTATATATGGACCTGCAAATCGCAATTAGTATACAACTATACATCAAGAATAGTTTTTTTGTTGCTTGTGTCTGTTTGTATCAAAAGTGTGTGTTGGTATTATGTAGGCCTTTATTTTAAGTTTGTAATAGATTGTAGGTCAAAACCTGTGAGGGTGCTTGTGTCAGTTAGCTGTTATGCTTAAGTTTTAGTTTGCTCATTGTTGGTCTTTCGTGTATTTTCTTTTGAACTCTTGGGTCCCTTTCTCCTTTTAATTTTCTTGATTAAATGGGGCGGGATGCCATTTCTTTGTATCTTGTTTTCTCTATATTATTGTTGCCTTTCTAAAACAAAGTTTGACCTTTGTGTTGCTATTGCCTGCACAAGTTTACTTTATTTTCCTATTACCTGGACATCGACATTTTGCAACACATTATTATCATTTTAAGACAAACTCTAAAATTTAAAAACATCATACACAAACTTTATAGAAATCTTGCATCACATTTAACATCATCACATTAACACCCATAACGGTTTATCCAAAATTATGTATCGGATGTCTTAAATAAACATAAATAACTTTCAAATTAAAATAAGATAGTCATTAACCATACACGAGTCTTGTCCATACTAACGATATGGAAAACCAAAATAATATTCATGGTACTTTATTAAAGCAAAGCAGTCAACCTAGATATCAATCTAGAAACTGTTTAGCACGCCTTTTGATGTTCTTAAACGACTCCGCCTCTAACCGTTTCTTTTCTTCATCCGGTAATATTCTGAAGCTATGTGTCTCTATCTCAAATTCTTTTTTAGCATTGTTGCAGTCTGCAAGAAGGATCTTTACAGCATACTTGCGACGCAGGTCACTGATACGTGGGAATCGCACCAGGCTTTACCTCTCAAGGGATCTTGAGAAGCTTACAACCCCCACCAGGCAGTGTACCTGATCGTTGTAGTATAGTATAGTGACAAGTACCGGGGGATTGATCGTTCAGCTAGGAATAGTGTCGCTAGGATTAGAAAACCTAAATACTAGTTCTAAAGGTGAAGGAAGATTATTTTTGTATTTTTATATTTTTTTTAGAAAGCAATTTAAAATCTCGGGTTTGAAGGATTTGGGCGGAATTAGTTGCTATTCAACTAACCCAATACTAAGATGCAATCAAAATAAAATACTAAAAATGAAAATAAACTAATTTATACCAAAGTTGTGAGCAGTAATTGGAGAAAATGTGTTTACTTAGATTTCACTACTCCCTAGACATCTTTTACACGTTAATTACTTGTTATAATTGCATGGATGACGGATCGTATTCCTTAATACCATTCATGGGGTGGCACACTTAACTCCCCAATTCTATGAGCTCTTATCTCCTCCTACACCATGCCCAGCAGAACTATAGGGATTGTAAACAGTGGCTCATGCATTAAATACAACCAATAAAGACCTAGTGCGCGTCGGTTCATGTTTCTTAAGACGTTCAAGCATGTTACCAATTGGAGATCTGCCAGTTTTCTTAAGCCTAACATATAAATCATTCATCCAAGACAAAAATAAACAAGTAATCAACACATAATCAACATCTAGGTTTCATTAGATCTAAGCAAACACAAGATAGATATAGCCTAGCATGATGGAATTAAGACAAGAACAAGATATAGACAACCAACACATATACATATTGATTGAATTAAAGGAACACTTATCTTGATTACACATGCAAGGTATCAAGCGGTTGGAACCCTTGAAAAACCTGTAAAGTTACACCAAAATCGTACTTAGGATTTCTCCCAAAACTTCTCTCTTAAATGTGAAAAATTAGAAATCTATATATAGGAAAAGGGGTCTGACGGCGTCAAGACAAATCTTGTGACGCCGTCACCTCGCCGCCAAAACTATTCTCGGACTGCCTTGATCTACATTTGACGCCGTCAAGACTTAATCATTTTCAGGCCGTCATGACTTTTACTCTTGACGCCTTACCTTCAGGACGCCGTCAAATCTCTACTGGACCGTCATGGAATTTTGCTCTTGACGCTGTAAAGGAGTTGTTCTTGACGCCGTCACCTACTGTTCCCAGCATGGAAAATTAAGACTTTGGCGTTTTCTTCACTTTTATGCTCCAAAAACGTCCAAATTGCTTCTTTTTCCAGATTTCACTCCTAAAGTACCTAAAATCACAAAAGGAATGATTTAGGGCAATATTTGATCAAATAAATTCGAATTCGGGCTTAAATGACCCCCTAAAAACGGATCATTTTTCGCCTCATCATATACCCTTACACTTGAGATTTGCTTGTCCTCAAGCAAATGCGCTTTTATTCTACTCAAAATACAAGTTAGGGGTCATTTAACACTAATATAAAAGTAATTGCAACAAATAATCGTTCCACTAAAGACCAATAGACAAGCACGGAGGTCATACACAAGCACCTCACAAATAGTGTTTAGATACTCACATCTCTCGGGTGTAATAAAGTGTAAATTACAAAATGAAAACGGAAGATATCTCTCACTACCTGTCATAGAAAAATAGATTACTATAGGCTTGGGAAAGGATCAGCACCTAGGATAAACTATCAAAGAGGTCTTTTAAAGGGTTGTAACGTTAGGTGTAGGGATATGAAATACACGGTTTTGTTGGATAAAGGAAGTTTTACTGGTGGCGAGTTAACAATCTTGGTTAATTACATGTACAATGTGGCGTTGCTAAGCCAAGACTAGACTCGACTTAAGCTAATAAATGAAAAATAACAAAAACATAAAATGAACATAGAATGAAAAGGGATGGTAGTCCGTTTTTTTTTTTTTTTTTTTTTTTTTTTTTTTTTTTTTTTTTTTGCATACACTCTTACCCTACCATCCAAAATAATACATCATAGGGAATGAGAATTCCCCTTACACTTAAATCTTTACATACTTTACAATTAACTAAACTAATGACTCGAATTAAGAAAATCAACACACTTGGAGCACTTTTAAGATTAACGCACATATGGGGGTAATATTATTATGTTCTTCCCCATTACTCCATAAATAAGTACTTTACCCATGAGTCCCAATCGTCCCAAAACAATATGTACAAGGATATGACTCGACTTAGCAACCATGTAATCAATTAGAAAGTTAACTTAGGGTTTAACAAATAACAATAATGCACTAAAAATGAGCGCGTACACGGAAGGCTAAGGCGATTTGGTTGTACATTTAAGTGGGGTGTAACAAATTCTTCCTTTAAGTAAGATGCTTAAAGTTAGAAACGAAAAGATGGGCTCGGAGGGGTGTACTAGGGGTTTCGTGTACTAAAAATGAGTACAACGCTAAGGGTGTGGGAAAAATTAGTTGACTTAACTAGCCAAGTAATATGACTTAAATGGTCAAGTAATCATAATACGGGTTTAACACAAGGGTGATCCTAATGTCTCTTATCATGTAGTAAATCCTTCTATACGAATGTAGTCTCACTAGCGGTCTCGGGATGCATCACTAACGCAAGTTCTAGAATCTAAATGCTACCGGTACACTCATAAGCACTAATAGTAAATGCTTTTCCTAGCAAATCTAAAGGCGAACCTCACATATTTGGGTGGAAAATTTTTCTGAATATACGGTTATGTGCTAGTCATATAATCTCCTATCCATGATACGCTTGCTATGGCTAAAGTTTCACTCCTAAATGTTGTAAAAAATTTTAAATTTGGCGCTAAAATTGCACTAACAAGTATTTCTCATAGTTTTATTACACATCTACCATTAAACAAAACAAACTCAAGCGAAAGTGCATATGTAAGGTATCATCTTTTTACCCTCCCCTTACACTTAAGATGAACATTGTCCCCAATGTTCAAGTAAAGAATGTAAAAGTGAAAAAGTAAAGAGAATGAAATCAAATACTCCCCTGATTCGCTCGGTATGGATAATAAGGTGGCCAGGTTAAATCTTCCTCCAAGAAAATGAACAATCAAAGCTTCCCATCCAGAATATAAATCATCTTCTTGTCATACATAACCTGTAAAACCTGAGAAAATAGACAAGACAACCTCGCGTAAAATCGGCGGCATCCTATATAAGTTACTAAATCCTAGAAAACAAGATAAGATATAATGCTTGTGGAATAAAGTTTGCAGATCTCCTGGAGATTATAAAACTTAATAATTCACAAAAACTATAAGACTCCGTTAGAAAAACAAAACTGGTAAAATTTCCAGATTTTTACACCTGACGCCGTCAAGAGTAAACTCCTGACGCGGTCAGAATTGACCTGCAGAAATTCTTATGTTAAGTTTCCGGAAAATTTCTGGAAAAACTTGGTCCTACTTCCTGGAAAATCCTGCAAAACTTCATCATGACTCAATACAAGCATTTGACTCTAACAAATACGAATATACATGTTCATTTAATATTGTGGAGAATCATGATCGGTTTGTTTCTTAAAAACATATTTGGGGTTTCCCCTTACACTTATCTTTTGCAAAAATACTTTTAGGTGGAGTTAAGACTAGGCTAAACAACAAAGTAAAGTATTTCCACTTTTTAATTGAGAAACATGATCTACCAACAATAAAAATAAAGCATGCATACGGAAACAAATAACAAACAAACAAAATAAAATCACACAAACAAACAAAATGAATAACGTCACCATGAGAACCACTAATTATTTCAAATAAACATAAACATGAAAGTAAATTGTTCAAGGCTAACAGAGGCCGCATCCTAAGCTATTACAGTACCAAATGTTTCAAATTACACAACCATCAATAAATAGTTCAAAGACAACAGAAATCAAGAGGAGTCACTGGGGAGGAGGACCAAAGCGGTAGTCATAGCCAGGAGGGAGGTGTCCGGTGTACCCATAGGGAGGGTAGTCAGTCTCACGGCCTGGGAAGGGATCAATCTGCAGGTGAGGCTCAAGCTGATCTCGGGTGGAGAGGTGCTGCGTTTGGCGGATGGTATGATCGTACATCCAATCTAAGCGCTGGTCAGTGGTGGTCCGCCATGCGTCCATCTGACCCATCCAGGCACCCTGGTGTGCCTGCCAGTCTCCCCGACTCATGTGTCGGTAGTAGTCAGCCGTCCCCTCCTCATAACCCTGGAACTGATGCTGCTGGGGATCTACCTCATCATCAGCATCCTCCTCAACATCTGGCCCCCTACCTCATACCAAGTATAGGTCCCATTCCTCTCAGGCATCACAATGTTCATCTGCCTGAGGGATTTAGCCCTCACTACCCTACATGCCCCACAGTCGCTCAAGTACCCTATGATCGGAGGAGAAAGAAGATCATAGGAACGAGCCAACCGGGTCACGAACATCCCCCCATACACCTTGTCAATATCCCTCTCACCCACGCTGGTCCTCAAATAACTGGCCACCCAAAATGGGATGTTGCAGTAGACATCCGCTGAAAAGATGGTGTACAAGTAGAACAGGTCTGAAGCAGTGACACGGTAAGTGGTGTCATGACGTCTTGACAGGCTGTATGTGATGCACCTGTGGACCAACCTAACTATGGGGTCCCTGATGGATGCAGCCCCAGCAGTCGAGGTGTAGACCCCATCCCCTATGGTCGGCCAAAAAGTGATACACCTCATCTCACTCCTCTGAGTCTTCCCATGTAACAACCTCTGCATAAAGACCCCATCAACCTCCTCCCTAGTATACAACCCAATCCTCCAACCAAACTCAGCAACTGAACATGATCGCAACTCTCCCCCTAGCCTAAAATACACAGTGGTGCCCCCCACATCCGCCCTAGCATCAGCCTGATCAAAACGGAAGGTCGCAAAGAACTCCCTCACCAACTCACTATACACTGTCTCTCTAATCCTAAACAACCTCTCCCACTGAGGACCCGCGAATCCATCAGTGTGGATTCTCTCCAAAAACACAGCCTCCAACCCTTGGCCCTAAGAAACTCCCAGTCAACCACAGCCCCAACATCAATATGGTGGTTACAAAGCTCCGCATACTTGGTGTTAGCACCAACATTGTCTAACTCGCTCCAACTATGGACCAATTCTCCATAATTGACCCTTTGAGACCTAGAGGAACTGCCCTTATGTTGACGAGATCTTTTGCTCATTTTCCTGGAAAAAGGTAGAGTGAACGGAAACGATTAGAACGAGAATTCTAATGAACTTCATGCAGTCAGACACATCTGACTCCGTCAAGAGTAATCCTGACGCCGTCAGATTGATCAGAATCCGAATCATGCAAATGCAAGGGAAAAATTAATTTTCAAACTCTTAACCCATTACCCAAACGCTCCTTAAATCAGAAAACATGGGTGGGGGGTCAAAGAATCAGTGGCATGAGTGGCTTTCCCTAAACTAATGCATGATTCGAGTGGGGATAACATGATCAAGGGGTAACCCCATGTTTACAAATCACCAAATGGATGGCATTACGATTTGTTAATAATGGGTCAAGAATGGGGTTTCGGGCGAAAGGGGTTTTCCAAATTGATGGATCCTAAGGACAATTGATCGAAAAAGGATGAAGAAAAATCACTTACCAAGTGAAGATTGGATGCGAAAGATGTCGAATTGAAGGGTGGAGAATCGGAGTAGCAGCAGCACTTTGGGTGAGATTTGTGGGGTATGGGTTGAAAGTGATTGGTTTTGGGTTAATATTGCTGATCCATCAAGCTGACGGCATCAAGAGTTAAGTCTGACGCCGTCAGATGCCCGTGTGAGGTGAGAACTAGAGTAGTTCCATATTTAGTCCCTGCACTTTGCGTGAATAGCTAAACATTAGTAAAACCCATGAGTAGCTATTCCGTTAACGAGGTCCACCAGGGTCGAACGTTTCATTACTATCACGGAAAGAGGTAAGGTTGTAGAAGGGGTTGGGTGACGTTTTGGCTAAGTTGAAACCTGTGCACGGGTTATTGGTGTGAAAAGAGAGATGTTGTTCCATAGAGGGTTTCAAATCAGTGGTGTTTTTGAGGTGCAACCTCTTTACACCGGGTTTAAAACCAAAAGAACGTCTTTTGGATAAGTTCGGGAATGTGGTTCGAAAACATCCAACGAAAATGTTATGGAATTGCGAACTCTTCTCTGCATGGGGGTGCTCATGAGAATGGGGGGTAGTTAATGGTAAAGCACTTGGGGAAAATTTCCCGTTATCCTCTTGGTCAAACACCAAAGGGGTTGAAACCTCGAAGACTTTTTCAATCTTTTTAGGTACGGAATTTTCTTTGATCTTTTCTTTGACCCTTGATATGAATTGGTCTGCGAAATTCATAAAAGCTTTATGAGTGCTTTCCATGCGTGCTTCTAGGTGCTGGATTTGTTTTTCCTGATTATCCATGAAGGTTACCATTATCCCTTCGAATTCCTCTTGTCGTGAACGTTCAGGAAAATTCTGATCGATAACCGTATTCCTACGTAGATTATGATTCCACACGGGTTCAGCAGCAAGCTTCTTAATACTCATTAATTCTTTTACCTGCTTCTCGATGCTTCCTAACAACTGTTCTTGGGTGGCACATGCGTAGTCAAGTTTTCCCTTGCTTGGGAATATCGGGTCCTCCCATCCTTCCTCTTCATATTGTGCCAACCCCTCAAGTTTTCAATGCTAAGTCTATTTTGCCTACCCTTGGCTGCGTAATCAATGGCTCTCCTTGTTTGATAGTCAACCTTATCGTAAAAGATTTGGATCTGGAGCCATGGTTCGATATAAAGACCTGCTCCGAAAAGTCCCTCATCATGGCATTGAACCATGGCTCCAGATCCAAATCTTTTACGATAAGGTTGACTATCGAGTCTTTGGCGTTTTCTTAACTTTTATGCTCCAAAAACGTCCGAATTGCTTCCTTTTCCAGATTTCACTCCCAAAGTACCTAAAATCACAAAAGGAATGATTTAGGGCAATATTTGATCAAATAAATTCGAATTCGGGCTTAAATGACTCCCTAAAAACGAATCATTTTTCGCCTCATCAGCCACACAATTCTTTCATCTGTTCTCTACCTTCTTCACTCAAACGACAGCAGTCCCCATGTTTGTCTCCTTTGAACGTTTCCATGTGGCGCACTACAAATACCCCACAATCCACAAAATTATTCATCGTCCTGCATTTTGTTTTCATCATCATTCTTGGACTTTGCATCATGTTTCCATGTTTAGGATTGTTATCGTGCAGCATGTAGTCTTCAAATATATTCACCTGTATCAAAAAACAACCAAAACATGCAATTCATGATTCCTTAACAAATCTCAAAATAAAATAAATCCTGTTGTGTGTTTTACAAATCATACCAGCAAATTTGGGAATACATCATATCTTTCTTTAACATCATCAATTGTCGTTGCATATATGTTATCAAAAATTTTCACTTCATTGTCTTTCATATTCATGCACACGAGAAAGAAGTGCCTCCCTCTTATAATCGGAAAAAAAACCTGTTACCGTGAAAATGTGTTACTAAACCAGTGTTTGGGGTGTTTGGGATTTCTTCTTGGACATGGTTAAAATATATCAGCCCATGTTAAGTCTACATACCAAATGTATCAGTAACTACTATATTGTTATTAAAGATTATTCGTATGTATAAAGGATACTTACCATATCTACGTCTACTAGACTCCGATAGTGACTTCTCTCCAATACAATCTTCATTTTCTCAGTAAACATTTGTGATGCCTTATCGAACTCCATGTCACACATCTCTGTTGTCTGTGTTCATTTTTAAGCTATCATTATAACCCAAATTACAAATTTTGGATAAAAAAAACATTAGCATGCATGAAACTAACCAGCATCGATGTGTGACAGTAAACTCTTGCTGGTGTAGTCTTATTCCTCTTTTTTTTTTTGCATCATTTAGTACATGTGTGAACATGTTTACAGCTCCACAAGCTATATCTATACCTGGGTACAACGTTTCCAGTTCACCTCTTGTTCCATCAACATAGTCGGTCTTGAACACAATATCTCTGTAATAGTACACTTGTTACATAATCAGCATAATTCATATATATAAATTTACTATATTTATTATGCATATATATCAATCTGTTATTTAAGAACATGAAAACTTACATCACTGGAAGCCGCACTGAACAAACATTCAGCTACCCTTATCTCATGTTGCGTGCGTGGTGAAACCAATGACACTTCCCGGACAACATATGGCGACCGCAACTTTTCTGGAAGGAATTTTTGTCTCCTCAACCGATTTAGAACAACGTTTCCTACTATAACATTCAACGGTCTAGGTTCTGAATAAGCAGGTACAATTTCCTTGCTTCCATTCTTAATGCTTTTTGTCCCATACGTATTATTTTCCTTTTCAGCCACTCTTGTATCAACCGGTGTTCTAAACATATCACCATCATCTGGATTTTGTGAGTCGTAATTGTGCAAACCTTCTAGCAAGTCTTCCCCTTCTTCCATAGCCATTTCATAATTAGAGCCACCAACAACTTTCCCCTGAGTCGCAGGTGGTTGTGTCACATTCAGATCAATTTCTTCCGTGTCATCAAAATCCAACCTCGTTGGAATTTGTTCATTTCCCCTATGCCATTCTTCACACACTTTATCAGATAAATCTCCATATCCAGTAGGTGTTCCATACACTTGCGTCCACGGAAAAGGTTTCATGTTTTCCTCCAGTGTACGGAAACTATAGTTTGCATAATCCTCGGGATATGTTCCTTGTTTCGGCTGCTCAGAATAAGTTGGGACTGCAAAAAGCTGACTCCTCAATTCCTTCAACTCTAATAACGCAGCATCATTACTATCAATGTCCAGTCCTTCATCCATAAGTTGTTCAGCACGATCACATAGTTTACCCGCCTTTTTAAAACATGCCGCTATACACTTTTTCAATCCCTGCATAACAAAAATCAAATAAAAATTGTTTCAATTACTATTTATCTATTCACACTGTAAGTTGGTTGCTATGATGCATGTCTAAACTATACCTCAAAGTCTTTTGGCACATTCTCAATATCAGAATCTTCATATATGTCATCTTCTTCCAAATTTTTCTCTTCATTCACTCCTTCTTCTTCATTCACATCTACTGCATAATAATGTATTGTATCACACATATATTGTACCAAACATTTTTTTTCACATACTTGCTGATACAATTTGCCCCAACCTTAAACATTTTTTACCCATACTGAACATTTACTCACACATTACGACCCATAATGTATGATACAATTTTACCCTATTTGAACTAGTTCGACCAATATCAAACCATTTTTTTCCCAAATTGCACCACTGTGGTGTTTTTGACACTTCCTTCTAAGTCTGATACAATTTAACCCTCCCAACAGTTTACTATTTTTTTCATTAGCATTTCAAAAACACCACAAATTATGTTTATTGACCCACATTCAACCATTATGACCGATATTGAGCTTAATTAAACATTCAATAATGTTTTAGTTATCAAAGATTATACATTTATGAGCATCTCCATTTCAACTACTTTACACTTACCCTCAGCTTCGGTTTCTTCAGCAACACATGTATCGCCCCCATCATCATTACGAAACACGTTCGCTTCTAATTTATTTAACAACTTTGTTGTCCATAACTTAATAGGTGTCCCAGAATGAGCATACATAACCTGTGTCACAATTTTCAATTACTTATACAACCATTTACACATATAATTTGTTAACAAAAAGACATATACACTAAACCATAATAACATGTATCATACCAGAAGAAGCAATATAGGACCATTGTAAAACCCATCCCGTTTCCATGAACGTTTTGTCTTGATCAAAAGCTCGATTATATACGTGCACCAGTCCATCTTGCCTATATCATCTTGATTCTTGATTAAATGTAAAAACTTCAGATTAACTGTGTTACTCAGATTCGCCTCACCAAAAGTTGTAAAAAACAACACTAGAAAGTTAATCTTGAACATCCACCCGCTACGTTTTTCGTCATCAATCAATTTTGCAATATGTGTGCAAAAATGCCTTTTCTTTTGCTTCCCAAACTGAGCCTTCCATTGACGTACTAGCTTGTTCCTATGATCTGCGTCGTCACGGGCATCCAAATGCACATCTCCCATCGGTACACCTAGTAAGTCTCTAACCAACTCTCGAGTTATCTTTATTACCCTACCAGGAAGATTCAATGAACACGTATTTTCATCAAACTTCTCCAGCAACCAAAACGCTAAACGTGTTGGTACTCTACTTATTTTAAACTCGAGAACATCACCAAATCCCATATCAATTACATCATGTCTTTGCATAGGTGTCAAACTCGTTACCGCGTTAAACAAACTAGCGGGTGGATTTCGTGCAACTATCCTATCACTTTTGTTGTTGTCTTTTGAAACCTTTGTTGGTTTACCACTAGCACCTATAGGCATTTTAAAAAAAATAACAATTATTAACAGTAGACTTTTGTGTTCAACCTATTTGGCTAATACATTTCAAAATACGTATCATATCAAAGGAAATGTATAATATACAATATTTTTCATACCTTTTACAGATCCCATATTAGGCTCATCCACTTTTTTCCTTCTATCTCCCACATTATCCACAAAATCATCATCTGACTCGCATATATCAGCTGCTACATTTTTAGCTGTTACCAAACACAAAAAAATTATGTGGCGAAACACCAATTTAATCGCTATAGTTCTATAATATTAAATAACAAATTTTATTACCTCTAGTATTGAAATTTTCAGCATCCTTTGTCTTACCAACTTTTTCTGATTCTATCCCCTTTTTCCTTTTGCTCGCCAGCCGTTTACCCAGTGCTACAAAAATATTGTTTTAATAAATATACTTTGATTGTACCAGTAATATATCTATTTTATATCACAATTCAAACATCTATTTACCTTTTTCATGTTGATTCTTTCTTGGTTTCAAAACTATGATGCCAATTTCCCCTTCCTTCGCACATGTTCACCATTTGATACAAGTTGTTCTTCAACTGTTTCAACTTGTTTCTTTTTTCTTTCTTCAACTAACGCATCCAATTTCAACTTATGAATTTTACGCTCATCTGATACATCCAACATTCGTACGCAATGATTACATACTAAATACACATGATTCATACATTTCATTTCAATATATAATGACACTATAAAAAATTAATTACTTAAACGCGCATCCGTCTTATCCACATCCATTTTATCAGTCCCCATATTGGCATCCCCTGTATCCAAGTTTACTGCATCACTTGCTGTACTTGCTACATTCCCACTGATGAGTGCTCAAACACTTATCATTTTTGGTCTAATCTGAACTGCAAAACATACAAAAACACTCAGTAATGCATCAAAATACTAAAAATATTTCAAAATTGTGTTTTATATGTTTTAGATGCAAAATGAGCAAAAACAAATGAAAAACGCACAAAGTTTGCAAAATTGGCAGTTTCAGTCCCTCAACTTTCATAAAATGACAAAACTAGTCCCTGGATATTCAAAATATGGAAAATTATCACCAAAGGTCATTTTGAAATCATAAGTTGTCATATTTAGTCCTTTGGTGAAAAATTGGAAAAGTTTTGGAAATTTACAGTTTAGTCCCTGAAGTTTCAGATTTTGGCAGATTTGGTCCCTGGTGGGATATTTTTGAAAGGAAAATAATATTTTTTTGTCCTTGGAAAATCAAAAAGTGACAAAAATGGTCCTTGGAATGAAAGTTTGAAGAAATTGCAATTTAACCCCTCAAGTTTCAACATTTGGCAGTTTTAGTCCCTGGAGGACCAAAAGTGAAAATTTGCAATTTTTATCCTTGGGTATTTGGTACTTGGCAGGAAAGGAACTTGAAACAAGTTTGAAAAGTTTACAAAATCAGTCCCTTGATTTTCAGTTTTTCATAAATGGTCCTTGTGATTATCTTAAAATTAAAACCAAATGGACCTAGTTTATTATTAACCCCAACACCAAAACAACCCAAACCTGATCCAGGCCCAATCCCAATCACCCTTTAGCCCACCAAAGCCCCCACAACCGTTTTAAATAAAAAAATGGTCAAACATGTGTTTGACCGACCTTTCTCCCCCACTTGGCTAAGAACCTGCAAACACCACTCCCACAAGTCACCTCCATCCATCACCTCTGCCATCTCTACCCATCCCATGTCCCCTCCACTAGCACTAAACCCCAAACCATAATAAATGCTACTAAAACCTCTCCAAGTTACCCCTAACTGCCAAAAACCCATTTCCCGCCAAAAATAAATCAAACGGCTAGGAACCATTCTACTCATCCAATGGCTCTAATTCAAGGTGGGAAAGTCAAAGAAGGACCTCAGTACCTATTTAAGTGAAGAAAAAAAGACAGAGGAGAAATTAAGTAGTGTAGTGTAGTTTAGCTCATTTTTCTTTATGTCGAATTTATGTATTTTCATTTCATAGTTGTTAAATTCAGTTAAAAAAGGGTTCTAATCTATGTTTTTAGTGTAATATCAAGTTTCCTTAATCTTAATTCCAAGTTGTTTTTGTACAATTAAGAATTTGCATTTTCAAGTTCAAATCTCATGTTACTTTTAATTATGTTAGAAGTTGTTTAAACTGTGCCATCAAGCTCAAATTAAGTCACTTATAAGCTTTTGTAAGCTCAGTAGGCATAAAATCTTGTTTCATATCAAAACCAAAAATAATCACAAAAAATACAAATAAATAGAAGAAAAATTAAAAATCGATGTATAATAAAGAAGAAGCTGAGCAGGGTTGTGATATGGATAGCTGTGGTTTTAGAAACCTCATGGGAGGTGTTAGGACATGTGTTATGCCCTGGTCTCTTGTCTCTCCATTGTATGCAATTGTAAGCAATTTCCCATGATTTTGTAATTTACTGTTCATGAGCTTATAACTGCTTAACATTGTATTTTTAATGCTTATTCAGTAGTTCTTAGTCAATTTGTAGCTTAATAAGTGGTGCTTTTTCAGTAAAAATCATTTGTGATCAAGCATTTGAATCAACTGTCTTATTGAGCTTATTTTGGAATTCTAGGTATTTGTGTTTTTAGCTTAAGTTTATGTGCATATTCTAGGTCCCTTAATTATAACTAGTAACTAGAATCAAGTTCCATAGTTTAAATGGTCCATTTGCTTTGAAAAATTTCATTTTCAGTTAGAATAGGGAGTGTTTGGTTTTGCTTGGTTCATTAGGTCAATGTGAGTTTTATTTGTTGCAGGGTGTTGATACCAACTACATTAGGTCTATTTAGGATATTCAAGTCATAATATCAAGCCCTCATTGCTCACAAGTCAAAATCCCCACCCAACATCCTTGACAGTCCACTGATGGACTGTGGGGTGTTCCAAACCATTGATTTCCATT
Organism: Artemisia argyi; assembly: GCA_030686995.1. Classification (NCBI taxonomy): domain Eukaryota; kingdom Viridiplantae; phylum Streptophyta; class Magnoliopsida; order Asterales; family Asteraceae; genus Artemisia; species Artemisia argyi. The sequence continues at coordinate 162,809,421 of CM060691.1, forward strand.
TGAAATTAGCTTAGATTTCTTTATTTATCTTCCATTAGGTTAAATAAACTTGTATTAATCACTTAGATGCATCAAAAGTTCAAGAAAGTCAAAATCTTAAGTTTTTCTCAAAAGTCAACTTTACCCATTTCAGATTTTCACCAAAATAGAATGATTTTTATAGATTTATGTGTATTGATTCATGCTTTGAAATTTTGAGGGCTTGAAGCCTCCCACCTCAACTTTGCAATCCACTCTTAAGTTTATTTTTAAGATTTTTCTTGGTGGGCCCCACAAAGCCACAAAGTGACTTGCAGGGCTCACACCTGCTCTGTCTCAGCAGTTGCACACCCAAACACCACCCTTTTGTGGTGGTTTATGACCACCACAGAGGGCCCCAGGCCATGAAACTTGATTCCCTCAACCCCCCTCCTGGTAGACTTGTGGTTTTGACCCAAGCCTTGACCTCAAGACCACTGGGACCCACCTAGATCAAGGCCTCAAAGTTGTCCCACTTTTCAGTCAAGTTCCAAGTTCCATGTGCTTATTCATAGCTTATCTGCTTATTCTGTGCTATCCCATTGCTTTTTCTGGCTTATATATGTTCCTTAAACTCATTTGGATCAGTTTTACCCACTGTGGGTCCCACCTTAGCTGATTTAAGCTTATTTTGCCCTTTAGTCAAACAAAGTCAACTGTCTTGACTTATTGGCTTATTCCAGCTTAATTTTAAGTTCTAAAAAGTTTGTTTTCACAAAAAGTTTTTATTTTTAAGTATTAAATAAGTTTGTAAAAGAAAAACCAAGAAAAATCAATTTAAAATTAAGTGATAGTTTCTATTTAATGTAATTTAATTTTAATTTTCATTTTTAAATTTTTATTAAGTACTTAGCTTTTTTATATTTTTATTAAATTCCTCATATATTAAAGTAGTTATAATAATTTTCTCAGATTTTTATTTTCTCATTTAGTATTTATTAGAATTAACTTTAGTTTTATTAATTATTAATTAATATTAAGTTTAATATAGCATAATTAGTTTTTATTAATCAAAATCTTGTTTTTATATTTTTTATAGCTTTTATATGTTATAAAATAATTTTAGAAATTTTATTAGAATTTTTACTGTTCATTTAGTATTTTTCTTAATTTAAAATAGTTTAATTAGTTAATTAGTAATTAATTAGTTATTAATTAATAGAAAATTCACAAAAAGACAAAAATACTGATTTTTATTTTTAAAAACTTATTTTTAGTCATTTTATAAATTTAGGAATTTTATTTTCACCTTTTTAGTATTTAAATAATATTATCTTGTATTTTAGTATTTTAAGTATTAATAATAAGTAATTATTAAATAGTTTTTATTTAATATTAAATAATTAAATAGTGTAAAAAGTAATTTTAATTTTCTAAAAAGTTTCTTTTATTATTAGGATTGTGAAAATGTGATTTTCACTTTTGTAAGTATTTTATTTTGCTAAAACTCGCGTTTTATTTCGTACGTCTACGTTTATTTAAACGTAACGTACGCGTTTTTAGGTTTTAATCGTTTCTGGTTTTTCTTAGCTTCCCGTCTTATCACTATAGCTTATTTAAGCTATTTCCTTGTAGATTCCATAGTTCAATCACACACAAACCTTTTTCTCATCCAAATTCACCCGATCAAATAACCGTTTGTTTACAATTCACACCTCGTCGGGACTTAAACGACCCGGGAAAACACTGTATTCCTCGGAGCATTGATCTAGGCTGTTTGACTTTGTTGACCATTCCTTGGTCAATATAAGTTAGGTGGTTCGGGACCAATCACCCACCATCAACATGCATTCCTGTATCTTCATTTATAAATTCTGCAAGCACACATATTGTAATAAAACAATTTACATTCCCTTTTCATTCAATATACAATTTCGTTCATACATATTCCACTTGGAACCCACAACCCCCTCTGTTTTTACGCTTGTATATCACACAGTTCATTCTATTGTGTCACACATTTAAATTTGACACCAAATTGAACACATTTTACTTACTGATACAAATTAATAACATTATAACAACTATACACATCCTAAAATTCACATTGAGTACTTGCTGATACAATTTGACTCAAATTGTAGCATTTTGACCCATATTGACCTATATGTTAACACTTACTGATACACATTGAACACTTACTGATGTATATCGTCTCACATTGATAATTTAATGATACAATTTGACCCAAATTTTACCAATTATTACTAACGTACCACACACAAACCAACACAAAGTTTTACCACAATCCCTAATTTCTATATTGTTCCAAGAAAAGTTATACCAATCCCTCATTTCTTAATTGTACCACCCAAAAGACTAAACATATATCAACCCACATTTATCACTAACTGATACAAGTTGACCCAAATTGTAGCATTTTGACCCATATTGACCTATATGTGAACACTAATTGATACATTTAACACAAAGTTACACCAAAATTCTATATATCGACCCACATCTAACACTTACTGATATAATTTGACCCACATTTTTACGATTGTTTACCCATGTTGACATACACATGAACACTTACTGATGCGTGGGAATCGCAACAGGCTTTACCTCTCGAGGGATCTCGAGAAGCTTACAACCCCCACCAGGCAGTGTACCTGATCGTTGTAGTATAGTATAGTGACAAGTACCGGGGGATTGATCGTTCAGCTTAGGAATAGTGTCGCTAGGATTAGAAAGCCTAATTACTAGTTCTAAAGGTGAGGGAAGATTATTTTTGTATTTTTATGTTTTTATGAAAGCAATTAAAATCTCGGGTTTTGAAGGAGTGGGCGGAATTAGTTGCTATTCAACTAACCCAAAACTAATATATAATCAAAATAAAATACTGAAAATGAAATTAAACTAATTATTACAAAAGTTGTGAGCAGTAATTGGAGAAATTGTGTTTACTTAGACTTCACTACTCCCTAGATATCTTTTACATGTTAATTACTTGTTATAATTACATGGATGACGGATCGTATTCCTTAATACCATTCATGGGGTGGCATACATCACTCCCCAATTCTATGAGCTCTTATCTCCTCCTACACCATGACCCAGCACAACTATAGGGATTGTAAACAGTGGCTCATGCATTCAATACAACCAATAAAGACCTAGTACGCCTCGGTTCATGTTTCTTAAGACGTTCAAGCATGTTACCATTTGGAGATCTGCCAGTTTTCTTAAGCCTAACATATAAATCATTCATCCACAACAAGAATAAACAAGTAATCAACACATAATCAACATCTAGGTTTCATTAGATCTAAGCAAACACAAAGGAGATCTAGCCTAGCATAATTGAATTGAGACAAGAACAAGATATAGACAACCAATACATAGACATATTGATTGAATTAGAAGAATACTTATCTCAATTACAATGCAAGGTATCAAGGGTTTGGAACCCTTGAAAAACCTGTAAAAGATGCACCAAATTCGTCTTTAGGGTTTCACCAAAACTTCTCCTTTTTTAATGTAAAAACTAGAAAACTATATATAGGAAAACTGGGCTGACGGCGTCAAGACAAGCATTTGACGCCGTCACCTCGCCGCCAAATACTTCCTCGGACGGCCTTGATCTACTTATGACGGCCTATGTGACGCCGTCAACACCTACGGTATTTTATTCTTGGTACTTTGACGCCGTCAGGATGACTTTTGACGCCGTCATCAACTACGGTATTTTATTCTTGATGTCTGACGCCGTCAGGGTGTAACTCTTGACGCCGTCACCTAGTGCTTCCAGCATGAAAAATTGATACTTTTCCGTTTTCTTCACTTTTATGCTCCAAAAATGTCCAAAATGGCTTCTTTTCCAGAATTCACTCTCCAAGTACCTAAAATCACAAAAGGAACGATTTAGGGCAATATTTGATCAAATAAAGTCGGATTCGGGCTTAAATGACCCCCTAAAAACGGATCATTTTTCGCCTCATCATATACCCTTACACTTGAGATTTGTTTGTCCTCAAGCAAATGAGCTTTTATTCTACTCAAAAGACAAGTTAGGGGTCATTTAACACTAATATAAAAGTAATTACAACAAATAATCGTTCCACTAAAGACCAATAGACAAGCACGGAGATCATACACAAGCACCTCACAAATAGTGTTTAGATACTCACATCTCTCGGGTGTAATAAAGTAATATAACATTATGGAATTGGAAGATATCTCTCACTACCTGTCATAGCAAAATAGATTACCATAGGCTTGGGAAAGGATCAAACCTCCACCACATGGCGTAAGCACCTAGGATAAACTATCAAAGAGGTCTTTTAAAGGGTTGTAACGTTAGGTATAGGGATATGAATTACACGGTTTTGTTGGATAAAGGAAGTTTTACTGGTGGCGAGTTAACAATCTTGGTTAATTACATGTACAATATGGCGTTGCTAAGCCAAGACTAGACTCGACTTAAGCTAATAAATGAAAAATAACAAAAACATAAAATAAACATAGAATGAAACGGGATGGTAGTCCGTATGTTTTTTCTCTTTTTCTTTTTTTTTTCTTTTTTTTCTATTTTTTTTCTTTTCTTTTTCTTGAACTTTTTTTTTTTTTTTTTTTTTTTTTTTTTTTTTTTTTTTTTTTGCATACACTCTTACCCTACCATCCGAAATAATACATCATAGGAGATGAAAATTCCCCTTACACTTGAATCTTTACATACTTTACATTAAACTAATCTAATGACTCGAATTAAGAAAATCAAAACACTTGGAGCACTTTTAAGATTAACGTACATATGGGGGTAATAAGTGATGTTCTTCCCCATTACTCCATAAAATAAGTACTTACCCATGAGTCCCAATCGTCCCAAAACAATATGTACAAGGATATGACTCGACTTAGCAACCATGTAATCAATTAGAAAGTTAACTTAGGGTTTAACAAATAACAATAATGCACTAAAAATGAGCGCATACACGGAAGGCTAAGGCGATTTGGTTGTACATTTAAGTGGGGTGTAACAAATTCTTCCTTTAAGTAAGATGCTTAAAGTTAGAAACGAAAAGATAGGCTCGGAGGGGTGTACTAGGGGTTTCGTGTACTAAAAATGAGTACAACGCTAAGGGTGTGAGAAAAATTAGTTGACTTAACTAGCCAAGTAATATGACTTAAATGGTCAAGTAATTATAATACGGGTTTAACACAAGGGTGATCCTAATGCCTCTTATCATGTAGTAAATCCTACCACACGAATGTAGTCTCACTAGCGGTCTCGGGATGCATCACTAACGCAAGTTCTAGAATCTAAATGCTACCGGTACACTCATAAGCACTAATAATGAATGCTTTTCCTATCAAATCTAAAGGCGAACCTCACAATTTTGGGTGGAAAATTTTTCTGAATATACGGTTATGTGCTAGTCATACAATCTCCTATCCATGAGACGCTTGCTATGGCTAAAGTTTCACTCCTAAATGTTGTAAAAAAATTTAAATTTGGCGCTAAAATTGCACTAACAAGTATTTCTCGTAATTTTATTACACATCTACCATCAAACAAAACAAACTCAAGCGAAAGTGCATATGTAAGGTATCATCTTTTTACCCTCCCCTTACACTTAAGATGAACATTGTCCCCAATGTTCAAGTAAAGAATGTAAAAGTGAAAAAGTAAAGAGAATGAAATCAAATACTCCCCTGATTCGCTCGGTATGGATTTTAGGTTGGCCAGGTTAAATCTTCTTCCAAGAAAACGAACAATCAAAGCTTCCCTTCCAGAATATAAATCATCTCCTTGTCAAAAATAACCTGTAAATCCTGAGAAAATAGACAAGACAACCTCGCGTAAAATCGGCGGCATCCTATATAAGTTACTAAATCCTAGAAAACAAAGTAAGATATAATGCTTGTGGAATGAAGTTTGCAGATTTTCTGGAGATTATAAAACTTAATAATTCACAAAAACCATAAGACTCCGTTAGAAAAACAAAACCGGTAAAATTTCCAGATTTTTAACTCCTGACGCCGTCAGAATGGACCTGCAGAAATTCTTATGTTAAGTTTCCGGAAAATTTCTGGAAAAACTTCGTCCTACTTCCTGGAAAATCCTGCAAAACTTCATTATGACTCAATACAAGCATTTGACTCTAACAAACACGAATATACATGTTCATTTAATATTGTGGAGAATCATGATCGGCTTGTTTCTTGAAAACATATTTGGGGTTTCCCCTTACACTTATCTTTTGCAAAAATACTTTTAGGTTAGAGTTAAGACTAGGCCAAACAACATAGTAAAGTATTTCCACATTTTAATTGAGAAACATGATCAACCAACAATAAAAACAAAGCATGCATACGGAAGCAAATAACAATCAAACAAATAAAATCACACAAAACATGGGTTGCCTCCCAAGAAGCGCTTTTCTTTATTTACGAGTCTTGTAGCTAGACTCAAAGTCATGGGCTATCACGTGATTCGGGTGAGTTCCTCGTTGAGGACATCTTTGGGATCAAACTTAGGTTTCGACTTTCTATCGGTTTCCTTAGTATGGTATGACCTTTCAAACTTTTCTCCATCCGGATCATACAAGGTCATTCTAATATGCCATGACCTGTCACCTTCTTTAGGTGGCTTGTCCCACCTCCATTTACACTTATCCCCCTCTCTTTTCCATTTATTCCTTTCTATGTTAATGGGCATCACGCTTAATAACTCAATCATCTTCCTAAAGACTAAGGGGTCCTCAAAGGGATCTAGCTCTTCATCTCTAGCTATGAGTTGTTCTACCAAATGTGTCTTTTCAACAAAGTCTTTTTGTAGATAGAATGGGCATTGAGGTCCTATAAAGTTCCTTTCTATCCAAGGTCCATATCTAGATGGTCTCCTATTCATCTCTACCCAATGCGGTGTTGGTTCATCATCACAATCATAACTATGCTTCTTAACATCATACACCGACCAAGTATCGCCTTCTCCTACCGCTATCTTGGATTCCTTGCAATCTATCATGGCACTAGCGGTTGCTAAAAATCCTCTTCCTACCAATAATGGGCATGTAGTGTCACTAACCATGTCTAGGACGTGAAAATCCGCTAATATAGTTAACCTTCCTACGTGAACAACTACATCCTTAATCATTCCAACCGGGTGGGCAATACTCCCATCCGCTAGCCCTATCAATACCTCTGTTTCCTCTAACTTTCCTAGCTTAAGAGCGGTGAATAAGGATAAGGGAATCAAGTTGAGGCTTGAACCTAAATCGGATAGTGTGTCGAAAGCTTCGGATCTTCCTATCTTACAAGGCAAAACAAATATACCCGGATCATCAAGCTTTTTAGGCAACTTGTTTTGAACGAAGGCGGTCCCATTTTTACCTAGCTTATACTTCTCATATTTTTCTAGGAGGGCACTATAGTAAGGAGCGCGCGCTAAGACATCAATGACGGGGCGTTCAAGGTGAAGTTCTTTGAATTCATCGTCAAGGTCTTGCGTAAGAGGTGTTTCAACTATGCTTTTGACCGGCTCTATAGTGGGTGTTTTATTTGATTGGTCCTGTTGGGGCACTTGGTTTTGTTTGAAACACGTGCTCGTTGATTTAACCGAGTAGTATTGTGGACACGAAGTGGGTGACAAAACTGAAGATATGGCATTAACGTTTAGTTTCGGATTCTTGATTGTGTCGCTTGGGAGTGCTCCTATTTCTCGGTCATTGAGAACTTTCAACAATGTATCAATTCTAGTGGTCATCTCGCTTTGCTTTTGTTTGAAATCGGCTTCAAACTTAGATATGCGAGCTTCTTGAGATGCCATGAACTTTGACATCAATCCTTCAAGATTGTTGGTACTACCATAGTTGTTAGAAGGATTGTTGTTGAAAGTACGGTTGGATGGTGGACCGTTTGGTTGGTAACGATTAGGTGGGTTGGATGAATTGGGTTGATTTTGTTTCCACCTAAGGTTTGGGTGATTTTTCCATGAGGGGTTGTATGAATCACCGTATGTGTTTGGCTCGGGCTTGAAAGTGTACCACTTATCTCCCGCTTCGTCGGTACGCATGGATGCGTAATCCGCAAAAGCTGTTCCGGGGAGTTCCACACAATCACGAGTGTCATGGGGACCACTACATAATTCGCATGAAGAAGTGATTTTGTTCACTTGGCTTGAATGCTTCGGAGCTTCGTAAGATTTCATGAGAAACTTGACTTGGTCCTCAAGTTCCATGATCCTACGGTCGGGAGTGCTAGAATTGTTCGAAGGCAAAGATATTGCCTTGACCGTTTTGTTCAAGTCACGGGGATCATTCCAACTTTCGTTGTCATAGAGAGCAAGATCTTCTATGAGTTCCCATGATTGTTCCGCACTAAGATCACGTAGCTTACCACCGGCCGATTGGTCAATGGTTCACCTCGTGGAGATGTCGATATGGTCATAGAAGATTTGGACTTGGAGCCAAAGATCTATGCCATGATGAGGTGTGGAAAACTAGAAGGGGGGGTTGAATAGTTTTACGTCTTTTTAATTTTATTTTGAAAACTTAGTTTAGTTTTAAAATCTTGTTTGCTTTTAAAACTTTGATTCAATCTTATGTGAACTCAAATCTTGAACAATATGAACAAGTATATCTAAGTATAAACAATAATAATAATGTATGCTAAGTATGTGAAATCAACACATGTATAATATAAACAATTGTAGCTATATACGAGAGATAAGTACGTAATCGTTTATTTTATAATCCTTAGTTATATTTTGTATGAAAACTATACTTGATCGAAATGATCAATTATATGTATGTAACCTTTTTAGTTTGATTGTAAAAACTTTGTTTTGTGAATAAAAATTTCGTTTGATCTTTAAGTAAAATCAATACTAGCACTATATGAGCAACTATATATATACGTCTACGTCTACAAAATTAATAACGATATAAGCAAGATAATAAGTAAGATATGGAAAGATCTAACCGCGAGACAAAGGATTTATAGTGGTTCGGCTACAAGGACACCTTCCTTGCCCTACTCCACTCCTCGAGTCACCTACTCGAGAGTTTTCTTCACTATATCAACAAGCTCCCTTATGGCGGAGAAAACCTTACACACCAATTACACACCAATTACACACCAAAGCTTCGTCACAACGAAATCACACCTTCTTCACAACTACTTCACACCAATCTACTACTTAATCACACCACTTCTTCACACCTATTTCCTACACACCAATCTTCTTCACTCCTATCTTCTACACACCAATCTTCATCACAACTATCTACCTCCCAACAATCTTCTTCACACCACTACTTATATCTCACTACTTCTATTCACAACTTCTATATCTTCTAAACAAATAATAACAAGCACAACACAATATTCACAAATGAATATATATACACTATACACAACAACTCTTCAACACTTCTTGAACTTGGTTGTAGAGAGTTCTTCTTTTGCACTTAGAATGAGAATGGATGATGAGGGATTGAATCACTTGAAACAAGGATTAATATACAAATGATCAAAGGGTTTTTGATGAGTTTTAGATGATTGTAGATCTGAAAATTTCGTGCAAAAGGTGAGAAAAAATTCCAGAATTAAGGTGGTATTTATAGGGGAAGAAATCTGACAGTTTCTGACAGGGGAGCGTGGCCGGTCCCCTTAATTGTGTGCCGGCCCCCTTAAAATTAAGGGGGCCGCCCAGACGAAAACTGCAGTTTTCTTGTCTTTTTCTGGGGAAAGTTTATTTGGTGAAAAACTAACTGATTTTGGTTAAAATTTTGAATTCATATATTTATTATGAATAAAACATTTTCCTTTATTACCAAAAATGTTTTTCAAAAATATATAATAAGTTTATTTAATTTTATAAACTTTTTATTATTTAAATAAACATCCCTTTGATCATAAAATGTATTAGTCACTTGTTTATTCATACCTTAAGTGATTATGTTGGATGAGATGATATAAACTTGCTTAAAACTTGTTTACGTATTAACTTTGCGTTTAATGTTCTTATATTTTGTGATCGTCAAAACTTAAGGATATCGAAAGATATTAATAACGTTTTTATACATTATTTATATCAACAATCTCCCCCTTTTTGATGATTACAAAATCTAAACTCATTAAACTAAAAATTAATATATATGCAAGTTTTTAGTGTGAGTTTATATCACTTCTCCCCCTTTTTGTTAACATCAAAAAGGTTATCCCGACGAATGTATAGCTCCCCCTTGAAGTATACTCTCCCTCGTTTTGAGGTCATAAGAGATCGAGATATGGAATGCTCGCAAGAAAAATAATAGAAGCGCAAGCATATACAGAAGAATATGCAATATACAAATAACAAGCATAGCAAAAAAAATATTAAGGATGCATAACAATTAATTCAAAGTGATTATGTTAAAGATCCTAATTTGCCAAAGAGAGCCATCGGACTTGCTTGTAACAAAAGGTTGGTTGATTCGTATTTGAGAGTGAAAATCATAAGCATATGGTATGATTAGATGGTTGATGATGAGGTGTTTGAAATGTAGATGGTTGAGTTAGGGTAAGGTTGTTGGATTAATGGAGGTATATGTTTGGGTCATGAATGTTGGAGAGTTTGGTGGTGGAGAGTTTGTAGCGGAAGAGGTTGATTAAGGTTTTGTTCAAGTGAGGATATTGGATGTGATCTAGTGAGAAGATATTCAATCTAAGTGAAGTGTTCATTGAATGCAATGGTTTTTAGGAGAAAGATGCAACAAGGTCAATTGTTGACATGTTTTTCAACTTGATTCAAGTTGTGGGGTAATGAAAGGAGAGCTAGAGGAAAGTTGTTCCAAGTTGCATTGAGCAAGGTGTCAGGCAACAAGAGCACAAAGCTCATGGGCTTCCTTGAGTTCTTCAAAGAACTTCAAGTGTTCGGAGGAAGGTGATAGGACATGCAACATAGGGATAACATGTGTGTTAGTAGAAGGTGGTGGTGATACTCTTGGTGGTGGAGATATTTATGAGTTTGGGTAATCATGAATGGATGATAATGAAGTTGTGGAGGATGTATCATGAGTGGAGGATGTTTTGGATGGTAGATTGGTAGGTTGAACAAGATGTGAGGTGTTAGGAATGAGATTGGGATTGTAGTTTCGAGATTGAACATGCTCTTCATTTGGCTTATGTTGGTAAGATGAAGGTGTATTTTTAGGAACAAGGATGGATGTTTGGTTATTATGATGAGGTTTGTGAAAGGGTTCATTTTAAGTGAACATGAGGTTTATGTATCATGAAATATGGTTTGACCTTCATGGGTTAAGTTGTAGTGGTGATGACACACTTTGTAGGGTATATGGTTGAATCTTTTGTGAGGGTGACTAGGTTGAGTTATTGGTGAAGATGGTAAATGAGTATCAAGTGATGTAGGTTAGAGTGAAAGAGCGATGTTCATGGAAGGGATTACTTGGTAGGAGGGTGTGGGTGAGTAAAGGTTGTTGATATGTAATGTTGGTGAGAAGGAAAGTGAGGTGTTAGGTAAGTAATGTTTGAAATCATAGGAGGAATTTGGTGTTGGATGTTTGACAACGTCATTTGATTTGACGGAATTTTAAAGGAAGTTAGGCTTTCTTCTCCAAACAAGTTTCTTGGTGGCTTTGGTTTAATGGGAGAGGAAATGATGAGATGAGTGGAGATTGAGAGGAATGAGAGTGTTTATAGTGTAGGATTGGTGGGATCAAGGATGGATAAATATTGATGGAAGGTTTATGATAAAATAGGTTTGTGAATTTTGGGAAGTGTAGGATGAAATGGGCTAAAAAAAATAGAAAAGGGAAACAACACCTTCGACCATCAGATGGCCGGTCCCCTTAATTGGAGGCCGGTCCCCTTAATAATGAAGGGGGCCGCCTTATGATTTAAGGGGGCCGCCCATCTGGTGATTCCCAGATTGCCAGAAAAGGGTTTTTGGTAGTGAATTGCAGAAAGGTTGCGTTTTTGGTTTCAAACAAGTCCAACTCTTTGAGGCAATCAAGCATATACTAATTATGTAGCCAAATCATATTAACCAAAGAGATTAAGTAAACAAGCAATTTCATCTAGCATGCAAACATACTCATGAAGCAAGTAAAATATAAGTGCTAGGAAACAATAAGCAACATCAAGTATTTCATAACTACATAACAATGAGGATTAATTCTAATGTGTATCAATGTGCAATAAGTGGGTAGTTATGATAGCATGTATTTCTAGACTTGTTACAAACAAAGTCTTAATGAACAAACCATGGTCCTCTTGATTTGATTTAGTTCACTTATAAGTGTCATTTATATAAATATAGATGACAAATATGAGATCATCATGCATGATTTTAAAAGAGACGTTTTTAGCATTATTCAACAATGTTTGAAAGTAATTTTTCACTTGGATGTGAGAGTTATTTGAATAAAATAGATTGGGTTTTTACTTCAAAATGTGTGAATGAACGGTAAAGAATATTTTCCCAATCTTTAGTTTTGATCAAAACAAAATTGTGAATATTGATAGTGAAAACATGTTATTTAAAAGTGGGATAGTTATTTGAAAGACTATTTTCCAAAATGTGAGGTTTTTGCATATTTTTAGAGATATTAGATTTTTAACAACAAATATCATAAATCAAATATTTTAAAAAAATGTTTATTAAAGATCTCATGCTCAAGAGGATTGGTTAAGCCTATTATTATCTCATGCTGTCGTTTCTACATATCCTATGATCCTGAAGGAAATGAAGACGATAATTTATATGTTAGATGCGAGAGTGTTGAATGGGGTATAACCTAACATCTATAGTTCCTTTGTTTTCGCACGCTTATCTGACTTAATGCCATAGTCTACGAGAGCTTGTTTCATCCATAGTTTTCTTACGTGAGGGATCTAATCCTACTTCTATATTTACGATTGATCCACTTAACTCATTTCACTTCATCACCATGAGTTTCCTAATAGTGGATATAGAAGATTTCCATTTTCTATTTTTTTTTCGGCAATGAACAATTTTATCTTATTCCTAGGAAAGTCAACCAATGATGTTTCTAGGTTATAAGAATATAAGCAATTATGTACTAAGCATTAATCTAACTAATCATTTATCTAAGCATGCAAATTATAGTGATGAACTTAAAAGAAATGCGTACCTTTTAGTCTTCAATGGAATATCTTCAAGCACTTCAAGTGACCATGTTGACTTATAGAAGTCATTTGTAGATGATATTCCAACTTCTTCCAAGATTGACAACTTAGCCACTTGGTCCCCATTGTCTAATTGGTCCAAAGTTGTTTGGTCCAAACATATTTAACATTTGGCTAGGATGCATGTATGGTGGTAATATTTCCCATTGTCTCATTGGTCCAAAGTTGTTTGGTCCAAACATATTTAACATTTGGCTAGGATGCATGTATGATGGTAATATTTCCCAAGGATTGTAACTTGGTTGATAATTCCACATTTGATTTCTAGTGTTATTGTAATATTGTCTATTTTGATTTCTTCTAGGTTGAGATGTTTTAGATCTTGGATGATGATTTTTAGTTTTTCTTGGTGGTGGAGTTTTAGATCTAAATTTAGGTTTAGAGGATCCTACTTCGGTCTTTAAGGATGGTTTATAAAAAATTTTAATTTTTTCATCATTCGCAATGGGTATTTTTCTATCTTTTGTAAGTATATACTTAGGATTTGATTCTAATAATTTTTGTTTACTAGATTCACATTCAAACTTTATACTTTTATTTTCACTACTTGAAACATTAGTTGAAGTTAATCCTAGACCGGTTTTATCTCCCGAAGTTTCTTGAGCACTTAGTATTTTCTTAAGTGGGTTATTACTATTTTTAAACCTGTCAAGTTTGAAAATTTCATCTTTAAGTTTTTCGTTTTCATTTTTAACCTCTAAGCAAGTTTTACATTTTACAAAAACTTCTTTTCCTTTTTCCAAATGTTGTAGTTTAATTTTTAATTCGAGTACTTCATTTTCTAATTGATTATTAATATGTTTTAGTGACTTATTTTTAGCTATAACCTTTTGACCTAATTTGCATAACCTATTATATTCACTATCTAGGTCTTTTTCGTCTAATGATAAATTTTTGTCACTAAAGTATTCGGTTTCGAAACGTACCTCGCTTGATGTCTTAGCCATAAGACACTTTTCTTCATTTGTGGTTTCTTTCTTGTCCTCATCGCTATCACTCCAAGCACCTCCGATAAACGCCTTTTGATTTTGATCTCTTGACATCATTGGACACTTTCCGATGAGATGATTTGGATTGCCACATTTAAAACACTTCCTTTCATTATATGGTTGCCTAACATATCTTCCTCGTCTTTTGAAGTATTTCTTGAAGTCTCGTACGGCCATAGCATACTCTTCATCGTCACTTTTGGAGGTTGAGCATTCTTCGTCACTAGAGTCCTTTTTAGCTTTCAACACAATTGATTTGCTTTGCTCCCTTTTTCCATTGAGAATCTCGGAGTCTTTCTTTATTATTGCTTCGTAGACTTTCAGGTTGCCGATCAACTCATCAAGTTGAAGAGTTAACAAGTTCTTCGATTCTTCAATCGCCGTAACTTTAGCTCGCCATTTTGGATGAAGAGCCCTAAGAAATTTCCTAACAAAATTCTTACTAGAAAAATTCTCATCAAGTGCTTTTAAACTTGTGATAATAGTGTTAAATCTAGCAAAAGCATTATCTATTGATTCCTCCTCCGGAATCGTAAATTGTTCATATTGTTGAACAAAAAGATCTATTTTGTTATCTTTAACTTGACTATTACCTTGGTGAGTGATTAGTAAAGAATCCCAAATTTCTTTTGCGGTTTTACACATAAAAATTCTTTCGTATTCTTTACGTGGTAACGCATTGTAAATAACCATTTTTGCTTCATTGTTTTTAGAAAGTCTTCTTTTCAAATCATCATTTTGTTTTTCAAAAGGTACTATTTCATCTTTATTTGTTTCGGGATTATTTTGAGTAGGTAAAAAATCACCATTAGTAATAACATGCCAAAGATCTAGATCCTTTGATTTCACATAAGTTTCGAATCGATTTTTCCAATATAAAAATCCATCACTTTCAAATAGTGGTGGTCTTTGCATAGATTGCCCTTCTAAATATTTTTCAGATTCCATAGATCGTTACAAGTTTTAAAATACAATATATTTTAAAAATCTTGCTAGACCTTGCTCTGGTACCAATTGTGGAAAACTAGAAGGGGGGGTTGAATAGTTTTACGTCTTTTTAATTTTATTTTGAAAACTTAGTTTAGTTTTAAAATCTTGTTTGCTTTTAAAACTTTGATTCAATCTTATGTGAACTCAAATCTTGAACAATATGAACAAGTATATCTAAGTATAAACAATAATAATAATGTATGCTAAGTATGTGAAATCAACACATGTATAATATAAACAATTGTAGCTATATACGAGAGATAAGTACGTAATCGTTTATTTTATAATCCTTAGTTATATTTTGTATGAAAACTATACTTGATCGAAATGATCAATTATATGTATGTAACCTTTTTAGTTTGATTGTAAAAACTTTGTTTTGTGAATAAAACTTTCGTTTGATCTTTAAGTAAAATCAATACTAGCACTATATGAGCAACTATATATATACGTCTACGTCTACAAAATTAATAACGATATAAGCAAGATAATAAGTAAGATATGGAAAGATCTAACCGCGAGACAAAGGATTTATAGTGGTTCGGCTACAAGGACACCTTCCTTGCCCTACTCCACTCCTCGAGTCACCTACTCGAGAGTTTTCTTCACTATATCAACAAGCTCCCTTATGGCGGAGAAAACCTTACACACCAATTACACACCAAAGCTTCGTCACAACGAAATCACACCTTCTTCACAACTACTTCACACCAATCTACTACTTAATCACACCACTTCTTCACACCTATTTCCTACACACCAATCTTCTTCACTCCTATCTTCTACACACCAATCTTCATCACAACTATCTACCTCCCAACAATCTTCTTCACACCACTACTTATATCTCACTACTTCTATTCACAACTTCTATATCTTCTAAACAAATAATAACAAGCACAACACAATATTCACAAATGAATATATATACACTATACACAACAACTCTTCAACACTTCTTGAACTTGGTTGTAGAGAGTTCTTCTTTTGCACTTAGAATGAGAATGGATGATGAGGGATTGAATCACTTGAAACAAGGATTAATATACAAATGATCAAAGGGTTTTTGATGAGTTTTAGATGATTGTAGATCTGAAAATTTCGTGCAAAAGGTGAGAAAAAATTCCAGAATTAAGGTGGTATTTATAGGGGAAGAAATCTGACAGTTTCTGACAGGGGAGCGTGGCCGGTCCCCTTAATTGTGTGCCGGCCCCCTTAAAATTAAGGGGGCCGCCCTTATAATTAAGGGGGCCGCCCAGACGAAAACTGCAGTTTTCTTGTCTTTTTCTGGGGAAAGTTTATTTGGTGAAAAACTAACTGATTTTGGTTAAAATTTTGAATTCATATATTTATTATGAATAAAACATTTTCCTTTATTACCAAAAATGTTTTTCAAAAATATATAATAAGTTTATTTAATTTTATAAACTTTTTATTATTTAAATAAACATCCCTTTGATCATAAAATGTATTAGTCACTTGTTTATTCATACCTTAAGTGATTATGTTGGATGAGATGATATAAACTTGCTTAAAACTTGTTTACGTATTAACTTTGCGTTTAATGTTCTTATATTTTGTGATCGTCAAAACTTAAGGATATCGAAAGATATTAATAACGTTTTTATACATTATTTATATCAACATGAGGGACTTTTTGGAGTAAGTCCTTGAAACGAGTCCATGCTTCATAAAGAGA
Source organism: Artemisia argyi (assembly GCA_030686995.1). NCBI lineage: Eukaryota > Viridiplantae > Streptophyta > Magnoliopsida > Asterales > Asteraceae > Artemisia > Artemisia argyi. The sequence goes on from CM060691.1 coordinate 162,826,275, forward strand.
TTCATTTTGACGTTGTTGGAACATCAAGATGTCATTCCTAAGCTTAGTATTTCTCCCCGGTGGAAAAAATTGAGCAAGGAAACGAGTGGTGAGATCATCCCATGTGGTGATGGATCCCGCGGGTAAACGCTCAAGCCATTGACTAGCTTGATCCCGTAGAGAGAATTGGAATAGGCGTAAACGGGTAGTCTCTCTAGTTTCAACACCTAGGTCTATGGAATCTACGATTTTGAGGAAGTCCTTAAGGTGTTGGTTTGGATCTTCGGAACGAAGTCCATGGAATGCACATCCGCTTTGCACCAACCGGATGGTGTCGGATCGCAAGGGGGTCACATTGGCTCCGGTGAGCTCAATGGTGTTTCGGTAGCCTTGGTGGCTAGGTCGGGAGTACTCTCCTAAGGTTCGGGGCCTAAGAGGTTCTAGTGGTGGGTTTTGTTGTGGTGGGATGACGGGTTCAAAGATGTTACCACCTTCCATGATGTCGGATGGTAAAGAGTTACGAACAAAGGCACGAAGAAATAAGATAGACTAAAGAAGACCTAAAAAATAAAAATAAAATCTTACTAGAAAGGAATCTAGCAAGTAGATCTAATAAAAAGAAATCCTAACCTAGACAATAACTATTCCCCAGGCTGCGGCGCCAAAAACTTGATGCGTGGGAATCGCAACAGGCTTTACCTCTCGAGGGATCTCGAGAAGCTTACAACCCCCACCAGGCAGTGTACCTGATCGTTGTAGTATAGTATAGTGACAAGTACCGGGGGATTGATCGTTCAGCTTAGGAATAGTGTCACTAGGATTAGAAAGCCTAATTACTAGTTCTAAAGGTGAGGGAAGATTATTTTTGTATTTTTATGTTTTTATGAAAGCAATTAAAATCTCGGGTTTTGAAGGAGTGGGCGGAATTAGTTGCTATTCAACTAACCCAAAACTAATATATAATCAAAATAAAATACTGAAAATGAAATTAAACTAATTATTACAAAGGTTGTGAGCAGTAATTGGAGAAATTGTGTTTACTTAGACTTCACTACTCCCTAGATATCTTTTACATGTTAATTACTTGTTATAATTGCATGGATGACGGATCGTATTCCTTAATACCATTCATGGGGTGGCATACATAACTCCCCAATTCTATGAGCTCTTATCTCCTCCTACACAATGACCCAGCACAACTATAGGGATTGTAAACAGTGGCTCATGCATTAAATACAACCAATAAAGACCTAGTACGCCTCGGTTCATGTTTCTTAAGACGTTCAAGCATGTTACCATTTGGAGATCTGCCAGTTTTCTTAAGCCTAACATATAAATCATTCATCCACAACAAGAATAAACAAGTAATCAACATCTAGGTTTCATTAGATCTAAGCAAACACAAAGGAGATCTAGCCTAGCATAATTGAATTGAGACAAGAACAAGATATAGACAACCAACACATAGACATATTGATTGAATTAGAAGAATACTTATCTCAATTACAATGCAAGGTATCAAGGGTTTGGAACCCTTGAAAAACCTGTAAAAGATGCACCAAATTCGTCTTTAGGGTTTCACCAAAACTTCTCCTTTTTTAATGTAAAAACTAGAAAACTATATATAGGAAAACTGGGCTGACGGCGTCAAGACAAGCATGTGACGCCGTCACCTCGCCGCCAAATACTTCCTCGGACGGCTTTGATCTACTTATGACGGCCTATGTGACGCCGTCACCACCTACGGTATTTTATTCTTGGTACTTTGACGCCGTCAGGATGACTTTTGACGCCGTCATCAACTACGGTATTTTATTCTTGATGTCTGACGCCGTCAGGGTGTAACTCTTGACGCCGTCACCTAGTGCTTCCAGCATGGAAAATTGATACTTTTCCGTTTTCTTCACTTTTATGCTCCAAAAACGTCCAAAATGGCTTCTTTTCCAGAATTCACTCTCCAAGTACCTAAAATCACAAAAGGAACGATTTAGGGCAATATTTGATCAAATAAAGTCGGATTCGGGCTTAAATGACCCCCTAAAAACGGATCATTTTTCGCCTCATCACTTACTGATACAAATTGCCCCAAACTTACAACTAATATTACTACTTACCACACAAAAAACCAACACAAAGTTATACTAAAATCCCTAAACAGATATCAACCCACATTTATCACTAACTGATACAAGTTGACCCAAATTGTAGCATTTTGACCCATATTCACCTATATGTGAACACTAATTGATACAAATTGACATAAATTTTCAAATAAATTTTAACCATAGATACCACACAGAATCCAACACAAATTTACACCAAAATTCTATATAACGACCCACATTGACCACTGACTGATACAATTTGACCCACAGTTTACTATTTTTTACCAATGTTGACCTACACAAGAACACTTACTGATACACATTGCCCCATACTTACAACTAATATTGCTACTGTACCACACAAAAAAACAACACACAGTTATACCAAAACCCCTAATTTCTTTATTGATCCAACAAAAATAATACCAAAATCCATCATTTCTTAATTGTATCACCCAAAACACTAAACATACTAGCAACTATTCCACATCCTAAAATTCAAAAAACCTTAAGTTTATTATTGTATCACATAAATTATTATAAACAATTAAAACCCCTACTTTATCAGTGTTGTATCACAGAACCACAAAAACCCCCAAATTTTTATGCTTTATCAGTGTTTTATTATACAAACTAAATAAACTTAATTTATTCAAAATGTATACCTTCTCCTGCATTATTCCATTCAGGTGTTGTTAGATCAATAACTTCATAATCGCCATTATCCTGATTTCCTTTTCTTATTTTAGACAACCGGCCACTTCGTCGTACTATAAAAAAATACACCAACAACAATGTGTAGTTAAGAGTGTAAAACCCATATGTATAACAAATCAAAAATCAATGTGTCACTTACCAATGTTCATCATTGAAGATCTGCTAGTTATCGTTATAGGTTATTTATAAAAGATAACCAATATTTTTCAATGACACATTTAGCGGATGAACCCTAATTTTATTTACAATTTGGGATGATATTCTGGAGAATGAATCACGGAATAGCTTGATTTTAGGGATAGGAATTGCGTTTTTGAATATGCACCATTTCAAGGATGTTTAAAACTTTTGATTTGTTTTAGTCAAACTATCGTTATAATATCTGATCATCCGTACCAACTCCCGCTATTTCTTTATATTATAATTGATACATAATGCCCTTCATAGTATAGTTAATTACAAATAAGCCACTCATCAATTATATTTCTTTTTGATCTAATAATCTTGATCTGACGGTCCACAACTGTGCCTATTGTATCTCACTTATAAAGTGTATACCACAATAACGCCCCCTATATATATAATAAAAATGAAAATAAAAGGAAAAAAAAACAAACATTTCATCAACTTCTTTATTTCTTGTGAAACATGCAACACAAACGTGCACACATTAAAACACAGACAACATGATCAAAAACACAAACACAACTCAAGCAAAATGCGACATATATATATATATATATATATATATATATATATATATATATATATATATATATATATATATATATATATATATATATATAATAGATCAAATAAGATCAATCTTAAAGTTGTAAAAATAAGATCCAACTAAAATCTGACAAGTGACACTCTCGCTAAAATAAAATTAAATTTTTTATTGAGTACACCTAAAATTGTTAAAGTTCTGATGTTTTTCTTTTTTAAATTTACGAAACCAAGGTGATACACTTTTATTCGACATGTAATGTATCAGGTTAAGGTGATACACTTTGATTCGACATGTAAATTTATAGTTGTGTATCGATAATCAAAACTCATGTATCAGTTGATTATTACTTGCTAAAATGTTAATTCGTATTAATACTTTATTTTTTGTGTATTATTGCTAGTATGGTTATTTATAAAATGGTTTTAGTAGTTGTTTAGACCAGATCTTATTTTTACAACTTTAAGTTTGATCTCACATTAACCCTCCCCTATATAGAATTGAGATCAAATGAGAACTTTCTTAAAGTTGTAAAAATGAGAACCAACAAAATCTCACAAATGACACTCAACTTAAAAGAAAATAAAAAGATTATTAATTACAACTAAAATTGTTAAAAATTTGATGGGTTTTCTTATTAAAATTGACGTAGACTAAGTGACACACTTTGATTCAACGTGTAATGTGTATCAAGGTTTAGTATTGTGTATCAAGTTTTTAGTGGTTGTTGTGTATTAGGTGTATCAATTTATGTATAAAAAATTAGTTTTTTGAGATTTTAATGTATATGTATCAAAAATTTAATTGTGTATCAGTAATCCATTTCTCATTTATGAGTTGGTTATTAGTTGATTTAATGTTAACTTGTATTAATATATAATATTTTGATGCATCTTTGCTAAAATGGTTATGTCTCAATGTTTTAATAGTATTTTAGAATAGTTCTCATTTTTACAACTTTAAGAAAGTTCTCACATTAACCTTCCCCTATATATATATATATATATATATATATATATATATATATATATATATATATATATATATATATATATATATATATATATATATATATATAGGTTGGTTCATGAAAAAAGTCCACTTTGCTAGAAAAGTGAGAAAAGTGTACAAATCACCCCTCCCCTTCCTCCTATTTTTTTTCCCAACTCAAGGGGCCTATTTGTTACTTTCTATCTTTTTTAGGGTAAATATGGTAAATTCATCCCCCTTCCCTTTGCATCAGTTTCTTTCTTTATTTTTTATTTTTTCCTTCCCAACTCTGACTGAGCTTTTTTTCCCCTGCACGTGTACACATATGAATTGTAACACATGCATTAATTTAGATTTAAACATTAATATCTAATTATTTTCTGTTCAAATTTACCATTTGGCTGAACAAATTAGATATACAACGTGTTCTGTACAACATAAAGAGAGAAAAAAAAAAGAAAAAAAGAAAAAAAAAAAAAAAGAAAAAAAAGGCACCATTCTGAACATTCCTATACAACATAACACACTTAAAAAAATCATAATATTCAAATCCTAATCTTCATTATCTATTCCTGCGGGTTGATCTCTCCTCATTGGCCCTCCAGCTGGTTTTGACATTATAATCTGCAAATTGTTCAACAAAAAAATAAAATTACAGGTCCGAGCATGAGTCCACACATGTTCTACAGGTTAACAATACTTAAACTAGGCTGCATTGTCAGTCCAGAAAAACTACACATTAGATTTTGCAACTTCAACCGTACAAGAACCAAGTTACTATAGTAAATCTTACCAATTAAAAATAAATGTAAAACAATGCACAATGACCCCCAATAATTAAAGTAAGAATTAAGCAAAAAGCCGTTAAAGATGCTCATACTTGACTTGATGCATAACAGACACTTAAGAGTGGTGGAATTAAGACAAATATATGACATCTTACCCAGGCCTTGCAAACAAAACTGATAACTTGTATATGAGATAACTGGTAGCACGTAACATAATTATTTTTAAAAACTGCTCTAAAGTGATTAACGGGACTAGTATGATTTTGACGTCAAAATCTAATGAATACCTACATATTTTTATAAGTATTTCTTTCATACATTTATCAATAATCAATAGTATCATCTAATTGAAAGGTTTCTTATACAAGAGAATGCAATTATCAGTTTAGTTTAGACCCGAATGATAGTTTCTATGCCTAAAAGAAAAGCATGGGTACCTATTTAATGTTACCATGCTGGCTTTCTGCATATCAGTCTCTGTGATAGCATCTGAGGCAAATAAATCTGATGCCGATAGGCAGTTTGCATTTTTCAAGCGCCGATCTTTTGGAAGTAACCACGAAAACTGAGATGTTCCTTAAATACAATCAAATACAAAAAGTGCGTGGAGCTGAAAACAATAAAACCATACGTATATCAGATACACAAAGATATCAGTATACAAAAGGCCGAAAAACAACAAAAATACATTTTAGTTCATTTCTCCTCAACAGGTGCACCAGCCTACTGAGCCCACATTAAACTAATAAAGGCAGTTGTCATGTATGCTTTAATATCAAAATATACGCAGATGATTAAGACTTACCTTAGATTTAGCCTACTGAGCCCACATTAACAATCCATAATCTTTAGTCTCACAAGCTAATTAAATAACACGGCCAGTTGTGACCTAGCAAACTAAGAAAGATATGTCCAAATAGATGCTCTAAATATGCAAATGGATGCACTAAACGAGTTTAGACCCAAATGTGTCTGACCCATTACATAAATTCTCCATTTTTGACCTAAATTTGTTTGACCCATTTACAAAATTTCCCCATTTTGAACCATTACAGATCCCCATTATGACTTATTACATTTTTACCCATATCGGGTACCTAATATAAGCACCACAAATTCCCATCAAGAACATGTGTATATGTGACAATGAGCAAACAGCAGGACCAGATTCTAAATGTTACCAAGCCACTAATAGGCAACTAGATGGTAGCAGTTCATAACTTCTTATGTTTTTTAATTCAGGGAAGCAGCGGGCAAGATCAAGTGTCTGTTGGACAAAGGAGTTAAAACTAATTATTAAGAGCAAATAAGCATTTAAAGCTCATTAGCAGTTGCTACGCTGCATACACCAGCATAAAGTAACATAAGTAGAGACTTGCCTTATCAGTCAAAGGTTCTCAGCACCAAGGTTGATTTCTCTCAAGATACTCAAACTAGGGCTCCGTAATATATATGAAGGAATGATCTTACATGTGTGGAGTTGATAAAAATGCACTGATATTGATCTACTCTATGAGTTAAAGTCCTGAAGTGTATTTAGAGTTTGATTGTCTGAACAGAGGTTTAAGGATTAAAGAGTCACAGACAGGTCTTAACAGTTGCATACTCAAGTAGTTCATAATTCAATACACTAATACTTCATTCTAACTGAATATATGCTATAAGACATTATTAACATAATTTTTACACATATGTTATAAAATTCAAATTGATTCTAACAAATTTGCGAATTTTTTGTATTATATTCAAAGTTATCAACATTGATAATTCAACACATAATTGACATATTTTAACACAGATGCCCTAAAATATTTCATTCAGATGCCCTAAAATATTACATTCTGATGCCCTAAAATTTTACATACATATGCACTAAAATTATGAAAAAGTCAAAAAAAGAATGTCGGGTGAACATTCCCAGTTTCCTATATTTTTTTTTTTTTTGGTTTGACATGTTCGCGATTAAACAATCACAGATTGACTATTTCTAAAGTAAGCAAAAGCATGTGATAATACCTGAAAAGGTACACGTATTTCTTGCACACGAGATGCAAATAGACTTAAGCTAACTGCTAGCTCCATGGCTTTATTTCTTCACTGACAATTGCTGCATCATCAAGACAAACCAAACCAAACCAAACTTAGAACAGACTTTGAAAAAGATACAGTAATGTATAATACATATGCAGTAAGATCTAAGTACAGATGCACTAATATATAAGTACATATGCACTAATATATAATACATATGTAGTAAGATCTAAGTACTTTGAGGAATCCATTTGCTGCTTCAACCTTTATGAAAATAGACATTTGACCCGCCCCCCTTTTGTCTTCCTTTATTGAAGAATAGAGAGATGGAAAATTTACAAAACAAATCCAGGCCAGTGCTCTTCAAATATGGTAGTCGATAAACATCAGCTTTTTCTACCTTCAGGACACCGCTGCCTTAACAATGAACTATTCGATACATACACGCTACCCGCTTTAATAAAGCGTTAAGCGATTATAGCATTTTGGCAAGTGAATTCACCAAGTAGTGGAATTTTGTAAATAAAAAATAAGAAATCATAAGAAAATGTGATTCACTAACCAGCTACTGGTAAAGGGTGTTTGGGTGCATTTGCAAACTATTACCCAATGTAAAGTGATTTGATGAAAAACATTATTTCATCAACTAAAGTAAAATAGTTAGTCTGAAATAACCGGTTTGGGTTTAAGATTCCTTGTTATATAAAACTGATCTCATTGTTGCAAACATATGCCTTAATAAGTCCAACATGCAAATGGATGCCCTAAACATTTAAATGGATGCACTAAATAAATTTGAACAGTGATATTGCTGAAAGTTCACATGCAACTCATTGTCTAACTAAGGTCAAGTAAGAGTTATTCTACGTTATTGCAACACACGTAAACCCCTTGATAATGATACTTCAATGCTTTTTCAAATCAAAGAAATCAATCACAATTCAATAGCTAGTTACGCATCTACTTGATAAACCACACAATAATAGGTACACACATCTGATTAAGCATTATTATGACCTATATGGCTCCAACCAACATGGCATTAGATTATCTATGATTGGTGTTTATACCTACAAATCCCCATCTTATTATAGCCTTAATTAAACCTATATATAACTCCAACCAATTGCAACCAACATAGAATTACCTATATTCTTAAGTCGTACTTTTTTTTTTATCTAATATAGTGTTAACTAGTAATTAAATGAAGAATTGAATTTTTGATTTCTTGAGTTCTGAAGATACTAGTTACAACCGTTCAATCTCCCCATCCATGGCAAACTGGAAAAAAGGAACAGTTCAATCAGATCACTTACATACATAAAATAGCTTTTCATGCAAAATTCCAATATCAAAGATACAAAAAAAAAGTCCCACAGAAAGAAACTCATGGGCAAATGAAATAAATAAATGCATTTAGAATAGTGATCAATAGAAAGTGTCATTTTTATAGTAACAACGGTTCTGCTTCAAACACTGAAACAATAACATGTCTTAATATATCTGACGATGCACCAATCTTACTCATTGATGCCCTAATATATTCATCGATGCACTAAACATACAAACAGATGCCCAAGTAGTTCCAATGATGCACTAAACATACAAATGGATGCCCTACTATGACCGATGATGCACTAAACATACAGACTGATGCACTAAACATACTAACAGATGCACTAACGCTTATTTTAGATGCGCTAATCAAACAAATAGCTTCCCTAACTTATAACATGATTGTCTGATCATACTAATAGATGCAATAACATAAATCGTGATGCACTTATTCAGACAAACAAATGTTGGAACATATTATTAAGACAGATGCACCAATTGTAACTTTATACATACAAATGCCTTGATATGTCATTTCATTCAACAATAACAATAATTATTTTATAATTTACACAAAGATACACTAAAATACATAAAAATTAAAAAACCTGTAAACACTTACTGTTTTTTTTTCTTCTGATGATCAGATTTGGCTCACTTACGATTCCTAAACTTCATTTACTTCATTTTTCTGAAGATCGAAATGCAAATTAGTGCGTTCACAAGTTTTTTATCTGATTTTTATTTGATTTTGAAGCTTTTTAGGGTTTCTTGATTGGAGTATGTGTTGTTGATCGGAGTATATGTTTTTTGACATGTAGTGGTGTGACGGTGACGACGGTGGTGGTGACGGCGGCAACGGTGGTGTTGACGGTGATGATGGCGGTGCTGGTGATGGCGGCAACGGTGTAGTGACGGTGAGTGTGTGTGTTGGAATCGATGTGTGAGTGTTTGTATCTGGAATAAAAAAGACTGATCCATTCTTTTTTTTGTGCTTTTTTCTTTTTTACCCCTAACTTTCAAGTGTTTTCATAATCTACCCTGTAACTTTTTTTCCCACTTTTCTATTTAAATACACTTTTCTTTAGAACCCTACCATATATATATATATATATATATATATAGGGTGAGGATCAGGTACGTTTTTGTCTTTTAGTGCGGATGGTACGGACGAATCTCAACCCTTCATCTAGTCAACCATCTGAAAAAGGCGGAGTGGCAATATCGTAAATATTCTGAAAAAAATTCAAAAACATCTGAAAAAATTAAAAAAATAAAGAGGACAACAAATAATTAAGAATCACTGAAAAAAATTCAAAAAACAAAATCGTTTTCATCGTTAAAGGTATTGTGATATTAGCGTCTGATTTTGATATCACATAAACTTTTTTTTTTAATAATAAATTTAGTATCACAATAACTTTTTTAATATCATAAAAACTTTTTCTTAATAAAAATTGTTAATATCACCGTAACTATCATGGTTTTTTTTAATATCACTCTAATACTCATACATTCTTTTTCAGTTTTTTTAATATCACCGTAAGTTTTTTTAATATCGTAATAAAAAAAACAATTATATTAAGCTTTTCACTAATATCACGGTTCATTTTTACATGTAAAAAAGTTTAATATCACGTTGGTTTTACAATATCACCGTAGCTATCATGGATTTTTAATATCACGGCTCATAATATTGTTAATATCACGGTAGAACTCATAATATGGTTAATATCACGATAGCACTCATATTCAAAAAAATAAAAAGTTCTCAGAAAAATCTGAAAAAATAAAAAAATAAAAGAAGATAACAATATTAAGGATCGCTCAAAAGTAAAAAAAATTAAAAAAAAAATCATTTTCATGGTTAATTGGTACCGTGATGATAGCGCTAGATCTTGATTTTTTTTTAAAAAGTCAGATCTGGATTGGACGGACCAGATCAATCCGCACGTCCGCACTTAAAAATTGTATCCGCACGTGATCCCCACTATATATATATATATATATATATATATATATATATATATATATATATATATATATATATATATATATATAAAGAGAAAAGTGTAAAATACATCCCTGTGGTATGACAAATGACCGATTTACATCCTTTTTTCTTTTTTTTGACTCAAAATTCATCCCTATGGTTGTAACTTTGGAACAAATACATCCCCCAGTTAGTAATATCAGATACTATGGACTAACGATGCAAGTGATTTTCCGTTATCTCCTAACAAGAGTTAAAATAGTTGCATCGTTAGTTCTTATTGAGTTAAAATATTTGCATCGTTAGTCTTCTTTGACTATAGAGTTAAAATATTTGCATCGTTAGTCCTCATTAAGTTAAAATATTTGCATCTTTAGTCCTCATTGACTATAGAGTTAAATTATTTGCATCGTAAGTCCTCATTAAGTTAAAATATTTGCATCGTTAGTCCTCATTGAGTTAAAATATTGGCATCGTTAGTCCTCATTGAATATTCTTACGTTTTTATCATTTTTCGTCCGTTTTTCTTACGTTTCGTCTGTTTTTATCCGTTTTTCTCATGTTTTTATCAATTTTCATCCATTTTTTTTCATGTTTTTATCCGTTTCTTCCATTTTTCTCACGTTTTTATCCGTGCTCATACACTTTTATTCGTTTTCGTCTATTTTTTTACGCTTTCATCCGTTTTTCTTATATTTTATCTGGTTTCATCCATTTTTTTATATATAATAAGTATGAAAACGGATAAAATATATGAAAATTGATAAAAACGTATGAAAACTTGACATTTGATAAAAATGTTTCTGAATCGATTTTAAATCATGATTTTGACCCCTTTCTGGTCCGAATCATTAAATGTGTAAAACACGAAAGTTGTCCGGAATAATGTTTTACATCAAGAGGCGCATGATATTAACCTGAAATAGTGGCTTTTTACTACCAAAACTTAAGCGGTTATGAATTTGGTCGTAAACCGCTTAAGTTTTGGTAGTAAAAAGCCACTATTTCAAGTTAAAATCTCGCGTATCTTGATGTAAAACATTATTCCGACAACTTTCGTGTTCTACACTTTTGATGATTCGGAACAGAAAGGGGTCAAAATCGTGATTTAAAATCGATTCAGAAACATTTTTATCAAATGTCAAGTTTTCATACGTTTTTATCAATTTTCATATATTTTTATCTATTTTTATACATATTATATAAAAAAAAATGGATGAAACCAGATGAAATATAAGAAAAATGGATGAAAACGTAGAAAAATAGACGAAAACGAATAAAAGTGTATGAGCACGGATAAAAACGTGAGAAAAACGAAAAAACGGATAAAAACATGAGAAAAATGGATGAAAACTGATAAAAACATGAGAAAAACAGATGAAACGTAAGAAAAACGGACGAAAAATGATAAAAACGTAAGAATTGTCAATGAGGACTAATGATGCAAATATTTTAACTCAATGAGGACTAACGATGCAAATATTTTAACTTAATGAGGACTAACGATGCAAATATTTTAACTATATAGTCAAAGAGGACTAACAATGCAAATATTTTAACTCAATGAGGTATAACGATGCAACTGTTTTAACTCTTAGGAGATAACGGAAAATCATTTGCATCGTTAGTCCATAGTAACTCATATTACTAACTGGAGGATGTATTTGTTCTAAAGTTACAACCACAGGGATGAATTTTGAGTCAAAAAAAGAAAAAAGATGTAAATCGGTCATTTGACATACCACATAGATGTATTTTAAACTTTTCTCATATATAAATAATAAATAAAAATAATAACAATAATAATATAATAAAAATAAAACATTAAGCGGTCGTTATGCGCATGGCTAGTGACCTATAACGAGCCGGTAACTAAGTGCACCGTGCTCTCATGTAGATAAAGTTATAGGGTCGAGTTTTTCTACCTCCCAGTTCTTTGTATTTTTTATTTTTATTATTATTTTTTTTTAAGTGAGAAATCACCCCTTGCACTTTAGATAGATGTATAACTATACAAATTACACAATTTTTATTATTTTTGTTCCTTAAAATGTAGATTTATTTTTTTAGAACGACACCTTTAAATATAGAATTTTTTTTTTAGAACGACACCTTAAAATAGAGATATATAATCTACAATTTATTCTTGTTTTTTAAAAAAGTTTATGAATATTAAATTTTGTATTATTGTTTTATCCGCCGCTTTAGCATGTCACATTATAGAACGCTCCTCGGACCCCAAAAGTTCAAATAAACGAAAAACATGTACTTCCTCCGTCTTAAAATTATTGCCCACATTTGACTTTTTCGGTCTATCATTTTCAACTTTGACCTTATGTATTTTTGCTTGTGTTAGGTAATACTTGATACAAAATATATGAAATGGTTACATTTTAAATGTATTTTCATTAGTATAAATTTCTATTAAATATTATATAATACAAACACAAATATTTAGGGTCAAAGTTGAAAAAGAGAGATTTAAAAAGTCAAACATTGACAATAATTTTCGAACGAAGGTAGTAAATTGTAAATTCATCATTTCGACATATGAAAAATATATCAAAGTTTCTCGCAGCAATGCACAAGTTACTATAATTTCTTGTTATAAGAGCACTGGGTACCTTAGTGCCGTAAAGTTGGTGCCGTGGGGAAAAAGTACTGCCACTTCAGAAAAAATCCCCATGGCACCAGAAAATGTGGTGCCGTCGTCTTTTTTTTTTTTTTTTTTACATAAAATAAAACATACACTATATTAACTAAAATAAATTTCATTAATTAAAAAAAAACACATTATATTAACACAAACTACGATTTAAAACATTTAACTACGATATTATAATGATAATAAAACTACGAATTAAATAACACGAATCATCTGAGACATAACCCTCGTCACTCGAAGCCGAAGACTAATCGAATAGGGCCTTGCCCCATGGCCCAGCGGTATGGTGCTTCTCTGTTTAGCCGCTCCGTACGAGCATCTTCCCGAGCCCTACAAGCAGCTGCCTCACGTTCTTCGGCTTCTTCAACCTCTCTCAAGACTTGCCTATCTTGCTCAAAGAGTTCTACATCAGTCAACCCAAATGGAATGGGTTGGTATTCCACCGGTGGATTGGGTACCGGTTCATTTTCCGGTGTGAATACCAAAAAGATGTCTTCCGGTGGGAGTGTTCACCGGTTCATTTGAAATCATGTTAGAGCTTGGGAATTTCTGGGAGAAGTCATGGTGACTTAGGAATTGCTGAGAGAAGTCACGGTGACTTGGTAATTGCTGGGAGAAGTCACGTTGACTTGGGAATTGCTGGGAGAAGTCTTTGCGAGACATTGTTATGGAGAGAATTTGTTAATGGCTTATGTGTGTGTATAAACAATCCAGTGTATGAGGCTATATATAGGTAAATCCAGTGTATAAATTTCATTTGAATTTGAATTTTAAGTAAATCCCGCCATTTCAATTTGAATTTGAATTTTACATATACCCCGCTCATTATTTGAAATTTGAATTTAACGTTTGAATTTGAAATTTTAAGTAAATCCCGCCCGTTTCAATTTAACCTTTGAATTTCAAAATTTCAATTTCTAAACATCCCTATATAAAGCATAACATACCATACTATTCTTCACACACTTACCATAACATACTATTCTTCACATACTTCAGTTTCTAAACCATTTTACAATAAAAAAGTTACATAAAATTAACTAGTTTTGGTTTGGATTATTTGCCCTGTCACGTGCTTTTCGGGTAAGGGAAGAAGCCCACTTTCCCCTCAACATGTTCTTGGTACGAATACGGTAGTTGCGCTTGTTGGCTTCCTTGTTGTATGCGTCGAGAACTTTATCCCAAAACGTATTCATTTGTTGATCCTATCCGCACTCGTAGTTGAATTCTCGGTTATTTGAGTGAAACACTCCACCAAAAGTGACTCCTCTTATTGGCTCCAAAATCTACTCATTTTGTTTGGAAAAATATATTGAAAATGTGTGTGAAGTATGGAATAATAAGGGGTATTTATAAGGTTTTTTGGGGGTTTAGTTTTTGTGATTTAAATGTATTAAATGGGATACCAATGTTCACATTTTTGAAACATGCTCCAACGTTCCAAAATTTCAAAAAAATAAAAATAAAAAAATAAATAATAATTAAAAAAAATAAAAAGGGGCCATGACGTGGGCTGGCCACCACGACGCGAGTGGCCATAACGCCTACCATAATGTGTTGATCCGTCGCATTTTATGGGCTGGTGACCATGGCACGAGCCATGGAACCAGGGTCACTACACCAGAAAGTGGTTATAGGGACTACATTTGTCGTCCCTATAAGTCCAGAATGTAGTCGCTAGAAGCTTTAGGGACTACGTGTAGTCCTTGTATCAATGGTCGGTTTTACTCGGTTGCTACATCTTTTAGGGACCACATTTTTTCACTTATAGCGACTACTTTAGTTGACTTGACTTTTTGACCAATGACTAATTTTAGTGGCGCTACGTTTAGTGACTACAAGTGGTCCCTAATAGTATGTTGACTATTTGACCAAAATATGTGACGCCTCATCTTTAGCGACCACAAGTAGTCACTAAAGATTTACCTATAGCGACTAGATCATGACCTATAGCAACCACGGGTAGTCGCTATAGGTGTCTTTGACCAAAGGGTGTTGTAACGTTTAGGGACTACATGTAGTCCCTAAAAGTGATTGCACCTGTTTCCACAACAGGCTGCTTTTGCATGCTTTCCCAGGTCTTTCCGACCCATTTCCGCAACCTGTTTTTCCAGATTTCCAGTTTTTCCAGACTCAACACAAACCAATTCAACGCAAACGATAATTTAAACATACAAATCCCATTCACTAAAAGTGTTCAACAAGCAAATCCGGGTTCATTACAAGCATAGATGTTCAAAAGCATAGTGTCTAACAATAACTTAAATATGTTCAACGACATAAAACATAAGATGTTCAAAAGCAGAGTGTCTAACAAACCAAAAATCACAAGTACATCCCCGCCTAGCTACTCATTTTCGTGGGCATCTTCACGGTCATCAACAACTTCATCAACTTCAAACTGATGTGGATCGAGTGGGGCTGGCTAGGTCACCGGGATGTTTGCAGCGATCAACTGTTGGTAGAGACCGGATAACTGATCTTGACTCACCACAAACGCTCTAGCCCACGCCTCTCGAGAGACTGGTGGTCCAGAGGCGTGTGAATGAACAGAAGATGAGCTGCACCCAGACGATGACCTACGAGGCAGCTTCCTACCCCGTCCCGGAAGAAAGCTCCGACTCTCTCCCAAGACCCGGGTCACTATCTCTTTGTCAGTGAAGCAGGGCCCTTCTTGGCCCTCTTGCGCCTCTCTAGTCGCAATCATATCGTTCTGTAAAGTCACAAAACAAGTTCATTAATTTCATAGAAATGAAAAACGACTTAGTTGACCCATTTTAACCCAAACGTGTACAAATAAGTAACTTTGTCATTTATATTACACATATTTCACCCGTTTTGACCCATTTCACCCGTTCTAGCCTAAACGTGTAAATGTTTGGGCTAAAATGGGTGAAATTGGTCAAAATGGGTGTAATGACTCACATAAACGACAAAGCTACTTATTCGTACATTTTGGGCTAACATGGGTGAAACGTGTGTGATATTAACTACAAACTTATTTATTAGTACATGCTTAACCTGCAACCCGACCCTATAGATAAGTGAATATTCTAGTTTTCACTACTTTTGTCTACTACTACTATAACATGCTAACTGATCTAAGATCAGTATGTATTTCAGTAAGCATTTCACCAATTCACCATTTCACCATTATAACATGCTAACTGATATAAGATCGGTATGTATAAAAAATCGATCACCATTTCATCATTATAAAATGCATTCAAGTAAGCATGAAAAAGTAGAGCAGTATGTACAAATAAAGAAATTCACTGGTTCACATCTCAACCAAATAGATCAGTATACAGACTTCGGTAACAGTAAGCATGAAAAAGAAGTATGAAAGCTAGCAAGACTTTTTAGTCCAAATAGAAAGTTAAACTAACATAAAAGATGACAAGATTTTTCAAGTTTTCAACCAAATATTAAGCCTAAAATGTAATATAAACAACAAACAGGTGAAATGTGTTTTTGGTTCTTAGAAAGAATTACTTACATATTGCTCTTCAGCAACCGGGCTGTTCCACTTTCCCCCCTTTGTATGCTTTTTCTTGAATTGCTCAACCAGATCAGGATATGTATCAGTGGCCTCATCATACTGAAAAACACATTTAATGAGTACATAATAACATTTAATGAAAAACACATTTAATGAAAAAAAAAATTAACTGAATATATAATAACATTCAAACAAAAAATTAATCAGATTACCTCCTCAAATCTGCTCTGAGCCGAAGAATGTACAACTTAAAACTGGCCGAAGAATGCAAAACACGAGGACGAAGAACACGAACATCAGATGAACCAAAAACAAGTATTTTTCTTTCAAAACCTTACCATCAACATGGTCTTCAAATTATAATTTTTTCAAAACCTTACTTTTCTTGGAAATTATCCCATTCTATATGGTATTTTTGCTTCTTATATTTACTAAAAACTGAGTACAAGTTTCTTTTAAACAACTAACAGTTACAAGCACACTTATCAAATCATAATCATTATACACATTTACCAAATATGAGAACACTTACGGCAACACTAAAAGAAAACGGTGGTGGGTCGGACAACAGCAGCGGCGGCGACAGTGGTGGGTACTACACAAACACATAAACCACTTTAAAGACAAACAAAATTATCCACAAAAATACACAAACCCAAATTAAAAAATAAACCAAAACCATAAACCTTTACACCAAATTAAAAATCAACCAAAACCATAAACCTTTTACATTGTTTGTGTGGTCGGTCGGGAAGACGGCAACAATGGCGACACGGCAGCAGGAGAATGGTGAGTGGTAGTGGGTGTTGGCGGGGAATGTGGTGGTGGTTTTGATGGTGAATGTGGCGGTGGTTTTGATGGTTTTGGGAGTAATTGAGTGGTTTTGGTGAGAGTGAAATAAATATGAGATCTGGAATTTGATGGTTTTAGTGAGAGAGTGTTATAAGTGTTAAAGTGTTAAATGAGGCCTTGAATTTGGTACCAAAACATCTAGCAACCACATTTAGCCTATAGAGACTACATGTAGTCTCTATATGTCCAGCGGGAAAACGAAAACACTTGGGCGCCTTTTTTGAGTTTTCGTGAAAATTTTATAGGACCATACCATAGGGACAACATGTAGTTTCTATAGTCTTTTCCAATTCTTTTTCTTAAAATACTTTTCATATATAATAAATAAATTAATAAATACAAAAATAGAAAAAATAATAAAAATATTTAAAAAAAATAGTGACTTATACCGCAAGTGTTATATAAAAAAAACGTAAATAAATCGAACGGTGTTAACCCGCAACAATGTTTGTTCACAACATTAGCGCTTTATGTTTTCATTTGGCTCGCAACTTTCCCGCCTAAAGAATTGGCGAGGACACCAAATAGAAAGTCCATGTTTGACTCTCTCTTTTTTTTTTTCTTTCATTTTTGCTAATTGTTTTGGCTTCAAACTTTCCCGCCCAAAGGTGCCACCAAGCAACATAAAAGACTCCTTCCAACATCAGCTTAATCTTAGACGAGAACCGGATAGCCGAAAACCAAGTATATCAATCGTCGAACAACAACAAGACTTGCCAATCTAGATCCCACCAACAACAAATTTTACGAAAAATAAGCACGGCCATATCACACTTTAACAAAACGTGGAGAATATCCTCAATAACCGTACCACATATCGGACAATGATCAGAATCCAAGACAACTCCTCTATGCACAAGATTACTTCTAGTCGGGAGACGATCAAGCCGAGCTCGCCAAACAAAAATATTTATCTTGATCGGAATGACTAAATTCATAATCTCCATTAGATACCACGTTTTCATGAACTTCCACATAATTATTCATGACCTTCGAGTGAACTAGAGATGAATTCGCCTTATCAATACTGATATAGTCTTATCGTAGTATATAATTATTCCGAAGAAATACCGGTGAAAGTATTTCCCGGGTCGTTTTCCCAGCGAAGGTAGAATGGAATCGTGAATAGTCGAATCGCGAAATCGTGTCGTGAAAAGTGGTAAAGTGAAAAATATGATTTTGAAATTCAAGTTGTGATAAGTAATGGCGAAATATGAAGAATTTACAAGCTAAGTATGTACGAACGTTAAAAACGTGAAAACGGAAACGCACACGTAAAATTTAAAACGTAACGTTTAATGAAAAATAATCCTACGAACTTGGAAATATTTTCTAAAAATTTAAAACTATTAAAAAGAATTTTAAGAAAAAGAAAAATATTTTTTTAGACTTTTTATTAATTTTCTAGAATTTATTTCCTATTTTTAGAATTAAAAATGAATTAAAAATAAAGAAAAATAGAAAAATAACTTGGAAAAATAAAAATTAAATTCTAAAAATTCTAAAATACTATAAAAGAATTTCTGAAAATATTTTTGTATTTTTCAAGACTTTTTCTGAATTTTTATGGATTTTTGTTATTTAAAATTGATTTAAAAATGATTTTTAACTAAGAGAAATTAAGAAAAATAGTAAATGAACTCAGAAAATTATGAAAATTTTACAGAAATTCTAAAATGATATAGAAAGCTTGCATAAAAATTTTGGAAAGAAAAAGATGAGTAAAAGTGCTGAAAAGCTCTAAACTGCTTATTTGAAAATGCTTATTGATAAGCACTTTGACCAAATCTGACCAAACCTTTACCAAATACTTATATGACTCAAATATGCTTAATGAAACAGTAACTAGACAAGAAAATTACTCAGAAACACAGATTAGTGTGCAAATAGATACAATAAGCACTTATGACGAAGAAGCAGTAAGCAAACAGATAAGCTGATGACAAAAACTCAATGAGATACTCAACTAAAGGCACAAAAGAAGCACTAAACTTAGACTAAGATCAACAGAATACAAATGCAGGCCTAAAAGTGCAAATAGAAACTTGCTCAGATAACTGGTCTAGAAGGCTTAACTAAGTAGTGCAAATAAGCTGTTGATTACAAAATAAGTGTCAATCCTAAAAGCAAGCTGGTTAAGCATCAATAATTAGACACATGTGAGCTTGCTGGGGCTATTGGTGGAAGCTGATATCCTAACGAGTACACAAACTGAAATAAAATTAAACACAAGCTCACACCAGCCTAGTCAAACGTAAACAAGCTATTAATAACAATCACACAAGCAGTAGAGGCTAGTAACAAGATCCTGATTAGCTCAGCGAACTCTGAACTAATCTCAGCAGATATTAATGCTAAATGGGCAACTAAGATGGCATAATAAGCGAAACAAATAAGCAATTAAGTGAAATCTACGCCTAGATACTAAGAGACAGAACTGCTAAGAATGTAGTACTAAGCTAAGATGAGCAACTAAATTGTAAAGACTAAGTTGACAATAAACTACTGAGATGCAATTTCAGTTATGCTTAATGCAAGCTGATGAGAATTAAATGAAGTGTAAAATGGTAAAAATGGATGCAGTCTATTATTAAATGTTCTAACTATCTCAATTGCAGGTTTTTTTAGCTATTTATAACACCTAAATGCACTTACATCTAAATCATACTAAAAGATCTAATAAACTCAGATATAAGCTACTGATTAAAAATGAATTAAACAGTTATTCTAAACAACAGACAAACAGCAAACAGCAACAAACAATATTTATTACTCACTATCACTGATCTACTAGAACTAATGAATATAAGAAGCAGTCTAATGGCATAACAATTCAAATGAAACAATCAAGCTCAAACACAATCAAGTCTACTGAAATCCAGATCAAAAGAGAACAATCAAGCACAAACTACTACACTATCACATATCCAAACTAAACGCTGAGAAAATAAAATGTTTAACTGAAAAGTTAAATGAAATCTTACATTAACACCTTCAGCAGAACAGAATGTTTTCCTAAGAGGCCTATCTTTAGATAGGCTTAAACAATCCCAGACATCATCATTTTACCATTACCAACCCAGAAATCTTCATCAGAATTGAAAGTTTGACTTTCATTGACCAGAGATTCATGCTTAATTTTAAGCAGTGATGAACTAACAAACACTCACCATAAGCTATTAATGAGTTTAATAGAAACGTAATTTGAGAGCTAGAAACAAATTTAAAGAACAGTTAAATGCTTGAAATTTAAATGAAGAGGTATTAAAGAGTAAACTAAAATTTTATTGAAAACTCAAAATTGATTACAACTTTTAAAACTTTAATAAGCTAAATCATACAATTTAAGCTAAAATTATACTAATACTACTATACTACTCTACTCCTACTCCTATGGCTAACAGCCTTGAAATGTGAGAGGTGAGGAGTATTTGTAGTCGAGCTGAGAAGGTCCTAGAACAAGTATCATCCTCAGAATATTCGAAATTGATCCCATTTGAAAACCTCAACCAATCCATGACCTTGATTTGCTTTTGGTGAGGTGTTCAAGTTGATCTCAGCCGTCCATGAGTACACCTTGGCAATCCGTGTGCATACATATTCTCTGTCCTTGTCAGACGAATCCAATGATGAGTGAGGCGTTTCCACCAATGGGACACTACCAAACTGCCACTCTGTCATTCCTTGCGTATTCTTCTCTCTGACACGTTTC
The DNA here is from genome assembly GCA_030686995.1 of Artemisia argyi. Classification (NCBI taxonomy): domain Eukaryota; kingdom Viridiplantae; phylum Streptophyta; class Magnoliopsida; order Asterales; family Asteraceae; genus Artemisia; species Artemisia argyi. Next base: position 162,847,674 of record CM060691.1, read on the forward strand.
TGGCACATGGGATAAGCTTCTAGAAGAGTTAATTGTGGGTAATTGTTTTAGAGGTGAGGTAATTTTGGTTATAGTAAATTAGGGTTCTTGGTTTGGGGGGGGGGGGGGGGGGGGGAATATGGGTGAATTGGGGGTGAAATAAGGTACGGGTAATATTTTTGGTTTTTGACTTGTGATAAGTGGTGTTTGACTTAGGTGGGAATGGGCTCGGGTAAAATGGTAATTGGGCTTGGTGCAAGGGTGAAGTGGATTAGACTTTGAGAATTATTTGGACTTGGACTTAAATAATCATGGACCAAGGCTTGATTCTTTTCAGATTTTTGTAATGAAATATTATAAGGACCATATATGTAACATTTCCAAACTTCAAGGGCTGAGTTAGACTTTCTTCAAAAATATATTCCAGGGATTATTCTTGCCAAGTATGAGTAGATAGAGGACTGAAACTGATTCTTGGATCCCAGGCATTGACTCTTTGACCGTCTCCTACTCTCATGCTCGTTTTTCCGGTTTTCGTGTGCTTTTTCGTCTTTTTGTGATTATTCCGTACCTGTACATTCACAATATAAAAACACGTGTTTTCTTGGCATTTGCTAGCTCAAATAGTCGTTTTGGGTTGGTATTTGGCCATAAAATAGTGAGTGAATAAGCACTCACCAAATACCAATGTCATGATCAGCACCTATATGATCTTTACCATGACGTGACACCTCCGGGGTAAATCCAGGAGGGTGAGATAAAGATGGATTTGAGTCATTTGCTACGCCTTTGGGATATTTATTCAACAAATCATATAAACCAAAAATGTCTTCAGATTGTTGTTTACCTTTTCACTACTTTGGCAAACACTTTTAGCAGGAGATGCATGATTGTCGTCGAAAATAGTATCAGAAACTCCTTCCACATCACTGTCGTCAACCAAAGCATCATCTCCATGTTAAGGCCCAACAGAATTGTTTTTAACATTATGTAAAGCTTCATCGTCCGAGAAGTACTCCGGCTCTTTATAATCAAGAAAATTCGGGGTCCAAACAAATATCTCTTTAGCACGAGCCATGTACACCTTTCCATGGAAAATAACTTTAAAACTCTCCAAAATATTGTTCGGCTGTTTTGTTTTGATGCACAATCGTTTACGAGCGAACAAAGAGACAAGGTTCTCTTCAATATCCATGGTCTCCCCCCATTTCTTACCAATATTTATAAACGTTTCACGAGACCACAAGTTCAACGAAACTCCTTCAATGTCTACCCAAACAACACGTTCCTCACTAACGAAATCATGAATCGCGGGCCGAAGAACTTGAAACCAAATACTTAACTCCAGTATGTTGTAACAATTTGTTTTTAGTAGACTCATTAACCAGTTCAATCATCACCCACATACCACCTAGATAGGCCAATTGAGCCTTCGGAAACCCTTCCTTGGTAAGAAGGGTACGTAAGTTAGGAATGGAACTTAATACTTTAACCTTACCCATTACGTTCCGGGATAAATCACGAGTGTTGACACATGAATCATCCAACACCAAAGAAGGAGAGGCACAAGAAGGATTAAGAGGAACATTTGAAGAATTACCTTTAACCGCATTCACAAAAGAGCCAGGTGGAGAATAACCTTTAGGCTGAGTATAGCCCGCTGGTTTAGGGTTTTTACTCGGCCGTTCTAAACGAACGACATTAGCGTGAAGGTGAAAGCGTCCGACCCATAACGTATATATCAATATTAGCTCGATTCATTCGTTTAACACAACTTACATGTGTTAATTAATGTTTAAACGTTTATCAATTTAGAATGCAAACATAACAAAAGTGCTAACATAACGAAAAGTGCTAATAGAACGAAACGCGCTAACGTTTTTAATGAACGTTGTTGTGGTTTAAGCCCATTCGGTTCACTTATGTTTTTTTTTTATAAATTAAATCTTAATAAAAGATTTTTAATTAGTTTAGATCATTCTTAATAAATTAAAAATAATTTAAATTTCCGTTTACCTTTAGGGACTACATGTGGCATTTAGCGTCTACATGTAGTCCCTAAAGGTTTGGCACCAAACCTTCCCGCCAACAAAAATGCAAAAATTTTTAATAAACGAAATTTTTTTGTAGTCCCCTTACTTCTAGGGACAACATGTAGTCACTAGAAATTTGGGTCAAAGTTAGACTTTTTCCTTAGTATTTTTTGTTTCGTCATCAAACATTTAGCAACTACATGTAGTCCCTATAAGTTTGGCGCTAAACCTTTCCGCCAACAAAAATGTAAAAATTTGTAATAGACAAAAAAAATTTCATAGTCACCTTACTTCTAGGGACTACATGTAGTCGCTAGAAGTTCGGGTCAAAGTTACACTTTTTTCCTTGACTTTTTTGGTTCGTCACTTCACATTTAGGGACTACATATAGTCCCTATAAGTTTGGGTCAAAGTTACACTTTTTCATTGATTTATTTTTGTCGTGTAGCGGAATTATAGTGACTACATGTAGTCCCTATATGTTTACATGTAGTCCCTAGAAACTCTGGTCAAAGATGGGGGAGATTTAGTTGAAAATTTCGTCTCCACTTTTATAGTGACTACATGTAGTCCCTATAAGCGGGTTTTTAGCGACTACACTCTGTAGTCCCTAGAAGTCTTGGTAGCAAGATCCCTGAATTGGTGTAGTGGGTACCTCATGCTCAAACTATATAAGAAAGCTTTAACAATGTTTACCATATAACATTATTATACTTGATACTTTAAATGCACATATTAGTAATTAATAACGTAACTTAACATTTTTTGTCCATATCTTTGCACAAGTTTTAGGTAGAACATGCACCATAAACAACTTTCATATTCACTACGTGTGTAAACGTGTGCAACAAAACCCTGCAATATATATACATCCCAAATTTACATATTCTTTATGTATACCACCTTTCTCTCATTAGCATGATCTCGACCACCTTCCTATAAATAGCCCACACCAACACGTATACCACCCATGACGATGGACGGTGACACCCTCCACCACCGTTCCCCTACTCACGCCACCACCACAACCACCATCGACCTAGACAACACAACATTTTCTAGTACTAGTCTTAACAAAACCAAAAAAAAAGTGTCATTATGGTTGCAACATAGTGGCATTGGCGGATTCTGGTCGTGGACGGGTAATCCATTGTTCATGAAATGGACGATGGACGATGTCTGGGTGGTGCTCAGACACCACCCAATACCGTGCTTGCTAGTAATATTGGTGTTGTTTTTTATGTGTGTTGAGTATACGCTTAAAATGGTTCCATCAACTTCACCACCATTTGATATAGGGTTTGTTGCTACTGTTGGCCTACATCGCGTTCTTTCCGCTAGCCCTGTGTTAAACACTGTTCTCGCTGGGCTTAATACGGTACTTAAATTACTTATGCTAACTATTATTTGTATTTTATCACTTTAGATAATCACATACGTAGTATTTATGATTTAATTTGTTTCTCAAGAAGGCTTAGATAGTTCCATGTTATTAGATTATGAAATAAACATTTCTTATTAATTAGTGAGGTTGTATGGAAATATTTTAGGGGTTATTCAAGTATATTTTTCAGTTTTGTTTATGCCAAATGAGCAAGAAAACATGCTAGATTAATTATGAATGTATTTTTAAACCTTCTTTTGGATCTGGTACATAGAAAGTGGACACAAGCTTGGGGTATTAAAACTGTTTGAAGATCTATAAATACTTTATTCCTTTAATAAATTGTTTGATACTTATTCGTATATCTTTTATATAATAAAATAAAACCCCTATTGGGAATTTTTCATTTTAAAAAAAATGCATTTATACCTTTTTTAGTAATAATTTTATTTAAAAAAAAAATTATTTTGTTATTAGGTAACATTTTATATTTATCTATAATACAAGTAGAAGATAAATACAAAAAATATAGATAAGATGCAATTAATAATAGGATTAGAAATTTTAAATAATTATCTTTAATAATAAAAAACTATAATTAAATATCATAAATCAAACAATACAAAGATTAAATTATTTGATTTTTAATAAATAAAAATATATGATTCAAAAAATTAAAAAAAAAAAACTCGCGCGTGTGCGGGAATTATAACTAGTTATAGACTATCTCACTACTATACATGAATATTAAATTGTTAACAACAAATCCCAAACTGCTTCTTATTAGATTTTGTGGAAGTAATAATTTCTGGAAAAAGAGCTCTATCTATTCAATGAAACCATCCATTAAACAAACAAATGTAAGGTGATATATATGAAATTAATCATTTTTTAATTTTATTTTTATTGTAAAAAATACTCGAAATAGTAAGATTACTACCCTAATTATAAAGCTTGCACAAGCACTCCCTTAATATAACCTTGTTGTGTAACGAAAAAAATATATGAAGGTGTTCGTCGCAATGCAAACAGCGTATATACTCGGTACATGGGTGGTGGAGGGGCGTCCGAGAGCTACTATCGCGACACTGCTAATGTTCACTTTCAGAGGCATTTTGGGTTATTCTACACAGCTTCCTTTGCCTCAGGTATCATCAACGAATACTAATCTTACATAAAGTGGCGGAACAAAAAGTATAACTCACCAGATGCATGAACTTTTTGAATCGAAGAAATATGTATGATTTTGTTATAACGATTGAGTTTAATGAAAATCTAGTTTATTTTCACCGTTTAATGAACTAACTTAGCAAGTACTATAAAGACAATTTTTTGAAACGGGTCCATTTAAAAACGTTACATTTATTTTACAAAAATCGAAACTACAAAATAAAATTTTGTTGGACCTACTTCCGCCACTGTGTACATATAGAAATTATCAAATCGAACCTTACAAAAATGGTTTGAAACATGGCTGCACAAATGACCACAGTTTTGGATTCTATCTAACAGGAGTACTTAGGTTCGGGTGTTGATTTTCCAGTTGGGAACGTATCATTCTTCTTGTTCTACTCGGGTCATGTAGCTGCATCAGTCATAGCATCTCTTGATATGAGAAGGATGCAAAGGTTGCAACTAGCTTATCTATTCGACATCTTCAATATACTACAAGTTGCAAGGCTTTTAAGCACTAGAGGTCACTACACCATCGACCTAGTTGTCGGGGTTGGTGCAGCCATCTTGTTTGATTCCATAGCCGAAACATATATCCAACAAACGAACAAGACACTACTACCACAAGAGGGAACTAACGTTAATTGTCATTGTCATTGTAAAACCTTTTCGAAGGTCGGAAATGGGACACAATCAGTGTCTCTGATCTAATTATCCATATGTAAAAGGGTTTTTCTGCATATATTATCAAGGTACTTTTTCATTTGTCCCGCTTTAGTTATTGTACGTGTTAGTCTTTTAAGTGGTTTTGTGTCTCGTTTCAGTCATTTTGTAGCAAAAAAATAAAAATAAAAATAAAAATAAAATAAAATAAAAAATAAAAAAAATCTTAGAACCCTGTAAAAATGTGAAAAACACGGGTTACAAAATGATCCAATCGGGACACAAAATACACCTGTTAGTGATTAGAATGTACCAATAACATAGTTGATAAAACAATGCGAATGAATTTTATGCCAAAAAAAACATGTATGTAAATATAGAATCTTAATTTGTGCGCGTGTGTTCTAATTTACTAAACGTTTCAGAATTACATTCTAAAGTTGAAACAAATCTTGATCATACAAGCGAAAGATATAAGAATGTAGTTCATAAGTATATTGTATTCAGACCGCATTAACAAAAGAGGCGTAGCCATGAACACATGCCTCTTAACTAGGACTTCAATTCACATATCTATTTGTGCGTTTGTGATTTTTACTCTTCCGAATCTGAGTAAGGAGGGCAGGATCCGTCATCTACATTTGCAAGAGGGTTATATTCCGGAGAGCCTGGATCTGTGCAACCTGTTACCAAATCAAGTTCACAACGATCACCCTGCACCAAACATGACATTGTTGTAAGTTAGCAAGGGGTTGGGTAACATTTCAAAGGGGCTGCGGTTGAAATATACTATTTTAAAGGTTTGGATGCATAAAAAATGATTTTATGCGCCTTTTCAACCCATTTGACCCATTCGCCATTCAACCAGTTCCCATTTAGGCTAAACATTTTTATTTGACCAATCACCAATCTGAACTGTCGAATACCCATTCATAAGTAATGGCTTAGTGTTAGGACGTCTCATATGAAAATAAACTGGTTACTCTTATTTATATAAAATCAAATGATTCTTTTAAGTACCCCTTCACTGGTCAAGTTACCCATGATTTGACATCTATCGATAACAATGCTTGTGTCGGGAAATATTGCTTTTTCACAAGCACCCTCTCTGCTTAGCTCCTCCGTGAGACCCTGAATCACCCATTCCATAAATTAATTTATATCCGTTTTAATCGCGACTAAAAAGGGTCAAAATGTCAAATGACCAAAAAGAAGTCTATTTGTCAATTAAAGAAGAGTCTTCTTTACCTGATTAAAGAAGTCTATGTCTCGATTACGCCATGCCTTTGGCACTTGAAACTGAAGTCTGTAAGGACCGTCCCATTCACCACCGTTCGTGAACGAAAATATCAAGTTCACAGCTGCAAGTACAAACAAGTCGACACTATGAACGTGTACAAAAGAGCATTACAAAACAAGAGATGCTAGAGTAGCAAAAAGAATTCGTTGTGTCATGGGTTGGATTGGATTCAGGTTGAAACGGGTCATTTATATGTATTTTTTTTTTTTTTCATTTTCCACAACTAACCCGTTTAAGTTCAACCCAACCCAAATCGACTAATTATAAATAAACGAATATTGGCACCAGTAAACATACCATGTTTGGGGACACATATTTGGATTGTGTAAATAGGAGAGTCAGCTTTTCCACGATCTTTACGAAGCATTGCTCTTGGCTCACCACCACACATAATTGGTTGATTGAACCCACCTATAGAGTTATATATAAATATCACACTTTCATAATTGATACGTTCATTTTGAGTTAATGATGATAACTGAAGGTACCATTAAAAGCGATGCCAAATTCTTCATTTGGAGTCAGTTTGGTCGCAGCTGGATTGTAGAATAGCTTCAGTCTTTGACCCTGCAAGTTCCACATAAGACTTGAAGGTTTAGGAATAGTTGTCAGCTCGTGATTCGGCTCTTGAATGAAATTATGGACTTACAGAACTAGGACGAAGGCCATTCATTGTTTTCCAGTATACTGGGGCTCGGCCAATGTCGAAGTCAGCCCATGAGGGAAGCACAAAGCTAAAAAGAAAAAAACAATTTGTGAGCTACCTAGCTAAGTACTCCGTAACATAGATTGAACAAGTGGGAATTACATATATGAAACAGTTGAAACATGATAAATACGGCCCAAATTTCATCATTTGGAGCTCTAGTTTTAGCTCTCCCCAAGATTTCAACCTTATTTTGGTTTTAATTTATATTGTTTATATTGTTTTTAAGGTAATCGCGTAAAATCCACAGGATATCCATCAATCAAGGGCTAGCTAATGTAGTGAATTTTAGCTATTTATGTATGGTTCCAAATCTTGATAGGGAGAACTTACCAAAATTTGCATCTTCCTATAATAAGTCTTTCAAAACCAAAATTTTGAAACTAGTTGTGCTTTCGTTGTGTGCTACATATCAGCTTCTGTTTATCTAAAAATAGCTAATCTCATCCATATAAACAATCCAAAACACCCTCAAAACTACCTATCAATGCATCTAAAAATCACAAAACATAAAACATATAAGAAGAGTGCATGGGAACATACTCTTTTAATTCCTCAGCAGGAGGTGCATCAACGATAACCGCAGCCTTTATCTTCCCGCTCGTCTTAACCGAACTCTTCCATCTTTGATGCTCTTGTAAAGAAGCACCCATAAAACTTTTTCCAACTATTAGTACACAAAAACATTAGCATAATTCAAATTTTAACATATAATCAATATTAAAGTGAGAAACAAAGTACCATGCAAGTTTGCTATGGCAGGATTAAAGTTACTACTAGATGTTGCACAAGAAGCTGATATAATTTGTGTCCATGATTGGAAAACTGGAGTACTTGTTGTAGCCATTGTTGTTAGTAAGAGATAGTGTGCATCTTTCCATTTTTAAAGGATAACAATTTGATAAACTAAAAAACAAAATCTTGAAAAAAATATCTTTTTATTTTGTGTGGGTGTAATTTTATCAAAGGCTGAATTTTCTTCACTCAGAAAATGCCAACACCTACAACAAGATATTTTTAAAATACATATTCACAATAGCTGACTTTATTCAACATACATTTTTTCCTGGAAAAACAGCCACGAGTTGCTGGCTGATATTTGTTAAAAAAGATACTAGAATGTAATGAAATTAAAATAAATTTTACAGAAACAAGCTTTATTAAAAAAGCTAGAGATTAGGATTTTTTTTTTTTTTTTTTTTTTTATTATTATTATTATTATTAGAAAATTTTTATAGGAAAACTAGAAAAACAGAACATGTTTAAATCTATATTTAGTTTTTTTCCCATAAAATAACAAATTGACTTTTCTAATCTAAAACATGATATTTTAGAAAAATGAAATTTATACTTTTCCATTATTTTCCCCCTTACTTTCCCAAAGCACCCCACTTTTCTAAAATGAAAAATACAATATCATCTAAATGCGTTTTCTAAATTATCAACACTTGTCTAATAAAGAATAACACATCCAGTTAATTAAAAAATTAATAATAAAAAAAAATTATAACGTTTTCTCTCCACCGCCATGGGCGATTTCAACCCACATCATCCCACTGATCATTCTTGCCCTATTGATTCAACATCCCTGTTGGATCTCTTATTCAACATCTCGTTTGGGGTTTAATTTTGATCGTGGGTTATAGGGTTTGGTTTTTCTCCTTTTCTTCAGTTTTAGGGTTCTCTCCTTTTTCTTCAGACTTGTTTCGATTGTTGAGAGGTTCGGACAGATCAAGGGTTCCTATTGTTACTATCCTTTCTCCTTTGTAGTGATTATTTCGTGGTGATTACTCTTGTGACCATTCACGTTGATCAAAACAGTGGGGGTTTTATTTGTAATTGGTTCACTCGTCTTCTGTTGCGGACTCTTCTTGCCTCTCCAATACAGGTTCTGGGTTTTATCTTTGAGACCAGGAGTCGAGGTGGGTTTCAAAGTGTTTTTTGTTTTGTTTGTCGCCGTGGTTTTCAAGCAGACACAGCCTAGGGTTTTATATAGCAGGCCACGGTTTGGTATTGTTTGTTGTTGCTGGGCATTCCATACAGGCTTTGGCTTTCAGAACAGATACATGTTACTGTTTTAAGACCCGACACAATCTTGGTTGTTACGGTTTTGGGACTGCTACAGTGCTGCTCTTTGTTGTGGTACTTGTTTATTCTTTACTGCAAGGGTTGTATTTGGCTGGTCTGTACGTTTGGTGAAAACAGGTTGTAAACGTTTTGGGACTGCTACAGTGCTGCTCTTTGTTTTGATACATTGCTACTACAGTTGCCATAGTCTTTGTGAAGCAGTATTTTTTTCGTATTTTTATTTGTTTGGTATATTGCTGCTGCAGTGCTGTTCTTTGTTTGGTATATTGTTGCTACAGTGGTACTATTTTACTATGCCTATTGTGAGATTCCATTGACCCTTCGTGGGTCTTAGTGGGTGTCGTGATGGGGGCGGAAATGGGCTTACCAAGACTTATTTGATCACACATCTCCGCGATCGACACTTCAATGGGGATGCGTTGGCTATCACTAGACATTCTCTTGCGTCGGATTTGGTTGTTTTTGAAAGGGCTGAGGTTACTCTTAAGCGTATGGGATTGTGGTTATGTGGTGGTTGTTTCAAAACGCATACTTTTCGGGCTAAGTGTCGACATGGTGGGGGGGGGGGGGGCTGATTTTGTGTCACCTCCTGATTGTGGTGATGGTGTTGTTCGGTTCGTGTTGCATGATCTCACCAAACCACAGGTTCCTTCCCATGTTGATGTTGTTGAGGATTTGGTTTTGGACGAGCTTGGTGGTTTCGATTTACCTCTTCTTGATTCTTAATTCTCTAAGGGGCTGCGTACTGTCAAATCCATCCCTCCTAAATGTCGTTTGGAGTTCTCTCGTGTTTTGAAAGGAGCTCTTGACAAGGTAATCTGCGCACCTGGTGACATTTCTTGTTGGGTTGGTTTGTTAGTCTTGCCGCTTTGTCTCCTTAAAACCTTTTGCCCGAGGAGTAATCAAGAATGTAGGTCGGCCAATAAGCGCCAACGCCAAGAAGAATATATTGTTAATGCTATTCGGGCATGGGGTACCCCTAGTGGTAGTATACAGATTGTGCGTGACGTTTTAGCCGAACCCTCACCTGTTTGGTCTAATATTGATGATGACAGTTCGGATTTGGGTGACCGTAATGTCAAGCAATGTAAGAGGAAGATTTGTGATGGTCATTATACTACTGCGGTCAGAGTTCTTTCGTCTTCTGGTATTGCACCTTATGATGTTTCTACTCTTGAGGACTTAAAAGCTAAGCACCCTTTCTAGTCTGCTCCTCTTTTGCCTGATATACCTATTGATCATCATCACCTTACTGCATCTACTGCTACGGTTCTTGACATGATTAAGAGTTTCCCGCGTGGTACTTCTTGTGGGCGAGATGGTTTGCGCGCTCAACACCTTTTGGATTGTTTAAATGGTGTGGTTGTGGCTATTTCCGATGAATTGATCGCATCTATCACCCAAGTGGTGAACCTTTTCCTTGCTGGTAAATGCCCGAGGGAGTTAGGTGAGTACATTGCTAGTGCTCCTCTCACACCCTTAGTCAAACCAGGTGGGGGTATCCGTCCTATTGCTGTTGGGACTGTTTGGAGTCGGTTAGTTTCCAAGGTTTGTGCGTCCATGATTGGTCATTCTTCAGACGGTTATTTAGATGATTTACAATTTGGTGTTGGGGTATCGGGAGGAGGGGAGGCTATTCTTCATGCAGTGAATCGTTTGGTTGAGGATCGTGGGGGTGATGTTGGTCTTTCTATGTTGTTGGTTGATTTTAAAAACGCTTTCAACATGGTGGATCGGGCTGTTATGTTGCGTGAGGTTCGGCTTCATTTTTCGGCTATTTCACAATGGGTGGAATTCTGTTACTCTAGCCCCGCCAGATTATATTATGGTGAGCATACTCTTTGGTCTCATCAAGGTGTGCAACAAGGTGATCCGCTTGGGCCTCTTCTTTTTGCATTAGTGTTACATCCCCTGGCATGTAAGATTAGAGACTCTTTTAACCTTTCTTTTCAAGCATGGTATCTGGATGATGGTACTGTTATTGGAGATACTTTGGTAGTAGGTAAGGTTTTAGAGTTGATTATGATGGATGGACCTAGTCGTGGCTTACACCTCAACGTTGATAAAACTAAGGTCTTTTGGCCAAAGGAAGACCCTAGAAGCAGATATGCGGGTGTGTTCCCTCCCAATATTTCTCGCCCCTTACATGGTGTTAAATTATTTGGTGGGCCTGTTAGTGTTGATTTTGAGTTTGGTAGTAGGCTGGTTTTGAAAAGGGTGGCTAAAACCATTGATCTTATGGATGCTGTTGCTAAACTTAACGACCCTCAATGTGAGTTGTTGCTACTTCGTGCATTTGCAGGTATTTCTAAGTTGTATTTTTCTATGCGCACATGTTCCCCCAGGGTCTTTGAGTGTGCTCAGGTTTCTTTTGATGCGGCACTTCGTTCTTCTTTGGAACGTATTGTCACTGCTTCTGGGCCTGGTTTTGGTGATTGGCAGTGGAGACTTGCCACCCTTCCCTTTGCCTTTGGGGGGCTTGGTGTTTATTCTGTAGGAGATGTTTTGAAATATGTTTTTCTTGCGTCTAGACTTCAATCTGCTAGCTTACAGACTAAGCTTCTCCATAGTTCCGGTATTGTAACTGCTGGTCCCTCCTTTGATGATGCTTTATGTACTTTTAATATGGATATGGATATTGACCTTTTGAGTAACCTAAGCGAGGTCGCTGCCCCCAAACTCATGAAGAAATTGGCAGATATATATTTCGACCGGGTTACCCAAACTGTTGAATCTACATTCCATCTTTCTACTCGACAGATTACGTTATGGAGCTCTTTAAAGGAGGATCATACTTCAGATTGGCTCAGGGTGGCTCATATATCTGGATTGGGTCAAACTATGAATGCCCGGACATACCGTTGTGTGTTGTGTTATCGGCTGGGTGTTCCTCTTTTCACTGTCCAGGTACCGTGTTCAGCTTGTTCTCGTGTTTTTACTGGAGATATTTATGGGATCATGCGGTTTCTTGTGTGGGTATTGTTGGCATTAAACATCGGCATAATATTGTGCGCGATGTTCTTGTTGATATATGCTCTCGGTCCGAAATTTCAGCTCGTAAGGAGGTGGATATTGGGCTTTATGGTGATAGGGATAGATCTTTGCGCCCAGCTGATATATTACTTTACTCTTGGGATGGTGGGCTTGATGTTTGTGTTGATCTTACGGGGTCGTCACCTTTGACACAATCTGTTATGATTGATTTTATGTCAGGTCGTGCGGTTATTAAAGCTGCACAACGTAAACGTGTCAAGTATGAGGCCAAATGTGTGGATATCGGATATGGGTTCCTCCCTTTTTCTTTCTCCTCTTTTGGAGAACTTGAGAAAGATGCAGTAACTCTTATAAAGCGTATTCGACGTTTCTCTTCGAATCAAGACATTGGAGCACGGGTTGCCGTTCATATTTTTAATAGGATTGGTTTCGCTATTGCTAGAGGTGTGGGGGCCCAGTTGGTTTCTCGACTCCCCACCAATTTCTTGTAAAATCCTATTTATTGTTAATAAAAGTGATGGTTTATAATAAATAAAATAATAATAATAATAATAATAATAATAATAATAATAATAATAATAATAATAATAATAATAATAATAATAATAAATTCAACAGCTAAACACAACCTTGAAAATTTCACTGCACCAAGAACAACAAAACTACAAATATAACCAACAGGTGCGTCTAACAAACTTTTGGCCCAATCTGTAATTATGATATGAAATCTTCTAAATCATCATTTCCTTAGTCAAAATTTAAGGCCCATTTCACAAACTTATCAGCCCAATCATTATATTTACACGTTGTAAAATTCTTACATTTCTTTTCAATTACAACTAGTAGGGGTGTATGGGAAGCTAAATGAAAAACTGAGCGTCATTTTATAGGGAATTTTCAAGAATGAATGTTGAAGTATTTTGATGAATTGGTCACTGTTTGTATGTTTATATTTGCTGCTTGTAGGTTGGTCATTGAATAGCGTGTTGTAAGTTTGGTTTAGCTCTAATTTAAGATGTTGTGGTATGTCACTAGTAAATGATTTGGATGCTTTTCATGTTGTTTTTGAGATAATATATATTCACCTTTGCGCGCAAAAAATAAATAAATAAAAAAATAAAAAAATATTAGGTGTGTGAAGAAAAGTTCAATGTAAATATAATATTCTTTAAAGATCAAATGATCTAATCGTGGCTCAATTTTTTGATCAAAATAAAAAATAAAAATAAACTTTCACATTCTTTTTAAAAATTAGATATCTCGCAACCGTTAATCGTTACGCAAAAAAACATACCATCATTACGATAATTAAATCATCTATCTATGGAGGGGTGCACACTTATAAACTTTCGAGGATTTTTTTTTTTTTTTTTTTTTTATTATTATTATTATTTTTTTTTTGCAATTTACGTTTGGAGAAATCACACGTGATTCCTAGCATAAAAATCACATGTGATTTTTCAAGACACAATTTTACAAAAAAAAAAAAAAAAAAAAAAAAAAAAAAAAAAAAAAAACCCTCGAAAAAAAGGTTCGTTGTAAGTATATAGAAATGCCCGTCTAGTGGAAGATAAAAAAAAATCATCGCGGGTATATTCTATGTCGCTTAATGATTTACCGTTTGCAAGATATTTTATTTTTCTAAAAAATGTGAAAAATGATTTTTTATTAATTTTGATGGAAAATGGATAGTTATGATTGATTCAATGGATGTATGAAAAATATGAGATTTATATTGATCTCAACTGATTACAAGTAGTGCTTCCTTAACCGTTATCTTGAGAACTGCTATAAATATTAAACCTGTGTTTTAAGCATTTTGAAGTAAATCTAACGAATTTCCTTCCTAGACAACTTCTCGCTAGGACTTTTGCTCGAACAATGTTAAGATTACCGGAGAGGCTAGGTGAGGTACACCCTTTGCTAGCTCTAGCGAATAAGGGGTACACATATCATAACTCATTGTTTGTTAGAAGCTAGATGAAGTACAAACCCCAAAACCGTGAGAACAGGTTTACATACACTGGATCAAAACTTAAATACTAATAACAACTAAATCTCCATGAAGATTAAGCAAGCTAAAGGTTTTTTTGGGGAGATTCTAAAGATATAACATGAATCACACATTCACACCACAAATGAAACAGTATGAGTAGGTGTTGCAAAGGTATTCGATCAACAATTCAACATACATGCATATATATACAACAAGGGAGGTGATTTGCACACTCAACTTTGTGATTGAGACACTCAACTGTACAGATAGTTAAAGCACAATATGAACCTTGTACAAGTATCCAATGCACACAGTGGAGTGTCCCAATCAAAAGTTTGAGTGTGCAAATCAATTCCCATACAACAAACAAGAGACAACTTGTTAAAAAAAAAAAAAAAAAAAAAAAAAAAGAGACAACTTGTAAGGATTATGCAGAAGAATACAAAGTAAGTGAAACTAATATGGAGATCACTCTTTCTACTCCCTCTTTTATTTTTATTTTTTCAATTTTGTAAGAAACTTTGCGAGAAGCTATGAGCGGAAAACATATTATGAAATTATCTATTACTATTAGTCTAGAACACTCTATTTTGGTAGAAGAATAATGGGGCGTTTATTTTTTATTAGATGAGGAAGGATAATGAATTTCACTAATTTAATAATATTAATTTTTTAAATGTGGCTCACTTTTTCTATTAATGAGTCTATATCCATAAGGCAAAATAACTCAAAACCTCCCCAATAAGAGGCTTATATAGGAGTAGGCCCTACTATCCTTCCCCATCTAGTAAAACAGAAACATAGCCTAACCCTTATTAAATCAGTTCTTGATGCTCTTGGCGTCTGCATCTTTTTAAGCTTCGAAGCTACAACTTGTGTGATTCAATACCTTAAAAAGATCCGTCACAATTTCTTTTGGGCGTTGAATCTTGACAACAATAAAATCGCTTGGATTGCTTGTAATAAGGTAGGTTCTACTTTAGACATTGTCGAAGTCCTTATAGCTTTGGATTGCTTGTAATAAAATAGCTTGGATTGCTTGTAGTAAGGGATGTTCCACACGTTAAATTTACACAGGTTTTTAACTCTTGAAATCCTAAATCATTTCTTCTTTAGCCATTTTTCACATTTTTATACAATCACGTCTAAGGGTCATTTAACTTACATGGGTATATCGAGGTTGAAGCATATCTTGGATAAGTGAGGTCATTCGCTTATTGTCAAAGTGGTCAAAAGGCAAGGTTTCTTGAATCACAAATTTCACCATCTTATAACGAACCCGATCCACCTCGTATACAATAAACGATCCATCAACCCCCATTGTTGTTTGACTAGAACCGGACGCCGCTTTAACAACGAGACAACTTTTCCCCATATGATTTTTCAACGTACTACTCGAGTCATGTCTGAAGCCCCCCTCCCCCCCACATTGCTTACATCTCGCTCTTTTCGAATTGTCCGACATCAAACAAAAATCGAAGTTTACCCAAATTTCCGGGTTTCCTGTAGTCAGCAAGATAAAAGCCTTTCTTTAAAGAGTGTTTTGTGTTTTTTAAGAGTATAATTTAACCTCTAACACTTAACACACTTATAGACAACAATTGGGTATATAAAAGGTGATTTTTTTTTTGTCGAAAAAGAATATGTGTATATATATATATATATATATATATATATATATATATATATATATATATATATATATATATATATATATATATATATATATATATGGAGACTTTCTTGCGAAAATCATCTTATCTGCGAGAACTGAGAGAACCACCAAAAACATATGTGCAGGCCTTTTAAAATAAAATAAAAATACATGCAAATCATCAATAATCGTAAGTATCCACCAATATTCTTCAATATCATCATGAACTCATCCTCTTTTTTCAGAAAAACCTTACACGCGGCCACAATATTGTCGTTGCACGCCTTATAAGAACCTACATGTACACCTTCAAAGAAAATTTTTTGTATTTCCAATTTCCTATCAAATTCTTTAGAACAATTATGTTTTATTTAAAACATTTATGTTGTTTTTAGAACATATGTGCAAAAATACAATTATTGAAGGCGTGCGTGTATGTTTTTGGTGGTTCTCTCAGTTCTCACAGATAAAATAGTTCTCGCAAGAAAGTCTCACTATATATATATATATATATATATATATATATATATATATATATATATATATATATATAGGGTAGGGTTATAGAGAAAAGTGTATTTGGATAGAAAAGTGAGAAAAAAAGTTACATGGTAGATTGCGAACATAGCTGAAACTTCTAGGTAGAAAATGAAAAAAAGAACAAAAGTTAAAAAGCAGCGTCATTTAATCAGATACAACACACATACAACCACAACCATCTATAATGCAAACCAGAGTTTTCTCCTACTCACCATTTACATCGCCACCACCATACCGCCACCGCACCGCCACCAATCACCACCGCACCACAACACCATCAACAATCATCATCTCCACCGTCATCATTGCCGTCATCATCTCCACTATCCAAAACCCTAACTACACACATACACACTCCGATCAAACACACACTCTGATCAAACACATATACACTTAGATCAAGTAGACACACAATCCTATCAAACACACAATCGATCAAAACACAAAGTTGGATTATGGCTTCAGTGGAATCATGCAGTTAAGGCATCAATTATTTCTACATATCGTCATGTTTTCTACAGAATATGAAACAAATTTGATGAAAAAATGCATGAAAAATGTGTTTATTAAAGTTGCACACCATGGGTTTGATAAAATGTTTGAGTAAGATTATATAACTAAGATGCACTAATTTGCAGCAAATATGTTTAATATTGAATGGTATGACATCTTAGGGCATATGTGTGTATATTAACAGCATCGGAATTAAAAGTTAGGGCATCATATTGTATTAGTGCATATGTGTTTGTGGTTGTTGCATCTGTATTAGTGCATCTGTATTTGTGTTTGATGAATTAGTGCATCTGTGTGTATATTTACAGCATCAGAAATACAATTTAGGACATCAGATTGTAATAGTGCATCTGTGTTTAGTGCATTTACATCAGGTTAAATGTTTGTATGTTTATTGCATTTACATGCCCTAACTTAGTATTTTTGTAAATATATGTAAAATTAGGGCATTTGTGTATATTCATAATCATGTAATGATTTTCGAGGTTCTAACAAAAAAAATGCATCAAAATATGTGTTTATTAAAATTGTTCACCAAGTGTTTGATAAAATGTCTTAATAAGCTTTTATGAAATGTGATGCACTAATTTAAAGCATATGTGTTTATGACCGATTGATATGACATTTAAGGGCATCTGTATGTATATTTGCAACTTAGTGGTATATAAAATTCTCATTTTTGGTTATAAAGTTACTCAAACGGTAAACATCTCTTACTGATATTTGTACATGGTATTTCATGCAAAAAATGCCACATTATGATATTTGTACTAATTGTATGCCCTCTGTATTCATGCTATATATATATATATATATATATATATATATATATATATATATACTGTAATTTGCCTTTTATTCTTTTATTTATGTATTACACACAATGATCATAAGTTGTTTCCTTTGACAAGTGAATACATATATAGTTGCACTCTGTAAAGCAATCTTATTTTTGGTTTCTCGTCTTATAAGTAAAGTTTCCGTCGGTTTTTCTTTTATTTCTTGTTTGCATGGTTATGCGTTCTTGACTCAGTTCAACACTTAAGATGGTACATTGTTCATTTGTTGTATTAGAGGTGGAAATGAGGAATTTTGGTACGGGTCAAAATGACGAATTTTTTGTACGGGCCAGCCTGACCTTGAAAACTTGTGTGATTAAGTGAAATATACCCCATTTGACCAAAATCTATTTTGACCCATATAAAAATGACACTCTTGACCAAAATCTTTTTTGAGCAATGTACATTCCGTCAACGATTCTCTAATAGCTGAAGATGCTGAAAATGAATATGTCTAATGTCATTGTTTCCCGTTAGTTTGCTCTTTTCTTTTATTAATGTTTGCGTTGGTATAAAGCTCAGGTTTAAATCATTAATTCTTTAGTTTACACTTGTAGCTTAGTAGAAAGTCACTGATTATGATTAATGCAATGTTAGACTTAGTGCACCTGTTTGCATGTTTAGTGCATCTATTTGCATGACTAGTACATCCATTTTGCATGTTTAGAGCATCTATTTCCACTTGCAGGTTAATGTATATGTAAATTGATAAAATTCTGGATAAGCTTCGTGGTCCTGATGGTCAACTTCCACAGAGGTTGCCGGATTTACCCCTAACCTAATTCAAACATTCAGTTCTCACAAAAATCTGCACCACAACCATTTTGTCAAACAAAAGTGGTGCATACTGACTCGATCTGCAATCTGTCATTATGTTGGCCATGTAAGTTCAAAATTTTATTTACTGTTATATTGTTTATCATTGTAAAAGACTTGTACCTGATTAACATTTTAAATTTTATTCCTTCTTTAATGTTCAACATTTGTGAGCTTTTTTACTGTCAGATTGTTTATCATTGTATTTGATAGATATTCATATTATTTACTATTTCAGAGCAATAGTAGATTATATGGGAATTAGGGCATCTATGAGTGTGATTAGTGCATCAAAAAGGTAGATATTAGGTCATCTATGAGTATGATTAGTGCATAAAAAAAAGAGATATTAGTGCATCGAAAAGGTAGATATTAGTGCATCAAAAAGGTAGATGTTTAAGCAATGACTCGAAAATTGTCAGCACTTTTAAAAGCACGAAAGAAAACAGTAGTACAATTGTCTTTTTTTAGACTAATGTTGTGGTTAATGCGGGACTAGTTGTCTTCATATCTACTTCTGGTCCAAATCCCATAATGATGCAACCTCTACCTTTTCAACCTGGGAGTAGCTTTGGAGCATGAATGTTCAGTGAATCACATAAAACCTTATAGCATCTGTGTGTAAGATTAGTGCATCAACTTACATGTTAGGGCACCAATTTGTATGCTTAGTAAATTACATGACATTGTATGACATCTCTGTATTGTTGGACATATTATGGAATCAAATGTGTATAATTGGTGCATTGTTGTACATATTAAACTTAGATAAGTGTATTAAAAAAGTGTTTATATATTTAATACATGTTTTTGTTATTGTCACTCTTATTGACATGTTAACACTTTTTTTGCAGCTTCTATTTCTGTATCCGAACTTAACAACAAGTTCGAAGAGAGTTACAATGGAAAGAACCATAGTGACAATGAGGCTGTGAGATATCAAAATTTTGAAGCAAAAGGGAATATAAAAAATGAATCTAGGAGGTTTTGATATGCTACAGAAAATCCACCCACCAATTTCGCAAGTCAATGATGCATCTTTCAAGACGAATTCCGAAAAATGAAAAATTTGAAACTAAAGAGGAAAAACGAAGGGGTATATGCTAAGCAACTTCTGAGAAACAAACAAGCAACATGAGTTATATGTTCTGCAACATAGGAATAATGATTTGTGTTAAGCAATTTCAGTGAATCTCGAAAGAAGAATTTGTAAGGTAGCTGCATTCAAAAAGATTTCTTCAACGTTTTTCATTTTATCATAACATGAAATATGAATAGGTGGGTAGAAGTACCTTGTTCATGTTTTTAACTTCATTTAATTGCATCTAGAAACAATTATGTTTGGTTTTATAAGTTTATAATGTAGCAAAAGCAATGTTATGATTTGTACTCTTTCGTTGTGTCATATGGAAATAAAATGCTTCGCTGCTTTATGTGGATATGGTTTTTTATATAAATATAACTTGTATGATTGAAATGAAATATCCTCCTCACCTATCAGAGACAATCAGATATTTAATGAACAAAGGTGCATCAACGTTGAAAATAAAGGTGCATCAGTACATAGACGAAAGTGCATCTGTTTAGATAAGGTAGAATTCATATAGTAAAAAAATCAAATTAACTTTGAACTATTGGACTAAAAAAACTAGTTTTCAAGAAAAAAATAATTGAATGATTATTAAGAAATGATTAGAATGAAATATCTGCATCAGTACTTACAAACAAATTATTGTTTAAGAAAAAAAAGTGCATCAATGTCAATGATAAAGGTGCATCAACGTTAAAAATAATGTGCATCAGCAGAAAATGCTTCTATTTAGGTAAGGTAGAATTCAACATGAAATTCAAAAAAGCATTTATAAAGATACTATTGCATCATTAAAGAGAATGAAGTTGCATCACAGTTGAAGAAATTTCAATAATACATTGAATGAAAAACATCTTATATACATAGTGTTACCATTGACCATTCATTTGTAGAAGTATCAAATAAAGAAAAAAGTCTATATGAAATTCTCATGATACCAATGATTAGTTATTTGCAGATGTTTCAATTGCAGAAAAGAAATAAAATGCACCAAAGTATCAAGTAAGGAAGTCAATTCAAAATTCATTAAATATGAAAAAGAAAAATAATTATTGGATATGCCAAACGAGTTATGTCCTTGAATATGTTTACTGGTGTGTTATTCTAAAGAAGTCCTTGACTTATGTCCTTCCTGCTTCCACAGGTGAGGGAGACTCGTCTTTCTTTAGTAGCTTCAGCTTCAACAACCTAAATAGCTCAAACGAAACCTAGCAAAATGCAACAAAATGTGAATATAAGTGCATCACATATTCACATTAACTATTCAGGGCATCAGTTTGTTAGCATCTAGTGCATCACAGAGTTAACTAATAGGTGTAAGGTAATATCAAAAAATGATTTATAAGATAAAGTAACATCTAATTCAACTAACATAAATGAATCACAATGAATAACTCAGGTCATCCGTTTGTTAACAACTAGTGCATCATCATTTCAAAAGAAATGTGTCACACATACAACTACTTATATACGCCTTTTCTAATGATAAACTAACAAAAAAATATCTAATAGATTCGTATTTTTCACAAACAAAAACGGATTGCATCAGCATTAATAAACAAGTGCATCATACATATAACTACATACACCTACTACATCCTACATCAATGTTTCATATCTATATTCGTCACACATAAACACCTACTGAATCTGCATTTTAAAATGGTTGCATCACAATACAACTACACATATAAGCCGTTTCTATTGATAAAATAATGAAAACACTATCTAATATATCCACATCTGTAAAAACAAACACATATTACATCAAAATTTCAGAACAACTACATCATTCATCCAGTTACATAAACAAACATTTTCTACTCATTACATACACATAATTAAGCTTTTAGATCTATAATAATAATAATAATAATAATAATAATAATAATAATAATAATAATAATAATAATAATAATAATAATAATAATAATAATTCAAAACAACTACATCACACGTACAACCACACATACAAAGCCCGTTCCATTGAAAAAAATGATCAAAACAATTAGAGAAACAGTTAATACATCATAATGTAAAATTAGTGCGTCATAGTTATAAATCTTTATTGAGACATTTAATCAAACATCTTGTGTGTAGTTTTTGCAAACACATGTAACAGGTATTTTCTTTCTCAAATTTACTTCAAATAACTAATATATACACTACATCATGTCACAACACTCTTTAATTTGGTACATCTATGAACAAACCTGATGATTAAATCAAAATTCATAAAACAAAACCCTATCTTACAATGAACAATAATTCATTCAGGTAAACACTAATATACACATATATAACGTTTCTATTTGAACTCAAATAGCAAACCTAATAAATCTATAATTGAAATCAGTTAATTACTTACTTTGATCTTCGATTTGAGAGATTATGAAAAGAGGATTGATTGAATCTGATAATAAACCATATCTATTATATTGATTGGATGGATATTGTCACTCGGGTGAAAGAAGAAGAAGAAGAAGAAATCGTGAGAAAAAAGAGAGGAGTGTATATTCAGAGAAAGAAGAAATGAAAAAAAAATGAAAAGGAATACATTTTATATATGATAGAGCTGGAAATGTGTAAAAGTTAAGAAACAAACCTTATAAAATAAAAGAAGTTACAATAAGCCCCCTTGAGTTGGGAAAGAAAAAGATGGGGAAGGGGAAGGGGAGATTTGTACACTTTTCTCACTTTTCTACCAAAGAAAAACCGGTTTTTTTATATGCATTTCGATAACTTTTTTTGAATGTTTTTTTGTCTCATTTTGACAGCTTTTGGCAGTCCTATGACAGCATTGAATAGCTGAAAAAAACCAGCTTTGTCCCACACGAAAACATCATATTTTGACTTTTTTTTCAAGATTTGATATATATATATATATATATATATATATATATATATATATATATATATATATATATATATATATATATATATATAGGGTAGGGTTTTAGATAAAAGTGCATTTCGGTAGACAAGTGAGAATATATATATATATATATATATATATATATATATATATATATATATATATATATATATATATATAGGGGAGGGTTAATGTGAGATCAAACTTAAAGTTGTAAAAATAAGATCTAGTCTAAACAACCATTAAAACCATTTTATAAATAACCATATTAGCAATGATACACAAAAAATAAAGTATTAATACGAATTAACATTTTAAATGTCGAATCAAAGTGTATCTCCTTAACCTGATACATTACATGTCAAATCAAAGTATATCACTTTAGTTTCGTCAATTTAAGAAAGAAAAGCCATCGGAACTTTAACAATTTTAGTTGTACTCAATAAAAAAATTTAATTTAATTTTAACGAGAGTGTCATTTGTCCGATTTTAGTTGGATATATATATATATATATATATATATATATATATATATATATATATATATATATATATATGGGATCATGAAAAAAGTACACTTTGGTAAAAAAGTGAGAAAAGTGTATAAATCTCTCCTTCCCCTTCCCCCCTCTTTTCCTTTCCCAACTCAAGTGTTAATTCGTATTAATACTTTATTTTTTGTGTATCATTGCTAATATGGTTATTGATAAAATGGTTTTAATGGTTGTTTAGACTAGATCTCATTTTTACAACTTTAAGTTTGATCTCACATTAACCCTCCCCTATATATATATATATATATATATATATATATATATATATATATATATATATATATATATATATATATATATATATATAGTTAGGATCAAATAAGAAGAATAATTAAAATAAGAAGTAACCACAACCACACATTTTAGATGCACTTACAATAGTGAATGCATCTTCCTTTATATTTTCCCTCCTAATTTGAAATGTGTGGCTAGAATTACTTCTTATCATTCTTATTTTAATTATTCTTCTTATTTGATCCCTTCCCTATATATATATATATATATATATATATATATATATATATATATATATATATATATATATATATATATATATATATATATATATATATATTTGGTAAAAGGTCAACGACCCGGTAAATATATTACTCCAAAAAACGTTTAAGTACAACGGATATGGGTGAATTCCATATATCAGCCCGTTACATAGGCGGAAAGCTTACATAACAAGATACTTCCTATGTTGTAAACAAGAAAAACAAGCCATTAATCACATGAAAGTAGTGACTTGACTAAACTACTTCCTACGTGTGTGTGTGTGTGTATATATATATATATATATATATATATATATAAATCAAATCTTGATAAAAAGTCAAAATATGATGTTTTCGTGTGGGACAAAGCTGGTTTTTTCAGCTATTCCATGCTGTCATAGGACTGCCTAAAGCTGTCAAAATGAGACAAAAAAACATTCAAAAAAAGTTATCAAAATGCATATAAAAAAACCGGTTTTCGTAATCAAACCGGTTTTAAAAACTGCCGAACCAAAAAAATATAACCGATTATAAAATCACTGGTTTGGTTAAAGGGAAACCGGTTCTTGGGAAAATCAATTTTGGTTTTTTCATTTCGGTTAATAAATCGGTTTTTTGTGCATCTCTACTACCAGACAACAACAAACGGGTCCATTATCTTCAATTGGGTTTGGAGGAGGCCTGTTAGGGATGGGCCTGAGAATGATCAGCTTCTTAACCTCTTGGACATGATTCCATATTTCACCCCTACAAGTTCCACAGATTCTTGGAATTGCTCACTGGATAATACCAGCTGCTTCATTATTTCATCTGTGAGGCGTATCTTTGATCTTCGAAATCTTCCATAACATGATGATCTTATTTTTTGGAGTAAAACTCTTCCAAACAAGATTAACATCCATACTTGGCGTCTTTGAAGAAATCGTATACCGACAAGTAATTTGGTTGAACGTGGCATTAACATCCATTCTTCTCGTTACCCCCGTAGACTATCTGGTTGCCGCTCATCCATGCACTTCTATTGCTCGATGGCGGGGCCTTACAGACTACCAAAAAAATCTAAGCAAGATTTTCACTTGTGTCGATTCGGTTGATTTCGACTCTATAGCTATTAGCATGCTTTGCCGTGGTTGTTCAAACAACCAATTTGAAGAAACCCTAACAGATTTTGTTTTGATTCCAAGCCTCCTCGTGAAGACACCCTAGTGATGAAAAACATGGGTATAATTTTAATTTTAGACATTAACTACAATTACAGCGGAAGCAATTAAATTATCGTAACACTTTTCATGTCCGCTATCTAGTTACATGTTTATATCTAGTTACTGTTTGATGTTGTGAACTTCACAACAAAAATCTTTGTTATTACAATCACAAGTCTGTGTTTTTGTGGTTGTGGTGCTCAAACGAAAACAAAGAAAAGGGATGGGTGGAATCTCAGTAAAAAAGAACAAGTGTTAAAAACTGTAATTCATAATTAGGTATTTGTAACTATCTTAAAGATATTTTCTATTCAAATAAAAGATATACTTTATAATTATAAATTTATAATTATAAAGAGATAATTACTATAATTAAAAAATTATTATCTTATTTAATAAGATACTTATCTTTTTCCCCAAGTATTATATCAAGCCAAAGCTTATACATCCCCTATATATGAACCAAGATGGGCTTCCATCTGGTTGTCTAGTTTATGCCCGTTACTTGTTAATCAGTCTAACTGATTAAGCTCAATGTTGATTTCGCTTTGTTAGATCATTTATAAATTTATAGTAAATATATAAAATTGAAGTCTCATATGTGTGTGACCTCATATTCTCATATATAATCAAAAGTTTTTAATTATGATATATCATGCACATAATCCTACAAACTCCCACTTGGGCATGCATATTACTTATGGGCAATTAATACCGACAAGCAGCCATCTAATAACATATATGAGTTGTCCGTCTAGGGATAGAACCAAAACAATGATCGGTTAATGATTTTTTGATTTAAACATTATTCTTCTTCCTATTTTTTCCGATACATGTTAATTTGAGACATGGATTAAGTCATCTCAAATGGTTAACATCTATTTCTCGATCTACAATTATGATGTCGCTAAAGTACGTTACAACAACAGTATAGCTTCCACATCGGTCACAGTCATATTAATATCCGGGGAACAAAATCCTTTCCCCTATGTCCACCTCATAATAAATAATTCATAATACCCAACACAACCTTGTAAAGTCATCATGTGGAGTTGCATCTAAGCAAACTTGTGGCGTATTATGAATGTGCTATATATCAAAATTCTAAGGAAACACGAGTATAAATCATAAATGTGACTTACTAGTCGACAATCATCCATGTAGGGACGTTTCGTATGGGTCATCTAATATTCATCATTTTAAATACATATGAGCTTTTTCCCCGGCAAGTAAATTATTTGTATACAAAAATAAATTAACACCAAAACTTCATATTAGTATTAATTTATATTGTGCCCCGACAATATAATCAACTATGAAGTTTTGAACCATCATATTCATGGGTAAAACATGCAAGTATAGAATGCAATAATATAAATGCAGAAAATATTCATAACAATTATATATTATTCATAGATAAAATTGTTTAACGTTACAAATATCCAAATACAAAAATTGAACTTATGACAATTCTTCTAAATAACGAAGCCCTGTGCCATTAGCAGTTGATCATGCTTATCACGTGCTAATGCTTTCGTTCGTGGATAAGCTACGTTGTTATTAGTATGGACCTTAATAATTTCAATATCATCCCTCGCGACCACTTCGTGAATGTAGTGAAATATTCAAAAAAAATATGTTGACTGCTTTTCTGTATCCGTGGTTCATTCGCAAGCAGGATTAATTGCGTTTTAATTATCACAATACAGTTTATAGATAGATAATTAAGTGTTGGTCATGACGGTCCAATACAATTTATATAAAGTGCACACCCTATTACAGATTTCTAGATCTGCCACTGGTTGAGACGTTGAGTGATATGCGTTATTTAGTTAGTTTCGGCTATTGAATAATTAAACCAGTAAGGTTTTGGTGCTTGAAGGATTGGCAACAATGACACTAGTTCACATAATTGGTTCTGATAATTGAGGGCCTGAGAGTTAATTATTGAAGCTGCTGGAAGTTTAAAAGTTAAAAAGTTTGAAATATTTTAAAATATTGCGCAAAAAAATGTTAACAATCTTGAAATACTTTTTGAGTCATTCTAAAATTGAAAAACGACTACCTCCTTGATGTTTTCGTGTAGCCACTAGCCACCAACGACAAAATGTTTTTCCTCTCTTTTGTTGCTGCATAACACGAGAATGATGCTAATACGTAAATAATACATCAATAAGGAAGCCAATAATGAAAATAGTGCTAGTAACTATACTTAGCATAACAATAATAGTATGTGGTAAATGATAATAATACTAGTAGCTGCACTTTAACAATAATAATAATAATATAACTGGTGGTAAAAATTATTGATAAAAAATAGCTTTATTGCTAAAAAAGGTATAACATAAGAAAAGAGTATTTGCATACAGACCTTTTGAAAGAAAACGAAGATTGCAAAATGGGAGAAAGGTTGTTGGATGCATGATAGAATTTATCGCTATCTTGTATTATTCATGTCACATATTTACAATTGCATCAAACCTAAATCATAATAGATCTTAACTGATCACAATCAAGCTTAGGTCAAATCACTTATTATCTATCTAAAACTTTCTCACAGAGCAATGAAATCGCTATAGCTCGGTCCGGAGAGAAAACTTAAAACATGATCTATACTACTTATAATAGAGAAATGAATCTCTCTCCAAAAAATTTCAATGTACAAAAATTGATGCATGGTATACAACCCTTTAATGCACACATTTTTTATATTTACAACCACCAAAGCATGGTGTACAACCAAAACTAGCATAAAACCAAATTCAGACCAAAAGTAGTATAGATTAGCATTAAAAACACCCCTATAACAATATTTACAACCACCAAAGCATGGTGTACAACCAAAAATAGTGTAAAACCAAATTCAGACCAAAAGTAGTATAGATTAAGCATTAAAAACACCCATATAACAAAAATTACAACCATAGATGCATACTGTACAACCCTTCATTCCAATTAATTCCCTGCCAGTTAATTCACAACTTGATTGCATACTCCAATCCGAGCCATAAATATTTATAAATCGAATTTAATTAAAAATAAAAATTAGGGTTTCGAAATAATTTTATAAAAATCAAAATAGGGGCGCGTGGGGTTGTTTTACCGAGAGAAAAGCAAGGGCGGAGGTGGTGGTGGTCTTCGGTGGTGGTGGTGGTCTTCGGTGATGGTGGTGGTCGGCTGTGGTGGCGTGTGGGTAGTGCTCCGGTGGTCTACACGAGCTCAAAAGCTCCAGAAATGACGGGAATAAGCCGATCTATCGATTCGCCAAACAAAAGGTTTGGTCGGAAAATTTTCTAGTGACTGGCGCCGGAATCTGCTGGTGTTGGCCGGAATTTATGAAGATTCGACGAGGGGTGGGAGAGAGAGAGAAATAAGAGAAAAAGAGTGAGTGTATGTATGTTTTTATGAGTGAAGAGAGAGAGAGAGAGAGAGAGAGAGAGAGAGAGAGAGAGAGAGAGAGAGAGAGAGAGAGAGAGAGTTGTTTAATAAAATTGGAGGGGCCAAACATGTACAAACAAAAGTGAGGGGGGGGGGGGGGCGCGGTGTAACTGTGTGGCGGAGGGGGTGGTAGTGCCAACTAACAATACTTTTCGTCAAAATGGTTTGGGGCTCAAACGACATAGCTAACGGACTCGAAATTTAACGAAACTTGTGCCATTTTTCACGAAATCGTTTTTCCAATAAAACCAGGTATCAACTCATATAACTTTTTCCGAAATCTATATTCCTCAATATATTTGGCAAATGCAATACAATTCAAGTTTCCTAGGTTGTGCTGAGTTAATCAAGGGAATAATTTCTAGGTTGTGCTGAGTCAATCAAGGGAATAATCAGATAATGACACAAAATTAGGGTATGTTTGTATTATAACTGTGTGGTGTTGAATCGTGTTTGATTTCTTTGAGTCCGGGTCTTTTAAGTTGTCAATCGGGCCTTAAGACTAT
The DNA here is from genome assembly GCA_030686995.1 of Artemisia argyi. NCBI lineage: Eukaryota > Viridiplantae > Streptophyta > Magnoliopsida > Asterales > Asteraceae > Artemisia > Artemisia argyi. Next base: position 162,876,514 of record CM060691.1, read on the forward strand.
ATCAAGTAAACTAAATCTGGAATGGGCTACGACAAGCATTGGGCTTACACATTTTAATGTTGGACAGGTTGGACTATTAAAGGACTGGACTATATTAAACATGGACCGGGCTGAATTTTAATACTGTATATGATTATTGGATCCAAAATAAAGTAACACATGGGCTGAAAATTTAATATCAAATTTATACTACATATAATGGAAAGAATCAAGATTTTGTTTGTGGTAATTTCTGTTAACAGGAGATAGAATTATATCACTGTCTAAACTAAAATTATTGTTATTTATAAATTAATTGTTTAATAAAAGTATTACTGCATAACATCACGTTATCAGAAAATATAGTCACATGGTACCCGCCGCCGCATCGCGCGGGTACCCTGCTAGTAGCAATAACTAATTAGCTAATTTCTTGATAAAGATATCCGACAGTAAGCGGAAACAAATCTTAAAGCAGTAACAAAAACAAATCAAAACAGTAACAAAGGCAAAAAAAGTTGATGATCGAAGACATTCGATAACAAGCAAAAACAAATCTTCATACAACAGTTAAAAGCAAAAGAAAGAAGCAAACTAAAACCATAAGCAAAAGCGAAGATAGGTCGTTGCCCGACAACAACGACATCTTTATTTATTTATTTATTTCCGCAACATGTGGCTTCCAGCGGCACGTGACCTAACAGTGGTGATATTTGTTTGGTTTTGTGAAGAATTAAAAATTAGGAAAGGTTAAATGACGGCTAGAGTTTGAACGGGTAGCATAGAGGTAGCGAATCATGACGGCCGATTAAGTGTCGTCATCAAACCCGCTTTAATACCGTATTAGATGATGAATTTCCCGTAATATTATAGTGCAAGATACACGATAAAGTTAAAATCCTAATAGACCATAAACCAACAGCCGAGCTTAAGCCATTATAATCTATCATCTAATAAGAAAGCGTACCATTTTATTAAAGTTAAACTTAAATTGTTAATTACTACTACCTCCGTCCCAAAATTATAGTCCCCGTTTGACTTTTTCGGTCTTTATTTTTTAACTTTGACCTTATGTATTTTTGTTTATATTACATGATACTTGATGCAAAATATATGAATCGATTGAGTTTTAAATTCATTTTTCATTGGTATAATTTTCGTCAAGTATTATATAACACAAACAAAAATATTTAGAGTCAAAGTTAAGAAAGAAAGACCGAAAAAGTCAAAAGGGGACTATAATTTTGGGACGGAGGGAGTAACACTTTTGTAGCAAGTTATAACATCTTCCTTGTTTTATTCAAATCTGAAAACAGTGAAATATTATCTATAAGTAATTTAAGTCTCAACCCCACTTGTACAACAAAGTACTACCTCCGTCCCAAAATTATTGTCCACAGACAAAAAACACACAGTTTTAAAAAAGTATCAACTTTACAGCTTTCTCTCTCTTACTTTTTGCATAAAGACAGTTTTACCCTTAATCAATTAATTTTCAACTTTTTTAAAGTTTGTAATAATAACTACAAATAAGGGTAATATGATAAACTTAATTTATATTCCATATCTATTTATAGAAGTGAACAATTAATTTGGGACAACCGAAAAAGAAAAGATGAACTATAAATATAGGACGGAGGTAGTAGTTGATTAAGACATGCAAGAATGTTTTAAGTCATATCAAGAGAGGGCAGGGCATGCAAAGAGATTGTTATGATGGTTTGACGTCTCGAGGTTCATATACTAGTTGAAATAAATGAAAGCATACAAAACTAACGTTACAATGATAGTCCCTCCATCCCAAAATATAAGTCCATTATAACTTTTTCAAAGTCTTTTAATTCGGACTTTGACCTAAATTATTTTTTTTCCGTGTTGTATAATACTTGATGCAAAACCTATAAATGGATTTGTGTTTTAAATGCATTTTCATTAGTATAATTTTCATGAAATATTATATAACACGAAAAAAAAATTATGGTCAAAATCGGAATAAAAAGACTTTGAAAAAGGTATAATGGACTTATATTTTGGGACGGGGGGAGTAAGCTTGGTAAAACTCATTATTTTATGTCACGAAAACCGTAACTTATTTAACAAGAATATATATACGTAGGTTTTAAATGCCATCCACGTCTTATATAACAAGGATGGTACTACTTGTAGAACTCCATGACCCAAAAGGTGCAGACCTTACATATCTTTCTCATACCACCAAGTCCAGCACCTTTAGCCAAGGCTAGAAATTCATCCTCCGTGCGCTCCTTTCCTCCAGGAGTTTGAGTCATCATAATTGTATCAGTATTGACGCCGCATTTCACATAAGAGCTAGTATCCGGTAGAACAGGAAGAATATTGTCTACAACAATAACCTTCCCATGTTTTGGTAGAGACTTGTAGCAGTTCTTTAGCAACTTTATGCAATTACTATCACTCCAACCATGTAGAACCCACTATATCATGCATAATAGTTATGTTATGATCAATAACAAAGATGGCCAGATAAGTATAAAATTTACTCGAGCAGGATCAGATTACCTTCATGAAAATGGCATCACCTTGCGGAAGATTTTGAAACATGTCTCCTCCTACATGATCTACAAGAAAAACCACCTATAGTGACAAAACAGCTTTCGTCACTAACAATATAAAAAATTGTCACTAATCGTTTAGTGCCCAAAACTGGAGTCGTCACCAGTCGTCACTAAAGTTCCGTCACTAATACGTTCAGTGACGAATATAGAATTCGTCAAAGATTGGTGAGTAGAGTATTCGTCACTGTTTAACCAGTTAGTGATGAAATATATCGTCACAATAAGTATAATGACGAAAAATTTTGTCACTGGTATTACCATTAGTGACGAGATAGTGGTCACAGACTACTGACTGCTAGTGACCAAACAGGTGGTCACTAATTATGATCATATAACCAAAAAAAAGGATCCAGATTTATGTTACTGCTTACAATTTTTTACAAACTTGAATCTAAATTCTGTAACACCGAAAAGCATATTAACTTCAGTCACAAGTGTTAATTTATTCACAGAATACAAATCGTATGGTCAAAGCTCGACACAAACTAAACCAATAACCAATCAAATTCATCCACCATGTGATTTACACTAATCATCACAAACAAGAAAAGCTCGTCTTGAGGCTTTAACCTAGCTTCAGTAAAATTAACCAGTAATTCCACCACTTTCCAATGCTAAAGTAGCGATCACGGGTTGTAGTTTCGCACCAAACAGTAAAACAAGCTATTGAACATAAAAAGCATGATGAGTGATAAGTGTGTAAATACTCATCATTTCTGTCACATTTAAACTGCAAAAACATCTGAAAACACACAGGAATGCCTTAAAATACATAAAATATCCCTGGATTGTGTTTTTATAAAAAAGGATTGAAAACTGATGAAAAACAACATATTTCACATAATTTACAGTTTCAGTCCCTAAACTTTGAAAATTTGGCAAATCTAGTCCCTGGTAAATCAAAACATGAAAAATATCATCAAAGGTCCTTAAGGATTCATAAGTTGTCAAGATTAGTCCTTTAAAGTTAAAAATTGCAAAATGACAACTTTAGTCCCTCAAGTTTAAAAAATGTCAAAATTAGTCCTTAAGGTTTTAAAAATGGAAAAATATTAAAAATAAACCTTGTACTATTCATTAATGGCATAATTGGTCCTTGTGGTTTTTATTGGGAATTTACAGGTTCAACCCTTCATAAATTCAAAAATTACATGTTTGGTCCCTGGAGTTTGAAGATTTGGCAGAAAAGGTCCTTGGTTTTGAAATAATGGAAAAATATGCAACTTTGGTCCTTGTACTATTGATTTATGGCAAGAATGGTCCCTTGATTATATTATGGAAACTTGTCACATCAGGTCCCTTAACTTTGCAGGATTTACACAATTAGTCCTTGGGCCTTATACCATTAAAACCAAACCGGACCCTTTATATTATGAAACCAAAACCAAAACCAAATCCAAACACAAGCAACACCCAAGCCCACCCATACCTTTTACCCAAGCCCAAAACAAACCGGCCCACACCCTTTTTTAATATATACCAGGGTTTGACCTTGGTCAACCCCTGCCAAACCACCATCACTATTCACCCTTCCCCTCCATACCATCCAATCACCATACCAGGGTGGTTTTGCCACCTCTCCCTCACCACCTGTCTTCCCCAGCTCACCACCTACTCCCTCCAACTCATAATTCAATCCCACTTTGCATTAAATGCTTCCCCACTCCAACTCAGTCACTGTTACACTCACAAACCCTAGTTTTCTTCACTAACCCATCAACTTGGCTACTAAACTACTTTTCCTTGTCCCTTACACATCCACAATCTCCCAAAGTTCTTTAATTGCAATAAAACGGCCACAAGCTACCTATATGACTTTTTGGCGCCAAAAGCATTTTAAATGGCCAAGATGAGTTGCAGTCATTCAAGGGCTGAGATTAGAAGTGGGAAATGTTCAGAAGCATGTGGGAAGTCTCAAAAGTCTATAAAGAAAGAGAGGAAGGCAGAAGGAAAAAGTATCTAGTGTAATTTAGTTTATCCAAAATCGTATTAGCTAATTTCAAGTTTCCTTTGTATCCTTAAGCTTTTAAGTTGTAATTTCAAGATTCTCATAGTTAAATCAAAGCTATTTTCAGTTTCAATTTGAGTTTCTCATTTCAAATTCAGTTTATGCAATTTTAATTCAAAAATCTCATATGTACTTATATGTGCTTATAGTTGTTGTTATGGACTAATAAGCTCATTTAAGCTCCTCAGAAAGCTATTGAAAGCTTTTAGAAATCATAAAAGCAGTTGTAGTCACTAAACTCAAAAATACATAAAAATTAAGAAAAATAAGTGAAAAATAAAAAAATTGATGAAGAAGATGATCAAGCAATGGAGCAGGGTGTATACTGGATTGCCTTTGGGTTAGTAGCTTAGTGGTAAGCTTATAAGAGTGTCCTTTGGTCCTTGTTCTCTATCTCAGCTTGGATTGCAACTTGTAAGCCTAATTCTAAATTTTTGCTATTCACTGTGATAGTGCTTATTACATGCTTATTTCCGGTTTTCTATGTTTATTTAATAAGTTAGAATATAATTAATGCTTTAAATAACTTGCTTGTTCACTGGATTGAATTGTACTCATGATTTCTAGTTTGACTGTGATAATAGCATTATATGTAATATTAAGTGTTTAGTGTATAGACTGTTGTTTCTATGCTTATCTTGGCTTATTACATCATAATATAAAGTTGGGAACTAGTATTATGGCTTGAATCAGTATAACCATTTGAAATTCACAAATTTAGTTTTGTTTGGAATTGCTGATCTCTGTGTGATATACTGAGTCTATGTTGTTGTTCTTAGTTTCTACATGTCACATTAGGTTTTATTAAGTCAAATAAACCAATTAAACCTGTGCTTGTTTATTAAATAGTCAAAATCAAGTTTAATCTCAACCTACTAGACCACTGTTAGGATTTGGACTTCATAAACTTGCTTATCAGTTCATTACTTGTTATTACTACTTAATCTAGTCTCTAAATGCCTTAATACATCATAATAAATTAGTAAATCTAGATTCAAGTTCATATTAGTCAAACTAAGCTTCATATAAAAAAAGTCAAAATTACTAGCTTTGTCAGAAATCCAAAAATTCAAGGAATTTTCCTGAATTTTGTGGTTAGACCTTGAGCTTTTCACATATTGAAGTCTTACACCTGAACTTTCAAAATCTATGATTGTCTTATTTTTTAGAAGCTTATTCAAAGGTGTGAAAAGACCTGCAGGGCAAGCTAGTGCCCTGCACCAGGGTATTTGGTTTTTGGTCAAATTTTCAAACCCCCCTCCAGGGCTCAAATGGAAACCTTAGGACCTATCTTTTAGCTTTCTAGAAAGCTAATCAGCTTATCTTTTGATATCTGCAATAAATTTAGATCTCAGTTTTCACTAAGATAGCTTATTTAGCCTTTGAAATTTGCTTATTTCACAATCATACACTGAGTCATCAGTATATGTTCACCAATTTCCATAGACCATAGATAGTTCATTAGTGGGACCCACCCTTAGCTTATTGACTTTTTGGATACCCCAATAAGCCATATTGCTAGTTCAGAGCTTATTTTGTCATTGTGAGCTTATTTGGACATAGTATTTAGGCCTTGTAGTTAGTACACTTCAGCTAAGCATTCTGAGACTCAGGTTGTGAGCTCATTTTCAAACAAGCTTATCAAGCTTATTTATGTAAATTAGGTTTTGATTATTGGCTTATTAGAAATCCATACTGCTTATCTTAATATTTCAGGTTTAAGTTTGGATCCCTGATCCATTGTGTGGTCCCCACACAAGCCTGCTTATCCTTGTTTTTACCCTGTGCACCTCTGAGCTCAGTTCATTGAGCTTATTTGATAAGCTCATTCTGAGCTTATTAGTGGATCATTAGGCCTGATTCTTGGCTTATTTTGTAGATCACCAGTCCATCTTTAAGGTTCAACCTAAAAATTGGACTCCTGAACCCCCTAGTGACCTCCACAGTACCCTGCAGTTGACCCTTTTGGCCAATTTTGGCCTGTCAAATAAGCTAAATGCTTATTTGTTGATTGTAGCTTATTGTGTGTACTTATTTGGTTTCCCTGTGCTTATTCTTAGTTATTATAGTTAGTAGTTGGCTAATTTTAGTCTGTGGCTCAATATTGTAGCTTATTCAAGCTTATCCAAACCCTAATAAGCTTTTTGCTTATTCTGTCTCACAAATAAGCTTGCATTTTGCTTATTTTTCACATTCAGCCAAACTCCCTTCATTAAAGTTACTTATAATTAGTATATATACATATTTGAAAAAGAAAATTCAAGAAAAAAGTAATTTGAAAGAAGTGATAGCTTCTATTTAATAGAAATTATCTTTTTAAATTTATTTTTAGCTTATTTATAAGCACTTTTGCATTTTTATATTTTTATTAAATCTCTTTTATATTAAAGTACTTTTATAAACTTTTCCAGATTTTTCCTTTGTCATTTAGTGATATTTAGAATTAATATTAGTTTAATTAATTATTAATTAATATTAAAAGATTAAATAGCAAAATTAGATTTTATTAAGTAACACATAGTTTTTATCATTTTCCTAGCTTTTATATAAGTAATAACATTTTCAGGAATTTTTATAGAATTTCTACTGTTCATTTTCTATTTTTTATAATATAATTAGTTTAATTGGTAATTAATTAATAAATAATTAAAATAATAATTAATAAATTAGTTTAAAAATACATAAAACAAACTTTTTAGAATTTTTTAAGATTCCTATGATGGTTAATTAGATTTATAAAAATCTTCTTGATTATCTAAGTCATTTTAGTATTTTTAAGAATTTAAATCAATATAATTAGTTAATTAATAATTAAATAATAATTGATTAATAATAATTAGATAAATAGTGTGAAAAATATAATTTTAGTTTTAAAATAAGTTTTATAATATTTTAGACTTTTATAAATTTTAATTTTATTTTTCAAGACTTATTTTACATTTTCTTATTTATTAGTGAATTATTGAATAATTAAAAATGGTTATTAAATAATAATAATTAATTAAATAGTTATAAAAATAATTTTAAATTTCCAATAATTTTCTTATAAGTTTAGGATTCCAAAAATATAATTTTCACATTTGTGGGAGTTTTATTTGATAGAATTCACTTTTAGTTTAGTAGAATTACGTTTATTTAAATTTAAACGTACATTTTATATCTTTTTACATTTTTAGGTTTTATTAACTTTTAAATAAATTAATAATTATAAAATAAATATTTTAAGTTTATTTAATTTGCATTTAAGCCCCTAAGGCATGCAAACTCCTACTATAGTTAAAATTATTTTTGTTTACGTTTAAAATATTAAACGTACGCGTTTTCCAGTTCCTTTCCATTTGTACTTATCTGATTTCACGTATTAGTTGATATAGCTTATTAAAGCTATTCTAACTTATATTTCAGTAGTACAATCACTTGAACCCTTTTCCTGTTCAATTCACCTGATCTCGAAGTCATTTTATTTCAGATTTCACGCCTCGTTGTGATTTAACGATCCGGGGAAACACTACACTCCACGGAGTATTGGTTTAGACTGTTTGACTTATTAACCATTACTTGCTTGGTATTTTCTGACTGTTTGAGGCCAATCAAAATTTGGCGCCGCTGCCGGGAAGGTGTGCTGCGTATTACGACTTTTGAAGCATCTGTGAGTTTGAATTAATTCACCTTTGTTATATATCATCTTTGTCCATATTTCTATATTATCTTATAAAAACAAAAATCCAAAAAGATTTTTCTTTTCTATTTTTAATTTCCCGTCACTCTAAGTATTCTTAGAGTCGTCTCTAGTGCATGCGCACTCGTTCTTCTAGGTCAACAAGCCCCTTTCGTGAGCTTTTCAGAATTCCTCGAAGACGCCGTAGACGTTCTGCCCCAACGGCCGTATCTGAAATACGTGTTGTTGCCACAAAAAAGGTTATCATGGCGGAAGACCGTCCGATGAATGAGCTTCTCCAAGCACCCATCGAGGGTTACGGAGACGCTATTGTTGTCCCAGCCATTGTGGCTGAATACTTTGAGCTCAAAACCGGGTTACTAAATCTAGTAACCTCAAGCCAATTTTATGGTTTTGAGAGGGATGATCCCCATGCTCATATTCGATGGTTTAACAAGATTACATCTACCATCAAATACAAGAACGTCCCTTCCGAAGCAGTCAAACTTCTTCTATTCCCATTTTCTCTTGAGGGGGCAGCCCGGATTTGGCTGAAAAAACAACCTCCTCGTTCAATAACATCATGGGAAGATTTAGTTACCAAATTTGTAAACGAATTTTTTCTCCCGTCCAGAACGACAAGTCTTAAAAATGAAATCATCAAATTTACTCAAAGGTTTGATGAATCGTTTGGTGACGCATGGGATCGTTTCAAAGAATTGCTTCGTCGATGTCCTCATCATGGTTTCACTAAATTAATGCAAATTGACACTTTCTATAATGGTGTGAGTCAATCTGACCAAGATTCTCTCACTGCCTCCGCGGGAGGTAATTTTTTGAGCAAAACCACTGAAGAAGCTTTAGAAATCATTGAAAATAAGTCCAAGGTCTACACTACACGCACAAAGCCATATAACTCCCAAGTGAGTGCTGGTCCTTCTACTTCATCTCCCGTGAGTACTTCTAGCACCGATGCTAAGATAGACAAACTCACGGACGCTATTCAAGCTTTGGTTATCTCAAACCAAAAGAAAGTCACGTTCACATAAAATCTTTCACATGCTGAAGTAAAAAAGGTGGAAGTTTGTGTCACTTGTGGTGGCCCACATGCTTACTACAACTGTACTGCCACCGATGGTAGTCCTTTTGAAGCCAATGCCTTAGCCGGTACTACAAATCAGGGAGGTAATCAATACCGTCCTCAAAAGGAACCAAGTTACCGTGCTAACACACATATGGGACCACCCGGTTTCACCCAAAACCCAAATTTGCAAAATCGAAACCAGAACCAAGCTCGAATGAACCAAGGTTATCCAAACCAAGGGAATTTCAATCCTGGATAGAATCAAGGTTTCCACAACCAAAGAAACTTTAACAGAAACAATTTCAACCCGGGAAATCATTTTCAGGGAAATGGTAATCCAAATCGGGGAAATTTTCAACCACAACAAGGTATAATCAAACTAACCGAGTCCAAAATTTTCCTAACCAAACACAAGCCATTCTTCCAGCTCCACAAACATCATCCGATGAGTTGTTGAAGCAGTTCATGAAAACTCAAGAAGAGACAAACAGGTTGTTGGTCAGCCAGATTTCTGAAATCAAGAAATCTTTAAATGAACAACCCTCGGGCTCTGGAAAACTTCCGAGCAACACGATCGCAAACCCGAGGGGCGATGCAAAGGCGATCACAACCAGGAGCGGAGTTTCATATGACGGACCCACTGTTCCCACTACCCATTCTTCTTCTTCTCCCAAGGTAGTGGAAAATGAAACCGAGGTAAATAAGGACGAAGTACTTCCTACTCATAAGGGAGGTACCCAAGACGTCCCACCTCATGTTGTCCCGAAACCCAAACCAAAACCTAGAGTTGTTTTTGAACCCAATGATATACGAGTTGAAACATCTAAGTCCAAACCTTCTACCTCCTCTATTCCTTACCCCTCACGTTTGAATGAACAAAAGCTCCGTGAAAAAGCTAGTCACCAGATGGATAAATTCTTTCAAATCTTTCAAGATTTGCATTTTGACATTAGCGTTGCGGATGCTATTATTCTGATGCCCAAATTTGCATCAACAATCAAACACTTGTTAAGCAACAAGGACAAACTGTTTGAAATGGCAAAGACTCCTTTGAATGAGAACTGCTCAGCAGTTCTTTTAAAGAAGCTTCCCGCGAAGCTTGGAGATCCTGGAAAATTTCTAATACCTTGTGTATTTCCAGGAATGGTTGATTGCTATGCCTTGGCCGATCTTGGTGCAAGCATCAACCTAATGCCTTATTCAGTTTGGAAGAAACTTTCTCTTCCAGATCTTACTCCTACCTGCATGACTCTAGAGCTTGCAGACCGATCGATGTCTCGTCCTCTTGGCATTGCCGAGGACGTGTTTGTGAAAGTAGGAAAGTTCCATCTCCCCGCTGACTTTGTGGTTGTTGATTTCGATGCTGATCAAAGGGTCCCTCTCATTGTTGGGAGGGGTTTCCTTAGAACGGGCCATGCTCTTATCGATGTATTTGAGCAAGAAATCACCTTGCGTGTGGGTAATGAAGCCGTTACCTTTAACCTCGATCAAACCTCAAGGTACTCCTCAAATTATGATTCTGAAGCTGTTAATCAAATAGATATCATAGACATTGCTTCAAAGGAGTACTCTCAAGAATTTCTTGGTTATTCTCATAATTCTGTGAGTGGGGATTCCACTCCATCATCTGAACCTATCATTTCCGACTCTTCCCCTTCTCTCACTCCGTTTGAGGGAAGTGATTTCCTTTTGGAAGAGGTCGAAGCTTTTCTCAAAAGTGATTCAGTTCCATCGGGAATTGATAATACTGAGATTGATCTGGAGGGAGATATTCTTCTCCTTGAGAAATTTCTAAATCAAGACAATTCTCCTCCACTCCCTCCCGTACAACTTCATAATGAGGAAATTAAATCAGTTGATAAAAACGATGAATTTCCTGAGGTCGAGCTCAAGGACTTACCTCCTCATCTTGAATACGCATTTTTGGAGGGTGATGATAAATTACCCGTCATTATTGCTAAAGGTTTAAGTGATGAGGAAAAGGTTTCTCTCATAAAGATCTTGAAGTCACACAAGCAAGCAATTGCTTGGAAGCTCTCCGATATAAAGGGTATTAACCCAGATTTTTGTACACACAAAATCTTAATGGAGGATGACTTCAAGCCCGCGGTGCAACATCAAAGACGGGTGAATCCAAAAATCCATGATGTGATTAAACAAGAGGTTCTCAAACTTCTTGATGCAGGATTGATTTACCCCATCTCTGACAGTCCATGGGTTAGTCCCATCCATTGCGTCCCAAAAAAGGGTGGCATTACTGTTGTCACTAATGAGGAAAATGAGTTGATTCCAACTCGGCTGGTTACCGGGTGGCGTGTTTGCATTGACTATCGTAAGTTAAATGACGCCACCCGCAAAGACCACTTTCCGTTGCCCTTTATGGATCAGATGCTTAAGAGATTAGCAGGGAACGAGTACTATTGTTTCCTTGATAGTTTCTCAGGATACTTTTAAATCCCCATTGATCCATCGGATCAAGAAAAGACTACCTTTACATGCCCTTATGGAACCTTTGCTTATAAACGTATGCCTTTTGGCTTATGTAATGCTCCAGGTACGTTCCAGAGGTGCATGATGGCCATATTTACCGACATGATCGGTAAAACAATGGAGGTCTTTATGGATGACTTCTCGGTCATTGGGGATTCATTCCAAACATGTCTCACCAATTTAGAAAACATGTTGAAAAGGTGTGAAGACACCAATTTATGTCTAAATTGGGAAAAGAGTCATTTTATGGTCAAAGAGGGCATTGTCCTCGGCCATAAGATTTCCAAGAATGGGATTGAGGTTGACAGAGCTAAGGTTGATGTCATTGCTAAATTGCCTCACCCTACTACCGTCAAAGGTATTAGGAGTTTCTTGGGTCATGCCTGTTTCTATCGTAGATTCATACAAGATTTTTCTAAAATCTCCCGGCCTATGACTCATCTCCTCGAGAAGGATGCTCCTTTTATCTTCTCACCAAAGTGCATCGAAGCTTTTGAAACATTGAAGAAAAAGCTTACTAAGGCACCCATTCTTGTTGCCCCCGACTGGGATTTACCCTTTGAGCTCATATGCGATGCAAGTGATTTTTCTATCGGTGCAGTCTTGGGGCAACACAAAACGAAACACTTTCAGCCTATCCACTACGCAAGCAAAACTATGAACGAAGCTCAAAATCATTACACCACTACGGAAAAAGAATTATTAGCCGTGGTGTATGCTTTTGAAAAGTTTCGGGCATACCTAATCTTGACTAAATGCGTAGTATATACGGATCACTCGGCTCTAAAATATCTCTTTCCAAAACAAGATGCGAAGCCGAGATTGCTCCGTTGGGTTCTCCTCCTTCAGGAATTTGATATCATTATTCGTGATAAAAAAAAGGAGCTGAGAACCTGGCTGCTGATCATCTGTCCCGATTAGAGAACCCTCATCAAGATGTGTATGAGAAAAAGGAAATAAATGAGACATTTCCTCTCGAAACACTCAATACGGTTGCTTTTCGTGGAGATTCTACTACCCCATGGTTTGCCAACTTCGCAAACTATCATGCGGGTAACTGTCTTGTGAAAGGGATGTCAACCCAACAGAAGAATAAATTCATTAAAGATATCAAACATTACTTCTGGGATGACCCCTACTTATTCAAAATTTGTGCGGGTCAAGTCATCCGACGGTGTGTATATGGACCGGAAGCCACTGAAATTCTCAAGGCTTGCCATGCTGGACCCATTGGGGGACATCATAGTCCCAATTACACCGCCAAAAAGGTGTTTGATTCCGGATTCTTCTGGCCCACAATTTATAAAGATGCCCAGGATCTCATTAAAACCTGTGACGCTTGTCAACGTCACGGGAACATTTCACAAAGAAATGAGATGCCACAAAATGCTATTAAAGTCTGTGAGATCTTTGATATCTGGGGCATTAACTTTATGGGGCCATTCCCATCATCTAGAGGAAACAAATACATACTTGTGGCTGTTGATTACTTATCAAAATGGGTTGAAGCGAAAGCTTTACCCACAAATGATGCCCGAGTTGTAGTGAAATTCCTGAAATCTCTTTTTGCCTGTTTTGGAACTCCACGTGCTATCATAAGTGATCGTGGTACGCATTTCTGCAATGAAAAATTTGACAAAGTCATGCAAAAGTATGGTGTAACTCACCGTCTTTCTACCCCGTATCACCCAAAAATAAGTGGGCAAGTGGAGGTTTCAAGCCGTGGTATTAAAAGGAGACTTGAGAGGACTGTTGGTGAAAACCGTGTTGCCTGGTCGGATAAATTGGATGATGCACTATGGGCCTTTCGTACAGATTATAAAACACCCATTGGGTGTACACCTTACAAGCTTGTGTACGGAAAGACATGTCATCTACCGATGGAACTTGAGCACAAAGCCTACTGGGCATTAAAACATGCCAACTTTGACCTCAAAACTGCGGGTGATCACAGAAAAGTTCAAATGAATGAACTAAATGAGCTACGTGATCAGGCTTACGAGAACTCTTTAATCTATAAAGAAAAAACAAAGAAGATTCATGAATCAAAAATAAAGAACCGCGTTTTTAACGTTGGTGATCGAGTCCTTCTCTTTAATTCTATATTAAAGATCTTCTCGGGTAAACTTAAAACCCGTTGGACTGGCCCATTCACTATCACTAAGGTTTATCCATATGGTACCGTTGAGTTATCTCAAAATGACGGTCCATGTTTTAAAGTGAATGGGCATCGTGTGAAACACTACTTTGGAGAGGACATACCATCCATGGTTGTCCCGGATCTCCAAACTTTCCCCAAGAACAATTAAATTCGGGGTCGAGTCAAGCTAGCGACTCGGTAATCAAAAACAGTAGCAATATGGGTTTTCACCCATATTTCTGTCTTCTTTCTCTTTTCTACCACCCTAGTGTGGGGGAGATGCCCCACATGTTGTATATATGTATATATCTTCAAAAAAAAAAAAAAACATGTAAATAGCCTAAAATAAAGGTTATTAATATTTCCTTCTTACGTTCTAAGTGTCGGTTTAACACCCGCTGCTTTGAATATTGAGGGCAATATTCATTTCTAAGTGTGAGGGGGGGGGGGATTCTCACGAATTCAAACACATGTTCCATCAAGCACCCTCATTTGATCAAAATTTAAAGTTTTTTCACACTTAAAAATGCAATAAATGGTTATCAGTCCACCATGTCTAACCCACATAAAGATTGGCTAATCCAGGAGCAAACGGCTCTTGGTAAAGATATCTCAAAACCGTTGATGGCTTGCAATTTGCCAAAAATTGTATGGTAAATCAACTCGCCATATCCTAAAAAGTGAAAGAGTTGGCTAGCCCGCAAGATTATGGCTTGTGGTAAAGGCAGTGGAAAAACCATAATTGGTAATCAACTCACCAAGATGTTGACTTTGTCCATCAAGAGTTGGCTAGTCCAGAAGCAAACGGCTTTTGGTAAAGACAAATCAAATCCGTTGACAGCTGGTGGTTTGCTCAAAATCACATGGTTATCAAGTGGACCATAGTTCTTACTTGAACTGATACATTTGGCTACTCCAGAAGTGATGGCTTTTGGTAAAGAGATAAAATCCATTAAAATTTTTTCAAAAAGATTGCTAGGGACTAGCAATAGTTTAGTGTGGGGGATTGATGAGTGTGTAAATACTCATTATTTCTGTCACATTTAAACTGCAAAAACATCTGAAAACACACAGGAATGCCTTAAAATACATAAAATATCCCTGGATTGTGTTTTTATGCAAAAGGATTGAAAACTGATGAAAAACAACATATTTCACAAAATTTACAGTTTCAGTCCCTGAACTTTGAAAAATTGGCAAATCTAGTCCCTGGTAAATCAAAACATGAAAAATATCATCAAAGGTCCTTAGGGATTAATAAGTTGTCAAGATTAGTCCTTTAAAGTTAAAAATTGCAAAATGACAACTTTAGTCCCTCAAGTTTGAAAAATGTCAAAATTAGTCCTTAAGGTTTTAAAAATGGAAAAATATTAAAAATAAACCTTGTACTATTCATTAATGGCATAATTGGTCCTTGTGGTATTTATTGGGAATTTACAGGTTCAACCCTTCACAAATTCAGAAATTACATGTTTGGTCCCTGGAGTTTGAAGATTTGGCAGAAAAGGTCCTTGGTTTTGAAATAATGGAAAAATATGCAACTTTGGTCCTTGTACTATTGATTTATGGAAAGAACGGTCCCTTGATTATATTATGGAAACTTGTCACATCAGGTCCCTTAACTTTGCAGGATTTACACTATTAGTCCTTGGGCCTTATACCATTAAAACTAAACCGGACCCTTTATATTATAAAACCAAAACCAAAACAAAATCCAAACACAAGCAACACCTAAGCCCACCCTTACCTTTTACCCAAGCCCAAAACAAACCGGCCCACACCCCTTTTTAATATATACCAGGGTTTGACCCTGGTCAACCCTCGCCAAACCACCATCACTATTCACCCTTCCCCTCCATACCATCCAGTCACCATACCAGGGTGGTTTTGCCACCTCTCCCTCACCACCTGTCTTCCCCAGCTCACCACCTACTCCCTCCAACTCATAATTCAATCCCACTTTGCATTAAATGCTTCCCCACTCCAACTCAGTCACTGTTACACTTACAAACCCTAGTTTTCTTCACTAACCCATCAACTTGGCTACTAAACTACTTTTCCTTGTCCCTTACACCTCCACAATCTCCTAAAGTTCTTTAATTGCAATAAAACGGCCACAAGCTGCCTATATGACTTTTTGGCGCCAAAAGCATTTTAAATGGCCAAGATGAGTTGCAGTCATTCAAGGGCTGAGATTAGAAGTGGGAAATGTTCAGAAGCATGTGGGAAGTCTCAAAAGTCTATAAAGAAAGAGAGGAAGGCAGAAGTAAAAAGTATCTAGTGTAATTTAGTTTATCCAAAATCGTATTAGCTAATTTCAAGTTTCTTTTGTATCCTTAAGCTTTTAAGTTGTAATTTCAAGATTCTCAGAGTTAAATCAAAGCTATTTTCAGTTTCAATTTGAGTTTCTCATTTCAAATTCAGTTTATGCAATTTTAATTCAAAAATCTCATATGTACTTATATGTGTTTATAGTTGTTGTTATGGACTAATAAGCTCATTTAAGCTCCTCAGAAAGCTATTGAAAGCTTTTAGAAATAATAAAAGCAGTTGTAGTCACTAAACTCAAAAATACATAAAAATTAAGAAAAATAAGTGAAAAATAAAAAAATTGATGAAGAAGATGATCAAGCAATGGAGCAGGGTGTATACTGGATTGCCTTTGGGTTAGTAGCTTAGTGTTAAGCTTATAAGAGTGTCCTTTGGTCCTTGTTCTCTATCTCAGCTTGGATTGCAACTTGTAAGCCTAATTCTAAATTTTTGCTATTCACTGTGATAGTGCATATTACATGCTTATTTCCGGTTTTCTATGTTTATTTAATAAGTTAGAATATAATTAATGCTTTAAATAACTTGCTTGTTCACTGGATTGAATTGTACTCATGATTTCTAGTTTGACTATAATAATAGCATTATATGTAATATTAAGTGTTTAGTGTATAGACTGTTGTTTCTGTGCTTATCTTGGCTTATTACATCATAATATAAAGTTGGGAACTAGTATTATGGCTTGAATCAGTATAACCATTTGAAATTCACAAATTTAGTTTTGTTTGGAATTGCTGATCTCTGTGTGATATACTGAGTCTATGTTGTTGTTCTTAGTTGCTACATGTCACATTAGGTTTTATTAAGTCAAATAAACCAGTTAAACCTGTGCTTGTTTATTAAATAGTCAAAATCAAGTTTAATCTCAACCTACTAGACCACTGTTAGGATTTGGACTTCATAAACTTGCTTATCAGTTCATTACTTGTTATTACTACTTAATCTAGTCTCTAAATACCTTAATACATCATAATAAATTAGTAAATCTAGATTCAAGTTCATATTAGTCAAACTAAGCTTCATATAAAAATAAGTCAAAATTACTAGCTTTGTCAGAAATCCAAAAATTCAAGGAATTTTCCTGAATTTTGTGGTTAGACCTTGAGCTTTTCACATATTGAAGTCTTACACCTGAACTTTCAAAATCTATGATTGTCTTATTTTTAAGAATTTTTTAGAAGCTTATGCAAATGTGTGAAAAGACCTGCAGGGCAAGCTAGTGCCCTGCACCAGGGTATTTGGTTTTTGGTCAAATTTTCAAACCCCAATCCAGGGCTCAAATGGAAACCTTAGGACCTATCTTTTAGCTTTCTAGAAAGCTAATCAGCTTATCTTTTGATATCTGCAATAAATTTAGATCTCAGTTTTCACTAAGATAGCTTATTTAGCCTTTGAAATTTGCTTATTTCACAATCATACACTGAGTCATCAGTATATGTTCACCTGTTTCCATAGACCATAGATAGTTCATTAGTGGGACCCACCCTTAGCTTATTGACTTTTTGGATACCTCAATAAGCCATATTGCTAGTTCAGAGCTTATTTTGTCATTGTGAGCTTATTTAGACATAGGATTCAAGCCTTGTAGTTAGTACACTTCAGCTAAGCATTCTGAGACTCAGGTTGTGAGCACATTTTCAAACAAGCTTATCAAGCTTATTTATGTGAATTAGGTTTTGATTATTGGCTTATTAGAAAGCCATATTGCTTATCTTAATATTTCAGGTTTAAGTTTGGATCCCTGATCCATTGTGTGGTCCCCACACAAGCCTGCTTATCCTTGTTTTTACCCTGTGCACCTCTGAGCTCAGTTCATTGAGCTTATTTGATAAGCTCATTCTGAGCTTATTAGTGGATCATTTGGCCTGATTCTTGGCTTATTTTGTAGATCACTAGTCCATCTTTAAGGTTCAACCTAAAAATTGGACTCCTGAAGCCCCTAGTGACCTCCACAGTACCCTGCAGTTGACCCTTTTGGCCAATTTTGGCCTGTCAAATAAGCTAAATGCTTATTTGTTGATTGTAGCTTATTGTGTGTACTTATTTGGTTTCCCTGTGCTTATTCTTAGTTATTATAGTTAGTAGTTGGCTTATTTTAGTCTGTGGCTCAATATTGTAGCTTATTCAAGCTTATCCAAACCCTAATAAGCTTTTTGCTTATTCTGTCTCACAAATAAGCTTGCATTTTGCTTATTTTTCACATTCAGCCAAACTCCCTTCATTAAAGTTACTTATAATTAGTATATACATATTTGAAAAAGAAAATTCAAGAAAAACCAAATTTGAAAGAAGTGATAGCTTCTATTTAATAGAAATTATCTTTTTAAATTTCTTTTTAGCTTATTTATAAGCACTTCTGCATTTCTATATTTTTATTAAATCTCTTTTATATTAAAGTACTTTTATAAACTTTTCCAGATTTTTCCTTTGTCATTTAGTGATATTTAGAATTAATATTAGTTTAATTAATTATTAATTAATATTAAAAGATTAAATAGCAAAATTAGATTTTATTAAGTAACACATAGTTTTCATAATTTTCCTAGCTTTTATATAAGTAATAACATTTTCAGGAATTTTTATAGATTTTCTACTGTTCATTTTCTATTTTTTATAATATAATTAGTTTAATTGGTAATTAATTAATAAATAATTAGAATAATAATTAATAAATTAGTTTAAAAATACATAAAACAAACTTTTTATAATTTTTTAGGATTTATGTGATGGTTAATTAGATTTATAAAAATCTTCTTAATTATCTAAGTCATTTTAGTATTTTTAAGAATTTAAATCAATATAATTAGTTAATTAATAATTAAATAATAATTAATTAATAATAATTAGATAAATAGTGTGAAAAATATAATTTTAGTTTTAAAATAAGTTTTATAATATTTTAGACTTTTGTAAATTTTAATTTTATTTTTCAACACTTATTTTACATTTTCTTATTTATTAGTGAATTATTGAATAATTAAAAATAGTTATTAAATAATAATAATTAATTAAATAGTTATAAAAATAATTTTAAATTTCCAATAATTTTCTTATAAGTTTTTGATTCTAAAAATATAATTTTCACATTTGTGGGAGTTTTATTTGACAGAATTCACTTTTAGTTTAGTACGCTTACGTTTATTTAAATTTAACCGTACATTTTATATCTTTTTACATTTTTAGGTTTTATTAACTTTTAAATAAATTAATAATTATAAAATAAATATTTTAAGTTTATTTAATTTGCATTTAAGCCCCTAAGGCATGCAAACTCCTACTATAGTTAAAATTGTTTTTGTTTACGTTTAAAATATTAAACGTACGCGTTTTCCAGTTCCCTTCCATTTGTACTTATCTGATTTCACGTATTAGTTGATATAGCTTATTAAAGCTATTCTAACTTATATTTCAGTAGTACAATCACTTGAACCCTTTTCCTGTTCAATTCACCTGATCTCGAAGTCATTTTATTTCAGATTTCACGCCTCGTTGGGATTTAACGATCCGGGGAAACACTACACTCCACGGAGTATTGGTTTAGACTGTTTGACTTATTAACCATTACTTGGTTGGTATTTTCTGACTGTTTGAGGCCAATCAATGAGAAATCATAAAATAATGTTGAAACAAAGGTCAACCAAGTAAGGCAAACCACGGTTTTAAGATTTGTGATAGTGTAGGGAAAGGTACTTACAGAAACAGGAACCAAATCAATCCAGAAATAGAGATCCTGCCACAAAAGTATAGCGCCAAATTAGACGGCATTTCAAGATTCCGCAATTTTCATTTATCCCTATTTACTAGATGCGGAAATTTTGAACATTTTACTTGTCAAATGGTCGATTTGGGTTATGTTTCGTGTCTGACGGGTCAAGCACATAAATTTTTAAGATAATTAGCTTACAGAGGACCATGCCAAATAGGTCAAAACTATAGCTAAATAACTTGATCAATATTAACACAACTTCTAAAATCATTTTGACCCATAGTTCCTTAAGAAAATGAATCCCAGAAAATTAAAATAATATATGTGGCCTGAAAGTAGTCGTACCAGTGAGATCTGCTGCTATGTTCATTTACATTATTTGAATCTACAGCCCTAGCATTCCAGACTCACGAATGCTCTCAACCTTAGCTTCCACAATCCCCGGCGCATGATGAGCACCTTAGCTTGGCTAACTTCCAATCTGCTACATTTGGTGCTTCCTTGATACAGATCCTGCAACATCACTTCCCGTAATCAGCAAACATGAAAGAAATAATATTTTCCAATAAACAATAATTTCTTCACGAAATACATACCTGATATTAGTTTGGGTCAGAATCGAAAGCTCCATTTTTGCTTTCTCAGCGGACTCTGAGACGTTGAAAAGCTTGTTTATATTTGAGAAGATCAAGACCATCATCCCTCTTGAAACTTTCAACCATCTCACGTAACAGTGACGTTAAGTATGGACAAAACTCTGATCTGATTCTACCTAAAACTACCTTGATCCATTCAACAACTACTCTTTTAATTGAGGCATTTTATCAAACACTTGTCATACAAGTTACAACTACCAATTTTT
This sequence comes from Artemisia argyi, assembly GCA_030686995.1. NCBI lineage: Eukaryota > Viridiplantae > Streptophyta > Magnoliopsida > Asterales > Asteraceae > Artemisia > Artemisia argyi. The sequence continues at coordinate 162,897,363 of CM060691.1, forward strand.
CCATTGAGGCATTTTATCAAACACTTGTCTTACATCGACTATTGTGTTCATGCTAAAAAATCACAAACATCTCACAGTCATTGGAGACTACAGTAACTTCAATATATAAAATCAAATCAAACACTGAACCATATTAAATTTATAAAATGTGTATATCTTTAATCAGTATGTTACCTTAATAGCAAACTCGCTTGTTGATCGATGGTCGATATAGTTGAATGAAAGCTGATCTTGATCGATTAGGAAGTGATTCAAGTTGAAGTCGATTGAAAAAATTAGGGCACAAATTGAGCGCAATATTGGAACAAATCTGGAGAAATTTAGGCATAAAGGCATATAAACATAGTGTTATTTGTAAATTGGAACAATATGAAGAAGATTCACAAAGACATAGTGTTATTTGTTACTCGTATTTCTTATTTGTGGATAATGAAATATCGGGTCGGATGAGATAATATGTATATTTTAAGGGCAGTTTGACCATAAGAAAGAGGTGAAAGTTTGGAATTAGTATCTAACTTATTTTTTCAACAACTTATTTGTTTTACATGTTATGATATTCTAAGTTATTTTTATTTTTATTTTTACATATAACAAAAAATAATATTGTGTTTAAAAGTTTATGTTTCAAACAATATGTTCTTGGAGAGAATTGCACCAAAAAAAGTTAAATATTTGTAATTTTGCATATTTCTTTATAATACAAGTATTTTATCCATGACGTATGATAGTGTTTACAATTTTTGAATTATTATATGGATATGAAAGTTTAAGTATATATCTAATATACGAATAAGCAAGTTTTAATAAGTACATATCTAATGCCCTTATTCTTAATCATTTTATAGAATTAGCAATATATGAAATAGTGACCAAAATTTCGTCACTAATACTTATTGACGAAATTTCTCGTCACTATTCATGTAATTTAGTGACTAAATAGTGACCACTTATAAGTTTCGTCACTGACTTTCTAACGATGACCAAAAATAATGACGAAAAATTATATCGTCACTATTTTCTTCTAAATAGTGACCAAAATAAAATGTCGTCACTGAAGTTTGGTCACTAAAGGCTTTTTTTCTTGTAGTGATACCTACACTTGCACAAATGTAAGTGCTAAGAATGTGTTCCATTTTGTAAGAAACATGACAATAAACATACCAGGATATTGCGGTGCATGTTGAATCACATGTGGCAGATCTAAGTTAATGCCTTTAATTTTCGGGTACTCTGATATAATCATATTGAGGGAGATTCCAAGACCACCTCCAACATCAACCAGAGATTTGAGGTTGTCAAAACCATGGTAAGAGTTGAGAACTTCCTTGATCACGATAATAGAAGTCTCTACCATGGCCTTGTTGAAAATCATATTGAGCCTAGCATCCAACCCTGTATACTCAAATCCAGACGTTCCATGAACCTTGTCAAATGGAGTTCCTCCTTCCAGTACTGCCTCTTCAACTTTAAACCTTGACCGATAAACCAAAGAATGCGGCATATGAGTAGTTAAAAGTATCTTCAAAGACTAAAAAATGTTTCTAACTTACTATAGTTTTTTATCCTTTTGTAGTTTTTCGAAATGAATAGTTGTAATTAGAGGTGCTTTAACATTTCGAATTCCTTCATCAGAGAAACTGTTACATATTTTTGAAATGTATTACTTTTTCCTTTATAACTGGCAGGCCAGTATCATTGCAAAGCATATAAAGTAGCATTTCTTTTGCTTAAACACGTCACTTTAAATCTTTTCAATTTTGCAGTAGAAATCTTCTACTCGCCAATTATTGTCAAGGATTTTCATACAAATATAGTTATAAATTAAGATAGCATTTGCCACCATTATCCTAAGGTGCATCTGCATCATATATTTAGTAAGTTGCAATTGCCTTAAAATAGTCATTTACAAATTACAACCATATATGAGAAATGAGAATAGGGTGAGAATATATTAAACTTACCATGTATCGACTGTCAACTTATCTTGGTGCAACTCCAACATTGGGACTAACGACACGCCATCTTCATTTGGTAAAAAGTGTTTGGCAACGGGTGCAAGTCCATACTCTCTAACCGGCTTACTTTCATGGTCTCGCTGGCTACAAGTGAGAATTGAATAGCTTGCAAGCAACCGGAGCATACGGTCAAGCATTTCAGGGGCATTTTTGTTAGAGATGGACAAATGGGACGCGATCTCATGAGCTGATCGAGAGTCGAGCATTTGGACCCGCCTTGGCTATAGTATCAAGGACCTTGAGCTTGGTAGCATTCAACAACACCATTGGCAATGCTATGGACGTAACAAGTTGCATGGCATAAGCGAACTGCTCCTCCGAATCAGACATGACTTAGTACGTGTTGCTGATAACGTTTGATTGTTCTCACAAATAACCTCACCTTTAATAGAATAAAAAGTTGTTAAAATGAACGGTTGAACATCGTATCATTATTGATTGAAGTCAATAGTGGGTTACATTAATTTTGTACCTAATGTTTTTTTTATAGTTTAGCCAAGGGTGCTCATCAAAAAGGAGATTTTACGGCATTGTAATTTGTGATATGATAAACAAATCGCGTCGTCTTGTTTGGATTCAGTTTAATTTGATTTAATTAGTGTGAATTCTGAGTTTTTAGCTTGTGTGCTTTCTAACCAAAAAGAGTGCAATGTTCCATATGTTTTTTATTTTTTTTTATTATATATATATATATATATATATATATATATATATATATATATATATATATATATATTTGGTGGATTTTATGACAATTATTACTACAATCTATGCATTATTATACTAATCACCAAATGCTACAAATAACATAAAAAATTGTCAATTGGACATGCCCCAATAACATATTCACAAAACAATTACATACACCCGATATAAGACAATACTAGAACATATATGAACACATCTCTAATATCAGACAATACTAGAAAACAGAGCATTCACAACTTTGGTGCACATCATCAAGCACCTATGATTCTTACCTTTTATGCACCCACCATCTAGCTACATTTCCCCTATATCATCCCACCAAGGCCATTCAACCAGCCACCCACAATGATCAAGGCATAAAAGACAAGAGGCATCACTAGAAACCCTTTACCCTTCCAGACAAGGGCTATTCCATACAACCTACATTTCCATCTCGAAAATGGCTTGAGTTGTATGGGAACGCACACCTTGAAAGAAGACCAACCATTACCTCCTTGATGATGTATTGGATAGACCATGAAGGTTCATCTTTCACTTCTCTCAATTCTATCCATCATACATCATCCGCCAAACCATTACCCTTCTTAAAGCTCAAGCCTACTTTATGGTACATCTTTATGGTCTAGACCTCCTATTGCTTCAACATATATACATCAAACTCCCTCCCAAGGCCAAATTTGAGTATCATATGTGACACGAATAGGTACAGTCATACCAATTATAGTGATAATAAAAAGTTCCTATGTGATTGGACATTGATATGTTATCTTCATTCTTATCATTTGTTTACAATAGATGATAACTAAGGGAACAAGCGATTATTTTTTTATTGTAGTTTTACTTTATTAAAATAATAAGCTATGCGGAGGTTCCTGTGTAATTTTTGGGTGTAGTTACCCATCTCAGGAATGTCTTTGACTCTTTTCTTCACTCCAATTTGGGATTATATTTTTTTTTATCAGGTATTCAAAAGGGAAAGTGCATATTGGGGTGAACAATTGAAGTGGCTTTCTTTTTTACCCGTTTGGGGTTTTTATTTTACTGTTGCCTTTAAAAAGAAATGTGGCTTTTATTTGAAACGTATTTTCAGTCAGTGGCCATGGACAATCTCTGATCAAAGGGCTCCGTTTCCCTCTCTTTATGGGTTTAACACTGTGTTCTCGAGTTGAGTAAAAGGGAGGAAGTAAAGTGAAAGTGAAAGTGAGAAAGTTTGTTTTCTCCGGTATTTTTTAGGAAGTAAAGTGATGTAAAGTTAAGTAAAGTGGTTATATTTTAGTTATAAAACTTTCACTCCACTTTTGAGGTGAAAGTCATTTTAATTCTTCTCCTTTACTTTACTTCCTCTTTCTTTAACTTTCATTCATTTTTTTTTTCTCTACTTTTGGGTGAAACTATATTTGAGGGTGTCTTAGTCATTTGACAATTTTCTGCATAACTATCAAAAGTTTCCGTGTAAGTATCGCAAAAGGTTATTATTTACTAGCTACTAGTTGTAACTAGCTCCTTTATGTTGTGTTCTTGAGATCCATTTATAGGAGATAGGAAAAGAAAATGAAAGAAACTGAAAAGTTTTGTGTTCTCAAGATTTTTTATAGAGAAGAAAGGAATAGAAGTGGAGGGAATTGGAAGGAAGTTAGTGTTTTTGTTGGTACAAGATTTTCTTTTCAGTTTTGGGAGGAAAATGAAGAAAAGTGATTTTTTTTTTTTCTCTCTCTCCTTTATCTTCTCTTCTCTTCTTTTATGGCCTTGTGGGGTATTTGTTTTAATAATTTATTGCCGCTTAATAGGTTAGTGATTCAAGTCAACGTTCGAATATAAGACATTACTTTAAATACACAGGATAAAAGCTAGTATACTTTTTCACTAATTAGTTTAACCAGAATTGTTTCTTTATATTATTTAAGGGAAGCTTAATTAACAATTTGTTGTTAGCAAATCCTTATGGTAGCACAAGTTAGAAAAAAGCCATTTATAAATTAGAATTACACTATATATAAATGTCTTATATTCCAGCGTTGCGTTTAATCGATCACTTACCTATTAAGGGATGGATATATTTGATGACATTATCATATCAATTTTTAGGATTTGATGGTGGCCAGTTTGACCATTTAAATGCTTTGATCAAACATCAAGGACTTCATACATTTTTTAGAAAAGAATCAGTGCTTCTAGTTAATATATTACATGAACACATGGTGTTGCTAACATACATAATTGCATGCTATTTTAACGCAAAATAGGAGAACACCTGCCACACAATAATAGACAAAGTACTAATCTAAGCAAAATCGCAATTACATTTATATCCTTACTAAAGTTCAATATTACAACAATGTCCTTCTCACTTTTGTAATTACGTCAATATCGTTCATAAATTTTTGTAAACATCAATATCATTTTCAAACTTTTGTAATTACATTAATATCCTTAATAAACTTTTATAATTACATTAATATCCTTCATAAATTTTAAAGTCTCATAATATCCAAAAATTAACATGATGTTTCATAACTCGAGGCCAAAAAATATATATGAACAAATAAATATATATGAACAATACGTTTTATATCTATATCCAAACATTTTTAATTACGTCATCAAGTTTTTTCATAACTCGAGGCCAAAAAATATACATGAACAATATAATATAATCAATATAAAAAATAAATAATAGTTTCAGAATTTGAAATTAATATAATTATGATTTAATTGATTTTTGGATATATATTAGAATTCAAAAGTTTGAGATGGATATCGATGTAATTACAAAAGTTTGTAAAGGATATTTATGTAATTACGAAACTGAGAAAGATATTTATGTAATATCGAACTTCAAGAAGGATATACAATGTGTTTTATCTATCCGAGAAAAAAATTACTAAGAAACAACACAAACCACTACAAAGGCTAAGAGCCTTAAAAATTGAGACAAATGCCAACGACCAAGAAAGTCCCAAAAAGCTGATGTTCACTTACTTGTACAATACTTAACCCATGAAACCCTGGATACTTAGAGCATAAGGTGTTTTAACACCAAGTTAAAGCTTACCTTAGTGTCACGTCAGCGCCACATCAGCTTTAACCTTTTTAACTTAACTCAAAACTTGAGGAGCGGTGTGTTAACATTTTTGAATTAAACCTTAACTCAACATTTTGGGCGGTGTGAAATGTAAGACAACGTATGCTCTTATAGACAAAAGCATAAATCTTGTAACCATAATGAAAACCAAACGAGAAATTATCCCCCTTATCTATTTCAACATCTAATTATTTTTAAGGAAATACTTAGGAATGTTTTAACTTGCTATTTTTCTAGTTGTACTTTTTTTTCCTCTCTCTCTAACACAAAACTTTTGATTTCTTTGCAGTGGATCAGATGACTAGCTAAGTGGGTTGCCTGATTTTATTATTATTTAAGGGTGAGTAACGTATTTGTAGTCATTTTATTTTGCATACTCTTACTTTGGTACATACTAAAAGACAAATTCTTACCATCCATCTATTTTAATCTAATAGTGAGGATTAACCTAAGTCCAAGTTTTTTTTTTGTTTTTTTTTTTTATTTTTTTTCCTTTGTCTTTTTATCTTTTATATTATTCATTTTCTTTCTTTCTTTCTTTCTTTATTTTGTTTGTTTCTTTTTTTTCACACTTTTTTTTTTCTAATTCTCGTTTTCTTTAAAAAAATTGTCTTTTGTTCTAATAAACATTTTTTTCTTTTCTAATACAAGTTTTTTTCGCTTTCATAAATTTTCGTGTCTTTATAAAAAAATTTCGTATGTTTTCGCCTGTTTTAATATATTTCCGCCCGTTTTCTTACGTTTTCGCTCGTTTTCATCCGTTTTCATACGTTTTTGTCCGTTTTCATACGTTTTTATCCGTTTTCATACGTTTTCATTCGTTTTCGTCTGTTTTTTTCGTTTTTGTCTATTTTTCACACGTATTCGTCCGTTTCCAGACGTGTTTTTACGCTTTCATACGTTTTTATCCGTTTTCATACATATTCGTCCGTTTTCTTACGTTTTCGTTCGTTTTTATGTGTTTTCATCCGTTTTCATCAATTTTTCAAACGTTTTTGTCATTTTCATACATGTTTTTACTCTTTCATACATTTTCTTCTATTTTCATACACTTTCGTCCATTTTTTCATTCATTTTCGTCCTTTTTTAAATGTTTTTGGCCATTTTCAGACGTTTTCATATGTTTCTAAATATCACAAGTGATATTCTGAATTTCACAAGTTATATTCTGAATATCACAAGTGATATTCTGTGATATTCTAAATATCAAAAGTGATATTCTGTGATATTCAAAATATCACAAGTGATATTCTGAATATGACAAGTGATTTTCTGTGATATGCAAAATATCACAAGTGATACTATGAGTACCACAAATGATATTCTGGATATCATAAGTAATATTCTGTGATATTTAGAATATCACAAGTGATATTCTGAATATCATAAGTGATTTTCTGAATATGACAAGTGATTTTCAACAAATATTTTGTAACATGAAAATCACAAGTGATATTCAGAAAATCACAAGTGATAGATATTATTAAAATCAAAAGTGGTATTCTGAATATCAATTGTGATATTCAGAAACGTATAAAAATAGACGAAAACGTAAAAAAACGGACTAATACGTATGAAAACGAACGAATACGTATGAAAACGGATGAAAACAAAAGAAAATCATAAGTGATATTCAGAAAATCACAAGTGATATTCTGGATATCACTGAATATCACTTGTGATATTCAGAAACGTAAGAAAATGAACAAAAACGTAAGAAAACGGACTAATACATATGAAAACGGAGAAAAATGTATGAAAGCGTAAAAACACATATAAAACAGACAAAAACGTATGAAAGATGGATGAAAACGAAAAAAAACATATTAAAACGAATGAAAACGTAAAAAAATTGGACGAAAACGCATGAAAACGGACGAAAATGGGCAAAAACGTAAGAAAATGGACGAAAACATAAGAAAACAGACAAAGATGTATGAAAGCATAAAAACACGTTCGAAAACGGACGAAAACCTATATAAACGTTTGAAAACGGACAAAAACGTATGAAAATAGACGAAAACGTCGAAAACGTTTGAGAGAGACGAAAACGTAAAATGGCAGACGAAAACGTATGAAAACGGACGAAAATGTATGAAAACAGACGAAAACTTATAAAAACGAAGAAGAAAGGAACAACCGTGAATTAGAAGGAAGAAAAAAAAACCGTGTATTAGGAAAAAAAAGACAAGAAAGAAACAAAAAAACAAAAAGAAAAAAATTAAAAAAGAAGCATGAAAAAAAAAGACATAAAAAGAAAAAGAAAAAAAAAATGAATATTAAAAAAGACAAAAAGACAAAGAAAAAAACATGGAATTAGGTTTTTCATATTTAATTTTAGGTTAATCTCCACCATTAGATCAAACTAGATGGATGGTGGGGATTTGTCTCTTGATATGCACCAAAATAAGAGTATGCATTTAAACTTTTTTCTGCATTTGTATTAATTATGTGATCCAGCAATTTTTACGTATAAATAAATAGTAAGTCAAGCGTCACTTAAGGTTAAGGGTAAATTGCAAAAATGGTCCTTAACGTTCCACAAAATTGCAAAAACGGGACCGAGACAAAAAGTAGCGCAAAAAAGCCACCCACATTTTCGCAAAATCGCCACTGAGAGCCCTTTTTCCGTTAATTTTCCCGTTAAGTGCCACGTAGTTGAGGGTAGTATCGTCATTTCACTGTTCACCGGGTACTAAGCTAGTGACACTGTAGCTTGAGGGACTAAATTTGCAAGCGATTGTTTGCCTTTTTTATAAACGGTACACTATCCAGTCCCAGTTAAATATGAACGTTGCAGCACATCAAAGTTTCACACTTTCCGAAATCCGGCAAAAAATATGGTCTTGATCTGTGACTGTGGGAAACAAGCAACAATCAAAACAAGCTGGACAAACAGGAACCCAGGACGACGATTCTACTGTTGTCCTTCATGTCGGTTTATTGGATGGACGGATCCTCCAATGTGTTGTCGAGCAGTTGCTGTGATTCCTGGCCTGTTGAGGGCGAGGAACGAGCTTGAAGAAGAGTTGGAGGAGCAGGTGAGGTTGATGAGGGAGAAGGATCATCGGATTAAGAAGCTCAACAAGTTTCTTATTTTGAGTTGGCTCTTTTTTTTCATTGCCATTAAGTTGCTTTAGGTGTGTTGACATCTTTCTGGGTTGTATCATCACAGGGTATAAGGTCATCCTTGGTTTGTATTGACCTTCATGTTAATAAAAAGTGTTTGATTTTAGCAGTATAGTGGGATCATCGTTGTTTTGGTTGTCCTTGTTATTATAAGAAGACAAATGTAGTCAATATTACAGAATCAATATGCAGTAAACTTGGTATCTGGTTCCTTATCAACTTTGACTTACAAAAAGTCAAAACAAGTTTGGGTCATTCGGTATACTTATGTAGTGGGCATTTTGGGTCATTCAATATACGTAAGTATATGATGATGGCAAACCACAAATTGTGCACAACATTATACAATAAATAAGTATATGCTGATGGCAAACCACAAATTGTGCACAGCATTATGCAGCAAATAATGATGGTAAACCAAAATGAAAACAAATACCATTCTTGATTAATCAAGTCTAAAAAACAAATCACGTACAAATTATTGTCTAGAAGACAGAAACTCAGTTACACAATCCATACACTCATTGTCTTAAAACACATAAACAAATAACCAACCAAAGGTTATTGCACCATCACAATTGTGTTGACTCACTTGGTGATTTTGGCTTTTCTCTTGATCTTATTCTTCCTTTGACCTCCACCATTCCCAATAGATTGTGATACATGACTTGCTTGTGTTCCAACTTGATGACTTGGCCCTCCTGCTACCTCACTTGCTTGTGTTCCAACTGGCAGACTTGGCCCTGCTCCCACCTCTGTTGCAGAAGATCCCACTGGCTGGTAATATTCCCTGTAGATTGGTACAAAACTTAATATGGTAATGAGGATTGAATTGGATTGGAAATCAACTAATTGAATTTACACAATGTTTATACCTTTTGTCTGTCGGATACAAAGGTGAAGTTTGAATTTGGTTGCTAATCAAGGTCATCTCCAAGATTGCTAAGGAACCATAACCATGAACTCTTGGACTCAGTTTCAACCACTACATAAGCAACTGGATAGAGGCCATTATTGCTATCGACACCAACAGCAGTTAAGACTTGACCAGTGTGATGTCCTTTGATAAACGCCCCATCCAGCCCTAGTATGTCCCTTCTGCTTGCTTTGTAACCTTTTTTCAATGCACCAATACAAACATAGATCCGTCTGAAAACCCTTGAAGAAACACTTGCATCAGGGTTTGCTTCAACTTGAATCTTCACAGTTGTATCTGGGTTTCTATTCTTTAATTCCAAAGCGTAATCCCTAAGATTGGCATATTGTTCTTCATGGTCGCCGTCAATTTGTTTCTGAGAAAATTCCCTTGCTCTTGATATCTTTGTGATCGGGACATCAAACTGCAATTTTTCATTTATTTCCATTGCTATTGCAGCTGTCGGGGCTGTTCGGTCCCTAACAAGAATTTTAGCAACCTCGGATGAAAGGAATTGTGCAGTCAACAATTTAATTTTTCTTGTTTGTAGGCATTTATGTTCATCATTTAATGTTTTGACACTCCAACTCCTTTCATCACCCACTTTTGACACATGTAGGGACCATTTGCACATGGCCTTGCTTTTTTTTTTTGTAGGTTTTGGTACTTGCAAATTTGCCCTTTGACTGCGAAGAAGAAGCTGATGGCTGACAACTTCCTGTATCATTTCTGCCATAACCCACAACAGTCCCTCTACACATCGCTCGAATCCTTTCTTGGTCACACTTTTCAATCCTAATATCTCTTCGGGACTCCAACGCATAGATTCTGAGCTTATCTTTGATGTCCTTGGGGTGTTTAAATGTTTCTGTTACAAAAAACTCTCCCTTCTTGACATTCGCCCTACCCTCATACTCCTTCTTTATTTCTTTTAACCTTATCTTGCGTAGGGTGACAAATTTGTTATTATTGCCTTCTTCATCACTATGAAAATCATCATCAAAGTTATAGCCACTATCATGATCCGTATAATCCGCCATACACTCATCAGCTAATTTTGATACATTTTCAAAGTGGGGATCAAAATCAAACTTAAAGTCCGTCATTTCCACTTGTGGCTCAATAGGGGCTGTCACATCATCCTCTTCATCTTCAAACTCAGACACATGTACAACATGTTCTTCCTCGTTTACCTGCTGTGTTGAGGTGCCCACATCATCCCTTTCAACATCATCGATTTCAACATCATCCCTTTCCACATCATCCCTTTCCACTACTTCTTCTAAATCAACATAGTTTTTGTTGAGCTCTAAAACCACATCCTCACTCTGGTCAAGTTCTGCAACCATGTCTGTAATCAAGTCGTCTCCCACACCAACATTATCTCCAGGACTGACAAACTGGTACAAGTCCTCATCTGTATGTTGAGATTGTTGCTCAACTTGTTCTGGGCCATCAACGCCACTTACAGGTTGTTGCGCAGCATGAGTGTCTGTGTCACCAACAACTCGGCTTACATGTGGTTGCGCAGAAGGAGTGTCTGTAATCAAATCGCTCCCACACCAACATTATCTTCAGCTTGTTGTTCTTGACCAGCAATCATAGGCACAGGTGATTGACCATTGGTACCATCAATTGAAGTCTCAGCTTGTTCTGGATCGATGGTAGGATCATTTGAAGGCTCCACCCGTACTTCATCCGTTATTTTACATTTTCGTCCTCTTTTGGGTCTTCTGCGTTTCAACTCAACATACACCTCAATCTCTCTATGCGTTGGAATCAAATCCAACATATCCATCACATCCTCATCAGACTCCAACGGGTACAACCCAACATCCAACGTCTCGCCTGGTATCCTATAATAATAGCCTGCAACCCCACCTTTCACACCTATGTCATCTACCAACTCTTCAAAGGCGTAAAAGCTAAACAAGTCATAATCAACACAATCATACCACGAAATAACTGGATCAACATACATCTTTCCTGGTAGTGGCGTAAATTTTCCACCGTGGGTTACTCTCAGAGTGAAGTAGGTCGGCTTTGATTCTGTATGCAAACAATGAACATCAACACACACACTAACAACATGAAAAATCAACTTAATGTATAATCCACATCCTATTCGTACTGTTCATTACAATCACATATCACTGTAGATAAAAAAATCGATACAATTAACAATGCCCAAAACATACCGTAAAGTTGATGAAGATTAGGGATCGGGGACGATCGTTCGCGGTTTTTCCCAAATAAACTAACCATCTTCTTCAATTTTTCCCGGTACGGAAATCGTAATTGGAAACTTTAGGGCAAAAAATGCGATTGACTTTGGGCAAGGGAGTGTTTGGATCAAGGGATTAATGTGCTTGTTCGGTGGGTCTAATATTGTTTTAGGCGGGAACCGTGAAATGACGATACTACCCTCAACTACGTGACACTTAACGGGAAAATTAACGGAAAATGACTCTCAGTGGCGGTTTTGCGAAAATGTGGAACGTGGGTGGTTTTTTTGCGCTACTTTTTGTTTCGGTCCCGTTTTTGCAATTTTGTGAAACGTTAAGGACCATTTTCGCAATTTACCCTAAGGTTAAAAAGAGGATGTCAATGGACAATTTTTTATTTCATCTGCATATGAAATAGCTAAAGGGTAACAAAAAAGTTGTATCTTAAACCCTGTTTGATAGTATACTAGTGTGGTCAAACCAAAAATTTTGCGGGTTGGTCGATATTTATTAGCTACTCCTACTTAGGGATGAGCACGGTACCGATCCGGTACCGAATTAGTGGTACCGATTTTTTCCCGAGCATAAATTAGTGATACCGGTACCGTACCGAACGGGATTCGGATACCGGTACCGGTACCGGTATTGGTTCCGGGAAATCGGGATTTCCTGGTTTTTTTCGGGAATTTCCCGATTTGGTACCGGTCCCGTACCGAATTATTGGTCCCGAATTTTTTTTCTCCTTATTTCGTAGTACCGGTACCGTACCGTATATCGGGAATCGGCACCGTTTCAGTACGGTATCAGTACGGTTCCGAGATTCGGTTCAAAATGCTCATCCCTACTCCTACTACTATTATTCACGGTTTGGTCAATATTTCCGGCTTCTCTAACTATTATTCTCTTTGTGCGTAGGTAAATTCTACACGTATTCTTATCAACTTAAATTAAATGTACTTAAAATTTCCCACTCTTAGTCTAGGAAGAGTAGTGGGTGACTCCTCACAAGTGAGACCTCCGTCACCGAGTGAGCTCATTCCTACCATCACCTAACAACTAACCTCACCTTTAATAGAATAAAAAATTGTTAAAATGAACGGTTGAACACCATTATTGATTGAAGTCAACAGCGGGGAACATTAATTTTGTACCTAATGTTTTTTATATTGCATTTTTAGGTTTATAGTTTTTTGATATAAACAAATATATATATATATATATATATATATATATATATATATATATATATATATATATACTACATTATAATGCATTTAGGTTATTCTTAAAAAGAAAGTCTTAAAAAATTAAGACCAAAAAACATTTTTTTAATTGGAAGGATTTTAAACTAACACATACTTATGAATAGGAGTTACATTACATTATGAATTTTAATCTCATTAATTGTAGGAGCCACTAATATTTATAAATCTCATTAACTTGCATTAGCTCATTTAATCAATGTGATACAACAACCCAATTAAAAAAAATTAAAAAAAAAATAATAATAATAAACCTCAGCAATATGATTTAAAAAAAGAAACGTCTATACTATAATTACCTTTTAATGCATATTTCATATATATAAAGCTTACAAACTAACCCACAAACTAACACAGTTTAATCTCAGCCTGTAAACACGCATTATACTATAGTAATAATTTAAATGTTCTATTTTTAAAAAACATATATCTACTACGTTTTAAAGTATTCAGGACAACGCTAAATAAGGAAAGGTTTAAAATGAAAAATATTTGCTCGCCACAAATATAGTCACCGGGTACCTGCCGCCGCATTGCGCGGGTACCCTTCTAGTGTGTGTGTGTATATATATATATATATATATATATATATATATATATATATATATATATATATATATATATATATATATATACTAGACGAATACCCGTGCATAGCAACGGGATTTATAGCGGCAGATAGTTATACTGATGCTTTGGTTAAGTGTAACTATAGTTATCTTCCGCTAGAAAATTCCGTTGTCATGCATGGGTACTCGTCTAGTTATTTTCGAAACCTCCAATATGCATATGTCTCTTTTTATATAACATGTGCATAACCCATTGATATGTCTGTAAATCAAAAGTAAAGTGGTCAACTATCATCTAAGAAAAATAGTAATATTTTTGTTTAGTGTGTGTGTGTATTGTATTTAGTTTCGATCAAACTTTAACGGCAATTAATATTATAGTCGAGTATTGTATTTAATAGCCGTGTACCCTGGCCTAGCGGAAGCGGTGTATAGTTTTTGACAAAATTCATTTTGTGTTTTTGGTAATGTTTAGGGCTGAGCACCGGGTCAAACCCGACCCGAACCGAAAACTGAATAAGGTTAAAACATGAACCAAACCGAGTAAAAGCTATTGAAACTGAAACCGAACCGAATAATAATAAAAGTTTGAAGATTTGGGAATTAAACATAATGTTTGAAGATTTTATAGCGACAAATAGTTTATTGATAAAAAAAAATTATAGGTTATAAACGAAAAATAATAAAAGTTTGAAGATTTGGGAATTAAACATAATGTTTTGAAACCCGGTTCGACCCGGGTGGTTAAACCGGTTGAACAATTTTGGTCGAAAAATTGGTCGATTTAAACCGGTTCAACTTGCTAGGTTGGGTCGAAAATGTGTCCCTTCTACCTCTTGTAAAGTTGGGTCTCAACATCAACCCATATTGTCGGTGCCCATCACATGAGCAAGTACTTGGTATATTATAAAAGAAAATAATACAAATATATAATACTTCCTCCGTCTCAATTTAATTGTCCATATTTCCTTTCTGATACGTCCCAAATTAATTGTCTAATACTAAAAATAGATATGTGAGTTTGGTCAAGTTTACTATATTACTCTAAGTTGAAATTAATATTACAAATTTTAAAGAAGTGTTAATTAATTGGTTAAGGGTAAATCTGTTATTTGGCAAAAAAGTAAGAAAGAGAAAGCTGTATTAATTATGTTTTTCTTAAACGGTGTGTTTTTTATCAGGGGACAATAATTTTGGGACGGAGGTAGTAATAGCATTGTACCCTTGCGTTGTATCGGAAACTTTATTTACAAACCAAAAAATTAAAAGTAAACCAAAATACATCTAAATTGGAAGACTTGCTTTGCAACATGGACACATTTTTAAAAGACATGTGAACACACAGTTAAACTTTAAAAAAACATATAGATAAACACGATGTACATTCTTTTCAAAACCTGAAAAATATATTTAAATTTGAATAAAAGGTTTATGGTTTTATTTCTCGAGACAAATATGTAGAAGAAGAATAATCATAGATAATCAAAGGAACTATAGCTTTAGTGTTTATCAATAACAATTTTGATACCAACAAAGTTTGGATATATCCCAGAAATGAAAATTGTAGCAATTGCAGTAAAACCATAATATGTTTATAGGAGACATCAATTATAATAGAATACAAAAAAAGTGTGTAAGTTTCTTACTACATTAATGAATTAATCAATGAAATATATTTCAATGCCCTTATTATATAGATTGAGTCCTTCTCTATTGTGTCACATACAGCAATGTCTTATATAGGTAACACCTAAAGAACATTTCTAGAATTCTAATGAATATGAAATTCTTAATGATCAGGATAACATTAAAGTTAGGGGAAAATGATCACTGCTGTGACAGCAGTGATCAGTCGCTGCTGTTTAAGGCTTCGTCAGGGACCATTTTTGCTGCAAAATGAACATTCAGGGACCATTTAGTAACATGGGAGGGTGGTTTTTGTGTGTGCAGCAGGTAACTCCCTGCTGTGTTACAGCAGGGATGTTATCCCCGTTAGTTAGTGGTCATAATGTCATCTATCAAGATTTGGAAAGTTATTATATAGATTGAGTCCTTCTCTATTGTGTCACATACAGCAATGTGAACACTTTTGCTTGGATGTTCTATTCTTCATGACTGCATGAGTTGTTTTAGCTTCTTCTTGTGGCCCATCTTTATTTGGAGATTTTCATTCTTTATTTCTCTATTCTTATCCTGTACCAATAAAGATAAGTATAATGACATTTTCCATATAAGCAATGCTGAAACCAACACGCTGAAAAACAGAAACCGTTAGTAAAAAAGACCCTATCCACACCATCTACTCTGAACGCTCAGAAAAAGAATGGGAAAAAGGATCCCAGGAAACCTCACAGTCACGCCCCAAGGTTTTAACCCCCCAAACACCCACCCATCACTCAATGAAAAGATGAGACCTATCAAATCTACGACCAGGATTTTCATATATGCGTGAAATTGTCTAACCAAAACTCTCTCACCCCAACGATAATGTAGAACCACCAATACACACTACTGGAACAATACAACCAAACACCAGCACCCACCTTATATCTCCTATAATCAGCGCCATCAACTGCCAAAAGATTAGAGCCGGTTATAATAAATTCTTAAAGATTAACACATTTTTTTTTTAATTTATCTAATACGACATTCGATATGTAGATTATACATGTGGATATGTTATTAAACTTTTTAAGATTAAAAGTAACAATTTTTTTCATGTATGAATTTGAAGCATAAACATTTAGTCATTTAAGTAAAAGACAAACTAAATTGATAACACAAGTATGTGTGAAAATAAACATCACAGCAAGTACACATGGCATATCATTAATTTATAATTTTGGCAAGCCAAACTTTTTAATACTACTGATATTTTTAAAGACATACCTAGCCATGATCATGAAGCTAAACCCACCAATCCTATCTTATTAAAACATATTATATAAACATGTATCTAAATATATTAGCACGTGACTATAAAGTTCCAATAGATACCTTGTTGACAGAAAAAATGAATTAGCGAACATTGGCTATCACCATGAGTAGATACATCACTGATGGTCTCTCCTTCCTCGCCCTCTTATAAGTCTTCTGATATATCAACAACCGCTTTTATGCGACCCCTTTTCACGCTCCATGCAACTTTTGGACGCTGTATGACCATAACCAACACTTGGAAAAGTCCCATACGCCCATTACCCTTTTGCACAGGTAATTTCATTCCAAACAGACCACTTAGCATAGAGTGTTAAAAGTTTCAAATTGCAAGAAAAAAAATTTCTCCCTACCTTAGGGGGTGTTTGGGTTTGCCTTTTTTTTTTTTTTTTTTTTTTTGGTGGGGGGGGGGGGGGTTGCTCTTTTTTTTTGAATGACGAAACATACAATAATCTTTGGTCAGACATTATATACAACAACAAAACTGAGAGAGAAGGAGAGGGTAGGCTTACCATTAGTGAATGACAATGAAACACTGTCATTGAATAGTCTTTGTTGTTTGTCAACAAAATCATAGTCTTATCTGCTAATTAGGAAGGAAGAATAGAATATGACAGATTTCAACACAAAATCATTACTTGGAATCAAATATACCTTTCATTATTATAAACTCAACTTCCATTCCTTGATGATACAAAGGCTGATTTCTGTTGTACTTGACCCACCGCCATGATTGTCCGGCCAAGATACACATAAGGTTTAGAAAGTACCACTATCACAATTGCCATTTGACTGCCTGTTGCAATGAAGAACAACTCATTAATTGATATAATCGATTTAAGTAATACACATTATTATTTTAGGAAATTAAAATAGTTAAACAAATATTCTTAAATCCCCAAGATACTCACCTCATGTTCAGCTTAGTGTGTGTTCAGCTTGTACATCTTCAGCTTGTGCGTCTTCAGATGCAAATGATGGTTTTAGTAGTGGTGGCAGATTTAGAAGGTGGCGGCGGCGGATTTAGAGAGGGTGTAGGTTTGTGTGTTTTAGGTTTAGAGAGAGAAGGGAGCAGATTTGTGGTGAGTGTGTGTTTTGTGGATGGGTGTCTGAATCTCTGTTGGGGACGTTTGAATAATCAAGGGCAAAGTGTATTTAATGTCTTGAATACTGTTGGGGACGTTTGAATAATCAAGAGCAAAGTATGTGTATGTAATTATAGTTACATCTTTAATGCGCATGTAGGTGAATACTGTTGGGGGCGTTTGATTTATTATGCATGAAATAGGCAGGTATGGACACAAGGGCATTTTCGGTATTAATGAAAGTTCAGTTTTCACATTTGACTCAAGATTGACCAAATCTCTTTTATAATTAGTAAAGATATATCAGAAAAGAAAAAAAAGGAGGGGGAGGGGGCGGGGGGGAGGGTCCGGATAAAAAAGTAGGGGGTCATTATATCCCATCCCTTTAGCTAACGGCGCTCATGAAAAAGGATATGTTATGGCAAAAGGTAATTATTCTTTTAGCATACGCTAGCTAGTAATAACTACCTCCTTTTTGGCCTTATGGGGGTTTCAACTAGAGATGAACTTATAATTCTCATCAGGAACAACAATTGAGAAACTGTGCGGACCACGACTTAATTTGTCTTAGTAGCCACCATGGGTGACTCCAGGTCGTCGAAGAAATTTATGATGTTAAAATCCAAAATGCATGTGCATTTGTTAGACTATTTCAAACTATCGTTTTTAGTATAGATCTTCTCCGAACCACCTTTGATGATATATGGTAGGTAAATCATGTACATTACAAACCATTTCCAACTTATATGTAAATCCTGGACATCATATTTTTATTTATTATATTATAAACTTTATTTACAGTAAAATCTCTATCAATTAATAATGTTGGACCGGGATAATTTATTAATTTATCGAGATATTATTATATTGATAAATTAATAATTTATTAATTTTAAAAGGTTTTACGTATAACTTTTAAATTTTCAAATTAAATATACTATTTACAATGTATACTAGTAGTTAGAGATAAAAAATAGAGTAAATTACACCGTTCATCCTTGTGGTTTGTGTTGACTTGCTCGTTAGTCCCTTGACCAAAAAAACTATACTGTTCGTCCTTAACGGGCAAATGTTTGGCGTCATTAGTCCCTCCCCCACTAACGCTTGTTAAATGTTGTTACACCTGAAGTCCCATGAGGTTATACTAGTCATTTCGCAAACCAAAAGGACGAACGGTGCAAAAGGAAGAACGGTGCAGTTTTTTTTTTTTTTTTTTTTTTTTTTTTTTTTTTTTTTTTTAATACGTTCGTCAGTTCCGTTTTAATACGTTTTCATCTGTTTTTTTTTTACGTTTTTGTCCGTTTTTGTATCTTTTTTTACGTTTTCCTCCGATTTGTCCGTTTTTTCGTTTTCGTCCCTTTTTTATGTTTTATCCGTTTTTTTTCGTTTTTGTCTGTTTTTTTATGTTTACGTCCGTTCTTTTACGTTTTTGTCCGTTGTTGTAACGTTTTCATACGTTTTCGTCCATTCTTTTTACGTTTTTATCCATTCTTAACCCTTTTTTTGGTTTTGTCTGCATTTTTTACGTTTTCATCCGTTTTTTTTTCGTTTTCGTTTGTATTTTTACATTTTCCTCCATTTTTTAATGTTTTCATCCGTTTTTTTCGTTTTCGTCAGTTTTTTTTTTACGTTTTTCTCTGTTTTTTTACGTTTTCGTCATGGGTGAAAACGTAAAAAAAACAGACAAAAAAAAAAAGATGAAAATGTAAAAAAAAATGAACGAAAACGTAAAAAAACAGACGAAATGAAAAAACAAACTTACAAAAATGTAAAAAAAAATGGACGAAAATGAAAAAAAAAAGATGAAAACGTAATAAAAACCAGAAGAAAATAAAAAAACGGATGAAAACGTAAAAAAAAACGAAGAAAAATGTAAAAATACAGACGAAAACAAAAAAAACGGATGAAAATGTAAAAAAACGGAGGAAAACGTAAAAAAAAAGACGAAAACGAAAAAAACGGACAAAAACGTAAAAAACAGACGAGGACGTAAAACGGAACTTACGAACGTTTTTAAAAAAATAATAAAATTGCGCCGTTCACCCTTTTGCACCGTTCGTCCTTTTGGTTTGCGAAATGACTAGTATACCCTTATGGGACTTAAGGTGTAACAACACTTAATAAGCGTTAGTAGGGGAGGGACTAACGACGTCAAACGTTTACTTGTTAAGGACGAACGGTGCAGTTTTTTTGTCAAAGGACTAACAACGCCAGTCAACGCAAACCACAATGACGAAATGTGTAATTTACTCTAAAAAATAAATTAGAAAAACAAGTTTGAATTAATATTTAATGAATTCACATTCACAGATTAATTGAATTTGTCAAGTTCATTGTCTTTTAATAAGTAAAAAGTTACGGAGTAATTTATTGTTTCGTTGGTACCAACGTAATACATTAAACATGGTTGAAATTTGATCACTATAAAATAGCCATTGAAAATATTTAGTAATTATTAATTTATATTTTTGTTAGGTTATACACTGGGTTTAAAAAGTTATAATCTTATTATTTTATCGATTAAGATCCAAATTTCTACTAGTCTCAAGTTGGGACCGGACAAATTCTTAATTTTATTAAAGTTATTAATTTATTGAGTATTAATTTATAATTGTTTTACTGTAGATGAAAGGATAGTTATTGGAGGAATTAAACCCTATAACTACGATGATTTATTAATTTTTTTCAATCCAACTAAACTCTATACCAAATCATAGTATATATTTTCAGCAAAATATGATCCAACGAGACAAATCCGCGCCGATTTAGTGCAGCACCTTTCACGTGTTAAAGATTTTTTATTTTTATTTTATGTGTAGTTTTTTGTAACTTCCATAAGTTAGTAAATGATAAAAATCATTCATATATATTTGAATAATCAATTTAATTGCTTTATAAAAGTAATAAAAATGAATAGCGACGGGTAAAGGCAGTCATTACGAGAGTAAAGTTAAAGGGGTGTGAGAGAGAAGGGAGATGACGTGACACTTAGATATTCGCACGAATTATATTATATTCTTCATTTCTTTGTGTGTTGATTAAAAAAAATGCATTTTCGGGGAGGTGGAGGAAGTAGGTGACCAGACTGACCAGTTTTATTAGGTTGTGTCGTGCTGTGTCTGACCTATAAAGCTATTGATTTTCGGGTAAAGGCGAATGTTGTTTAACAATTTGATTATGGTACCCGTCGCCGAATGTTGTTTAAAAAACGTTGCTCGGAGACGAATTGAATTGAATTTGAGTTTTTCTCTTTAAATGAGTAAAATTAAAATGCTATCAGAAAAACATGTATTTGATGTTGCTTATTAGAAGAACTAATAGGAAAAAATATCAAATAAACAACAAATTTGTAAGGCTCGTGTAAACAATCACAAAAGTTGTATATGTATTTGGTTGTGCAATAAATGTTGTGTATGTACATGCATTTGGTTGTGCAAAAAATGAACAAAAGTCCATTGTAGTCTAGTGGTTGGAATAGTTTGATTTCACCTAGGAGAACCGGATTCGAATCTTGCCACTGTGTTTTTTGAATCTTACATAATTTCACAATTAGCAAGCGTTTTGAAACTTAAAATTTTAAATCTTCCATAAATAGAATGTCCCAAATGCTTTATATAGATACTAGCAGGGTACCCGCACATTGCAACGACGGGTACCTTGTGACAATTAACCGGAGAAATAGATCTCGATAAAGCATGGCTCACAAGTTTTTATCGGTTTCAACGAGTCCTCTTTGGTTCATTTTCGGATGGCTTTTATTGGTTAGCCGAACCAGTGGCAACACCGGTTCCCGGTTAAACCCGTGGTCCGGTCTGGTTTTCAAAACTATATATACCATCAACTTGTTAGATTGTATAAACTTTTGTGTGTTTTATCAGTTTGTACAATATGTATAATAACACGTACTTTTCATTTTATAGGTGTTTTAAAAATAACATTAATTAGTAATTTTAATTATTTTATATTTTGAATTATGTTGTAGCTTGTTTAGATTGTAAATTGTGAAAATTTTATTGTAGTTTTTAGTAAGGGTGTGTTTTAATTGGTTGTATTTAATTTGATATCTATGCTTTTAAAGGGTTGTACAATGTGAATAACTCATAATATTTTTAAGTATTTGGGTATTTTAATAGGAGTATTAATTATGTTTTAATTTAATGTTGTAATGCTGAATTTTAAGGCATTAAATATATAATTGTGTTGATATTACTTGTATATTTAGCATTAAAAGGTGTAATGTTAAATTGTAAGGTCTGCATTAATTTTTAGGCCATTAATGACCGAAAGAGGCGTGTACATGTAGGTACAAAACTTTTAAATGTCTAATTGTATTGATTTTAATGTATTAAATGTTTGATTTTGTTGATATTACTTATATTTTTAGCATTAAAATATGTAATGCTTAATTTTAAGTATTTCTATATTTAGTAGGCTTAAATGCTTTATAAGATAGTTAGATTAGATAGATAGATATACATATAGATTAACTTAAGCAGTAAAGCAAACAACATAAACACGTTGACTAAAACTTTAGAAAATCATACTCGAATCAAGAAAACAAAGCAAACGTTATGTAATCTGATCATTACAATTTATTACACGCGGATCGAGCTAATTTTACTTGACCATAAGCTTTGTAGGATGATTTGGGAGAACCAATCCATGATGAAGACCAACTCGTGGAGAGTCTGAAATGAAGTGACCAAATGTTGGTGATTCAAATATATTTTTTACTTTCTCTACGCCATCGAATCCAGTAGAAAAAATGATGATGTCGGCTTCAATTTGAGTCTTCTCTTCTTGCTCAACAATGGAAAGCCCTTTTTCATACATGTTATAAGTTGGAGTTTTCTTCAACTTGATACTTCCTTTCTTGAGTGCATCAAAGAAGTCATGGGGATCAGGCATGTGCATAACCAACCCAGAGGCCAAGTCTTCGCTTAGGCCTTGTTCTGGTACCATGTTATACTTGGCCAGTGGAAGTGTTATTTTGGTGTGGCTTTCCAAAAGTTTTAACATTATTAATTTTCAAATAAGCAGTGAGCTTACCACAGGTGCAACTAATGTGGCGACAAGAC
Source organism: Artemisia argyi (assembly GCA_030686995.1). Classification (NCBI taxonomy): domain Eukaryota; kingdom Viridiplantae; phylum Streptophyta; class Magnoliopsida; order Asterales; family Asteraceae; genus Artemisia; species Artemisia argyi. The sequence goes on from CM060691.1 coordinate 162,920,372, forward strand.
TAAGAAGAAAACCTTGTTCCGGATTTGAATGCCAAGCACAGCAAAGCGACTGAACATAAGACTAATCAAAGGGATTCCCATTGGATACCACTCCCCTAACTTCCAGTGGTCATGCCTATAAACCACCGTACATGGATGTTCTGGCCCTGATCCATCAAAAATAACTATTAGCACCTTACCCCGAGCTAAGAAATCAAGGAATTAATTAAGATATAAATCATTTCACTAACCATTAATCTCAGCGCAGCTCCTTACAATATCAAGTCCTGATTTCCCAAAACCGACAACAACAACCTTCTTCCCTTTGACCAACTTTTCAGCCGCATCATTATCCAGCGCTGCGTATAGCGAAGAATGTATGGCCTTTCCTTGGAAAACATCAAGCCCTTTTCCTTCTGGGAATTCCGGCATATTTGGAACATCTTTATTTCTTCCTATGCATAAAATAACAAAATCCACCGTGTAAACCTGCAACCGCCACAAAGGTTAATGAATTCGTTGCTCAATTTGTTTTTTAATTGTAGTAATAACTACTCCCTCTTTCCCGTTTTATATGTCTACAAACAAAAAAGGGACAACTATGATATATGTAATTAATGCGGTTTTGTCGACACGTAAAATGGGACGGGTGGAGTTCCTTTGAGCCCACAAAAACTTGAGTCCCACAGACCCAATCTGGTCCTTTAGATAAAAATGCACATGTCATTTGAAACTTTTGTAACATTATTATCCTCTCAAGATATTTAGTGGTGTGAAATGGATCTCCACCAAAAACTTATCATTTGAAGTGATAGCCAATAATTTATAGATAGAGTTTTTCTTTTGTTACCTGGGTGGTTGCAGTTTTAGTGTTCTCGACAGTGATATTCCACTTGCCTTGAGGTGGGAATGGTTCACCAGTGCCATTCCAAAGGACCCATGAATCAGATGATGGTCCATCATAGCTAATTACTTTGACTCTGGAACAAAAGTTGATGTGTGGCATGAGTTGGAAATGTTTGGCATAGGAGTGAATGTAATCTATCATCTCTTGTTGCGTAGGCAAGTCTTCAGTTACCGAATCAGGCCACGGGTAATCAGAAAACTCATACATACTTTTCGGAATCTGGAGCCTAGTGTCTTTGAGAGTTTTAGCCCATACCCCACCAATATGTGACTCAAACTCGAAAACGATAGGCATAAAACCTTTGGAAATACAGTATTTACATGCAACCAAACCAGCTATCCCGGCTCCGATGATTGCTATCTGCTTCTGCTCCATTATTTTCCTCCTGGATGGTTAATGTTTTCTCTTGGCTTTATAACTGAGTATCATATTTATATGGCTACTTTTTTGTCTTTATAATTGGAATTTAAGTTGCAGTCTAAGTTTTCGGCCTAAATTGGAAGTGATTGAGGTTAGTTCCTGTTAAAGAACGTTTTCTTGATTATGACTAGCCATTCAAGTCTTCGAAGAAATTTATGGTACAGAGAACCTTCTCCGAACCACCTTTGATGATATATGGCAGGAAAATCCTGGACATCACAAATTATTTCCAACTTATATGTGAACATGTGATGTTTTGGTGGGTTAATCTCGATCACATTTTTATTTAAACTCTATAACTACTCTAATAACTACGATGATTTATTAATTTTTTTCAAACCAACTAAACTGGTGACCCCGCAATGAAGAACTGATGAATACAAAAACTTTTAGTTACCCATCTACAATAACATAACATAGAAGAAAAAGAAGATTTTAATTAAAAGCATTTTGTCACTTTAATATAACGATATTACTAAAAATGTATCTTTTATATAATAAAACAAAACCCTTATTGAGAATTTTCTATTTCAAAAAAATCAATTAATACCTTATTTGGTAATATTTTTTTAAAGCAAAATTGCATATATATCCATCGCAAAGTGAATAATTGCATATATATATATATATCTTTTGTACAAGTTTTTTATACACATAATACAATGATTTTTATGCATACTTTGGATATACATGTAATTATGCATTTTCAGAAAGATATATATGCAAAAACCCCTTTTTTTAAATTTGCTTTTCTTTTTTTTTTTTTTTCTTTTTTTTTTCTTTTTTTTTTTTTGATTTTGAAAAATAATTAAACCTAATTATTTCCTAATTTAGCTTAAAAAGTTAAAAAAAAATGTTTTTGTACTCTTATATACAAAAAATGTAAAAATACACATGGGTCTCTATGTTATTTGTTCATAATCAAAGGGGAAAAATGTAATTCAAAAATAAATAAATCTATACTATCTATAATGGAAAAATTGTCAAAAGTGAAATGTTGAGTTTTCAACAATGGTCAAATGAGAGAGAAAGTGAAATGTAATTAATACTTTTATTAAAACACCCCAATACTTAAAAGTACAATTATTTATCCATATTGTACAACCAAATTAAAGCATATCTACCAAATTAAATACAACCAATCAAACAAAAATTGGGTTGACCCGGGACGCTTCAAACCCGGCAGGTTGACCCAGTTTAATTTGACCCGTTTTCGACTCAAGCTAGCAAGTTAATCCGGTTTAACTCGACCCATTTTTCGACCGGAACGGTTGAACCAACCGGGTTGAACCGGGTTTCAAAACATTATCCATTACTTAAAAAAGTACAATGATTTATTCACATTATACAACCAATTAAAAACATATATACCAAATTAAATACAACCAATTAAAACACAAACCGGGTTGACCCGGGATGCTTCAAACCCGGCGGGTTGACCCAGTTTAATTTGACCCGTTTCCGACCCAACCTAGCAAGTTGACCCGGTTTAAATCGACCTATTTTTCAACCGGAACGGTTCAACCGATTGAACCACCCGGGTCGAACCGGGTTTCAAAACATTATCCATTACTTAAAAGTACAATGATTTATTCACCCAGGTCGACCAAACCTAGCAAGTTGTCCCGGTTTAAATCGACCCATTTTTCGACTGGAATGGTTCAACCGGCTGAACCACCCTGGTCGAACCGGGTTTCAAAACATTATGTTTAATTCCTAAATCTTCAAACTTTTATTATTTTTCGTTTATAAACTATAAACTTTTTTTTTATCAATAAACTATTTGTCGCTATAAAATCCCGTTGCTATGCACGGGTACTCGTCTAGTAAATAAAAATAAATAAAAAACGGACTCCTTGGCATCACCAACATATTCATCCACCATTTTTCAAAAAAAGAACCAAACCTGATCATTTGTTCTGTTTGTTTATTCTTTGTTCCATTTAATTGATATAGTCTTTTCAAGGTATGTATCCAATTCCTTATTCTTGGTATAATTTTTTTTAATAATAATTAAATGTTTCCTATCTTTCTCTTGAGTTTGTCTATTAATATAGTAGACATCAATCATCTTATATTCCTTTATGGGGTTTGTTTACTTACCTATAATTGAATATGTTTCTTTAGGTTTGATTTTGAGTGCGATGTGGGTGTGATCTGATGTGTTTTTGTAGTTTCGTCACCAACTGTTGGATGAATTGCTTCAATCAAGTTTTATCTATACTACTATATAATGCATGGATAAACCAAGCCTAGAGCTCCAATCATGAGATGACATGTGTCACTTCTCAACTAACTCCAAGCCTAACTCCAAACAAAAAATTAAGATAAGGAGCTCTAATAATAAGGTGACATGTGTCACTTCCCAACTTAAAATTCACTTTTATTTTCAAACTGAAATATCTTTTTATCTATTTATTATTTTTTTTGTTATCTAATTTCACCATATTTTCTAAAATTTTGTGCTCTTTAATTCAACATCCATTTTAATATATTTTTACAAGTTTTTAGGTTTGTAGATTTTTAGTGGGGTTTTTATTCAAAATTTTACAACTTTAACCTTTATTTCAATAAATACAATCTTGATTCGTCAAAATCATATACTTTTAGGTGAGTGTTTGACGGGAAAGAGATTGCGAGGATCTTTCTATATACGATAATAATGATGTCACGAGAAAGCTACGGAAAACCCAGACAAACACATATACGTTCGGAGTGTTGTGAAACGAATTCACTAAGCGGGAAGAGAATTGCAGGGAGAGTTGGGCTAGCAATTCATTTACTAACATATTACTATATTTTTCGCCGCAGCTGTGCGCGGGTATCCGACTAGTTTATTTATAATGTTTGTAAATTTTGTGCTTAGTGTTTGATGATAGAGCTGTGTAATGGTTAGTGTTTTAAAATTAAAACCATTATACTTGAAAAGAGTACCTAAATAGTGAATGCTCACACAAGGCTTACCATAAGTTACATATTACTATTTAGAGATATCTGATTAGCCAGTCAGTGATGTGATTGTTTTGGAACTAGCCCGCATGTAGATATCATCTATGAGACTGTTGCTGCGCTTGAGCTTCAATTCAGATATTGTTTTGAAGGAACGTTTTGTTGTTGTTTGATCAAGGCTTCAAAAAAAGGGGAGAATGTGTTAAAGAGCAACCCTAAAAGCCCGCAACATACCGAGTTATAAGTATTTTGCATTTGTTTTTATTATCTAAAATGAAACTATAATGATAGTGCTTACATGGTTCAACAATTATGCTTCAGGATGCTGCAAACATCTCTTCCAGCAACAGAGGTCCAACTCATTCTATCATTATCGGCTGTAATTGGTAAAAATTTGGGTTCTAAAGTCTCCCTAATTTGTGGCTCAAAAAAGGCATTTTTCGAAGCTCATTACATGAAAATTGCAGCTATGAGTGCCAAGGTCAAGTTATTGGATCAAGAACCAGCCTCATAAGTTGATCCTTCAAGCTCCGACGATCACACTTAATAGAACTTGGAAGAAGTTACCGGTCCTTTAAGATCAGAGGATCATATTGACCAAGTTAAGGAGGAAGAATACACATGTGGGATCGAAAGTAAGGTCAGTCATAATGGGGAAGAAGAGCAAGTTGAGATTTCAGTGACGATCCAAATATGTTACTCAAGGTGCCCTTTGTTAATTTTATATTATTTTATATAAAAGCGTTAACTTCTACCGCTCATGTGAAAATGGGTCAATGGGGTTATTTTATTTATAATGGGTTGGATGGATAAACTTATTGATGCTTTTGATTCAGTTGACAATAATCTGTTATAGTAATTCTTATATAGTCATGTAATTTTTAAGTACTTAATTTGTTGCTACTGACGAGATCTTATAGCTAGCCAACTCCATGAATCAAAGGAAAAGACATTTCATCATCAAACATGTGCATAGCTAAGAATTCGATGGCACATTCCTTAATTCTATACTTGTCGGCATAGGTGGCAAGATGGGCGAGTTTGGCAATGGGATTGATTAAAATGAGTCGCCTTTATTTTGTGCCAAAATGTGTAGGTTGGTGGTTCGTTTGTGTAATTTATCTGTAAATATATGTTTTATCTTTTTAATATTGAAGTTGTTAGACCATTTACCATTGTAGTGAGAATTATGACATGCTGTTAATCTGCTACTATATTATAACATGTACATGTGCAATGTGATCAATCTTGACTAAGAACTTAGGTGATTTAATTGTCAGATATATCTATATAAGCTTTTATAGTGGCATAGATTAAACATGTTCAAGTGATAGAGAAGTTAGAAACAAAAAACTAAAGAAAGAGGTTGCTAAAACTTACAAATAACATTGTGGTTAACATCAATTAGTTTTGACATGTTTAGTATTAGAAATAACCATATCTTCACTAATATGATATCATATTTGTCAATATGCCTACTAGAACTATATGAGTGTCTCGGCCATTGTTGGTTAGTATAGTATTTAATCTAAATGAGACCAAAGCCAAATGTTATTGATTATCAATCTTAATTATTTTACATATGTGGGATAATATGTACTTATTAATTAGGGGTAAATGTCGGCTTGCATGTCCTTGCTACAACAACGTTTTTTTCTTTAATTTGTAATTTCCTGATTTCCCTAAAGTCATAAGTGATAATTGTAATCAAGATGCCAAGTAATAGTGACATATTATCTTTTTATTTTGGTTTTAGGTCCCCGTGTTTTCCGTTATTACCCCGATGGAATAGTCAATAGTGGTTGTGGAATTGGGAAAGTAAATTAACCAACTTCGGGCACTTATGGACTCGACTACTTGAAGGGTTTGCGCTTTGCTACTATCATGCAAATTTTTAAATGAAGTGATATCATGCAAATTTTTAAATGAAGTGATTTGGCCATTTGGGTTGTAGTTTTGTAAAATCCTATGGTATCTTTTTTGATGCATTTTTTGCTTTCAGTGTTGGCTACAACATTAAGAGCAAAGGAGGCTCAGCTGTAGTTTTTAAGTGCTGCAACAGTTCGTGGTCAGTTCAAACCCGCTTGAGTTGACGTTACAACACTATCCAGTTTTATACCTATTCTAGAAATGTGACATTTGCATGTAAATTACATGTGCACCCGTATTAATGCAATTGATAGTGATCCAAAAAAAGTTATGTATGCACAACAGTTGGTGGTATTGAATACAAAATTATGCTCTTACATTGCTATTTACTTTAACCATTTGTAAGATTTTATGCTATGATACATGAGATTAAAGTATTAGTTTACCTAAATTATCGATGTAAAAATATAACAAACGGTAAGTAAACTTGGTTTATATAGTTTTATGATTAAACTTTTAAAAAATATATATATGAACCCTTACTACCTCAATCAAAAATAATTATAATCCAAAATTAAAAACCATAATTAGAAAAAACCAAATATTAAACTATTTATTTTTATAGATTAAAATACATTATTAAAAAAATTAAAAAAAAATCCCGTGCGTGCACTGAAATTATAACTAGTGTTTAAGAAACTAAAACAAGAAAAGTAGACTCTTATATAGGGACGTTTCGCATGGGTCATCCAATATTCATCCTTTTAAATATGTATTAACTTTTTCCCCAACAAGTAAACTATCTGTATACAAAAATAAACACCAAAACTTCATATTAGTCTTAATTTATATTGTGCCCAGACAATATAATCAACTATGGAGTTTTGAACAATCATATTCATGGGTGAAACATGCAAGTATAGAATGCAATAATATAAAATGCAGAAAATACTCATAAACATTATATATTATTCATAAATAAAATTGTTTAATGTTACAAATATCCGAATACAAAAATTAAGCTTATGACAGTTCTTCTAAATAACGAAGCCCTGTGCCATTAGCAGTTGATCATGCTTATCACGTGCTAAAGCTTTCGTTCGTGGATCAAATATATTGTCATTAGTATGGAGCTTAATAATTTCAATATCATCCCTCGTGACCACTTCGTGAATGTAGTGAAATTTTCAGAAAATATGTCGAAGTGTCTTTTTCTATTCATGATTCATTCGCAAGTAGGAATGCATTTTAATTATCACAATACAGTATATAGATAGATAATTAAATGTTGGTCGTAGAGGTACAATACAGTCTATATATAGTGTACACCCTATTACAGATTTCTAGATCCGCCACCGGCTGAGTGATATGTGTTATTTAGTTAGTTTAGGCTAAAAAGCCTCTTACTTTGTGTTTGGTTATTGAATAATTAAACCTGTAAGGTTTTGGTGCTGGAAGGATTGGCAACAATAACACTAGTTCACATAATTAGGATAATTGAGGGGCTAAGAGTTAATTATTAAAGCTGCTCGAAATTTAAAAGTTAACGAGTTTGAAAAATTTTAAAATATTGCACAATCTTAACAATCTTGAATACTTTTTGAGTCATTCTAAAATAGAAAAACGACTACCTCCTTGATGTTTTCGTGTAGCCACCAACGAAAAAATGTTTTTCTTCTCTTTTGTTCCTGCATAACGCGAGAATGATGCTAATATGTAAATAATACATCCATAAGGAATGACAATAATGAAAATAGTGCTAGTACCTACGCTTATAACAATATTAGCTTGTAATAAGCATAACAATAATAGTATAAGTTCGTGGTAAATGATAATAATACTAGTAGCTGCACTTTAACAATAATAGTCTGTAGTAATGACAACAATATAATAATATAACTGGTTGTAAAAATTATTGGTAAAAAATAGTTTTATTGCTAAAAAAGGTATAACATATATAAGAAAAGAGTATTTGCATACAGACCATTCGAAAGAAAACGAAGATTGCAAAATGGGAGAAAGGCTGTTGGATGCATGATAGAATTTATAGTCGGGGACGGAACCAGGGTGGGTCCTGGGGGGGGGGGGGGGGGTCCAGGACACCCATGAAATTTTGCACCGTAGTGTTAATTTTTGTAAAAAAAAATTTTGTTTTTTCCTAAATGCATCTGGTCCAAAAAATTAGTGTTCCTTATTTTGTATAAATTTTTGTAAATGCACCTGGTCAAATTGTGTCCTGGTTCTGTCCATGTTTAACGCTATTTTGTATTATTCATGTCACATATTTACAATTGCATCAAACCTAAATCATAATAGATCTTAACTCGTCACAATCAAGCTTAAGTCAAATCACTTATTATCTATCTAAAACTTTCTCACAGTATGAGCAACGAAATCGCTATAGCTAGGTCTGGAGAGATAACTTAAAACATGATAAGCAAATCGCTATAGCTTGGGACTAAGGGAGTAAATTCTTGATAAAGATACTTGAAAGTAAGCGGAAACAAATCTTCAAACAGTAACAAAAACAAATCAAAACAGTAACAAAAGCAAAAAAGTTGATGAAGACATTCGATAAGAAGCAAAGACAAATCTTCATACAACAGTTAAAAGCAAAAGAAAGAGGCAAAAAAAAACCATAAGCAAAAGCGAAGATAGGTCGTTGCCCGAAAACAACGGCATCTTTGAATTAGTTTTTTTTTTTTTTTTTTTTTTTTTTTTTTTTTTTTTTTTTTTCGGCTTCGAGTGGCACGTGACCTAACGGTGGTGATATTGTTTGGTTTTTTAAATTAAAAAATATGAAAGGTTAAATGACGGCTAGAGTTTGAACGGGTAGCATAGAGGCAGCGAATCATAACGGCCGACTAGGTGTCGTGAGCAAACCCGCTTTAATACCGTATTATGATGAATTTCCCGTAATATTATAGTGCAAGATACATGATAAAGTTAAAATCCTAATAGACCCTAAACCAGCAACCGGGCTTAAGCCATTATAATCTATCATCAAATAAAAAAGTGTACCATTTTATTAATGTTTAAGTTAAATTGGTAATTAATAACACTTTTGTAGCAAGTTATGGCATCTTCCTTGTTTTATTCAAATCTGAAAACAGTGAAATATTATCTATAACTAATTTAAGTCTCAACCCCACTTGTACACAACAAAGTAGTTAAGACATGCAAGAATGTTTGGAGTCATATCAAGAGAGGGCAGAGATTGTTATGATGGTTTGACGACTCGAGGTTCATATACTAGTTGAAATAAATGAAAGCATACAAAACTAATGTTACAATGATATACATTAGTAAGCTTGGTAAAACTCATTATTTTATGTCACGAAAACCGTAACTTATTTAACAAGAATATATATACTTAGGTTTTAAATGCCATGCATCCACGTCTTATATAACAAGGACACCCATGAAATTTTGCACCGTAGTGTTAATTTTTGTAAAAAAAAATTTCGTTTTTTCCTAAATGCATCTGGTCCAAAAAATTAGTGTTCCTTATTTTGTATAAATTTTTGTAAATGCACCTGGTCAAATTGTGTCCTGGTTCTGTCCATGTTTAACGCTATTTTGTATTATTCATGTCACATATTTACAATTGCATCAAACCTAAATCATAATAGATCTTAACTCGTCACAATCAAGCTTAAGTCAAATCACTTATTATCTATCTAAAACTTTCTCACAGTATGAGCAACGAAATCGCTATAGCTAGGTCTGGAGAGATAACTTAAAACATGATAAGCAAATCGCTATAGCTTGGGACTAAGGGAGTAAATTCTTGATAAAGATACTTGAAAGTAAGCGGAAACAAATCTTCAAACAGTAACAAAAACAAATCAAAACAGTAACAAAAGCAAAAAAGTTGATGAAGACATTCGATAAGAAGCAAAGACAAATCTTCATACAACAGTTAAAAGCAAAAGAAAGAGGCAAAAAAAAACCATAAGCAAAAGCGAAGATAGGTCGTTGCCCGAAAACAACGGCATCTTTGAATTAGTTTTTTTTTTTTTTTTTTTTTTTTTTTTTTTTTTTTTTTTTTCCGGCTTCGAGTGGCACGTGACCTAACGGTGGTGATATTGTTTGGTTTTTTAAATTAAAAAATATGAAAGGTTAAATGACGGCTAGAGTTTGAACGGGTAGCATAGAGGCAGCGAATCATAACGGCCGACTAGGTGTCGTGAGCAAACCCGCTTTAATACCGTATTATGATGAATTTCCCGTAATATTATAGTGCAAGATACATGATAAAGTTAAAATCCTAATAGACCCTAAACCAGCAACCGGGCTTAAGCCATTATAATCTATCATCAAATAAAAAAGTGTACCATTTTATTAATGTTTAAGTTAAATTGGTAATTAATAACACTTTTGTAGCAAGTTATGGCATCTTCCTTGTTTTATTCAAATCTGAAAACAGTGAAATATTATCTATAACTAATTTAAGTCTCAACCCCACTTGTACACAACAAAGTAGTTAAGACATGCAAGAATGTTTGGAGTCATATCAAGAGAGGGCAGAGATTGTTATGATGGTTTGACGACTCGAGGTTCATATACTAGTTGAAATAAATGAAAGCATACAAAACTAATGTTACAATGATATACATTAGTAAGCTTGGTAAAACTCATTATTTTATGTCACGAAAACCGTAACTTATTTAACAAGAATATATATACTTAGGTTTTAAATGCCATGCATCCACGTCTTATATAACAAGGATGGTACTACTTGTAGAACTCCATGACCCAAAAGGTGCAGACCTTGCATATCTTTCTCATACCACCAAATCCAGCACCTTTAGCCAAGGCTAGAAATTCATCCTCCGTGCGCTCCTTTCCTCCAGGAGTTTGAGTCATCATAATTGTATCAGTATTGACGCCGCATTTCACATAAGAGCTAGTATCCGGTAGAACAGGAAGAATATTGTCTACAACAATAACCTTCCCATGTTTTGGTAGAGACTTGTAGCAGTTCTTTAGCAACTTTATGCAATTACTATCACTCCAACCATGTAGAACCCACTATATCATGCATAATAGTTATGTTATGATCAATAACAAAGATGTTCAATTCTAAGTATAAAATTTACTCTAGCAGGATCAGATTACCTTCATGAAAATGGCATCACCTTGCGGAAGATTTTGAAACATGTCTCCTCCTACATGTTCTATACCTACACTTTGCACAAACAAAAGTGCTAATTAAGAATGTGTTCCATTTTGTGAGAAACATGACAATAAACATACCAGGATACTGCGGTGCATGTTGAATCACATGTGGCAGATCTAAGTTAATGCCTTTAATTTTCGGGTACTCTGATATAATCATATTGAGGGAGATTCCAAGACCACCTCCAACATCAACCAGAGATTTGAGGTTGTCGAAACCATGGTAAGAGTTGAGAACTTCCTTGATCACGATAATAGAAGTATCTACCATGGCCTTGTTGAAAATCATATTGAGCCTAGCATCCAACCCTGTATACTCAAATCCAGACGTTCCATGAACCTTGTCAAATGGAGTTCCTCCTTCCAGTACTGCCTCTTCAACTTTAAACCTTGACCGATAAACCAAAGAATGCGGCATATGACTAGTTAAAACTTAAAAGTATCTTCAAAGACTAAAAAATGTTTCTAACTTACTATAGTTTTTGATCCTTTTGTAGCTTTTCGAAATGAATAGTTGTAATTAGAGTTGCTTTTGTTGCAACAACAAACAATCTGATATCACCAAAATACAACAGTTCGAATTCCTTCATCAGAGAAACTGTTACATATGTTTGAAATGTATTACTTCGTCCTTCATAACTGGCCGGCCAGTGTAATTGCAAAGGATATAAACTAATGTAAAAAGTAGCGTTTTTTTACTTAAACTCGTCATTTTAAAATATTTTCAACTTTGAAATCTTCTACTCGCCATTTATTGTCAAGGATTTTCATAAAAATATAGTTATGAATTAAGATAGCATTTGCCACCATTATCATACGGTGCATCTGCATCATATATTTAGTAAGTTGCAATTGCCTTAAAATAGTCATTTACAAATTACAACTATATATGAGAATATATTAAACTTACCATGTATCGACTGTCAACTTATCTTGGTGCAACTCCAACATTGGGACTAACGACACACCATCTTCATTTGGTAAAAAGTGCTTGGCAACGGGTGCAAGTCCATACTCTCTAACCGGCTTACTTTCATAGTCTCGCTGGCTACAAGTGAGAATTGAATAACTTGCAAGCAACCGGAGCATGCGGTCAAGCATTTCAGGGGCATTTTTGTTAGAGATGGACAAATGGGACGCGATCTCATGAGTTGAGAGTCGAGCGTTTGGACCCGCCTTGGCTATAGTATCAAGGACCTTGAGCTTGGTAGCATTCAACAACACCATTGGCAATGCTATGGATGTAACAAGTTGCATGGCATAAGCGAACTGCTCCTCCGAATCAGACATGACTTAGTACGTGTTGCTGATAACGTTTGATTGTTCTCACAAATAACCTCACCTTTAATAGAGAAAAAAGTTGTATTATTGATTGAAGTCAATAGTGGGTTACATTCATTTTGTACCTAATGTTTTTTATAGTTTAGCTAAGGGTGCTTATCAAAAAGGAGATTTTATGGCATTGTAATTTGTGATCTGATAATAAACAAATCTCGTCGTCTTGTTTGGATTCAGTTTAATTTGATTTAACTAGTGTGAATTCTGAGTTTTTAGCTTGTGTGCTTTTTACCCAAAAAGAGTGCAATGTTCCATGTATTTTTTTTGGTGGATTTTACGACAATTATAGTGATAATAAAAAGTTCCTATGTGATTGGACATTAATATGTTATCTTCATTCTTATCATTTGTTTACAATAGATGATAACTAAGGGAACAAGCGATTATTTTTTTGATGTAGTTTTACTTATTAAAGTAATAAGCTATGCGGAGGTTCTATGTAATTTTTGTGTGTAGTTACCCATATTGGGAATGTCTTTTCTTCACTCCGATTTGGGATTATATTTTTTTATCAAGTATGAATTCAAAAGAGAATGTGCATATTGGGGTAGGGCTGAGCAAACGGACCGGCCGGACCGGACCGACCGACAAAACCGACCGGACCGAGACCGACCGGACCGGACCGACCACATTCGGTCCGGTCCTCGGTCTAAGCTTTTTGCCAAATTCGGTCCTCGGTCCGGTCGGTCCGGTCCGGTCCAGTCCGGACCGACCAAAAACCCGAAAAAACTTGCCTAATTGGACCGGACCGACCGAAGACCGACCGGACCGGACCGGACCGAGACCGGACCGACCATATTCGGTCCGGTCTCGGTCTATGGTTTTCCGGTTCTCGGTCTTCGGTCCGGTCCGGTCTTGGTCGGTCCGGTCCGGTTTTCGCCCGATGCTCAGCCCTATATTGGGGTGAACAATTGAAGTGGCTTTCTTTTTTACCCGTTTGGGGTTTTTATTTTATTGTTGCCTTTAAAAAAAATAATAAAAAAGAAGTGGCTTTTATTTGAAATGTATTTTCAGTCAGCGGCCATGGACAATCTCTGATCAAAGGGCTCCGTTTCCCTCTATTTATGGGATTAAGGGAAAGAGAAAATGGGTGAAAGTGTGAAACTATTTGAGGGTGTTTTAGTCATTTGACAATTTTCTGCGTAACTATCAAAAGTTTCCGTGTAAGTATCGCAAAAGGTTATTATTTACTAGCTACTAGACTACTAGTAGTAATTAGCTCCTTTATGCTGTGTTATTGAGATCCTATCCAAAGTTTCTGTGTAAGTATTGCAAAAGGTTATTATTTACTAGCTACTAGTAGTAACTAGCTCCTTTACGCTATGTTCTTGAGATCCATTTAATGGAGAAAGGAAAAGAAAAGGATAGAAACTGAAAAGTTTTGTGTTCTCGAGATTTTTTACAGGGGAGAAAGGAAGAGAAGTGGAGGGATTTGGATGGAAGTTGTTAGTGTTTTTGTTGGTACAAGATTTTCTTTCCAGTTTTGAGAGAAAAAAGAAGGAAAGTGATTATCTTCTTTTTTTTCTCTCTTTTCTCTTCTCTTCTCTTCTTTTATAAACTTTATAAACTTGACTTGAGAACACAGCGTTATGGCCTTGTGGGGTATTTGTTTTAATAATTTATTGCCGCTTAATAGGTTAATGATTCAAGTCAACGTTCGAATATAAGACATTACTCCAAATACACAGGATAAAAGCTAGTATACTTTTTCACTAATTAGTGTAACCAGAATTGTTTCTTTATATTATTTAAGGTAAGCTTAATTAAACAATTTGTTGTTAGCAAATTCTTGTGGTGGAACAAGTTAGAAAAAACCATTTATAAATTAGAATTACACTATATATAAGAGGTGAGTTATTTTAAGGACTAAGTTTTTGTTGCATATTGAGGGACAAATCCCCACCATCCATCTTGTTTGATCTAATGGTGGGGATTAACCTAAAATTTAATAAGACAACCTAAGTCCATGTTTTTTTTCTTGTCCTTTTTGTCTATCTTATTTATTCATTTTTTTTTCTTTTTTTCTTTTTTTTTTTTCCTTTTTTTAACTTCACGTTTTTTTCCTTTAATTCAAGTTTTTTTTTTTATTTTTTTTTATTTATTTATTTTTTTTTTGCGTTTTTTTACGTTTTTTTCGTTTTTCATACATATTCGTCGGTTTTTTATGTTTTCGTCAGTTTTCTTAAGTTTTCGTTCGTTTTCATACATTTTCGTCCGTTTTCATACGTTTTCGTCTGTTTTCTTACGTTTTCGCTCGTTTTCATACATTTTTGTTTGTTTTCTTACGTTTTCATACGTTTCGTCCATTTTAATACGTTTTGTCCGTTTTTATACTTTTTCGTCCGATTTCTTACGTCTTCATCTGTTTTCGAATTTTTTTCATACGTTTTCGTCTGTTTTCTTACGTTTTCGCCCGTTTTCATACATTTTCGTCCAATATATATATTCGTCCGTTTTCTTACATTCTCATCTGTTTTTGAGTTTTTTCATACGTTTTCGTCCGTTTTCATATATATTCGTCCGTTTTCTTACGTTTTTGTCCATTTTCATACGTTTTCATCCGTTTTCATATGTTTTCGTCCGTTTTCATACGTTTTCGTCCATTTTTATACGTTTTCATATGGTTTCATCTGTTTTCATTCATTTTTGTCCGTTTTCTTACGTTTTCGTTCGTTTTCATACATTTTCGTCCGTTTTCATACGTTTTCGTCCGTTTTCGTTCATTTTCATTCGTTTTTAAATGTTTTCAGACGTTTTCATACCTTTCTGAATATCACAAGTGATATACTATGGTTATCAGAATATCACTTGTGATATTCAGAATATCGCGAGTGATATTGATATTCAGAATATCGTGAGTGATATTGAATATCACTCCCGATATTCTGAATATCACAAGTGATTTTTAACATTCTGTAACATGAAAATCACAAGTGATATTCAAAATATCGCAAGTGATATTCAAAATATTGCAAGTGATATCTGAATATCGCAAGTGATATTCTGAATATCACAAGTGACTTTCAACAAATGTTCTGTGACATGAAAATCGCAAGTGATATTCAGAATATTGCAAGTGATATTCTGATGAATAACAAAAGTGATATTCAGAATATTACAAGTGATTTCACGCTTTTTTTAATTCACGTTTTTTCAAAAGTGATATTTTGAATATCACTCTGAATATCACAAGTGATTTTCAACAATTGTTCTGTAACATGAAATTCACAAGTGATATTCAGAAAATCACAAGTGATATTCTAAATATTACAAGTGATATTCCGAATATCACAAGTGATTTTCAACTAATATTTTGTAACATGAAAATCACAAGTGATATTCTAAATATCACACGTGATTTTCAACTAACGTTTTGTAACATGAATATCACTTGTAATTTTCTGAATATCACTTTTGATATTCAGATTATCACTTGTGATTTTCATGTTACAAAACATTAGTTGAAAATCACTTGTGATATTCAGAAAAACACACGTGATATTCAGAAAATCACAAGTGATATTCTGAATATCACAAGTGATATTTCGAATATCACAAGTGATGTTCAACTAATGTTTTGTAACATGAAAATCACAAGTGATATTCTGAATATCAAAAGTGATATTCAGAAAATTACAAGCGTTATTCAGAATATTATAAGTGATTTTCACATTTTTTTTTAATTAACGTTTTTTCACTTTCTTACGTTTTCTTCTGTTTTTTTTTTCGTTTTCATACGTTTTCTTTCGTTTTTATATAAAAATGTACAAAAATGGACGAAAAAAAGTTGATTTGATGTTTAGGTGTTTGTTAAGATGTGATAGCGTCGTGTAATGTAGCGGCGATAAAATGTATTATTGATCTTATATAAAAGAAATCTGCTACTTGGATGAAATATAAAACTATAAAAGTTATGAGGTAAATCAACTCTCCTCCGGTTTTAAAGTTATTTCACCATACAAATAATCCCACATCAGTTAAAGTTAACAATCTTATTACATTTGATGACGCTATCACATCTTAACAAACACCTAAACAACAAACCAGGCCACTAACTAACGCAAACTAAACAAACCACGATACTAAAACTATTCTGAACAAGTAATACTAAAACACCATTGTGTGTTGAATATCACAAGTAATTTTCAACAAATGTTTTGTAGCATGAAAATCACAAGTGATATATTCTGCATATCACAAGTAATATTCTGAATATCACAAGTGATTTTCAACAAATGTTTTGTAACATGAAAATCGCAAGTGATATTCTGAATATCACAAGTGATTTTACATTATTTTTAATTCACGTTTCTTTCACTTTCTAACCTTTTTGTCCGTATTCATACATTTTCGTCCGTTTTCATACGTTTCTGAATACCACAATTGATATTTTTAATATCACAAGTGATATTATGTCATATTCTAAATATCACTTGTGATATTTAGAAACGCATGAAAACATATGAAAACAAACGAATACGTATAAAAAATGGACGAAAACGAAAGTAAACACACGAAAATGGAGAAAAACGTATGAAAACGAACGAAACCAATGAAAACGTGTAAAAACTGCAGAAAATGTATTAAAACAGATGAAAACGTCTAAAAACAGACAACAATGTATAAAAACGAAAGAAAACGGACAAAAACATTAACATATGAAAACAAACAAAAACAGACAAAATCGTATAAAAACAGATTAAAACATATAAAAACTGACGAAAACAGACAAAAACATCTGAAAACATAAAAAAATGGATGAATACGTATAAAAACAGATGGAGAAGTATGAAAACAAACAAAAACGTCTAAAAACGTATGGAAATGGACGAAAACGTATGAAAACGCACGAAAACGGACAAAAACGTAAGAAAACAGATGAAAGCAGACGAATACGTCTGAAAATAGACGAAAACGTACGAAAACGGACAAAAATGTCTGAAAACTTATAAAACTGCCAAAAACCGACAAAAACGTCTGAAAAGGGACAAGAATGCATAAAACGGACGAAAACGGACAAAAACGTTTGAAAACGGACGAAAACTTATAAAAATTGACGAAAACGTATGAAAACGGACGAAAACGTATAAAATTGGATGAACATCTGAAAGCAGATGAAAACGTCTAAAAATTAACGAAGACTTAAAAAAAAATAGACGAAAACATATAAAAATGGATGAAAACGAATAAAAACGGACAAAAACGTAAAAAAAGTGAAAAAAGTATGAATTTTAAAAAAATACATATGAATTTAAAAAAACGTGATTTTTTTTTAAAATAAAAAAAATGAATAAAAAAACGTTCATTAAAAAAAGCAAAACAAGTGCCGGAAAAAAAAAAGAAAAAGATAAAGCGCTTGAAAAAAAATAATAAAAAAAAATAAAATAAATAAAGCCTGAAAAAAAAACTTGAAAAAAAAAGTGAACAAAAAAGGAAGAAAAAAAAGAGAAAAAGAAAAAGCGTAGATAAGGAGAAAAAAATAGGAAAAAAGAAAAAAGAAAAAAAGAAAAAAACAATGAATAAATAAGAAAGATAAAAGGAAAAGAAAAAAACATGGACTTAGGTTCCATTTTTAAATCTTAGGTTACTCCCCACCATTAGATCAAACTAGATGGATGGTGAAGATTTGTCCCTCAGTTTGTAGAAAAAAACTGGTTCGCAAAAGAACTTTTCTCCTATATATAAATGTCTTATATTCCAGCGTTACGTTTAATCGATCACTTACCTATTAAGGGATGGATATATTTGATGACATTATCATATCAATTTTTAGGATTTGATGGTGGCCAGTTTGACCGTTTAAATGCTTTGATCAAACATCAAGGACTTCATATATTTTTTAGAAAAGAATCAGTGCTTCTAGTTCATATATTACATGAACACATTGCATGCTATCTTAACACAAAATAGGAGAAACCCTGGATACTTAGAACTAGAAGCATAACGTGTTTTAACACCAAGTTAAAGCTTAACTTAGTGTCACGTCAACGTCACATCAGGTTTAACCTTTTTACCTTAACTCAAAACTTAGGGAGCGGTGTTTTAACATTTTTTAGTTCAACCTTAACTCAACATTTTTAGCCCTACTTTTATCATAATTAAACAAAAAAAACTGAGTTAAAGCATAACTTGGAGGGCGGTGTGAAAGGCAACACACCGTATGCTCTTATAGACAAAAGCATAAATCTTGTAGCCATAATGAAAACCAAATGAGAAATGTATATCCCCTTATCTATTTCAACATCTAATTATTTTTAAGGAAATTTTACTTAGGAATGTTTTAACTTTTTTTTTTTTTTTTTTTTTTTTTTTTTTTTTTTTGGCTCTAACTCAAAACTTTTGATTTTCGACTTTGTAGTGGATCAGATGAGTAGTTAAGTGGGTTCCCTGATTTTATTATACATTTGTTGGGAGCCTTTATGGCAACCCCACCCATGCAAAACACTGTAGAAACCATTTAGCCCGGGTCGGGTTTTGGCGGGGTGGGGCGGGTTTGGGCGGGTCGGGACTAACGGTCGTTAGATATTTAACGGCTGTTAGCTAACGACTGTTATCTTTAACATTTTCTTTAAAAATTCATACCAAATTGGTGCTTCATCTCAAAAGTTCATTGCATATTTAGTCCTCGCATAGTTTACATGATTGGTCTTTCATGTTATACGTCCATTGCAAAGTTAGTCCTTAGTCACTAAATTGACGTTAAGTAGCTACCGTCCGTTATTACACTTTCCCTATTCGAAAAACACTCCACGGCAACACACGGTTTTCCAACTAGTTATTATTAAAGGGTGAGTAATGCATTTGTATCAATTATGTGATCCTGCAATTTTTACGTATAAATAAAGGGTAAGTCAAGCGTCACTTAAGGTTAAAAAGAGGATGTCAATGGACAATTTTTTATTTCATCTGCATATGAAAAAGCTAAAGGGTAACAAAAAGGAGGTTGTATCTTAAACCCTATTTGATACTACTTCCGTCTCATAATTATTGTACAGTATTCACTTTTAAAGTCTTTATTTCACAAGTTTGACCTTAGATATTTTTATTTGTCGTATACGATATTTGATGAAAATTATATCAATAAAAATATATTTAAAACACAATCTATTCATATATTTTTCATCATGTAATATATAATAAAAATAAAAATATATAAGGTCAAAGTTGAGAACTAAAGATTTAAAAAGTTAATAGTTGACAATAATTATGAGACGGAGGGAGTAGTATACTAGTGTGGTCAAACCAAAAATTTTGCCGGGTTGGTCGATATTTATTAGCTACTCCTACTACTATTATTCACGGTTTGGTCAATATTTCCGGCTTCTCTAACTATAATTCTCTTTGTGCCTAGGTAAATTCTACACGTATTATATTCTAATCAACTTAAATTAAATGCACTTAAAATTGCCTCACAAGTGAGACCTCCGTCACCGATCCCATCCTACCATCACTAATCTCACCTTTAATCGAATAAAAAGTTGTTAAAATGAACGGTTGAACATCATTATTGATTGAAGTCAACAGTGGGTAACATTAATTTTGTACCTAATGTTTTTTATATTTTAGCTAACGGTGCTCATAAAAAAGGGGATGCTATGGCAAAAGGTTACTATTCTTTTTGCGTATACTAGCCTAGTAGTGACTAGCTCCTTTGTGGCATTGTGGGGTATACGTAGTTGTTTTAAGGTCATGTTTGGCAACACCTTTTTGAAAGCGTTTAAGAGTGGTAAGCGACAAGCGTTCCAGTCTTAATTCTTGTTTGACAACATTGATGCTCGCGTTTAGCAACACTTCAACAGCTTGCAATCTTAATGCTTCCTAAAGAAACTTTTCAATATATCGCTAGCATTTTACTTTTAATATTACCAATTTACCCTAAAAAATAACATTCATTCATAAGTATATGCCCTTTTTCGTAATTTTACATTTTATAATTACAACTACATCTACGTTACTAAACACGTTTTTCAAACAAGCAGCTAATGCTTACTGCTACAGCTTACTGCTTATTGCTACTGCTTACTGCTACGTGTCGCCAAACATAGCCTAAGGTTGGATGCAGTAAGGAGAGATAATCTCCCCCCAAATTTCACTACTACGTCAGCTTTCTCTCTCCAGCGACCTTCAGACGATTGTGTGCTCTAGTAAGGCGACCAACAGTACAAAAAATATACCCTACAAAAATACCATTTATATTTAATTACCTACACACAAAACAAAAATGAAACGAAGGGGACCATCGATCGTGTAAGCGACCAAGTTCCACAAAAATCACCAAGCGATCGATGAGCCACAAAAAGGAGATCGACACCTAATCGATCGCCTAAGTCCATCGTGTAGCATTCTTGGGACTAGCCTAATAAGACACTACAAATACAAAGGATAACAACCACTACTTATTTACTAATAAGTTTAAAGTTTTTTTAACGAGTGTTTTAAAGCCAGTTAAACCGTATTCATTAATAACCAACTTTTATTTGAAATCAAAAATTGTATTTAATATACATTAATTAAACTACTAAATTACCTTAAAAATTGTATTTAATATACTTTTATTTGAAATAAAAAGTTGTATTTAATATAGAAAAATTGTTTTAATAATTTATTGCCGCTTAATAGGTTAAGGTCCCATTTGGTTCGTTGTAATCTGACATAAATGGATGTAACTCTAATTTGATTATATTACGTAGCCTTTTTGGTTTGCATAATGGGTGTAATTGTAATTCAAATTGCATTACGTAAGCTGTTTGTTTTACAACATAATTGTAATTCAATCATACCAATTACATCAAGGAAGGGAATTCAGATTACATAGCAAGTTGGATGGAAAGTTTTGAATTACGTTGTAATTCATTATTTTATAATTTAAGCATCAGTATTATTATTATTATTA
The DNA here is from genome assembly GCA_030686995.1 of Artemisia argyi. Lineage (NCBI taxonomy): Eukaryota > Viridiplantae > Streptophyta > Magnoliopsida > Asterales > Asteraceae > Artemisia > Artemisia argyi. The sequence goes on from CM060691.1 coordinate 162,941,908, forward strand.
TTATTATTATTATTATTATTATTATAATTATAATAATTATTATTATTATATTAATATTTAATTATTATTATTATATTATTATAATTATTATTAAATTATTTAATTATTATATAATTATATTTAATTATATTATTATTTAATCATTATATTAATTATTATTATTATTATTATTATTATTATTATTATTATTATTATTATATTATTTAATTTATTATTATTATATTATATAATTGTATTATTATTTTCATTATTATTTAAATATCATATTAATTATTATTAGTATTATTATTATTATTATTATATTTATTATTTAATAATATAATTATTATTTTTATATTATTAATTATTATTATTATTATCATTGTTATATTATTTATTACTATTATATTATTATTTTTATTATTATTTAAATATTACATTAATTGTTGATATAAATAAATGACTCAAAACGTTATTCATATCCTTCGATATCTTTCTGTTTTGATAATCACAAAATGAAAACTCATCAAACCAAAGATCATGACGTAAATAAGTATTCACCATCTAATCACTTAAGGTATGAATAAATAAAGTGTCTAATGCATTATAAGATCAAATGAACATTTTTATTCATCACTAGATTTTTATAAAATGCCACAAAATATTTTATATCTTTTATAAAACATTTTTAGAATTAAAACAATGTGTTTAATTCATTACAAATATATGAATTCAAATTTTCAACCAAAAATAGCAAATCTAATCCAGAAAAATTTTCCTCACAAAAAGACAAAGCTGGGCAACGTTCAGAAGGGCGGCCCCCCTTAATAATTATGGGGACCAGCCCCTAATTAAGGGGACCGGCACGCTCCTGATCCCCCCCCCCCCTGCTGTCCCTTTAAATACTGGTTCATTCCACTATTTTTTCTGCCTTTTTGCACTCTAAACTTTCTGATTCAAACCTCTATTTCTATCCTCTAAAATCCTTTGATCATATATACATTAATCTTTGTTTCAAAGTGATTCAAGCCTCAACACTCAAGTGCAAAGAGAAGAATACTTCTATCAATTAAGATTAGAAGTATTACAACTTAGTATCATCTTGCTATCTAAGTTGTTTGTTCATTTCATCTTATTAATCATTTATACTTTGGTGAATAAGGTGTATACATTGGTTAGCTAGATTTAGATATAGGATCTAGAATTATTGATAGTGTGAGGTGGTGATAGAAGTGAAGAAGTAGTAGAGCATAGAATTAGTGATAGGAGATATAAGAAATAGTAGTTTATTGACATAGTGGTAAGTAGTGAAGAAGTTGAAGGCTTTTAGTTGTGAAGACATAAAGACTAGGAGGTGTGAAGACTAGGAAGCTTTGAAGTATATAAGATATAGAAGCTTTTAAAGTAGAAGAATCATTATAGTGGTATATAGATAAAGGCCTCAAGTAGAAAGATAGAAGTATTGAAGTTGTGAAGACTTAGAAGCCTAGAAGTTGTGAAGAAGCAAAACCCTTGAAGTTGGGAATAGATAGAAGTTGTGAAGGCATGAAGAATCAAGAGTTGTGAAGAAGTATAGAAGGTGTGAAAAGGTGTGAAGAAGGTGTGGTGTGATTGTAGTTGTGAGATTGTGTTGATATAAATAATGCGTAAAAACGTTATTAATATTTATCGATATTCCTATGTTTTGACGATCACAAAATATAAAATCATTAAACGTAAAATTATTACGTAAACAAGTATTTAGTGACAAAATGTCATTACATCCAACTAATTCACTTAAGGTATGAATAAACAATTGTCTAATACATTTTATGATCAAATGAAGGTTTATTTACTAATTACAAATTATATAAAATGGTATAAACATTTTATATATTTAGAAAAACACTTTTGGTAATTAAAGGAAAATGTTTAATTCAAATTAAATATATGAATTCAAATTTTTAACCAAAATCAGTTAAATCTACACCAAATAAACTTTCCTCGAAAAGACAAAAATTCAGGGGGCCGGCATACGCTCCTCTGTCAGAATCTTTTGCCTATAAATACTGGTTCAAATCTGTAATTTTTTTCTCCCCTTTTGCACTATAACTTTCTGTGCAAATTCTTTCAAATCATCTTTCAAAAACCTTTGATCATAAACATATTAGTTCTTGTTTTCAAGTGATACTATCCATCCTCTTTCTAAGTGCAAGAGAAGAATACTTCTCCAACATCTTGTTTAGAAGTATTGAAGAGTTGTGTATATTGTTAGTTGTTGTGTAAATCATTTGTAAAGGTGTAGAAGGTGTGTAATAGATAGATCTAGGTGGGTTAGTAGTCGTGAATAGAAGTAGTGATGAAATAGCTGTGTTGTGAAGAAGAAGTAGTAAAGGTGTGAGAAGTAGTGTAGTAGTAGTGGCGTGTATAAGTCGTGAAGAAGGTGTGTAGTGACTAGTGGTGTGGGATTGGTTCTAGCTACTATTAGAACTCGGCATCTAGCTTAATGTCGTTAATTGGTGTAAGCAAAAGTTGTGTAAGGTTTCTCAGCCAAAAGGGAGCTCGTTGTGTTAGTGAAGAAAACTCTCGAGTAGGAGACTCGAGGAGTGGAGTAGGGGAAGGAAGGAGACCTTGTAGCCGAACCACTATAAATCCGATGTGTCTTGGTTCGATCATTCCATCTCTTGTTCATTATCTTATTTACATCTTTATTGTTTACATACTCATAAATATTTGCATCTAGTTGTAGCTTGTGATATTGTGCAAAAATTGATTTCACACAAAGTTCAAACAAAAGGTTCATTCACAAAATAAAGTTTTTATAAATAACATAAAAAGATACAATATATACATACACATATACAAGTGAAATTGATCATTTAGATTGAGTATATTTTTACAACAACTCTTGTATTGAAGATTAAGGATGATGGAGCAAATTGACAAAATTCTATTGGATTTTCATAAATCAATTATTGCATAAAATTGTTTTATGTTCTCTTCTTCGTTCTTGAGTCTAGGTATCTACTTCACACAAAAATTGAAGATTGAGAACTCTACATTGCATAATTTTTTTTAAAACTCAATCTACTTAAACTATTCACATTTTTAGCAACAAATATTGTAAGTCATTCATAACACATTTCATCAAATTTTGGTCTAAATCATTATTAAGTATTTTACTTCAATTTCTTCAACATCATTTTGGCTCTTTAAAATCGAGTCTAGAATTTTCACAACTAAATGCTTTTCCATAAGATTAAAGTGCTTTATTAACATTAAAACCCTTTAATTACAAATCCTCTTAATGAAATTTCTCTTTGATTATACACTATTTTTCAAAAACTTTTCTTAAACACATTGTTGAATAATGCTAAAAACGCTTTCTCATAAATCATGCTTGATACTACACATGTAATTGTCATATTATATAATCAAAATATATTTTTGACAATCGTGGGTTCAACAAATAAAATCAGTGAGATTTTGGATTGCTTCTTAGGATTTTTTTTTTTTTTTTTTTTTGGAGTTGAAGCAATCACATCTTCACATATGTTAAATCTAGACACAAATTATTACTAAGACATAAGTCATTTTTCACATTTGTTCCATCACTAGCTTCTCACTCACTAGTTACATTGGCCTCTTTTATTAAGTTTCTCACCTTAGGATATATGACTTGCTTAATTGTCCCTTTACATGATTTTCTTTGCATGAAATTATATTATATGCTTAGTTACCTACATGCATACTTCTCTTGCATACTCCACTAAGATAATACTTGATTAAGTTGCCTAAAGAGATGGACTTGCCCAAAACTAAACCTCCAAACAAAGGTCTTTCTGAAAAAATTTCTGTCAAAAACCATTTCTGGCAATCTAGGAACCAGGCTCTGGGCGGCCCCCATAATTATCAAGGGCAGCCCCTTTAATTTTAAGGAGGCCGGCCATTAATTAAGGGGGCCGGCCACCTGATGGTTGAGGTTCCCTGTTTGCTTTCCACTTTTTAGCTCATTTCACCCTATTTTGATTCCTCACTTCCCTAAATTCACAAACACATTTTGTCTAGTAAATCCTCCACTAATTTATCCTTCCATAAACTCATAATCATCACACTATAAATACCTCTCCTCATAACATATCCTTGCTCAACCATCCCATCATGACCTCTCCCAACAAAACCAAAATCAAAATCCTCTAAACTAGAAAGGATGATTGAAAAACCCACATGGAGAAAGAAACAAAGCTGTTGGGAATTCTGCTAATTGAAAATTCTACTGACGGTTACTGCTGAAGAGCTGGTTCCTGCTGAAGCAGTGTATCTGCTGAAGACTAGTTTCAACATTATTAGTTTCTGCGGAAATAGATATTCCGTATATTATGTAATATAGTTAGGATATGCATGAGTTTATTTAAGAAGTGATAATGCATATCTTTTAAAAGTTTTTAGAAGATACGTTTCTTGTGAAACGGTTTAGGGTTCCTTTTGTATAAAAGGAACACACGATTATGTATTGAGGACATGTTTTGAGAAAACACTTTCAGTATTATTAAAAGATCCATAGAGGATCAAGTGTTCTTAGTCTTCAATTGTTCATACTTGTGTTTGTTTCCGCTTTAGAATACAAGTTTAAGAGATTTTCTTTTAGTGTGCTAGTGATTACATTAACATAACTAAAGATCCACGAGTGCTCAAAGATCTATCAAGGTCTTAGGTTCAACAAAAGCCCTCGAAACAAATCCATCACAACAAGTGGATTTGGTAATCAATCAACACCTCCAAACACCTACTTTCCCAACTACACTCCAAAATCGCAAGGACACTCCTTTGAACCACTCTACAAACCTTACCACATTGGCCAATCATCCCATTTCATCCCAAATCATACATCCTCATTTCCATCCAACTACAATGATCCATATCACTTTGGTCAATCATCAAACTACAACCCCAACTACACAACACCAATTCATCCACCTCCACCAAATGATTCACTCCACATTACCACGGAAAAGCAAAAGTTCCATGAAGAAATCAACCAAATCCGTGATCTTAGTGATCTTAATGCTATGCATCTTGCACAATGCAACTTGCATAAGAATCCATCCTCTCCTTACTCAAAATGCCTACCTCAATCCCTTAACTTGGATCAAGTCATCAACCACACCCACTATTGTCCTTGTTGCTACTTTTTCCAAAAAAACAAATCCTTGACCTAAGCGAAGATATTTCATAGATCGAATATCTCCTCACTCGTCCACATCCAATACCTCCACTAATTAGGTACAACATACCTAGATCCACTCCTTCCGCTCCACATCCCTCACCATCATACCACTAAATCCAATCACCATGTTTCCATCTCCTAATAAATTCACCACAAACCTTTGTACCCCATGCAAGTTCAAGAGACCTCAAGTCGGCAACTTAGTTATATCTAATGTAGTTTGCTAGAAAAGCATATATGTATACACATATATGTATGCCTTTGTACTAATGATTGTGTTTTTAACATAATCTACTTTAATAATCAATAAATGTGAGTTATGTTCTATTAATATTATTTGCTTGGTTTTTATGGATGCTTTTCTCCTTGTTTTTGATCTATGTTTGCATGATTAGTTTATGATCATATATTTACTTCTCTAATAGACCAAAACTAAAATGAAATGTTCCAATAGAGCTTGCTGCAAACACAAAACAAATATAAACCATTTTTGGAAAATTTTTGAAATTTGGTCGTCTGGAATTCAACAGATGGGTGACCCCCATAATTAACAAGGGCGGCCCCTTTAATTTTAAGGGGGCCAGCCATAAATTAAGGGGACCGGCCACCTGGAACAGTTTTTACACTGTTTTATTTTGCAACTTGTGACTCCTTTTGCTAGTCCCAGCTACCATTTTCCTTAAAAACTAAACTGATTTTGGAATCTAACAATGCAATTTCAAATTAATACCACTTCTAAACATGATTCCATGCTATAAAACCCTTATACACCTTTCATCCACACCATCATCATCACATTCGTCAACCTCAACCAATTCATCATGTCATCATCAAAAACCACCACCTCCAACAAAGCAAAGAAACAAAAACTTGTTATCATCCCACCAAAACAACTCTTTATTGATCTCACTAATGAAGACAATACCACTCCATCACAACCACCTTAATGTTCATCTCCTAGTGCTCCAAATGCACCATCCAAAACACCATCAACACATGGAACCTCTAACTCCTCCATACCATCATCATCATCATCCATCAATGACTACATCAACAATCACTTATCACCTCCACCAAGAGTACCACCACCACCACCTATTGATAATGCATCTTTAGACATCACTCTTTCACTATCAGCCATCACACCTCTTGATGCACATTTTTCACCATCACCACTCAACCCACCAAACTTCAATCCCATCCCATGGAGCTTACTTGAAGCTCATGGTGATACTTGCCTTTGTTGCATCTATAACCGCACCATCATCTTTGGCTTGAGAGATGAAATACATTGCATGTTTTCATATATTGAAAGCTTGTTCCCTCAACCTCAACCAACAACATCCACACCTCCACCACCAACATCAACCACACCTCCACCTCCATCAACATCAAATACGCCTCCATCAACTCCATCATCCCCACCTACAACATTGCTCCTGCCAAACTAAGCATGGCTCATGTTTGGAAAATAAAAATGTTTAAACCATTTTCATGGCAAGCTCTAGGAAAAACATTTCTATTAGAGTTTTGGTTGCTTGTAAGCCCTTAAGGCTTTAGTTTATTAGTTGTATTGTTCATGTATTTTGGATGCATGTTGTTTGTATTCTCATCAATTTATTGAAGTGTTTTCTTCCATGCTTATATTTCGTGTTTTATTTATATATATATTTGTTGCATGCATATATATTGTATGTTCTAAATATTTTTGCAAGCATTCCATATCTCGACTTGTCTTGTAACCTCAAAATTAGGGGGAGTACACATCAAGGGGGAGCTCATCTGACTTCGGGACAACCTTTTTGATGTTCACAAAAAGGGGGAGAAATGATATAAACTCACTAAATACTTGCATATATAACAATTTTTTATTTAATGAGTTTAGATTTTGTAATCATCAAAAAGGGGGAGATTGTTGATATAAATAATGCGTAAAAACGTTATTAATATTTATCGATATCCCTATGTTTTTACGATCACAAAATATAAAATCATTAAACGTAAAATCATTACGTAAATAAGTATTTAGTGACAAAATGTCATTACATCCAACTAATTCACTTAAGGTATGAATAAACAATTGTCTAATATATTTTATGATCAAAGGAAGGTTTATTTACTAAATAAATTATATAAAATGGTATAAACATTTTATATATTTAGAAAAACACTTTTGGTAATTAAAAGCAAATGTTTAATTCAAATTAAATATATGAATTCAAATTTTTAACCAAAATCAGTTAAATCTACACCAAATAAACTTTCCCCATAAAAGATAAAAATTCAGGACGTTACAGTGGGCGGCCCCCTTAATTATAAGGGGCGGTCCCCATAATTTCAAGGGGGGGGGGGGGGGGGGGGGCGGCCATGATTTAAGGCGGCCGGCATACGCTCCTCTGTCAGAATCTTTTGCCTATAAATACTGGTTCAAATCTGTAATTTTTTCTCACCTTTTGCACTATAACTTTCTGTCCAAATTCTTTCAAATCATCTTCCTAAAACCTTTGATCATAAACATATTAGTTCTTATTTTCAAGTGATACTATCCATCCTCATTCAAAGTGCAAGAGAAGAATACTTCTCCAACATCTTGTTTAGAAGTATTGAATAGTTGTGTATATTGTTAGTTATTGTGTAAATCATTTGTAAAGGTGTAGAAGGTGTGTAATAGATAGATCTAGGTGGGTTAGTAGTCATTAATAGAAGTAGTGAAGAAATAGTTGTGTTGTGAAGAAGAAGTAGTGAGGGTATGAGAAGTAGTGTAGTGGTAGTGGCGTGTATAAGTCGTGATGAAGGTGTGTAAATGGTGTGAGATTGGTTCTAGCTACTATTAGAACTCGACATCTAGCTTAGTGTCGTTAATCGGTGTAAGCAAAAGTTGTGTAAGGTTTCTCCGCAAAAAGGGAGCTCGTTGTGTTAGTGAAGAAAACTCTCGAGTAGGAGACTCGAGGAGTGGAGTAGGGGAAGGAAGGAGACCTTGTAGCCGAACCACTATAAATCCGCTGTGTCTTAGTTTGATATTTCCATCTCTTGTTCATTATCTTATTTACATATTTATTTTTTACATACTCATAAACATTTTCATCTAGTTGTAGCTTGTGATATTGTGCAAAAATTGATTTCACACAAAGTTCAAACAAAAGGTTCATTCACAAAATAAAGTTTTTATAAATAACCTAAAAAGATACAATATATACATACACATATACAAGTGAAATTGATCATTTAGATTGAGTATATTTTTACAACAATTCTTGTATTGAAGATTTTGAAAACAATGTTTTGAAATAAAAATTGACGTAAAGCTATTCAACCCCCCCCCCCTTCTAGTTTTCCAGAGATTGGTTCTAGCTACGATTAGAACTCGACATTTAGCTTAGTGTCGTTAACCGGTGTAAGCCTAGGTGTGTACGGTTTTCTACGCCATAAGGGAGGTTATTGACTTAGTGAAGAAAACTCTTGAGCTCGGTGCTCGGGGAGTGGAGTAGGGCAAAGAAGGTGTCCTTGTAGCTGTCCCTTTAAATACTGGTTCCCCCCCAGCTATCCCTTTAAATACTGGTTCATTCCATCTCTCACGCTCCTGATTCCCCCCAGCCGTCCCTTTAAATACTGGTTCATTCCACTATTTTTTCTTGCCTTTTTACACTCTAAACTTTCTGATTCAAACTTCCATTTCTATCCTCTAAAATCCTTTGATCATATATATATTAATCTTTGTTTCAAAGTGATTAAAGCCTCAACACTCAAGTGCAAAGAAAAGAATACTTCTGTCAATTAAGATTAGAAGAATTACAAATTAGTATCATCTTGCTATCTAAGTTATTTGTTCATTTCATCTTGTTAATCATTTATACTTTGGTGAATAAGGTGTATACATTGGTTAGCTAGATTTAGATATAGGATCTAGAATTGTTGATAGTGTGAAGTGGTGTTAGAAGTGAAGAAGTAGTAGAGCATAGAATTAGTGATATGAGATATAAGAAGTAGTAGCATATTGACATAGTGGTAAGTAATGAAGAAGTTGAAGGCTTTTAGTTGTGAAGACATAAAGACTAGGAGGTGTGAAGACTCGGAAGCTTTGAAGTATAGAAGATATAGAAGCTTTTAAAGTAGAAGAATCATTGCAGTGGTATATAGATAAAGGCCCTCAAGTAGAAAGATAGAAGTATTGAAGTTGTGAAGACTTAGAAGCCTAGAAGTTGTGAAGAAGCAAAACCCTTGAAGTTGTGAATAGATAGAAGTTGTGAAGGCGTGAAGAATCAAGAGTTGTGAAGAAGTATAGAAGGTGTGAAAAGGTGTGAAGAAGGTGTGGTGTGATTTTAGTTGTGAGATTGGTTCTAGCTACGATTAGAACTCGACATTTAGCTTAGTGTCGTTAACCGGTGTAAGCCTAGGTGTGTACGGTTTTCTCCACCATAAGGGAGGTTATTGACTTAGTGAAGAAAACTCTCGAGCTCGGTGCTCGGGGAGTGGAGTAGGGCAAGGAAGGTGTCCTTTTAGCCGAACCACTATAAATCCTTTGTCTCTCGGTTTGATCTTTCCATCTCTCACTATTTGCTTACTTACTTATTACCATTTCATATTTAGTCATAATTGCTTGTGTTGTGCATGTATTGATTTCACATAAAGATCAAAATAGGTTCCATTCAAAACAATAATTTTATATAAACAAACTATAAGGATATAAATATATTAAAACACATATACATATCTATACATTATATATAACAGGAGACATTTGAAGAATATATGCCACCTCATTGTCCAGTCAATGCCCAATAATTCATTATCAGCCATGTCATCACATTCTGTCCATGTAAGCAATTTTTATAATTTAATTTTTTAAAATTAACTATTTCGAAATTCTATACATTATAAGCAAAGATTAAATGTATAAAAAATGGACTTAGAAAGCTTCGAACATGGGTTGCTCTCCAAGCATAAACCAGCATCTCTACCACTAGAGCAAATCAATTTTTGTTATATATTTTGCAAAACAAAATTGATAAAGATTACCTAATTCATTTTAATTTTCATTCACATACAGGAAAACAAAACGTGTACGTATATTTTCTCTAAAAAAAAACCTACACGTATCCATTCCTTAATTATATAATTAACATATTATCTATTATTAAAAAAAACCACACGAATATTTTTTGTAGAAACCCTAATCATCAAAATTCTCTCCATGAAGAATACTCCATCATTATACGTTTAGGTCTCTTTCCATCTTCTTTTTTTTGTTGGTGTTTTCATTGTATAAGGTAGGCCATCTGCATAAAGCTATTGGAGTTTTATATGTAGATTCAACATACATATAAATATGATCATATGGTAAGCAGTTTGTATTTGAGGTTCTTAAACGTTATGTTTTGGAGCTGGCATCATGTTGGTTTTTTAAAATTGCATGTTGCTAATATTTTTATTATAAGGGAATTAATATATTTGTCAACATGTTTATGTACTATGATTGCTATGTAGTATTATGGACTAAGCTCAAATTTAGATTTTCGGGTATATCTATCATTCAGTGTTTTAATGAAAGACAAATTCATCATGTTGATTTTTTAATATTGCATGTTGCTAATAGCTTTATTATAAAGGAATTAATTTATTTGTCAACATGTTTGTGTACTATAATTGCTATGCAGTATTCTGGACTAAGTTCAATTTCAGATTTTGGGGGATATCCATCATTCTGTGCTTCAACAAAAGCCTGGTTAGTTTGTTTGATGAGTGCTTGCTTATAGACCAAGATGCAATATTATGAAGGATCATTATATATAAACATTCTAACGATTCTTTAAATGATTACAGTGTGGATAAGCTACGTGGTACGGATGGTCAACTTCCACAGAAGTTACAGACTTTTGAGCCTTTACATATTGAACAAATTAGCTATGAGATAATGGATACCGATACCAATATTGGCCGGGATTATATTGGTATTATCGATGTTCTCTATCTGCTATAATGTTCAATAAGTTAACTTAAACGGCATGATGATATTATTGTTAGTTCACTCTTCCAATAGTAATATATTCTTCCTGCAATTATTTAGACGCAATTTTCTATTAACAAATTGATTTGGTTCAAAAGGTCAAATAGTTATTAACAACCAAAAAGGTGCGGGTCACGTGGACTTATAATTATAGCCTCTTTGTTTGAAGGGTGTGATTATAATCATTAGTTGATCACTATGCATTTTCCGAAAGACCCGAAACTGACACCCTAGGAAATGTTGAGACGTATGTTTAGACTGTTGCAAAAATGCTTGGAAGGTTGTCTTAGATTGGATTTTTCAAGTGTTTGTTTGTCAAATTGTGGTTATGTTTAATGTTTATTATATGATTATGGTTGTTTTACCTATTCATCCCGTAAATAAGTGGAATTGTGATACATATTAATGCGCTATGTTACTGCTGATTATTTTCCTATTGTTTGTTTTAAAAAGCATGAGTGGTTTAAATGGATGTCTTTTGTAGCTTATTTGATAATAGTCTCTGACTATAATTACATGTATCAGTCAGAAGACGTTGTTGATTATTTTTGCAACTGTTTTTTTAAAGGTCTCTTTCGGATATTGTTAGTTTATCACTTCTGTGTTTTTGTAATTTTTGTTTGTTTAAAGATTTCTGTTAGTCATTGTTACTGACATGTAGCATATCATTTGTGTTCTAAGATTGTTTTGGTTTGGTTTTACGTATGCATATGTAGACTGCATGGGCATGGCATGATTCCCTGATACAAGTAAAAAGGTATAAAGATAACCCCTACCTCTCCTTTTTGGTATAAACTGAGAGTAGCTTCTAATACATCCTAATATGTCTGCTGATTGTTCTACTAATGCTTCTCTAATTATTAACCCTTGACTGAATTTGTTCATAAAAGCCTTAATTTATTTAGGTTAAAAATGCTATATTGATTTGAGAATTATTTTTAGTTTTTGTTTTAATATGGTTTAATTAGGAAGCAAAGGCCAAAGCAGTTTGAAAGGCATAAATTGTCGAGGTATTGAGCCATATTCTTAGATTACTATCTCACTTTAAAATTACGTATTTTGGCCGTTCTGTTTGTTTATTTATCTTTCTGTATTGTCGGGGATTTTTTGAACTGGAGTTCTTGAAAAATTGAATAAAAAGGTCATCGGTCAAATGGGTCAAGCTTGATGAATGGATTGAAGTCCTTTAAAATGCATTCAGATGCATAATATCTATTAAAATTGTTGTTTCACAATGAAAAGTTTACCATATTAATGTAGTTATAGTTTTGTGATCGTAGTAAGCAATATAAGCAGCTAAATATAAAGAAAAAGTGTATGTAGGTGAACCAAACCAACATTTTTTACCAGTCCCAAGTTTTATTTTTATTTTCCTTCTTGAGCAGTTCCACAATAATATTCTAGCATTGGGTATAATACTTACCCATCAGCCTGCCACATTGACCTGGGCGAGAAGATATACAAGCATAAAACCGACAAGAATTGAGATAGTTGTTATAATTGCATGCAGGACATTCATTCTCAGCTTAAGGAATTGATTCCAGAACAGCAGGTACGTTTCCTGCATTTATGGTAACAGTGTTCTTTTTAAAGTTTTTTTCGTTCACATTCACTGTATTTTTAGACTTATACATGTCATTCTATTGTGTCAAATTGCTTTGATTACTCTTTTATGTTTCTTAATTATGCAACTTAAGTTTCTGAATTCTGAGTTAAACTCCTAAATTTGGTTGTTGAAATCTTGGGTAGGAACATAGCTACACTCCTCAATTGTGCTGGAAGATAGCTCCAATTCAAAAAAGGTTGGTTAAAAGGGCATGAAATCAAATGAGGAGATACTTCAACCTTATAGCAAATGTGGGTGCAAACTATGACCCTCTAGAAGCTAATTAAACGAAATTTTGTAATCTAATAATTCTTCAATAAATGGGTTAAAATATGGGCATGTGACCTTTTATTATTTGAATATCTTTCACAGTAAGTCATGGTTGAAGTTGGGTATTATTTTTATTTTTTTGGGTATGGCCTATGTAAACACCGCCGCCAACGCTATCAACAAAGCCGGCCCACACGCTTGAAACAAATGAAGACGTCCTTTGTGGTAAGGAACTGGACTGGCCAGCACCCTGGTTACATGTTTCGAGCAATGCGGTCGACGCAGAATTTTCATCAACACAGTGTCTCCTTTTTAACCCATGATCGACTACTACGGTCTCAATTATGTGACCAGTTTGTGTGCATGGAGCTTAATCCCCTAAGTGTGTTTCATTAGCTGTCCCAATTTCATGTAAATGAGGCACTAACTGAGTTTGCAAAGACGTCTCACCTAAGAGATCTATACCCTGACGTTTTTTGCATGGTCTCCTTTTGGTTTTCATAAGTTAAATATCAATTCGACAAACACAAATAATTGGTAACAAACAAAAAACTGCAAGCTTTGGCAGATCTATAAGGAAATTAGTGGGAAACATTTTTTAAAATATTCATGCATGAACAAACAAAACAGTTAGCAACTTTAAACAACCAAAACCAAAGAGAAGATACATTACACAAAAGGAAAAACAAAAACATAAGCAGGCTTCAAGAAGATGCAAAGCATAACAAAGGGAAACGACATATCTACTAACCAAAACTCTTGCAAGCACCAAAACGTTTGGTTATCTAAACACATGGTAGAAGTGTAATACAAAGTCATATATGAGTCACGGCCATTTGGACCAACAGCTTATATGGGCTAAAATAATGGGCTAACAACATTGGATCAAGTTTAACAATTTTTTATTCGCCACCGACGCCGGGAATTAGCATAGAGATATAATGTTATATGTGTCTTTGTCTTTTTGATTCTCCATAATATCTTACTCTTAATACATAGATATATTGAAATTTTTGCATTGCGCCCAGGATAGAGCATGATACTTCTAAAGCTGAAAGGGCTTAGAGCCTTCAAAAAATCCATGACTAACAAGAAAATGTTCAAGAAAAGGAACATGTATTTTATATATCTGTTTGCTTATGGTATTCATGTTGCATTGTCAACAATATCTCTTAACCTACTGTTTGTTTTTGTGTGAAATGATCATTTAAATAATGTAATCTATTTTAGCATATAGCTGCTTAAGAAATTATCTTATATAACTATGAACAAATAAGGAGGCACAAGCTTGGATCACAACGGTTATATGAATGATAACCTCGATTACATGTATATGGTTATGGGCCGCTTCCATGTGTAGATCCAGTCTTAGCAAATGCATGTTCATGTTTGACCCATTCTCTCAACTAACTCTTTTGCCTCCTTTACGCATGACTCTAACCATGAGAAAGAAACTACAAGATGCAATACGCTATTATGCTGTTATGTAATTGTGTTTCTTGGTTTTGTAACCAGGTTTGCATAGCTTAAGTATGCTCCACAAGCTATATTTCACATTCAAATTCACTTATTTACATTCTTCAACATTAAATCCTTGGACACATAGGTTAATGAAAGTGTTTTTATTAGTCAAATAGTCTTATATAAACGTTAGTATAAACTATAAACATTTGATAGCTAATATTAAGCACACCTTCACCTGTAGTTCATGAGTAAGCATATTCGGCCTGTGCAACATTTGTTTATATATCTGGTGAATTAATATCTTCAATGTCATTATCTGGTGCAATAAATATCATAATAGTTGTAAAGGTAATTTGACGAGTTTAAATTACAGGAATGTAGGGTGACATTTCCAGAGATTTACACACCGTGAAACAAAGAAAGTAATTTGACAATTACTCTACAACACTCTTTTGTAAGCACTTAATCAATTAATGGATACCAAAATACAAATCCCTTTATGCATTATAACTCATTCTATGCTCAAGAGATTAAATTGATTCGGTTGGTGCACAACACTGTACTTACGCCATCTTGATATGCAACGCTCATGTTTCCCTACATCAAACCATTACGATTAATGCTATCTTGATATGCAACTTTGTGTATAAAGAATATTTATTTCCCATTTACAGTCTTTCATTAGTTCACATTTAGATGGCATAATCATAACTTTGGTCTAAACATGCTTTTTTCCAATTAGTCGGTCTACATTGAAGCGTTTTTGTCGAGAAAATGGTATATTTAATTGGCTCATCAATTTTTGTAGCTGTTAAAGGGTAAACTCATCAAATGTTTGTTTCTGTGAGGCTTCTGTATAATGGTCTATAAAACTTCAATGTTTTTATTCAAAAATGCAGGTTGCCAGGAATAATGAAGTTGAGTTGCAACCTTTCTGCTAAAACACTTTTTTTTAAGGTAAGTTACCTAAGTCTTGAATTTCATAAGTCAAACTTTAGTTTTATGAGTTCTATATAGCATGTTTATCGGCAACGTTCTTCCAGTTGCAACATTAATAGGTGAGCACATTTTCGTCCGGTGCAACTTTTATCAGAGCGACACATCTCTATCTGCTTATTTACCCATATGTTCATATTTTGACCAGGTTAGTTAGTGAAAAGAAGAGGAATCCATATGATCTGATCTGGGAGGATGCTAAATTGCTAGGCAGGAAGGTACATTTAATCCTTTTGGTTGTCCATTTATTCATTGCTTACTGAAGTCCTTGACTTCAAAGGTTTAACAGCCATATAATTTAAATCTTTAAGATTGTATGATTTGTGGCTATCAAATTTCATTGTTATTGTTAAAACTTTATGAAGTGAACTTGAAATAAAGGATGTGTACGGCTGCAACAGCTCGTGTACACAAAATACACGACCAGTTTTCTATTGGTATTTACATTGGCAATCTACTTTGTTGTGGGTGATTGAATTAACTTGAAAGTGTTTCGTGTTAGCATATTTTTTCAGGAAAAATAGATGCCTCTTGAGTTTCTACAAAACGAACCTTTTTTTTTTTCTACAAAACGAACCTTCAGATTAAAATTTGGTCTTTCTCACTCTTTTATGTAGTTCTGTAAATAATGTGTATATTTCATTGCGTATATTAAATCTGATTTTTATTTTGATTAGTTCAATGCTGGTGTGATGGGGGCTACATACATTTCAACAACCATGGGGTGGAATGAACCTGATGTAAGCTGTTTCTGTTTTTGGCTTTCAACATCGCCATTCAGACATTATGGTTGATGTGGATGCTGCCATTGGTGACATTGTTAGAAGATCTTGGCAAACATGAGTACTCTATTCCTCAACCCCAAATATAAAAAAAAATTATGTCTAAACATTTTATCAAGCTTAAGAATCAAAATTTAATTACCCTCATATATTATTACGAAGTCACTTATGTTGTGCATATAATGGCCAAATTTGTATGTCTCGCATAATTCTGGAACATATTCACTTTGCAATAACACTATTTCGATGTCGATAAAAATAATTTACGTAAACAAACACCATCAAAATTAAAATTACAAGTCATGCCCGCCCATCGGGCGGGCTTCGAAGTCTAGTATATATATATATATATATATATATATATATATATATATATATATATATATATATATATATATATATATATATATATATATTTAATTATACATTTTAGTGTGATATATGTAATTATAATTTCTACTCAATATTTTATATAAGTAGTGTTTATACGATAAGTGTAAACAAACTAGTATCTACACTTTTACTTCAAAGGTTTTTGTAATTTGCATCTATTTCTTAGAAGCAAACTTTTATAAAATGAAAAAGATGTAAAACTATTCAGCCCCCCTTCTAGTTTTTCACATTAATTTTTGTTATCATTTTATTATTATTATTATTATTATTATTATTATTATTATTATTATTATTATTATTATTATTATTATTATTTCAATATTATATTAATTTTTATTATCATTTTAATATTATTATTATTATTATTATTATTATTATTATTACTATTACTATTATTATTATTATTATTATTATTATTATTATTCTGAATTCACTAGTACAGATTTGCCCTTTCGTCACACATAGCGTATTTCGAATGGTCACACAGCAACATATTTACGTGACTAAATGTACCAGACTTAAATAAATAACCACACTTGATCCGACTTGTGTGACCATTTCGTAAAATATATGTCACACATTTGTGTATATATATGTGACCAGAGGGTAACTGGTAAATATTTTTCGATATTTTAGTCACTTTTAATTTGGAACGTGTGACAGATACAAATCAGCTCGAAACATTAGTCACACTATAGATATACATATGTGACAAATATATGTCACACAATTGAACAGTGTGACCAAAAAGATATATGGTCACATGAAGTACTTGCGTATGTGGCTAAATTATATAGTCAAGTTTGTCACACATTATATAAACGTGACTGTTATTCTTTGCTGAATAGTTAGCCACATATGAATTTGAAATTTGTGACAACTAAAAACACAGTTTAAAGCGTTAGTCACGAAATGCATTTAAGAGTGACAAATATATGTCACACACTTGAAGAGTGTGACCAAATGTCATATATGGTCACACTGAACCATAGAAACATGATTAAGTGTAACTAAAATTCGATACATATGGTCACGTAAGTTAATATGTGTGCCTAAAGTTTAGTGTGTGTTTGTTTGCCAAATCCTAATGTGTATAGCCACACTTAATTGAAGCACGATCATGTGACTATAGGCTTTACAATAGTCACACCATATCACACATGTGTATCTAAATGATGTTTATGGCCACATCATAAGGGTATTATGTGTGACCAATACATTCAAAATAGTCACATTGTGAAATATTCATGTGACTATTATTTATAGCAAAATGTGAAGTCAGTTATCATTAACCTTGATATTAGTCACATTGAGTTTTTGTGTGACTAAATTAAAGATGCTATATATATGGTCACATGAAGTATTTATTTAGGTGTCTAAATAATAGTGTCATATTTTGTCACACATTATTCAAATGTAGTCACAATTCGATACATATGGTCACACATTTCTGATAACTTATGTATACTCTATCTAGTTTGAGTCTAATTTGATATTCACTGCATGAATTGAGTTCATACTATTAGTCATGACTCTTCATTTGCCCCATTACAATGCTCCTTGTTATACTTAGAACTGTTAAGTATAATTAGATGTTGGGATCATTGTGCATATGTTATGGCTTGTATTTTCTTTGTTTCTAGACTAACATTTTGCAGGAAAAGCAAAGAAAAAGTTGTTTGGATTGGAATTTGGGTGAATGCTAGTAACTCGGAACTTAATGCTACTAGGCAGAACTTAATGCTGCTAGCCCGTTAGTGAGCCCTCACGTGCGTTGCACGTCATGGTATTTTCGTCATTTCACTGTTCTCGACTATAACAAACTTCAGCTACCTCCCTTTCACGAAAATCGACGAGGACATTTTTTGCAAATAACAAAACTAAGTCGTGTTTAACACAACAAAATCACACACACATAAACGCTCTGTCTTCTTTCAACCCAATATCTCAAACAACACAGTTGGTGCTTAGTAGTCGTGAAAAAACACACGTACCAGGTAACCACATTTACTTATTTTTACTTCATTCAAACGGTATTTTGCATTTTTTATAACCTTAATCGTTAATGCAGTAACCATGTTTGGTAATCAATTTATTTGCGCTGTGGACAATCCTAATGTTTTGGATGAGTTTGTAAGTTAACACCATTATTGACAAGTTGTTATTTCTCTAAGAAACTAGTTTAATTACTCATTCCCATAATTATAGTCAACTGTTGACTTTTGAAGTCTTTAGTTTTCAACTTTGACCTTAAATATTTTTATTTGTGTTATATATTACTTGATGCAAAATATATGAATGGATTAAGTTTTGAATGTATTTTCCATTGGTATAATTTTTACCAACTATTATATAACACAAATAAAAATATATAAGGGCAAATTTGCCAAATGAAGACTTAAAAAGTCACACATTAAGTGTCCACTATGACTTTTTCAAGTATTTTTTCTTCAACTTTAACTTCAAATTTTTTTGTCCATGTTATATAGTACTTGATGCAAGATATATGAATGGATTAAGTTTTTAATTGTGTTTTCATTTGTATAATTTTCATTATGTATTATATAACACAAATAAATATATTTAAGGTCAAAGTTGGTGAAAAAAGACTTAGAAAAGTCATAGTGGATACTAAATGTGGGACGGAGGTAGTAGTATTTAACTCACAATGGTTATAAATTTATTTTTATATAGAGGAACTGCATAATGATTATGTTCTAGGAGGTTCCTATACTGGCAATGGTTTTAATTTCTTAGTTAACTGTGGGTGGGTGGGGGGAGGTTAGATGGAAAGTTCGTGTAAGGAGAGTCTCACAATTTAAGTGTGTTGTTGAGGGAGCAAGGTTGAATGATTTTGTCATTCATAACATCTCCTGTTCTGATGTTGAGTACATAAATTTTGTTGAAGAGGGTGAAGATGTGTTTTATGTAACTTGCTATGGTGAGGATGGGTTGGAGTTTTAGAATTATGAACTCGAGAGTGCCCCATTTCGGAGATGTTTAGTGCCTGTGACAGACACATCTATGCTTATGCAGTCGTTGGAGGAAGACTTTCTAAGATATCTGGATGGTCCAACCCCTGCTAATTCGGTTGTGGTTTCCACTAACACGACTGACTACAATGTTAGGGTGGCCAGTGATCATCTCTATGGTCGATACGTCAACTCCTTCTTCTATGGCACTGGTTGGTTGACACTCGTTCAAGACTTGAATACGAAGGCTGGTCAGTGGATGGTTTTTACTCAGGTTGACCCGGGCCAGGAATTTAATGTGATGTTGTTTGAACCTGATGGAGGGGCCATCACAACTGTGGAGACATACAACAGCAATATTGCCATGAATGCCTTGTGTCACCAACCATATGACTATGGTATTTTTTCCCCTTTATTAGCTTTAACTACATCAAGTATAAGATATCTTTGTAACATTTTGGATTATCTATAACTTACTCATTTTGTATTATTAAATTTAGATTTTCAAGCCGGACGGATGAACTGGATGTGCAAATGGTCATTTCACACTGTCCACGACCAAGAAGATAGGACATTCTACCGACCACTGACTGCATGCTTCTGGAGAGATGGACGACTAGTAAGTGTCTTGAAAACTTTGATAACTTGTCAAATTGTTATGCTACAATTTCAATAAGATTACAAACTAAACAACTATCAATCTATAGCAGTTGTAACTTTGTACATTTTGTAACAGACTGTACCATCAAAATTTGTGCACAAGTACAACTTGTATGGGTACTCTGTCACTGTTGTGAAGCACCAAATGATACAGAAAGTGTTCCAAGTACGTGAGAGAACAGTGGTGGTACCTGGTCGAGGGAAGGTGAGGAGGAAGGTGTTTATTGTTTCATGCTCTGGTTTCAGGGAGTTGAGACAGGAAGCCTGCTTTGGTTCAGCTGCAAGGGTCCGCTTCTTTTTAACCGATGACACAAACAGGTCCCAAAGAGTCTTAAGATTTGATGTGTGTTGATCGTTTGATGGTTGTTGATGGTTTTATGTTTGTTGATGGGTGAAACAATGTTTGAAAGTTTTTGTAAGTTGGATAAACTTTTTTGTAAGTATCTGATGTATGATAAACCAAATGGGTTTGTCACTAGACAATGGTATGTAATTAGCTATTGTAGGATGAACCATATGGGTTTATCCGTGGACAATGTTATGTAGTAAAATATGTAGGTCGACATTATTATACGAAAGCGGCTTATACGGCCTTATAACTAGTTAATTGGGGATTTAAACCCTTAAGTGTAAATGTTACCAATCCACCCCTGCACTCTCATATCTAGCAGTACAAACCCACCTGCAGTAACATTTTCTTAGCAGCAGAAACTTTTGATTTTTTTTTTTGAACAGAGCAGAAACTTTTGATTAACATAATACAAAATATATCCTAACTTCTTGTTAATGAAAACAACAATCAAAATATTGTAACAATTAAGTGTAAATGTTACCATTCCACCCCTGCACTCTCATATCTAGCAGTACAAACCCACCTGCAGTAACGTTTTCTTAGCAGCAGAAACTTTTGATTTTTTTTTTTGAACAGAGCATAAACTTTTGATTAACATAATACAAAATATATCCCAAGTTCTTGTTAATGAACACAACAATCAAAATATTGTAAAAAAGTAATGAGAAAATTTAGCAATGACAAAGTACAGGAATTAAAATTAAACATATTGCATTAAAACTTGAAATGAAAAATTACAAAATACTGGTAATAAAAGGTACACATTCTAAAAATCTACTAATCTAAAAGGATTACAACATATTTATTCAAAAAGTCAAATAAAGTAGTACAAAAGGATTACAAGGTTTATTCAAATTACTTCCTAACTCAACTAATACATTTTCTTTTTACCCTTCTCTTTTGAACAAACTTTGGGCATTTTTTTGTTCCCATGGTTTTATACCCTTGTCTTCACAAGTCTTAGCATTGGGCAGGCCTAGCACCTGAACCCTCTCATCAAAAATCTCTTTGGCAGTCTTTTTTGGAGTTTTAACCTTCCTAGCATCTTCCTTTTTGTGCCTGATCCGGAATATCCCTTTGGAAAGTAGTTTGCCCATGTATTTGGAGGACCTTCAGAACTGCTTGATATGTGAAATGAACTTGAGTCACTGCTGTCAATTTTAATGATTTCTGCAAAAAAAATAAAAAATATATTAAAATTAAAAAAAATATAGTCTAAATGAAATAAAAGATAATGTTGCAATTCAGGGTGTGTTTGAAACAACATTTGTTCTTGGAACTCGAATGGCCACATTACTTGGTGGATGGTTGGTTTTAGATCATAAAAAAGAATAGAATGCAATAAACCAACATACTTAACCCTTCTAAGTTCCCGCTACTGCTCCTTTTGTCGTTTCAACTCAATTTGAGCAAAGGACTGCACCAGCCGCATTGCTAGATTGTTTAAAAAACAAAAGGAACAGTATGGGAACTAAGAATGGAAAGGTATGTTGAAATTCCAGACTCAAAGTAATACAAACAATCTACAAATGTTGAGTAAAGAATAGAGTCTAAGTAACATCACTCGTCTTGAATGCGATAATGAAGTGGCATGTCATGAACAGTACACACTATAGCATTATCTCATTGAAGACATCTCAATGATCAGGCCAGATCTATCTAACGTTGCAGAAAGGTTCTGTTGCTTTGTTTTTTGGACACCGTCTAATAGCCACACAAACGGTAGTAGAAGTTTTCCAAATTAAGCAATGGAACCATCTACAACGCTAGATAGATCTGCCCTAATCATTGAGCTTTAAGTTATTAGGAAATAGATTCTTACTATCATTTATATTGCTCCCTTAGATGTAACGAACATACATATTAATTATGTAGATTCTACGACATTAGAGAGCTAAAGGCCACATTACTTGGTCGATGGTTGGTTTTAGATCATAAAAAAGAATGGAATGCAATAAACCAACATACGTAACCCTTCTAAGTTCCCGCTACTGCTCCTTTTGTCGTTTCAACTCCCTTTGAGCAAAGGACTGCACCAGCCGCATTGCTAGATTGTTGAAAAAACAAAAGAAACAATATGGGAACTTAGAATGGCAAGGTATGTTGAAATTCTAGACTCAAAGTAAAACAAACAATCTACAAATGTTGAGTAAAGAATAGAGTCAAAGTAACATCACTCGTCTTGAATGCGATAATGAAGTGGCATGTCATGAACAGTACATACTATATCATTATCGCATTGAAGACGTCTCAATGATCAGGCCAGATCTATCTAACGTTGTAGAAAGGTTCCGTTGCTTTGTTTTTTGGACACCGTCTAATAACCACACAAACGGTAGTAGACGTTTTCCAAATTAAGCAATGGAACCATCTACAACGCTAGATAGATCTGCCCTAATCATTGAGCTTTAAGTTATTAGAAAATAGATTCTTACTCTCATTTATATTGCTCCCTTAGATGTGACGAACATACATATTAATTATGTAGATTCTACGACATTAGAGAGCTAATTGTGCATGAATGAAATCATATTGAATTTATATTAACAATTCAATGAACTACCATCCTTTCTACCCTAGCCAACAACATATTATTCAGCCTTGAATCTCTAACCTAACAACATGCTAGAAGACGAAGACGCTAAATTCAAGCATCGAACCTAAAAATTATACTTGATAATTGTTTCTGTATTTTGAAAAAGAGCAAAGATGAATCAACAATGGATGAACAACACCAAAATAAGTTTATGTTCATACTTGAAAGTGGTGTTTGTTCACCCATGTTGATACTTCTTCCATCTTTTATACTTGGATATTTTAGCCTAAATATTCGCACACACATCCGCCACTTTTCTTCCTTATTCTCTTAAAATAAATGCAACATAATACTTATACCAGATAGTCAACCTAAGCCTAAGATAAAATAAGCTAATCCAAGCAAACCTTAATATCTCTTTTGCTCTAATTATTCGCAAAAACAACACAGCATGTTCTTCCTTATTCTATCAATACAAATGCAACGCAATTCTTATAACAGATAATCAACCTAAGCCTAAGAAAAAATAGTTCTAAGGGGGTATTTGGATTATATTAATTTGTGATCTTATCAGCTTTTTGAGATTTGGGATCAAAACCCTAGATCCGAGTGAGTTGTAACTGTGAGTGTGAGAGAGAAAGAGAGGATTATGTTGAAGTGTTCGAAGTGTGTTTGATAAGTTTGTATATATTATAAGTTAAAAAGTAAAGTGTGTTTGATACTCTTAGTAGGGTTGTTCACGGAGCGGTTCGGTTCGGTTAGTTGAAAGATTTTAACTATCCATCGCGGGGCGGGTAATTTATTTATATTATATACGGCTCAGTTCGGTTAACCACGGATATCTAAAAGTAAAAACCGAAAC
The DNA here is from genome assembly GCA_030686995.1 of Artemisia argyi. Classification (NCBI taxonomy): domain Eukaryota; kingdom Viridiplantae; phylum Streptophyta; class Magnoliopsida; order Asterales; family Asteraceae; genus Artemisia; species Artemisia argyi. Next base: position 162,965,990 of record CM060691.1, read on the forward strand.
CAAATGCTTGGTTTGTCGGTTTCTCGGGTTATTTGAACCAAGGTTTTCAAGATCGGGATCCTACCCAGGTTCGTTTTCGTCTTTGCAAGATCGTGAACGTAAGATCGGATCGGAATCTTAAGATCCTTCTATAATGTCATTTTCTTAATAGTTTTTAATATTATACAAATTTACAAATTATTATATATCATAAACACAAAATTATATGAATGTTCCATCGAATAGTTGTCCTAAATTATGACTATGAAATGTTTAATAAGTTTAACATGGTGTTTTTTAAATTCTACAAAAAAATAATCCAGAAATTTGCAGTTTTTTAGTTTGTTATCTGATAAAAGTAGGATCGGATTGGATTAGATCTTTAGATCCTATGGTCAAGATCGAGATCCTGTAAGATCTTAAGCTTTCAAAGATCCTATGTAAGATCCGGATAGTTTTTCCTTTGCAGTATCGTAAAATCGTAAGATCCTAAGATCAGGATCAGGATCCTGACAACCATGATTTGAACACCCCTAATGCTAATTGGTAGGGGGTTAATTATAGGGGATGAAGAATGGGAAAGGTAATGAAAAAATATGCTTTGGTAAAGCATAATGCAATGACCCATTATCCAAAGTGTGTAATGGATCATTACCTAATAAATTGGGGGGATTGATTTTCTTTACCTTTCCCTTTCCCGACCATTAGCTTACACTTTCCTTTTCCCTTTCCCTTTCCCAAGTTTGAACCAAGCGCACCCTTTAGTGTATTTTGTATTTAAAAATTCGCCCATGTGAATTAGCCATTGATGCGTAGGGATTGCACCAGGCTTTACCTCTCAAGGGATCTTGAGAAGCTTACAACCCCCACCAGGCAGTGTACCTGATCGATGTAGTATAGTATAATGACAAGTACCGGGGGATTGATCATTCAGCTAGGAATAGTGTCGCTAGGATTAGAAAACCTAAATACTAGTTCTAGAGATGAAGGATAATTCTTTTTGTATTTTTATATTTTTTTAGAAAGCAAGTAAATATCTCGGGTTTGAAGGATTTGGGCGGAATTAGTTGCTAGTCAACTAACCCAATACTAAAGATGCAATCAAAATAAAATACTAAAAATGAAAATAAAACTAAATTAAACTAAGGTTGTGAGCAATAAGTGGAGAAATGTGTTTACTTAGATTTCACTACTCCCTAGATATCTTTTACACGTTAATTACTTGTTATAATTGCGTGGATGACGGATTTTATTCCTTAATACCATTCATGGGGTGGCGTACTTAACTCCCCAATCCTATGAGTGCCTACTTCACTCCTATGTCGAGCCGGCTAAGAAGCTCCTAACATGGGATCATTAGAATTTACTCATGCATTAAATACAACCAATAAAACCTAGTACACATCGGTTCATGTTTTCTAAGACATTCAAGCATGTTACCATTTGGAGATCTGTCAGTTTTCTTAAGCCTAACATTGAAATCATTCATCCAATACAACCATAAACAAGTAATCAACACATAATCAACATCTAGGTTTCATTAGATCTAAGCAAACACAAGATAAATCTAGCCTAGCATGCTGAAAACCCTTGAAAAAGCTGTAAAATACGTATATGGTTCGGCCTTAGGGTTTCTCCAAAACTTGTTCCCCTTAATGAATGAAAATTAGAAAACTATATATAGATAATAGAGGCTGACGGCGTCAAGAACAACCTTGTGACGCCGTCATCTCGCCGCCAAAATAATCCTCGGACTGCCTTGATCTACATCTGACGCCGTCATGTATTCCATTTTTCCAGGCCGTCACATATTTAACTCTTGACGCTCTTCTTTGTGACGCCTTCATTTCTGTAATGGGTCGTCATGATCTTTACTTTTGACGCCGTCAACTTGTTCCTCTTGACGCTATCACACACTGTTCCCAGCATGGAAAATTAAGTCTTTGGCGTTTTCTTCACTTTTTTGCTACAAAAACGTCTGAATTGCTTCCTTTTCCAGATTTCACTCCCAAAGTACCTAAAATCACAAAAGGAACGATTTAGGGCATTATTTGATCAAATAAATTCAATTCCGGGCTTAAATGACCCCCTAAAAGTGGTTCATTTTTCGCCTCATCAGCCATTGTCGATAACATGACACTATAAGCCACTATAACCCAATGCACATGACCCATTACCCATGTTAATTACCCATTGTCGATCACCAGGAATGTATTGGTCGATAACATGACACTATAAGCCACTTTTAAATTTTCGAATTTAGCAAAACTAAATAAGTTGTAGCTTATTGGTTTAAAGGGTAAAATTTCATCATGGTTTAAACCGTTTTCGTTCGTTTTTCTTTCTTTCTTGATGTTGACCGTTTTTGTACGTCTGGGACTATTTTTGTCCATTGTCTGACATTTTCTTTAAAAAAACGTATGAAGGCGTACAAAATGTACGAAAGCGAACACAACTTAGCAAAACAAAGAAAAAAGGATAAGGATGTGTGAAAACGAAAAAGTCGTACAAAAATGTACGAGAACGTAGTAAACGTTTCATAACGTTTTAATACGGAGGAAAACGTTCATAAAAGCTTGAAAACGAGCTAAAATTGCCAAAAACATTCAAAAATGGATGAAATCGGTCAGGAAGGTCGAAATTGGTCGCAATCGGTCGTAGTCGGTCTAAATCCGTCAAAATCTGTTGAAAATTATCAAAATCAGTCGACAACTAGCGAAATCAGTCAAATCGATTGAAAACGGTCAAAAGGGGACAAAAAAAAAACGTAACATGTGAATTAACCATTATCACCGGTCGTGCATAAGTTGCACCGGCTTGGTAGGTGTTTAGTGTGAAGGTTATATGAATTGTATTTGAAGTTATTAAAGGCGGTCATGTATATTGGGTTGCACCGGCTTCGTAAGTGTATACCGTTTGTCACAAACACTAAGAAGCAAGTATTCAGGGACCTCCCGATCATGTTATCCAGGATAGAGAAAGTTTGAACTCGGCTTGAGCTTGACTCGAAAAGCTCGATTTATTTTGTTTTCTTACACAAATTAAAATTATAATATAACCTAAGAATTGAAAACTCAACAATAACTCGAGTCGAACTTCTATAAGGTTAAGCTCAACTCATTAAACATTTCGAGTTCATTTGATATATATAGGCTTGAGCTTGAGCTCAAAGCTCGATAAGAATTAGCTCGAACTAACACTAGTTGGCTTGAGCTCGGCTCATTTATGCCATTAAGAAAAAATTAAAGTTTAGCTCGAGCTTGGCTCATAATATATCTATTTTGAGCTCGTTAATAAGCTTTTTATCGAGCTTGTTAATAAGTTCACCTATAATACAAATGCATAACATTTTGTACATGTTTAATATGTAAAATATCATTGTGTCATTTAGGCTCGCGAGCCAAATCAAGTTTTTTTATGTAAAACTCAGGCTCGAGCCTGATGAATAGATGAGCTGCAACTTAGGCTTGAGCTCGAGCTCGTTTAAGCTCGGCTCATTCAAGGTTTTTACTAATATGATCTTGAGTTTTTCACGATCGGCTCGACTCATTTCCGCTTCTAATATAAACAAAGATTAAGGTATTTCATGTGTTATAAAACTAGTTGGTTTATAAATAAAATATATAAATTAAATTAGATTTCCCTCTCACCTTTTCAATTGTCCTGCTCTAAGTTTTCTCCAAAAGTCAAATTATCCCCTCTATCCAACAATTTGAAAACCAAACAAAATAAACCACCATCATAATTCCCAAATCAATTCCCCATTACATTTCCCTCTCACATTTTTAGTTTTCCCGCTCTAAGTTTTCTCCAAAAATCAAATTATCCCTCCATACATCAATTTGAAAACCGAACAAAATAAACCACCATCATAATCCCCAAATCAATTCCCCCCCCCCCCCCCACAACAAAACCAATTATCCCCCAAATCAGTTAATCCACAAAAAACCACACACCTTTAATCAATTATTCCACATATTGCCGGTTTACAAACCTACAACACCAGGAAAAAAACACTAGTCTTGAATCTAATTATTATTATTTTTTTATCATCAAAGATCATACATAAAGATGATTAAATACACCTCACAAAAATACCGGATCTAGGAGAAACCAAACACACGCCACCAAGGTTTGAGTTTTATTGGTAAGATTTATCTTTTGATTTGTGTTCCTTTTTTGGGGTTTTTAATTTTGTTGATTTTGGAGGCTTTAATTAACTGTTATGTTTTCTTGAAATTGGGGTTCAATTCGTTTCATCCTTTAAGAAAGAATCATTAATGGAATGCGCTACCTAAAGCTTGGGGTATATGCTAACTCGGCAGATTGATACCAGTGGTGCTCGAAGTGAAACAATCATTATCATTAATGGAATGCGCTACCTAAAGATACAACATATTAATTTTTAGGTTAGTTTTTTTATTTGTTATAGAAAAGTATATAGTAATACTGTGAATACCTTTGGGCAGGTCAAGACAGATGGCGGTCTAAATGCTTCAATTCGGCTTCCTTTGTGGCAAAACCCAATCCTCTAAATCGTGCTCCCCATAAATGAAAGAGTGAACTTCACCATGCACTTTGCAATATGTTGTCAAACATTTTAGCACCGCTTGAAGATGGTGGAAAGGGTAACTAGCCTCCACCTGGTGTAGACCCTGCACTTAACTTATGGTATGAAGCAGTTGCACGCATAAAAGCGCAACTCATGCATTGGACAGATAAATATAGCAAATATATAGCTGTAAGTAAAGGACCGTATCTTTTTCTAATATAGAGTTTGCATTGCTTCTTTGCATAACCTTACTTGGTTCTCCTTGTATATTGAAATTATAACATTTGCTTCTTGTTTCACCATGTTAGGTTGCTTATGCTTTGGTGACTTTGCTTCTCTGTCTTGGTGATCCTGTCGTATTTCTCAATAACTTTGGTCCTCATATGGAGCAACTATACAAGCATCTTCGGGTAACATTAATTAGTTTAACTCGTTGTCTAGAGATACATTTGAACAACACTATTTACAACCTTGTTTTGACCTTAATTTTCTATCATTGTAATTCATTGGCAGCTCATGACATTGGCCATTATGTTCCAAAAGCAAAAGCTGCAATTGAGTCCATATTGAGGTCATGCAATCGAGCTTATAGTCAGGCTATTTTCACGTCTTCAACAGCCCACATATGGACTACTTTATCTGGCAGTGGGGAGATGATGTTCGAGTACTTGGTCGTCCCTGTTGTGAAAGGGAAAAATAGTGAGCTAGAGAAGTTTGCTGGTGGGCTTTATACTACTAGTGTGGAGGTATCTGTATGTATTATAGATTGACCTATAAATGTATTATAGATTGACCTATAAATGTAATCCATGCTTTAGGAAGTCAAGAAGGATGTGAAAGCTAAGACAAAAGGGGAGGTCGGAGCTGCGAAGACACTTTGCTCTTCATTTGACCAGCTTGAACTGCATGAAGGTATTTTTTAATTAGAGGGCTTTTGTAATTCTGTTTGCGATACCCGTTAAATTCATACAGATTAATAACACTAAACTGTCTGCTCGTTTTGTCCTACAACTGCAGCAAAATTGGTATTTGAAAGCAGATGACACATCAGACCGCTTTTTCCGTCAGCTCTTGGTAAATTTATTCTTATCTCTTAAATGCAAGCACATGCACATACACATACAAATCAAACACAGTCATCGATGGCAAGAAAGGATATTGTATGTGCTTCTAACTTTTGTCTTTTCTACTTAAAAGAGACGGAGAATATCCAAATGATGAGATTAGTACAAAAGTTAGTGCTGCTAGTGAAAGTTAGTACTGCTAGTATAAAGTGTGGACTGCTCAGAGATTAAGACTGCTCGAAGTTAATACTACTAATGTATTAGTTACAACTGCTAGTTATAAGTTAGTAGTGTTGTCTCATATAGTTAGTATTGCTTGTATAGTATGATATGTATTAGTTGTTTATGAAACAGATTATAGATACTAAGAAAAGTATTGTAAGCCAACTAGAACTCCTTGGTGTATAAAAGGAGGTCCTAGGGTATAGAGTTATATACGAATTTTATATTTACAATTTTATTGTATTTGAATTTGTTTTGATATATATTAATTTCTTAAATGTGACTAAAAGATGTATATAGTTACACTTATTATCAGTTTTGGTCACTATTTGCTTTATTCGTTGTGTGACTAAATACTACAGAAGGCCACACAAACATAAAATTCACGTGGCCATTCGATGATCTATAGTCATACAAAATACACATTTCTTCACTTTAAACAACATACGGCTACACTTATTAACACTTTTGGCCTCTGTTTCCTAAATTGTATGTGACTATATACCCAAAACAAACATGCTTTGTGTGACTAAATATTACAAAAGGCCACACAAACATAAAATTCACGTGCCATTGGATGATCAATAGTCACACAAAATACACATTTCTTCACTTTAAACAGCATATGGTCACACTTATTAACACTTTTGGCCACTGTTTACTTAATGGTATGTGACTAAATACCCAAAACAACCATGCTTTGTATGACTAAATATTACAGAAGGCCACACAAACATAAAATTCACGTGGCCATTGGATGATCAATAGTCACACAAAATATACATTTCTTCACTTTAAACAACATATGGTCACAGTTATTAACAGTTTTAGCCACTTTGTGTTAAATTGTATGTGACTAACTCCAAAAAAACAACACCCATTGTGTGACTAAATCATCACAAACGTCACATTTATTGTATATTCATGTGGCCACAGGACGAGAAATAGTCACACAAAATACACATTTACTTTAATATATCATCTCAAATGTCACATATATTATATATTTATGTGGCCAAAGGTTGAAAAATAGTTACTCTCAAAAAACATTCGCATGACTATAAAGTGTTTACGGTCACCGATAATGACTAATATAACAAAACTTGTGCCTAATTTGTCACACATATTCGGAGTTTTGGTCACTCTTTTTCGATGGAAAAGGCCACGAACTCAACAATGTGACCATATGCCACCTACGGTGGCGGGTCTTTTAGTGACACACAACGAAAAAAACGTGTGTGACTATATGCATATCGTCACACATTTTTGGCGTGACCAATACAACTTTTTGTACTAGTGATTACATTACGTTGCGAGTCAACCAGACACAATGACAGATTTCATCAATTACAATTCCAACAAATTACAACTCCAACACATTCCAATTCATTGAATTACAATTCATTCAAATTACAATTCCTTTCAAAGATTACAATTCCTTCAAAAACATTCTGCGAACCAAACGCATCCTAAGTTAGTGATTTAAGTCAATGCTCAAATATAAGACACTACTCCAAATACACAGGATAACAACTACTACTACTTATTCACTAATAAGCAATGTTTTAAAACCCGGGTTGACCCAGCCGGTTCAACCGGTTGAACTGAGAGCCAGTTGTGAAACCGGGCTGAATGTGATTGGGTTTTTGCTTGTTTAAGAACCGGATTAAACCGGTGGTTTTTCATTGACCCGGTTTAATAAACCCGGCCGGGTCATTACGTTTAGAAATTTAATAACGAAAACCTTTTTCTTCTGAAACCTTTTGTAAGTTTAATCGAGTAATAAGCTTATTTTGGTAGAATATTTGCTTGATTTGAAAGGATAGTTATAGTGTATATATATATATATAAAAAAAAGAAAACTCCATTTGAATATAGTCTGTTAAAACTATCAAAGCTAAAGATAGTTATAAAGATGTGTTTGAAAAAGACACCATCTATAATACTATAAGATTCAGTCCCTAAATTTAATGTGGAGTTATGATGATAGGGTTTTTAGAGTTAGACACAAGTTGGAGTCATTTAGTAGTTGCATAGAGTAAAAGATAGCTAATGCTCGGAATTCAATGCAACATCATAATAACTATACAATCATGAAAGGAGATGAAGTGCAAGGGTTGCCTGAATTGATCATATGACATTTAGTATAGAATTAAAAGTCGTATAGATGAAGTGCAAGAGTTGCGAAAGGTTACAAGAATAATTAATGATTTAATCTAATTCATGCCTATATAAACCGTCCTAAATCACATTTAGTATATACATTTGAAGATGATTCACACATCTTTTAGATCTTCAATTGTTGGTAGCGGTATGTAAATTCTCTTTTGCAATGTTTGGAAATGATTCACACATCTTTTAGATCTTTGTAATTAACTTGGTAGTTTTTTTTTTTAAATTTAGTTATCATACGCAGGTACCATGAAAATCACATAAGATCATGCATGCTCAGATAAATGGAACCAAAGATTGAGATACCGACTATTTTCTTTGTTTCCTACATATTTAGGTGATTGTTATATATATATATATATATATATATAGAGAGAGAGAGAGAGAGAGAGAGAGAGAGAGAGAGAGAGAGAGAGAGAGAGATATGTATGATGTTAATGCATTTTCATATACAAGTATATGTGCATTTTCTATTGATGTAGCTCACATGTGCGAATTGATTCAAGAAAATGTGCACAAGCATGTATGTAAAGCAACATTTAAATGGTTAAATGATACTTTTTAGCGTGATTAGTTTATGTAAGTAGTTGCTTTCGAATGCTCTTTGAGAAATATTAGAATGAATTTATCGTGTGCAATTGAATCATTAGTGAGAAACCATTAGTGAGAAACCGCGCATCGCAAAGTGTTTCTTTTTCTATATGTAGAATCATTAGTGAGAAACCAATATTTACGCCCATTAAATGAGTTTGCCATAATAGCAAAATACAACATATTAAAAATATCACATTGAGTAATGAACAGAAAGAAAAAAAATACATAATTTTGACTTAAATCCGTTTGTAAATTATAATATCAAATAAAAAAGTTGAGTTTTAAACATAAGCAAAAGTTCAAACTTTTATCAAAAAACAAAATCGGTGCATTTAATGTGAAGTATATACAACATCGAGATGGAAGTGCAAGGCTTGCCGGAATTTATCACATGATATTTAGTAATTAGTATAGAATTAAAATTCAGTTATTTATTGAGATGAAGTTGAAAAGGTTGCAAGAATAATTGATGATTTAACTTAATGCAATATATATAGATATATGTGTTATGTTAATGCATTTTCATATACAAGTAATTTATGTGTGTTTTCTATTGATGTAGCTCACATGTGCGAATTGATTAAAGAAAATGTGCACGAGCATGTATGTAAAGCAACATTTAAATGGTTAAATAATACTTTTTAGCATGATTAGTTTATGTAAGTATGCAGCTTGAATAATGAATATAAAAGAAAAAATACATAATTTTTGCTCAAACCTATTTGTAAATTAAAATTAATTAAGTTTAAGACATAATAGTGAAGTACAAAGGTTTTAGGAATTATTAATAGTATGTTAATTAATATTCATTTACTTAGCTATTTAGAATTGAGTTTATTGATAAAATTTATTAGACTTTAATGTTAATTTTCAATAAAATTAGTTATACAATAAAATGAGATGAAGCTAAAAAGGTTTGTAACAATTTTTATACAGTTTATGTGGCATTATTATATATACATTATTGCACAAACTTTAACTTACAAACTTAATAAAGAAAATATTTAACGCACATTAAACTATGACCAATTAAATAGACCTTGTGTGCTTCATATTACCATACAAAAATCATCTAATGGACAAGTATTGTAGGGCTAAGTAATATACCAAAAGAAACAAAGCCATTTTTTTATCATGCAAATAAGTAATAGGCCAAAAGAAACAAAGTCATCACAACTTAATAACCAAAAAGCTCATATATAAAATACAACACCACAAAACCAAAACAACATCAAACACTTTTAAATTTTTATATAAGAAAGTAAAAATATTTCATACAACATACTAAACAATAATTAAGTATACACTCGCCAATATACAGAAAGAATACACAATTAACAATTAGATTCTTAGCCCGTGCGTAGCACGAGTTCTGCATGTCATGTCTCGTCTTATATAAATTTGAATTACAAATTGATTGTTCTTGCAAATCATGGGTTTAATATTGTAAACAATAGAACTTAAAAATAAAGCATCATTAGAGTCTCAATCTTAAGCTAAGATAATTTATGGGATCACAAAACTCTACATATTCAATATGGGAAAAAAGTACTCCCTCCGTCCCATTTTAATTGTCCGCGGGCCCGAATTTGACCGTAAATATTTTTGTTTGTATTATATAACACTTGATGAAATTTATATCATTGAAAAGTTCGTTTAACGAACTTTTCAATGATATAAATTTCATCAAGTGTTATATAATACAAACAAAAATATTTACGGTCAAATTCGGGCCCGCGAACAATTAAAATGGGACGGAGGGAGTATATATTTGTATAGCACTGGTTCGACTCAGTGGTTAAACCAGTGAACCGGTTACTCAACCGGGTAAACTAAAAAACCGGTTTTTAAAACATTACTAATAAGTTTAAAGTTTGTTTAACGAGTGCTTTGATGCACCATTTAAACCGTATTCATTAATAACCAACTTTCATTTGAATCAAAAATTGTATATAGTATACATTATTAAACTCTTAAATTACGATAATTAAACTCCTACACTAAAAATTTTAATTTAATAAACTCAAAGTTTCTTTTATAAGGCATTTAAACCTGTGCAATGCACACGGGCTGTATCTAATTTTTCATTGTGTGATGTTTGTGTAAGTTGTTGAAATGTAAGTAAGTTCGTGCATCTATTTGAGATGTGTTGCATATTTTTTAGTTAAATAGTTTTATAATAAGTTGATTTAAATGAAGCTTAAACGCATATTACTCAATCAAAATAAGGTTGACAAAAATTGGCATTATACAAAAACTCATAGAAAAAATCGTAATAATTATGTAATTTCTTAAATGGTGCGTTCATTAGTTAATGCTTACTTTCGATCAGGGGTATTCATGTGATTTACAAAGTTTGTTTAATAAAACTATTGTAAACAAAATTGAGCTAACTTATATAAGTTTCATATGCATACATTTTGTATAAAATTGCTCTTTACGTAATGTTCAACATAAACCCTTTAAGTATAGATGTAATGGTACATTTGTTGAAACTTGTGTCGCAATTCTTAGCACAATAGATTTAATGCTTACTTTCGATCAGAGGTACTCGAATGAATCTACAAAGGTTATGTAAGGGGGTGTTTGATGACTGCCTAGTGAGATGCCTCAGCGTAAAATTTCTAGTCGGTCAGATGCAATATTGTTTGGTAGGGAAAAACTACACTCTTACTGGTTCAAATATCTTTTAGATGGGTCAGCTAAAAAATAATGGTCTATCATTTAGTGCAATTTTTTATATAATATATTGCACCTTCTATTTTCTTGAGTTACCATTTACTATATAGTTTTCTTTTTAATTTCCTTTTTTTTTTATATAAAACTCATTACTACTGTGAAACAATTTTATTACTTCTTCTCATTTTTAATTTATCGCACGAAAAGCGGTAACTTTTCAATTAGCTAGTGAGATACTTCTATAATCTAAATTTTATATTTTATATCTTTATCATAGCAATATCTTGTTGTAACAAACTTATTTTATTGAAATTTATGATATATACTAGCGACTAGCCTATAGCCATGCACCATATTTCAGCTATATTTTATGTATAGCTAACTTTGTTTATATTATAAGTTTCATACATTAATACTAGCCTATAGCCATGCACCATATTTGAACTTTCAATCATTCATCATCATTTTCCGTGTTCAATTCGTTCAGTACAAAATCAAACAACATATTTTGTTGAGTATAAAATCAAACAGAAGGTTAAATTGGTAATTTCATGCAACTCAGATTGCTCATTTAAAATAATTATCAGACAATCATTTTCACTCAGATTGAAGTTCAGTCAGCATCTTAGAATCATTCAGCAGCTTTGATTCATTCAGTGCTAAATCATATTTTTTTTATCAAACAGGTCCTAAGTAAAGTATTCGTACATATAATAATCCTTTGCCGCAAAACCAAAGAAACTTAAAAACCATAGCATTGAGCTAGTAGAGTATAAATCAGTTATAAGTAAACGACAACTTAAATGAAGTAATATCATATTTTTAGTAAATATAATGACAAAACTACATATTTTATCCATAAATAAAAATATAAAAAAAAATACTATTAAATAAATACTTTGAAAACGATTTTGTTTTTAGAATGCACTAACTAATTTCACACCAAAAAATCGTCTCTGTGTAAAAACTTATAGATCGAATTTCGCATACAATCTTCATTACGTGTTAGTAAACCAAGCACAAAATCATATAACCTCCATTAATAAGTTAACTTACGAATCACTACAACCATGGATCAGTTTTCTTATTTAACACTCGTTATGCTATTTAACACCCGTTATGCTTTTTCCAATTACCTTGGCATTGGGAGGAAGGTCGATTTCAATCCAGACTTCATCATCTTTCATAGATTGCATTTCCCCATTCATAGCAACTAATTATTTTTCCTTTTCAGGACTCTTAATGGCAGCTCTATAATCAGCAGGTTCATCAAGATCCCCCTAATATAGTTTCTTCAATGACTACATTAAGACATAGACGTTCTGGAGCTTTCAGAGTCCTTACAGACCTGCGAATTGGAACAACTTCAGGTGGAGGACCCAGACTTTCAGGTTCTACAGGGAGTTCGCTAGTGTTTTCAGAAGGTAATACATCTTTTTGATCGTCTTCCAGATCATAAATCCTCCAACTGAATTCTTGAGATATGAGATCTTTTTCAAGGAAGTCTCCATACCTAGCGACAATTACTTTGTTTTCAAGTGGGTAGTAAAAGTAGTAACCCATCGTTTACTTTGGGTATCCTATAAAGATGCACTTTACAGATCTCTATTAGATTTTATCTGCTGGGTCACATTTAATAAACACCTCGTAATCCCAGACCTTTAAATAAGACAAGTTAAGAGTTTTTCCATTCCATAACTCATAAGATATCTTATCAACCTTATTGGTTGGAACCATATTTAAAATGCGAATAGCAGATTATAAGGCATAATCCCAAAAGGATAAAGGAAGAGTTGTAAGATTAAACATTGATCGCACCATGTCTAACAATATACGATTTCTTCTCTTAGATACACCATTTTGTTATGGATTATATGGAGATGTGAGATGTTGGACAATCCCATTCTCAGCTAGATAATCTTTAAACTCTTGACTCAGGTATTCACCACCTCTGTCTGATCGAAGAGCTTTAATCTTCTTTTCAAGTTGTAATTCTACTTCTGCTTTGAAAACCTTAAATGTTTCAAATATCTCATATTTATGTTTAAGCAAATAAACATAACCATAACGGCTGAAATCATCTGTAAAGGTTAAGAAGTAGCTAGCACCTCTCTTTGACACATGTCTAAGTGGTCCACACACATCAGTGTGTATTAAAGCAAGTAGATCAGAAGCCATTTCCATACGATTATTGAAAGGTTTCTTTTTCATCTTCCCAGATATATACGAGATTCACATTTATCAAATGATTCATCATTGATATCTTGTAAAAGCCCTTCACGTTGCAGCTTTTCCATATGAATCTTGCCTATCTGAGTAAGTCGACAATGCCAAAGATAAGATGAATCCAAAACATTCTTGATTGTCTTATTATTGATGTTATACATTGAATTATAATTATTGGATACATTATCATTCATGTCAATTTGAAACACACCATTCACAGCAATAACATTAAAATAAAAAACACCATTTAAAGAACCGAAATTCCATTGCTAGTAACAGTATGATTAAAAACAATATCCAACAAACATGAAAAGCAAACAACACCTCTAACAATAGTAGGTGCAAAATGACAATTGTTTAAAGACAGTACTAAGCCCGAAGGCAAAACTAAATTAAACACGCCTATAGCTTCAACAGCTGTATGTGCTCCATTACCCATGTGTAGATATTGTTCTCCATAGGCAAGTCTCCTCTCAACTCTAAACCCCTACAGTGTTATGCAAATATGAATACCACGTCCAATATCAATACCCATAAATTTAATTTATGAGTTAATGAAAATAATTTAATCATGAAAAAGTCACCTGAAGTGCTGGGGTTACCAGCCTCAACCAGAGACGGAACTTGAACGTTTTTGTTGGAGGGGCCAATTTATAAAGTATATATTTTTAGGGGGGCCGATGTACACAACGCTAAAATTTTTGTATTAAAAATGACTAAAAGTAAAAATAAAATGGTATAAAATGTACATAGGGTCAAAAAAAAATTTTTTTTTGGGGGGGGGGGGGGGCACAACCCCCCTCGGCCCCTTAAATGTTCCGTCCTTGGCCTCAACCTTCTGCTTCTTCAATCGCAACTCCTCAAGGTAGAGTGGACAGTTCCGCTTCCAATGTCCTACCTCATGGCAGTGGTGGCAAACCTGATCCTTCTTGTTAGGATTCACCTTGTTCTTCTGAGGGTTATTCTTCTTTTTAGGATTAGGGTGGTAGGCCATAACTTGCTTACCCTTGTCAACCTTACCCTTACCCTTGCCTGTGGTTTTGGATTTTGGATCCTACCTCCTTGTATAGCTAATACCTGAGGAGTAGGTGCCTTCTTAGGTAAAACTTTCTCATAGTCCACAAGCATTGCAAGTAATTCTGTGACTGTCATCCCTATGCAATGCATGTTAGTTCCTCACAAAACCAGAAAAATCCTTATTCAAGGATTTGTTTATTAAGTTCACAGAAACATTTTTTGGGTAGATGTAGTTGATCTATTGTAGTTGGTCCATGTAGCTCTTCATTTCCAACACATGATCACTAATAGGTTTACCTTCACCCTGCTTGCAGCTATGTAATGCATCGATCAAATCATACAGTTCAACTGCAGGTGGTTTCTCATAAGTCTTTTGGAGTTCTTGGAGCATATCATAAGGAAACTAATGCTCAAATTGCTTATGCAATTTTGGAACCATACTTCCCAGCATCAAGCACGCAACGTCATTGTGCCTTTTATACTCCTCTCTCCATGCTGCTATGACATCTGCAGGTTCAGTAGCAACATGCTCAACAGGGCAAGGCTGATTCAAGTATTCCAGTTATCAGCCACTCTCAAGACAATTCTGAGTGACCTACGCCAGTCATAGAAATTCGGGCCAGTCAATTTTTCTCGTTCAAAATGAGCTTAGAACGCAGAACTTAGTACAACATTTTCGGGTTGAGCCATTTCTACAGAAAAAGTTCAAATATTAGAACTTTTGATAATACAACTTTTCAAGAAAATAAAATACTCAAAGAAATATTCATATAACCGTAGAATTTTCTTGAAAACTAGGACATAAATTTACATAATATCACTACATCAGTTGATCTACTAGTAATGAAAGTAAAAAATAAGGTAATCTGTCAAACAATAATTGGCAAACAATTTTCAATTCCTAGATCATTATGAGATTTACATTTATCAAATAACAATTTTCAAAGTAAGCATGTTTCATCCCATCTCATGCCTTAAGTTTCTAGGTCTCACTAACAACTTAATTAAGTTGTCCAATTTAGAAATTGAAAATTCTCCATGTATGGTCTCATGCATTCACGAAAATTTACCTTGTCATTAAAATCTAGATAAGATCTCACCTACGCTAAATTATAACTTCAAATGCTTCTTATAATTAGATGGCATTAACTTAAATTTTTAGGGTACTGTTTTTGATGTGTCAATCAAAAATTATGTATGAAGAAGCATGCACACAACTTCGTATCATAAGTTTTACAAAACCTTTTATATAACAATTTTGCTAAGATTAAGTCAATCAAAGTTTTAATTGATGTATTGGGTTCACCAATCAAAGAATTACCTACAATTATCACCCACTATATCCTACTACTGCATCAGTCTAAAGACCCAAGTTATTCGGATAATTACCACAAAGTGGCATGTGGAGTTGAGGTCAATTCACCCTTAAGATGATTTTATACATAAAAATAGTCTTACTTGGTAGCTCCAATTTGATGCACAAAGGAGCAGAGAGACAAACGTCAACACAAGTGCCAATTAAAAACGCGTCTCTTTCGGTTTGACAATTTAATGTCAATTCTCCTTAAACCCCTCTTATAGTTTGTCAAAACTGGGTGAGCCGTTCACACTATTGGCACAAAATACATCACTCAATCAAAATTTTATGACTTTAAATATCAAAAACATGTTATAAATTATAACCTTGCTAGTCTCGCCTTGGAGCCAATTTCCGTGCGAAGCGAACCACTATCGGCACATAAGACTTTGCAAGATTCATAATTTATCACATCAAGTTTAACCATTATTTAGTAAATTTATTTTCTATTAAAAAATTACCGTTTTTTGCTTACAACGTGTCATACAATTAAAAAAAGTAATAATAAAAATAAACAACTAAATAACGCACATAACTTAACAATTAATATGTAAACAAATTGCCACATCCAAATTTTATTTGATAAAACCTAATCAATTGTAGGTATAATAATAGTGAATATATTTAACTAAGGCTCTCACTTACAAAAGGAAGTGAACCACATGCATTGATGAATCAATTGCGTAAGCTATAGTCAAATATACATCACATAGCACAAAATTGATTCATTAATTTAATTGAGATCTTCCCCAATTTTAGATCTATAAAAAATTACATGTGATAAAACAACTTAACAATTAATCAATCATAATCCATGACAAATATGCATGTTTCAACATGGATTCTTGCATAACAATTATCACACAAGTCACAAGATACGCATACAAGACACGTAAACATGTTAAATTCTAGAGTTTCTAATCAAATTAATCAACAAAACAAACCCTAATTAATTAAAGGGCAATCGCCCCCCCCCCCCCCCCCCCACCAAAAAAAAATGGGTAGTGATATCTCCACATAAGAATTTATTTCATACACATAAATTTAGTGAGAGCTACATAAATTTTACAAATAAAAGTTATGTGGGCCCCACTAAAATTATGTGTATGAAGTAAATTCCTATGTGGAGATATCATCTCCCCCCAAAAAATTAGGGTTTCGAATTTTTTATCCCTAAAGAAAATCGATTTAACATATAAACTATATGCAAGATTCGTTTTTTATGTGTTTCGGTAATTAATTACATGTTAAAACAGCTCGTGATGCCACTGTTGGAATTTTAATATCATGACAAGCTCATAAATAAATCACATAAACATCATACACATGTGGAAGCATAGGAATTTTAACACATAAATAATTAACCGAATTTAAATGTAAACGTACCTTTTGATTCTAGCGAAACAAGAATCAATCTTCAAATAATCAATACGTGATGAAGCCTAATTAGGGTTTATGATTGATTAAAGAATAACCCCTTACCTTTTTGTATAGTGTTTAAACTTAGAGAACAAGTTAGCTTAGGATTGGGTCTAGCCCAACCCTATTCGACCGGCCATAGCATCCCCAAAGGGATTCCGGGTCCTTCTTGGCTCTAATTTACGTTCTAGTCCTTTACTTTGACATTTAACGGTAGTTAGTTAATTATCGTTAACTACTAACGACCGTTAGACGTTATTTGTGTTTTTAATAACTAAATATATAACGTTTTATATAAATAAATTATTACTCATTAATTCTTTCATAAGTAATGTGTGCAATCCCATAGTTTTGAGTTCGATTCTAGATATACACGTATTAATATTTGTTCACAAAACTAACAACATATGCTAGAGGTACTAAAGATGATTCAATCGTGAGATATTACCGGTGAGAACTCTAAATGTAGGATTAGAATCCTCTAATATTAATGTTAACGTTGCTGGTTTTACTGTCTCATGTAACAAAGACGAATTTCACTATTCGAACAATGAAAGGTATCTATGATTGTGTTGTCTCATACAGAGTATATATGATTAGAGATAAAAAGACAAGGCCCAAAATGTAGATCCGGCTTATTATTAGATGAGAAGTGCATATATGGGTCATTTGAGACTCCTTTTAGCCTATGGATTCTAATGGGCTGGTTAGTGGGAACGTTAAACAACAGAATATATGAATTAGTACTTTAATTTTCAACTTACAAGGTTATTTGGATTTGAAGAAAGTCATAAGTTAAATTTTCTCTACCTTATAACATCATTAAGTTGAGCTTATGGGCTTAAATAATTTATAATCTATAAGCGCCAGTTAAGCTTATGAAGTTTAAAGTAATCAACAACCTATATGCACAAGTTTCTATCTAGGGTTCAGCTAGTCTTGACGTTTGTGTCTAAATCATTTCTGTACTGCTATGTTATTAACCTCTTGTTAACGTTCATGAAATTCATGCTTGTAGCTGAAAATGTAATTTCTGAAACTCATAAACCGTGCTATCAACGTCGTGGAAAGACTAAGAGTGTATAAGGTACATAATTACATCTTTACATATCTAACGGAATCACGTAGCTGTGTCACAATCATATTCCTTGAAATTGTTTGGTTGAGGGGTATGGGAACCAATGTATGAAATTAAGTACTGTTGGTTTTATAGACAAAATAATAATAGTCGTGTGTTAGGATCGAACTTGAGGTCACGGGATTGCACACAATACGTATGAAGAGAAAATGTAATAATTATTTATAAAATGTCATAATTAATTATTAAACACAAAACAAATAAATAATAATTAGTATTATTGATTAATGACTAATTATTTATTAAACGAAGATTAGGAAAGTAATTACTAGACAAAACATGGAAACAAGAGAAGGTTCCGGAATCCCCTAGAGGATGCCATAGCCGATCGGCCCAAGGGGGTAAACCCACCTCCATTGTGCCTTGAGCTCCAAATTTTGTGTAGTATATAAGCAAACCCAAGATGTAGGTTTTTCTCATAACTTGTACACACACATCTTGGTGTTTTCTTCTCCCTTTTCTTTCTTGGTCGATTCATCAAACGAACACCCCTAAGGGTTTCGATTTCTTGTATCTAAAAAAGGTTTTGTGTTTCATTACTTGCAAATGCTTTTCTAGAATTAGTACGTGTGTACAAGAACATGAATCAAACACACTATTGTTTGATTCTTGGATTGAATTACAAAAAAGGTAAGGGGTAATTCATATAATCCTTATAAACCCTAATTAGGGTTCATTGGTTCCGGAAGATTGCATTGATTCTTGTTCGGGCTAGAATCATAAAGGTACGTTTACGATTTATATTAATGATTAATTAATTACATATTATTCGATCTATTATAATTGCTTCCGCTCATGCTCATTTTGATGTACTTTGTTTATTTATATGAATGTCATGATATAATAATTCCAACAGTGGCATCTAGAGCCGTTATAATGTGTAATTAATTATCGAAACGCATAAAAATTGGATCTTGATTCGTTTAGTTACATGTTTTAGGGTTTATTTGTTAGAATCCCTAACCCTAATTTTTTTTGGGTCGAATGACCTTAAAGGGTTATTAGGGTTTATGGTTTTTAATTTTTTAATTTGATTAGAAACCCTAAGATGTCATGTAATTGTTATGCGTTTTAGTAAACGATCTTGGTGCAATGTGTTAATTGTTAAGCTAAATCCATGAAAAAGTGCATATTTGCATGGATTTTTATTGTATTATAATTTAAATTGTTTAAATTGTTTATATGAATTAATGGTTAAGTTACATTAAAACATGTAAATTTTTATAGATGTCGAATTGGGGAAGACTCCAATATTAAGTAATCAATTATGTGCTATGTGGTATTTATTTAATTTTGGCTTACGCAATCGATTTATCGATGTATGTGGCTCTTTTTCCTAGAAAAAGAAAGCCCTAATTAAATTAATACGTCATACACCTAGATTTGATTATTAATAGGACTTTTGAATAAGATTTGCATGTGGCTACATGTTTTATACATATTTAATTGTTATGATTATGTATATGTGTTTATTTAGTTGTTTTATTTTTTATTGTATATTACTTGTTTTGTTTATTTATTGTGTTAGACATGTTTATATAAACGAAAAGAGTAATTTTTTTTAATAGAAAAATAATACGGACTAAATAATGGCGAAATTGTTTTGGTTTTTAAGAGTTTAAAATTTCAAAGGATTGGTTGATTGATGTTTTTGTACGTAATGGTTAACTAGGCTCGACCGAAGTTTACACACTATAAGATGGGTATAAGGATGGCAACGCATTAAATTGTGGCCTTAGATGGACAACATTCTGTCTTAACGCTCGTTTGTGTGTAAATTAGACTTACCGAACAACCATTACATGTACATTGTCATCTTAAGGGTGAATAATCCACAATTCCACAATGATTATCCGAAATACTAAGCTTTCGGGCTTATGCAAAAGTACGATATAGTGGACGATAATTGATGGTTATTCTTTAATTGGTGAACCCGATACCTCAATCAAAACTTTGTTATTTCACTCTTAGCTAATTGGTAATAAAAATGTTTTGTAAAACAAATGTTATGAAGTTGTATGCATGCTTCTTCATACATTATTTTGATCACATCAAAATATTAATACCCTTATAAATTAAGTCGAATGCCATCTAATTAAGAACACTTGAAGTTGTAATTTACGTCATGAGAGTACTTGGCGAGATTGCAATGGAGAGGTAAATTTCATAAATTCATTGCTAGCAGATCAACTGATGTGATGGATTTGTGAGTTTGCAGTTTTTAAGTTAGACGACTTAAATTGAGTAGTAAGTGAGATCTTGGACTCAAGGCATTAAGATGGGGACTAAACATGCTTACAATACAAATGTTTTGTGATTGTAAATCCCATATATCTAGGAATTGGACAAATGTTATGCCAATTACTTGTACGACAAGTTACCTCATATTATACTTTCATTGCTAGCAGATCAACTGATGTGATGAAACTATGTTTATGGAGGATCCTAGTTTTCAAGATTATTCTATGGATTTATTTTCCTTGGGTATTTTAATTTTCTTGAAATATTGTATTATCAAAAATACTAATGTTTTGAACTTTCTTTATCTGTAGAAATGGCTCAAACTGATAACACCAACTTTCATTCTGTGTTCAAAACTTATTTTGAACGAGAAAAATTGACTGGCTCGGAAAATTTCAATGATTGGTACCGTTCACTAAGGATTGTTGATGAGGCGAAAAATGATCCGTTTTTAGGGGGTCATTTAAGCCCGAATCCGAATTTATTTGATCAAATATTGCCATAAATCGTTCCTTTTGTGATTTTAGGTACTTTGGGAGTGAAATCTGGAAAATGAAGCAATTCGGACGTTTTTGGAGCATAAAAGTGAAGAAAACGCCAAAGTCTTAATTTTCCATGCTGGGAACAGTAGGTGACGGCATCAAGAGCAAAATCTTGACGGCGTCAAGAGCAAATTTCATGAATTTCCATGACGACCCAGAAGAGTTTTGACGGTGTCACGTTGGAAGGGCGTCAAGAGTAAAAGAGTCATGACGGCCTGGAAGTGTATAAGTCTTGACGGCGTCAGAAGTAGATCTAAGCAGTCCGAGAAGAGTTTTGGCGGCGAGGTGACTGCGTCACAAGTTTATTCTTGACGCCGTCAAACCTATTTTTCTATATATAGTTTTCTAATTTTTCACATTTAAAGAAGAGAAGTTTTGGGAGAAACCCTAAGTACGATTTTGGTGTAACTTTACAGGTTTTTCAAGGGTTCCAACCCCTTGATACCTTGCATGATTAATCAAGATAAGTGTTCTTTTAATTCAATCAATATGTCTATGTGTTGGTTGTCTATATCATTTTCTTATCTTAATTCTATCATGCTAGGCTAGATCTCTTTTGTGTTTGCTTAGATCTAATGAAACCTAGATATTGATTATGTGTTGATTACTTGTTTATTCTTGTCTTGGATGAATGATTTATATGTTAGGCTTAAGAAAACTGGCAGATCTCCAATTGGTAACATGCTTGAACGTCTTAAGAAACATGAACCAACGCGCACTAGGTCTTTATTGGTTGTATTTAATGCATGAGCCACTGTTTACAATCCCTATAGTTGTGCTGGGCATGGTGTAGGAGGAGATAAGAGCTCATAGAATTGGGGAGTTATGTGTGCCACCCCATGAATGGTATTAAGGAATACGATCCGTCATCCATGCAATTATAACAAGTAATTAACGTGTAAAAGATATCTAGGGAGTAATGAAATCTAAGTAAACACATTTTCTCCAATTACTGCTCACAACTTTAGTATAAATTAGTTTATTTTCATTTTTAGTATTTTATTTTGATTGCATCTTAGTATTGGGTTAGTTGAATAGCAACTAATTCCGCCCACTCTTCCAAAACCCGAGATTTTAACTTCCTTTCTAAAAAATATAAAAACACAAAAAGAATCATCCCTCACCTTTAGAACTAGTATTTAGGCTTTCTAATCCTAGCGACACTATTCCTAAGCTGAACGATCAATCCCCCGGTACTTGTCACTATACTATACTACAACGATCAGGTACACTGCCTGGTAGGGGTTGTAAGCTTCTCGAGATCCCTCGAGAGGTAAAACCTGTTGCGATTCCCACGCATCAAGTTTTTGGCGCCGTTGCCGGGGAATAGTTATTGTCTAGGTTAGAATTTCTTTTTATTAGGTCTACTTGCTAGATTCCTTTCTAGTAAGATTTTATTTTTATTTTTAGGTCTTCTTTAGTCTATCTCATTTCTTCGTGCCTTTGTTCGTAACTCTTTACCATCCGACATCATGGAAGGTGGTAACATCTTTGAACCCGTCATCCCACCACAACAAAACCCACCATTAGAACCCCTTAGGCCCCGAACCTTAGGAGAGTATTCCCGACCTAGCCACAAAGGCTACCGAAACACAATTGAGCTCACCGGAGCCAATGTGACCTCCTTGCGATCCGACACCATCCGGTTGGTGCAAAGCGGATGTGCATTCCATGGACTTCGTTCCGAAGATCCAAACCAACATCTTAAGGACTTTCTCAAAATCGTAGATTCCATAGACCTAGATGTTGAAACTAGAGAGACTACCCGTTTACGCCTATTCCAATTCTCTCTACTGGATCAAGCTAGTCAATGGCTTGAGCGTTTACCCGCGGGATCCATCACCACATGGGATAACCTCACCAATCGCTTCCTTACTCAATTCTTCCCACCGGGGAAGACGGCAATGCTTAGAAATGACATTCTGATGTTTGAACAGCAGCAGGGTGAAACTTTCTACGAAGCTTGGGCCCGTTATAAAGGTCTCCTCTACAAGGTCCCTCATCATGGTATAAACCTTTGGTTATTAGTCCAGATTTTCTACGACCATGTTGACTATCACACTAAGTGCACAATCGATACGGCCGCGGGAGGTAAACTGTGTGATAAGAACGCCGAGGAGTCTTGGGCAATTATCGAGGAGCTCGCCACTGACAATCAGGAAATGTGGGAGTTTAATCATACAGTGGAAGCAACTATCAATGCAGTCTCAACATCTGGAGGGACCACCGAAATCCCCGATGAACTCCTATGCAAACTCGAGGCAAAATTCGACTATTTTGAGGAAAGGCAAAGGAGGGCTTTAAGTCCTAGACAAGCCACTGTCAATTCTGTCTCAAAACCAACTTCGGCACCATTATCTGAGTCACCTTCTAGAGAACATGTCGAGACTTTTCAGAGGTTCACCCCACCTTGTTCCCCTCCCAAGGAACTTAGCTCGGAGTTTGAGGCTAGGATGAGAGAATATATGGCAACTCACTCAGATCGACTTGCTAGATTCGAAGAAGCAGTTTATAAGCAAAAAGAGGAGATGCAGGAGAAAATGAATGAGATGTTGAGACTATTGGAGGAGTATGCCAACCAGAGAACCCCCGAACGAATACTACTAAGGAAAGAAAGCGCCACCCCCACCACCCAATTTGTTAACTCCATCACCATGGTCCATAATGATAACGAGAAGGTAGAAACTCCTACTAAACAGACCTTAGAAAAACCACCAGAATCCCAACCTTTGAGTTACTACCTGAAACATGATATAAACAAAAACACCATAACAAATTGGATTAAGGGTGATGGGCGTAACCAATCCTCCGGACAGGTTCCTGAGAAAGAGGAAGAAGAGAAAAATAAGTATTATACGCTTCCTGGAGGATCAGTATTCGAGAGGCTATTGGTACAAAAAGTGGCTACTAAGCAGGTAGCATGTGGGAACTTTGAAATACCAACGAGCATCGGGGACTTGAAACATCTTAGTGCTTTCGCCGACCAAGGGTCGGAAGTAAATCTTATGCCCCTAACTATTTACATCCAACTAACGTCAAAAATGCCAGCACCTACTCGTGTTAGGTTATCTCTTGTTGGACACTCGTACGTATACCCACTAGGAATCGCAGAAGATGTATCAGTTAATGTTGCAGGATTCATGTACCCCGTTGATTTTATGATCATCGATGATAAAGGGGATGGATGCATGCCAATAATCCTTGGGGCACCATTCCTCACCACCGCTAGGGCTGTCATTAAGTATGAAGTTAGGAAGATTGAGCTTAAATCTGGAAAAAGAAAGATTAGCTTCCCCATGACCCCGCGAAGTGGGCATGAGAATTTGAGTTGGAGAATGATCAAAAACAACATTGGCACGACACCCATTCGTGTTCAGAATAAGATTCTTGCATGGGAAGCAAGAATCAAAAGCTATAAGAAATCTAAGAATGAAAGAAGAAAAAGCAATAAGGCTCAGGTTGAACTCGAACATACTCAACCCGCAGGAAATCATACACCATTTGAGGAAGGAAACTTGGTGCTCTTGAGACACTTGGAAACAACAATACCACCCGATAAACCAAGTCCTTGGTGGTATGGGCCATTCACAATCGAAGGATTGAGCCAAGATGGGGTAGCTAACTTGAGAAGCAAATTAGGTGGAATGGTGATTGCGAGTATCGATAGATTGAGGCACTACCACCATAATAGTAATGATCGCAACTACATGGGGTATATCATTTCAAATGATGAAGTCACGTAGTAACCCATGACCTTGAGTCTAGCTACAAGACTCGTAAATAAAGAAAAGCGCTTCTTGGGAGGCAACCCATGTTTTGTTTGTTTGTTTATTTGTTTGTTTGTTATTTGCTTCCGTATGCATGATTAATTTTTATTGTTGGTAGATCATGTTTCTAAACTAAAATGTGGAAATACTTTACTTTGTTGTTTTGGCCTAGTCTTAACTCCACCTAGATGTATTTTTGCAAAAGATAAGTGTAAGGGGAAACCCCAAATATGTTTTTAAGAAACAAACCGATCATGATTCTCCACAATATTTAATGAGCATGTATATTCGTATTTGTTAGAGTCAAATGCTTGTATTGAGTCATAATGAAGTTTTGCAGGATTTTCCAGGAAGTAGGACCAAGTTTTTCCAGAAATTTTCCGGAAACTTAACATAAGAATTTCTGCAGGTCCATTCTGACGGCGTCAGGGTTTTACTCTTGACGGCGTCAGGAGTTAAAATCTGGAAATTTTACCGGTTTTGTTTTTCTAACGGAGTCTTACGGTTTTTGTGAATTATTAAGTTTTATAATCTCCAGGAGATCTGCAAACTTTATTCCACAAGCATTATATCTTATCTTGTTTTCTAGGATTTAGAAACTTATATAGGATGCCGCCGATTTTACGCGAGGTTGTCTTGTCTATTTTGTCAGGTTTTACAGGTTATGTATGACAAGAAGATGATTTATATTCTGGAAGGGAAGCTTTGATTGTTCATTTTCTTGGAGGAAGATTTAACCTGGCCATCCTATTATCCATACCGAGCGAATCAGGGGAGTATTTGATTTCATTCTCTTTACTTTTTCACTTTTACATTCTTTACTTGAACATTGGGGACAATGTTCATCTTAAGTGTAAGGGGAGGGTAAAAAGATGATACCTTACATATGCACTTTCACTTGAGTTTGTTTTGTTTAATGGTAGATGTGTAATAAAACTATGAGAAATACTTGTTAGTGTAATTTTAGCGCAAAATTTAAATTTTTTTACAACATTTAGGAGTGAAACTTCAGCCATAGCAAGCGTCTCATGGATAGGAGATTGTATGACTAGCACATAACCGTATATTCAGAAAAATTTTCCACCCAAATATGTGAGGTTCGCCTTTAGATTTGATAGGAAAAGCATTCATTATTAGTGCTTATGAGTGTACCGGTAGCACTTAGATTCTAGAACTTGCGTTAGTGATGCATCTCGAGATCGCTAGTGAGACTACATTCGTGTGGTAGGATTTACTGCATGATAAGAGGCATTAGGATCACCCTTGTGTTAAACCCGTATTATAATTACTTGACCATTTAAGTCATATTACTTGGCTAGTTAAGTCAACTAATTTTTCCCACACCCTTAGCGTTGTACTCATTTTTAGTACACGAAACCCCTAGTACACCCCTCCGAGCCTATCTTTTCGTTTCTAACTTTAAGCATTTTACTTAAAGGAAGAATTTGTTACACCCCACTTAAATGTACAACCAAATCGCCTTAGCCTTCCGTGTATGCGCTCATTTTTAGTGCATTATTGTTATTTGTTAAACCCTAAGTTAACTATCTAATTGATTACATGGTTGCTAAGTCGAGTCATATCCTTGTACATATTGTTTTGGAACGATTGGGACTCATGGGTAAAGTACTTATTTTATGGAGTAATGGGGAAGAACATCATTAATTACCCCCATATGTACGTTAATCTTAAAAGTGCTCCAAGTGTTTTGATTTTTTTAATTCGAGTCATTAGATTAGTTAAATGTAAAGTATGTAAAGATTCAAGTGTAAGGGGAATTCTCATCCCCTATGATGTATTATTTTGGATGGTAGGGTAAGAGTGTATGCAAAAAAAAAAAAAAAAAAAAAAAAAAAAAAAAAAAAATCGAAAAAATCAAGAAAAAGAAAAGAAAAAAATAGAAAAAGGAAAAAGAGAAAAAACATACGGACTACCATCCCGTTTTTATTCTTTGTTCATTTTATGTTTTTGTTATTTTTCATTTATTAGCTTAAGTCGAGTCTAGTCTTGGCTTAGCAACGCCACATTGTACATGTAATTAATCAAGATTGTTAACTCGCCACCAGTAAAACTTCCTTTATCCAACAAAACCGTGTATTTCATATCCCTACACCTAACGTTACAAACCTTTAAAAGACCTCTTTGATAGTTTATCCTAGGTGCTTACGCCATGTGGTGGAGGTTTGATCCTTTCCCAAGCCTATGGTAATCTATTTTGCTATGACAGGTAGTGAGAGATATCTTCCGTTTCCATATTGTAATTTACACTTTATTACATCCGAGAGATGTGAGTATCTAAACACTATTTGTGAGGTGCTTGTGTATGACCTCCGTGCTTGTCTATTCGTCTTTAGTGGAACGATTATTTGTTGTAATTACTTTTATATTAGTGTTAAATGACCCCTAACTTGTCTTTTGAGTAGAATAAAAGCGCATTTGCTTGAGGACAAGCAAATCTCAAGTGTAAGGGTATATGATGAGGCGAAAAATGATCCGTTTTTAGGGGGTCATTTAAGCCCGAATCCGAATTTATTTGATCAAATATTGCCCTAAATCGTTCCTTTTGTGATTTTAGGTACTTTGGGAGTGAAATCTGGAAAAGGAAGCAATTCGGACATTTTTGGAGCATAAAAGTGAAGAAAACGCCAAAGTCTTAATTTTCCATGCTGGGAACAGTAGGTGACGGCGTCAAGAGCAAAATCTTGACGGCGTCAAGAGTGTTGACATAAATAATGTCTTAAAACATTGTTAGCATATTAACAATGTCTCTATGTTTTGATAATTACAAAGCATAAACTCATTAATCTAAAACTTATGACATAAACAAGTTTTTGGTGCTTAATACTTGTCTTTGCTTCCATATCACTTAAGGTATGAATAAACAAAGAGTTTACTACATTTCATGATCAAAGGAAATTTTATATTAATACATAACATTATATAAAATGATTTTAACATTTTATATATATTTGTAAATCATTTTTGGTATAGCTTTATTAAACCACAAAAATATGATTTCAAATTTCCAACCAAAAAGGGCAAATTTTATCCAGAAAAACTTTTGAAACGTTCAGGAGGGCGGCCCCCTTAATTTTACTAGGCGGCCCCCTTAATCATTAAGGGGACCGGCCTACAATTAAGGGGACCGGCACGCTCCAGAACAGTATTTTCCCCCCCTTTAAATACTGATTCATCCCTCAGATTTTTCTCACCTTTTTGCACTTCTAAACTTTCTGATCTAGATCTATTTCTCTATTCTCTTATCCTTTGATCAGAAGTGTATATATTCTTTGTTTCAAAGTGATCCAATTTCCATCCTCTCAAGTGCAAGAGAAGAATACTTCTATCTTTTTAGACAAGAAGTATTACAACTTGTTGTGATCTCCACATCCAAGTTGTTGGTGTATCATCAAGATTATTTACATATTCTTTGTGAAGATTGTTGTGAATATTTGCTTGTAGATAGTTGTGTTAGATATAGATTGTGTGATTAGTAGATAGCTTGGTGTGAAGAAGAAAAGCTAGGATATCTATTGGTGTGAAGAAGATAGAGTTGAAGTAGTTAGTTGTGAAGTTGATTGATTTGAAGAAGGTGTGTAGAAGGTGTGACTTAGGTGTGAAGGTGTTGTGGTGTGATTATTGGTGTGTAAATTTGTGTGTAAATTGGTGTGTAAGGTTTTCTCTGTCATAAGGGAGCTTGTTGATATAGTGAAGAAAACTCTCGAGTTAGGTGTTCGGGGAGTGGAGTAGGGCAAGGAAGGTGTCCTTGTAGCCGAACCACTATAAATCTCTTGTCTCGCGGTTCGATCTTTCCATCTCTTACTTATTTCATTACTTATCATTGTTATATATTTCATATTGATATTTGTTTGTATTGTACAACACTTGAGATCACATATTATCGAATCTAAGTTTTAAAAATTAAGTAAACACTAAAACTCTTTTTACAACTAATTAAAAAGACGTAAAACTATTCAACCCCCTTCTAGTTTTCCACAATTGGTATCTGAGCCAGGTTTAGCAAGAATTTTAAGATATATTGTATTTTAAAACTTGTAACGATCTATGGAATCTGAAAAATATTTAGAAGGGCAATCTATGCAAAGACCACCACAATTTAAAGTAATGGATTTTTATATTGGAAAAATAGATTCGAAACCTATGTGAAATCAAAAGATCTTGATCTTTGGCATATTATTACCTTTGGTGATTTTCCCCCTATTTAATATAATGTTGAAACTAAAATGGATGAAATTGTAGCTTTTGAAAAACAAAATGATGATTTGAAAAAGAAACTAGCAAAAAATAATGAGGCTAAAATGGTTATTTATAATGCGTTACCACGCAAAAAATATGAAAGAATTTTTATGTGTAAAACCGCAAAAGAAATTTGGAATTCTTTACTAATCACTCACCAAGGTAATAGTCAAGTTAAAGATAACAAAATAGATCTTCTTGTACAACAATATGAACAATTTACGATTCCGGAAGAGGAATCAATTGATAATGCTTTTGCTAAATTTAACACCATTATCACAAGTTTAAAAGCACTTGATGAGACATTTTCTAGTAAAAATTGTGTTAGGAAATTTCTTAGGGCATTGCATCCGAAATGGCGAGCTAAAGTCACGGCTATTGAAGAATCAAAGAATTTGATGACATTGTCACTAGATGAGCTTATTGGCAACTTGAAGGTCCATGAAGAAATTATAAGAAAAGATTTGGAAACGGTTAAAGTCAAGAAAGAACAAGTCAAATCCGTTGCTCTAAAAGCCAAAAAGGAGCTTTGTGATGATAGTGACTCAAGTGACGAGAGTGAAGATGAAGAATATGCAATGGCCGTAAGAGAATTCAAGAAATTCTTCAAGAGACGAGGAAGATTCACTAGATCATCACATGACGATAGAAAATCGTTCCAAAGAAATAGAAGTGACAATTACGTGAAAAGAAAATGCTTTAGATGTGGAAGTCCAAATCATCTCGTTGGTGAATGTCTAAAGCCGCCGAGTTATGATAATCAAGGTGCATTTGTTAGTAGAACATGGAGTGATAGTGACAAAGAAGAAGTGGAAAAGCCAAGAGAAGAAAAGTGTTTCATGGCAAAAGCAACCGACGAAATATGCCTTGGAATTGACTTGGAGCCTGACGAATGGATCAAGGATAGTGGATGCTCGAGGCACATGACAGGGAACCGAAAGCTATTCTCTACATATAAGGCATACAACGGAGGTAACGTTATTTTTGGTAGTGACTTGCGTGGAAAAATTATTGGCAAAGGTACGATTTCTCAAGACTCACTTACTATTGAAAATGTTGAACATGTAAATAATTTAACATATAACTTACTTAGTGTAGGCCAAATATGTGATAATAAATGTAGAGTTATCTTTTCCGAAGAAGATAGCGAAATAGTTAAGAATGGAAAAATTATAGGTAGAGGTATTAGGAAAGGAGGTGTATATGTTATGAAACTAGGAAACAAACCTGAAGATAGGATATGCCTAACGACCCTAGACGAAAACTCCACATTGTGGCATAGGAGATTAGGACATGCTAACATGCAACAAATACAATCTTTGGCCTCTAAGGAATTAGTTAGAAACTTGCCTAATCTAAAATATGACAAACATTTTTGTGATGCATGTAAAATTGGAAAACAAGCTCATGCTAGTCACAAAGCTAAGAATATAGTATCCACTACTAGGTGCCTAGAATTATTACATATGGATCTTTTTGGTCCATCCGCTGTGCGGAGCTATGGAGGAAACAAATATACCTTAGTAATAGTAGATGACTACTCACGATACACGTGGACTAGGTTTTTAAGTGACAAAACCCAAGCCTTTGAAAAATTCGAAATATTTAGTAAAATGATTCAAAATAAGTTAGGATGCTCAATAGTTGCCATTAGGACGGACCATGGTAGGGAATTTGATAACGAAGTACAATTCGGAAAATATTGTGAGTTAAATGGAATATCTCACAATTTCTCCGCTCCTCGTACTCCTCAATCAAATGGGGTAGTAGAAAGAAAAAATAGGTCACTACAAGAAATGAGTAGAACTATGTTAAATGAACAATCCATTCCACAAAAATTTTGGTGTCACGCCGTAGATACATCGACTTATATTTTAAATAGGGTATCAATTAGAAGAATTCTAGGAAAAACTCCTTATGAGTTATTAAGAAATAGAAAACCTAACTTAAGCTACTTTAGGGTATTTGGAAGTAAATGCTATATCTTAAACACTAAGGACTACCTCACTAAGTTTGATCCAAAATCATATGAAGGAATATTTTTAGGATACTCACAAAATAGTAAAGCATATATAATACTTAACAAACACTCAATGAAAGTAGAGGAATCACTAAATGTAACATTTGATGAAACACCACCACCTCCTAAAACGCTACCTTTAGAAGATGATGATTTAGTCGAAGATGAAGCCATTGAGGTTAGTAAAACAAAACCCATAGGAAATGATAATGAAGAAATTCACTTAGAAAATAACGAAGCCGTTAATATTAAAGAATCTAGATCACATCCATTAGATAATATAATAGGACATCTTAACCAAAGAACCCTTAGGTCACAAGCCCAAGATAAAAACAACTTCTTTTGTTTCCTCTCGGCAATAGAACCTAAGAATATTAGCGAGGCTTTAAAGGATGAAAGTTGGATTATAGCTATGCAAGAAGAATTAAATCAATTTAAGGCAAATGATGTTTGGGAACTAGTCCCAAATCCAAAGGATATGACTATCATAGGAACCAAATGGGTATATAGGAACAAGTTAGACGAGAATGGAATAGTTACTAGGAATAAAGCTAGGTTAGTTGCCCAAGGTTATAATCAACAAGAAGGAATTGATTATGATGAAACTTATGCCCCCGTAGCTAGACTAGAATCAATAAGGATATTACTTGCCTATGCTTGCGCCCTAGATTTTAAGTTACTCCAAATGGATGTGAAAAGTGCATTCCTTAACGGTTTTATTAATGAGGAGGTATATGTGGCACAACCTCCAGGATTCATTGACTTCGCAAAACCTGATTATGTTTATAAGTTAAAGAAAGCTTTGTATGGACTCAAACAAGCTCCCAAAGCTTGGTATGATCGATTAAAAGCTTTTCTTATTAAACATGATTATTCCATGGGAATGGTAGATAACACTCTTTTCACTAAAAGGAAAGACCCTAATCTCATCATTGTTCAAATATATGTTGATGACATTATATTTGGATCGACTTGTCAAGACATGTGTGATGAATTTGCCAAAATCATGCATGATGAGTTTGAGATGAGTATGATGGGTGAACTTAACTTCTTCCTAGGATTACAAATAAAACAATTAGAAGATGGAATATTCTTTAACCAATCTAAGTATATTAAGGAAATGCTTAAGAAATTTGGCCTAGAAGACTCAAAACCCATAAAAACACCCATGTCTACGGAGGTAAAGCTCACAAAGGACGATGAAGGTGAGTCCGTAGATAACACCAAGTATAGAGGAATGATAGGTAGTTTACTATACTTGACGGCAAGTAGACCCAATATCATGTTTAGTGTCTGCCTTTGTGCCCGTTTTCAAGAGGATCCCAAAACCTCTCACCTAGAAGCGGTTAAGCGTATCTTCCGATACGTTAAAGGCACTATACACTTAGGATTATGGTATCCTAAGGAATCCGGCATAGAAACCATTGTCTATGCGGATTCGGATCATGCGGGAGACTACGTAGATAGAAAGAGCACTAGCGGTATTTGCACGTTTATGGGATGTTGTCTAACGTCTTGGTTTTCGAAGAAGCAAACCGCTCTTGCTATTTCTACAACCGAAGCCGAATATGTAAGCGCCGGAAAGGCATGTCAACAAGCACTATGGATGAAACAAGCTCTCGTAGACTATGGCATTAGGTTAGAAAATGTCCCCATTATGTGCGATAACAAAGGTGCAATAGATTTAAGTTAAAATCCGGTGCAACACTCTAGGACTAAACACATAGAAATACGTCACCATTTTCTTAGGGATAATGTACAAAAAGGAAATATATCTATAGAAAAGGTTGCATCGGAAGATAACATTGCGGATATATTCACAAAACCCCTTAAGCGTGAATTATTCAACCATTTGCGTTTAGGATTAGGAATGATGGAACAAGTTGACTAAATTATATTGAATTAATTCAAATTTATACTTGCATGAAAATTTTTTTTTATTTCTCCTTTTCTGAGTCTAGGAATCTATTTCACACAAAATTAAAGATTGAGAAGATTCATTTTCTTTGCATAAACCTTTTTGTAAAACTCAATCAATTCTTTCTAAAAATTATTCTCACAATCTAGGAATCACATGAAGATCATTTTCCTTGCATTGTTGACAAAGTGTAAAAAAATATTGTCTTTCAAAATCATGCATAAACTCACACATAAATTGTCAAGGTATATAATCTAATATATGTCTTTGACATTCATGATCGAGCAAAAATTGAATCAAGGAGATCATTTGGATTGTTTCTTAGGATCGTTATTTTGTTGTGCATC
Source organism: Artemisia argyi (assembly GCA_030686995.1). NCBI lineage: Eukaryota > Viridiplantae > Streptophyta > Magnoliopsida > Asterales > Asteraceae > Artemisia > Artemisia argyi. The sequence goes on from CM060691.1 coordinate 162,999,501, forward strand.
TAGGAGTCGAAACAATCACAACTCCACATTTGTTGCATATAGACACTCACTAGGAAAAATTCCTTAATAATGATGTCATCTTGATCCATCACTAGCTTTTCACTCACTAATTGCCTTTGCCTTTTATCTAAGATAGGTGCCTTAGGAAACTTAAGTGTGCTTGCCTTTACTTACCTCCTATAGCTTATTATGTGTTGATTATGTGTCCTCTTGCATGCATGCCATATCTTAATTAGATTAGATTCTATATTGCCTAAGAGAATTGAACTTGCTTGAACTCTAATTCAAACACACAACCTTTCTGAAAATTTTCTGCCAAAAACCCAATTTTGGCAACCTGGAAATCACCAGATGGGCGGTCCCCTTAATTATGTAAGGCGACCCCCTTAATTATTAAGGGGACCGCCCCCTAATTAAGGGGACCGGCCATCTGTTGGTCGGGTTTACAGAATCTTTTCTGCTTTTTAGCCCATTTCAACCTACATTTCCCAATTTTAACCAACACACTTTGTCCCAATCTTCCAAACAAACCTTATCCATCCTTAAACACACAAATCTTACACTATAAATATCCCCAATCCTCAAAACTATCCATTCATCCCATCATGAACTCTCCAAACAAACCAAAATCAAAAGCCTCAAGGCTAGCAAGGATGACGGAAAAACCCGTTTGGCGAAGAAAAAGCCCTCGAAACAAATCCATCATAACCAATGAGATTGGAAGTCATTCAACACCTCCAACTTCTTACTTCCCAAACTTTACCTCAAACCCACAAGGTCATTCATTTGATCCTCTTTACAAACCATACAACATTGGCCAACCATCTTCCTACAATTCCAACTACACAAATCCAACACATCCATACCAAACCTATGATCCTCTTCACATTGCCACGGAAAAGCAAAAGTTCCGTGATGAAATAAACCAAATCCATGATCTTAGTGATCTCCTTGCTATGCATCTTGCACAATGCAACAAAGGGCAACCTCCATCATCACCCTATGCAAATTGCCTTCCCCACTCTCTCAATTTGGATCAAGTTACCAACCACACTCACTTTTGCCCTTGTTGCATATTCTTTCAAAAACAAATCCTCTACTTGAGTGAAGATATTTCTTGGATTGAATATCTTCTCACTCGTAATCATCCAATACCACCCTTAACACGATACAACATCGTGAGATCCACCTCTTCCGCTCCATACTCCACCCCATATCCCTCTCAATCAAACATCTAAGCCTTATGCTTATGTTTCCATTCAAGCAAATAACACAATCAACTATGAGTTGCAAGCAAGTCCAAGTGCTTCTTTAGGCTATATAGGACTATGTTCTTCCTTTTGTTTTATTATGATTAATATGCCTTAAGCATATTAAATATTGTAATGTTTTTTTTTATGATGCTTGAATGAATCTATTTTTATAACTATTGCTTTGCATATATATGTGCCTTGTTCTTTTCTAATATTTTGTGTAGCCAAAACTTCCATAGCTCATTCCTTTGATGCTCTCAAATGAGGGGGAGTTTACATCAAGGGGGAGCATTTACCTTTTTGATTTTACAAAAAGGGGGAGAAGAGAATGTTAAACTCTAAATTCTTGTCTAAAAATTATGTTTTAGACCTCATGAGTTTAAGGTTTTGTAATCATCAAAAAAGGGGAGATTGTTGACATAAATAATGTCTTAAAACATTGTTAGCATATTAACAATGTCTCTATGTTTTGATAATTACAAAGCATAAACTCATTAATCTAAAACTTATGACATAAACAAGTTTTTGGTGCTTAATACTTGTCTTTGCTTCCATATCACTTAAAGTATGAATAAACAAAGAGTTTACTACATTTCATGATCAAAGGAAATTTTATATTAATACATAACATTATATAAAATGATTTTAACATTTTATATATATTTGTAAATCATTTTTGGTATAGCTTTATTAAACCACAAAAATATGATTTCAAATTTCCAACCAAAAAGGGCAAATTTTATCCAGAAAAACTTTTGAAACGTTCAGGAGGGCGGCCCCCTTAATTTTACTAGGCGGCCCCCTTAATCATTAAGGGGACCGGCCTACAATTAAGGGGACCGGCACGCTCCAGAACAGTATTTTCCCCCCCTTTAAATACTGATTCATCCCTCATATTTTTCTCACCTTTTTGCACTTCTAAACTTTCTGATCTAGATCTATTTCTCTATTCTCTCATCCTTTGATCATAAGTGTATATATTCTTTGTTTCAAAGTGATCCAATTTCCATCCTCTCAAGTGCAAGAGAAGAATACTTCTATCTTCTTAGACAAGAAATATTACAACTTGTTGTGATCTCCACATCCAAGTTGTTGGTGTATCATCAAGATTATTTACATATTCTTTGTGAAGATTGTTGTGAATATTTGCTTGTAGATAGTTGTGTTAGATATAGATTGTGTGATTAGTAGATAGCTTGGTGTGAAGAAGAAAAGCTAGGATATCTATTGGTGTGAAGAAGATAGAGTTGAAGTAGTTAGTTGTGAAGTTGATTGATTTGAAGAAGGTGTGACTTAGGTGTGAAGGTGTTGTGGTGTGATTATTGGTGTGTAAATTGGTGTGTAAATTGGTGTGTAAATTGGTGTGTAAGGTTTTCTCCGCCATAAGGGAGCTTGTTGATATAGTGAAGAAACCTCTCGAGTTAGGTGCTCGGGGAGTGGAGTAGGGCAAGGAAGGTGTCCTTGTAGCCGAACCACCATAAATCTCTTGTCTCGCGGTTCGATCTTTCCATCTCTTACTTATTTCATTACTTATCATTGTTATATATTTCATATTGATATTTGTTTGTATTGTACAACACTTGAGATCACATATTATCGAATCTAAGTTTTAAAAATTAAGTAAACACTAAAACCCTTTTTACAACTAATTAAAAAGACGTAAAACTATTCAACCCCCCCTTCTTGTTTTCCACAAAGAGCAAATTTCATGAATTTTCATGACGACCCAGAAGAGTACTGACGGCGTCACGTTGGAAGGGCGTCAAGAGTAAAAGAGTCATGACGGCCTGGAAGTGTATAAGTCTTGACGGCGTCAGAAGTAGATCTAAGCAGTCCGAGAAGAGTTTTGGCGGCGAGGTGACGGCGTCACAAGTTTATTCTTGACGCCGTCAAACCTATTTTTCTATATATAGTTTTCTAATTTTTCACATTTAAAGAAGAGAAGTTTTGGGAGAAACCCTAAGTACGATTTTGGTGTAACTTTACAGGTTTTTCAAGGGTTCCAACCCCTTGATACCTTGCATGATTAATCAAGATAAGTGTTCTTCTAATTCAATCAATATGTCTATGTGTTGGTTGTCTATATCATTTTCTTATCTTAATTCTATCATGCTAGGCTAGATCTCTTTTGTGTTTGCTTAGATCTAATGAAACCTAAATATTGATTATGTGTTGATTACTTGTTTATTCTTGTCTTGGATGAATGATTTATATGTTAGGCTTAAGAAAACTGGCAGATCTCCAATTGGTAACATGCTTGAACGTCTTAAGAAACATGAACCAACGCGCACTAGGTCTTTATTGGTTGTATTTAATGCATGAGCCACTGTTTACAATCCCTATAGTTGTGCTGGACATGGTGTAGGAGGAGATAAGAGCTCATAGAATTGGGGAGTTATGTGTGCCACCCCATGAATGGTATTAAGGAATACGATCCGTCATCCATGCAATTATAACAAGTAATTAACGTGTAAAAGATATCTAGGGAGTAATGAAATCTAAGTAAACACATTTTCTCCAATTACTGCTCACAACTTTAGTATAAATTAGTTTATTTTCATTTTTAGTATTTTATTTTGATTGCATCTTAGTATTGGGTTAGTTGAATAGCAACTAATTTCGCCCACTCTTCCAAAACCCGAGATTTTAACTTCCTTTCTAAAAAATATAAAAACACAAAAAGAATCATCCCTCACCTTTAGAACTAGTATTTAGGCTTTCTAATCCTAGCGACACTATTCCTAAGCTGAACGATCAATCCCCCGGTACTTGTCACTATACTATACTACAACGATCAGGTACACTGCCTGGTGGGGGTTGTAAGCTTCTCGAGATCCCTCGAGAGGTAAAACCTGTTGCGATTCCCACGCATCAATTGTCCTGCGAGTGACTAGTCAACTCGAAATCTTGAAAAAGCCTTGTCCTGAAGAACCTATAGGCGAGGCAGCTACTGAAGCTGCTAAGGCAAAATGGAATCTTGATTGCAAGGAACATATTGATGTGGCGGCAATGATGTTAGGGGCTATGTCCACACTTCTTCAAAGGCAGTTTGAGGAGTATTTCCCCATGAACATGATTGATGAACTCAAGAAACTCTATGAGAAACCATCAAATGTAGAGATTTACGATTTGATGGAGGCTCTACATGGTTGTAAGCAGGGTGATGGTGAACCTGTGAGTGCTCATGTGTTGAAGATGAAAAGTTTCATGGATCAACTACAAACACTTAAGAAACCCTATGACAATGATATGGCTGTGAACTTAATCAATAGGTCCCTTAACAAGGATTTTAATGGTTTTGTGAGGAACTTCAATATGCATTGCGTGGGGAAGACAGTAAGTGAATTGCACGCACTGCTCATTGATTATGAGAAAGGGTTGACACCAAAGGCTCCTACGCCCCAAGTTCTTGCTATACAAGGGGTAGAATTAACAAGCCAAATGCGAACAAGAAGAAGGGTAAAGGAAAGAAGAAGGCTGATAAGAATAAGCAGGTTATGACTTATCAACCACCTCAACCTAAGAAGAACCCTCCTGTCAAGAATAATCCAAAGAAGGATCAAGGATGCCATTACTGCAAGGTGATGGGCCACTGGAAGAGGAATTGTCCTCTTTATCTCGATGACTTGCGAAACAATAAGGTTAAGAAGACTGGGCACATGGGCGCCAGCACTTCAGGTAACTTATTTGTCATTGAATTATTTACTTTATCTCATAAATTAAATTCCTGGGTATATGATACTGGATGTGGTATTAATATTTGTAATACACTGCAGGGGTTTAGAGAGGAAAGGAGACTAGCTTATGGGGAGCAATTTCTGCATGTGGGAAATGGAGCACAAGCAGCAGTTGAAGCCATAGGAATGTTTGATTTAGTTTTACCTTCGGGTTTAGTACTTTGTTTAAACAATTGTCATTATGCACCTTCTATAATTAGAGGTGTTGTTTCCTTTTCATGTTTGTTGGATCTTGGTTTTTCTCATACTATTGATGGCAATAAAATTTCTGTTTCTTTAAATGGTGTATTTTATTTTAATGTTGTTGCTGTGAATGGTGTGTTTGAGATTGATATGAATAATTGTATGACTTCCAACAATAATAATAATTCGATGTACAGCATAAGTAAGAGAATGAAGTATGACTTGAATTCGTCTTACCTTTGGCACTGTAGACTTGCCCATATAGGCAAGACTCGCGTGCAAAAGCTGCAACGTGAAGGGCTTTTGAATAATATCAATGATGGGTCATTTGATAAATGCGAATCTTGTATTTTTGGGAAGATGACGAAGAAACCTTTTCATAATAATATGGAAAGAGCTTCAGATCTACTTGGTTTGATACACACGGATGTATGTGGACCACTTAGACATGTGTCAAGAAGAGGTGCTGTCTACTTCTTAAGTTTTACGGATGATTTCAGCCGTTATGGTTATGTTTATTTACTTAAGCATAAACATGAGGTGTTTGAAACATTTAAAGTTTTCAAAGCAGAAGTAGAATTGCAATTGGGAAAGAAGATTAAAGCTCTTCGTTCTGATCGAGGTGGTGAATACCTTAGTCAAGGTTTTAAAGATTTCTCAACTGAGAATGGAATTGTCCAGAATCTCACATCTCCATATAATCCACAACAAAATGGTGTATCTGAGAGAAGGAATCGTACATTGTTGGACATGGTTCGATCAATGTATAATCTTACTAATCTTCCTTTGTCTTTCTGGGATTATGCTCTTGAATCAGCTGTTCGTATTTTGAATATGGTTCCCACCAAGAAGGTTGATAAGACACCATATGAAGTATGGACTGGAAAAGCTCCGAACTTGTCTTATTTAAAGGTCTGGGGTTATGAGGCGTATGTTAAACGTGACTCACAAGATAAACTCCAACAAAGATCTGTAAAATGCATTTTCGTAGGATACCCTAAGGAAACTATGGGTTACTACTTTTACTACCCACCTGAGAACAAAGTGTTTGTTGCAAGATATGGTGATTTTCTTGAAAGTGAATTTGTGGTTCAAGAAATCAGGGGGAGAGTATATGATCTAGAAGACGATCTAAATAATGCATTACCTTCAGAAAACACTAGCACACTTCCTATAGAACCGGAAAGTCTGGGTCCTCCACCAGAAGTTGAAGTAATTCCCATTCGCAGATCTTCAAGATCTGTGAAAGCTCCTGACCGTCTATGTCTTAATGTAGAGGTTGATGAGCATACACTAGGGGATCTTAATGAACCTACTAGTTATAGAGCTGCCATTAATAGCCCTCAAAAGGCTAAATGGAAAGCTGCTATGGATGGGGAAATACAATCCATGCATGACAATGAAGTCTGGGAAGAAGTTGACTTACCTCCTGGTGCCAAGGTAGTTGGGAGTAAGTGGCTTTACAAAATCAAGACTGACATGGATGGATATGCACACATTTATAAGGCTCGTCAAGTTGCTAAAGGTTTTACTCAAACTTTTGGAATTGATTACGAGGAGACGTTTTCTCCTGTAGCAGAGATAAGAGCTATAAGAATTCTCATAGCTATAGCAGCGTACTATGATTATGAGATTTGGCAAATGGATGTAAAAACCGCTTTCTTAAATGGTCATCTAGATGAAGACATCTACATGGCACAACCAGAAGGGTTTGAAAATCCAGAATTTCCAAATCGTGTTTGCAAGCTTAAAAGATCCATTTATGGATTAAAGCAAGCATCACGACAATGGAACAAGAGGTTTGATGCTGAGATCAAAAAGTTTGGATTCACTTAAAATCTTGATGAGCCATGTGTGTATCACAAAGCTACTGGGAGTGATAATGTAACTTTCCTAATTCTATATGTTGATGACATATTGATTATGGGAAAAGACATTCCAAGTTTGCAAGAAGTTAAGACATATCTTGGAAAGTGCTTTTCTATGAAAGATTTAGGAGAAGCTGCATACATTCTGGGAATCAAAATCTATAGAGATAGATCAAGGCGGTTAATTGGATTAAGTCAAAGTGCTTACATTGACAAAATATTGAAAAGATTCAATATGCAAAATTCCAAGAAAGGATATTTACCGATGGAAGTAAAACATGGCTTATGTAATGAGTTTTGTGCTTCAACACCTGCTGAGGTGGCTCGCATGAGTAAAGTTCCTTATGCTTCGACAGTAGGATCTATTATGTATGCGGTTAAGTGCACAAGGCCAGATGTGGCGTTTGCTCAAAATATTACCAGTCAATTTCAACAGAATCCAGGTGATAAACATTGGATTGCTGTTAAGCATATTCTTAAGTATTTAAGGAATACAAAAGATATGTTTTTGGTATATGGTGGAAATCCAGCTGCAGAACTTTGTGTTACAGGTTTCTGCAATGCATCCTTTCAAAGTAATAAAGATGATTCGAAGTCTCAGACGGGTTATGTCTTTGTTATCAATGGAGGAGCTGTAGACTGGAGGAGCAAGAAGCAGAGTACAATTGCGATGTCTGCAACAGAAGCTGAATACATTGCTGCTTCAAAAGCTGCTATGGAGGCTGTTTGGATTAGGAAATTCGTTTCTGGGCTTGGTGTTATGCCTTCAATTGAATTACCTATTAATATGTATTGTGACAATTCTGCTGCAATCATATTTTCCAATGAACCTGGAGTCATGAGAGGCACCAGACATTTTCTACGGAAGTATCACTTTATTCGTGAAAAGGTTGACGAAGGTGAAATAAATCTGTTGAAGGTTCACACAGATGAAAACTTAGCTGATCCGTTCACTAAGGCTTTGGCGAAAGAGAAGCTTAATGAATTAGCCAATGGAATTGGACTTAAATTAGCTAGTAGTTTCATGCATAACTGTGATTAGTATTTGGATAAAGGATATTGTAAACAATTGTTATTTTAATGAAATAAAGTATGTTGGTATGTTTATTTCTATTGTTAATTATTGTTGTCCTATTTTTGCATGTTTAAATCCATGAATAAGAGTTATTCTAAATTGTCCGTTGTTAGTTAATAATATGGGAATATTATTAAATTAAGACAAATCTGAAGTTGATATAATATACTTAAAGTATATTGATGCGTAGACATGTCATTTCAGACGATATTCGATGATACTGAATATAGGACTTATCCCAACTATATGATGTTACTTTATGGATCTTGTCATTAAGTAAATCATAAGTAGTTATCCTTAGACTTGAGATACAAGATAACGGTCATGAATGTAGTACATTTTTGTGGAACAACTTAACGCTATACGTAACTGGTAGTCATAAGGGTTGTTTTCGGAAGTGTTACAAAGTTTGTGTGTTTTGCTTGTAATCAATAAAGAATTTGTTCCTTCAAATTAATTTTTGGAGTTTAATACTGCTGGGCCCCTCGTAGGGTTGTCAAGGTGTTTGCGTGGCCACGCCCAAGGTCTTTCTTGAAAGGTTCAAAAGATTTGGTAATCTTGTCAATTTCTAAAAACGAGAAACAGAATGGTTAATTAAGGAATGACCTAGATCCATATCCTTATTTAACACGGTATTAGAAATAAAGGGATAATAATAATGAGAAATCATTAAAAGGTTTTCCAGGAGCCTTACTCAAGTTGTACTAGAGGCATCGGCGTGTTGCAAAACGCTAACCGATGTGATCACACTATTATGATATGTCTAAGTGGGAGCTGTTGGTTTTATAGACAAAATAATAATAGTCGTGTGTTAGTATCGAACTTGAGATCACGGGATTGCACACAATACGTATGAAGAGAAAATGTAATAATTATTTATAAAATGTTATAATTAATTATTAAACACAAAACAAATAAATAATAATTAGTATTATTGATTAATGACTAATTATTTATTAAACGAAGATTAGGAAAGTAATTACTAGACAAAACATGGAAACAAGAGAAGGTTCCGGAATCCCCTAGGGGATGCCATAGCCGATCGGCCCAAGGGGGTAAACCCACCTCCATTGTGCCTTGAGCTCCAAGTTTTGTGTAGTATATAAGCAAACCCGAGATGTAGGTTTTTCTCATAACTTGTACACACACATCTTGGTGTTTTCTTCTCCCTTTTCTTTCTTGGTCGATTCATCAAACAAACACCCCTAAGGATTTCGATTTCTTGTATCTAAAAAAGGTTTTGTGTTTCATTACTTGCAAATACTTTTCTTAAATTAGTACGTGTGTACAAGAACGTGAATCAAGCACACTATAGTTTGATTCTTGGATTGAATTACAAAAAAGGTAAGGGGTAATTCATATAATCCTTATAAACCCTAATTAGGGTTCATTGGTTCCGGAAGATTGCATTGATTCTTGTTCGGGCTAGAATCATAAAGGTACGTTTACGATTTATATTAATGATTAATTAATTACATATTATTCGATCTATTATAATTGCTTCCGCTCATGCTCACTTTGATGTACTTGGTTTATTTATATGAATGTCATGATATAATAATTCCAACAAGTACGATCATAAAACTATAGTTATGAAACCGGCCTTTTTGTTTTTACTTTGCCATCACAACTTATAAATGGTTCGGTTTGCTTGACGGTTGGATTATCAAAAGATATCTATACTACATATAATGCACGGAGACTATTTTTGAAAATTCAACTTCAGGAAATTACTGATTACCTTGATGATTTATAAAATATTTACTGCAATAATGCTTTGATTTTTTCCAGCCAAATACTACGTTCAATACATGTCACAGTTACCATACTACGTTCACATGGCCATGGACCAAGATATACTTGACGATGCTAACAATATTGTATCTCCCACGGTAAAAAATACTCCGGATGATTCGGCACACTGGGGAGAAGAAACACATGTTGTTGCGGATCATTTAGCTAAGTTAAATGGATGAAATACATTAAAATATCATTTAACTAAACAACTAATAAAAGGTATATCTATAGAAGATATAGTGTAAGGAAACACGGAAAAAAAAAATGCTGGTATGATTGTACCAATGTGGCACTCTACTCTCTCGAGCCTCGATACGGTTAAGTAGTGCATGCGGAAAGTATATAAAGAGCTAAGGGATAATAATAGCGAAATTCACAAGAATCCTACATTTACGTGATAAGTCATTAAAGGCTATATAAAATCTATGTAGCTTTGCTACAGATCATGCAAGACAGCCAAGACTCATATGATCAGCTCTATCAGATGTTATTTTCACAACAAGAACAAGAAATCTATGATAAATTATTTGTTAAGTTAGTACCAGTTTAGTCATTAGCTTGGGGGCATCAATGTAAACTTCATTAGCCTTTTGGGACTGATGGCGAATACATTGTTGGAGTTACGGAGGCTAAAAAAACCATAAGACTTGACAAAGCTTTTCGCCAAAACATCTCGATCTGTCGGGCACGGGATTGCAATCTTAGCCAGGATCTTAGGCAGATATTGTTTTAGTTCCATCTTTATAAATACCTCTTATGTGTACTTGTAAACCCTTGTACGTACTTAGTACTCTTGCGTTAGCGTCAGTACCCCGTGAAGTTTAGCACGGAACCTAATAATATTATCGCTAGTTCAAGAGTGGACTGAGCACGATCGCTTAGATTGTGGCAGCTACTATCAATTCACGTTTTTTTTTCTTATGTTTTTATGATCTTATTAGTTGTATAGTGGTTATACGAGGTGTTTGTGTGTTTGATTGTTTACTCTTACACAATTATCTTGTTTGGGTCTATAATTCCTAACACGTTGTATCGTAAACAAAAAGTATCATAGCTTGCTAGCTAAGTTGCTGAGCTGGGATCGGATTGTTCAACATATTAGATGGTTAATGCTAACTAACTACTATAAGAGGCTAGGGGTGTATGGGTCGTTACATAGTTTAGTTTTCTTTCTTGTTTGATGCCTAGTTTTGTAAGCATAACCAACTCATAAGTAAGAATAATCAATACTGTATTACAAATTTACAATTCTTTGGTTAATCGTGTTTGCAATTTTTTTTCCAGCAACCATATATAAGAAAGCTACAGTAGCTAGGAACTAGAGATGATTACAAAGTTGGATTCAGGTCATTAATTACAAGAATTAATTACTTGCTACAATCAAGCATTAAAATGACTGCTACCAAACTTTGCGATTCATTTAATATATCTGTATGAATCCTTGCAATCTTCCATGTTGTAATAATTATGAAGTATAAAACAAGCAATGAAGCTTTTTAAATCATGTCTAATAAACTTTATCACTTTCAAATTTGATCAATTAAATAATTTAGATCGTATTAGAAGAAAACGCAAAGTACAAAAGGACAAGGTCTACTCATTCAAACATCTCCGTTGTATCATGTTGGCGAAATGGGCTGGAGCTGGGGCTGGGGCTAAAGCTGGGGCTGGGGCTAGGACTTATATTATAAGCCGAAATTAAAATTTGTATTTTTATAAACTTGTTGGGCAAATGGGCTGGAGTTGGGGCTTATTATTACAAAATTACTAAAAAGGAAATAATTAAATGAGTTTTTGTATATGTTAGATATTTTTGTGAGTAAATAAGTAATTTATTCTTCAAAAGCCCTGGGTTTAAGGTTTTAGCCTCTTTTATGAGGCTAAAGTTTTTAGCCGGCTTATTTATAAGCCCTTTCATAAGCCCCATGACAAACGAGACTTATTTAATTAGCCGGCTTATTTTAAAAGCCTAAGCCCCTATAAGCCCCATAAAAGCCCTCCCCAAACATAGCCTTATGAAGTATAAATATAAATATAAAATAATTTAGCAAATATCCTCAAGACTCATATGTAGGGGTGCTATTCGGGTCGGGTTGGTCGGGTTCGGGTCAAACGGGTCGGGTCCAAGTCGGGTCGAGGGTAAAAATAATATACCCGAACCCGACCCTATTTGAACTCGGGTTAGTCGGGTTCGGGTCAAATCGGGTCGGGTCAAGTCGGGTTCGGGTTTGTCCAATTTACAAAATCACATAATTTTTTTTTTTTTTTTTTTTTTTTTTTGCGAATGACAATTATGAAAAACCAAATTCACTTTGTAGTTTGTACCGATCAATCAAGAGTCTATTAATATTGTTGATACTTAGAAGATTGAAAAAATATGTATGAGCTTAAAAGTTCATTTTGAAGTTTGTATGATTATAACGCCGAGCATACAAGTCTATTATTTCAAAATTAATTGACAATTTATGAAAGAAAAAAAAAATGATATTTGTTAAGAAATAAATTCTTTTATTTCTGATGATTACAAAATTCAAAAATGATTGATAATGTGAATAAAACTATAATTCATGACTTTAAAGTCTTAGTAATTATACTTATTTAACTTAATACAGGTATTGCACGAGCCTCTCATAATAGATTCTAACTTAATATAGAAAATGGGCCAAGTTTACTACATGGATCACTTAATTTAACTTGGGCCTATCAATTGAACAAAAAAAAAAAAAAAAAAAAAAAAACAAAAAAACAAAACAAAAAAACTCGGGTTAGTCGGGTTGACCCGAACCCGAATAGGCAAGTTTTTGAAACCCGATACCCGACCCGAGTTCGTAATCGGGTTAGTCGGGTTGACCCGATTGACCCGACTAAGATTTTGGACCCGAGTAACCCGACCCGAGTATCCTTATTCGGGTTCGGGTCCGGGTCGGATCGGGATTTATGACACCCCTACTCATATGTGGTGGTCACTCGGCTTCTTTTAGGAACTACAAAATCTTTCACCGAAGAGTTATTTGTGTTGTACTTATAAGGTGGACAAAATAATCAAATTCGCCATAATGTAATAAAATATCTCATGTATTGGATGCTATCTAATTATTGGAGAGAATTGTATATATACCCACTAAAACATGAATATTTGCATATTTTCTCAAAACACAAGTTTTTAATGCACAATGTATAATGATGTTTAAGCATGTTTTAGGTATATATGCAAATATTCAAGTTTTAGTGGGTATATATGTAATTGCCCCTAATTATTGTTATCGTGAAACTAACTTTTTAAACTTAACTACGGCATTTTTAAATAATGGGCAGATCGTTTGAAGCAGAACTCACAAGAAAGTATTTCGAAAAAATAGAATTTGGAAAAGAAATTTAGAAAAAAAAAATAGGGACGGTGGACACAATTTTCTCCTAATAACAAGGACCATTTATGTAATTTAGTCTAGGGACGGTGGATGCAATTTCGCAAACTACCAGGGACCATTTATGTAATTTGGAAGAGTAAAAGGGTCATAGTACCTAAAGAAAGACAAAAGTGTCAACATTAGTGTACAAAAGAAAAAAAAATTTATTTCGCTACGCAGAAGTGATTTTCTTGGCAAGTATAGTACGTTTTCACATAATTAACCCTATATTATAAGCCGAAATTAAAGTTTGTATTTTTATAAACTTGTTTGGCAAATGGGCTGAGGCTGAGGCTTATTATTGTAAAATACTTAAAAAGGACATAATTAAATGAGTTTTTGTATATGTTAGATAGTTTTGTGGGTAAATAAGTAATTTATTCTTCAAAAGCCCCGAGCTTAAGTTTTTAGCCTCTTTTATGGGGCTAAAGTTTTTAGCCGACTTATTTTATAAGCCCTTCCATAAGCCCCATGACAAACGAGACTTATTTAATTAGCCGGCTTATTTTAAAAGCCTAAGCCCCATAAGCCCCATAAAAGCCCCTCCCCAAACATAGCCTTAGACTCATTTACCTTCTTCCTTAAAAGTAGCATTACCCTCGGCACCCTTTTGACCAGGTTCTTCAGTTATCATAATGCTGCCCTTACTTTTGCCCCAAAATGTACCTAGTCATTTATCAAGCAGTTCGTGTTTGTCTTTTCGTCAAGTTGTTTAACATCCAACTATCTTTGATCCACCGCAAAATCACCATTACCATCATGAATAACAACAACTATACGATTTTCGTGAGCTCCTTGTAGTTCCACCTTAAACCAAACATGATTTTAAACATATACTTCGTGGACTATTGTATAACATCAGATCCAAGTTGCTTAAACTCAACTTATTACAACTTTTATGCTTTTTTACTTCAAACTTTTCGACCTTTCAATGTTAAACCTAGTACTCGTACTAGACATTTTTCATCAAACCTTGTTAAATTGACTTAACCCTTTATAAACCTTAAATCCTCAACTTTTTCAACAAGCCTCAAAAGTCGTATGCTAAACCCACTTTCCAAAAATCTTGATGTGCTTGACTTTAGAAAACCCTTAAATATATGCTATTTTTACCTCAAAATCTACATAACATGTACTCCAAGCAATCACTTTCCTTGAATCCTCATGAAGAGGCTAAACCTTTGCTTGACTTATAAGTTATCACCTAGACTTGATCTTGAAGAAACCCGCAGGACCCTTCAAACCCAGTTTATCAAGCCCTTCAAACCAAAAAATATATATAAAAAAATAAAACACACACACACACACACATACATTTGAAGTTGCTTCACCTTCAAGATTGATTATCACCAAGGAACTCTAAATCGTTAACCATTTGAAGCCTCTAAACCCTTTTTGTCGAAACTCTTTGTAACCGCAGTCAAGTAACCCTTGAAAGTGACTTTCTTGCACTGCAAGAAACCCTTAGAAAACTAAAACTTGCAATTTAAGTTTCCTTTTGATCGACCAAGCTTCATACACCTTTTATCAACACAATGATAGCCAAAAAATAACCAAAAAAGAATACGAAAACTAGATCTGTCCAGCCAACTCCAGAAGTTGTATCTCCCCACCAGATAATCCAATGAAAGATCCCTCTTGTGCGAACCTAGCTCTACGTGTCTTAAACCTACAATTAAAATTTTGTAGGAATACAACATTTGACGAACCAGTCGTGTCAATTCTATCACATGTGCGCAAAAACCTTAAACTAAATGTCGTTAATTCTTTTCTCTTGTTTTGGCTACCCCCTTCTTTTTTGGGTAAAGGGTATTCCACCCGGTAAAATATATTACTCCAAAAAAACGTTTAAGTACAATGGAATGTGGCTGAAGTACCACATTAACCGCAAGCAATCGCTTGACACAACCACTAAATCATTTATGACAGGCCATAAATGACAACTAGCTACAACCAACAAGACTACCAAACCAAAACCATCATAAAATAAGATACATCAGAAATTTTATGCAAAAAATATAAAACAACCTAGTTAAGACAAAAATCTTGAATTCCAGCAGACTTTAATTGTGCAGGGAAGATGCCAAAATCATCATCATTATAATTGTTGGTGTCACCCGTATCCGCTTTTCATTGCTCATAAAGACTCTGCTCCTTACCTCCACTTCCAGAATACAACGTCCCACTGTGATCATCAAAAACTTCATCATCATCGCTGTCAGAAACTACCACATTGCCCACCTTAGAAAATGGGTTACCCACCTTAGTTGAAGAATCAATCTTTTTAAGAGGTTTACCATCATCATCCACAAGAGTAACTTTTCCTTTAATAATTAGCTTTTCAATCTTCCCAATTTTCTCAACAATAGGAGTTGTACTTCCATTTCCACCCTTAGAAGAACTAGTAACAACAGGTATACCAGATGCTAGAAAACTAGCCATATCGTTTTGGCAATCAAGAACCTCCAAATCAGCCCCATCCTTAGGTGGAACACTTGTTGCACAAGGAATACCATTATCATCAGTATCGGCCACATCAAGAACATCAAATGGGTTCGATGTAGCAATAACCATCCCACTCGTACTTGCCTCATTAGAGATTTTCTCCTTAGTTGCAACCGGCTTCTTTGAGACAGGTCTCCAAAATTTTGGTTTAGGCTTATTAAGCTGAACACCGCCAATAGGCCGAGAATGAGCAGCCACATTCTTCCCCTTACTCTTATGATTCGTTACCTCAATGAAACCATCGTCCGTCTTTTCTAACGTAGTAGAAGCTTCAGAAGCCTTTACTGCCACATTAGTATCACTACAAACAATCTCCTTAACACGATTTGGGCATTCAATCAAAGCATGTCCAAAAGTTTTACATTTACCACAATGAGGAGGTTTCCATTCATATTCAACATTAATAATTGCAGTACTAAAACCATTACCTTCTTCATTTGGAATTGCCATTGTAACCTGACTTTTCAGTTCTGAATCCGCGTTTAATTCAACTAGAGCATGAGCAAAACTAATGCGGCACCAAGACTCGACATACATAGAGCTTGTAAATGCATTTAACATAATAGGTTTCCCTAGTGTGACCCATTCTTACAAATAAGGCTTTGATATCAATTTTGAGTTAGCTTAGCGTGTAATTGATCAATGAGCGGAAAAGAAAAGTCAACATATCAAGTTCACAAGATAATCGACAAAAGAAATAACAACATGAACACAATATATACTCTCGAACCCCTTTATTAATAACCAAAAAGTTTACATCAAGACAAGAAGTATGAAATCGACTAGCATCCCTTTATCTCTATCTATAGAGAAGAAGGGGTACAATCTATATGATATTAGAATTCAATAATATCATTGCATGCGTTACATACCAACCAATCATAGTTTAAATCTAATCCTAATTATATTTAACTAAGTATAATTAAATCCTTTAAATGAGAAATCTTTTATCCAAAAATAATGTATTATTAAATCCTTTTACATAAACTAATTACACTTTAACACAATAAAAGTTGCTACAATACTATAACAAGGTTGTTGCTGTTGCGGAAGCAATTGTTTTGTATTCGATCGGTTTTTGTGTTACGTACTACTTGTTGATTTGGAGTATGATACTCCTTCCATCTCAAAATTATTGTCAAGAAACAAAAATTTTAAAATTGAATAAAAGTGAGACCACTATAAATCTCATCCGCTCAAATAGAATATCCCCCTACTAAATTCTCTTTTTCTTATGCAAGAAGGGGTCAATTAATTGCTTCTGTTCTCTCCTCTATGCAAGTGTATTGGTGTTCTGTTTTCAAACTTCCAAAAGCTGTCATTAATGATATTGAAAAATTGTTTAAAGGCTTTCTGTTGTGTAATGGAGAATTAACTAGAGGAAAGGCAAGGGTAGCATGGAAAGAAGTTTGTAAACTAAAGGACCAAGGGTGGCTTGGACTGAAACCTCTTGAACAATGGAATAGAACTTTGCTCATAAAATATTTATGGAATATTGCTACCATGAAGGAAACATTATGGGTTAAATGGATAAATACTGTGAAATTGAAGGGTAGGAGTGTATGGGAAGTACAGAGTTATAGTACAGATAGTTGGAGCTGGAAGACAATATTAGAATTAAGAAATGATGTTGAAAACCATGTTTAGTACAAGATAGGTGATGGTAAGACTATTTCAGCATGGTATGATAGGTGGAATGATCAACAAGCACTAGCCAAAACCATTAGCAGAAGAGACATCTACTCAGCAGGGTTCAATGATCAAAACAAACTGTGTGATGTATTGGATACTAATGGGTGGAAGTGGCCTCAAGAGTGGTATACTAAATATGAGTGCATTCAATCTTTGACTGTTCCTACACTATCTAGCATACCTGATATGCCTGTTTGGGTTAACAAAAATGGAAGAGAGGTGAAGTTTGCAACAAGCCAAGTATGGAAAGACATTAGGAGTGATGATGCAAAGGTGAGTTGGAACAAACTTGTATGGTATTCTCAATGCATACCAAAGCATAGTTTTATACTTTGGTTGGCAATTAAGAATAAACTACTCACACAAGATAAGTTGTTGAAATGGTACCCATCTAAAGTTCTACAATGCTCATTGTGCAACAATAGTACAGATTCGCTTGACCATCTGTTTTTCCAGTGCAATTATGCTCAAAAGGTGTGGACTGTTATTAAGAAAATGGCAAAAATGAATTCAAATGCTGCATTATAGGATGATCATGTGATGGAAATGAGTAGTATACAGAGTCATAATAGCATTTGAAGTATCATAAAAAAGCTCTGCTTTGCTGCTACAATCTACTTCATATGGCAGGTAAGAAATTTCAAAGAATTCAGACAGGAAACAAGAGATGAAAGCAGATTGATTAAAACCATTAGAGATGAGATAAGATGCAAGCTTATAACCATTAAAGTAAAGTCTACTAATGCAGCCAAGGAGGCTTTTGATCTCTGGGAAGTAGTAATGGAATGAAAATGTATGGGCTGGTTTTGAATTAAAAGGGTGTTTGGAACATGAATGTGTCTTTGGCAGAGTATGGTTTTTAAACCAAGCAGAATCAGATCTTTACTATAGGGGTCTACTATTCTATGTTTTAAGCTCACTACACAATGAGGGCCTTGTATCTTGGAGTTCAATAAGATGTTATTCTTTTTGGGACTCAATTACAGTTCTAATAGGCCTTTATTAGGTAATTATGAACTGTGTTGGTTTTCTCACTAGATAACAGATTTTGAATTCCATAAAGTAGGTTACCATGTGTGTAGGGTAAGTGAGCTTGGAGGGCAGTGTGTGAATATAGGAATAGTGAGGTGTGTAAGATGAACCTACTTGGTCCTATCTACACACTGCTAAGGGGGTTTGGATGATACTCCCCTCAAGGTGTGTGTTTTCAAAATCCTGAGGCCTTTTGTAAAGAGAGAAATGTAGGGATTTTGGAAGAGCCCTTGACTAGGAATGATGGGTACCTAGTGATGCCTGTTGCATTGCCTACTTTGATTACTGTGGTTGCAGGATGAGTGATCCTAGTGGGGGGGGGGGGGGGTAACGGGAAATGTAGCTAGATGGTATTGGTGCTATTAAGGTGATTTCAGACCCTGTCGATGGAAATAGGATAAGCTGTGGAGCAGTTTAGTAAGAATCTGATGTATGTAACATGTTTAGCTCATTTGAGATATTTTGATGGTGTCATCAGATATCGGATATTGAGGTTGTATTGTATTCTTGTAGTTTGTTTCTGATTAGGGGCATGTCCCTATTCAGTAGCATCTCTAAATTGTAAAAACATTGATTGGAGTTAATATAATTTTCACCTTGCATAAAAAAAATTAAAAAAAAAATAAATAAATAAAAAAAAATGAACAATTATTTTGAAATATCACAAAAAGAAAATGTAGACTACTCCCTCCGTTTTATTACTGTCAAGAGACAAGAATCACAAATTTTAATAAAAGTGAGACCAATATAAATCTCAACCACTCAAATAGAATATTACTCAACTAAATTCTCTTTTGTTTATATTAAAAGAAAATTGAACAATTATTTTGAGACATCTTAAAAAAAGAAATACATACTATAATTTTGAGACTTAGAGAGTATACTTTTGAGATGGGCCGGAGTATGTGCTTATCCAGATAAAAAGTAAAAGTACATTCTATAATTAATTTTGGATTAAAGATACATGGACTGACATAGTACATGTTTTTGTAACACACACTAATAAATAAATATCTATATATTATATATAAAGAGCAGTGATTTTCTTTTGAACTTAAAATGACTAATGTGTTATATCTATGATACTTTTTAAATTTTCATTTTTTTTTATCAAAATAGGATTGACTTATTTTTAAAAAATGGTTCTCTTATAACCATAAATAAAAGTTTACTAATCACATTTAATACATACTATATATACTGATTATTTCAACTATATATATATAACATATTATTTTAGAAAAGAAGAAGAAAATAAATACTGCAACTAATTGTTATCATGTTTCAATTTTAGTTTTAGTAAATATTTTCATACGTTTTCCGATACTTTTTAAAATTATTATTTGAGGTGAATTTCAATTTCATTTTAATTATTTTACGTCATATGTATAAACGTTACATTATACACTTAATCAAAATATCTCAAATGTCATTAGTTTTCGATATAAAATCTCGTTGCTCCGCGTACTTATCTAATATACATATGTGCATTTAATATATTTTGAACTTTGAGTTTGGGTGTTGTAAATATTTTCAACTTGTTAATAAAGTTCTTGTTGGACATTTATGTATTAATTCTTATTTAATGGAAACTGTTCTTACTCTCTATCTGCCGGGCCTGTTACTAGACGAAATGGGCAATGACTCAGGGCATCAAAATTAAAAGGGCATCAAATGATATAGTCATGTTAACTGGTATTTTAATGGAAGAAGCAACCTTCCATTGTGTTTTAAAAGAGTTTATTTTGTGGTTGGGAAGATGACACAAAATGTATGTCAAAATGGTTTACTTTGAGAACATCAAAATTGTTGTATTTGTGATTCCTATAAATATATAAAATCTCGTTTTAGCCCCTTTGACTTCCATAGCAAATCTAACCACAATCTTAAATATCTAGTTAGAATATTGATGATTGGTGTGACTGTGAGGATACACGCTGCCTAGCTTGGCTAGGTTCTAAGCCACCACAATATAGTTTGTTGTTTGTTTAGAAATGTGGGCATTTTTTGAGTCGGCTCGCACAGGTCATTGAAAACTCAGGACCACCGGCTTATACCGCTTGACTCTTAATGCTGCTACAAGTTAATGGTGTTATACAGTTTATGTAGTACTCCATATTTATTTTCTTATGGTTTGTAAACGATGAAAGGAAGATTATATTAGCAGTTTATAGTTGTAGTGTTATTGGTAGAAGTAAGAAAATAAAGGTCTGTGATAGTTATTTCTTTAAACTCGAGTAAGGGTAACATATATACAAAGATAATTAGGATTTACCAAAAACCAGAAATTTCGTTGATAATTTTATATATATGTATACTACACGTTATAACTTGAATAATAATCATGGGATTGACATGGACTCGATTTGTTGCCCGGTATGTGATGAAGATATTGAAACAAATTTCTTTTTGTGGATTGTTAGATCACAACTGATTTGATTACATGAGGGGAGACGGTTAGCCTTAGTAATTTAGCTAAGGTGTGTTTCGACGTAGTCGCTCAAATAACAAGTTGGGTGATATGAAGATTTAGAAATCGAACTTGTGCTTATCTAAAGCTGCCAAGAAAGGACACCCTTAGAGAAAAAATAAACGTGTTTTCTCATTCGTGGATTCTAAATAGGATTTGTATATGAAATCTTATGTGGTTAGATTGGATATGCGATCCTAGATTGGTTGGTATGATTTTCTTGTAATTATGTTGTATTTTTTTCTAGCTTCTTTGAATGATAATGTCATTATCAAATAAAAAAATAAAACAATAAAAAAAAAATAATAAAAAAAAACTTTATAAATACTGGTTTTATGCTTGTATATACATGCAACTATGCAAGTAAATCCGGTCCTTTTTTCAAAACAACATTTGTATCAAAACTATTTTTCACGCTGCTAGCAGAAAAACAAAGAGTTATATAGTGGTGGAAAGAGCGTTAAGTTCCAGATGATGTGCAAGTTATGTAACCGCATAAGGGTTTAGCTTTAAGAGCCTCAAAATGTATGTACCAGAGCTTGAAGCTTCTTAATTCACTTCCAATAAAAATGATAATGATATAAGATTTTATGTTCTAAATATCTGTTAAAGTTAAACCTAGATCTATGAAACACTACTTTTTTGGTTTCAATAATTAATGTTATATATACTTAATCGTCATGTTTAGTACCTCATAAACTTTCGCACTATGGCGTCGCAGCTAATTACAAGGATTATTAAATCATTCAATCCATTTGAAGAAACTAGTGAAGATCTAGATGAAAGAAAAATGCTTGATGTCCTGGAATACCAACTCTTTCTCTTGTCTATCTTGAGTGGAGATCTATTTGACTTGAACCCACAAATGTGCCCTAGTGTTGTTGCCAAACAATTTGATTGATTAGGCGTTTAGTTAAGTTGATCCGATAGATTATTATCATCATTTAGGTTTGGGATGTGTGAGTTTTGTAGGTTCCACGGTGACAACTATTATGCCACAAAACTCTCCTATACCCACCAATTAATGCTTACATGCACTTGAAGCCTATATAAGAAACTATCATGCCACACAACTATCCTGCACACCCATTCTATTCACTATACAGTATTTCTTTAACAGAAATGGTAAAGTTGAACACAACTTCTGGAGGTGTGGAGGAGTCAGAATATGGAAAGATACCTTTCTCCGATGTGATGGTTACAAGGAAAAGAAACCACTTCCTGGGACGTAAATGGAGGGCTGTCGACATAAAAATGGGTGTAGGGATCTTGGGTATTCATTTGCTTGCATTATTTGCACCATTTACCTTTACTTGGGGAGCTTTCTGGGCTGCAGTTTGGAGCTACATATTATGTGGAGTGTGTGGAGTAAATCTATCTTATCATCGTAACCTATCACACCGTAGTTTCAAGCTTCCAAGGTGGCTTGAGTACACCTTTGCTTATCTAGGTGTCTTAAGTTTCCAGGTTCGTTTTTCTCAGCCTCATTTCTTTCTTTCATATATACTTATGTTATTCAAATTTCAACTAAAAGTAATATGCATATAGAGGGATCCGATATATTGGGTGAGCATCCATAGATATCACCATCAGTACGTCGATACCGAGAAAGATGCACATTCTCCAATTTTCGGATTTTGGTTTAGTCATATGGGATGGCTCTTTGATAGTGGCTACATTCTTGAAAAGGTACTTAAAAGTTCATTAAAAAAAAAAAAAAAAGGTTTCTTTCAGCGAATAACTAATCTTGAAATATATCTATCATGTTTTGTAGTATCAAGAACGAAAAAATGCACAGGACTTAAAGAATCAAGTATTTTATAGGTTTGTTAAAACAACCTATAATTTGCATATAATTGGATTTTCGATCCTTGTTTATGCTATTGGAGGATTTAACTACCTTGTTTGGATTGTGGTAAGCCTCTATGCAAGTAATTCATGCAGCATATTTACGTTGATCATGTAATAATAATTCGATTAAACTACGAGTTCATGATATATATGTAGGGGGTTAGAACCACATGTTTCTATCATGTGACATTTCTTCTGAACTCAGCATGTCACATATGGGGACATAAAGCTTGGAACACTGATGATCTCTCCAGGAATAATTGGTAAGTTGTAGAAATATATCGCAGCTATAGCTTATATAACATGCGTTTTATACATATCATGATATATACAGGTTGGTAGCATTACTTGGTTTTGGAGAAGGATGGCATAATAATCACCATGCATTCGAGTATTCAGCTCGGCATGGGTTAGAATGGTGGCAAATCGACATTTGTTGGTATTTCATAAGGCTTCTTGAAGCAGTAGGATTAGCCACTAATGTTAAGCTGCCGTCGGAGGATCATAAGCATAAGAAATCGTTTGCATCTGATCAAAACAAGTTGAAGTGATATCATTCATTCATTTTACAACATGCGTCTTTAATTCGATTATATATTGTATACACACACATGAATGTCTATCATATGTAAGGGCATCTTGCTAAGTGCTCAATGTGTGATTCACGTTTAAATAAATTTGTATTACAGCAATTTAATGTAACCACTAAAACTCTTTTATTTTTGTGCGGCAACTTTAAGCATGCATGTTAGAACACTGTATTGTTTGTTAACAATGAATATCGTTTGGCATCTCTTGAACTACTTTATTTGTTTTTTTCAATGTATTGTTGTTAACAAAATTGTTATCTAGGTTTAGAACAATCCCATGTTTTCGAAGAGAAACCCGGTTAGAGGCATATCGAATTCTTAATATATTGGTGTTGTTGTTGCAAACCATTTTTTTTCTTTCTAAAAAAGTGATACTCCGTATAAAAGATGAACTAATTAACAAAAGTTGATAGAATATAAAAAATTGATGAATTGATAGAAAAAATTGATGATCAAAATTTAAGGATTTTTTTTTTTTTTTTTTTTTTTTTTTTTTTTTTTTTTTTTTCTGATAAAAGGTCAAAGACCGGGTAAATATATTATTAAAAAAAAAAGTTAAAAACAAAGGATATGGTTGAATCCCATATCTCAGCTTGTTATATAGACGAAAAAACTTACATAACAAAATATTTCGTATTCTCTAAACAAGAAAATAAATCACTACTCAAAAGATATCATTAGACTCCTATAAAAACAAAACCCGTCCTAGTTAGCTTCCTTTGGAATTCACATCTTTAGCCACTTGTTGTTGCAAACCTTTCTTCTAAAAAAAGTGATATAAAAGATGAACTTATTAACAAAAGTCGATAGAACATAAAAAAAATTGATGGATTGATGAAAAAAAAAGGATGATTAAAATTTTAAGCAAAATTTTTCATCACAAATGTTTTTTACTAAACCTTTTTTAAATGATTACTAATCATTCCGTTTCTCATCTATTTTGTAGAAAAGTTTCGTATATTATTAACTGTTTATTTTCTGTTCATCACTATTTACAAATTAGAGATTTTTTACAAGATCAGCGTCCTTTGAACCGATATCAGAAGTTAATTGAATAGGATGAATGTTTATCAGATCAGATGAGACGGTCACATAAAACTTTTGAAGGCCCCATAAACTCTTCTCACACCTAGTTTATAATTGATTTCCACTGCGTTTCTACTTCCTTAGAGCATACGGTAAGATGACCCCGAGTTATCCTTTAACGTATTATCACGTCAGCTTTAACCTTTTCATTTTAACTTACAAAAAAACGCCCGGTACAATAACTCATCTTAACTAAAAAAAAAAAAAAAACCGAGTTATCCCGTAACTCATGAGGCGGTATAATAGCTTTCTAAGTTATCCCATAACTCACCAAAAAGCAACACCCTTAACACTGCGTTAAGGAGTTAACTTGGTGCGTTAACTCAGCTTTAACTTGGGGGGACGGTATAGTAACTTGGTGCGTTAAGCTATAACTCACTTTGGTGAGTTATCTTACCGTATGCTCTTAACATCTAGATTATTGTTCGTCTTCTAAACTAAAATTCGCAATCTTTTTGATCGAGTATATCCATCTTATATATATATACACGCCTCCTAGCTTCTCATTTCTTTATGTTCAAGTTGACAGGGTATTCTAGACAGTAGTCACTACTCACTAGTAGTCAGGGGGCGTACATATCATTTGAGCACCATTTAGAGTGTAAAAAGATTTTTGTAAGGTTATTCTAAAACCTTACACTAAATGCATACTCTTCTGTCCTTTCGACAAAATAGTTTACACCTTTCATCAAATTTCTAATCCGTCACTACCCGAAGTGAAAGAATTATCAAGTTTTTGTTACGCATCTATAGTAAACTTACACAAACTGTAAGTATTTATCTATGCCACTTGTGTTGCTGGTAAAATGACAGTAGTTTATCTCATCCACTTTTAAAACCTCTGGTTATAAATCATTGGTGAAATAGTAAACTTAAATGTCTATCCCTGTGATTATATAGCCAAATCACAATTTCAATCTTGAAACTTTGTATCAGCATTAGTTTTTATGTCTAAGCCCATCTCCAACCACGGTCTTTCATATTTAGAGAATGGAGGACACAAAAACATCGTCAACCATGCTTCATGGCTTTTTTTTTTTTTTTTTTTTTTTTTTTTTAAGCATTTATGAGAATCCTCTATATTTGGAAGATCACTATTTATCCTTCAAATCATAAAATAATGTTATATATGCATAACTTAAATGTCTATCCTTCAAATCTATATTTGGATCCCACTACCTTTATCGTGTGGCTGGAATACAAACAGGTACAAGCACTTTTTCACGTATTTCAAGGACTACGTGAGATGTTTTAAGGCTAGGTACACCGTATATTCTTTTTGGCGGGAAATACTAGAATCTTCCCCGCCACGCTTACCGCTGACCTCACTAGTCTAGCACCCGCGGTCACAACCTGCGCATACTAGACTGGGGGACATGATGACGTATGGTCTATATTCGGGTCACGAACCCGATTAACAAACATTACTAACGCCTAAGCCCATCACGAATGGGCTATTATTATTTGGATTACCATGCTAACGGTTTCGGCTCATGATAGCCCAAACCTAAATACATTATTTATGGTCTAGATAAGGATCTTTTATTTATTGGATAAAGATTCATAGACCGGATAGGCGTGATACGCCGAAGAGTGAGGAACACGAAATCTACAAGGATTTCGTGCCTATATAAAGAATATCATAATTCTCATTAAAGGTACGATTTACAACCCTAACTCTTCTATACAACCCTAAAATGGATTACTTACTCTCACGCCAGAGGATAATCGTGGGAGACAATCCCACGATATGCCTAACGGTGTTTGTTTGCTTTCTTAGTGCGCAAGTCTCAAGCATTAAGATCGAATTGGTACGAGAACAGGAACCCAAATAAGGAACGCCCAACTTTTGTATCAACAAAAATGTTATCTAGGTTTAGAACAATCCCATGTTTTCGAAGAGAAACCCAGTTAGAGGCATATCGAATTCTTAATATATTGGTGTTGATGTTGCAATTTTTTTATTTTTTTATTTTTTTTTTCTAAAAAAGTGATATAAAAGATGAACTAATTAACAAAAGTTGATAGAATATAAAAAATTGATGAATTGTTAGAAAAAAATGATGATCAAAATTTAAGGATTTTATTTATTTTTTATTTATTATTTATTTATTTATTTTGGTAAAAGGTCAAAGACCCAGTAAATATGTTATTAAAAAAAAGTTAAGAACAAAGGATATGGGTGAATCTTATATCTCAGCTTGTTACATAGACGAAAAAGCTTACATAACAAGATATTTCGTATTCTCTAAACAAGAAAATAAACCACTACGCAAAAGATACCATTAGACTTCTATTAAAACAAAATTACTTTCTACAAAGACCTTTGAGCTTGATACCATACGTGTCATATAAAGCATCAAAATTCTCTGGAAAATCGTAGACCTAATCTGCATAGTCATCATAATCATCTCACGACCATGACCATCACCAAATAGGTTCATGAACTCATAAAAAGTATTTACAACCTCCTCTTCATCATTGTCTGAAACAACAATCTCTCTCACCTTAGAGAATGGGTTAACCCTCTTAGTAGAAGAAGTAGACCCCGTGTAATCAACCTTTTTAATATGATGACCATCATCATTCATAAGAGTAGCTTTCCTATCAATAAGTAGCTTTTCAAGCTCCCCAATTTTCTCAATTATAGGAGTAGAACCAACCTTATTTGTTCCCATTGAATCACTCACAAGCGGTTCTTATGATGCATTACCAGTCTCTAAAAACCGGTCCTCCTTAGCTTCCTTTGGAATACCAGACTTCACATCTTTAGTCACTTGTTGTTGTTGCAAACCTTTTTTCTAAAAAAAGTGATAAAAAAGATGAACTTATTAACAAAAGTTGATAGAACATAAAAAAATTGATGATCAGCGTCCTTTGAACCGATATCAGAAGTTAATTGAATAGGATGAATGTTTATCAGATCAGATGAGACGGTCACATAAAACTTTTGAAGGCCCCATACACTCTTCTCACACCTAGTTTATAATTGATTTCCACTGCGTTTCTACTTCCTTAGTGAGAGTACTTTAACATCTAGATTATTGTTCGTCTTCTAAACTAAAACTCACAATCTTTTTGATCGAGTCTATCCATCTTATATATATATATATATATATATATATATATATATATACACATACAAACACACGCCTCCTAGCTTCTCATTTCTTTATGTTCAAGTTGACAGGGTATTCTAGTCAGTAGTCACTACTCACTAGTAGTCAGGGGCGTACGTATCATTTGAGCACCATTTAGAGTGTAAAAAGAATTTTGTAAGGTTATTCTAAAACTTTACACTAAATGCATACTCTTCTGTCCTTTCGACAAAATAGTTTACACCTTTCATCAAATTTCTTATCCGTCACTACCCGAAGTGAAAGAATTATCAAGTTTTTGTTACGCATCTATAGTAAACATACACAAACTGTAAGTATTTATCTATGCCACTTGTGTTGCTGGTAAAATGACAGCAGTTTATCTCATCCACTTTTAAAACCTCTGGTTATAAATCATTGGTGAAATAGTAAACTTAAATGTCTATCCCTATGATTATATAGCCAAATCACAATTTCAATCTTGAAACTTTGTATCAGCATTAGTTTTTATGTCTAAGCCCATCTCCAACCACAGTCTTGAAACCACATATTTTTCATATTTAGAGAATGGAGGACACAAAAACCTCTTCAACCATGCTTCATGGTTGGCTTTTTATTTTTATTTTATTTATTTATTTATTTATTTTTTAATTTATTTTGGGAAGCATTTATGAGAATCCTCTATATTTGGAAGATCACTCTTAATCCT
Organism: Artemisia argyi; assembly: GCA_030686995.1. Classification (NCBI taxonomy): domain Eukaryota; kingdom Viridiplantae; phylum Streptophyta; class Magnoliopsida; order Asterales; family Asteraceae; genus Artemisia; species Artemisia argyi. The sequence goes on from CM060691.1 coordinate 163,027,854, forward strand.
TCAAATCATAAAATAATGTTATATATGCATAACTAATGTCGTTGATACATCATGTTATTAGTTGGAGACACATTAATATAGTATGAAGTGATTTTAAGTTAAGATACGGAATGCATGGTTGGAGAACAAATACTATTGAAGGAATAATGTTAATGTAAGATACTCTTTTTTCTTCAAATTTAATTTTTTTTAAGTGTATGGTTGGAGATGGCCTAATGACCATTAAATATAGCCGCTAAAACCCCACACATGCAAGTCACAGGAGCGTAAATAGTCTTTTTCACTTTAGCTTTTCGTTTAGCCGATTAGACAATGATAAAACAAATAAAACACTGAAAATTCCAGTTAGCACACAATGTGATCATTTTTCTTTGCTTTATTTCCTTTTATACCATCAACAATCATCTCTCCAGGAATAATTGGTAAGTTGTAGAAATTCATCGCAGCTATAGCTTATATAACATGAGTGAAGTACATAATCATTAAGTATTAATTAATTGTATACATATCATGATATATACAGGTTGGTAGCATTACTTGGCTTTGGAGAAGGATGGCATAATAATCACCATGCATTCGAGTATTCAGCTCGGCATGGGTTAGAATGTTGGCAAATCGACATTTGTTGGTATTTCATAAGGCTTCTTGAAGCAGTAGGATTAGCCACCAATGTTAAGCTGTCGTCGGAGGATCATAAGCATAAGAAATCGTTTGCATCTGATCAAAACAAGTTGAAGTGATACCAGTCATTCCTTTTACATCATTCGTCTTTAATTCAATTATATATTGTATACACACACATGAATGTCTATCATATGTAAGGGCATCTTGCTAAGTGCTCAATGTGTGATTCACATTTAAATAAATTTGTATTACAGCAATTTAATGTAACCACTAAAACTCTTTTATTTTTGTGCGGCAACTTTAAGCATGCATGTTAGAACACTGTATTGTTTGTTTAACAATGAATATCGTTTGGCATCTTTTGAACTACTTTATTTGTTTTTTTCAATATATTATTGTTAACAAAAATTGATGACGTATGGTCTATATTCGGGTTACGAACCTGATTAACGAACATTAGAAATGCCTAAGCCCATCACGAATGGGCTATTATTATTTGGACTATCATGCTAACGGTTTGGGCTCATGATAGCCCAAACCCAAATACATTATTTATGGTCTAGATAAGTATCTTTTATTTATGGGATAAAGATCCATATACCGGATAGGCGTGATACGCCGAAGTGTGTGGAACACGAAATCTACAAGGATTTCGTGCCTATATAAAGAATATCATAATTCTCATTAAAGGTACGATTTACAACCCTAACTCTTCTATACAACCCTAAAACCGATTACTTACTCTCATGCCGGAGGATAATCGTGGGAGACAATCCCACGATAAGCCTAACGGTGTTTATTTGCTTTCTTAGTGCGCAGGTCTCAAGCATTAAGATCGAATTGGTACGACAACAGGAACCAAAACAAGGAACGCCCAACTTTTCTATCAACAAGTGGCGCCATCCGTGGGACCCTACACTAACAACTAAAATGACGAAGCACAAAAACTCAAGCCAGCGGACTCCGCAGTTGGAAAAAACACATGGTGACCCCCAGAGGAGGAAACACCAAGACTCGACCTCTAGGCAGGCCTCTGGAACAACCAATGCGCTTGGTCACCAAGAATCGGGCCCAACCCTAATTCTCCCAACGGTAGAATTGCCCACAGGGACTGCCCAGGCCACCACGGTGGCCCCAAGCGCTGAAGATCTTCAGCGCACTCTCTTCACTACTCCCCATCAAATGGCACCTACTGTGGACAACACTGTGCCGCCATGCGCGCTTAATCGAGATAGGGGACCTAATGTGGAGACAAATATCCTCGCACTAGAGGAGGATGTGCCTGAGTTAACGCTATGTAATTTTGTGTCTCAAAATTACGAAACCTTAACTACCCTCATGCAAGAAGAGGCAAAAAGAAGGTCAAGTCAGAGCATGCATGCCCGGCTTAACTTTGGCCAGAATACGAAACATCTCCACCGCGCTACCGGAAGGGGGGGGGGGGGGCGAAAAAGATAGCCGTAGACTTCCAGTATTCGCTAGAGTTGGAAGGACAACTATAGATGGTGAAGCGTCTGATTCACAGTACTCGGAGGAGTATGATGACAATGGAAGGCGTACCAATGTCCACGCTAGACTTGGTAACCGCAGGATGCAAGATAGACTTGGACGGCAACGCTCACCGAGAGAGATCTCTTCAAGGTCTGGAAGCAGAAGAATTCATGATAGACTTGGGAGACGCATGTCCCCAAGTGAAAGCCCCCCAAGCTCGGACTCCGAGGAAAAACGGCGCAAGCGCCACAAAAGGGGCAACTCCTCCTCAAGCGACTCCTCGGACAAAGAAACAGGACACTGGAAGTCCAGAGGAAGACATCGAGAGGAAGAAGACGAAGATATATCTCTTCCTTGGCGTCGTCAAAAGGTTGACGCATTCACGCGGCGCATCAGCGATTATTCGGATGACAAGAGAAGGCGCATTCACGCCAATGTTAAAACATATGATGGAACAGGTGATCTAGATGACCACGTAAAAATTTTCGAATCTGTTGCTACTATCAAAAATTGGCCACAACCTGTGTGATGCCATATGTTTAACTCCACATTAGTAGGGATTACGCGAACTTGGTTTAGCAAGCTTCCACGAAGAAGCATAAACGGGTTTGAAGAGTTGCGAAAAGCATTCCGTTTGAACTTCACTCAAAGAAAGAAGTGTGCCAAGAACCCTGTCGAACTGGCCAGAGTAAAATAGCGCCAAGGGGGAATCCACAAGCGCTTATGTGGAGCGCTATAAGGATGAGTGCATACACGCCAAGGCGTGCCCCGAAGTGCTAAAGATCTCAGGGTTCATGAATGGGATCAATAACCCAAAGCTGATAAGGAGACTGAATGATAAGGTTCCCCAAACCTTTGATGAACTAATGAAGCGCACCAGATCCTTTATCCAAGGGGAAGCAGCTGATGCGGATAGCAAAAAAGGTTACTCAACCTATAGGCAACAAGAACAGCCTAGGAGACAATCCAATGACCAGAGTAGCAGCTGCAGCAGGAACTACCGCAATCAAGGAAGTGGGCAAGATAACGACAAATACACTCCACTCACGAAGACCCCAAGGGAGATATTCGTGACAGAAGGAGCAAACATCCCAAAACCTCCCCCAATGCGTACTCCAGAAGATAGGCGCGTAGGAAGCGGATACTGCGAATACCATGGACAAAAGGGTCACACTACCAACGAATGTGTCCAGTTGCGCCAACTAATTGACAAATTAGTAAAAGAAGGTAAAATGGATCACTTCATTAAAAACATCAAAGAGGGGAAGGACAGACAAAAGAATTGGGGCAAAAAAGAGACACCCAAAGACAAAGCGGACACAATCTACATGATACAATCATGGCAGCGAAAGACTAGACAAAAAGTAAGCCAAAAGTTTTCCTATAGGAGTGAAATCTCTTTCCCCACTCTGACTAAGGACAACGCAGTTGTGGAACCGCTCACTATTGAAATACATGTGGGGGTGGATGATATCCACCGGATGTATGTTGATGGAGTAGCATCCGCAGATATTATGTACGAACATTGTTTCAAGAGGCTGTGACGTGAGATACGAAGTCAGCTAATTCCGGCCACGACGTCGCTGACTGGCTTCACAGGGGAGAAGATATGTCCCATGGGGCAATTACGCCTACTTGTGGTCATTGGTAATGAGCAACATTCTACAGCAGCCTGGATGAACTTTATGGTAATCAAATCTCCCTCGCCGAACAACAACATTATTGGAAGACCTGGAATATCATCCATGCGTGCTGTACCATCCACATCGCATGGGACGCTCAAATTCCCAGTAGAAAGAGGCATTGTCACCCTCTACAATACCACTGTGTCACCTAAATAATGCAACACAGTAACCAATGAAGTGGAGGATATTCTAGAACAGCGCGTAGCAAAAGTGTCAAATCTAAAGGTCGCGATTCACCCTGACTACCCAGATCAACAAGTATCAATTGGAGGGTCGCTGTCTGACAAAGGCAGAGCAGCTGTGTGCGCACTCCTACAAAAGAACCTAGATATCTTTGCATGGGAACCAAAGCATATGACGGGAGTACCACGATCCATCACAGAGTACAAGCTACAAATTCGACAAGGATATCCTCCAATACGCCAGAAAAAGCGCGGCCAGGCTCCAGATCGCGCAAAAGCCATTCTAGAGGAAGTACACAAACTTGTGGACGCAGGCATCATGTGGGAGGTCTACTACCATGACTGGCTTTCTAATCCAGTAATGGTAAAAAAGAGCGATGGCAGTTGGAGAATGTGCGTAGACTTCATTGATCTTAACAAGGCATGTCCACAGGACTGTTACCCGCTACTAGAGATAGACTGGAAGGTAGAATATTTGTGTGGGTACCCTTTTAAATGTTTCCTAGACGCATACAAATGGTACCACCAAATTCAGATGGCTGAAGAAGACGAAGAGAAAACAGCCTTCCACACAAGTCAGGGGGTCTATTGCTATACAAAAATGCCTTTTGACCTAAAGAATGCGGGAGCAACATATCAGCGGTTGGTGGACAGTGCATTTGAAAAGCAAGTAGGTCGCAACCAGGAAGTTTATGTCGATGACCTTGTTATAAAGAGTCATACCGAGGAAGAATTGGTGTGCGACATTGAGGAAACATTCAAAACACTGGGAAGGATCAACATGAAATTAAATCCCAAGAAGTGTACCTTTGGCGCTACAGAAGGTATGTTTCTTGGGTATTTGATAGAACTTGATGGCATTAAGCCCTGCCCAGAAAAGACAAAAGCTGTCATCGAACTCCCTTCACCACGCACACTGAAAGAAGTCCAGTCATTAAACGGTAAATTAGCTGGGCTAAATCGATTCTTGTCCAAATCAGCAGATAAGTCACTCCCTCTCTTTAAGACACTCACGAAGTGCACAAAAAAGGGAGACTTTCGTTGGACTACGGAAGTGGAAGAAGCTTTTCAACAGCTTAAACAACAGATAGCAGCACTTCCCAAACTTGTCGCACCCCGACCAGGGGAAGAATTGATCATGTACTTGTCTGCAACTCATGGAGCAGTCAGCGCGGTACTATTGACAGATAGGAACTCCATTCAAACACCAATATACTTTGTAAGCAAAGCACTCAAGAAGACAGAGACTAACTATACTGCCATGGAAAAGCTGGTCCTAGCTTTATTATTCGCAGCTAAAAGACTACGCAGATACTTTCAAGCACATCCAATAGCTGTAATTACGGACCAACCTATCAAGCAAGTTATCTCTAAACCTGACGCATCGGGACGGCTACAAAAGTGGAGTGTGTTATTGAGCGAGTATAACATCTTGTATAGACCACGCACTGCGATTAAGGGGCAGATCTTAGCCGACTTCATTATTGAGAAGATAGATACCGATACTCCGCCTTCAACAAGCAAGGTAGAATTACAAGAACCATGGGTTCTATTCACAGATGGATCCTCCTGCGTGGATGGGTCAGGCGCAGGCCTTATCCTAACTAGCCCGGATGGAATGGAATTCACTTACGCACTGCGTTTTGAATTCACAGCCACAAACAATGAGGCAGAATATGAGGCCCTACTTGCTGGATTACGCATTGCAACTCAAATGGGTGTACGCAACCTAGAGAAAAATGTAGATTCCCGGTTAGTAGCCAATCACGTGCTAGGCGAATATGAGGCTAAAGAGAATAACATGGTCCAATACCTCGAAAAAACCAAGTCTCTAATTCAGAATTTCGACAGGTTCACCATCAAACAAGTTCCTAGAGGAGAAAACAGAAAAGCAAATGCGCTGAGCAAGATTGCATCTACAAGTTTTGCGCACCTGTCAAAACAGGTATTGGTGGAAACCTTGAAAAACAAATCAATCTCGGAGATGGAAATATCCACGGTGATAGAAGAACAGGATCCTACGTGGATGACACCTATCATCGAATTCATAAGCAAAGGGATATTACCCCAGGAACAGAAGGACGCTCGTAGGATACAACGCACAGCGCAAAGACTCGAACTCCGAGATGGTATCCTATATCGACGTTCATTCCTACAACCATGGCTTTGGTGCGTTGGACCTCTTCAGGCAGATTACGTACTCCAAGAGATCCACGCTGGTTAATGCAGTATGCACTCAGGACGACGGTCGGTTGTGGCACGAGCCTTGCGGTCAGGATACTATTGGCCTACTATGCACCGCGATGCGCGGGATATGATAAAGAAGTGCAGCGATTGCCAAGTCCACCGGCCCATTCCGCGACGACCACAACAAGAGCTGACACCAATCACCTCACCATGGCCATTCTATAGATGGGGCATCAATATTGCAGGCCCCTTTCCAGTTGTAGCGGGGGGACTAAAATTCCTCGTAGTGGCCATAGATTATTTCACAAAGTGGATCGAGGCTAAAGCAGGGGCAAGCATCACAGGCAACCAAGTCAAACGCTTCGTTTGGGACAACATTGTATGTCGCTTTGGATTACCAGGAGAAATTATTTCGGACAACGGAAAACAATTCTGTGATAACCCGTTCAAAGACTGGTGCGCGCAATTAAATATTACACAACACTTCGCGTCAGTTAAGCACCCACAAACCAATGGTTTGGTCGAATGTGCGAATCGTAGTCTGGGCGAAGGAATTAAAGCGCATCTTGACAAGCATAAAGGAAGATGGGTGGATGAATTGTCGCATGTTTTATGGGCGCACCGCACGACAATAAAAACTAGCACTGGTGATACACCATTCTCTCTTGTCTACGGAACAGAAGATATAGAAAAGCTTGGACCAAAATGGGAAGGACCCTACGAGGTCACTGAAGCATTAGGCAAGGGCACATACAGGCTACGTGATATGGATGGCCATGAGCTAGCGCGCACTTGGTACATCTGCAATCTCAAGAGATGCTATATTTAGGAAAGGCTACGACCCACGCACAAACAACTCTGCACTTTAGTAAGTGCCTAATAGATGTCCGTGTACTTGAATTTTCTTTTTTAGGGAATTGTCTTTTATTTTCAAAAACTTGCAAGTATTAATAAAACGTTGTGGTTTCTAGCTAACTCCAGAACACATTTAACTTTATTGCTTACATTCTTTTATTTATGTCTCAATATTATTAATTTATATTTTTGCCTACATGGCGTGCATGCACTTATTAAGACCCACGATCGCAGAAAGGATGAGTAAACCTACTAACTAAATCGTCGAGTAAGAGGGTTGCAAACCCATCAACATTGGATCACGCATCCTTGCTAAACACCTTACTTTCAAGACGTTGAAGTAAGTTTACTGTGCATTCCATGAAGGATAGGCAACAACGCACACTGTGCGCGTTTAGCAATTTAGAAGCCAAGATTTTTGGTTCCTCGATATGGTATTTGCAGCACGCTGCAAGTTTATCCATACACTTATGAATTTTTATTCACATATATTTGCTAAGTTATGGACTTAATCAAAATTTTCCTAAGTACGTTTTGGTTTCAATATGACTCTTGGCAAGTCTTTCACGAAAAGACAAATAATCTAAGTACAAAATGATACAAACAAGACGTACAAAGATTAAATATTATTATTCACCAAAACCACGAGTTTATACAAGTTACATATACAAAAAAGATGGTGCTATCTACATACTACGAGTGCGCCAATGTCCTGAGCTACTACCTGTAGACGCTACTAGCCCAGCCTCATCAAGCCTTCTCAGCAAGTTGTTGTCCCCCTATGACACAGTCGGCACACTGACAGGAATCCCATCAGACCTGGGAAGATGAGCCGCACCAACACCGCACAGAATAGCCTTTCCTTTCACGCCCTGCTTACGCACAAGCCTTGTCGCGTGAGCTTCCAAAGACTTCTTCAAAGATATTTCCTTCTCAAGGGCGAAGGGATTCAGCATGTTGCGGGGGCGAGCAAAAATGGGCACCTTCAGCTGCGACTCATCTGGCTTCAAAAAGAAGTCAGGCTGCGCCTCCGCATCTTATGCTATGTGCCTCGTCAGAGTCAGGCCCTGCATGATTACGCTGATAGGATAATCTTGATCACGCTCTAACTGGGCGATATGGGGAAAATCGAAGACCTTTATCTTCTCTATAGCTGCAACCAATTCCGAGTAGCCATCCCCAGCATACCCTGGCACCTCCGCGGGAGTTATAGTCAGCATTTTCCCCTGGTGCAACTCTTCTATGGCCTTAGCCTTGCCGCGTGCCATATCACACTCCACAATTTTCCCAAAGGCTTCCACAACCTCTTGGGACTCTAGTGTACCTGATGAGGCAAAAAATGATCCGTTTTTAGGGGGTCATTTAAGCCCGAATCCGAACTTATTTGATCAAATATTGCCCTAAATCGTTCCTTTTGTGATTTTAGGTACTTTGGGAGAGAAATCTGGAAAAGGAAGCAATTCGGACGTTTTTGGAGCATAAAAGTGAAGAAAACGCCAAAGTCTTAATTTTCCATGCTGGGAACAGTAGGTGACGGCGTCAAGAGAAAAACCTTGACGGCGTCAAGAGAAAATTTCATGAATTTCCATGACGACCCAGAACAGATTTGACGGCGTCACGTTGGAAGGATGTCAAGAGTAAAAGAGTCATGACGGCCTGGAAGTGTATAAGTCTTGACGGCGTCAGAAGTAAATCTAGGCAGTCCGAGAAGAGTTTTGGCAGCGAGGTGACGGCGTTACATTGTTTGTCTTGACGCCGTCAGACCTATTTCTCTATATATAGTTTTCTAATTTTCACACATTAAAGAGAGAAGTTTTGGGAGAAACCCTAAGTACGATTTTGGTGTAACTTTACAGGTTTTTCAAGGGTTCCAAACCCTTGATACCTTGCGTGTTTAATCAAGATAAGTGTTCTTCTAATTCAATCAATATGTCTATGTGTTGGTTGTCTATATCTTGTTCTTGTCTTAATTCTATCATGCTAGGCTAGATCTATCTTGTGTTTGCTTAGATCTAATGAAACCTAGATGTTAATTATGTGTTGATTACTTGTTTATTCTTGTCTTGGATGAATGATTTATATGTTAGGCTTAAGAAAACTGGCAGATCTCCACTTGGTAACATGCTTGAACGTCTTAAGAAACATGAACCGAGGCGCACTAGGTCTTTATTGGTTGTATTTAATGCATGAGCCACTGTTTACAATCCCTATAGTTGTGCTTGGCATGGTGTAGGAGGAGATAAGAGCTCATACGATCCGTCATCCATGCAATTATAACAAGTAATTAACGTGTAAAAGATGTCTAGGGAGTAGTGAAATCTAAGTAAACACATTTTCTCCAATTACTGCTCACAACCTTAGTTTAATTAGTTTATTTTCATTTCTAGTATTTTATTTTGATTGAATCTTTGTATTGGGTTAGTTGATTAGCAACTAATTCCACCCAAATCCTTCAAACCCGAGATATTTACTTGCTTTCATAAAAATATAAAAATACAAAAATAATCATCCCTCACCTTTAGAACTAGTATTTAGGCTTTCTAATCCTAGCGACACTATTCCTAAGCTGAACGATCAATCCCCCGGTACTTGTCACTATACTATACTACAACGATCAGGTACACTGCCTGGTGGGGGTTGTAAGCTTCTCGAGATCCCTCGAGAGGTAAAGCCTGTTGCAATTCCCACGCATCAGTACCCATAGCGGGGAATAGTTATTGTCTAGGTTAGAATTTCTTTTTATTAGGTCTACTTGCTAGATTCCTTTCTAGTAAGATTTTATTTTTATTTTTAGGTTTTCTTTAGTCTATCTTATTTCTTTGTGCCTTTGTTCGTAACCACCCGACACCATGGACAACGGGAACATCTTTGAACCCGTCATCCCACCACAACAAAACCCACCATTAGAACCCCTTAGGCCCCGAACCTTAGGAGAGTATTCCCGACCTAGCCATCAAGGCTACCGAAACACCATTGAGCTCACCGGAGCCAATGTGACCCCCTTGCGATCCGACACCATCCGGTTGGTGCAAAGCGGATGTGCATTCCATGGACTTCGTTCCGAAGATCCAAACCAACATCTTAAGGACTTCCTCAAAATCGTAGATTCCATTGACCTAAGTGTTGAAACTAGAGAGACTACCCGATTACGCCTATTCCAATTCTCTCTACGGGATCAAGCTAGTCAATGGCTTGAGCGTTTACCCGCAGGATCCATCACCACATGGGATGATCTCACCACTCGTTTCCTTGCTCAATTTTTCCCACCGGGGAGAACTACTAAGCTTAGAAATGACATCTTGATGTTCCAACAACGTCAAAATGAATCTCTTTATGAAGCATGGACTCGTTTCAACGACTTACTCCAAAAAGTCCCTCATCATGGCATAGATCTTTGGCTCCAAGTCCAAATTTTTTCTGACCATATCGACATCTCCACGAGGCGAGCCATTGACCAATCGGCCGGTGGTAAGCTACGTGATCTAAGTGCGGAACAATCATGGGAACTCATAGAAGATCTTGCTCTCTATGACAACGAAAGTTGGAATGATCCCCGTGACTTGAACAAAACGGTCAAGGCAATATCTTTGCCTTCGAACAATTCTAGCACTCCCGACCGTAGGATCATGGAACTTGAGGACCAAGTCAAGTTTCTCATGAAATCTTACGAAGCTCCTAAGCCTTCAAGCCAAGTGAACAAAATCACTTCTTCATGCGAATTATGTAGTGGTCCCTATGACACTCGTGATTGTGTGGAACTCCCCGGAACAGCTTTTGCGGACTACGCATCCACGCGTACCGACGAAGCGGGAGATAAGTGGTACACTTTCAAGCCCGAGCCAAACACATACGATGATTCATACAACCCCTCATGGAAAAATCACCCAAACCTTAGGTGGAAACAAAATCAACCCAATCCTTCCAATCCGCCTAACCGTTACCAACCAACCGGTCCACCATCCAACCGTACTTTCAACAATAATCCTTCTAACAACTATGGTAGTACCAACAATCTTGAAGGATTGATGTCAAAGTTTATGGCATCTCAAGAAGCCCGCATAGCTAGGTTCGAAACCGAATTCAACCAACAACAAACGGAGATGACCAACAAGATTGACAACTTGTTGAAAGCCCTCAACAACCAAGCGTTAATCACACCTAGGAAGGACACTAGGGACACCAATAGTGGAAGCCAAATTAAGGACCTCTCATCATCCAAACATGTCCACTTTGTCAATGTTGTCACCATTAAGCCAATAGATAAGGAGATAGAGAAGAGTGACAAGGATGAAGTTAGAGTAGAAGCCGAGACTAAGGATGAGAATAGGGAAGTTGAGGTTGATAGTAGAGAGGAATTAGAGGAGGTTGAACCTATAGAAGAATACTTTGATAAGTTGCCAACCAAGGAAGAACGAGAATACCATAAGGATTTATTCGATAGCCCCGAGAGAACATATATCTTTGGCGACCCCCTTATCAAAATGGGAGACCCCTCTAACATTAACATCCCATGCAATATCGGGCACATGCATATATGGAAAGCTTACATCGACCCTAGATCCCCCGTGAACATCATGACTAGGACTTATTACAATTGGGTGATGAAGAAGCAACTTGATTTTAGGATGATGCCTAATAAGAATCTAATAAGTAATTTTGCGGGAAGAGTGAAAGGATTGCATGTGATTATAGGGAATCTCACCTATGAGATCGATTTTATGATAGTTGAGGACACTCGTCCGGTGATAGATGCTTGCCTAAGCCAAATAATATTCAGAAGACCATTTGTTGAGGCCACTAGGATGAGTTATGATCCGACTTTAGGGATAGTTAGATTCAAAGAAGGGAATGATGAGGTTGCTTATCAAATGCCCTACAAGATTGAGCAATATCGCCTTCTCTCTAATTTCAAAAAGGAACACAAGCAAGCGGCTTATTATAGGAATGAGGAGGATAGATGTAGAGGAGTAGAGTATGTGAGAAATAGGATGCTTGGTTTCTACAAAGAGTGCTTGCAACTAGGTCCGGAATACAAAACTAGTTTAAAAGACGACCTAGAGAGTGGAACCAATGATGAAATCACGTAGTAACCCATGACCTTGAGTCTAGCTACAAGACTCGTAAATAAAGAAAAGCGCTTCTTGGGAGGCAACCCATGTTTTGTGTGATTTTATTTTTGTTTGTTTGTTATTTGATTCCGTATGCATGCTTTATTTTTATTGTTGGTTGATCATGTTTCTAAACTAAATGTGGAAATACTTTACTTTGTTGTTTTGGCCTAGTCTTAACTCCACCTAAAGGTATTTTTGCAAAAGATAAGTGTAAGGGGAAACCCCAAATATGTTTTTAAGAAACAAACCGATCATGATTCTCCACAATATTAAATGAACATGTGTATTCGTATTTGTTAGAGTCAAATGCTTGTATTGAGTCATAATGAAGTTTTGCAGGATTTTCCAGGAAGTAGGACCAAGTTTTTCCAGAAATTTTCCGGAAACTTAACATAAGGATTTCTGCAGGTCAATTCTGACGGCGTCAGGGGTTTACTCTTGACGGCGTCAGGAGTTAAAATCTGGAAATTTTACCGGTTTTGTTTTTCTAACGGAGTCTTATGGTTTTTGTGAATTATTAAGTTTTATAATCTCCAGGAGATCTGCAAACTTCATTCCACAAGCATTATATCTTATCTTGTTTTCTAGGATTTAGTAACTTATATAGAATGCCGCCGATTCTACGCGAGGTTGTCTTGTCTATTTTGTCAGGTTTTACAGGTTATGCATGACAAGAAGATGATTTATATTCTGGAAGGGAAGCTTTGATTGTTCATTTTCTTGGAGGAAGATTTAACCTGGCCACCCGATTATCCATACCGAGCGAATCAGGGGAGTATTTGATTTCATTCTCTTTACTTTTACATTCTTTACTTGAACATTGGGGACAATGTTCATCTTAAGTGTAAGGGGAGGGTAAAAAGATGATACCTTACATATGCACTTTCGCTTGAGTTTGTTTTGTTTGATGGTAGATGTGTAATAAAACTATGAGAAATACTTGTTAGTGCAATTTTAGCGCCAAATTTAAATTTTTTTACAACATTTAGGAGTGAAACTTTAGCCATAGCAAGCGTCTCATGGATAGGAGATTGTATGACTAGCACATAACCGCACTTTCAGAAAAATTTTCCACCCAAATATGTGAGGTTCGCCTTTAGATTTGATAGGAAAAGCATTTACTATTAGTGCTTATGAGTGTACCGGTAGCATTTAGATTCTAGAACTTGCGTTAGTGATGCATCCCGAGACCGCAAGTGAGACTACATTCGTGTGGTGGGATTTACTACATGATAAGAGGCATTAGGATCACCCTTGTGTTAAACCCGTATCATAATTACTTGACCATTTAAGTCATATTACTTGGCTAGTTAAGTCAACTAATTTTTCCCACACCCTTAGCGTTGTTCTCATTTTTAGTACACGAAACCCCTAGTACACCCCTCCGAGCCTATCTTTTCGTTTCTAACTTTAAGCATCTTACTTAAAGGAAGAATTTGTTACACCCCACTTAAATGTACAACCAAATCGCCTTAGCCTTCCGTGTATGCGCTCATTTTTAGTGCATTATTGTTATTTGTTAAACCCTAAGTTAACTTTCTAATTGATTACATGGTTGCTAAGTCGAGTCATATCCTTGTACATATTGTTTTGGGACGATTGAGACTCATGGGTAAGTACTTATTTTATGGAGTAATGGGGAAGAACATCATTTATTACCCCCATATGTACGTTAATCTTAAAAGTGCTCCAAGTGTTTTGATTTTCTTAATTCGAGTCATTAGATTAGTTTAATGTAAAGTATGTAAAGATTCAAGTGTAAGGGGAATGTTCATTCCCTATGATGTATTATTTTGGATGGTAGGGTAAGAGTGTATGCAAAAAAAAAAATAAATAAATAAAAAAAATAAAACAATCGAAAAAATCAAGAAAAAGAAAAAAAATAGAAAAAGAAAAGAGAAAAAACATACGGACTACCATCCCTTTTTATTCTATGTTCATTTTATGTTTTTGTTATTTTTCATTTATTAGCTTAAGTCGAGTCTGGTCTTGGCTTAGCAACGCCATATTGTGCATGTAATTAACCAAGATTGTTAACTCGCCACCAGTAAAACTTTCTTTAACCAACAAAACCGTGTATTTCATATCCCTACACATAACGTTACAACCCTTTAAAAGACCTCTTTGATAGTTTATCCTAGGTGCTTACGCCATGTGGTGGAGGTTTGATCCTTTCCCAAGCCTATGGTAATCTATTTTGCTATGACAGGTAGTGAGAGATATCTTCCGTTTCCATATTCTGATTTATACTTTATTACACCCGAGAGATGTGAGTATCTAAACACTATTTGTGAGGTGCTTGTGTATGACCTCCGTGCTTGTCTATTGGTCTTTAGTGGAATGATTATTTATTGTAATTACTTTTATGTTAGTGTTAAATGACCCCTAACTTGTCTTTTGAGTAGAATAAAAGCGCATTTGCTTGAGGACAAGCAAATCTCAAGTGTAAGGGTATATGATGAGGCGAAAAATGATCCGTTTTTAGGGGGTCATTTAAGCCCGAATCCGAACTTATTTGATCAAATATTGCCCTAAATCGCTCCTTTTGTGATTTTAGGTACTTTGGGAGAGAAATCTGGAAAAGGAAGCAATTCGGACGTTTTTGGAGCATAAAAGTGAAGAAAACGCCAAAGTCTTAATTTTTCATGCTAGGAACAGTAGGTGACGGCGTCAAGAGCAAAACCTTGACGGCGTCAAGAGCAAATTTCATGAATTTCCATGACGACCCAGAACAGATTTGACGGCATCACGTAGGAAGGGCATCAAGAGTAAAAGAGTCATGACGGCCTGGAAGTGTATAAGTCTTGACGGCGTCAGAAGTAGATCTAGGCAGTCCGAGAAGAGTTTTGGCGGCGAGGTGACGGCGTCACATTGTTTGTCTTGACGCCGTCAGACCTATTTTTCTATATATAGTTTTCTAATTTTCACACATTAAAGAGAGAAGTTTTGGGAGAAACCCTAAGTACGATTTTGGTGTAACTTTACAGGTTTTTCAAGGGTTCCAAACCCTTGATACCTTGCATGTTTAATCAAGATAAGTGTTCTTCTAATTCAATCAATATGTCTATGTGTTGGTTGTCTATATCTTGTTCTTGTCTTAATTCTATCATGCTAGGCTAGATCTATCTTGTGTTTGCTTAGATCTAATGAAACCTAGATGTTAATTATGTGTTGATTACTTGTTTATTCTTGTCTTGGATGAATGATTTATATGTTAGGCTTAAGAAAACTGGCAGATCTCCACTTGGTAACATGCTTGAACGTCTTAAGAAACATGAACCGAGGCGCACTAGGTCTTTATTGGTTGTATTTAATGCATGAGCCACTGTTTACAATCCCTATAATTGTGCTGGGCATGGTGTAGGAGGAGATAAGAGCTCATAGAATTGGGGAGTTATGTGTGCCACCCCATGAATGGTATTAAGGAATACGATCCGTCATCCATGCAATTATAACAAGTAATTAACGTGTAAAAGATGTCTAGGGAGTAGTGAAATCTAAGTAAACACATTTTCTCCAATTACTGCTCACAACCTTAGTTTAATTAGTTTATTTTCATTTCTAGTATTTTATTTTGATTGCATCTTTGTATTGGGTTAGTTGATTAGCAACTAATTCCGCCCAAATCCTTCAAACCCGAGATATTTACTTGCTTTCATAAAAATATAAAAATACAAAAATAATCATCCCTCACCTTTAGAACTAGTATTTAGGCTTTCTAATCCTAGCGACACTATTCCTAAGCTGAACGATCAATCCCCCGGTACTTGTCACTATACTATACTACAACGATCAGGTACACTGCCTGGTGGGGGTTGTAAGCTTCTCGAGATCCCTCGAGAGGTAAAGCCTGTTGCAATTCCCACGCATCAGTACCCATAGCGGCCAGGCGAAGACCGTGACTGATCAACCACCTAAACAACACAAGCGTTAAAAGAACACAATTTCAGAGGAAGGAAGCACAAACAGTTGGTTAATGAATCAAAAAGACTTAAATACCTGCGCTCAGCAACTGCAGACACTAGATGAGGGTACAACTCCTCATCATACTCAATACTCAACTTGCGCAGCTTGCTCTCCTGCGCCTCCAGGGCCGTCTCAACAAACTTGTGGAAGTCATCAAGCTGGGCGAAATGCTTGCTTATATTCTCTTGCAAGTATTTTAGCCCCTAGGCGCAGTTTGACTTGTACTCCTCAGCGGCAGCACGCTCGCGCTTTACCTCCGCCATCAAAGCCAACCTCTCATCCGCGAGCTTCCTGGAGTGTGCAGTAGTCGCGACTACCTCCACCTATGCACTCACCAACTGTGCCTTCAGCCGCGCAATCTCCCCATCCTTCTGCGCGCTGGCACTACCTTCACCAGCATACTTGGTCCCGAGCTGGGCAACCAAAGAAGCCTGGTGCGCAGCAGCCACACTGAGCCCTTTTATCAGCTCCTCAGTAGACAAACCCTCGCAGGCCTTCAACGGGAGAACGAGTCACCTGCGGAGACACCTGCTCCACATACGCTGCGTCACTCCCTGCAGCCTTGGCACTATATGCAAAAAAACAAGGAATCAAGACATTATTAAAAAAAATAAATTAAAAAAAAACAACAATGAGAGAAAACAAAGCTACTATCACTTACGTAGGAGAAGATGTCTCAGCAGCATCATGCGCAGACACAAACATTGATGCCTCCTCATCTGTGGACTCATCCATAGTGATAACATGGCGCATACGCTTAGAAGTACCCTCACCGCCATCATTAGAAGCCTTGCGCTTGACATCCTGGTGCTCCTCTTTAGAATCGGTATCCACCTTCAAGATCCCGGTACCCTCAGACGACTCAGTGCGCGCAGGCTCGGAGGCTGGCACTCCCTGCGCAGGGATAGTTTGCACATGAGTAGCATTTAGTAAAGGCTGCGCAACATCAGAGGATTCCTCTTGCACAGGCTCCAGAAGACGTCCGGCTGTAGCCTCCAAAATGGGCATCTCACCCTCCCTCAGAGGGCGTACACCCACAGTCACCTGCGTGGGCTTTGTCAACTTCACCACTCCGAACAAGTCCATCTCTGCGCAACACATGAACAAACAGCAGAGACAAATTAGTTGATAAAATTACAATTTGCAAGAGCGCTTACACTATAGATGCGAGGATAAGAAAGGATAAGCACCCTTCCCGGCCGCTCTCATCCAGAAATGTTGGCACTTCATCAAAACCTTGGAAATAGTTGCGACTAAGTCCCATGTGAACCAAAAATTCCTCAGGATAGGAATTTATGGGGATGCGGTTAGCATTAATGGTTTCCGCATCCTCTGTGCTATACGAATCGGGATTTGGGCGCTCATCCTTTGGAAGCGTCCTTTGAGTATAAAACTCAAAAAGCGAAGGGTACACCGTATCATCTACCCAGAAAAACCTCTCCCTTCAGCTCCTAAGCGCATCTACTTTATCAGTATTAGAAAAAGAAACCCACCCGTTTGACCACGTTGTGTGGTAAAACGCACGGAAGAGATTGATAGTAGGGTTTATCACAAGTAAACGACAGTTTACTTCAAAAATTGTTATTTTCGCCGCACCTATACAGTGCACCTGAGAGATATGTAGACAGTAGAAGTTGAGCACGTCGCTCAAGAATAGGGATATAGGCACGCGCTGGTTCGCAAACTCAAAAAAACGTGTGTATACGCCTATTTTCCCCTCAGGGAAGTCTGCGATACATGCGTCCGCATCCGGTGCTTCCGGATGCATCGCGAGAGGGATGAAATAGCCGGAGGTGAACTAACGTAGTTCATCCTCGTCAATCTCGGACACAAACTCATTCAATTGTCGAACCATCTTCTATACGAGCTTTGACTACGGTGCGCACGCGCAATTACCTTAGAAGATAATAGTTTTTTCTTGATCGATGATTCTTAATATGGAGAAAGTGGTGTTTTTACTGTGATAAACACAGTGAAAATGAGAACCCTTTATATAGGGGTTCCCCTTGCCTTGTATGAACGCCACGTGGATCCCACTACCTTCATCGTGTGGCTGGAATACAAGCAGGTACAAGCACTTTTTCACGTATTTCAAGGACTACGTGAGATGTTTTAAGGCTAGGTACACCGTATATTCTTTTTGGCGGGAAATACTAGAATCTTCCCCGCCACGCTTACCGCTGACGTCACTAGTCTAGCACCCGCGGTCACAACCTGCGCATACTAGACTGGGGGGACATGATGACGTATAGTCTATATTCGGGTCACGAACCCGATTAACGAACATTACTAATGCCTAAGCCTATCACGAATGGGCTATTATTATTTGGACTACCATGCTAACGGTTTGGGCTCATGATAGCCCAAACCTAAATACATTATTTATGGTCTAGATAATGATCTTTTATTTATTGGATAAAGATTCATAGACCGGATAGGTGTGATACGCCGAAGAGTGAGGAACACGAAATCTACAAGGATTTCGTGCCTATATAAAGAATATCATAATTCTCATTAAAGGTACGATTTACAACCCTAACTCTTCTATACAACCCTAAAACGGATTACTTACTCTCACGCCGGAGGATAATCGTGGGAGACAATCCCACGATATGCCTAACGGTGTTTATTTGCTTTCTTAGTGCGCAGGTCTCAAGCATTAAGATCGAATTGGTACGAGAACAGGAACCCATATAAGGAACGCCCAACTTTTGTATCAACAAAAATGTTATCTAGGTTTAGAACAATCCCATGTTTTCGAAGAGAAACCCAGTTAGAGGCATATCGAATTCTTAATATATTGGTGTTGATGTTGCAATTTTTTTTTTTTTTTTTTTTTTTTTTTTTTTTTTTTTTTTTTTTTTCTAAAAAAGTGATATAAAAGATGAACTAATTAACAAAAGTTGATAGAATATAAAAAATTGATGAATTGTTAGAAAAAAATGATGATCAAAATTTAAGGATTTTATTTATTTTTTATTTATTATTTATTTATTTATTTTGGTAAAAGGTCAAAAACCCGGTAAATATGTTATTAAAAAAAAGTTAAGAACAAAGGATATGGGTGAATCTTATATCTCAGCTTGTTACATAGGCGAAAAAGCTTACATAACAAGATATTTCGTATTCTCTGAACAAGAAAATAAACCACTACGCAAAAGATACCATTAGACTTCTATTAAAACAAAATTACTTTCTACCAAGACCTTTGAGCTTGATACCATACGTGTCATATAAAGCATCAAAATTCTCTGGAAAATCGTAGACCTAATCTGCATAGTCATCATAATCATCTCACGACCATGACCATCACCAAATAGGTTCATGAACTCATAAAAAGTATTTACAACCTCCTCTTCATCACTGTCTGAAACAACAATCTCTCCCACCTTAGAGAATGGGTTAACCCTCTTAGTAGAAGAAGTAGACCCCGTGTAATCAACCTTTTTAATATGATGACCATCATCATTCACAAGAGTAGCTTTCCTATCAATAAGTAGCTTTTCAAGTTCCCCAATTTTCTCAATTATAGGAGTAGAACCAACCTCATTTGTTCCCATTGAATCACTCACAAGCGGTTCTTATGATGCATTACCAGTCTCTAAAAACCGGTCCTCCTTAGCTTCCTTTGGAATACCAGAATTCACATCTTTAGTCACTTGTTGTTGTTGCAAACCTTTTTTCTAAAAAAAGTGATAAAAAAGATGAACTTATTAACAAAAGTTGATAGAACATAAAAAAATTGATGAATTGATGATAAAAAAAAGGATGATTAATATTTTAAGCAATTTTTCTCATCACAAATGTTTTTTACTAAACCTTTTTTAAATGATTACTAATCATTCCGTTTCTCATCTATTTTGTAGAAAACTTTCGTATATTCTTAACTGTTTATTTTCTGTTCATCACTATTTACAAATTAGAGAATTTTTACATGATCAGCGTCCTTTGAACCGATATCAGAAGTTAATTGAATAGGATGAATGTTTATCAGATCAGATGAGACGGTCACATAAAACTTTTGAAGGCCCCATAAACTCTTCTCACACCTAGTTTATAATTGATTTCCACTGCGTTTCTACTTCCTTAGTGAGAGTACTTTAACATCTAGATTATTGTTCGTCTTCTAAACTAAAACTCACAATCTTTTTGATCGAGTCTATCCATCTTATATATATATATATATATATATATATATATATATATATATATATATATATATATATATATATACAAACACACGCCTCCTAGCTTCTCATTTCTTTATGGGAGATGATTGGCACACTTCATTTTTTTATTGGGACACTCATATGTACAACTGGTTAAAGCACTGTACATCCACAGTACAACAGTTTAATGCATATGGAGGAGTGTCCCAATAAAAAGATGGAGTGTGCAAATCATTTCCCTTTCTTTATGTTCAAGTTGACAGGGTATTCTAGTCAGGAGTCACTACTCACTAGTAGTCAGGGGCGTACGTATCATTTGAGCACCATTTAGAGTGTAAAAAGAATTTTGTAAGGTTATTCTAAAACTTTACACTAAATGCATACTCTTCTGTCCTTTCGACAAAATAGTTACACCTTTCATCAAATTTCTTATCCGTCACTACCCGAAGTGAAAGAATTATCAAGTTTTTGTTACGCATCTATAGTAAACTTACACAAACTGTAAGTATTTATCTATGCCACTTGTGTTGCTGGTAAAATGACAGTAGTTTATCTCATCCACTTTTAGAACCTCTGGTTATAAATCATTGGTGAAATAGTAAACTTAAATGTCTATCCCTATGATTATATAGCCAAATCACAATTTCAATCTTGAAACTTTGTATCAGCATTAGTTTTTATGTCTAAGCCCATCTCCAACCACAGTCTTGAAACCACATATTTTTCATATTTAGAGAATGGAGGACACAAAAACCTCGTCAACCATGCTTCATGGTTGGCTTTTTATTTTTATTTTATTTATTTATTTATTTATTTTGGGAAGCATTTATGAGAATCCTCTATATTTGGAAGATCACTCTTAATCCTTCAAATCATAAAATAATGTTATATATGCATAACTAATGTCGTTGATACATCATGTTATTAGTTGGAGACACATTAATATAGTATGAAGTGATTTTAAGTTAAGATACGGAATGCATGGTTGGAGAACAAATACTATTGAAGGAATAATGTTAATGTAAGATACTCTTTTTTCTTCAAATTTAATTTTTTTTAAGTGTATGGTTGGAGATGGCGTAACGACCATTTAATATAGCCGCTAAAACCCCACACATGCAAATCACAGGAGCGTAAATAGTCTTTTTCACTTTAGCTTTTCGTTTAGCCGATTAGACAATGATAAAACAAATAAAACACTGAAAATTCCAGTTAGCACACGATGTGATCATTTTTCTTTGCTTTATTTCCTTTTATACCATCAACAATCATCACTCCAAAAACTTATATTGATATTAACCTCCAACAAAACTCAAAATCAAATAATAATCTCTAACAATATGATACAACACTTAACAAACAACTACCCAAATCTTAAAATTATGCCTACATTTAATCGACCTAAAATCAATTCAAAAATCGGTCGTTAGAGATAAGAGAAGATGAAAAGAGACTGTCTAGCCCTCATGTAACTTGCGCATGAGATGTTTAGCCCTCATGTAACTTGCGTATGAGATGTTTTGACTGACACATAAAACGGACGTTAGAGATAGAAACTAATAGTGTTACGTATATTCAAGATAAGAATTATTTATAACTTTTGTGGCGAACAGTGTAATTTTCCTCTAAGTTTAGTAGTTTACAACATGTTTCTTTGTTTAATTAGTACTAGTATATTTAAGAGATCTCTATATTTAATGAGCTGGAGGTACATATGACTTAGGTACATCCATATCAATGATTATCATTGAAGTCTGGGTATTGATGTCCAAGAAGTCAAGGAAAACACTGTTCTGTAGTTTGGGGGGGGGGGGGGGGGGGGGGGGGGGGGGGCAGTGCCCTCTACATTTTTTACATAAAATTTGCAAAAAAGTTCTTAACATGGGTTGTTTTTCTCCTCGTTACAAGCTATTTTTTACATTTTCTCCAACATCTTCTAAATATAAAGTAAAAATCTATCAACTTTTTATGTTTTTTTCAAAGTTTCCCTCATTTTTCATTTAAAATTGCCCTCAACCAGATTTAAATTAAGCATAAACTCATTTAGTTTAATAGCTTATACATACAAATGGCAACTAACTGCTGGAATGGAAACAAGAACTTTCATGCCACTTTTGAGCTAAAGAGTCACTCGTGTGACTAAAATTTATTTTTATGACTTTGAAAACTCTATACTTTTACTAAGTTTCGATATTTACTTTATATAGTGTAATTTGTAAATAACTAATCATAAAATTTGCAAAAAAGTTCTTAACATGGGTTGTTTTTCTCCTCGTTACAAGCTCATTTTTTACATTTTCTCCAACATCTTCTAAATATAAAGTAAAAATCTATCAACTTTTTATGTTTTTTTCAAAGTTTCCCTCATCTTTCATTTAAAATTGCCCTCAACCAGATTTAAATTAAGCATAAACTCATTTAGTTTAATAGCTTATACATACAAATGGCAACTAATTGCTGGAATGGAAACAAGAACTTTCATGCCACTTTTGAGCTAAAAAGTCACTTGTGTGACTAAAAGTTATTTTTATGACTTTGAAAACTCTATACTTTTACTAAGTTTCGATATTTACTTTATATAGTGTAATTTGTAAATAACTAAACATAAAATTTGCAAAAAAGTTCTTAACATGGGTTGTTTTTCTCCTCGTTACAAGCTCATTTTTTACTATGATTATTTGCTGTTAAACAATGCATCGTTGCGTTTTTTTGTATGCTAGATTCTGAACTAGAGTGGTTTGCTTTTAACCGAACCTAGTTTTAATTTCCTTTATAGACATCGACAACGTTTGCTAGAGTTAATTACCCTCAATTGAGTGTTTTGCTTTTAACCGAAGCCGACCCGACTTGTTTCGAATTACACTAAAAAAACGACATATTTCATCTTCTTATTTAACCCCGCTTAACAATTGTTGCCCCCGTGATGAAATTTCCTGGCTCCGCCACTACAACCAATATCACCGGCCACCCAAATATATATATCCCACTTATATACAAATATAACTCACAAAAATCAAATTTACACACACAACCTTTTTTCTTTCTTCCTCAACTTGGTCGTCCCAACGTCTTCTCCCAAAAACCACCAAGGACGCATCGAATCGGAGTGACCCTAATAACAAAAACGCGGTCTTGAGTTGCCAACAAGGCTTAAAGACGTGTCGTCTTTTCATTACTACCATTAGTTATATATTAGAAAAAGAGAGTTCATTTATATATAAAACAAGATCTTACGTATCAAAGAATCAAATTAAGTCATTATTGTTTTATTAAATAACAACCCTACTGTTATACCTCTTTTAAATAGTTGTCTCTAAGGTTGGTTATAACCACATAATTCGCTGCAGACCACAATGATGAAATGCACCAGACGGACAGTAACAGAATAACAGATCAGGTGTCCTCTCTAGGGTTGGTTATAACCACATAATTCAATGCAGAACCCACTGATGAAATGCACCAGGCGAACAATAACAGAATAATAGATCTAGTGTCCTCTCTAGGATTAAGAGTGAAAGGTGTGCGAACATGTAATGGGGAAGGGGGACAGACCCTCCCAAAACATCCCATTATCACATCATAGAGGGGGTCTTAATAACATAACTCGTAACTGGGGCGTCACACCCCAAAAGTTCCAAAACAACCTTTCACTTACAACATGATTTGGGCACACTTATCGACAAATTTAGTTTGTTTGAAAATTTTATTTTCTTTTCTATTTTCTCAAACAAAATAAATTTCATTCATTCAAATAAAAATACAATATGAAACTAAAAAATAAAGAAAAAAAAAGTGATAAAAAACATATGAAACTTAAAAAATACAATATTGCCCAGAAACCCGTTGGTAGGGCTGCAATCGAGTCAAGCCGAGCTCGAGCTTAACAAGGCTTGAGCTTGGATCGAAACAAAAACAGTAGGCTTGAGTTTGACTTGATAGCTCGTTAAGCTTTAATCATCAGGCTTGAGCTTGGCTTGAAAAGCTTGAATGTATTCAAAAAATTGTGTTTAATAGCAAAACTTATCAATAAATATACTTATAAAGTAAAACAAACTAAAACCATATTGAAAACCAAATTAGATTGATTTAACAGTAATAAAACCAAGAATAATATTCTGGTACCCAAGTCGAATATTAGGGTTGTGAGGAAGAAATAGAGTTTTGTTACGATGGGGCAGACCGGTTTAAGGAAGACAAGTGTTGTAGGTTAGACATATTAAGAAGAGAAGTAAAAAAAAACCCGTCACTTGGAGCTTGAGACATTTTTTTGCTTGTGTGTTCAGATATTGGAAGTAATGTGTGTTGAAAATAAAAACGTAGAGAATATATATAGTGTAAAAAAGAGGGGGTAAATTTAAAAATATAAAAGATAAAAAATTGAAATTTTAAAAAACTAACCATTTGATTTAAACGGTACGAATTATTATTTTTGTCTTATTCTCGCCGTGGACTCAGCAACACTGGGTTCAGCGGGCTAAGCCGGTGTCACGACATGTATTCGGCGGCTTTGAATGGGGTCCACGTCAGATTCGGCGCAGCTTCTCGCTGCCACACCTTACCCTCTAAGTAGCCAACGATGCCAATCTATCTCTTTGAAAATTTTTAAATCTTGTTACAATCCACTCGTAGCTTTTAATTTGAATATCTTAAACGATTTTACTTGTACTTGACACTTTTTTACGAAACACGCGAGCATTTCTTTCTTTCCAAATGTAGTAACCGGATGTCTAAATGACCGCTTGCCAAACACAAGCAATACTACTAGGGACGTTAATGTTCCTAATGGATGAAAAAAATTCACCAATAGAAAAACCATTGATGCTCCCCATCTTCCACCTACAAAAGACCTTATCATACACGTTCATAGCGAGATCACAAGTGACTAATCTATGCGCACATGATTCTACCGCATTAAGACAACTAGGGCTAAGAACCGAATGCAAGTTGCTACCACTTTTATCAAGCTCCTCGCTAATCGGAAGTTTTCCTTTCAAAGCTCTCCACACAAAAATATTTACTTTTTTGGGCAGCAACTTGGTCCAAAGCATTTCTTGAGCTCTACTTTCCACATGTATAATTTTTTCCTCGATCGTTCTTGACAAATCTTTGACCTTGAATTCCCATCATCGATAATGTTCACCTCCATCTATCCTTACAATAATTAGATACAACAACATTTTGCAAAGCACTAACTAAATCATCTAAATCCTTTCAAAATCTACCCCTAATACTCTTCCCCCAATCCCATTCCCAACACCAGGTACCATGTACCCATGACCCCTTATCCCTTACACTACCCTCATTACTCCTATCTAAATGAAAACCTAGAAAAATCTATCACAAAGTCCAATAATCAACCCACCTATCCGACCAAAACCTAATATCATTCCCATCCCCCATCACACCTCTAAAAGATGGTGTAAACTATAAACCCAACCCCTCCAACTCCTCTCCTACCCTCACAATGTCCCTCCACGCCTTACTACCATTACCACCTCCCCCACCCACTACCCTATTATCATCTAACCCACCCCCAACACCATGAATTCTTTTAATCACCATAGCCCATAAACACCTACCCCCTTCCTAAACCTCCTCCACCATTTTCCTAATAAAGCCAAGTATTTTGCACACAATAACCCAATATATAGCCCCTACCCTGTATGATGCTAGCAATGTCTCCCATTTAACCTAAGACAATTTTGCCCCTACCCGACCACACCCCAAAAGAAATTTTTTCTAATTATCTCAAGATGTTTCAACACACTCGAAGGCACACATAACATCAAAAAAGAACACAATGGCAAGGTACGTAGAACCATGTTAACCAATGTTAGATGCGTCCCGAACGACATCATTTTAGCTTTCCAATCAGCCAACCGACTATCAAATTTTTCTACAACATTCACACGCACTTATCCACCTTATGTTCTTACAAATCTGTAATCCCAACTATGTAAAAGAAAATTCCCTAACACCACAACCCATCCACCCTACCATATCTATCTATTCTACATCGTTGACTCCAATACCATATAGTTTACTTTTGTTATAATTTACAAGTAACCTGGATACCTCTTCAAAACACTTTAGAATACATATAAGCGACTTAGCATTTTCTTTATTCCAATCACCAAAGAATATAGTGTTGTCTATGTATTGTAAGTGTGATATTATAACATTATTTGCTCCTACTTTAACCCCTCTAAAGATACCACTTTCCTCGCTTTGCTAACAATCACATTTAGCCCTTCCGCCGCCAAAATGTATATAAATGGCGATAATGGATCACCATGTCTAACATCGTTCTATAAACCGAACTCATCCATTGGAGACCCGTTTACAAGAATGGACATACGCAAAGATTGGAGAACCTCCACCCATTTACACCATTGATGAAGCGAAAAGTGTATCGCTTTTCGGAGGTCATTTAAGGCCAAAGTCGAGATTATTTGATCAAATATTGCCCTAAATCGTTACTTTTGTCATTTTAGGTACTTTTGAGAGGAATTTTACAAAAGGAAGCATTTTGGACGTTTTTGAGCGAAAAAGTAAAGAAAACGACAAAGTATTAAAAGCATGCTGGAAATTGCACTTGACGGCGTCACAAGGTGCTAGTGACGGCGTCATGAGTTGAAAAAGGGGTGGATAAATCAAATACACGTGACGCGCCAGAATGTTTTGTGAAGGGGTCTTGACGACGTCACGTACAAAATTTCCAAGGACATCAAGAGTAACTGCAAAGAGTGACGGCCCAGAACCCATAGAGAGTGACGGCATCAGAAGTAGATCTAGGAAATACGAGTTTATTTTGGCGGCGAGTTGAAGGCATCACACATTACTCTTGACGCCTTCAGAAGACAAAATCTATATATAGTTTTCTAGTTTTCATTCATTGTGTGCAACTTTGAGGGGATAAAACCCTAGACGAATTTTACAGCTTTTTCAAGGGTTTCAACCCCTTGTTTCTTCCATGCTTAATTGAAGATAAGCACTTTACCAAATCATTCAATATGCCTATGTGTTTTTTGATTATATCTTACGCTTGTCATCTCTTTAACATGCTAGGCTAGGTTTCCTTTGTGTTAGCTTAGATGTAATGAAACCTAGATGTTAATTATTGGTTGATGGTTTGCTTATAATTGTTGTGGATGAATGAATTCGATGTTAGGCTTAAGAAAACTGGCAAACTTCCATTTGGTAATTTGCTTGAACGTCTTAAGAAACATGATCGAAGGTGTATTACGATTTATTGGTTGTATTTAATGCGTAGGTAACTGCTAGTGATACTATGTTAGGGGCTAGTAGTCGGCTCGACATGGAATGAAGTAGAAGCCTATAGAGTTAGGGAAGATCGTACACGGCCCTACGACTAGTATTAAGGAATATAACCCATTATCCATGCAATTGTAACAAGCTAATCAACCGGTAAAAGATATCTAGGGAGTAATAAAATCTAAGTAAACACACTTTCTCTCATTATTGTTTTCACCATAATTTAGTTTTAGTTCATTTTATTTTATTTTGATTACATCTTTAGTTAATTGGGTTAGTTGACTAGCAACTAATTCCGCCCACTTCGTCCAAACTGAGATTTTTAATTGCTTTCCTAAAAATATAAAAATACAAAAAGAATCTTCCCTTACCTCTAGACCTAGTTTAGTAGAATTTTAACCCTAGCGAACACTATTCCTAGAGTTGAACGATCAATCCCCCGGTACTTGTCACTATACTATACTACAACGATGCCTGGTGGGGATTGCAAGCTTCTCAAGATCCCTTGAGAGGTAAAACCTTTTACGAGGGTGCAATTCCACGCATATCAACCATTTACCCGCAAACCCCATTCTATTCATTATACGTAATAAAAGATTCCAATTAATGCTATCATATGCCTTTTCGAATTCAACTTTGAAAATAAGGCCTTTTTCCCTCGTTCTCTTCAAGTAATCCATCGTCTCATTTGCTATTAGTACACCATCTAGGATATATCTCCCTTTTATGAACGCATTTTGTACCTCTCCCACCACATTACCTACCACGCGCTTAACACTCTCCACTAACATATTTGCAATAATTTTATAATAGTAACAATATATAAGACTAACATGTCAAAAATCCCCAAGCCCAATTGGATCCGATACCTTAGGAATTATGGTAACAATAGATGAATTACACCTCATCAAAATCTCCATCATATCCCAAAACCACATGACCACCCTCATTAAGTCGGATTTAATCACCTCCAATTTTTTTTTTTTTTTTTTTTTTTTTTTTTTTTTTTTTTTTTTTTTTTTACAAACTAGGAATTAAAATCGTCAGGTCCTGGAGCTTTATCCCCCCCACACTCATGTATTGCATCCCAAACCTCTTTCTCGCTAAAATCTTTCTGTAATAACATAGAGGGGAGGGGTGAATACGTTTTCGTTTAAAAATTAAAATCTTTCGTATCAAATTTCCGATCAAGCATGGCCAAATATGAATAGTGGTTATTACATTTCTAACAACTATATATATTTATATCCAACATACAACAACAAATACGCAGAACAAGTAAGTGGAATTAGAGCTAGTTTAGTTAGACTATGTGGATGGTCCCATATATATACGGACGGTCCCATATGTCTTTGGGACCGTCTGTCTATTTAAAGGACCGCCAACAGTGGCGTGTTTTAGACATATGATGAATTATGTATTTGCATGCTTTAAGTTATCTAAGTTTATGTCACACTCACATTTTCAATATAAGCGACACGCCACACAAACACAAACTCAGAGCAATTGTAACTACAAACAATAAATGTAAGAATACAAATTAAAAAGATGAGTAGAGAAAATGCAAACCAGAAACGATGATTTATAGTGGTTCGGCATGAAGCACCTTTTCACCCAACTCCACTCCCCGAGTACCCAACTTGAGAGTTACTTCACTAGTCAACAAGCTCCCTTTTGGTGGAAGAAACCGTACACCAACGCTTACACCAATTTAGGACACTAAACGGAATGTCGAGTTCTAATCTTGGCTAGAACCAATCCACACACCAACACACAACATTACATGAACATACACCTTGTCCACTTGGATTTACACACAATCCAAAGTATTCACACGGATGTACACACTATCCAAATCTTCGCATGGACGTACACACCGTCCTAATTTACACACGAACACCCACGAACGTACACACCGTCCTAATCTACACACAATCACCTACGGACGTACGCACCATCCTAATCTACACAATCACTTACGGACTTACAGTTTGTCTTGATTTACACTTACACGCCTAATCATGACTCAAACACAAGTCGGACACACTAATATACAAATAAGAGAGTTTGGAGGAAGAAGATAATCGTAACACAAGTTACGCGCACGCGCGTGTGTGTGTGTGTGTGTATGTGTGTGTGTGTATGTCTGTGTGTGTGTGTGTCGACTACTCTATAACACTTAAATTCTTGATGACTTCGAGTGTTCTTCTCTTGCACTTGAGATAGAGGATGACGAGATCACTTATAAACACGTACCAAAGAGTTATAGTGATCAAAGAAAAAGAAGGAAAGAACATTAAATTTTTGTGCCAAGAGGATTAAGTTTTTCTGTGGAAAATGACTCAGTATTCATAGGCAGCACAAAGAGCGGGGGACGGTCCCTTAAACATTGGACGGTCCCTTATATATAAGGGGCCGTCACCTTCTTTAAGGGACCTTGACGATAGTTTATGTCCTTTAGAAGTGAAAATTTAACGGATTTGGGAGGGAGAAATAACTGTTGGGAATTTGAAATTCAAATTTATTTTTCTTTGAAACATTTCTTTATAAATACAAAAATAATTTTTCTTATTTATTTTTTTTATATAAAAATGTGAGGTTTAAGGACAAAAATATTTTCTTTGATCGCTTAACAAATTTGGTATAGTGTTTGTTTATACTTGAAGTGATTCAGACTTGAGCAGTTAAGAGATGTTGATGTGTGCGTGCATTGATGATTTGTGTAAACGAGTAACTTGTGCACTTTATGTTATGTATTACAAGTTACATGTTTGTCATCATTAAAACATGAAGACACTGTATAGATTAAACGTCGTAATGTTTGCACTTATAATCTCCCTCTTTTTGATGATGACAAAATATGTAAACTTGTAACTCATAGTAAAGTGTAGAACTTACTTGTTTACACTCCTTCTCTCCCTTTTGTCGAAGCAAAAAGATGTCGCCAATGTAGACATAGAAAGAATATCGGGGAAAATAGGAGAGGCTTGAGAAGAAGACGAAGATGACTTGAGAATTTCTTGAGAAGATGTCTTGATAATTAGACTTGAGAGGAAGACTTGAGAATATGACTTGAGAAGAAGACTTAAAAGGAAGACTTGAGCATATAGACGAAGATGATTATCGATGATCTCTCAATGTACTTAACGATCCCAAATCCCATCATTCAAATAAGTGAGCTTGCATAATCCTAGTGAAGCCTTCCATCATCACGGTTTAACCAACACCATGCCATTTACTTTGATACCTCAGAGCTTCCCCTAGCTCATTACATCCCCATAATCCTTTGATAATGACTTTAGCGAATCCATGAATCGAATATATTGCAAACTCCCTTAACCTACATCAAGGGTTAGTTTCAAGCAACAAAGTAATAGTTGTAACAACCGTGGTTTTGGCAGGTCAGTTTGACTGATAGTCTTGACTCGGTTGACGTTTGTTTGGTGTGTCTTAGGTGATTGAAGTAATATATAAGTGATATAGGTGAGTTTTAGCACTAAATCCATTTGCGTAAATGGTTTTATTGTGATTTGGAAAGTTTGGAATTTTGGAAAAGTTCATTTTGATCACATTTGTGGTGTAGAAATGACTTGTGTAGTTTTGGTGTTTTGGTGTTTTTGCGTAACGAGTCTTCGTTCAAGTGTTTGAGCGTTAGCAGGTTTCGAGGAGTTTATTTTTCTGAGTTATGTTTCAAAAGAGTGTGGAATTCTATTTTTGGAAACTTTATTTTTGAAAATGATATTTTTCCGGTTTGTCGTAAAACTAAGGTTTATCGTGTAAGACGCTAGGATTAGCTACGAGTGTTTATAAAATATGAAAAGTAAGAGGTTTTGAGTGTAATAAATAAATTTAATGAAAAAAAAATATAAATATATATATATATATATGTTAAGAAAATCGGCTAAAAGGGGATAAGGGGGAAAAAGGAAACCAAATTTGAGCCCAATTACAACACCTAATGATAAGGATTATGCATAAATAATATATAAACAAACCCAAACACCCCACAAATGTTTTTCCTGCATATTTAGTTGATCCAAGGAGCAAGGGAAGGGAGAAAAAAATTAGGGTTTATAATTGTCAAACCGGGACAGATTTTGGGTAAAAGTTTGAGGGTGTCATGCGGTTGTAAAAGTGGTATTTTGACTAGGCCTTCTGAAATAGTTAAGTATTAGGTTATATTAGAATACCACGAAGAGGATTCGTGATAAAAACTTGTGGAAGTATTTATTTAAAATCAAAACTTTTTGGTGTGCGTTCAGATCCGAATTTGAGTAGTTGACAAGTTTGAATTTATTGTGAGTATTTGTGTGTGTTATTAGTCCATGGCCTTCTGGGATTAGCTTCTATGCTTATGAGAGACCATGGTGAATTTTTGGTGTGAGTTTTTAAGTTTTATTTGTCGTGATTTTATGTGGGCGAGTGTACCCAAAAATTCTGCGTTTTCTGATTTTAAGAGTGCAAGGGATTTAGTGAGCATTAAGTTATGGTAGTGGTTAGTGTGGTGTCTAGGAGATCCATGGTGGGTAATATGAGTCTTAGACATCCATCATATGAGTATTACATAGGTTGTAGCTTTTAGCTTGGCCTTGTGTAATGTGGATTATTTTTGTGTGTTTTAGATTGTGGATTGTTTTTATGGAAGCTGCGGAGTTTAAGGTGAGTTCATAGTCCCATATTTTTAACTTGTTTTAAACTTGGGATGGGAATGATGCTTGTCTTAAATGATTTGAATTACTGTGATTATGTGTATGGTGTTAAAGAGCTTGTACTTTTAATGTTATCGTATATATGCTATATGTGAACGGTAATGATATGTTGTGTGGTCCAATTAGGAGGGTGCTTACCATGTTGCTCGTGCATACGACCTAATTGGAGAGTAGCATCCCTACTCACTATTTTTGTGCTATGTGGTCCGATCAGAGGGTATTAATTTACCCATTATTTTAGGAGCAGGGATCACGATCAGGCCCGGTATGATGTGTTTTGGAGCGGGGGTCACGTTCCGGCCCGATGGTTGCCTTATGTGTGATGTTGCCTAGTAATATATGTAGCTTACATGATAACTATAATTATTTGTCTAGCTATATTTTGTAATCACAGTGATTTTGGTTGCCTAGTGTGTTTGAGTCTTAAACCTATGAATCTCACCAACGTAATGTTGACATTTTAAGCATCATTTCCAGGTGAGCTTTCTAAGGATAAGATAGAAGGATGTGGTTAGACGAGACCATAGTTGCATTGGAAGTGGTTTATCTGTGCTTTTGGAGTTTATCATGTTGTTATCTTTTGGGTATTGTTATGACACTTTGTGTCTATACTTTGCCATTTTTATTGCATGTAGTTATTCTTTATATAGACACCATGTGTTGTGATGATATCCATGAAGTTACACCCTCGTGTTTCCGCCGTGGCAGGGTGTGACAGATTGGTATCAGAGCCTTGGTTATAGAGAATTAGGTGGTTGAACCTAGACTATAACCTAGGAGTCCTTCATATAGTTGCATTTAGGATCTATGTGTATGTATATTATTTTATATGTCTATTTTCCTATATTTATGAGATGTTTTATTGAGTTTCGGACGTCTATTTTATCCCTTATACGTAGTATTGTATATATCGACTTTATTATATCGTCTTCCGCGCGTAAGATGCTTCGTTGGACTACCATTGTCACTATGGGATGCGAGAGAAGTGGAAGGATGAAGCGGACTAACCGCAGAATCTGAGTTCCCGATAGCATGTATCCATGTTCGGACAAGGAGAGGACGTTTATGGGAAACGTTGGTGGAGAAGAAGTGGAGAGGTTTGGAACCACGGTGACTTCTGGAGATGGAGCCATTACCAAATACCCTTGGTAGTGTCCTCATTTCACATAGGAAGGAGATGTGGCTTAGTCTAAACCTTGTGATTTGTATGCGCTTATGAATTATGTAGAATTGGAAGAAAAGAATAGAGATGGTTTTACATGTTGTCGACTACCTCATCGTATAGGAGATAGGAATGAGTGGTTGAGTAAAGATGAAAGGGAGTTAGGATGGAATGGTGTGGATTCGGATCTAGAGTCCACAGCGAGTAGTAAGTTGAATTGATTTGAGTGGGGTGATAAGTGCGAGAGTGGAGTTGAGCCATTATGCGACGTCTTTCGTTATGTGTTATGTTTTTGAATTTGTATATTGTCTTTTCTGTCTGGAGCCCTGTTGGAGCGTGATTACTCTTGGATATTGGATCGACCCTATCCAAGTAATTTTGATTATAGAGTTTACGTGATCGTTGGAATTGTTCCATGCGAGATGATTGTTTGCGACGTCTTTTGTTTTTGTTTGCATGATGTGTTGTCATAGGAGGGAGTATACTTATGAAAGGGGGCATAGATAATTATGGTGGCCAACATGATTATACATGCGTCACAACACAAGTGGACTTGCAAGTATGATAGCATGGATTGCATGGTGTATTAGGTGTTATGTGATATATGTGCGTTATCATTGAGATGTGTGGTTTTGGAAGTAAGTATGCGTGTGAAATAGGCTTATAATTACGGTCGCGAACATAATTATAAGAGTATCACACACGTGGACTTGTGACCATTATTGCATTGATTGATGTTAGTTGTTATATGTTGTGGTAGATGGTATGTGATATCATGTTGGTGATGGCTGTATGGTTAGAGAAGTATTCTCTTAACCGTTCGGGCAGTCGTTATACGTTGGGGTGTGTAGGTGGTAAGATTCCATCCTACCTATCATATGTTGATACATCAATTATCGGTGGGTACTTATGTTGTGGTATTTAAGTTGATTCATTTGCTAGACACTCCGTTTGTATACCTAATTCTTTGGTTGGCGTTCCCATTCGTACCATGATGGTACAGATGCCATATTCTTTCTACTTGACGTTATGATAGGTGTTGGGTAATCGAATTCGTTTTGTTGGATACTGGTTCGTTCCTTTGGTTATTCCATACATTCATTCCTCGGATGAATGTTATACTATTCTTCGAGTATTGTTGGTTCATGTCGAGGTGGTGTGGATATTTGATCCCTCACTTGCACACCAATTGGATTTCGTGACATGTTTTGTGACCTGTTAGTATCGGTGTTTTTCTATGATTTTGGTTTGATCGTTGTACGAATGAGTTTTCATGAACATTTTATCCGTGTGGGTTTTCATGAACATTTTATCCGTGTCTACTTTTATTAGGGGAAAATTTCTCATTGTGTTTTTCTAGCTTTGATTTTGATGTTCGTTACTTCGCTAGTCGGTGATTCGTACCCCTTTTGAGTTCGTTGATATACGTTTTAGTTCGACCGGTTTCATGGTTCACGTCGTTTTACTTAAGATAGATTGTCGTGTTGATTATCAATTTGTTCGTTGAAAAAGAAGAGGGTGTTTGCTAAGTTGTTCAAGTGAGAGGTGTAGCTTTAAGATGTACGTTCTTCAAGAAGGTGGTCAACGATAGCAAGTGTTCGTGGACACTAGTAAGATAAAAGTAGTGAAGCGTGGAAAGTACTTGAGACACCATCTGAGAGACGATTGTCCTCATGATTGGCAGGTACTATTGACGATTCATTTCTGTCTTTCTATAGATTGCGTAGGCATCGCGGAGGTGGAAGATCCATAAGAGGAATTATGTGATGCATGACTTAGAGTTTGGGAGTAGAACTTGGAGGCGATGGTTGTATGGAACAAATAGCGTTATCTTCATAGGTCGTAAGAACCGTTAGCATATATTTGACAAGAGGTTAATATATGTTGAAGAGAAGTTGGGTGTTGAATTTTTTTTCTCAGTGACTACGATTGTCTTATTCGCTACCATCAAGGAAGGGCGGACATCGTGGTAAGAGCGCTGAGCGGGAGTGAACGCGTGAAATTTAGATGTTTGTGAGCAATGATCTTGATAAATCCGTTCGGAGTTAAGAGGATGATATTGACAACCTAGAGAGAGAGGTTCAAGGATGAGAACCTGTAAGAAGAATGATTATTTAGTCTAGACCAATAAATGGAAAGGAACAAAGATGGAGGAATGTACTTTGCGGACCAGCTATTGGTTTCATTGAGAGGAAGCGTAAGGACATCATTCATGCAAGGTATTTGATACATCCAAGAATGGATAAGACGTATTATTACCTTAGCAAGAGGTGTATGGAGGAGTTGGTGAGACTTTTTTCTCGGTGAGTTGGTAAAGAACCATGGGGTGTCGTGTTGATCATCAATATACATGATGAAATACTTACTTCGCGATAGTGGTAAACGTGTTATAGAGTCTTGAGGACGCGTATGTAGAGGAGTACGACTTATCATTCTCTAATGAGTGAACTAAGTGAGCGTACAAATCAGGCGTTGGATGGTGAGCTGAGAGCATGGGTGTGTTTGATTTTGGGGGAAGCCGGGGTATACATTTACCCTTAGCTGAGTTCTCCTATATCAAAAATTATCATTCTAGTATTGAGTATGTGTCGTGTGAAAAGTTGTATGGAAGGTAATGTAGGTCACCTGTTCTGTGGGCAAAGGTTGGAACAAGCCAACTAATTGGTCCTGAACTAGAACGAGAGACTACGAATAAGGTTTTCTGACTAAGGAAAAGACTTAAGGCAGCGAGAGATCTCCAAAAGAGTTATGCGGGTTATTGCCGTAAGCCCTTAGAGTTTGGTGTTGGTGATATTGTGAGGTTAAAAGTATCTCCTTGGAAGGGTGTTGTGCGTTTTGGTAAGAAAGGCATGCTAGCACCGAGATACGTAGGACCATTTGAGATTTACAGAAAGGATTGGATTTGAGACATATCGGTTGTGTTTGCCTGAGGAGTGAAGTAGAGTGCATGATATGTTTCACGTATCTAATGGAAAGAAGTGGTTGGCGGATGCTAGTCTGCATGTGCCATTAGATGAATATAAGGTTGACAAGACTCTTCGTTTTGTCGAGAAACCTGTTGAGATTATGGATCGAGATGTTAAGGGTTTGAAGTGTGGTGAGATAGCGTTGTTAAAAGTATGGTGGGATTCTAAGCGTGGTCCTGAGTTTACTTGGGAACGTGAGGATCAGATGATATTTAAGTACTCAAATTTGTTTGCGGATGTGGTTGCTGAGCAGATCGTTTGTAGTTGGATTTAGATCGTGGAAGTTAGATGCGGGATATTCATAAATGTTTGTTTTATGGGTATTTGTTATTTGTGAGTGCGTCTTGCGGTTACCATTCAGGTTTTCATTTGGTTCGAGGGTATCGTACCTACCTGTGAGAAGTCGTTTGGATCAATGGTGTTATTGATCGGTGTAGTGTATCTATTTTCGTGTATCATTGGCGTGTCGGAGTGTTTTCTATCGTGTGAATTCGAGTATTTAGTCGGTTCAGATTATTACGATTCTTTCTGTGATTTTATGGTGTGGTATTTTTCCGCTTAAAAATCCATAAATTTTCTTTTGTTGTTGTGAGTGGTGACTATAGTAGTTGAAATCTCAAGACGCAATTTCCCTAAGTGGGGGATGATGAAACAACCGTAGTTTTGGTAGGTCAGTTTGACTGATAGTCTTGACTCGGTTGACGTTTGTTTGGTGTGTCTTAGGTGATTGAAGTAATATATAAGTGATATAGGTGAGTTTTAGCACTAAATCCCTTTGCGTAAATGGTTTTATTGTGATTTGGAAAGTTTGGAATTTTGGAAAAGTTCATTTGGTCATATTTGTGGTGTAGAAATGACTTGTGTAGTTTTTGTGTTTTTGTGTTTTTGCGTAACGAGTCTTCGTTCAAGTGTTTGAGCGTTAGCGGGTTACGAGGAGTTTGTTTTTATGAGTTATGTTTCAAAAGAGTGTGGAATTCTATTTTTGAAAACTTTATTTTTGAAAATGATATTTTTCCGGTTTGTCTTAAAACTAAGGTTTATCGTGTAAGACGCTAGGATTAGCTACGACTGTTTATAAAATATGAAAAGTATGAGGTTTTGAGTGTAATAAATAAATTTAATGAAAAAAAAATATAAATATATATATATATATATATATATATATATATATATATATATATATATATATATATATATATATATATATGTTAAGAAAATCGGCTAGAAGGGGATAAGGGGGAAAAAAGGAAACCAAATTTGAGCCCAATTACAACACCTAATGATAAGGATTATCCATAAATAATATATAAACAAACCCAGACACCCCACAAACGTTTTTCCTGTATATTTAGTCGATCCAAGGAGCAAGGGAAGGGAGAAAAAAATTAGGGTTTATAATTGTCAAACCGGGACAGATTTTGGGTAAAAGTTTGAGGGTGGCATGTGGTTGTAAAAGTGGTATTTTGACTAGGCCTTCTGGAATAGTTAAGTATTAGGTTATATTAGACTACCACGAGGAGGATTCGTGATAAAAACTTGTGGAATTATTTATTTAAAATCAAAACTTTTTGGTGTGCGTTCAGATCCGAATTTGAGTAGTTGACAAGTTTGAATTTATTATGAGTATTTGTGTGTGTTATTGGTCCATGGCCTTCTGGGATTAGCTTCTATGCTTATGAGAGACCATGATGAATTTTTGGTGTGAATTTTTAAGTTTTATTTGTCGTGATTTTATGTGGCTAGAAATATGTGAGCCTATGGGGTCACACACTTATACATAGAGACACCATTTTATAGATTGTATTTATCGTATTTACAATATATAAATGACCATGTAACACGGGATATATAACGGGCCATTAAGTACTAAGTTAGACTTAGTGTTTTTGGATTGGACCAACAATGGACAAAGCCATTGAAGGCCCTTACCATGGCCGGCCTAGGGGAAGGGGAAAAGGGGCAAGATGGCTTTTGGAGGGGTTAGATGTAACTATGATTATGATAAGATTAACTTTGATTTAGTCTTTGATTATCACTTATGACAAGATACCCTACCAAAAACGTTTTCCCCCCTCTCTCTCTCTCAATGTGATGGCAAAACAAACACACCCTTTTAGGGTTTGTGTTTTGATCTCTTGTTTTGCTTCATTTATTGTAGATGAATCAAGAATCATGGTTATGTGCTCAAGACTAGCATCGGGTGGTGTTACATGACGTGTAGTGTGGACATAACATAGAGGTGATCTCCATTGATCACTTGGTTTCATTGGTGATTCGTGATTGTTGGTGACGGTCTCCATACGATTCAACCGATCACGCTACAAAGGTATAAAAACAATTTATTGTTATTGATTGATCATATGGCTATATGGATCCTTATTGGTGATGTTTTCCGCTGCGTTTATTCCTTTCATATATGTTTTATATTCATACATCACCATTAGTGGTATCACGAGCCATCATATATGCCATATGATTATCGGGTATGCATAAAAATGGCTAAAATGGGTGTTTTTTGATAATTTTTGAAGTCATGGTTAAAACAGCCCTAGGGCTCCAATTTTTTTCTCATAGGATGACCCTTTAGGGGTCTTGTGATCTGCACTTTTTGGTCCCATGGCCATTTGTTATGCATACGCTAAATGGTTACTTGTCGGGTACATGAAAAATGGCCTAAAACGCGTGTTTTTGATCAGTTTTCGAAACGGTTTTAATTCAGCCCCTAAGGCCATATTTTCTGTGGTTAAATTGTATTTGGAAGGTCCTAATATCAGTGGGTTATGACCCTTAAGTAATAGGAAACACGTACCCAACGGGGTTTTAATTCTTGTCAATTATTTCTTCGTTTTCGTTGGCTAACAATTTATTTCTTGTTATTTATTTTGTTTCCATGGAAAATACATGCATGTTTGTCCATGGAGTTAGCCAACACCATGTTTCATTCATAATATTATGGTATTATTATGTTTATATGCAAAGCCGATGAAACCCTAGACCACTTGTGCATTGAATGGTTGTGAATGTTGTTTAAATTTCGTGTTTTGGGGTTTTTTGCCATTGTTTCGGCATTTATGTAATTATATTCTTTTGGTTGTAGCCATTGTTTGGGCACTTTTACAATAGATTAAAAGTAGATTAATTGTATTTTACTTTCAATATAATGTAATTGTGGCTTGGTGGTGAATGGCGAAAGAGTTAAAGAAGTTTTTACCGAAAAATGACTGCTGGAACACCAGTTGGTAAAACGGAGTTTCCTGGTGATTGGTAAGGTATTTTTGGCTAAAATTTGTTTTCAGGTACCCAAGACATGGGGCTACAACTTTCTAGTTTTGAGCTAAGCCCGGGGAAGCCTCCTTCATGGACTTTTAGGTCCTCTAACACAGAAATTCTGGAAGGACATAAACTACTTTTCATGTGCATCATGGGCTTCCAACTTGCTCTTGATTGTCTTGGAGCAAGTGGGAGTCCTCCGTGTGGTTGTGTGGTTGTCCCTAGTTGACTCTTGGTTCTCGTGATGGCTCACGAGACCAAGCATAGGTTTTTTCATCGGTTGAGGCTTTGCATATTGTGGTTGTGTGTTTGTTTTGCCTTTTATATATCTTGTGATCATATGTAAATTGCAAATAGTTTTCTATAAACTTAAAACGAAACACAAACCATTTTCAAAACTGAGTCTTTTGATTTAGTTTTACTAAGTTTTTGAAACTTGAAATCATTGTTTTATAATAACACCTAAACTTGTTATGTATGTTATTTTTATTTATGTATTGTCCAAACTTTATTATCCATGTAGGATTTATATTAGTCATGAAAATGGACAACTTGACACACATAAATTAAAAAAATGATTAGACTTAAGTTAAGAAATGTTTTTAACTTGTGCTACGAAGGATGAATGCATGCTTCTTTCGTACACCTTTTGATTCACATCAAAACTTTTACCCGTCAAAATTTAAGTCACGTCGTCCAATTTTGAGAACACTTGCAATTACTTTTTGCCTATGCGTGGGACCTAGGTTGAATTGTAACCCAAGGTGACTATTCTCTATGCGTGGGACCTAGATATATTCTCGCACGTTCTCAAATTGGATGACTTAATCGAGTTAAGCGGTGAGACCTTGACCCGAGGCAAAGATGGGACTAAACATGCCTACATGACACTAGTTGCTTGTTCACTAGTGCCATGGGTCCCATAAAGATCTAAGAGTTGCACTTGTAATGCAATTGGTGATCGTCGCCTACCAATTGAATCTACTATTGCTAGCAGATCAACTGATGTAATAATAGAAGCACAATGTGGATCTTAGCATTTTACGTAAATTAATTGTTTTAAATTGTAAACATGGGGTAATTAATTCATAAAAGGATACTTATCCAAAATACTAAATATGAACTTTGAGAATTCAATTAATGAATTAATGCAACACAAATCGTAAACAAAAGTTTGTTCTTTTCTTGTTAAAAGGATCAAACTAAGTCTTCCTTTCCTTGTAAGAAAGAGACTTGTTCCTATCCTTTTCCTTATGAGGAAAAGCCATAATAGGAATATTTGAATTGTCCTAATTCTAATCAAACTCAAAGCACACATACTCTAGAAATCGTGATGTCTTGTAAAGTCAAAACGGTTAAGTATGTTTGCACATCTTATTCTTTCAAGTTCGTTTCATAACCCTAGTTCCGGTTTTGAAACCTTCA
Organism: Artemisia argyi; assembly: GCA_030686995.1. Classification (NCBI taxonomy): domain Eukaryota; kingdom Viridiplantae; phylum Streptophyta; class Magnoliopsida; order Asterales; family Asteraceae; genus Artemisia; species Artemisia argyi. Next base: position 163,068,931 of record CM060691.1, read on the forward strand.
AGAAATATAAGATATTTGGATAATTAGAGAATATGTTTTCTATAGCTACCAAACTAATATGAGTTAAAATAATTAGAAAACGGAAATATCAATAAACCAAAAAGTGGTAAAGGCAATTACTAGCATGATTACCTAGCAATGTGTCTTAACCCGATAAACATGGAGGAACTGCATGCCTAATTTTCAAGTTTAAAATGATGGCTAGCCCATCATCTATATATTAGAACTTGATGCACTTCCTTGAATACCTAAGTACATGTTACTAGTCATAGTGATTCACATTAGCAATAATGTGTAGATATTCAAAGAAAGCAGGAAAGTATCCAATCATCACTCACTCCCCACTGGTGATGTTATCTAATCCAGTGGGAGCTAAATGATTGTATTACTGGTGACGAAACACATGTAATGTTCTCTAATCCAGTGGGAGTTGTAAGCTCTATTAACTTACAAGTTGCCCATCTTATTTCTAGATTGTCTTGAAATAATACATTACTTTCCACATATGAAGCATCATAGTTTTTATGAGAACCATTGCATGAATTTTATTAGATAACTTGTCGCGTTCCTGATGTTGCTTCCTAAAATGTTATCAATAAAATTGTTATGCATGATTCATTATAAAAGAGATAAAGTTCTACACATCTATATTTTGATTTTGACTAAAATCATATGTTATCTGTGACGTTGTCATATTTGCTTGCATGATGTTGTGCCATGCACAAGTGGGAGAAATCTTAATTGTGTGCAAGGTACAACATATAACAATATGACTAATGGTTTTTCTTGACTGCAAGATAAGAAAAATAAGGTTCTACTAGGACTTATACACATAAAATGTATGTTGCCCTAATTAGAAAAAATGTCAAGATAACATGAAAAGATACTTCAACATATTTGCTGAATTGTTTAGTAAATATGATTATGTCTTCTTGTAAATTCATAATCATGAAGTATGCAATTAACTTGAAATTACTATTGAGTCCAATTATCGGCACTCATAATTACTTTAGTTGAATATGTTTAGGTCTCTTGTAAAGACATAAACATCAATTCCGTTAACTGTTGAAAGACTTATAACGTAAAGTAAAGACGTTAATTTGTTATGTCTTCTTGTTAAAGACATGTACACTTACGACATATAATAAAATATTTAATGTTTATGTTTTCTAATTAAAACATACACATGAAGTCATTGACTTGGTCAAAGACTTTAAATATAAAGTATGCAGTAGGCTAAAAATACTATTGATGTCATCTGGTATGACTTGGTTGGCAGATACGTAAGCCGAAGAGTATAAGTTCATCTAATGAGTTGTGTGATAGTCTCACAACATTTATCCATGTGGAATACCACAACTTTATGGTATGTCCATCATGGATATCATTTGATCTTTGATGACTTAAACTCTTTTACCTCAAAAGCAATCAAGGTTAGAAAATTGGATGTGCCATGCGTACACCCAATATGGTTCCAACCCAGAAGGAATTTAGGACACCATTGTATTATGGAATGGGATGAATCCCATTATGTCTTGATTGAAGTTCTGAATTTGTTAAATACCTGAGAGTAAGTAATTAACAAACTAGAATCAAGAACTAACGATGTATTTTGGATGTCCCACTTGAAAACAATTTATTGTTAATCAAGATGCTGAGTACTTGGAGATTAGTCTCCACTTACAAAAGCAAGTGGGAGCACCTTTAGATCTTGAAGTCATTCAAGAGCTAAATACACAACCTTCTGAGTAAACTTGCAAATGTCATACTAAGGTTGAACATGCATACGTTAAACCATAGATTGATATCTCTCATTCATAAGTCCGTAAGGATACCCCTAACACCTGAATGATATAGTTTTTATATAAATGTTAAGGGACATAAGTCGGAGGATCATAGTGAACCTGCTAACTAAAGAGATGCATGATCAGATCTTGAATCTGAGGAATAGCTCAAAACTATGAATGATAAGATGCAGTCCTTGAAAGATAATCACTCATGGAGCTTGATTGATCTCTTACCAAATCAGTTAGACTGGGAGGTTTAAAATGAGTTTCTTGATAAGAATACTCAAAAGGACAAACTTGTACACACATTTAACGCATGCGTAGTAGAAGGAGTTTACTCGTACTCAAGAAATTGATTATGATTAAATCTTCATACCTACAAACATTAAATGTATAAAGAAGATTAATTGTCATACTTTTTTTCATGTAAATGAAATATGACAATAGGATTTCAAAACACCTTTGATTACTTTTGTGAGGACGATGAGTAATCAAAAGGGTTTATGAATCTATATAATCTTTATTATGTATACAAGACATAAGAATCCAGGTGTGGATTAGATCATGCATCTAGGAGCAGAGATCTTAATTTAATCATTAATTTGATTTTGATTAAATAAGATTACTCCTGAGAACTCAGAGTGCAAGTAGGATAAATGAATTTATTTTCTTAAATCTCATATGTTGTTAACATATAAGAAACAGTATTCCATCTAAGCTAGACTTTAATCCTTAGCCTGGAATGAAGTTTCTCTTAAGAAATTTAGAAAATAAAACATACAACCTTGTTGCATATGTTTATTAGAATAAACATAAGCGGTTAATAATCTAAACACAATATGACAAGTCATTGAGCGGAGTATTAATGATCAATCTTACATGATGAGATTGAATGCATGAATGGAAACCTTAAGTTTAACTAAAGGATTCATTATGTAAGTCGTATTATGTGTTGGATTATTTATATCATTTCCATGAATGCAAGATGAGTTGATAACGACAAATATCTAAGTGAATGTCATTAGATAATTGTTAAACGAACAACCTAATGGACCTGCAAAGGACCAAATATTTGTTCAAACGTTTACGGATATTTGAGGAGCTCTGTTATATTTTCATTCATTGATACTTATATAATTGAGATGATGCTCAACTCTAGTCGTAGTAGGATGACATCATGAATGATGACACCTCTAACTAGATGTACTCGATTGAGAGCATTAATGCATTATACATTAAAAGAATAATAATACTTTACAGTTTAGGAAACTGTTATTATGACTATCTAAAGTAGGTGTTTTGCGCTTCAAACACACTATGGAATGTATTGTTGCAATACTCGTAATGTACTTGATTGCACACATACAAAAGGACAATCATCATTCAAAACATTTTTGAATTTTGAAACAAGTATTCTCAAAGTTTACTCAGATGACTACTTGTTGTCTTGTACAACAAAATTGATCATGGTGGAAACATCGGATTCTGATCTGTATGTAGTCTTGTGCATATCTGTTTTTAGTATTTGGATAATGGAACTGTAAGCAGTCGTATTATATAATGAATTGATATACCGGGTATTATCGTCTTCATTTATAATACTGTGTTCTATATTTGCATGTTTAATCCATGAATAATTTATTTATTCTAAAATTGTCCATTGCCAGTTGACGATACTGGAGTATCATCGAATTAAGGCAAATGTGAGCGTGTTGGTGATTTATTTACCAAACTCATATGTTGTTCATTGTGATGAACATTGGACTGACCCAACCTTCGAGAATAATGCATGGATCGGCGTCAATAGTGAATCTCGCAAATGGTTATGTCTCTTATCCTTAGACTTGAGATGCAAGTAGGTCTTGCATGTGCGGAATTTTATTCTTTGATATGGTTAAACACTGTCCTGAATAAGGTAGTTATAAAAACCATTTTCAGGAGTGATTTGAAACACATGAATGACACGTGCAGTCAAAATAGGATTTGTTCCTCCACATGTCATGGAGTTAGATACTATTGGGCCCTTCGATGAATTGAACAGATGTTTGTATGGCCGTACCCAAATGAGATTAAGATGAATCTTAATTCACTTGATAATCTTGTTCAATATCTAGATCGAGAAACAGAATAGTTGAACAAATGGAATGACTTTGATCCATGTCTAGTGTTCAACATAGTATCTGTAACAAAAGGAAGGATGGCATATAAACCATTTAAATGAGAAGTTTAAGAAACTACCCTCACATATATCTAGGGGCATTGACGTGTTGCTAGACGCTAACCTTTGCTTATATAATTACTTGATTATTATGACGTCGCAAGTGGGAGCTGTTGGAGTATGCTCGTGTCATAATAAATAATTATGTGGCTAGACATATGTGAGCCTATGGGGTCACACACTTATACACAGAGACACCATTTTATAGATTGTATTTATCGTATTTACAATATATAAATGACCATGTAACGCGGGATCTATAACGGGCCATTAATTACTAAGTTAGACTTAGTGTTTTTGGATTGGACCAACAATGGACAAACCCATTGAAGGCCCTTACCATGGTCGGCATAGGGGAAGGGGAAAAGGGGCAAGATGGGCTTTTGGAGGGGTTAGATGTAACTATGATTATGATAAGATTAACTTTGATTTAGTCTTTGATTATCACTTATGACAAGATACCCTACCAAAAACGTTTCCCCCCCCCCCCCCCTCTCTCTATCTCAATGTGACGGCAAAACAAACACATCCTTTTAGGGTTTGTGTTTTGATCTCTTGTTTTACTTCATTTATTGTAGATGAATCAAGAATCATGGTTATGTGCTCAAGACTAGCATCGGGTGGTGTTACATGACGTGTAGTGTGGACATAACATAGAGGTGATCTACATTGATCACTTGGTTTCATTGGTGACTCGTGATTGTTGGTGACGGTCTCCATACGATTCAACCGATCACGCTACAAAGGTATAAAAACAATTTATTTTTATTGATTGATCATATGGCTATATGTATCCTTATTGGTGATGTTTTCCGCTGCGTTTATTCCTTTCATATATGTTTTATATTCATACATCACCATTAATTTAGTCGATCCAAGGAGCAAGGGAAGGGAGAAAAAAATTAGGGTTTATAATTGTCAAACCGGGACAAATTTTTGGTAAAAGTTTGAGGGTGTCATGTTGTTGTAAAAGTGGTATTTTGACTAGGCCTTCTGGAATAGTTAAGTATTAGGTTATATTAGACTACCACGAAGAGGATTCGTGATAAAAACTTGTGGAAGTATTTATTTAAAATCAAAACTTTTTGGTGTGCGTTCAGATCCGAATTTGAGTAGTTGACAAGTTTGAATTTATTATGAGTATTTGTGTGTGTTATTGGTCCATGGCCTTCTGGGATTAGCTTCTATGCTTATGAGAGACCATGGTGAATTTTTGGTGTGAGTTTTTAAGTTTTATTTGTCGTGATTTTATGTGGGCGAGTGTACCCAAAAATTATGCGTTTTTTGATTCTAAGAGTGCAAGGGATTTAGTGAGCATTAAGTTATGGTAGTGGTTAGTGTGGTGTCTAGGAGATCCATGGTGGGTAACATGAGTCTTAGACATCCATCATATGAGTATTACATGGGTTGTAGCTTTTATCTTGGCCTTATGTAATGTGGATTATTTTTGTGTGCTTTAGATTGTGGATTGTTTTTGTAGAAGCTGGGGAGTTTAAGGTGAGTTCATAGTCCTATATTTTTAACTTGTTTTAAACTTGGGATGGGAATGATGCTTGTCTTAAATGATTTGAATTACTGTGATTATGTGTATGGTGTTAAAGAACTTGGACTTTTAATGTTATCGTATATATGCTATATGTGAACGGTAATGATATGTTGTGTGATAGCTGTATGGTCCAATTGGGAGGGTGGTTACCCTGTTGCTCGTGCATACGACCTAATTGGAGAGTAGCATCCCCACTCACTATTTTTGTGTTGTGTGGTCCGATCGGAGGGTATTAATTTACCCATTATTTTGGGAGCGGGGGTCACGATCCGGACCGATATGATGTGTTTTGGAACGGGGGTCACATTCCGGCCCGATGGTTGCCTTATGTGTGATGTTGCCTAGTAATATATGTAGCTTACATGATAACTATAATTATTTGTCCAGCTATATTTTGTAATCACAGTGATTTTGGTTGCCTAGTGTGTTTGAGTCTTAAACCTATGAATCTCACCAACGTAATGTTGACATTTTAAGCATCATTTTCAGGTGAGCTTTCTAAGGATAAGATAGAAGGATGTGGTTAGACGAGACCATAGTTACATTGGAAGTGGTTTATCTGTGCTTTTGGAGTTTATCATGTTGTTATCTTTTGGGTATTGTTATGACACTTTGTGTCTATACTTTGCCATTTTTATTTGATGAGGCGAAAAATGATCCGTTTTTAGGGGGTCATTTAAGCCCGAATCCGAATTTATTTGATCAAATATTGCCCTAAATCGTTCCTTTTGTGATTTTAGGTGTTTGGAGAGTGAATTCTGGAAAAGAAGCCATTTTGGACGTTTTTGGAGCATAAAAGTGAAGAAAACGGCAAAGTACCAAATTTCCATGTTGAAGATACAAGGTGACGGCGTCAAGAGTAATATCTTGACGGCGTCATACATGAAGATTAAAATACCGAAGGTGGTGACGGCGTCAAACGCCTTCATGACGGCGTCAAAGTGGCAAGAATAAAATACCGTGGTCGGTGACGGCGTCACATAGGCCGTCATAAGTAGATCAAGGTCGTCCGAGGAAGTATATGGCGGCGAGGTGACGGCGTCACATGTAACTCTTGACGCCGTCAGCCTACTTTTCCTATATATAGTTTTCTAGTTTTTTCATTAAAAGAGGAGAAGTTTTGGTGAAACCCTAAAGACGAATTTGGTGCCTCTTTTACAGGTTTTTCAAGGGTTCCAAACCCTTGATACCTTGCATTGTAATTGAGATAAGTGTTCTTCTAATTCAATCAATATGTCTATGTGTTGGTTGTTTATCTCTTGTTCTTGTCTCAATTCCATTATGCTAGGCTAGATCTCTCTTGTGTTTGCTTAGATCTAATGAAACCTAGATGTTGATTATGTGTTGATTACTTGTTTATTCTTGTTCTTGGATGAATGATTTATATGTTAGGCTTAAGAAAACTGGCAGATCTCCAAATGGTAACATGCTTGAACGTCTTAAGAAACATGAACCGAGGCAGACTAGGTCTTTATTGGTTGTATTTAATGCATGAGCCACTGTTTACAATCCCTATAGTTGTGCTGGGTCATGGTGTAGGAGGAGATAAGAGCTCATAGAGTTGGGGAGTTATGTATGCCACCCCACGAATGATATTAAGGAATACAATCCGTCATCCATACAAGTATAACAAGTAATTAACATGTAAAAGATATCTAGGGAGTAGTGAAGTCTAAGTAAACACAATTTCTCCAATTACTGCTCACAACCTTAGTATAATTAGTTTGTTTTCATTTTTATTATTTTATTTTGAATATATCTTAGCTTTGGGTTAGTTGAATAGCAACTAATTCCGCCCACTCTTCCAAAACCCGAGATTTTACTTGCTTTCATAAAAATATAAAAATACAAAAATAATCATCTCTCACCTTTAGAACTATTAATTAGGTTTTCTAATCCTAGCGACACTATTCCTAAGCTGAACGATCAATCCCCCGGTACTTGTCACTATACTATACTACAACGATCAGGTACACTGCCTGGTGGGGGTTGTAAGCTTCTCGAGATCCCTCGAGAGGTAAAGCAAGGTGCGATTCCCACGCATCAAGTTTTTGGCGCCGCAGCCTGGGGAATATTTATTGTCTAGGTTAGAATTTCTTTTTATTAGGTCTACTTGCTAGATTCCTTTCTAGTAAGATTTTATTTTTATTTTTAGGTTTTCTTTAGTCTATCTAATTTCTTTGTGTCTTTGTTCGTAAACCGTTTTGATGGATAACAATAACATTGATCGGCTGATTCCTGTTATTCGTGTTTTTCGTCGTAGGATGTTCCAATTGCCCGCCCCACTTCCTTTAGCAGAAAATGAGAACCCACCTAACCTCTCACCCAACCACCACTTTGACAATAATTCTGAGTTAGAAGAGTCTGATCATGATGATGACCATAGGGCTAGTCCTTTCTACTATTCAGACTCCGATGAGGATCTTGATGATGGTGATGTGATTAATGAGAATAGGATGGAAGAAGAAATAAACCCTCTTAGGTATGTCGACCCTAGAACTAGGATTGAGTGTGATAGTTCATTTAACATGCAATTCCCTTGTAAGATTGGATTTAAAAGCTTTAACGCCTATCTCAACTCATCTCTTCCAATGAACATAATCTCACGTAATGAATACAATAAAATCATGGTAGATGAGTTGGAATACAAAGGAGAAAACATTGTGGCTAGGGCTATACCAGTGCATGTGTTTGTAGGGAGTTTGGTTTATCTTGTTGAGTTCATGATTATGGAGAATCTAGGAGAATTTATTGATGATAAATTGACCCAAGTTGTGTTTGGAAAACCTTTCAAACGGTTGACCAACCTCGATGAAAAACTCATAGAAGGGTTAATTACATTCTCGGGTGAGGATGAAGAATTTGTCTATCAAATGCCCCGCACACACCCTAGGTTCAAGGATTTCTCCATGGAAAAGTGTAGTAGGTATCCGCCTATGGAAATGCTAAGTGAGAATGATAAGAGAAAAGGACTTAAGTACACGCATGAAAAGAATAAAAAGTACTATCGCGGGTGCCTAGAGTTAGGAGAAGAATATAAGAAAGATGAGGCGACAATTAGATGGCTCACACTTGGTTATGTGAGCATAAGCGATACACGATAACCCACGACTTTGAGTCTAGCTACAAGACTCGTAAATAAAGAAAAGCGCTTCTTGGGAGGCAACCCATGTTTTGTGTGATTTTATTTGTTTGATTGTTATTTGCTTCCGTATGCATGTTTTATTTTTATTGTTGGTTGATCATGCTTCTAAAATAAAACGTGAAAATACTTTACTATGTTGTTTAGCCTAGTCTCAACTTCAACCTAAAGGTATTTTTGCAAAAGATAAGTGTAAGGGGAAACCCCAAATATGTTTTTAAGAAACAAACCGATCATGATTCTCCACGATAATAAATGAACATGTATATTCGTATTTGTTAGAGTCAAATGCTTGTATTGAGTCATAATGAAGTTTTGCAGGATTTTCCAGGAAGTAGGACAAAGTTTTTTCCAGAAATTTTCCGGAAACTTAACATAAGAATTTCTGCAGGTCCATTCTGACGGCGTCAGGGTATTTCTCTTGACGGCGTCAGGAGTTAAAATCTGGAAATTTTACCGGTTTTGTTTTTCTAACGGAGACTTATGGTTTTTGTGAATTATTAAGTTTTATAATCTCTAGGAAATCTGCAAACTTCATTCCACAAGCATTATATCTTACTTTGTTTTCTAGGATTTAGTAACTTATATAGGATGCCACCGATTTTACGCGAGGTTGCCTTGTCTATTGTTGTCAGGATTTACAGGTTATTTATGACAAGAAGATGATTTATATTCTGGAAGGGAAGCTTTGATTGTTCGTTTTCTTGGAGGAAGATTTAACCTGGCCAACCTAAAATCCATACCGAGCGAATCAGGGGAGTATTTGATTTCATTCTCTTTACTTCTTAACTTTTACATTCTTTACTTGAACATTGGGGACAATGTTCATCTTAAGTGTAAGGGGAGGGTAAAAAGATGATACCTTACATATGCACTTTCGCTTGAGTTTGTTTTGTTTGATAGTAGATGAGTAATAAAACTATGAGAAATACTTGTTAGTGTAATTTTAGCGCCAAATTTAAAATTTTTTACAACATTTAGGAGTGAAACTTTAGCCATAGCAAGCGTCTCATGGATAGGAGGTTGTATGACTAGCACATAACCGTATATTCAGAAAAATTTTCCACCTAAAAATGTGAGGTTCGCCTTTAGATTTGATAGGAAAAGCATTTATTATTGGTGCTTATGAGTGTACCGGTAGCATTTAGATTCTAGAACTTGCGTTAGTGATGCATCCCGAGACCGCTAGTGAGACTACATTCGTGTGGTAGGATTTACTACATGATAAGAGGCATTAGGATCACCCTTGTGTTAAACCCGTATTATAATTACTTGACCATTTAAGTCATATTACTTGGCTAGTTAAGTCAACTAATTTTTCCCACACCCTTAGCGTTGTACTCATTTTTAGTACACGAAACCCCTAGTACACCCCTTCGAGCCTATCTTTTCATTTCTAACTTTAAGCATCTTACTTAAAGGAAGAATTTGTTACACCTCACTTAAATGTACACCCAAATCGCCTTAGCCTTCCGTGTATGCGCTCATCTTTAGTGCATTATTGTTATTTGTTAAACCCTTAGTTAACTTTCTAATTGATTACATGGTTGCTAAGTCGAGTCATATCATTGTACATATTGTTTTGGGACTATTGGGACTCATGGGTAAGTACTTATTTTATGGAGTAATGGGGAAGAACATAATATATTACCCCCATATGTACGTTAATCTTAAAAGTGCTCCAAGTGTTTTGATTTTCTTAATTCGAGTCATTAGTTTATTTTAATGTAAAGTATGTAAAGATTCAAGTGTAAGGGGAATTCTCATCCCCTATGATGTATTATTTTGGATGGTAGGGTAAGAGTGTATGAAAAAAAAAAAAAAAATAGAAAAAAACAAGAAAAAGAAAAAAAAATAGAAAAAGAAAAAGAGAAAAAAAAAACATACGGACTACCATCCCCTTTTTTATTCTATGTTCATTTTATGTTTTTGTTATTTTTCATTTATTAGCTTAAGTCGAGTCTAGTCTTGGCTTAGCAACGCCATCTTGTACATGTAATTAACCAAGATTGTTAACTCGCCACCAGTAAAACTTCCTTTATCCAACAAAACCGTGTAATTCATATCCCTACACCTAACGTTATAACCCTTTAAAAGACCTCTTTGATAGTTTATCCTAGGTGCTTACGCCATGTGGTGGAGGTTTGATCCTTTCCCAAGCCTATGGTAATCTATTTTGCTATGACAGGTAGTGAGAGATATCTTCCATTTCCATAATGTTATATTACTTTATTACACCCGAGAGATGTGAGTATCTAAACACTATTTGTGAGGTGCTTGTGTATGATCTCCGTGCTTGTCTATTGGTCTTTAGTGGAACGATTATTTGTTGTAATTACTTTTATATTAGTGTTAAATGACCCCTAACTTGTCTTTCGAGTAGAATAAAAGCTCATTTGCTTGAGGACAAGCAAATCTCAAGTGTAAGGGTATATGATGAGGCGAAAAATGATCCATTTTTAGGGGGTCATTTAAGCCCGAATCCGAATTTATTTGATCAAATATTGCCCTAAATCGTTCCTTTTGTGATTTTAGGTGTTTGGAGAGTGAATTCTGGAAAAGAAGCCATTTTGGACGTTTTTGGAGCATAAAAGTGAAGAAAACGGCAAAGTACCAAATTTCCATGTTGAAGATACAAGGTGACGGCGTCAAGAGTAATATCTTGACGGCGTCAGACATGAAGATTAAAATACCGAAGGTGGTGACGGCGTCAAACGCCTTCATGACGGCGTCAAAGTGGCAAGAATAAAATACCGTGGTCGGTGACGGCGTCACATAGACCGTCATAAGTAGATCAAGGCCGTCCGAGGAAGTATATGGCGGCGAGGTGACGGCGTCACATGTAACTCTTGACGCCGTCAGCCTACTTTTCCTATATATAGTTTTCTAGTTTTTTCATTAAAAGAGGAGAAGTTTTGGTGAAACCCTAAAGACGAATTTGGTGCCTCTTTTACAGGTTTTTCAAGGGTTCCAAACCCTTGATACCTTGCATTGTAATTGAGATAAGTGTTCTTCTAATTCAATCAATATGTCTATGTGTTGGTTGTTTATCTCTTGTTCTTGTCTCAATTCCGTTATGCTAGGCTAGATCTCTCTTGTGTTTGCTTAGATCTAATGAAACCTAGATGTTGATTATGTGTTGATTACTTGTTTATTCTTGTTCTTGGATGAATGATTTATATGTTAGGCTTAAGAAAACTGGCAGATCTCCAAATGGTAACATGCTTGAACGTCTTAAGAAACATGAACCGAGGCGTACTAGGTCTTTATTGGTTGTATTTAATGCATGAGCCACTGTTTACAATCCCTATAGTTGTGCTGGGTCATGGTGTAGGAGGAGATAAGAGCTCATAGAGTTGGGGAGTTATGTATGCCACCCCACGAATGATATTAAGGAATACAATCTGTCATCCATACAAGTATAACAAGTAATTAACATGTAAAAGATATCTAGGGAGTAGTGAAGTCTAAGTAAACACAATTTCTCCAATTACTGCTCACAACCTTAGTATAATTAGTTTGTTTTCATTTTTATTATTTTATTTTGAATATATCTTAGCTTTGGGTTAGTTGAATAGCAACTAATTCCGCCCACTCTTCCAAAACCCGAGATTTTACTTGCTTTCATAAAAATATAAAAATACAAAAATAATCATCTCTCACCTTTAGAACTATTAATTAGGTTTTCTAATCCTAGCGACACTATTCCTAAGCTGAACGATCAATCCCCCGGTACTTGTCACTATACTATACTACAACGATCAGGTACACTGTCTGGTGGGGGTTGTAAGCTTCTCGAGATCCCTCGAGAGGTAAAGCAAGGTGCGATTCCCACGCATCATTATTGCATGTAGTTATTCTCTATATAGACACCATATGTTGTGATGATATCCATGAAGTTACACCCTCGCGTTTCCATCGTGGTGGGGTGTGACAATAGTTGCGTCAACGATTTGCAAACGAGTTGGACATTTGCAAATGCTCCCCCTTGTTTGGGCTACCAAAGATTCGAGCGATGAAGGAACAAAACAGAGTTAGTAGACATGTGCACATATATATAATAATGATAATAGCTATATGTATAGTAAGATTTCGGAGAGCAAGACATGCATGACTTAGATCTCAAGTATGACACAAGAGAAATTGAAACTAGACATATACATTATTGATTCACACCAATCTCTAACCTCTTCCAAGATAAGGGTCTAATATTTATGAGATATAGGGTGAAGACGACATGCTCCTAGATGAAGATGACTCTTTAAAGTGGGAGAAATGAACCAAAGAAATAAGGTTTTAAGCCAAAATTGGCAAGGGTGATGTGAAGATGAGAAGAGATTAGGAAGATAAGAGACTTCAAATTTGACTTTGGTGATTTGATTTAGACTTATGTAGAAGAGGTTGAGAAGATATGTGTATGAGGAGACAATGAAAGGAACGTTTGCACTTACAATGAGTAAGGATTAAAAGAAGTAAGGAAGATGGGAGACTTTTGATGAGATGAAAAGTGTACCGCTTTTAGGGGGTCATTTAAGCCCTAAGTCGAGATTATTTGATCAAATATTGCCCTAAATCATTCCTTTTGTCATTTTAGGTACTTTGGAGAAGAAATCTGGAAAAGGAAGCATTTTGGACATTTTTGGAGCGAAAAAGTGAAGAAAACGACAAAGTCTCCAAATCATGCTAAATTTGGTACCTGACGGCGTCAGGAATTGCATGTGATGTCGTCACTCATGGATAAAGAGGTGGATAAATTAAATACATGTGATGTGCCAGAACGTTTTGGAGGATTTACACGTGACGGCGTCACCAAGGCCGTCATGTACAAAATACAAGAGACGGCCAAGAGACAAGTTACATGACGGCGTCAGATCTGGATCTAGGCAATACGAGAGTTTTTGTGGCGGCGAGTTGACGGCGTTAGGATTTACACGTGACTCTGTCAAATTCAAAAATCTATATATAGTTTTCTAGTTTTCATTTGTAAAAAGGAGGAGAACTTTGGGATAGTTTTGGAGAAACCCTAGCACGATTTTTACCTTACTTTTAAGGGTTCCAAACCCTTGTTTCATCCATGTTTGATTGAAGATGTCTATGTGTTGTTTGATTCCAATAATCATTCAATATGTCTATGTGTTGTTTGATTCTATCTTATGTTTGTCTTTACTTTAACATGTCAGGCTAGGTTTTCTTTGTGTTTGCTTAGATGTAATGAAACTTAGTTATTGATTATTGGTTGGTTGTTCGTTTATAATTGTTGTGGCTGATTGATTTCGATGTTAGGCTTAAGAAAACTGGCAGACTTCCAATTGGTAACATGCTTAAACGTCTTAAGAAACATGATCGGATGTGTACTACAATTAATTGGTTATATTTAATGCATAAGTAACTACTAAGGAGGTCATGTTAGGAGCTAGTAGTCGGCTCGACATAGTCAGAGGTAGAAGCTTATAGAGTTAGAGAAGATTGTACACGGCCCTACGAATGGTATTAAGGAATATAACCCGTCATCCATGCAATTGTAACAAACGAATTAACTAGTAAAAGATAGCTAGGGAATAGTGAGATCTAAATAAACACATTTTCTCTTATTATTGTTTTTCTCCACATTTACTTTAGTGTCATCTTATTTTTTTTCTATTGAATTTGTAATTATTTTGGTTAGTTGACTAGCAACTAATTTCGCCCATTCTTCCAAACCCGAGATTTTTACTTGCTTTCCATAAAATATAAAAATACAAAAAGAATCATCCCTCATCTCTAGACCTAGTTTAATTGAGTTTTAACCCTAGCGAACATGATGCGTGGGAATCGTGATGAGTGTCTAAATACTCATCATTTTATACGAATCTGAGCTGCCAAAACATACTAAAAACACTCAAATATGTATCAAAATACTTAAAATATCTTAAAGGTGTGTTTTATATGTTTCAAATGCAAAATATGCAAAAACAGATGAAAAACGTACAAAGTTTGCATAATTGGCAGTTTCAGTCCCTCAAGTTTCATAAATTGGCAAAACTAGTCCCTGATTATTCTAAAAACATGAAAATGTCACCAAAGGTCCTTTTTAATCATAAAGTTACATATTTAGTCCTTTGGTGCAAAGTTTCATAAAATTACAAGTTTAGTCCCTGTACTTTGCAAATTGACATAAATGGTCCCTGGGATGTAAAAACTTTGAGAAAAATCAATTTTGGTCCTTATACTAATAATATTTTGCAGGAATGGTCCTTGGGTGCAAAGTTTGGAGAAAATACATGTTTGGTCCCTGAAGTTTGGGAATTGACAAAAAAGGTCCCTGGGTGGTTTAAAATGGAATTATTTCATTTAAAGTCCTTTGATTTATCACATATGGCAAGATTAGCCCTTGTAGTATATATGGAAACTTGCCAATAACAGCCCCCAAACTTTTAGCAAATTACAGTTTTGGTCCTTGTGTTTTCCAAAGTTACAATTACAAACGGACCCTTTAAATAAATAAAACAAACAAACCCAACAACTACCCAAGCCCATCCCAACTTTCCCTTTGCCAGCCCATCCACCAGCCCAGTCCACCCAAAAATATAAAACCCGGTCAACCCTTGTTTGACCAATACCACCCTCACCCCTTTTCCCTCCCAAAACCATACCACCACACAGACTCACCTCTGCTCCATACCACCATACCAGCTCACCACCCAGCTGTTTACCCACTATCCTCCACCTCACCACAACCCTCCAAAGCCCATTAAACCCTTAAAATACTCTCCACGCAATCTACAGTAGCCAAAGAGACTT
Organism: Artemisia argyi; assembly: GCA_030686995.1. Classification (NCBI taxonomy): domain Eukaryota; kingdom Viridiplantae; phylum Streptophyta; class Magnoliopsida; order Asterales; family Asteraceae; genus Artemisia; species Artemisia argyi. The sequence continues at coordinate 163,084,404 of CM060691.1, forward strand.
TGGCGCCAAGAAAGTATTTTAAACGGCCTGGATTGAATAGACCATTTCAATGGCTAAGATTTTGTGGGAAATGACCCAGTGGGTCCCACAAGCTCAGAAAATAGCTACAAAAGGGAAGAGAGGCAGAAGAGAAGACGTATTAGTTTAGGTTTAGTTTAATTAGGTCGTATGTAGTGTAAACTCTTTATTCAGTTGTAATTTCCATTAAAAACACTTGTACTCAGTTAATTTCATGTATTTCAATAGTTAATTAAAGTTAATTTAAAGTTTCAGCTCACTTCTCAGTTTATGCCATTTTCAAGAATTCTCAAAAATCTCAATAAGTTGTCTGTGTTAGTTGTTATTGTTGTATGATCTCTTGAGCTCATATAAAGCTCTGACAAAGCTTTTGAAAGCTCTCAGATAATGCAAAATTCAGTTTAGAATAGAAAACTCAAAAATACAAGAAAAACAAGAAAAATAAATAGAAAATAAAAAATAGAGTAAAGAAAGAAAGAAGGATTGAGCAGGGTGTTGTTTTGGATTATTTCTGGGTTAGAAGTCTTGTGGAAGACTGTTAGGAAAGTTCTTGGTTGTGGTTCTTTGTCATCTCAGTTGGAATCATTTGTAAGTTCAAATTCTTAATTTTTGCTTTTTAAGTGTAGAATAGTCTATAATCTGTTTGTTCGTACCTATTTGAGTTTATTTTATCTTATTATATAGTAATCAAATAAGTTTAAGGTTTAGATTAGTGTTTAGCTTATTAAATTAGTGAAACTGCCAACAATAGGGGTGTTTGGCACAGGGGAATACCCTGTGCATTTGTGTTGTTCAGTTACCAAATCTCACCTAGACACATTTCATTAGGCTCTACTAAGATAGTATAAGCATAAAATCCAGTAGTCATAGTGTAAAAAGTCAAAACTCTCTTTGAATCTCTCAAAAGTGCTCACTGTGTAGGATTTTGGTATGAGTATCATGCCATTAGCTGTATAATTAGTTAATCTAGCTTATTTTAGTTTCACTATAGCCTAAAATTTCATTCTCAATAAGTTAGATCAGATTGAAAGTCACATAAGTCAAAACTTAGGTTTATATCAAAAGTCAAATTTTTCTCTTCTCAGATTTTTACAAAACTTCCAAGATTTGTTTTGAATTTAGGAGAAGGTTTTAGAAATTGAAATTTGTTGTGGTAATACTCTACCAGCTCTAGTTTAAGTTTCCACCATCTTTACATTTTTAACATTTTTTCTCTGGGCCCCACTCACTCCCAAACTCACCTGCAGGGAGAACTTCTCCCCTGCACATCAGCAGCTCACCCATCACCACCACTTTGGTGGTGATTTGTGACCACCTCAGTGGGCCCCAGACCACAAAACTTGTTCCATTAAATCCCCCTCCTAGTAGACTCTTAGGATTGACCCTTTTTTTTGACCTGAGTCACTGTGGGCCCCACCTAGAATAAGCCATAAACTTTGTCCCATTCTGTGTTCTAAATCAGTTTTTGGATTAGCTTATTTTGGCTTATTAGCTTATCTACTGAGCTTATTTGGCCATTTTTAGCTTTGACAAGTCCAAAGTACTTATTAGGATCAGAATATACCAAGGTGGGTCCCACATAAGCTCATTTGAGCTTATTTACCTTTTCAGTCAACAAAAGTCAACTGTGGAAGTAATAAGCTTCCACAGTGCTTATTAATAAGTTCTAAAAAAGTTGTTTTTACAAAAGTTATTTATTTTTATGTATAATATAGTTTTGTAAAAGAAAATTCAAGAAAAAAACAATATAAAAATAAGTGATAGTTTCTATTTAATATAATTTAATTTTAATTTTCATTTTTAGATTTTAATTAAGTAAGTTGTGTTTTTATATTTTTATTAATTTCCTTATAGGTTAAAGTAATTTAAATAATTTTCTCAGATTTTTATTTTGTAATTTAGTATTTATTATAATTAATATTAGTTTATTTAGTAATTAATCAATAAATAAGTTTTAAATAGCATAATTAATTTTTATATAGCAACACCTAGTTTTTATATTTTTTATAGCTTTTATAAGTTATAAAATAGTTTTATAAATTTTTTCATAATTTTCTAAGTTAGTTTAATAATATTTGTAATTTAAAATAGTTTAATTAGTATAAATAAGATAAATAGTTTTTAATTAATAGAAAATTCATAAAAAGACAAAAAGATTTATTTTTATTTTTTATACTTTCTTAAAGTTCATTTTTAAGTTTAGAAATTATTTTTATAAGTTTTTAGTTTAATTTGTAATAGTTATCATTTTTAGTTTGATTTTAATTAAATAGTTAAATAGTTTTTAATTAAATAATTAATAATAATTAATATAATAATCTAAAAAATAGTTTTCTTTTTAATTAAATTTTATTTTAAGTTTAAGTTTATAGAATTTTCAATTTTAACCCTTGTAGTTTATTTTTCCTTAAAACTCACCTTTTTCTCAGTACGCAGTCGCGTCTGATTTTAAATTAGTGTACGTTTATACGTTTTAGATATCTAGGTTTTACGTAATCGTTTTAATAGTTATTTTAAGTTATAAAACCCTAGTTTAAACACACACACATTTTTATACCATTCCCTGTTCAGATTCACTCGATCACAGATTCGTTTATAATAAAACATCGCACACCTCGTTGGGACATTACGACCCGGGAAAACACTGTATTTCACGGAAGCATTTGCCTCAGCTGTTTGACTATTACAGTTGGCCATTCACAAGTGGCTGATCAATAATTATCTGACCGTTTGAGGCGAATCAAATCGCAACAGGCTTTACCTCTCGAGGGATATCGAGAAGCTTACAACCCCCACCAGGCAGTGTACCTGATCGTTGTAGTATAGTATAGTGACAAGTACCGGGGGATTGATCGTTCAGCTTAGGAATAGTGTCGCTAGGATTAGAAAGCCTAAATACTAGTTCTAAGGGTGAGGGATGATTATTTTTGTATTTTTATATTTTAATGAAAGCAAGTAAATATCTCGGGTTTGAAGGATTTGGGCGGAATTAGTTGCTAATCAACTAACCCAATACTAAGATGCAATCAAAATAAAATACTAAAAATGAAAATAAGCTAAATTATACTAAAGTTGTGAGCAGTAATTGGAGAAAATGTGTTTACTTAGATTTTACTACTCCCTAGACATCTTTTACACGTTAATTACTTGTTATAATTGCATAGATGACGGATCGTATTCTTTAATACCATTCATGAGGTGGCACACATAACTCCCCAATTCTATGAGCTCTTATCTCCTCCTACACCATGCCCAGCACAACTATAGGGATTGCAAACAGTGGCTCATGCATTAAATACAACCAATAAAGACCTAGTGCGCCTCGGTTCATGTTTCTTAAGACGTTCAAGCATGTTACCAAGTGGAGATCTGCCAGTTTTCTTAAGCCTAACATATAAATCATTCATCCAAGACAAGAATAAACAAGTAATCAACACATAATTAACATCTAGGTTTCATTAGATCTAAGCAAACACAAGATAGATCTAGCCTAGCATGATAGAATTAAGACAAGAACAAGATATAGACAACCAACACATAGAAAGATTGATTGAATTAGAAGAACACTTATCTTGATTAAACATGCAAGGTATCAAGGGTTTGGAACTCTTGAAAAACCTGTAAAGTTACACCAAAATCGTACTTTGGGTTTCTCCAAAACTTCTCTTTAATGTGTGAAAATTAGAAAACTATATATAGAAAAATAGGTCTGACGGCGTCAAGACAAACAATGTGACGCCGTCACCTCGCCGCCAAAACTCTTCTCGGACTGCCTAGATCTACTTCTGACGCCGTCAAGACTTATACACTTCCAGGCCGTCATGACTCTTTTACTCTTGACGCCCTTCCTACGTGACGCCGTCAAATCTATTCTGGGTCGTCATGGAAATTCATGAAATTTGCTCTTGACGCCGTCAAGGTTTTGCTCTTGACGCCGTCACCTACTGTTCTCAGCATGGAAAATTAAGACTTTGGCGTTTTCTTCACTTTTATGCTCCAAAAACGCCCGAATTGCTTCCTTTTCCAGATTTCACTCCCAAAGTACCTAAAATCACAAAAGGAACGATTTAGGGCAATATATGATCAAATAAATTCGGATTCGGGCTTAAATGACCCCCTAAAAACGGATCATTTTTCGCCTCATCATATACCCTTACACTTGAGATTTGCTTGTTCTCAAGCAAATGCGTTTTTATTCTTCTCAAAAGACAAGTTAGGGGTCATTTAACACTAACATAAAAGTAATTACAACAAATAATCGTTCCACTAAAGACCAATAGACAAGCACGGAGGTCACACACTAGCACCTCACAAATAGTGTTTAGATACTCACATCTCTCGGGTGTAATAAAGTGTAAATTACAATATGGAAACGGAAGATATCTCTCACTACCTGTCATAGCAAAATAGATTACCATAGGCTTGGGAAAGGATCAAACCTCCACCACATGGCGTAAGCACCTAGGATAAACTATCAAAGAGGTCTTTAAAAGGGTTGTAACGTTAGGTGTAGGGATATGAAATACACGGTTTTGTTGGATAAAGGAAGTTTTACTGGTGGCGAGTTAACAATCTTGGTTAATTACATGTACAAGATGGCGTTGCTAAGCCAAGACTAGACTCGACTTAAGCTAATAAATGAAAAATAACAAAAACATAAAATAAACATAGAATAAAAAGGGATGGTAGTCCGTATGTTTTTTCTCTTTTCTTTTTCTATTTTTCTTGATTTTTCGATTTTTTTTTTTTTTTTTTTTTTTTTTTTTTTTTGCATACACTCTTACCCTACCATCCAAAATAATACATCATAGGGAATGAACATTTCCCTTACACTTGAATCTTTACATACTTTACATTTAACTAAACTAATGACTCGAATTAAGAAAATCAAAACACTTGGAGCACTTTTAAGATTAACGTACATATGGGGGTAATAAATGATGTTCTTCCCCATTACTCCATAAAATAAGTACTTACCCATGAGTCCCAATCGTCCCAAAACAATATGTACAAGGATATGACTCGACTTAGCAACCATGTAATCAATTAGATAGTTAACTTAGGGTTTAACAAATAACAATAATGCACTTAAAATGAGTGCATACACGGAAGGCTAAGGCGATTTGGTTGTACATTTAAGTCGGGTGTAACAAATTCTTCCTTTAAGTAAAATGCTTAAAGTTAGAAACGAAAAGATAGGCTCGGAGGGGTGTACTAGGGGTTTCGTGTACTAAAAATGAGTACAACGCTAAAGGTGTGGGAAAAATTAGTTGACTTAACTAGCCAAGTAATATGACTTAAATTGTCAAGTAATTATGATACGGGTTTAACACAAGGGTAATCCTAATGCCTCTTATCATGTAGTAAATCCTACCACACGAATGTAGTCTCACTAGCGGTCTCGGGATGCATCACTAACGCAAGTTCTAGAATCTAAATGCTACCGGTACACTCATAAGCACTAATAGTAAATGCTTTTCCTATCAAATTCAAAGGCGAACCTCACATATTTGGGTGGAAAATTTTTCTGAATATACGGTTATGTGCTAGTCATACAATCTCCTATCCTTCAGACGCTTGCTATGGCTAAAGTTTCACTCCTAAATGTTGTAAAAAATTTTAAATTTGGCGCTAAAATTGCACTAACAAGTATTTCTCATAGTTTTATTACACATCTACCATTAAATAAAACAAACTCAAGCGAAAGTGCATATGTAAGGTATCATCTTTTTACCCTCCCCTTACACTTAAGATGAACATTGTCCCCAATGTTCAAGTAAAAAATGTAAAAGTGAAAAAGTAAAGAGAATGAAATCAAATACTCCCCTGATTCGCTCGGTATGGATAATAGGATGGTCAGGTTAAATCTTCCTCCAAGAAAATGAACAATCAAAGCTTCCCTTCCAGAATATAAATCATCTTCTTGTCATACATAACCTGTAAAACCTGACAAAATAGACAAGACAACCTCGCGTAAAATCGGCGGCATTCTATATAAGTTACTAAATCCTAGAAAACAATATAAGATATAATGCTTGTGGAATGAAGTTTGCAGATCTCCTGGAGATTATAAAACTTAATAATTCACAAAAACCATAAGACTCCGTTAGAAAAACAAAACCGGTAAAATTTCCAGATTTTAACTCCTGACGCCGTCAAGAGTAAACCCCTGACGCCGTCAGAATTGACCTGCAGAAATCCTTATGTTAAGTTTCCGGAAAATTTCTGGAAAAACTTGGTCCTACTTCCTGGAAAATCCTGCAAAACTTCATTATGACTCAATACAAGCATTTGACTCTAACAAATACGAATACACACGTTCATTTAATATTGTGGAGAATCATGATCGGTTTGTTTCTTAAAAACATATTTGGGGTTTCCCCTTACACTTATCTTTTGCAAAAATACTTTTAGGTGGAGTTAAGACTAAGCCAAAACAACAAAGTAAAGTATTTCCACTATTTAGTTTAGAAACATGATCAACCAACAATAAAAATAAAGCATGCATACCGAATCAAATAACAAACAAACAAAAATAAAATCACACAAAACATGGGTTGCCTCCCAAGAAGCGCTTTTCTTTATTTACGAGTCTTGTAGCTAGACTCAAGGTCATGGGTTACTACGTGATTTCATTATTGGTTCCACTCTCTAGGTCGTCTTCTAAACCAGTGTTGTATTCCGGACCTAGTTGCAAGCACTCTTTGTAGAAACCAAGCATCCTATTTCTCACATACTCTACTCCTCTACGTCTATCCTCCTCATTCCTATAATAAGCCGCTTGCTTGTGTTCCTTTTCGAAATTAGAGAGAAGGCGGTATTGCTCAATCTTGTAGGGCATTTGATAAGCAACCTCATCATTCCCTTCCTTGAATCTAACTATCCCTAAAGTCGGATCATAACTCATCCTAGTGGCCTCAACAAATGGTCTTCCGAATATTATTTGGCTTAGGCAAGCATCTATCACCGGGCGAGTGTCCTCAACTATCACAAAATCGATCTCATAGGTGAGATTCCCTATAATCACATGCAATCCTTTCACTCTTCCCACCAAATTACTTATTAGATTCTTATTAGGCATCATCCTAAAATCAAGTTGCTTCTTCATCACCCAATTGTAATAAGTCCTAGTCATGATGTTCACGGGGGATCTAGGGTCGATGTAAGCTTTCCATATATGCATGTGCCCGATATTGCATGGGATGTTAATGTTAGAGGGGTCTCCCATTTTGATAAGGGGGTCGCCAAAGATATATGTTCTCTCGGGGCTATCGAATAAATCCTTATGGTATTCCCGTTCTTCCTTGGTTGGCAACTTATCAAAGTATTCTTCTGTAGGTTCTACCTCCTCTAATTCCTCTCTACTATCAACCTCAACTTCCCTATTCTCATCCTTAGTCTCGGCTTCTACTCTAACTTCATCCTTGTTACTCTTCTCTATCTCCTTATCTATTGGCTTAGTGGTGACAACATTGACAAAGTGAACATGTTTGGATGATGAGGGGTTCTTAATTTGGCTTCCACTATTGGTGTCCCTAGTGTCCTTCCTAGGTGTGATTAACGCTTGGTTGTTGAGGGCTTTCAACAAGTTGTCAATCTTGTTGGTCATCTCCGTTTGTTGTTGGTTGAATTCGGTTTCGAACCTAGCTATGCGGGCTTCTTGAGATGCCATAAAATTTGACATCAATCCTTCAAGATTGTTGGTACTACCATAGTTGTCAGAAGGATTGTTGTTGAAAGTACGGTTGGATGGTGGACCGGTTGGTTGGTAACGGTTAGGCGGATTGGAAGGATTGGGTTGATTTTGTTTCCACCTAAGGTTTGGGTGATTTTTCCATGAGGGGTTGTATGAATCACCGTATGTGTTTGGCTCGGGCTTGAAAGTGTACCACTTATCTCCCGCTTCGTCGGTACGCGTGGATGCGTAGTCCGCAAAAGCTGTTTCGGGGAGTTCCACACAATCACGAGTGTCATGGGGACCACTACATAATTCGCATGAAGAAGTGATTTTGTTCACTTGGCTTGAAGGCTTAGGAGCTTCGTAAGATTTCATGAGAAACTTGACTTGGTCCTCAAGTTCCATGATCCTACGGTCGGGAGTGCTAGAATTGTTCGAAGGCAAAGATATTGCCTTGACCGTTTTGTTCAAGTCACGGGGATCATTCCAACTTTCGTTGTCATAGAGAGCAAGATCTTCTATGAGTTCCCATGATTGTTCCGCACTTAGATCACGTAGCTTACCACCGGCCGATTGGTCAATGGCTCGCCTCGTGGAGATGTCGATATGGTCATAAAAAATTTGGACTTGGAGCCAAAGATCTATGCCATGATGAGGGACTTTTTGGAGTAAGTCCTTGAAACGAGTCAATGCTTCATAAAGAGATTCATTTTGACGTTGTTGGAACATCAAGATGTCATTTCTAAGCTTAGTAGTTCTCCCCGGTGGGAAAAATTGAGTAAGGAAACGAGTGGTGAGATCATCCCATGTGGTGATGGATCCCGCGGGTAAACGCTCAAGCCATTGACTAGCTTGATCCCGTAGAGAGAATTGGAATAGGCGTAAACGGGTAGTCTCTCTAGTTTCAACACCTAGGTCTATGGAATCTACGATTTTGAGGAAGTCCTTAAGATGTTGGTTTGGATCTTCGGAACGAAGTCCATGGAATGCACATCCGCTTTGCACCAACCGGATGGTGTCGGATTGCAAAGGGGTCACATTGGCTCCGGTGAGCTCAATGGTGTTTCGGTAGCCTTGATGGCTAGGTCGGGAATACTCTCCTAAGGTTCGGGGCCTAAGGGGTTCTAATGGTGGGTTTTGTTGTGGTGGGATGACGGGTTCAAAGATGTTCCCGTTGTCCATGGTGTCGGGTGGTTACGAACAAAGGCACAAAGAAATGAGATAGACTAAAGAAAACCTAAAAATAAAAATAAAATCTTACTAGAAAGGAATCTAGCAAGTAGACCTAATAAAAAGAAATTCTAACCTAGACAATAACTATTCCCTGGGCAGTGGCGCCAAAAACTTGATGCGTGGGAATCGCAACAGGCTTTACCTCTCGAGGGATCTCGAGAAGCTTACAACCCCCACCAGGCAGTGTACCTGATCGTTGTAGTATAGTATAGTGACAAGTACCAGGGGATTGATCGTTCAGCTTAGGAATAGTGTCGCTAGGATTAGAAAGCCTAAATACTAGTTATAAGGGTGAGGGATGATTATTTTTGTATTTTTATATTTTTATGAAAGCAAGTAAATATCTCGGGTTTGAAGGATTTGGGCGGAATTAGTTGCTAATCAACTAACCCAATACTAAGATGCAATCAAAATAAAATACTAAAAATGAAAATAAGCTAAATTATACTAAAGTTGTGAGCAGTAATTGGAGAAAATGTGTTTACCTAGCTTTCACTACTCCCTAGACATCTTTTACACGTTAATTACTTGTTATAATTGCATGGATGACGGATCGTATTCCTTAATACCATTCATGGGGTGGCACACATAACTCCTCAATTCTATGAGCTCTTATCTCCTCCTACACCATGCCCAGCACAACTATAGGGATTGTAAACAGTGACTCATGCATTAAATACAACCAATAAAGACCTAGTGCGCCTCGGTTCATGTTTCTTAAGACGTTCAAGCATGTTACCAAGTGGAGATCTGCCAGTTTTCTTAAGCCTAACATATAAATCATTCATCCAAGACAAGAATAAACAAGTAATCAACACATAATTAACATCTAGGTTTCATTAGATCTAAGCAAACACAAGATAGATCTAGCCTAGCATGATAGAATTAAGACAAGAACAAGATATAGACAACCAACACATAGACAGATTGATTGAATTAGAAGAACACTTATCTTGATTAAACATGCAAGGTATCAAGGGTTTGGAACCCTTGAAAAACCTGTAAAGTTACACCAAAATCGTACTTTGGGTTTCTCCAAAACTTCTCTTTAATGTGTGAAAATTAGAAAACTATATATAGAAAAATAGGTCTGACGGCGTCAAGACAAACAATGTGACGCCGTCACCTCGCCGCCAAAACTCTTCTCGGACTGCCTAGATCTACTTCTGACGCCGTCAAGACTTATACACTTCCAGGCCGTCATGACTCTTTTACTCTTGACGCCCTTCCTACGTGACGCCGTCAAATCTGTTCTGGGTCGTCATGGAAATTCATGAAATTTGCTCTTGACGCCGTCAAGGTTTTGCTCTTGACGCCGTCACCTACTGTTCTCAGCATGGAAAATTAAGACTTTGGCGTTTTCTTCACTTTTATGCTCCAAAAACGTCCGAATTGCTTCCTTTTCCAGATTTCACTCCCAAAGTACCTAAAATCACAAAAGGAACGATTTAGGGCAATATTTGATCAAATAAATTCGGATTCGGGCTAAAATGACCCCCTAAAAACGGATCATTTTTCGCCTCATCAGAACACTATTCTTTGAGTTGAACGATCAATCCCCCGGTACTTGCCACTACACTATACTACATCGGTCAGGTACACTTCCTGGTGGGGAATTCAAGCTTCTCAAGATCCCATGAGAGGTAAAACCTTTTGCAAGGTTGCAAAACCACGCATCAAGTTTTTAGCGCCGCAGCCCGGGGAATAGTTATTGTCTAGGTTGAAATTTCTTTTTATTAGGTCTACTTGCTAGATTCCTTTCTAGTAAGATTTTTATTTTTATTTTTATAGGTTTTCTTTAGTCTATCTTTTTATTCGTTAATTTGTTCGTAACCATTACCATCCGCCATCATGGAAGGTGGTAATCTTTTTGACCCCATCAACCTACCACAACAAAACCATCCACAAACCCACCACAACCAAATCAACCTTCTAGACCCCGAACTTTAGGAGAGTACTCCCGTCCTAGCCACAAAGGCTATCTAAACATCATTGAGCTCACTCAAGGAGCCAATGTGTCTCCCTTACGATCCGACACCATCTGGTTGGTGCAAAGTGGATGTGCATTCCATGGACTTCTTTCCGAAGATCCTAATTAACATCTCAAGGATTTCCTAAAAATCGTAGATTCCATAGATCTTTATATTGAAACTCGAGAGACGACCCGATTGCGTCTCTTCCAATTCTCTCTACGTTACCAAGCTAGTCAATGGCTTGAGCGTTTACCTGTGGGATCCATCACCTCCTGGGATGATCTCACCACTCATTTCCTTGCTCAATTTTTCCCACCGAGGAGAACCACTAAGCTTAGAAATGACATCTTGATGTTCCAACAACGTCAAGGTGAAACTCTCTATGAGGCATGGACTCGTTTCAAGGAATTAATCCAAAAATTCCCTCATCATGGCATAGATCTTTGGCTCCAAGTCCAAATTTTCTATGACAACGAAAGTTGGAATGATGGGAACTCATAGAAGATCTTGCTCTCTATGACAACGAAAGTTGGAATGATACCCGTGAATTGAACAAAATGGTCAAGGCAGTATCTTACGAGGCTCCTAAACCTTCAAGACCAAGTCAAGTTTCCCATGAAATCCTACGAGGCTCCTAAACCTTCAAGCCAAGTGAACAAAATCACTTCTTCATGCAAATTATGTAGTGGTCCTCATGAAACTCATAATTGCACGGAACTTCCCAAATGAGCTTTTAAGGAATTCACATCCTCACGTGCCAATCAAGCGGAGGATAGGTGGCCCACCACTAATCGAGGGCCTCAAAATTTTGGCGAGGCCTTTGAAGCATGGAAGGATAAGCCAAATTTCAGAGGGTACCAGACTCGGAGCGTATCCTTCAATGATTCTCCCCCACTCACCTGGTCCGAGCATTATCCACCTCAGAACATCCCTAAGCAAAGTTATGAAGAAACACTGCGAAAGTTTTTTCTCTCTCAAGAAACACAGCTTTCCACGCTCGAGACTCAATTCAGACAACATCAAGCCGATATGAATAACAAGGTTAGTAACCTGTTGAACGCTATCAATGAGCGCATTGCTAGTAAATCGACTCAGGCTGAAGAGGTCAAATCCGTCACCATCATTAATCAGCCACCCTCCCATGTAAAAATAAAGAGCCCTAGTAAACTCTTTAAACATATTTCACCAAAGGTGAAGGAAACTAGGGACCCTTTTAACTCCTCATGACCAATCCACTTCGTAAACACCATAACCACAATACTTGCTCCTAAACCTGATCAAAGCCAACAACCCACTAGGAATGGGGGTCATGAAGTGGAAGGTGAAGCCCCCAAGAAGGACCATGATGTGGCTATAATTCCTATAGACTTGCCCGAGGACCCCATCACACAAGGGGCGAGTGAGAGGAAGGAGTCAAAAGAAGAATCTGAGGGGCCTAAGGAAAATCTGGAAAACGTGGATACCTATATTATGGAGGAACTCGAGAAAGACACGGCAAGGATTTCTATAGGGTCTACAAATAGGATAGAGGAAGGCGACTCCAAAATTTTCAAAATTTCTTGCACCAATAGGAAAAAGCTTGTAACCGATACATACATAGATCCTGACCTCCCTATGAATGCGATCTCTCTCTCCCTTTACAATGAAGCCTTCCTTGAGCAAATTACGTGTAAAGGACTCAATAGCGTCAGGATAGTGAAAGGGTTATCAGTTATGATTGGAGGATTCATCTATAACATTGATCTAACCGTGATCAATGACATAGGCTCTTTCATTAACCCAACATTAACTAATCTCGTCTTCAGAAAACCATTTGTAAAAGAAACAAGAGTGACCTTAGATGAGAGCGATGGTAGTGCACTATTCACCAATGGTGTCAGGAAAGTTATTTTTCGTAAGGGTAATGAGGAAGTGTATGAATACCAATTATCATTGGATTGTAATACAAATGGATTACAGGGTGTAAGGTCGGGAAGGATAAAGCGACGTGTTCCAAATAACCTCAAAATCCCTTGTATGATAGGTCACAAGAATTTTTATAATGTCCACATTGACGTGTGCCTACCCAAGAATGTTATGTCCTTGTTCCATTACAACAATATTTGCAGATGGGGATTGATTTATAAAGGAGAAAATGTTATCGGTAAAGATCATGAAGTTCAAGTATTTGTAGGAAATATGACATTCACAATGGACTTTACGATCGTAGACAACATTGAGGATTATATCGACCCGAGGTTATCAAAAGTTGTTTTCGGGGCGCCCTTTTCTGAAATCACTAACTTAATGGTTGACGACTGGAATGGAATCATGACTTTCACAGATGAAAGATTTCGAAGGAGTAGACTGCGACGGACTTGATAAGCTAGGCTCCCAACTTATTTTATGTGACGATGATGTTCAGAGAGGATGTAAAAACACCTTTGACTTATCATGTGGGTTCTTTAAGGGTGTCAGTAAGTTTGGTTCAAATATCGAGAAGATATCTTTGAATTTGAAGATACAAAATACCTGCACTATGAAAGTGATCCCGATAGAGATTTTGAGGATGACCTAGAAACCGTGACTAATGACGAGGTCACGTAATAGCCCATGACTTTGAGTCTAGCTACAAGACTCGTTAATAAAGAAAAGCGCTTCTTAGGAGGCAACCCAAGTTTTATTTGTTTGATTGTTTGTTTGTTTGATTTTATTTGTTTCCGTATGCGTGCTTTATTTTTATTTGTCACAAACCACTAACTTCCCTTAGGTTAGGAATGCCTTATTAACTTAGCTTAGGCCCTCACTAGCACCCTAGGATTAGAAATGCCTTATTAACTTAAATTAGGCACTTATTAGAGCACACTAGGATTAGAAATGCCTATAGGATTTTCCCGAGCTAAATTTTTGCTTTAATATATTATTATAACCTAACTAACCCTCAAACAAGCTCACCTATCCATCTATACCAACCACTACTATGTTTACTTAAGGCAAACATCCCGGTATGTCAAGTCAAGGTAATAAACATATTTTCACTAAGAAAACTAGTACTACAATACCCTATACTTGCTAGAAAAACCTAAATGCACCTAGGTGTTTCCGGTTAGTTTTAAAACCCTAACTGCTTATCTGAACTTACATGCAAAGTGCTTAGGACTTAGATATAAGTTAAAATAGATTACCTTAGGATATATTATAACCCTTAGGATATAGTAAAACCCCTAGAAACTTAGGTACAAGTAATATAAGCACAAAACCCTAATTAGGTCATAACTTCCCGAAACTAGGTCAAAACTAGGTTAAATCTTTACCATAAGCTACCATCACTTAGTATAAGCTACTAATAGTTACTAAACATCATTAGGACCTTAAATAAGACACTAAAACATAGATAAACCCTAAACACTTTTAAAACAAAACTAGATTAAAATTAGACTTAAACACCTAAACCATGTTACTTAGACACCTTAAAACCACCAAGCAACCAACCTAGCACCTTAATATAACTAAGCTAGCACCCTAGCACCTCTAAGAACCCAAAAAAGTAGGTGATGCACCTCCTTGTCACCTCCTTTGCCCTAACCACCTTCCATGGCTTCTCCGCACCGCAACTGGCCTAGAGCTCAGCCCCCTAGCTACCATAGCTCATCCTCATCACCTACTAGACCTGCCACCAGCCCTCATAGCCTTTCTTGCTCACCCCACCTCCTCCGTGACACCTAAACCACCCGTTTTACCCCAAACCTCCATATCGAGCCTATAAATACCCCCTCCTCATCTCATTTCTTCTTCACACCTCTCCCTTCCCTCTCTACCTCACATTTCTATAGCACTAAATTGTTAGAAGAAATATGAAACAAGTAAAGAAGCTCTGGTCGTGTTGTGTTATGGATTGAAGTCGTACGAGCCATAGAAACCCTAGAAACCCTAGAAAACTCTCATTAGCCCTCCCTTAACCTAGGTAACCTTTACTTTACATCTAGTATACTTAGGATAGAACTTAGATAGAAATTAGATGCCTTAGAAACCCTAGGATAGCCATTACATGCATGTTTTCTTTCGTAGCCCTAGTTTTAAGTCGAATTGCATGCTTAGTTGTTATATAGCTTATTTACTTGATATAATTTGTATTATGTGGCTTATTTGAACTAATAAGAGTTAGATATAAGCTTAGAAACTAGATTGCCATGCTAGAATTAGAATTACATGCATTTAGGACTAGTTTTGCAAAATATTCCATGCATAGGGGTATATTTTGTAAATTCCTGAAACTATAAAGTCTAGGGACTGTTTTTGACATTTCCTAGAAGATATTAGTGTAAGGACTAGATTTGCAATATATTAAACCTTAAAATAAACCATAAAAACAAATATAAAACTAAAATGACTAAACTTGCAAATATTATAAATATAAAGATAAATAGAGTAAATACTAAAAGTTAGTATAATTTAGGAACTATATATGTCATTTCTTTAAAATATAATAGTTTAGGGACTAAATATGCATTAGTTAGAAAGTTATATGCCTATTTGTTATAAGTATATAAGTTTAGGGTAGAAAACGTAAATATATATATATATATATATATATATATATATATATATATATATATATATATATATATATATATATATATATATATATATATATATATATAAGGGGTAAAAATGGACTATTTTCATAAAAATTTAAAAACCTATTTGAGTTAAAAGCATAACACAATACTAGGGAGCTTCATGCGAGGAGTACTATGTGTATATTTCGTTTTGACGAGTTTGTTGGGTTTACGGATTAAAGTGCCATGACTCCTCGAACTATTATTGCATATACTTCTAAGATATGATAGCCTGAACGGTGTTATGTTATAACTAAACCCTAATAACAACAAAACTCACTAATAGGGAGCTTTGTGTGAGGAGTATTAACTTCTGAATTATGATGGCCCGAATGGTATTATGCTGATCACATAATACAATAGTAGGGAGCTTCATGTGAGGAGTCATATACTTCTGAATTACAATGGCCCGAACGGTGTTATGTTATATATAAAAACCAAATACAAGTCTTTGCTCTGGTTAGTTAAGAAAACCTAGACTAAGACTTGACATACGCACACCCGCACTAACCCAGGATACGTGAGTGAGTTGTCTAAATCCCTACTTTAATTAGCTAGAGACTCAGGTGAGTTTTCATAGCCTCACACCTTTTTAAATGCTTTCTAATTGTTTTACAAACTGTGAGGGGGTAACATGCTTTAAAACCAAATACAAGTCTTTGCTCTGGTTATTGCAAGAGTAAACTAACAGCCATCATTACATAACCAAAATTCATGAATCTAATCGTTTGGGATGGTTTACCCAAGCGAATACGAATATAGATGATAGATCTATTGGAGTTTGACAACTCCCGTTGGTATTAACACCCCACTAGGTGGTACCAATAAGTACTATATTTGAACCCACTGAAGGTTTAACTTTGGCAAGTTATCCTTCCCATCCCCTCATGGTTTGGTCTGCAGACCCGATGACCCGGATTGTTAACGTGTGGTTCATGAGCTTAGTGCAATATACCTTTTTCTAACACTAACACTTTTCCACACATAGGGTTTAAGCTGAACTCTGTGGAACTTGTATTTATACTTTAACTTTTTAAACCTATGACTCTCACTCAACATACGTGTTGACTTTTAAGCATGTTATCTTAGGTAATTAGGCACTATAGGAACCCTGGCACGGAGAACCACTGGACATGAGGACGTCCAAAATAGTTATCATTCATCAGTTTTGTGTAGTAAAACGTATCTTAGGGACATCTCTTTTGGAAAAAGTACATCTTTTACTGTAAAAACTCAGATAAATAAATGAATGATAACAAGTTTTTTCAAAAACATCTCTTTTTGAGTCGTTTTTTATTATCTTGTCTTTGTTTCCATGAGTAATACCCCAAACACTTTATCCACCGCGATCAGTGAAAAATGGGGGTGTTACAGATTGGTATCAAAGCCTTGGTTATAGAGAACAAAAAGATTTTCCTAAAACTATAACTACTTTTTCAAAAAAGGTCCATGCCAGTAGAATCCCAAACTGCCTTTAGAATAGAATCCCCAACTGCCTTTAGAATAGAATCCCCAACTGCCTTTAGACTAACTTGCCTTTAGATTAGAACCCCCAAATTGGCTTTAGGATTAGATATCTCACTATTGCCCTTAGGATAGAATCCACACTATTAGAATTGCCTTTAAAATGCTTATTTAGGTTAGAATTATGCTAAGATATTCATTCGGGAATTACAGTTAGATATGTCATCCTTTAACAATCCTATCATCGTGTTGGATACCGATGAGACAGATACTTCATCCGATGGTTATGAGTATGCTCCGGCTACTCCTACTCACTCATCTACTGGTTCTAATTCTCCGGAAGAATTAGCCCAGAATATCTTAACTAACCTAGGATTAGAACTGTCCCCGAATGACCCCTACATGCAAGCATATAATGGGTATATACAGGCATATGGTGGAAAACATTCCTACTGTACCTACTATAACCCCTACCCCACATAAACCCCATTATACTAGTCAAGATCATTATGTTCCCAAAATAGATTCACCTCCCCTTAAGAAAATACGTTTTATACCACCATCACCTCCCCTTAGGTTTAACATAGGTAGTAGTTCGTATAAAACACCTTTAGAAAGACATGATGAACAAATAGATGAAATACTTAGTCATCTAGATAAACTATCTTTAGAAAGAATGAAAGAAGTAGTAATTAGGATTAGGGAATTAGGAATAGGTAAAAATAGGTTAGAAAATGAATTAGAGAAAACTCGTAATCAAGTCTTTAGGTTACAAACAAAATATGAAGGACACTCTGACAAAGTAAGTACCGCACATGTTAAAGTTTCCACCATCGAAATGATTATCGAGGATCTTAGGGATAATCATAGGTCTGACATAGACAAACTCTTGGAAGCCATTCAAGATCTCAAGAGTAACCTAGAGCAAAAATAAGGTTATAGGTTTAGATAATATAGGTAATAGGTAGATAACTTAGTTAAACGGGTACTTGTTAGGTTTTCACTTAAAAAAATGGTTTTTCATAAAACTTGTATCCTGTATTAGGATTCCACATTGCCTTAGAAGACACTATAGATTGCCTTAGGACTTAAAAACTAAAACAAATAGGAAAAATTAAAACAAGTAGACATACCTAGGAATAGTAAAAACTTAGGATCTCTTAAAATCACTATGCCTTTAGACGGAGGGGGAAACTATTTTCGGTGAACCGCAACGATTCTTGCTAGGAACTTGCCCTTTTTAATACCTATCCAGTATCAGAAAAGTGCTTTCAGCACTTAAAACATAAACTATAATAACAATAACAATAATAATAATAATAATAATAATAATAATAATAATAATAATAATAATAATAATAATAATAATAATAATAATAATAATAATAATAATAATAATAATAATAATAATAATAATAATAATAATAATAATAATAATAACAATAAAATCTTAGCATATCTTACCTTTAGAATGGCACGTACAAGAACAACCTTACCTGTCACTCCCACTACTCCCGCCATGACTCAGGAAGATATCCTGCGACTAGTGACTGATAGTGTAACTGCAGCACTAGGAGCTAGGGATGCAAACATGGCTAGAAACCCTGAAATCCCTGTAGTGAAGAAGAGTAACTACAAGGAATTTATAAGCTGTCAGCCCTTCAATTTCAAGGGGGCAGAAGGGGCCATAGGATTAATTCATTGGTTTGAGAGATGTGATTCGGTATTTTCCCGCAGTAATTGTACAGAGGATTGTAGGGTTAAGTTTGCAACGGGAACGCTTACTAAGGAAGCGTTATCTTGGTGGAATTC
This sequence comes from Artemisia argyi, assembly GCA_030686995.1. NCBI lineage: Eukaryota > Viridiplantae > Streptophyta > Magnoliopsida > Asterales > Asteraceae > Artemisia > Artemisia argyi. Next base: position 163,103,180 of record CM060691.1, read on the forward strand.
GTATGCCCAACCAATAGGAATAGAAGAGGCATATAAGTTATCTTGGGTTGAGTTTAAGAAACTTATGATTAAGAAATACTGCCCTCGGACAGAAGTCAAGAAAATAGAGGATGAATTTTATAACTTGACTGTGAAGGGGAACGATGTTAAAACTTATATTAGGAGATTTCAAGAGTTGGCTACTTTGTGTCCTACAATGGTACCAACTGTTGAAAAGACGATAGAAGTTTTCATCGGAGGTTTGCCCCGGAGTATCGAAGGGAACGTTACAGCCTCTAAACCTTAAACGTTAGAGGAGGCCATTAACATAACCTTAAGGTTAATGAACCAAGTAACAAAGCACAACTCTGTGCCAGTGCCCTACGATAATAATCGAAAGTTCCACGATGGGAGAGCTTTCGGTAACAACCGTAATAACACCAGTGGTAATCATACAAATCCCTATCCTTAATCAAGGCAAGATAATGCAAGAGCTTATGCCACCACTTTAAATGAGAAAAGTGGGTATGCTGGAAGTGCCCCTCTATATAGGAGATGCAGCTGGCATCACACAGGGCCTTGTGTCATTAAATGTAACATACGTAACAAGGTGGGCCATTACCCAAAGGATTGCAAGAACAAAAGACCAGTTGCTGGAGGAAATCCACCACTAGCAACAGTCATTTGTCATACTTGCGGGGAAAAGGGTCATTATATGAATAAATGCCCAAAGAAAAATACTGATGGTGCCCAGGGTAGAGCATACATGTTGAGGGATAGGAATGATCCACAAGATCCAAGCGTAGTCACGGGTAAGTTTCTTTTAAATCATCATTTAGTTAAAATATTATTTGATTCTGGAGCAGATAGAAGTTTCGTATCTATACCCTTAGCCTCTAGACTTATTATTAAACCCATAGCTTTAGATAATTATTATGAGATAGAAATGGCCGACGGAAACTTAGTTAGTACTAACACGGTCATTAAGGGTTATACCCTAACCTTACTTAACCACCACTTTGAGATCGATCTCATACCCATTAGACTCGGTAGTTTTGATGTTGTTGTGGGAATGGATTGGTTGTCCAAGAATCAAGCAAAGATTATTTGTGACGAGAAAACATCCATGTACCTATCAACGGTGAGACTTTAACTATCCAAGGTGATCAAAGTAGAACTAGACTTAACTTCATCTCATGTATCAAAGCAAAATGATGCATGTCACGAGGTTGTCAAGTTTTTGTCGTTCAATTAACGAACACTAAGCCAGATGAAAAACGACTGGATGAGATCCCTGTAGTCAGGGAATACCCAACAGTTTTTCCTAAGGATTTACCAAGCTTACCTCCGATTCGTCAAATTGAATTTCAAATCGACTTAATTCCCGGAGAAACACCTATAGCCCAAGCACCCTATAGGTTAGCCCCTTCAGAGATGAAGGAACTCTCTGAACAACTCCAGGAATTAACTAATCGAGGTTTTATATGCCCAAGTACATCACCCTGGGGAGCTCCTGTCCTATTCGTAAAGAAGAAAGGCGGATCTATGAGGATGTGTATCGATTATCGTGGATTAAACAAACTTACTATCAAAAATCGATACCCATTACCCCAGATTGATGACCTATTTGATCAACTACAAGGTTCGAGTGTATACTCAAAAATCGACTTCGATCAGTCTATCATCAACTGAGAGTGAGGGACGAAGATATCCCTAAGACCGCTTTCAGAACAAGATATGGGCACTATGAATTTCAAGTTATGCCATTTGGTTTGACAAACGCACCAGCGGTTTTCATGGACCTCGTGAATCGGGTGTGTAAACCATACTTGGATAAATTTGTTATAGTGTTCATAGATGATATCCTTATCTATTCACGTAATCAGGAAGAGCACGCTAAACACTTGAGAATAATCCTAGAACTTCTTAAGACAGAGAAACTTTATGCAAAGTTCTCTAAGTGTGAATTCTGGATTAGTGTTGTGCAATTTCTCGGACACATGATAGATAAACAAGGACTTCGTGTCGATCCAACAAAAATCAAAGCCGTTAAGGATTGGTCGCAACCTCATAATCCTACTGAGATACGACAATTCTTAGGACTTGCGGGATACTATCGAAGGTTTATTGAGGGATTTTCAAAAATAGCTAAACCTTTGACAGAGCTAACCAATAAAAACAGGAAGTTTGACTGGGGAAAAGATCTAGAGATAGCTTTCCAACTTTTGAAGAGAAACTTGTGTGAAGCTCCGATCTTAGCATTACCAGAGGGAAAAGATAATTTTGTCATTTACTATGATGCTTCTCGAAGAGGTCTTGGAGCTGTGTTAATGCAAAAGGATAAAGTAATCGCTTATGCATCTCGACAACTCACGACACATGAGGAAAACTACACTACACATGATCTAGAATTAGGTGCAGTAGTGTTCGCTCTAAGAATATGGAGACCTTATCAGTATGGCACTAAGTGTACGGTTTTCACTGATCACAAAAGCCTACAGCATATTCTTGATCAAAAAGAGTTGAACATGAGACAACGTCGATGGGTAGAGCTGCTTGCTGATTACGATTGTGAGATTCGTTATCATCCTGGAAAAGCTAACATAGTAGCAGATGCTTTGAGCCGAAAGGAACGAATCAAACCACTTAGAGTTAGGTCGTTAGTAATGACTCTTCATTCGAATCTACCTTTTCAGATACTCAAAGCCCAGAATGAAGCCCTCGAAATGAAGGATCGTAAACTTGAGAATTTACGAGGGATGGATAAGGCTTTTGAGATTAGTTCAGACGGAACTCGTTGTATTAAGGGTCGAAAATGGTTACCTTATCATGGTAACTTAAGGAATGTAATAATGCACGAGTCCCATAAATCTAAGTACTCCATTCACCCAGGATCTGACAAGATGTATCAGGATCTGAAGAAACACTATTGGTGGCCCGACATGAAGGCATCCATTGCCAGATATGTGGGCAGGTGTTTAACATGTTCTAGAGTAAAGGCTGAATGCCAAAAGCCATCTTGTTTATTAGAACAACCTGAGATTCCCATTTGGAAGTGGGAAAGGATTACGATGGATTTTATCACTAAACTACCTAGAACATTCAACGGGCATGATGCTATTTGGGTAATAGTTGATCGCCTTACAAAATCAGCACACTTCATTCCTATACGAGAAACAGATGATATGGAAACCCTTGCTAGGTTGTACCTCAAGGAAATAGATTCCTGACATGGAGTGCCAATATATATTATATCGGATCATGATTCTCATTTCACGTCAAGATTTTGGCAATCGATGCAAAAGGCCTTAGGTACTCAGATAGACATGAGTACGACATATCATCCGCAAACCAATGGTCAAAGTGAAAGAACTATCCAAACACTTGAGGATATTCTTTGAGCGTGTGTGATAGATTTTCGAAAAGGATGGGAGAAACACTTGCCATTAGTAGAATTCTCGTATAACAATAGTTATCACGCTAGCATTAAAGAAGCACCGTATGAGGCACTTTATGGGAGAAAGTGTAGATCTCCGGTCTGCTGGGCTGAAGTTGGAGAAGTACAACTCACGGGTCCAGAGATAATCCATGAGACAAATGAGAAAATAGTTCAAATCCGACAACGCTTACAAGCTACAAGAGATCGGCAAAAGAGTTATGCCGATATAAGACGTAAGCCTTTAGAATTTCAAGTCGGAGATAGGGTTATGTTGAAAGTTTCGCCTAGGAAAGGTGTCTTTTATTTCGGAAAGCAAGGAAAGCTTAGTCCGAGATACATTGGACCTTTTAAGGTTTTAGAACGAATTGGTCCAGTGGCATACCGACTTGAATTACTGGATGAACTAATTAATATACATGGCACGTTTCACGTATCAAAATCTTAAGAAGTGTTTATCGGACGAGTCACTAGTTGTTCCTATTAACGAGCTTCAATTGGATGATAAGCTAAATTTCACTGAAGAACCAGTGGAAACCGAGAGGTCAAAAATCTAAAACATCACCGGATTCCTATCGTTAAGGTACGCTGGGACTCCCAAAGAGGACCAGAGTATACTTGGGAACGAGAGGATCAAATCCATGCTAAATATCCCCATCTATTCACATCATCACATACTAACCATAGTTAAATCTCGGGACGAGATTTTCTTTCAGGATGGAAGACTGTCACAAACCACTAACTTCCCCTTAGGTTAGGAATGCCTTATTAACTTAGCTTAGGCCCTCACTAGCACCCTAGGATTAGAAATGCCTTATTAGCTTAACTTAGGCCCTTATTAGAGCACACTAGGATTAGAAATGCCTATAGGATTTTCTCGAGCTAAATTTTTGCTTTAATATATTATTATAACCTAACTTACCCTCAAACAAGCTCACATATCCATCTATGCCAACCATTATTATGTTTACTTAAGGACTTAGATATAAGTTAAAATAGATTACCTTAGGATATATTAGAACCCTTAGGATATAGTACAACCCCTAGAAACTTAGGTACAAGTCATATAAGCACAAAACATTAATTAGGTCATAACTTCCCGAAACTAGGTCAAAACTAGGTTAAATCTTTACCATAAGCTACCATCACTTAGTATAAGCTACTAATAGTTACTAAACATCATTAGGACCTTAAATAAGACACTAAAACATAGATAAAACCCTAAACACTTATAAAACAAAACTAGATTAAAACTAGACTTAAACACCTAAACCATGTTACTTAAACACCTTAAAACCACCAAGCAACCAACCTAGCACCTTAATATAACTAAGCTAGCATCCTAACACCTCTAAGCACCCAAGCAAGTAGGTGATGCACCTCCTTGTCACCTCCTTTGCCCCAACCGCCTTCCATGGCTTCTCCCCACCACAACCGGCCTAGAGCTCAGCCCCCTAGCTACCATAGCTCATCCTCATCACCTACTAGACCTGCCTCCAGCCCCCATAGCCTTTCTTGCTCACCCCTCCCCCTCCGTGACACCTAAGCCACCCGTTTCACCCCGAATCGCCATATCGAGCCTATAAATACCCCCTCCTCCTCTCATTTCTTCTTCACACCTCTCCCTTCCCTCTCTACCTCACATTTCTATAGTACTAAGTTGTTTGAAGCAGTAGGAAACAAGTAAAGAAGCTCTGGTCGTGTTGTGTTGTGGATTGAAGTCGTACGAGCCCTAGAAAACTCTCGTAAGCCCTCCCCTAACCTAGGTAACCTTTACTTTACGTCTAGTATACTTAGGATAGAACTTAGATAGACATTAGATGCCTTAAAAACCCTAGGATAGCCATTACATGCAAGTTTTCTTTTGTAGCCATAGTTTTAAGTTGAATTGCATGCTTAGTTGTTATATATCTTATCTACTTGATATAATTTGTATTAGGTGGCTTATTTGAACTTATAAGAGTTAAATATAAGCTTAGAAACTAGATTGCCATGCTAAAATTAGAATTACATGCATTTAGGACTAGTTTTGCAAAATATTACATGCATAGGGGTATATTTTGTAAATTCCTGAAACTATAAAGTCTAGGGACTGTTTTTGACATTTCCTAGAAGATATTAGTGTAAGGACTAGATTTACAATATATTAAACCTTAAAATAAACCATTAAAACAAATATAAAACTAAAAGGACTAAACTTGCAAATATTATAAATATAAGGATAAGCAGAGTAAATACTAAAAGTTAGTATAATTTAGGAACTATATACGTCATTTCTTTAAAATATAATAGTTTAGGGACTAAATATGCATTAGTTAGAAACTTATATGCCTATTTGTTATAAGTATATAAGTTTAGGGTAGAAAACGTATATATATATATATATATATATATATATATATATATATATATATATATATATATATATATATATATAAGGGGTAAAAATGGACTATTTTCATAAAAATATAAAAACCTATTTGAGTTAAAAGCATAACACAATACTAGGGAGCTTCATGCGAGGAGTACTATGTGGATATTTCGTTTTGACGAGTTTGTTGGGTTTACGAATTAAAGTGCCATGACTCCTCAAACGATTATTGCATATACTTCTGAGATATGATGGCCTAAACGGTGTTATGTTAAAACTAAACCCTAATAACAACATAACTCATTAATAGGGAGCTTTGTGTGAGGAGTATTAACTTCTGAATTATTATGGCCCGAACCGTATTATGCTGATCACATAATACAATAGTAGGGAGCTTCATGTGAGGAGTCATATACTTCTGAATTACAATGGCCCGAACGATGTTATGTTATATATAAAAATCTAATAGTAATTTATTAAGAAAACCTAGACTAAGACTTGACATATGCACACCCGCACTACCCCAGGATACGTGAGTGAGTTTTCTAAACCCCTACTTTAATTAGCTAGAGACTCAAGTGAGTTTTCATAGCCTCACACCTTTTTAAGTGCTTTCTAAATGTTTTACAAACCCTGTGAGGGGGATACATGCTTTAAAAATAAATACAAGTCTTTGCTCTGGTTATTGCACGAGTAAACTAACAACCATCATTACATAACCTAAATTCATGAATCTGATCGTTTGGGATGTTTTACCCAAGCGAACGCGAACATAGTTGATAGATCTATTGGATTTTGACAACTCCCGTTGGTATTAACACCCCACTAGGTGGTACCAATAAGTACTATATTTGAACCCACTGAAGGTTTAACTTTGGCAAGTTATCCTTCCCATCCCCTCATGGTTTGGTCTGCAGACCCGATGACCCGGATTGTTAACGTGTGGTTCATGAGCTTAGTGCAATATACCTTTTTCTAACACTAACACTTTTCCACACATAGGGTTTAAGCTGAACTCTGTGGAACTTGTATTTATACTTTAACTTTTTAAACCTATGACTCTCACTCAACATACGTGTTGACTTTTAAGCATGTTATTTTAGGTAATTAGGCACTATAGGAACCCTGGCACGAAGAACCACTGGACAAGAGGACGTCCAAAATAGTTATCATTCATCAGTTTTGTGTAGTAAAACGTATCTTAGGGACATCTCTTTTGGAAAAAAATACATCTTTTACTGTAAAAACTCAGATAAATAAATGAATGATAACAAGTTTTTTCAAAAACATCTCTTTTCGAGTCGTTTTCTATTATTTTGTCTTTGTTTCCATGAGTAATACCCCAAACACTTTATCCACTGAGATCAGTGAAAAATGGGGGTGTTACATTATTGTTTATGGCTCATGTTTCAAAGTAAATTGTGAAAATGCTTTACCTTGTTGTTTAACTTCGTCTTAACTTCATATAAAGGTATTTCGCAAAAGATAAATGTAAGGAAAATATAAATTTGTTTCTAAGAACGGAATTGGACATGAACCACAACAATATTAAACGAACATGCATATTAGTATTTGTTTGAGTTAAATGCTTGTATCGAATCATAATGATATTTTGCAGGAATTAAGGCGTGAGTTTTTCCAGAAATTTTCCAGAAACTTAATATAAGATTTCTGTCAGAGCATTCTGACGGCGTCATGATTATAACCTAACGGCGTCAGGTGTAAAAATCTGAAAAATTTTACAAGTTTTGTTTTTCTACCAGAGTCTTAAAGTTTTTGTTAATTCTTTAGTTTTATAAACTCTAGGAAATCTGCAAACATTGATTCCACAAGCATTATATCTTTTAATATAAATATACATTATCCACACCGTACCACTCAAAATTTTTCACCCCAAATATGTGAGGTTCGCCTTTAGATCTTTAGGAAAAAGTGTTCATTATTGGTGCTTATAAGTGTACCGGTAGCATTTAAATTCTAGAACTTGCGTTAGTGATGCATCCCGAGACCGCTAGTGAGATTACATTCGTGTAGTTAGGATTTACTACATGATAAGAGGCATTAGGATAACCCTTGTGTTTAAACCCGTATCATAATTACTTGACTAGTAAAGTCAATTAATTTTCCCACACCTTTGCGATGTACTCATTTTTAGTACACGATACCCCTAGTACACCCCTCTGAGCCTATCTTTTTCGTTTCAAACTTTAAGCATTTTACTTAAAGGAAGAATTTGTATACAATACACCCCAAATGTGCAACCAAATCGCCTTAGCCTTCCTTGTATGCACTCATCTTTAGTGCATTATTGTTACATGTTTAAACCCTTACTTAATTGTCTAATTGATTACATGGTAGCTAAGTTGAGTCATATCTTGTACATATTGTTTTGGGACGATTGGGACTCATGGGTAAAGTACTAATATTATGGAGTATTGAGGAAGAACATCATTTATTACCCCCATATGTGCGTTAATATTTAAAAAGTACTTCAAGTGTTTTGATTATCTTAATTCGAGTCATTAGAATAGTTGATTGTAAAGTATGTAAAAGTTCAAGTGTAAGGGGAATGTAAATCCCCGATGATGTATTATTTTGGATGGTAGGGTAATAGTGTAAGCAAAAACAAAAAAAAAAAAAAAAAAAAAAAAAAAAAAAATCGAAAATCAAGAAAAAGAAAAGAAAAATATAAAAAGAAAAAGAGTAAAACATACGGACTACCATCCCGTAATTGAACAAGTCGAGTCGAATCTTGGCTTAGCAACGCCACATTGTACATGTAATTGACCAAGATGATTAACTCGCCACCAGTAAAGATAGCCTTTGTGCAACCAAACCGTGTTTATCATATCCCTACACCTCACGTTACAACCCTTTAAAAAGCCCTCTTTGATAGTTTATCCTAGGTTCTTACGCCAAGTGGTGAAGGTTTGAACTTTTCCCAAGCATATGGTAATCTATTTGCTATGATAGGTAGTGAGAGTTGTTTTCCATTTCCATATTGTGATATATACTTTATTACACCCAAGAGATGTGTGTATCTAAACACTATTTGTGAGGTGCTAGTGTATAATTTTTGTGCTTGTTTGTAGTTGAAGTGGAACGATTATTTGTTGTATTTACTTTTATATTAGCGTTAAATGACGCCGAGCTTGTATTTTGATTAGAATAAAAGCGCATTTGCTTGAGGACAAGCAAATCTCAGGTGTAAGGGTATTTGATGAGACGAAAAGTGTGCCGCTTTTAGGGGCATTTAAGCCCTAAGTCGAGATTATTTGATCAAATAATGCCCTAAATCGTTCCTTTTGTCATTTTAGGTACTTTGGAGAAGAAATCTAGAAAAGGAAGCATTTTGGACGTTTTTGGAGCGAAAAAGTGAAGAAAACGACAAAGTCTCCAAATCATGCTGAATTTGGTACCTGGCGGCGTCAGGAATTGCATGTGACACCGTCACTCATGGACAAAGAGGTGAATAAATTAAATACATGTGATGCACCATAATGTTTTGGAGGATTTACACGTGACGGCGTCACCAAGGCCGTCATGTACAAAATACAAGAGATGGCCAAGCGAAAAGTTACACATGACGGCGTCAGATTTGGATCTAGGCAATACGAGAGTTTTTATGGCGGTGAGTTGACGGCGTCAGGATTTTTACGTGACGCCGTCAGATTCAAAAATCTATATACAGTTTTCTAGTTTTCATTTGTAAAAAGGAGGAGAACTTTGGGATAGTTTTGGAGAAACCCTTGCACAATTTTTACCTTACTTTTAAGGGTTCCAAACCCTTGTTTCATCCATGTTTGATTGAAGATAAGTTTTCCAATAATCATTTAATATGTCTATGTGTTGTTTGATTCTATCTTATGCTTGTCTTTACTTTAACATGCTAGGCTAGGTTTTCTTTGTGTTTGCTTAGATGTAATGAAACTTAGTTATTGATTATTTGTTTATAATTGTTGTAGATAATTGATTTGGATGTTAGACTTAAGAAAACTGGCAGACTTCCAATTGGTAACATGCTTGAACATCTTAAGAAACATGATCGGATGTGTACTACGATTAATTGGTTATATTTAATGCATATGTTGATCCCAATTGAGCAAACGATCTTATATAGAAGTTGACTTAGATTAAACACATAAGCTAGAATGCAGAATATAAAAGCTTAACTTAAGAAGAACAATTTAACTATCAACACTTCAATATTATTAATACGAGCACTCGAAAATGCTAGGGTTTTACAACCTTGAAGTGTAAACGAAAAACTAAAACAATACGTACGCAATCTAACCCTAGGATCCTCCTTTTATAGACCAAGGAGTCCTACTAGTTTACAATAACTTTCTATGCAAGATAAGAATATTCTAGACGTATATAATATACACACAATCTATTATATAATTATCTACTTCGAATACATGTTTATCACTTTAGCAGTAGATTCCTTTAGCAACATTTTCCCTTAGCAGCACTTTGACATCAGCAGCAGAATTTACCTTAGCATCATTCTCATCACAGCAGCAGTTTCACTCAACAGCAGAATCCAAAACCCAACAATCCTCCCCTAAACTTAATATTTATTTCTAAATTATTCAGTTTCTTCAAAGCTCAGTTAAACACCAGGAGGATGCTTCCAAACACTCAAATCTTGAGATGTCTGTTGACCAAGTATCTTCTTATACTTTGACAACAAATTAAATGCTTGATCATCAGTGTCATAATCTTTCTACAAGTTGAGTAATCCAGCACCATTAACCATCTGATTGACAGTATTCCAGTATCTTACCACTGGATAATCTCTTTCAGCCAGCATATATAAAGTAATTGGTCCAATATCCAAGACATGAATTCCAGAATCTTGAAAAAGTCTCCATTTTCTTACTTTATATCCTACTATTTCTGTCCATTCAAAATCATCCATTGAAGGTTCATACATAAGTTTCAGAGCTCTCCAGAGAACATTATCAGACATAGTCTTAATGTAATCAATTTGATCATTTTCATACTTTTTACCATCAAACTTCTTAGCTACAAACTTTTCCTTGTATAACTTCCACAAATCATCAACATCCTCTCTATCAAAGTAATATAGCATTTGTTAAAATCTAAGAAACCTGTGATTCTTCCCATCAGATCTCTCAAAATCATGAAATGCTCTAATTTTAGTATCATATCCTGTAGTTACTTTGATAATAGGATATTTGATTCCTATTGGTGTGGCATCAACTACTTCAGGTTCCTCCATCTTACCAACCATAGTGAGAACCTTCAATTGTTCCTTTAAATGCTCAGAAGGAATATGATCATAATCATTCTTGAACTCATCTCCTTCAGGCTTAGAGCTGCTTTCTTCTCCAGTTTTCTCTTCTTCTATGCAAAGGATTTATGAATAACACCTTTTCTGTTACCACTTTGAATATGTTCCAAGTCTTCAGGACAACCCATAGGATAGAAGGTATCTGTTTGTTTCTTAGCTTCTTGATACAAGTCAAAAACCTCTTGATCAGACTTAGGTTTTAACTGTACCAATTTCCATCCCTTCATATTCTTCAGGTACCTTTCTTGCTCTCTTCTTTGTTGCAATTGAGTTGGACCCCTGAGAACCTTTTTCTTTCTTCTAGTAGTAGCATCTTCTTTCCTTTTCTTAGTAGTGAACTCTCTTATCCAAGATTGAACATCAAAAGTTGGAATTTCTTGTTCTTCAAGCTTAATCATCTTGGAGAGTTCTATATCAGCATCTATTCTTATCTTTTCATCAACCCATACCTCATACCTCTTTAAGTCTTCAGTTTCCTTTTCAACCCTTTCCTTTTCCTCCTAAATCAACTATTGTTCTTCTTGATCAACCAATTCTTGTTCTTTCATAGGAACAGCTGAATCATGTTCAACTTGTAATTCCTTGGGCCACCAATGAAAAGGTATCTCAGAGTAATCAATCCCTTTATATATCCACTTAGGATCTTCAACTTGCTTGCCCTTCCCTTTATCAGTAGAAGATGATGAAACAATCTTCTTTTGTTGAGCAACAGGTTCTCTGATTACAACTCCCTTTTGAGGTATTCTTGGTGTAGATGATGTGATTGTGGTTGTTGGTTTTTGTGGTAGTGATTGAGTTGGTAGTGGTGTATGTTTTGAAGATGATTCAGATGGACCCTTTGTAGTCTTCTTACTTAACAAAACCATAGCCTCAGCAGCAACATTGTCACTAGACCCAGCAGCAGAGTCTTGTGCATCAGCAGAACTGACCTTTCCACTAGCAGCAGGATCAGCAAAATCCTTAGTAGTAGAATCTTGAGCAGCAGCAGAGTTATCATTCTTATTAGTAATAGCAGCCAGTGTTGCAAAAATCGGCCTACAAGGCCGATTAATCGGCGATTACAAGCTGAACGTGTCACACCCCCAAAATCGGGTCCATTGTAGGAATATTTAGATATATTCGTCGTGTATAAACCGGGTGTTAACGTTTACTATAAATACTTATACGTAAAAACGTTAAATGTATCAAATATATAAATTTGAAAATCCTAAGAGTGGTATAACATGGAAATGCTGTTATGATGATATGCAGACTGTCTCTAGTCCGTATGCAGTGTCCTTAGCACTAATGAAATGAATTCGCACCTGAACCAATACGGTTACGCGAATTTGAATACCCGTAAACTAAATTTACGATGAAATGAGTAATGCAAGTGAATGATGAAATCTTTTCCCATAATGAATAGTGTTCAGTGAATAGTAAAATTTCTGAATGCTTCTCGGAATGTCAAACTGACACCAAAAATGATGAATAGTAAACTGATGAATAGTGTTTGATGAATAGTGTTTTTCCAAAGTTCGGGAAATGACCTGAAATGGTGAGTTGTGACAGTCTTCCCCTCTAAATGGAACTTCGTCCCGAAGTTCAGTTTATGTTGGTTTCTGAAAACATATTGGTGAAAAGTGATGATATTCGAGAATTCCAGCGAACTCTAACGATAGGAATTCGACTCTGCTTCAACTGTTCGACCTCTCGGTCCATGATTTCTACTTGTTCTCCTACAAGGTTTATGTTTGACTTTGGGTTGGATTCCTTTCCAAATGGAATTATGAGTGACAATTCTGAAAAGCTGATAATACGTGGTTGTGTAATCCTGTTGCTGTTGTTCTCTAACAAGGCTCAAGTCTGACGGCCACTAGGCCTACTCTGTCTGAAATATTACATGGTCCAGTGTATATCTCGGGTTTATCTCTCCATGTTTATGAATTGTGTCTCAATGGTGTTGTCTTTGGAATCTTGTGATAGCTATTGTTGTCAATGAATCCGATTTATAGCAAATGGTCAGCCCAACCATTTCCAGAATCAATCACACCTTATTTGGGCATATCTCTCTATGTTTGAATCGATCTCAAATTTCTGACCATTGGTCCGCAGATGATAGGTGGTGTAGTTCCAAAGGAATCTTATGTAATCGCTAGGAGTTTGAGGTGAATCAAATTCCTCTATTAGGAATAATTAAAATGGATATCATGAATCTTGTGGAAAAACTTACAAGGTTAAGTCTGTCAAAGGGTGTTGTTGAAAATAATAGATTAGGATTAGGATAAGGTTGTGATCCTCCGCAGGATGTCATGAATTGAGTCTTTCTCCACCTACGATGCTTAGTCTCCATTACTACGATTTTCCCCAAGCTCTATGTAGTCAATTCACAAAATCCTAAAATGTATAAGTGATGTAATATAGTGATTGATTTTTCAAGGTTTGTTTTGAGATTGTGTTTTGTTCATAAACCTTCCCTGAATAAATGAATTTACAACTTTAAGCAAACGGCTTTCTAAGTAACATTTTTCTTGATGTTTCAAAATTTAATAGTTATGCAAGATAGAACTGTTTTCAACCTGAAGTAAATAGTATGGTTTGCCAAGGATTGATGTTTAAAATTCCTTAACGTCCAATAGTTTTGTAGAGATTAACCAAAAGGAATTTGCTTGTCAAAATAAGTGCCTCAGAAAAGTATTTCTTACAAGGTATATGTTTTGCATAACTTTAGTTTGGAGAAAAATCCATGTAAAAGTGAAAGTATGAAGAGGATAAAATAGCCAGGTAGGTATGTCTGCACAAATGTATAAATATCTAATATGTTTGAATAAAGTCTATTGGTGAGTCCATGTTTAATTGAATGTTCTACAGTCTTGGTTAGGAGATTGGATTTATCTCTATGGTGTTGCTTAGTGAGCACTTGTATCGAAAATAATCCTGTAATTCAGTCAAGCCAATACTTTCTAGATGGTGGAATTTTGGCGATCAGGCCAGTGATAGGGGTTCGAATTGTTTTGTGATATCCTGAGATTTATGTTGAGTTTTGAACGGTCTTAATGTACCGAGAGATCCTCCTCCTAGATGGTATGGAAAGTCTTTCCTATGGAAGTCATTGATAATATCCACTTATCAATATTAGGAGTAGTGAGTACTGAGTGACATAGGAATCTATAGATTGTTAAGCTAATTCCTTATATATATGGGGATGAGGAAAGGAAATGATAGTGATGGTGAGAAGGGAAGAGACTGTGACAACTGCGACAAAATGATATTGTGATAAAAGAAAATACCGTGATGTAAGTGTATAATGCATAGACGTGAATGTTCATGAGATGAAATGATCAATAGACATGCTTCCAAGCGGTGGTTCACGAGGTGATGAAAAGTATGAATGTTCTGACGACTAGGGTATACACACACATGCATGAAACATTGGGAAAATGAGTAAAGGATTCAATCCAGACATAATTTTATTATAACCATTCTCAGTGTTGCAAAATTCATTTCTGATTCAGACATAAGTGGTCAGCCTATATCTTACTATCCCGGGTTGAATATAGATGACCAGTCTATATTCCACCGAGGTTCCATGAATTTTGAAATACTCAGCTCAGTCATACTAAGACTATGTCCTTCACAAATACCAAGAGGTTCTGAAAGACTAAGGCAGGTGACCAAACTCGAGGTCAAATGATGAAACTATGCAAGGAAAAACATAATGCTGTGATATATATGATACGTGAACATGCTTATATGAAAGAAAATTATAGTAATCGACTATAATAAATGAATATAATATATATCAGATAATGAGACACAAATCTCATCACCTATGTCAGCAACTAACCACAAATGAGGCTTCAGCTTGGCAGGCAGGCACGTGACGGTCATAGGGTTAAGTTTTCTTGAAAGTAGCTATAGTCTAGGTTTTAAAAACACTTAGTTCGCTATAGCCAAAGCTCTGGTACCAATCTGTCACACCCCCAAAATCGGGTCCATTGTAGGAATATTTAGATATATTCGTCGTGTATAAACCGGGTGTTAACGTTTACTATAAATACTTATACGTAAAAACGTTAAATTTATCAAATATATAAATTTGAAAATCCTAAGAGTGGTATAACATGGAAATGCTGTTATGATGATATGCAGACTGTCTCTAGTCCGTATGCAGTGTCCTTAGCACTAATGAAATGAATTCGCACCTGAACCAATATGGTTACGCGAATTTGAATACCCGTAAACTAAATTTACGATGAAATGAGTAATGCAAGTGAATGATGAAATCTTTTCCCGCAATGAATAGTATTTAGTGAATAGTAAAATTTCTGAATGCTTCTCGGAATGTCAAACTGACACCAAAAATGATGAATAGTAAACTGATGAATAGTATTTTGATGAATAGTGTTTGATGAATAGTGTTTTTCCAAAGTTCGGGAAATGACCTGAAATGGTGAGTTGTGACAGAACGGCCTTGGACCTTGGAGTGAATTACATAGTAATCGGCCGATTAATCGGCCTTGGACCTTGGAATCGGCGATTAATCGGCCAAAAATCGCTACAAGGCCCTCGACCGCCTCGGGACTGATTCACGATTTTTGCAACATTGATAGCAGCATTATCAAGTTCTTGAGCCACAGAATCACCCAAAGTCTTTAAAGTTTCACCCATCAACCCTGTTGCCTTCACTAGTTGCTCAGGCTCCAAAGTTTTAAGTTTTTCCACCATATTTTCTTGAGTAGCAATCACTTTCTCCATTACAACCTCATTCCCTGATTTATCAGCAATCACAAAATTTTTAGTATCCTAAGGACTTTCCACTTCCATGTCCCCAACCTCTGGAACCTCCCCTGAAACCATTCCAGCATCCATATCCTGAGCACTATCAACTTTCTTCAAATTTGCCTCCCCTGAACCCATTTCTTCATTCCTCCCCTGTTTGGAAGCAGCCTCTTCCAAATGATCAGTGAGTTCAGGTGAACTTATAACTTGAGAAGTGCCCACTTTCTTCAGTCTTTTTAAGGAGGTTGAAGATCTTGATTTCCTTAAGTTCTTGATCTGTTTTTGCAATTTGGTGATGAGCTTGGCTTGACCATCAACAACAGTATAGAGACTAAGAACTTTATCTTCCAATGAAGTACACTTCACCTCCAAGTTGGTATAAGTAATCGTTAATTCCTGAATGAGTTTCATGGTAGTCTCATCACTTCGACCTGTGTAACCTGGTCCGAGAGGTGAATCATGGACATTATCATCATGTACAAGATTTTTCGTCAATTCATTTGTCACTGTCCTGTCCTCATCACTTCGACCTGTGTAACCTGGTCCGAGAGGTGAATTTTTGGACATAAACTCAGTATCAAGCCTAGTTTGATCATCTGAGCCCCCTATATTTTCCATTTGGCTAGGGTTACCATCCTGAGAATTAGATTCAGCAGAATCCTTTTCTCTAGATGTTGCCTTGGTTTGGGTCTTAATAATGTTATCACTGTCCTGCTCTGCTGCTAAGCTAGAGGCAGTAGTGACAGCCATTACCAACATGTCCCCTCCATCACCTAGGACAGCCTCATCTGGTACAGCTATACTAACACTATCCTGAGGTAGATCAGTGTTCTTTTTAGTTTTCCTACGGGTATAGTGTATTTTGGGTTGTGTAGCAGATGCAGTAAAATTGGGTGTGTGATGGGAATCAGTGGGATTTCCTGATCCTTCACCCTGAATATTTTGCACAAGTTGCACCATTGAAGGCGTAAGATTTATATGTGTTCCTGAAAAACCTTTTCCATGTTTAATCAAGAAAGTAAAAGTTTTGGAAACCAATTTGGGACTCAAACAATCAAGAAAGTAAATGGATGTCCTTTGCTTAGGCATACCATAGCAGAAGCAATAGTAGCACTAAACTCATTCCACCCAGAAGTTTTAGGACTCAAACAATGAAGGAGAATGTGTACCAAAAACTTGTATTGAGGACAGAGGAGAGCTTTTTGAAATTTTAAATTTGTATGCTTTCCCTCATATCCCAAATCTTTTAAACCCTGAAAAATAGCAGAATTTACAAGACACGTGGTCTCTATTTCATTATCTAAGAGAAGAGTTTCCCTTATAGAAGATTGAGTTACATGAACCTTTTGACCATCTACTATAGCACTAACATATTGTTCCTCATTCCTAGTTTTGACTTTAGTAGTAAGCCAAAACTGTTTGATGTAGGAAACAAATATCGTAGGATTCATAGTTAATGCATACCTAAGAGAAGTAGCATTCAAGAATTTTGCCATATCTGTGAAACCTTCAGGAACCAACTTTTTTATCCAAAATAGCAACATTATTGTGCTACTCTGCCCAGGTACGTGTACAATCCATGAATTAGGGTATTGAGAAATTAGGGATAATTGACTTTGAGAATAATGGAGTGTTAGGGTTTGTGAGAACTTCAATTTGGAGCGTGTAAAAACCAATTGTGAAGACTAATTAGGTTTTAAATGGATTTTGAGAAGTTACACATTCCACCCTCACACTTACAACCGTAGCAGCATAACCATATCATCCACAACTAGCAGCAGAGTGAAACAACTAGCAGCAGAGTGAGTTTAAGCCAGCAGCAGAGTTGACTAATCAAACTTGGTCAAAAAGTCAAGAACCCTCAACAATAAATGCGCTTGATACTCCGTAATCCCTATAAAAACGGACTAAATCTTTTCCCTAGTTCAACACAATCAAACCCTAATTACAATCAATAACGCCAATCTCGCAATCAAAAACACCAATCACCCAAATCAAATCTCAAAAACCATGAAATCTTCTCCCGAAATAATTAACATATCATCGGATTCATCTTTTGAGGATGAAGCACCCTTTGAAACCTATGTACCTCCATTCCATCCTCCCCACAACGGATGTAGAACCAAAGAACAAGCCCGAATGAGAAAACACGATCTCCCTGTGTTCAAAGATCTGTTGAACTTGAATCAGACCCCAAGCACTTCCAAGGGTAAAGAGGTGATGTCCCCTAAGTCTTCATCGTCTTCAGAATCATCAGAAGACCCTGCTTGGATCCCTATAAGACCTCCATCTCCAAGGGAACTTGTTTCCCCCTTTATCTATACTTCATCTGATGATGATGAGCCACAAAACAATCCACCTTCCACTCTTGAAAGACCACAATCTTCAAGGCCAAGACCCAAGACACCATCCAAGACAAGGAAGGCAAACCCTCCTCTTCCTAAGGATAGAAAGGTTGTACTTAGGCTTCCATGCCCTAGACAGTGATGTTTGTAGTCTTTTGATTTAATTTTGTCAGGTAGAAGTCTTTTGTTGTTTTGAAGTGATGTGGATGTTCCCTGATAAGTTGTACTCTTTTGATGATTAATGATAAATGCTTTCTTCTTGTTTTGTTTACTTGCAAATCATCAACTTTAGCTTTTTCCTGCAAAATGTTAGTCCAAACACCACAAAGAATACAAACATATATACTAGCAGTAGAGTGAAAAAGCAGTAGAGTACATTTCAACACAACCATATGCTTCTTAAGAAGCAGCAGAAACAGAGTAACAAACAGCACAATACCTTTACACACTTTACAAAAACAAAAAGAGATAAGATTTTCAAAGATTTATCATACCAATATTTGCAATTAAGAATTGAAACCTCCCCACATCAAAGTGTTTAGTGAGAAGATCAGCAACATTGTTATCAGTATGAATTTTAACAATTTGAATTAACTTCTTTTCATAGCAATCCCTTATGAAATGATGTCTTATCTCAATATGTTTTGTTTTAGAATGAAAAACAGCATTTTTAATTATGCAAAGTGTGCTGTTGTTATCAATATGAATTTTGGTGTTCATGAAATTGTACCCATAGTCTAGTAGTTGATTTTGCATCCAAAGCACTTGACCACAGAAACTTGAAGCATCCACATACTCAGCTTCAGTTGTAGAATTTGCAACCACTATCTGTTTCTTGCATTGCCATGACACCAATCTGTTTCCAAGAAATTGACAACCTCCAGTTGTAGACTTTCTATCCAAGCTAGCACCAGCATAATCACTGTCTGAATATGCCACCAAATCAAAAGGTGAATCCTTAGGATACCATAGGCCCAATTTGGGTTGATGCCTTAGATACCTAAAGATCCTCTTCACTGCATTGAGATGTGATTCTTTGGGACATACTTGGAATCTTGCACAGGTACATACAACAAACATAATATCAGGCATAATATTAGGCCTTGATGCTGTAAGATATATCAATGAGCCAATCATGGATCTGTACAAGTGAACATCTACTTCTTTTTCATTTTCATCTTTCAACAAAGGTTTGTTGGTATCCATGATTGTCTTAGCAGGCTTAGCATCTTCAAATCCAAACTTCTTCAAAATATCATTGACATACTTATCCTGACTAATAAATATGTCATCTTTCTTTTGTACCACTTGTAGTCCCAAGAAGAAGTTGAGTTCTCCCATTGAACTCATAGCAAACTTATCCTTCATAAGCTTATCAAAATCTACACACATAGCTCTGTTAGTAGAACCAAAGATGATGTCATCTACATAGATTTGAACCAGCAAAATATCATCTTTTTGTCTTTTGAGAAACAAAGTCTTGTCAATCTTTCCTCTACTGAACCCAGAGTCTAACAAATATGTTGACAAGGTATCATACCAAGCTCAAGGAGCTTGATGTAAACCATACATTGCTCTATTCACCTTGTAAACTTTGTCAGGATAATCAAGGTCTTCAAAACCAGGTGGTTGAGACACATAAACTTCTTCTGTAATGGTCCCATAAAGAAAAGCACTCTTTACATCCGTCTGATACACTACAAAGTCTTTATATGAAGCATAAGCCAAGAATAGTCTAATAGCTTCTATTCTTGCCAATGGTCCAAATACTTCATCATAGTCAAGTCCCTATTGTTGTGTGTATCCTTGTGCTACTAACCTTGCTTTGTTTCTTATGACTATCCCCCTTTCATCTCTTTTACATCTAAACACCCATTTAGTGCCAATCACTCTTTTTCCATTTGGCAAGTCAACCAAAGTCCACACCTCTTGTAGTTTGAATTGCAGAAGCTCATCTTGCATTGCTTCCACCCAACTTGCTTCTTGTAAGGCTTTGTAAGTGTTCTTGGGTTCAATTTGAGACAAAAAGCAGGCAAACAAGCAATTTTGTAGATCTTTGTGACTGTTTCTTTGATGCAGAGATCTTGCAAAGAAACTTTGATGTTGAAGATCTTTGAGCTCTTTAGTCATTTTTCTTGTTTGTACAGATGATTTTGGATCACTGAGAATTTGTTCTTTTGGATGATCCTTGTGAACTCTTGTAGTAGTAGTGGGACTAACAGGAATGTTGACTTCCAAATTAATAAAATCTACCTCAGCTCCAAATAATTTACCATCAAGAGCTTCATCATCTGTGTCTTCATAGATATTCTCTAGAGGAGGCATATTTGGATCATCAGGATAGTTTGGATCATCAAAAGATCTATCTTGAGTGTCCAAAGAAGAAAACTGTGATGTAGAAGCAGAGTTAATAGGCTTGGCAGCAGAATTGATTGAAGCAGTAGTTGTCTGTTTTGGTCTAGCAGTAGAGTCTTCTGAGTCAGCAGTAGAGTCTTCTGGCCTTGTATCAATAGGAATTTCAATATCTGCTTCAGCTTCCTTAGGCTTCTTTTGGAGCTTCATTGGGTATCTTTTCTGCATCAATAGGAATTTCAATATCTGCTTCAGCTTCCTTAGGCTTCTCTTGAGAAACACCATCTTCTTGATCTTTCTGTAAGGGAAAGAAAGTTGGACCAACCTTCAGTTTCTCAATCAAAAAAATGTCTTCTTGTGGTTTGTCAGTGTCAACACTATCAATAACTGGTACATAGTTCATTGTTTTGGTAAGAATATCAACATTAAACATCCATTCAGGTCCTTTTCCTTCAACATTAGATGTGTTCTCACTAAAAGTGATATGCAAATTCTCCTCCACATGTTTGGTTCTCTTATTATATACTCTGAAAGCTTTACTGTGTACAAAGTAACCTTCATCAGATTTCTCTTCAAACTTACCTAAATGATCTTTAGTATTCAAAATAGTGACAGGATATCCAAATGGCTTGAGAAAATCAATCAATGGTTTCTTCCCGTGAAAAAGCTCATGTGGAGTTTTGTTGTGAGGCTTCACTACCTTACTCCGGTTTTGCACAAAACATGCAGTGTTTACAGCTTCAGCCCAAAAAGGTATAGGTAGTTTAAAATCAGATAACATTGTTCTTGCAGCCTCAATAAGTGTCTTGTTTCTTCTCTCTGCAACACCATTCTGTTGTGGAGTTCTTGCAACACTATACTGTCTTAGAATTCCTTTTCCCACACAGAATTGATTCAGTACCATTATCACATCTGATAATTTTCACTTTGTGGTTGTGCAAGTTTTCAACTCTTGTAATGAATTCCTTAAGTATCTCTGGGGTTTCATCTTTAGTGGCTAAGAAGAATACCCAAGTAAACCTGCTGAAGTCATCTGTGACAACTAGGCAATATGACTTCTTGTTCAAGCTTTTCACAAAAACAGGCCCAAATAGATCCATGTGAAGTAAATGCAAGGGCTCTGTATTTGTGTTCACTGTCTTTGACTTGAATGAAACTCTGTGTTGTTTACCCTTTTGACAAGCAACACAAGTCTCACAATTTTCAAACAACTTTGTGGGCATGCCTCTCACAAGATTTCCTTTCACCAACTTGTTCATTGTCTTGTAGTTCAGATGCCCAAGTCTTCTATGCCATAATTTAGACTCATCAATAGTGGCTTTTTCAATCAGACAAGTTAAAGCTCTTTTGGGAACAATGTTCTTAATATGGTCACTGTATATATTTTCATTTCTAGGGACCTTCCATAGCACAAATTTATCATCTGGTAGTTGAAAATCAGGAGAAAGGATCATACATTCAGTATCTTCTCAAAGTCCAAATTTCCTGTTCTTAAAGTGCCTCTTCCAATAATCTTTCCACCTTGAGGATCATTCCCAAAAGCAACATAACCACCTTCAAAAGACTCAAAGTCTTCAAGTTGAGACTCATCTCCTGTCATATATCCAGAGCATCCACTATCAACTATTACCATATCTTTAAGATCATCCAGTAGATTACCCTGCACATGAAAGTAGAGAAATTAGTTTCTCTTGGGGACCCAAGCCATTACTGACTTGGATCTGCCTTGTGCATAAACATAGTTAAACTTCTTTAAATCACTTGATGCACTGTTGTTTTTGGAAACATTGTTTGTAACAGTTGATTTTGGTTTCCAAACCCAACAAGCTGAGGCCTTATCAGCATAAAAATGATTTCCAACAACTGTATTTGATAAAACTTTTGGCCCAGAAGTAGAAATTTTTGTACTAGCAGCAGATTGCTTACAAGCAGCAGAATGCTTACTAGCAGCAGAGTGCTTACTAGCAGTAGAGCCAGCAACAGAACCAGTTGTGGTTTTAAAAGCACCATTTAATTTAACATAATAAATAGATCTAGTTGCACCAGATCTTAACAACACAACCTAGGAATCATGTTTATATTAGGATTGAGGGTGAGTATACTTAGTAACATATTTATGATTCACCTTAGAATATTGATTCCAAACAGGCTTCTTGAGGTCAGGACAACTATTAATTAAATGTTCAAAGCTACCACACTTATAACAAGCCTTTTTCTTTAATTGAAACTCACTACCTAATTTGTTAGAAACTAGGTTATTAAAGTTTCTCTTATTTCCCCTAGGCTTATTATTGAAACAATTCATTCAATCTCTAGAAGTCTCATTATATTCAACCATTTTCCTAGAGATGCCCTTACCTAACACAGGTCTCACAAACTTCACCTGTTCAATTTTAGGTTCAACTTTGGTAGGAATTGCTTCCTTTTCTACACTTTGTTCTAGTTCAACCTGTTCTTGTTCCTCATCACTGTCTGAGTACCAGTCTTCAATAATAGGAGCATCAGAAAATTTTCTACCCTCTACCTTAGGTGTTTCTAAGACACTTGTACTAGACTCACATATTGGTTTTTCAATGTTCAGCTCACTAATAAAGGACAATTCTTTTCCTGGTGGAGCATAGGCACTCTTAGCAGGAGGAGCAACCTCATTGTATCCTATTCCACTTCCTTTCCTCATTATGGTACTCTCAATAGATTTATTAACCAAATCAGAAGCATATTGTTGTTTATTAACTCTTAATATATGTTTTTCTTTATCAGCAAGAG